>CP139764.1:2535000-3785000 GCA_034370585.1 Fragaria x ananassa | reverse complement strand
AGTTCTGATTGATTTATGTTCATGGATCGATCTCGGTTCGGTATAGTTTTCATCACTTCATGTTCAGGGTTGGGGTATATATGATGGTCTCCAGTGTTCTTTACTGTGGGTTTGATATAGTGAGGGAAACTAGATCTGTGGGTTTTGGTGCAGGTGAGGTGTATGGTGTTGTGGAGCAACCCGGAAGCTGTGATGGAAGCTTTATTGCTCATGTACAAGTTGATGAGAGGTCTCGAGGTTTGTTGTGCTTCTTGTGTTCTCTATTTTGATGCATTGCATTGTGGTTATATGTGTGTTTTGTGTGTGATTGTGTTAAGGATTTTGGTGCAGGTGAGGCAGTTAGTGACAGGCTACCTTACTGCTATGGTTCTCCATCGAAAGCAACAGGGAGTTGTTCTTATCAAAGATTGTCTACTCATGCACAAGTTCATGAGAGGTCACAAGGTTTGTCATATTTTGCTTTCTCAAGTTGATTCATTTGGTTGTGGACTACTGGACTTGTTGTCATCACTGTTATATGACTAGATTTTCGATGCAGGTGAGGCATTTAATCACCTGCCACGTGTTAGAGGTCAATCACCTTATTCATCGGGTTCTCCGATGAAACTTGCACGCGCTTCTTCTCAAAGACTGTCTGGTCCTGGCCAACTTGATGATGAGTTTCAAGGTTTGTCACTACTTTCACTGTCTCAAGTTGATTCATTTTGTTGGTGGTCAATGCTGTTATATGACTATGTTAAAGCTTTTGATGCAGGTGAGGCATTTACTGTTCTAGAGCAACCCAGAAACAACAACAATACACAATCACCTAATTCTCCAGTGAAAGTGGCACACACTTATTCTTGTCAAAGCAAGTTTGATGGTAAATGTCGCAGTTACTGATGCACCAATTTATTCAAGTTTTCAGTCTCAGGGTTAGACTTATAATCTAGTTGATGCTTTTAGTGATTAGCCGAAATTTATGATGAAATTTAAGCAAATTAGTGAGTTTTGTGTGTTTGTGTGGTGCAGGTGAGACTTCCAATCCATTGCCGGCGACATTGTGCAATGGACAATCACTTTGTTCCTCCCTTTCTCTCTATGAAATCCTGTCTGCTCCTTCTGATGCTTATAGACAATTCTATGAGAGGTTCCAAGGTGAGACTTGAACTACTTAGGGGGGGTGTATTCAATTGGGAGTCTGTTAGATTTTTTTGGATTCTGAAAATCTATGGGTATTCAATCAAATTTTAAAAACTCCTTATAAATCTTGATGTATTCGATTCAGATTTTAAAATATCCATCAAAATACGAGGGTATTCAAAACTCTATAGATTCTCAAGGATTCCATCAGTTGTTAGATTTTGATGGATTTTAGAGGGCTAGGTATAAATACAAACTCCATTGAGAAATCTGGCCTCTCCCACGAGATTTTGATGGAGTCTGAGGAGTGCTCACTGGGTTCTCTCCTCGGTAGGTTGTTCTTCAAGTCGAAAGCTCGATGAGGCTCTGAGTGATGTTCTTCCGAGTCAAAGATCTACAGCGGCCAGGGTATTCAATTACAGGGGAGTTGATCACAAACAGAGAGATTGGATTTGATACAGTTCTCTGTATGATGTGATACTAGTAACCTATATACTATTGTATAAGAGCATTGTGTTTCAAGTCATCATCGTTTTTACTGTATTGTTTGTGTTTTAAGAAACTTTTTCTTTATTTATTGCAGTTACAAAAATCTGTGGACTTATAAAAGTCTAAAAGAATACTAATAAATCAATCTATTAAAATCTGTTAAACTCCATATGGAATTAAAACAATCTATAGAATTAGCAGAATCTATGGATTGTTATAAATCAACCAAAAATTTGATGTTAGATAATGTCCAATGTTGATCATGAACCAATTTCTGTCAAAGGTTATGATAGCTTTCTGTGATGTTCCCATATCAAATCCTTTTAGTATTTCAAAGTTATGAAATTTCCATCAAATTATAACTTCAGATAAAAAATGATTTATTTCAACTTTTAACATGCTGATTTTCTTATGTATCCTTGTTCAAAAATAAAGAAACTTCCTATTTTTGACATTAATCAAGTCCCCAAACACTGCTTGAACAACTGGAGGAAACTTTACGAACAGTACAGGGGTGAGATGAGCTCGGGCATGAAAAACGTGGCCATGAAAAACGCTAATAAAGATCAGGCTGCTAGCAGCGTCATAAGATATTATAAATGACGATATATTATGGTTGACCGCTTCGATCGAGTCCTGAACGTTGCCGAATCGAGTTAAATTTTATATCATAGACATGTTTTACTATAATGATCATATCAAACCGTGGAATTTTCATTTTGTAATTTTTAGTCATCGGAATCACAACGTGCCTACTAATATGGTATAACTTGTTTGGTAGGTTATACAAGTGTACAACTTTATAAACCAACTCTACAGTGGAAGCAAAATTTTCAAAAATCACGTGAAATAGGATGTGATCGGAATGGTCAAATACGGCAATGGTTGAAACATCACGTATTTCGGGTAAAGTCCGAGTCCTGATATAAGCGGTCAACATTTTTTACGTATATGCTTCCCAATGGGAGCCCTATCTTCAGGAGGTAAACGTCTCCAAATTTTTATATGTGTGGTTACGTCTCATCTATGTGAGAGTTTAATGTGTGGAATAATCGACCAAACTATGTCACAAAGAGGTAGGTAAGAGCGTTTTCGTGTGATAAGTGACGATATAATAGGGTTGATCGCTTCGATCGAGCCCCGAACATTGCCGAATCAAGTTGAATTTTATATCATAGACATGTTTTACTATAATGATTATATCAGACGGTGGAATTTTCATTTTATGATTTTCAGTCATTGGAATTACAACGTATATACTAATGTAGTATAACTTATTTAATAGGTTATATACAAGTGTACAACTTTGTGAACCAACTACACAAAAGAAGCAAAATTTTCAAAAATCTCGTGAAATAAGATGTGATCAAAATAGTGAAATACGGCTATGGTTGAAAAATCAAGTATTTCGGGTAACGTTTGGGTGCAGATAAAAACAGTCAACATTTTTTACGCTTAATCTTCCTTATAAGGAGCCCTATCTTCGGGAGGTAAACGTCTCCAAATTTTTACATGTGGTTACGTCTCATCTATGTGAGAGTTTAATGTGTGGAAGAATCGACCAAACTAAGTCACAAAGAGGTAGGTATTTCCGTGTGATAAATAAAGATATATTAGGGTTGACCGCTTCGATTGAGCCCCGAACGTTGCCGAATTGAGTTAAATTTTATATCATAGACATGTTTTATTATAATGATCATATCAGACGGTGGAATTTTCATTTTGTAATTTTTAGTCATCGAAATCACAAGTGCCTACTAATGTGGTATAAGTTGTTTGGTAGGTTATATACAAGTGTACAACTTTATAAACCAACTCTACAGTGGAAGCAAAATTTTCTAGATTAAGCGAGATGATAACGAGCATATGAGGGTGACTTAACTAAGATTATAAGATGTATTTGATGTTAACACAAACAATTTTTGGAGTATAATTTGGCACATCAACCGGAATAACAATTTGATAATTAAGTTTTAGAGGAAAGTTAATAACTTAATATACACACAAACCCCAAAAGAAGAATGCTACTCGGGTTGAAATTACAATTTGCCTCCTCTCCATCAGTTGATGACCAAGAATATCTGAAATAATTTTCCTTTCTTTTTTAGACATAAAGTCCAATAAACTTGTAATTTAGGAAAAGAAAAATAATTTATGCCTGCGATGGATTACTAGAAATGGGCCTGAAACTCACATACCGTGACAAGGCTGTCAGTATTTTTTGACCCATTTCTGTTTATATCGTTATACATACACATTTTGGCCAAGCAGCTTCAAATTTTGAAGTATCCAAACCTTAACCAGGTGAAAGTAAATCTGCTGCAATCTGAATAGGAAAATGATACTGCAACTAAATTGAGGATGTACAACAATGTAAATGTGGGGATAAATAAGGAACTCACAACCAGATTTTCACTCCTACAATTACTAAGCGACTCGGGAAAAGCATTGGTTATATTGTTGAACATCTGAAGTGGTTCTCATGACCAACAGAATCACTTCAGTCTTCCAGTCTTCTCGGCATAAGTAATTATTTTTACTACAACAACAGTTAATCATGAATTGAATTCCTTCCAGCTGATGAAATCATGATCTGCTTCACTATGCAAAACCAGCTCCAAAACTACTACTGTTTCATACCTCATTTTGCTAATCTAATGCAGGTGATAAGAGATTCTGCAACACCACTCAGACCTTTTCTCCCAACCAGCCTCACTCCAAATTCGAAATTCAACATTGTCATCCTGTTCCCATCACCATCTACATCTCTCAGCTTAAAGGCATGCTTCTTCGACATTAAGCCGTACAGACTGAAACTTCCCATGTCCAACTTTTCCCCTCCGAGTTTCACCCTAAACAAGGATGTAGACTCAGGATCCGACGACCTGGGATCAAACAAAACGGAGAAGCTCCCAAATGTTAAGTCAGGGGTGTCAAACAAATTATCCAAATCCTCATCTTCCTTGGAAGAATTATTAAATTTCTGTGATGGATTTATTGTCCTCTTTTTAGCTACTCTCAGGATGTTAGCAGCCTCTCTCATCCCACTGAGCAAAGCTCCGTGCATTGTTGCAGGATACTGCTTATTAGTGGCCTCTCCAGCAAAGAATACTCTCCCATCCCCAATGCTTTCTGCAAGAATATCGTAATCATCTCCTGAAGAACCTACTGCAACATATGAATACGACCCGTATGCGAAGTCATCCTTCCCCCACCGAGTACACACTGCCTGAATAGGGTCTGGAACAGCAATACCTTTAGGGTGGAAAATGCCCCTCAGTATCTCTAACACCCTATTCACAGACTCCAAAGGAGACATCTGCTCAAACTTAATGGCAGCATCTCCTGCAACAAGTGCAACCAGAAGAGGACCTCCTGATACAGAAGAATAGCTGTAAAACAGAAAGAACTCGCCTCTCATACTCGGGTCTTCAGTCAAATGCCCAAAAGTATCAAGGTCTCCGCCCCAGAAGTTATATGGAAACAATATGGCCACTTTATTCAACAATCCAAATCCCAAACTCTGAATTGCATCTTTCTTCCTTTGTGGAAGCTCTGGGACAAATTCAATCACCATATAATCAATTTTACCATAAATGTTCTAACAAGACTGTAAGCACCTGGTCATGGGAATTCCTAGAATCGAAACCAGAGGTTTTCCCGTAAATCTTGAAGAAGCGACACGAGCCGACCACCCGGCTCCGAAACCTCGCCGATCGCCGTCTTATTACGACCGCGTTACCCCACCGTCGTTGCCGTTCCATGACCAACTTCTATTCTCAGACCCAGATGACCCCCTCATAGTTTAGTAGATCCACACTGAGAAATCCTAGATTTGATTTCACCGAGATCGATTCGACCCACTGCTATTCTTCCGTGCGCTTCCGGGCAGCTTCACTTCCGATTCCGTAGCGCGAATCGTGGGATGAGTGACACTTCCGTGCCTGACTTCTGAGAGGGGATCCGAGTGAGAGAACAATCTCAGAAGCAAGCCTCCCTTTGTTAGACTGAGGTGTCCCCTTCCCATCACTCGATTGTAAACTCATCCGCCTCATGTTGCTTTGCAATCTCCAGGAGCTGAGCCTCAAGCTTCGTGGAAACGACCCAATAGCTTCGCCGAAGAAGCAGCCAATAAATCAGACCATCACCAGTTCACCACCTCCGCCAAAATCCTAAAGTTCGCCGCCGAGCCCTCCAAGAAAGCCGACGAGATCAAAACGGCCGCTCTTAAGCAAGCCGATCAGATCAAGGAGAGGGATATAGATCGATCTCATTCATTGATATTCCCATTAGACTAAAGAATTCAGTGACCAATTTACCCATCCAACTCGTCTGCCCTATCTGGAAATACTTACCGAGTTTGCAAACTCACGCGCTCAAGGAGACTAACGGGAGACTAACACGGACGAAATACACGGGCCAACAGAGGATCGACACGTAACCAAGACAAACGCGGAGCACAGACTCCCCCAGTGTATTCCAGAACTCACCCTTTAATAGGAGGAGTTATTAGGTGTTCCCGGCACATGGCTGAGCTGGTGTTCCCACCCAATAAGCTTAGGACATGTGGGTTATTTTACACATCACTCACCTCACTTAACGTTGAAGAAAACGGAGTTAATGCCTCTTACTGGTCTGGCATGGGAAAGAATAACCTTCCAAGTTCATATGAAATAAAGTTGAAGGACATGGTCTTCTTGATGAAATCGACAGTCGGCGGAGGAAGCAGAGGACGCTGATATGAGTTTCCAAACCAAAGAGGTGAGTAGCACAGGAAACCAAACCTTATGCGTTCTTTAGAACGGACCAAACCTTCGGTGTCTGGTGTTTGGTTTACAGAGATTTGAGAGGAGAGAGAAAGCAGATATGAGTCACCACCAACTTCCGAGCACCACCATGACCCATCTCCAACACAACTAGACTCATCGGCTTCCCACGAGTCTGTTCCTACCTCCACAGTCGTCCGACGACATCGGAAACCAACTGACGCGCTAATATACAGATACCCAAAATTTTCTCTGGGCACCTAAACTTTCTTCCCTGCAAATCGATGATTGACGAAGATGATCCATCAAATCAAAATAGATGAGAAATTGAGGATTTGACTGATTTGGAATATGAGGCCAGAGAAGCCCAGCGAGAGAGACACAGAAGGTTTGCACAAGTTTGAAGAATTACATTGACGGAGTTAACTGCTCAAAATTCCATTTAACTCTGATATTAATATTGTAAACGTGTCATCTGTTTATTGGGTGGCATCACCAGCTCAGCCATGTGCCGGGAACACCTAATAATTCCTCCTTTAATAGATGGTGATCAGCCAAGCTAGTTTCACTGTTTCACGTGTAAATCCTTTTGTATAATATAATTTTATGACAAAACAGGTCCAAAACCTTGTGGCATTTCAACCATTCACATATTGTATTTTGAATACCGAGTAGAAGAAATAATAAATACAGCGGAAACAACTTCATTACAGTAATTTCACCGTAGTAAGACAAACACAAAACAACATCAATAAATTAAAGAACACAAGAGATTTACGTGGTTCTGCTTAGCCTACATTCACGGAGTTACATTGACGGAGTTAACTGCTCAAAATTCCATTTAACTCTGATATTAATATTGTAAACGTGTCATCTGTTTATCGGGTGGCATCACCAGCTCAGCCATGTGCCGGGAACACCTAATAATTCCTCCTTTAATAGATGGTGATCAGCCAAGCTAGTTTCACTGTTTCACGTGTAAATCCTTTTGTATAATATAATTTTATGACAAAACAGGTCCAAAACCTTGTGGCATTTCAACCATTCACATATTGTATTTTGAATACCGAGTAGAAGAAATAATAAATACAGCGGAAACAACTTCACTACAGTAATTTCACCGTAGTAAGACAAACACAAAACAACATCAATAAATTAAAGAACACAAGAGATTTACGTGGTTCTGCTTAGCCTACATTCACGGAGCAGCAGGGACAAATTCACCATCAAAGTTTGAGCAAAAGTTTCAAAAACTAACTCTCACACTACCAACTCTAGTAAACTGCAACAAATGCTCTTATTCTTTTTTATGTAAACTGCTTTGCAGTTACAACTTCTCATATCCTATTTCTCAACAACTTTTAATAATTACTAAAAATAGGAAGACAAAGAGAATAACGAGCCATAACACAATAAACTCCACCTTGGCGAGATTTCTACCAACACATAGTGTGAATAAAAATAACAAACCAGATACTATGCTCCAGCCAAAAAACCTCCAGATTTCAATGATCAAGCAAAACTTAAATCACAAACTCCCTACTACTCAAACAACTCAATCAAACTAACTCAATGTTAGCCAAGTTCTTACAGTGCTCGAACTTGAATGCGGCAACTACTTTTGTTAACATATCTGCTGGGTTATCTTCAATTGGAACCTTCTTCAAAACAATTGACTTCTTCTCTAGAACTTGTCTCACAAAATGGTACTTGACCTTAATGTGTTTGGTTCTAGCATGATAAACCAAATGTTTAGCCAAACGTATAGCACTTTGACTTTGCAATGGAGCTCCACCTGTTTTTGATATACACCTAATTTAGTAACAAGTCCTTGCAACCATAAGACTTCTTTCACAGCTTCAGTAGCAGCCATATATTCTGCCTCCGTAGTAGATAAGGTAATAGTTGCAACCATAAGCACTTTGACTATCTGCAGTAGACCTGCTTTTATCCAAATCTCCAGCAAAATCAGAATCAACATACCCTACAGCAAAATTTCTCAACCCACTACTATTCTTCATAAAACATAAACTAATATCTCTTGTTCCATGAAGATATCTCAGAATCCATCTCTACCAACTCTACCGCTGTACTAAACTGCAACAAACACTCTTATTCTTTTTTTTTTTTGTAAACTGCTTTGCAGTTACAACTTCTCATATCTTATTTATCAGCAATTTTTAATAACTACTAAAAATAGGAAAATAAAAAGAATAACGATCCATAACACAATATCACACATTTACAATATAGAGTGATTGCTCTCTGTTGTGAATGGTAATCAATTATTCATAGTAGACTTGGATTCTCCTTCATCCAAAGGCTTTTGCTTTTATTTTGACTGGCATATCTTATGATATGCATACAGGACCATTTGGCATCTTCTAGATTTTGGGTAATGCTTAAATTGAGCCATGAAGCCATAATTAAAATCAGTGGCTATTTTTCCCCATCAAGCTATAAAGTAACAGCCTCAGATGTTTACCCCCCAAAGGAAGTTACAACATGCCTCATAATATCCAAGGCCTGGTGCTAAAGGGCTTCACCATTTTGTCCCACTTCTTGTTTCCTGATCACAAAAGCCCATAAAACACAGCTTCTGATTGTGACAAGTGGTGTTGTCTGGACCAAGTGATTAAGCTACAGTGCAAGCACTATACCAGTAGCAGAAGCCTGCAGAGTTCAGAAACAGACCACCAGGCTATACAGTAGTGATAGACATTTTCCAGTTTGACCATAATCTAATATACACTGTTTATCGTTGACCACCGACGGTAATAGGCCTTTTAACAACCCACATTCTTGAGAATTTCATGTTCTATTTTGCTCTGGCGAAATTCTATGGTATCTATGCGATACATATATTTATAAATGTGATAATATATTTATAGTTAAAATGGTAATGTTGAGTCGTTGTTATTTTTTTTAATAATTATAATTATAAAATGTATAACTATTTTATAACTTTTTAAACAAATTGTTCTTATAATTATAATTTTATTTAATTTTATGTAAATAGTATAAATAAAATTAATAAATTTGTTTTTAATGTTGTAATTTGATTTATAATATTATAAATTTTTTAAATATATATAAAATAAAAATAAAATATATATCACAAATTCACAATACGTAGCTTGTCTCTTTGTTTGTTAAGATAAAAACAGTAAATTTTCTATTTGGGTGCAATCATCACATGATTAAATCTTCAGTTGTTAATGAAAATATGTAATAAATAACCGAAAAAAAATCATTTCCCCTGCAGAATAGTGGTCAAAACAGTGCTTAAAGGCAGTCCCAGACAGAATGATTGGGCACACCCTTTTCAAACACCTTGGCTAAATGGCTAATAAGGCTGGTTGCAAAAGAAAACGTTCAGATCCTCAGCTGCACAAAGTTGAATTTATGCTTTCTATGTAAATTTGAAACAATCTTACTTTTGTCTGTAATAATATTTTTTCGTGATTTTGAAACGCTCTCATCTATAATTTTAACCGGTAACTTCACTTTTTTTTACAAAGAATGCTTATTCTTGTTGAAAAAACAGTATAAAAAACTGAGACTAGTATTATAATTAGCAACTTTTTTTCTTTCGGCTAATGAGTAAGTTCAGGGGAAATGATTAGGGTAATGTGAATAAGAAATTGAAGAAGTTGATAGATGGGTCAAGGAAGAATAGAATACAGAAGTTTATACAGATGGTCAACAAATTGAAGTCTTTGAAGACTGCGAAAAGGACAATGTTGCCTTCAAAAAATATTAAGAAGAATAGGGTGAGCTTTCAACTCTGTGACTCACTATTCTCTCATTATTCTTGTTCTAATTTTTCGTATTTATATTGGGTTTCTCAGATGTGCCATTTACTAATTTGATCAAGTTATTTAAAAACCCAGCAACTGTCAAGTTCATACCAGACTTGGTAGCATAAATATGGAGTTCAACTGCCTAAAACCCCACACTGTTGATATTGGAATTGGACCACAAGATTGTACTTGATGAAGCTCATCCTGTAACAGGATTCTCATTGTCGGATAAACTTGGATATCAAGTAATTTGTGCATTTTTGTTGATTTTAACCTAGTTTGGAAGTATTGGAAAAAGATTTAGTTTGGTTTTGTGTGACTGCACTAAAGATTATAGGAGGGTTTGGCTCTTTTCTAGCCGTAATGATTCTGTTGTTTTCTTGATCAAATGTATGTGTTATGTTCAAACTAAAGTCATTGTGATTTATTATCGTACAATCAATTAAATTTATGTTATGTTGTTAATTTTTAAATTTCTTGTGTTTTCTTAACACGTTAACAAAATACTTATTATCATTTTGGTTTGATCAAAGGTAAGACATTTCACACCATCTAATCACGTATAATTGATTATTATAAATTAGTAACTAGGTGAACAGGCGTATGTCATAAACTAACTTTTACGTTCATGGAAATCATTTATCTTTTTGATCCTATGATATTTAGCTAATTATTAATCATAATAATTTTTTTTTAGTCATGGCGTAACGTTTACCACCTTACTCGGTCCTGATCACAATAATACTTCATCATTATTGGACTAAAATAGATATATCTTGATGATCCTGACAATTACCATTCTTGTGAAAATTTGCTCTGTTCAAGAATCAGAAAACCAGGGGAGAAGGAGAAGGAGAAGGAGAAGGAGAAGGAGAAGGAAAAGGAAGAGACAGAGACAGAGACAACAGACTGGCAAGGGCAAAGTGGTGATTTCAGCTCAAAGAACAGGGTCCCCCTTGTGTGAGAGAAGGAGCAAAACCTGAAAAAGAAGAGCTGGAATCACATGGCTTTGTTGTTTGTCTAATTGTCTCTGAGAATAGAGTCTCACCGCCTCAATTTCTTCATTCCTCTCTTTCTTCTTCTTCTTCTTCTTCCTTCATCCACCACCACCACCACCACCATGGCTCAATAATGACCACCTTACCCCCCACAACCACCTCTTTCTTCTTCTCATTCTCCTAATCCCCACACCATTAACACCTTTGACTGGTTTTGTTGCTTGCTCATTGGAGAAAGAGAAAGTTTTGGCAGATCAACACCAGCCTCACCATGGCTGATGATAAGGTAGACCACTTACTCTCGTCAAACTTGCTAAAGATGGAAACTTTGGTTGAAATTCAGCTCACCCGCAACTCAAAGTCTCTTGTTTTGATCTGGATTTGGGTGTGAGTTCAATTTCAGCTGATTTCAGGGGTTGTTCTGGGTTTTTTTAGCTGAGTATTGGGTCAGCTATTTGTTTTTCTGAGATCACAATGGTTTTGAGCTTTGAGTGGGGATGGTTTTCATTGAATGGTTGAAGCTTTTGTGTAATTTTGGTGTGAAGCTGCATCACATTCACTTCATGAGCACCTGATCCAGCTCTAACTTTTCATTATTGTGGATGCTGTATCATGGGTTTTGTTTTTGTTTTTTATTTGAAAAATGAAAAATAAAAGTGTGCCTTGTTCAAGATTTGAGCTATATCTTCTTCTTTCTTAGCTACCTTTCCTCTGGCCACACTCTTCTTCATATGGTGTGCTTGGCACTTGAAAAGATTCTTCTTGTAGCCTATTTTCGGTTGTTTCGTGTAGATGGTTTGAATTCCAGGCAAATTCGATATATCCTTGTGGTGATTTTGCTTCTGATAATATTGAACTTGGTGTATTTATGCAGGAAATGGCTGCTTCTGTCGTAGATGGTAGCGATCCAACTGGTCATATAATTTCCACAACCATAGGAGGCAAAAATGGAGAGCCCAAACAGGTGACCATTCTGGGAATTTCTGTTTTGGATCTGTTTCACTTCCAAGTTTACTTCTTGAAGGGTTAAAAATTTGATTGTTAAGTCAATTTTTGAGATCTAGATGTTTCTAGCTGATCAGGATTCATGTTTTTGTCATAAGAAGCTGATGTTTGTTTGGTTTTATGCCTTGCAGACCATTAGTTATATGGCAGAGCGTGTTGTGGGAACTGGGTCATTTGGAATTGTATTCCAGGTAGGTTGAGTCCTTGTCTTCCCAGTTGCTATACTAGTGCTAGTTTGTTTGTGAAATATGATGATGACTGATGATTCTTTTCTCTCAGGCGAAATGCTTGGAAACTGGTGAGACAGTGGCCATAAAGAAGGTTTTACAGGACAGAAGGTATAAGAACAGGGAACTTCAATTGATGCGCGTAATGGATCATCCAAATGTGATTTGTTTGAAGCATTGTTTCTTCTCTACAACAAGCAAAAATGAGCTTTTTCTCAATTTGGTTATGGAATATGTTCCGGAGACCATGTATCGGGTTATAAAGCATTACAGCAATGCAAACCAGAGAATGCCCCTTGTCTATGTCAAACTTTACATGTACCAGGTATGCTAGATGCACCTTTCAGACTTGAACTTGTGGTTCAGTTTATTTTGCTGTTCTTTATTCCCCGATATTAAGCTGTTGGATGTATTCTAGATTTTCAGAGGGCTGGCTTACATACACACCGTTCCTGGAGTTTGCCATAGAGATTTGAAGCCTCAAAATTTATTGGTATGTATGCACTGATTCTACATGTGAATTATTGGACTTGACGTAGGCAATAGATATTGATTTGTACTCCGAGTCACTCAGATAGTAGCATTACATCTGATTATGTTCCGTTTTGGCTCCCTACAGGTTGATCCTCTTACTCACCAGGTCAAGCTTTGTGATTTTGGAAGTGCCAAAATGCTGGTATGTTGCAAACCTTTGGATTTGAGCATGAATATTATATTTTCAGCCCACTGCGTAGCTCCATTTTGAGCACTTTTTAACACTGTTTAGAATAATAGTTCTTTGTGTTCGTATGCTACTTGATTCATATAGTTTTGATGACTTTTGTTTATATTGCAGTATTTCTATATGGTGATTCATTAACTTATCGTGCATCTTGTTGTCTTCAGGTGAAAGGCGAAGCAAACATAGCATACATATGTTCACGTTTCTATCGGGCTCCTGAACTAATTTTTGGTGCAACGGATTATACAACTTCAATTGATATCTGGTCAGCTGGCTGTGTCTTAGCTGAGCTTCTTTTGGGCCAGGTGAGCAGTTCTTTTGTAGCATTATAAGACATCTGGTATGCTTCTCAATGTAGTACTTCCCATTAAATGTCTCTCTGATGTACTCTTATGCTTTTTGTAGCCTTTGTTTCCTGGAGAAAGTGCAGTGGACCAACTTGTAGAGATCATCAAGGTGATTACTTATCAATTGTCATGAATTCTTGGGTGAGTGCTATTATCATTATCACGAGTCAGCATCCTACTATATTTCTAACAGGTTCTGGGAACACCAACACGTGAAGAAATTCGCTGTATGAATCCAAATTATACAGATTTCAGGTTTCCACAGATAAAAGCACACCCTTGGCACAAGGTATATATTATTTGCTTCCATCTGTTAACAATATTGTACAAATTAAACTGATGTGGATAATCATCCTCTTTCCCTGTCTAGATGCCCTAACCTATTGTGAATAATCAATTGGGCTTTGAGACATCATCTGTTAGTGGATATTTTGTTTTGCATAAATTGAGCAAAAGCACACTCACTATTGATCTCTTTGCAGAGCACATATATGTTCTTTCTCTAACATAGTTATTTACTTGGCTGCTGGATTAGGTTTTCCACAAGCGCATGCCACCAGAAGCAATTGATCTGGCTTCAAGACTGCTGCAATACTCTCCAAGTCTTCGTTGCACAGCTGTAAGTTTGTTTCTGCTAGTGTCTTGATACATAATTATGTACAAGGTCTTTACTCAGTCTATGATTGATGGTCATGCTAACTGTTTATGCCCTTGTTTTTTTATATATTTTATTTCTATAAATTGGACCCGTAAAGCATTTTTTTTCCTCTTAGAGCTCGTGTAATGCTCTACACTGAAAAGTTATGTTTCGCTATCTACTAAAAACTGATTTTTCCGTTGTCAGAAGCTTGTTTTGGCATCTAATGGTAAAAGTATGTTCGCTCTTAGAGGTTTTTTCCTTGATTCTCAAAGTAAAAGTAGGGTACAAAGAATTTCCTGTTTATTTTTTTGCGTAATTCCCAGCGCTCCAGTTTAGTTCTATACATTATAGACAACTGAAATTTCCTATGTCAAAGTTTATGTCAGCATATTTTTCTGAGTATGGTTTGGTTATAGTTTGCATTGCTAAGATTTACTTCTTGTCCTTGCAGCTGGAAGCATGTGCACATCCTTTCTTTGATGAACTCCGTGAGCCCAATGCCCGCCTACCAAATGGTCGTGCATTTCCTCCGCTCTTTAATTTTAAGCAAGAGGTATGACGCTTTAGGAGCCTGAAAGTGCTTGTCCACTGAATTTCCTTATGTTCCCATGTCAAATCTGAGAGTTGATTACATCAGATTTTAGTTATCAAAACTAGTGCTTCCATAAACAATTTTAAGTTTAATAAAACTGATGCTTTACTAAAATTGAGTAATGAACTAAGGATAATTACTTTTTCAAGTAGAATGTCTCGTCTTTGAATCTTCCTGTTTAATCTCAATTATGCATACCATGTATAGTTGTTGAGCTGGCAGTTCAATCAAACTGAATCTGGACTAATCTATTCTCCTTACAGTTGTCCAGCGCTTCTCCAGAACTTGTCAACAAGCTGATTCCTGATCATGTGAAACGTCAAATGGGTCTCACTTTCTTCCATCCGCCCGGCACATAAATGTGCAGTTGCTATCTTCCAGCTGAACTGTGACACAAAGGTTACTGGTCTTTGTGGTTGAATTGCCACTTGTTGAAGCCTTACGACCATCATATTTTGCTCCGCCCATAAGACTACCAACCATGGCAGATGGGTAGCTTCTTGTAATGTGTTCTCCTCTACAGTTCCCTTATATCCCTCTCAACCTTGTCTCCCGGAATTCCTTTTTGTTGCTGTAAATGTTTGATAGTAAAGATAGACCAAGACTCCTGAGAAATATGCTAGAGGAAAAGCTAGGAAAAGTGTATCGCTAGAGGAAAAGCTAGGAAAAGTGTATCATATAGCTAGGAAGAGGATCCCTAATAGAATGTTATGTTGGTGGTCACCGGGTGGGTTTGCTTTCACTTCAACGTTGTTTCTTAAGGTGGTTTGTGGTGGCTGACTTGAAATTGCAGTCAAATATTGTCACTTTATTTGTGCAAGCTTAAAAGTAATGCATTGTTCTCTTGTTAATGTATTTATCTCCCTATTCCCCTCTGTCTCACCCTCATTCCAAACGTGGTGATTTTTCGCTCTTCTGTCAGCTGCATTTCAACCTTTTTATGGCAACACAAGTTAAGATTTCTACGGCCTGCAAGCTCAAAATGTGCATCTTCTTTCCTCAGAGAACAAGGGAAAGAACTTGCAATCAGAAAAGACATGTTTTGGAGTGGGTGAGTGTGTCGGAGAAAAGTCCAAAAGAGCGGCAGCCTCAAAATTGGCGCCATTAGCCTCCAAATAACAATGATTTGCTACTGCAAACCTGAGATTTCACAAATCCATGCCGTCTATACAGTCAAAGTTTATAAATCAAACGCCCACAACATAAAAACACTAAAACTGTTTTTTTTATATTTTTAATCTAAAGTATTTTTAGATTTTGTAAGGTCAGATGATTATTATAATTATGATTTATTGATTTACAATATTAAAATAACTTATATCATATAAATTATTTTGCATAATTTCTCTTTTATATTGTTTTTGTGGATGTGTTTTATGTTCTACTCTGATTCTTGATCTATAAAATGACTTAGTTGTCATTCTTTAAAAAAAAGAAAAAAAAATTAAACCCAACCTCACAGAAGCATCCACCGTATTAGTAGTAGGAGACAATCTCTGTCACTTCCCAAATCTCGAGCTGGCTTCCTGGTTTTACTATCTTAAACCAAGTTTTAATCTTTTGTTTTATGAAGTATTTTTATCTTCATTGGTTTTTCGAGGTAAGCGATAAACACAGTAAATAGAGATTCCGTAACTAGTGGTTTGTTCTGTCAAATTCACACCATCATTGAGACTCTGCAAATTTTAGAGAGCATTATAAAGGTCCCTGAGCAAAGTTGTCGCCTTCTTCTTGCTAAACATGAAAAAGAAAGTAAAGCTGCTTCTTGGGTTTGGCTTCCTCTACTTGTGCATCCCATTGCTTGCAGCTTCTGACAGTTTGCTCTCCCCCAAAGGTGTCAACTTTGAAGGTCTGGCCCCTCCAAGATTTAAAACCCAAATGCATTTCCTTTTTTTGTTTTGTTTTATGATTGATACTGCAACATGTTGTTTGGTTTTTTGTGTGGTTTAGTGGCTGCATTGATGTCAGTGAAGAAGGAGATGAAGGATGAGTTGCTTGTAATGGGTGGGTGGGAT
Source organism: Fragaria x ananassa (assembly GCA_034370585.1). Taxonomy (NCBI): domain Eukaryota; kingdom Viridiplantae; phylum Streptophyta; class Magnoliopsida; order Rosales; family Rosaceae; genus Fragaria; species Fragaria x ananassa. Next base: position 3,768,275 of record CP139764.1, on the reverse strand, counting down.
ATCAACTCGGTTGATCCATGCACTTGGAACATGGTGGGTTGCTCTGCTGAGGGATATGTAATCTCCCTGTAAGTGTTTCCTCATTTTCTCCATTATGTTATTTCTGTCTGTTTGCCAAGAAAAATGCATGTCTTCTTTTGAAAGAAAAGAGTTGATGGGGAAGTTATGAATTTCTAGCAATTGGTTGCTGTTTACTGACAATAGATAACTTGGAATAATTATACAATGCCAATGCTTGTGCTAGTGCAATGGCCAGCTCGGGGTTATCTGGAATGCTTTCGCGGAGTATTGGGAATCTGAGTCATCTTCGGACATTGTAAGCCTTTATTTTTGGGTTTTGATTCATTGTCAATTCAATTGAATTCTTTCTTGTTAACTTAAGTTGAGCGCATAAACCTGCTATGTCAAAAAGGGAGCATATCACTGTTTTGTGTTTGGCTTCTGTGAAAACATTTGAAGAATTATGAATCTGTTTAAAGTTTCTTCATGACAATGTAGTACTATTTAGATTGAGGACTTCTGAAAAACTAAGCTAAATAGGAAAGACTCAAAGGAAACACATTGATTACTACAGATGTGTGTAATCAGCACAAAAGAAACACATTGATTACTACAGATGTGTGTAATCAGCAGTAATCAGCAGACAATCAGTCATCTGTATACAAATTGACAAAAACATGAGAGAGATGCATGCAATCAGTGTGCAAATAGGCATATAAGAAAATACTAAGGAATGGTCTTACTCTGAATATGTGGATTTGTATATGTAACTGCTGTTATCTTAATCTTGTATATTGCAATTATGAAATAATTTGAACATGGAGTTGTCAAGTTAGTCCATAAATCTTCTTTGCATTGTTGGATTTTGAATTTATGTTTCTAGTTTTCTACAATTGCAGGTTGCTACAAAACAATCAGTTATCTGGTCCCATCCCAACTGAGATAGGGAGACTTTCACAGCTTGAAACTCTGGACCTTTCGGGTAACCAGTTTTCTGGAAACATTCCGAGTTCTTTGGGGTTCCTGACTCATCTAAGTTACTTGTGAGTAGGCTTCCAATGGATTAGGCACTTTTATTGCTGATTTAGATTCAGAGTTTGGTATAAGAATAACTCTTGTTTTAGCATTTTTCTCTAACCATTTGTGTTTGAAATCCTGTCCATCCAAGTTTTCAGGAGGCTGAATAGAAATAAGTTGAATGGTCAAATTCCCAGCCTTGTTGCTGATCTCACAGGACTTTCATTCTTGTATGTGTTCCGCCATTTGCAATTTGTCTATTATTTTTTCTTGTTTTCCTAATTCAGGATCTTTGTTAGTGATTCTAATTTCTGTGAACTATATATACACAGGGATTTATCATTTAATAATCTTAGTGGGCCCACACCAAAAATACTGGCAAAAGGTTACAGGTGAGATCATCTGAGCCTCTGAGGCAAGAGATGTTGTTTATAATGTTATACTCCATAATTGCATATTATCTCTAGCAGATAGTGATTTCAGCTAATATCCAAGTTCACCTGCTTGAGAGTGTATATGTTTCATTGCAGTGTCACAGGGAACAGCTTTCTTTGCAATCCTTCGTCAGCAGACTCAACACGAATCTGCATGGATGTGTCAAAACCAGTAAATGGTAACATGATTCGACGTCTCAATCAAAAGTGCATTGTGCCATACATTAGATATACTAATACTCAGGAGTATTTTCTCACAGATACAGGTTCACCACTAGAAGTCAGTGGTCACCATCGATGGGTACTTTCTGTTGCTCTTGGCATTAGTTGTACATTTGTTATTTCTGTGATGCTGCTTGTTTGTTGGGTGCATTGGTACAGATCTCGTCTTCTATTTACATCTTATGGTACTTCCTAATCTACTTTAACTCATTTTATTGAGCATATAGAACATGATCATGTATATGACATATTTACATTCAAATTTGCAGTGCAGCAAGATTATGAATTAGATATAAGTCATCTGAAGAGGTTTTCCTATCGTGAATTGCAACTTGCAACGAGCAATTTTAGTTCCAAAAACATCCTAGGACAAGGTGGATATGGAGTCGTTTATAAAGGATGTCTTCCTAATAGAACACTGGTGGCAGTTAAGAGACTTAGAGATCCAAATTTCAATGGAGAAGTTCAGTTCCAAACTGAAGTTGAAATGATAGGCTTGGCTTTGCATCGGAACCTTCTACGTTTATTTGGATTTTGTATGACAACAAACGAGAGGTTGCTTGTTTATCCTTATATGCCAAATGGGAGTGTTGCTGATCGGCTAAGAGGTCTGTTTCATTTTCTTGCTTTCACCGGCATCCTCTTTCTCTTTACCCTCTCTAGATATTTCACAAGAATTCTTTTTTCCCTTATAACATTAAAATCTTTTTTCTTCGACTAGTAACCTTCCAGAGAAAATCTTATCAGTTGTTCATATAACATAGGGCTGTTCATTTCAAAGCTGTTTCAAAATATATCCAAGTATCTTTGCTCTTTTATTTCTTGGCTTGCCCTGATTGTATTTTGATTTTTGTAAACAGAGACATGTCGACATAGACCATCATTGGATTGGAACAGAAGACTGTGTATCGCCCTTGGGGCTGCCCGTGGACTTGTATACTTGCACGAACAGTGTAATCCAAAAATTATTCACAGGGATGTGAAAGCTGCAAACATTTTGCTTGACGAAAATTTTGAAGCTGTCGTTGGTGATTTTGGGCTTGCTAAATTATTAGATCAGAGGGAATCACATGTCACTACTGCAGTGCGGGGCACTGTAGGACACATAGCTCCGGAGTATCTATCCACAGGACAGTCTTCTGAAAAGACTGATGTTTTTGGATTCGGGATACTGCTTCTTGAGCTCATAACAGGACAGAAGGCATTAGATGCTGGAAATGGTCAAGTTCAGAAGGGAATGATTCTTGATTGGGTAAGGTTTACATGCTTTTTGGTTGTTTATAGAGGTATGGCAATTCTAATGCCGTGCATTTTTTTCTTGTTAGCTCATTTGGTTACACAAACTCTGTATATAATTTATACCCTTGGATCACTATATAGAGTTGAGTACCCTTAAAATGAACTGTGGCAGGCATCGTCCATCTGGTGTATTCCTAAGCTGCATGAATATAGTTTTGCCCTTGCACAAGAATCTATTTGTTTGCTGTTTTCTATTGTGGGATCAATTTTTGCCTCTTGTCGACTTGCAGGTTCGAACCTTACATGAGGAGAAGAGACTGGAAGTGCTAGTGGACAGGGATCTAAAAGGATGTTTTGATGTAACTGAGCTTGAAACATGCGCGGAGTTGGCTCTGCAGTGTACTCAGTCAAGCCCCAACCTCCGGCCAAAGATGTCAGATGTCTTAAAGATCTTGGAAGGTCTTGTTGAGCAATCAGTACCGCCGGAAGATCCACAAGGTGGCACCAACCCATCTGACATCAGGACTTGCAGTTTCTCCAGGGATTACAGCGATATTCGGCAAGACTCTTCATTCATCATCGAAGCCATTGAGCTTTCTGGACCTCGGTAACAACTAAGTCTCAAATCCACCATCAAAGTGCAACTGTATATGAGTTTTGCATCTTACCATAGTCCACAGAAAGAAGGCCAACTCACCAACTGAAATCTCAGACTTTTCCTAATCAAACAAAGTGTGCTCATCACCATAAAAGGTTAGCTGTCATAGCTGGGGTCCTACCCTCCTACCAGTGATTGAGACATTGGAATGGTAGTCCACTGTGAGTTGTACCACATGCCATGGCCAACCCCTGGTTTCCTTGTCAAGCTCAAAGTCCTTAATACTTAGGGTACATGATGTGTACATATGCTTATCTGGTGGGTGAGTGGGCATCAGGGCCAGCCTTCATTATCCACCTTCATGGGTAAGATTCATGTGCAGAATTCTCATAGTGTAGGTCAACAAGTACCTGGTATCCCATTATCTTCAACAGCACTTCATTCTTAAAGAGTTTCATGGATTTGGGTTGTTGAGACAATTACACAGACAAATTTGACTCGGTACTGTTTGCAATTATTGCTGTTGTTGTGTATCCTAATCAGATGGATCTCTTTAGAAACTTCATTCTATTATTGTGCCTGCAAGGGAAAATTGTACTATCACATTACGGCCACTTATTGATCCCATTTATTGTGTCCACAATATATGCCTCTCCCTCCAAAAGAGGAGCTAAGGGAAACAGTTTGTATAAATGATGCTGAATTACTTGGTCAAGGATTGAGTGAATTAAGTGAAATATGCATCGAAAGTATAACCTAAACCATTTTAGTATATGCTTTAGGCATCTTTCTTTGAAACAAAGCACTTTAGTTTAAATCATTCTTCTACAAATGTTTTGTTAGTTTACATAAAGGGAGATCCTATATTTGTGAATTTGTGTTACTAAATCAAAGTAATGCTGTTTTGTTGCAATAGAAGACGATGAAATGGAAGTCTACAACGATATATTTTACATTTTAGTAAGGTCATAAGCACAACAAAGTCTATTAAGCTAATCCCTGAAGACAATGACAGACTTGTTATCTAAGCCATCCTCAACTTCTCTAGTACAAATGAACACTCCCCCAAATCACACGAAATTAGACCAGTTTGGTCTATGTTTTGACCAATGAGAGGTAATATATGTATCGAGAATTTCCGTTCAAGTCACCTCACCCAGTTGGTAAACACACATTGAAAAAAATTCATCTGAGCATCATAAACTAAGTCCTTTACCAATCTTGCCTCTTCTAGGTTGTAACCTTGCAAAATGATCACAAATATCTATAGAAAAATATGTATAACCCCATGACGCAGATGAATTACAATATAGTTCAAGCAATTATCAAGTATCTCTTGCATCATAATGACAACCCAATTGATAAAATTTAAGGTTCACACTAAGTTTTGATAGGAAAAAAAAAAGTTTTACATTTAATTACGTTAATCATAAAGTAACTAAGCTTTCTGTTACTTAGCACGTATTTGTTTGATTTTTTCATTAGTTGTTTCCTCGGTTGAGAATACTTTTAAATCTCTAATTCAATTACGAGCCATTTGTAATCAATGAATATTTTGATCCAATAAGTAAACAAAAAAAATCTTGTACTAAAATTTAGGATTGTATTTCATGAGGAATGAGAGTGAAAGACTGAACAAAGAGACACGACAGGGCTAGGATTACTTGGCCAATTAGGAAGCCAACACAACTAAAAGTCTAAAACTCAGAAACCTCATCCACTGGTTCCACATATCGCGGCACAAACACTCTAACACACTCACATGATTTTTACCTATTCAAAACTTTACCCAAAAGGCCAAAATCAATGCCAAATGGAACTAAACCAATTAAATGATTAATACCCCAAAGAAGCAACTTTACCAAGAATCTGTAAATTCATATTCCCTGCATCTCCGGCTTTCAGATTAAAAAGGAAAATAATCCACCCTACAATTAATAATTAGTAGATAGCGATTCTTTCAATACAATCCAAATTTCCAGTCCCTCTTATCTTCTGCTTCACAGAGCAAGCAATCCACACTTCCCCATCAATAATTTAATACAAATTCTACCTCAAATTTCCTTCACTCAACCTCTTTATTCTTCTTTTTAATATTGCATTTTGGCTGAGTTCCTAATTCCTATTCTAAACCAAACACAAGCACACAGTTTCCCTACATATAATAATATTAAACCCAATTCCTATAATATGAAATCACACGCTTGGTGCAGTGGGAATTGGATTTGGATAAGGACCCAGATCTGAAAGTTTCAATCTTGGAGCTGAAGTGGTCCTTTGTGGAGAACAAGGTTTGGGTGTTTCTCAGAAAGTTTGTAACTTTTGTTGTTTTTGTATCATCAGTGATTAGAAAATTTGAGTTTTTGATGATTGGAGATTGTTACTGTATCTGGAGTGTTTGACTGGTTTACTCAGTTCCAGTTTGATCACATTGTTTAAGGTTTATAAAAGAGATAAGATTATTGGTTAGCCAATTGGGTTTGTGTGTGGAACTTTTGGAGGTGGTTTCTCTGTGAATATTTGGAATTGGGTTTTGTTATAGGTTGTGATTTGTTGGTGGGTGTTTGTGAAAGTTTGAATCTTTGGGAGGTTGGAGACTCTTTTTTGTTGAGCTATGGATGCAGGGTCACATGATGTTCAAGGTAGCAGTGTGGTGTTGGGTGGGGTTGATCAGAATACCCTTGAGAAATCAAGGAATTCTGTTGTTTGGTCAGTTGTTGAGTCTGTCATTGTTGAGGTGGCCACTGCTATTCGAAAAACTGAAGATTTGAAGGCATTAGGTGGTGAGTTAGGGTCTAATAAGGCAGTAGGTGCAGAAGCGGTTGAGAGACTGAATGATAAGGAGGCATGTGAGCAGCGTAATAGTAGTGATGTTTCGGGTCATGCTGAGCTTGGAACTAGTAAGAATTCAAACAATTTGGCTGATGGAAATGTGTCTGGGAGTGTGGTTGTCATCGACTCTGGTGAGGCTTCTCATGCTACTGGAGATGATGGAAGATTGGGTGTAGAGGGTGATGAACTGGGGTCAAGTAAGGTGGACGAGCCAAAGATGAAGGTGCCTGAGAAAGAGAGGGATTCACATGTGATTAATATCAAGTGTGATGAAATGGGGTTGAGTAAGGTGGAAGAGTCAAAGATGAAGGTGCCTGGGGCAGAGAGGGATTCACATGTGATAAATATCAAGTGTGGGAGTCGTAAAGGATTTGGTGATAATTGGGAGGGGGAAAGTGTATGTAGGATTTGCCATTTAAGTTCTGATCAATCACCGGACAGAAAAACAGAAAGTAGTTCTTGTTCTGTCTCTATGGATTTAATTCATCTTGGCTGTGGGTGTAAAGATGAATTAGGCATTGCACATGCTCATTGTGCTGAAGCATGGTTTAAGCTAAAAGGAAACAGGTACTTGTTTCCTTCTGTCCCCTTTTGTTTTCCATGAATTCTTTCTCTTTTAAATTGCTTTACAATAACAGATGTACCATGAGCTTTGTGTGTGTGAGGAAGTGTTGTATGCATGTCTTGTTATGTTGAAGTTTCATTCTTCTTTTGGTGTTTGATACTCTGAGCTCATGATATCTGGTTTGTTGATCTTGATTTTTTGTATATATGTCTGTTCATATATGAGCTCAATACAAGCTTCCTAGTAGACTAACTTTTGTGAGGTTTCTTTTTGGAAAAATGAGGTCAAAATGAACTGAACCTTGACATGAGTCTTATCATTACTGTACTTTTTTTTAGACCACCACCATCTTAAAATATAATTGTACTGCTTTTTCACATAGCAAGGATTCTCCATTTTTATAGATAAGGATGTAAAATCTCTCATCATACAGCACCAGGCCATTTACCACTTATAGAATCTTATGATCTCTGTGTTGCTAATTGTTAGTCATAAGAAGTTTAAAGTTTCCTCCATGCTACTGATTGTGGCGCTCTAAAATGATCTATGAAATTGTTACGACTCTGAAATCGTTAAGATTACAACTGTGTTTGGTAATAAGAGAAGAGTTTGTACTATTCTTATATATACTGTTCTAGATTATAAAGGGGAATCTGATATGGAACATCCAAGGTAGCAGAAGAGAAAGAGTGATGTTTTTAATTCCCAACAATTATGCAATGCCTTTAGCTACTTTAAATAACAGTTAATTTCTGTTAAATTTATTTCTGGAATACATTTTTGTTAGTTCCTTAAACAAGTTTAAAGGTTGTAACAAAGGAGTAGCACTACTGAATCCTTACAATCAAGGATCAAAACTGACATCTGTTCATTTTTCTGTTGTGCAGAATGTGTGAGATTTGTGGTGAGAATGCGAAAAATGTTACAGGTCTTGGGGATAACAGATTTTTGGAGGAGTGGAATGAAAGAAGGTTTTCGGGTCTCGGCGTGAACGCATCAGAAAGGAATGTAGGATGTTGGCGAGGACAGCCATTTTGCAATTTTTTAATGGCATGCCTGGTAATAGCTTTTGTGCTGCCATGGTTTTTTCGTGTAAATATGTTCTAGTCAGGTTGATACGAACATCAGGGCACCTGCCTTAGCTTGCAAACCAGCAATTATAGCTACTGTGTTGTCTGGATTCTTGCAACACAATGTGGTGCATTCAAAGGGATTTGTCTCGTTTTCCATGCTTGTAAACATACTCCAGGTTTCTGCATTAGGCGCTGAAGCTCCGAAGTTTCAGATTACAGGAGTTGTCATCTCAATATTTAGGACTTTACTGTAGCTAGTTGCTGCATTCCTTTTTTGTAACAATTTGCGGCTTTATTTCAGTGTGAGTGGAGATACTCTTAGATTGATACTCTTAGATTCTTCTTTTAGGTTTTCGCTTAAACCTTCATGTAGGAATTAGGAGTAAAATTTGTCAATATTCCTTGGAGCTACCTTAAAAATATTGGCATCATTGTTGTATGCTCCGTAGAAAACAGAAATAAAGTGAATGCCGGTATCGGTTTATGTCTGTATGATGTCTGTTATTTGAAAATGCTACACGATTTCGTTATTTTGCATGTTTGATTTGGGAAAACAAAGTATGCTAGACCAGCAAAAACAATGTTAGCAAAGAAATTTCTTCATTTACATCATAAGAACACATACTGAAGTACCTCATATGCACTTTGATAGCTTTAGGGTATTTTACTGGTCATTCTCATTTTGTGTGATTCACTAGTCAGACATGGAATGAGTAGTGATAAGCTGATGTAGTACATATGTGGCCTTCACTCTCTGAACTGTTATCTCCATAAGCAACACGTTGTGATTTTAGTCGAGTTCTGCATGAATGATGATATATCATGAGAACATGCTTTCATGTTTCTAGGTACCAGATAGTGACATACTTGTGACAATGAGTTAACAGTTGTTTGATCATTCAACTATACTAAAGCTGTGTGTGCGAATTTCCTTGTGGCACACTTGAATTAAGTGTACAATATATCTAACCATTTGCTACTTTATCAGGTATGACCCTTCCACTGGTATCTATGGTATGGACTTCTATGTTGTTCTTGAGCGCCCAGGGTACCGTGTTGGCCGTCGTCGCAGATGCAAGGCCCGCGTTGGAATTCAGCACAGAGTTACAAAGGATGATGCAATGAAGTGGTTCCAAGTGAAATATGAGGGAGTCATTCTTAACAAGTCCCAAGCAATTGTTTAGGCAGTTACCATAATCTTGGAGATATTTTGTTTTGGTTTTGGCAAGCTGTTGCTTTCTACCAGTTTCAGTGTATCAGACGTTATTTCCTTTTCTTTAAGACTATGTAAGAGTATTTTTGATCTTAAGAACTTGGTGACCTTGCTTGTTTCAACTGTTGTGACATACGAGGAAGCAGATGATATTTATCTTAGTTTCATTTTTAGAACCAGCTTTTGTCAAATGTGGTTGCTTTATGATCTGATGGTTGTTACACCAGATACCCACTTTACTACCGAACATGTGTGTGAATCTACTCTCATCTGGTGAGCATGGATGCCGAGAGTATTTGTTTAATGGCCTTATACAATGGTATTCTGTTCTTGAATTCTCAATTTGAGTTCGGAAACACTAAATCTTGGGAGAAATCTGAAAGTTGCAATTAGAAGTCAGTTGCATCCAAAATTGATTGCTTGTTAGAGTTTGGTACATAAGCCTGGGACTGCACAGCGTCTCTAATAACGCAATCCATGTCTTAAGAGGGCGAAAGGTACTCCACTGTTTAGGATTTCAGTAGTTCCACGAGCTCCTTCTTTTTGAGTTTGGAGTAACCTCTCATCCCTCTAGACTTTGCCAGTTCTTTCAGCTCAGGGAGTTTCATTTCTTCTACTCTTTCCAACTCTAACTCGGTTCCAGCAGTGGTAACCGATGCTCCATTTTTCGTCTCAAGAAGCTCTCCTGGTGGGATTGACATGTGTGCTGAAGATGGAATTGGAGACCTCTTCACGAATTTGGATGGTGGACGTGTTAACTTGAAGTCTGTTACTGACGGATTAGCCTGTATTTGCTGCTCTTGTGTATCAACCTTTCGTCTGTCCTGCTTAACTTCTGCATACTTAAAATCAGTTTACTAAGAAACAATATGTGAATGAACAAACTAGAACAAACTAGCCACCGTAAATGACTTCAACTCTCCATTTTCCGGCTGACATAGTGCGCAACTGAGAGCAGTGCATGTTCAATTACAAATGTGGTATCGGAAATGGAACATGGTATTCATCTACATTACCTCTTTGCTTTGTTGATCCACCCTGAAGAACCCTAAGAATTGACTCAGCAGAGGACGGCTTCTCTTCAGATGCATCAGACTTGATCTTCTTAGTGTCCACAGAATCGACTTCCTTGGATATCGAAGACTGTATCCTTCTGAACAGAGAAATGATTTCTTCCTGGTTATATGACTTGGACTTCCTCCCACCTCGAGGTTTCTTAGCTTCATCATTCTTTGCTGTTCTTCCTGAACCTGCACTTCTCCTGGAAGACTGACCTCTTCTGTTTCCTTCATCAGACCCATTGCAGCTCACAATTAGCTTCTTCCCCTTCCTCTCAAATGGTAAAGCCACATCTGCAATGTCTGCCAAATTCAACAAGCTGCATCAAAAAATTGAACCCTCAGTTCCTAACCAGCAACAACAAACTTCATTTCGATCTGATACAAATGTCCAATTATTCATTCCAAGCTACCAAAACAGGAATCAAAATCCAATCTATCTACACAAAAACTGAACACTAGTCTATGACAATATGAAAGACAGCTTAAACACTTTGAACAGTTTCGAATCTAATCTCCAACTGATACCAAACCCAATTGTAACAAGAACCTTCCAAGAAAGTGAAGAAAGCATTACCTTTGAGAGAGAAAATGGGTTTTCCATACTTGGGTTGCTCGCTGAAGGATGAGAATGTGGGGAAATGAAGCACAGAGTGATACTGATACACAATTCCACCCATATTTTCCTTCCTGAAAAATTTGGTCTGAGCAAAACAAATGGATTAGATTCAAGTCGGTATTAATTTAGTCACAGAATTTTCTAGTCCACAGCTTCAACAAGCACGTGCACCCCACGCGCCATATATATATACACATCGCAAACTCTGTTCCTCTTAAACCCTTCACTGGTTTACTGACTTGAATCTAATCCATTTGTTTTTCTCAGACCAAATTTTCGATGAGTGAGAGAGATGTTGTGTCGGGTAAGTCGGGCCCGTCGTGGTATTCCATGATAAGGGTTTAGGGTTTAACTCGATGATTGTTAAATTGTTTCCGACCAGCAAGGATTTATCAGTTTGTCCAGGTTCTGCTGTTTGCTTGAAGATTCCACCTCTTGTTCGTTTTCTGGTCTGAGATGCTTCCTATTTCATTGCTGTTAATAGTGATGCAGGATTTCTGTACTGCAAGTATAGTGAGAATTTTATGTTGTAAATTCACGGATGTAGAAAAGAAATATAATAATTACCACCACATCTTCAATGACATTTTCGAGATTTTTTGGACTTCTGTGGGTGACGTTGGCGCAGTAGAGCTAGCTCAGGCTCAAGATATACACGTCTGTCGAAGCTTGCGAGTCTTATCATGCTCAGACTGCTGCAAGCTAGAGATGCACATCGCACTTCTGCTCACGCTCATGCAAGCGAAAAAAAAGCACACAGAAAAATGCGATGTAATCTTCCAACTCCGTAAGAATTCACCTGTGAACTTTGTGGTTTCAAAAGCAATTTTGTTTTTTTTTCCCCCAAAAATTTGATCTCTTACGAGAATCTTCACATTGCTAACTCATGATGCTCAAGCCATCCTAGACTTTGACGGAACTCAAAAATCTCATTTTTATTTTTCTTTACAATTTTTTAAAGTCTATAAAATCACATTTTCCTTCATAGAGCAGGAAAGCAAAATTAGAGATCCGTGTTATCTCCAAAACATTAGACTTGTCTTACATGTTTCTATATATATTACTCGACCTCTACCTTCTCATAACCCGATTTCCTTTCAATTATCAGCATTCCAAACTCTCGTTTTCCCTCACTTGAACCCTTTTCTTCTCACATACTTCTTCCCATATTTCAACAACATGTCAAGAGTTTTCAAACTGAGAAGTTCTGATAATGAAACATTCCAAGTTGAAGAAGCTGCAGCACTACTCTCTAAAACCATTAAGAGCTCGACGTCCACTGAGATTACAGTGCCATACGTGAAGGCAGAAATCTTAGGCAAGGTGGTGGACTGGTGCAACAAGCATGCAGTTAGTGAAGGCACTAAAGATCAACTCATCAAAGAGTGGGACGTTTAGTTTCTTAGCGTCGATCAAGATGTTCTGTTCAAGCTCATAACGGCTGCAGACTATCTACAGATTAAGGAACTGGTGGATCAATTATCTCCAAGAGTTGGGACATGATTAAAGCAAAGACATTCAGGACAGTAGAAATGACTCGCAGAGCGTTAAACTTTGAGAGAGAAGTGCAAGAGGATCTAAAATCATTAGGCTTCTGAAACTTGTAGAACTCATTTCTATGAATGCTTAATCTCTCTTCTATTTGTTTGCAGGGGAATGCTTTAGGATCCATGTTTAATTTTGTTCATTCTTTTCTGGTGGTTCTATTTGTGAACAAAAAACTAAATAACGCAAAGCTTTAGTTTCAGACTCTCTTTCCTTTACCTATAATAATGCAAATAAAACTTACTATGTCATGAATCATGAACACAATGCCTACGGAGGTCATGACCTCTTGACAACTGGGATTGTAGCCAATTATACCAAGTCTTTAATATCTTTCTTCCAAAGTTCACTAGTATTCACATGTAAAGGAAATATGTTTTGAATCCAAGGTTCACTGTTAAATGAACTATGAGTAATCTCATCGTGAGGTTTTGCATTATCAATCTTCCTTAAATGGTCCATACACACTTGAGGAAGCAAACTCAAAAGAAAGCTGAAATGAGAAAAAAGTGGAAGAGGAAAAAAGAAAGAAAGTAAATGCTTGTGGCTAAAGAAAAATACATACATAGATATGGCAAAGAAATAATACATTCAAGTGGGTAATAATGGAAAACCAACTGCTCTTTTCTCCAGTAACCTCATCAGAGCAATGATAAAAAATAGAACACTCCAAATTAATGATCACTCTCCCTCCTTTTTGTTCTCTCTCACCTTCTCGTCTACTCTTCCTCCTCATTACCAAGTATAATAAATTAAATCAAAATTCAATCTTTACTGCCTAATCTCTAAACTCCTAGACAACGAAATTAATCACAACAAACAACTCAATCAATTACCTCAACTTCACCCACACCACTTTGAGCAAAGAATCAAGAAAATGATGAGGAACACAATGGAAGAAAGCGCAATTGCCACACCAAGAACAACCTTATTCGGCCCATGATGATGACCACTCTGATTCGAACTATCCTCATCGCTGTCATCATAATCCGAATCACTGCTGTCATCTGCCGAACTGTCCTGTTTGGCCGGAGGAGGCGACATTGGCAGTCCATGTTTATCACAGGGAGCAATGCCGAGCTTCAATTTCGACGAAAGAACCGAATGGTTGTAGCACAAATTGCTGTTCCTACTAATCTTGAACACAGCCAATTTACTAATGAACGACACATTGAAAGGAATCACCCCCCGGAAGTTATTGTTGGCAAGATTCAAATGCTTCAAGCTCTTCATATCAGACAGGAACTTGGGGATTGAGCCATTGAGCTGATTCGAGCTCAGATCAAGATGAACTAACCCGGGAATGGCTGAAATGGACTCGGGTATCGGCCCGGATAATGAATTCGAAGCTAGAGAAACGTTTGTGAGGGAAATGAGGTCCCCAAACGAAGTGGGTATCTCGCCATTGAGTGTGTTAGACGAAAGATTCAAGCTTTGGAGGTTTTCGAGCAGAGTAATGGAACTGGGTATTCTTCCTTCGAGTTTATTACCGGAGAAATCGATCTGGGTCAAGTTGAGATTCAAGTGTTTTGGGACATTACCGGTGAGGTTGGCATGGGAGATGGTGACGGACCTGAGCTTCTTCAAGTTGCCGAGAATGACGAAAGGGCCAGTGGCATTGACTTGGACGTTGGAGACGGTGAGATCGGTGAGGTTCTGGAGGCGGCCCAGCCAGACGCCGGTGAGGCGGCGGAGGGAGGAGACGGCGGAGAAGGAGCGGAGGGAGGAGACGAGATCGGAGGGGAGGCGGATGGGGGAGATGGGGCAGTTGAGGAAGTGGAGGGATTGGAGAGTGGAGAGGGACTTGAGGGCGGTGAAGGAGAGAGCGACGTCGTCGGAGCAGTTGGCGAGGGTGAGGGAGAGGAGGTGGCGGAAGGGCTTGGCGGCGTCGCAGAGGGTGGTGTTGGAGTGGAGTTGGGTGCATGGGTCTTTGGAAGTTGGGATGTTGAGGGATTGGAGGGCTCTTACTTGTTTGGGGTCTAGAGATGATGAGGAGGAGGAGGAGCTTGAGGAGGGGGCAGTGGGAGTTGGAGTTGGAGAGTGAGTTGGGGGTGGAGTTGGGGGGAGGGAGGGAGTGGTGGTGGTCTTGGCGGAGAGGGTGGTGGAGGAGAGGAGGAGAAGGAGGAGGAGAGTGAGGAGTAATGGTGGTGGTTCCATTAGAGAGGGGAGCTTTGGAGTTTGGACAAGAGCAATGGGGAAGGGTGTGTGCTTTGGTGTGTGAAGGTATTTGAGTCTGTCTGTGAGTGTACAGTGACAAGTGAAGAAGAGCAAGATCAGATTTAGAAGGGTGTGTGTTTAGTTAATGTTACCTTCTTGCCCTTTGAGTTCAGATTCATTTTCACAATGTTACCTTCTTGGTTTTGTTCTATCCTTTGTTCCCTGGCCTCTGCTCATCTTCCATTTTATCTTTCAATTTTCACATTTTGGATGTTTTGTCTAAGCTAATTGTGAAGTGTTTGAGTTTGCAGTTCAATCCGTCTTGACCCAAGAATCTGTAATCAACATATAATATACTAAAATAACGTAGCAATTACAAGTAAGATATTACATATCTCGTTATCTCAGTTTATAAACAAAAACAATCGATTATTAACCATTTAATTTAGGCATGATATTCTCGTTGTCTCGACTTATGAACAAAAACAATCGACTATTAACATTTTAAATTAGACATGACACAAAATTACAAATCATTCAATTCAGTAAACTAAATGCAAAATCTCGCATGCTCTTACAATTTTTAACCATCAACATAGTAAAAAAGAATAAACAAAACTTGAAAGATCTCGAACATCAAAAGTGATAAACTACTGTTATGCTTTGCCGTTGAAATAGGAACAAGGGTCAAAGGAATCAACTAGGCTAATGCAGTGATTATATGTTAAGTTAAGGGGCAAAGGAAAAGTTAAGGCTAATCAGGTATTATAAAAATGAGTAATTCCGTTAAAGGCCGCAAAGGCAAAATATTTGGGACTTGCGTGGTGTCCAGCTCGTTGTTTCCTTTTTAATCATAAACCGCAGCGACGTTGCGTGAAATGTGTCTCAAAATCCGAAGTGTATGCAACTAAACTAAGCAAGCAACAATTGTCTTCCTGGTTTCTACTTATAGTTTGGTTATTTGGACAACTCTTGGACACATTACAGTTTAGTTTTAGCATATAATGATTTTTGTATTTGTGGATTTGATCGATGTGTTTTGATAATCATTACCAATTTGATGTTGTGATGTTAAAGATGGCTAAAATGATGAGATTGATTATGAGTGTGACGATTATTTGACAAAAATTGGAATATAGATTAAATTGCAAATATGTAGACAACACCAACATATGAATTTCAAAATTTATACTTAAATAAATACATTTTTAGTGACGAATTACTTGTCAGTAAAAGTTTTCTAAAAACAAAATATATAAAAAATGGCACACTTCCACACTTCGTTAATGATTTATACACCATAAAAATATATCATATTAATAGTTACCAAAAATACAAAACGTGAAATATCGCTTTTAAATGGGTTTGGTCACTAAAATGTACTGGCTAACCATGATTAGAGACCCACCATAGTCAGGAAGTTCATGATCATAGTCTATCATGAACCGCTATTACACATTGCTAATATTGATGAACATTATATAAACCTCTTTACTGTAGTGAAGCGTTTCACTTTTCAGACCTTAAGATCAATAAGATGAATCACCATGAATTTAGTGGTGATCTAATTCAGGCAATGTTAGAGACTTTGAGAGTGACCGCAGCCCTTAATTCCATTAATACATGGCTACCAAGTCTTTGTCATGTCATAACAGCAAGTCAACCTTCTAGGTCTTCATTAGGAAGACATGGCTCATGAACGAGACTTAGGTCGTCAAGTAGCAGATATTTTGGGATGCAATTTTCACTCATGATTTCTGTTTCTAAGTCGTAATGTGACAGTGACTATTTATTGAAATTTATATTAGATATTTTAAATGTGAATAATAATTTTATATATTAATAAAATTATAAATAACGTATTGAAATTATACAAAATGTAATAAATAATTTTTGATTCTAGGTCGCCACGTTGCATTTGCAGTTTATTATTTGGAATTAATTGGAATAATTAGAACATAAACATAATGTAAATAAAAGTATATTCCAAACCTAGAATATTATTTTTACCCAACAATTTTTTGTTTTGTTTATTAGGTTATCAATTAGTATATAAAACATAATTAGATTTAGCTTGTAGATATTTTGTATTAATTAAAACCCTTGGATTGATTATTTAATTAAAAGCAAAGGCCCAGATTATGTATGGCCCAGATAAAAAACAAATGGAACAGTTTTTGGCAAGTGGAGGTGGAGACAAGAACGTGCCCATGACGCTCTTCACCCATTCGTCCGTGCTCTAACGTGCGCATGCTCCACTCGCCTTTGTCTGTTCGTTTGTGTTCTGACGTCCGTGTGGCCCGCGCTTTGGGCTGATGTGGCGCGGAAGGCCTAAGTCTTCATTTTTCTTTGTCTGGGTCATGGGTCTGACCCAGGTCTTGACCCAAGAAAGACTGAGTCATAATATTTTTCATGGGTGGGCTTGCTTTTTTTTGTTGGGTCTTCTTTTGACACGTGGAGGAAGGCATGGGTCAGACTTTTCCACTTGAGGCGGACTTGCTCTAAGAAAGTGCAAGAAAGTGATGGTTTAGCTAATGGCCTTGGGAAATTTACATGCAAAAATGACAAGTGATGGGACTAAATGATAGAAATGCACATGAGACATGTCGATTCATATTATAGAAGAACAATTACAATCTCTTTTTACATTGATATTGCTCTCAGAAATGCTTAGTTCAAAATCCAAAAAGAAAAATCAATTTCACATCACATATCTTTCTAACCAAGAAAAATAGTAATCTTGTCTCGTAGTTCCACAATAAAATGAACATGTAAAAGTTGTAGCTCTAGTGAGAGAGAACATTTACTAGAGTTCAAATCTCTTTTGCACCTCTGGCCTCTGTCGCAACCAAAAAACTATAATGCATCCAACTATGGAAAACTTTGTTTATGGCTACTGACTTAACAGTCGATGGAAATGCAGCCTGAAGCAAGGGATGTGTTATCATTTTTGCTCACGAATGGATTTATCCTGACCCAAACAAGAGAGAAGACAGAGGCCAACAGAATTGACCACATGACAACAATGGTTGGAGTCCGGTTTTGGCGTCCCATGAGACCTTTGAGGAATGGATAGAGATGAAGAATCACCCAGAAGGCAAAGAAAACCTTGCCAAAGAGTGGCCCCCAAGCTTCATAACCTTTGTTTAGTGCATCAGAAAATCCAGCAACAACACCAACCATGTTCACAATGAGGAGTGTAGTTGGGGGAATCAGAAGTGTAGTCCATTTGATCATATAGAGCTCTCCAAACTCTGCATCCTCGGCTGCTTTAGCCGTGACGGTGAAGTTGGTATCCACACCAGCTAACATCTTAAGAAAACCTTGGAAGACAGCAAAGAGATGGGCTGAAACACCTCCTATGACCCAGAACTGCTCATTACGCCACAAGTCTTGGATGCTGACACCACTCCATCGCAACTCGATCACACTTGTGAGTATGATGGAGATGAAGAGGCCAAGAAACAAAACACTCGCTAGATTCGAAAGCTGCATCAAATTACAACAATGATTAGTTCTCTGTGCTAATGACTTGACATAGAAGCGAAGTTAGGGTGACCTTACTTTTACTAGTTAACAGTTACTTCTAACTCGAAAAATAGTGAATGCTAAGTTTCTAAGTTTACAATTGCTTCTGTTAATTATACGTCCTTTTCATTTTTTTTTCTGTCAATCTAAGAAAATATAGCATGACCAAACTTACTGTTGGGATGATGAATTTTCCTGTGAGAAGGCATATTGCAGGCAGTGAACAATAAGCGATGAGTGGGAGGGATGTGAAGGGGTAAACAATGGTGTTAATGTATGCCATGCGCTGAAGCAATTTAAGGCGGCCTCCTGAAAACCCGTACCAGAGAGGACAATGTCTACTGAGGAAGATTTCCACAGATCCAAGTGCCCACCTCAGAACTTGGTGCAAACGATCAGAAAGATTAATGGGAGCTGAACCTTTGAATGCAGGCCTCAAAGGCATGCAGTAAACTGATCTCCATCCACGACAGTGCATCTTGAAACCCGTTAAGATATCCTCAGTGACTGATCCATAAATCCAACCAATCTGAGAAAAGATAGTATAAACCATTCTAGTTCAATAAAAAGTAAATCTAGCCAGAATGTAAATTACTATCAAGATTCAAGACTAGTATGAGTAGTATTCATCAATAGGCATGCATGTTATAATTCACTGATATGTTTCAGAAACTTCAAGAACCACACCATATAGTTGTAACCAACGTTCCTACCTCTTTTCCCCATGCAGTCTTCTCTTCATAACCACAGCTAATGACATGAATTGCCTCCTTGATCAATAATGATGGGTTGGAAGATTCGGCGACTCCTCCATACTCCATTAGTGTAGACTCTATAAATACAGTTGATAAGCCAAAAGTTTTCTCAAAACTCGTCTGGGACATCAACATTGACCTCTCATGCTCATCATAGCCTGCACCATAAATCCCAAAAGCTATGTTATACATACTAAAAGCTTTACAAAACATTTGTTTAAGTCCAACTTCATTGAAAGGTTAGACTCACTATCAATTTCCCTGAGATTGAATATAGCAGCATCAAGCTCCTCTCTTTTTGCATCGCGGTAGACCTCTGATAGATCTTTGGTTGGCTTCTTAGAGGGGCAGCAACAAGAGAAGCAGCCACACCAAGAACAGGATGAGGATGACGACTTGGGTAAGCTTGGCATAGAAGGAGGACTATAGCCATAAAGTGCCTGCCTATTGAAGCAACAACCTGTCCCCACATATACTGGCCCTTGGATACCATCCAGGCCTTTCATGTTAACCTGAAATTACAGATTTAAAGATTTTCAAAACTTTCACAAATCCTTTCAACTGTGCAGGAGGTTACTAGTAAAAGTAAAAACATGTATGAGAGCAATGAACTAACATCAAAGAAAACTGTATTGCGATTGGCATATCTGTCACTTCGATCAATGCCATCAAATCTCTGAGGAAACTGCACATAACATAAATTTCTACCAACTTGCGGGTCCATCAAGAAGCACATTGCCTCACGAATTGCTTTGCTGTTGTTAAGGTAATGATCACAATCGAGATTGAGGATGTATGGGGCATTTGTGAGAACTGCAGACACCCTTACCTGTATCAAGCAAATCATTCAAGCTTAAGCAAAACTTTATAGCACTCACATGGGTTATTAGTACTCTTAAAGTAAATATATACCAGGGCATTTTCAGCACCAGCTTTCTTGTGGTGTTGGTACCCAGGTCTTTTCTCTCTGGAGACATAAACCAACCGAGGAAGCTCATTTCCCTCAATGTCAAGGGCACCGCTGTGTCCAAGAAAAACCTGAGAAAATTGAAGAAGAGAAGTTGTATCAAATGATCCTGGCCTAAACCTTGACAAATGTTTTTGAATTATCAATGAGCATAGATTTCAATAAAGAAGTATGGCATTCACGAAATGGCACAGTTTCAAAACTGGAACTAAACAAACTACAGGCTGACTAACCTGGATCATTCCAGGATGGTCACGTGAGTTATTTCCTGGCCAAGCTGTTCCATCTTGCATAGTCCAGCCATCTTCTGGTGTCTTTTGAGCCTTTGCTACCAAAGCATTCATTCTCACCTTGAACTCCTCATAGTCTCTCTGTTATATATGTAATGATTATCAGTTTCAAAGCATTCAGCTATGTATGATACAGAAAGAGAGAGTCATTGTATCCTTATAAGTAAGACATAAACTTTCTTCAGCCTTTAGGTGCTTACTTTCATTGCTCTGCGCTCCTTCACGAAAGATGGTTGCACTTTATCCTTCAAGTAGTCAATCTTCTGTGAGAAGTAGAACTCAGGTGCACGTGGTTCAATCGAGAATTTTTTGCAGAATGGAACCCACCTTCTTGCAAATTCAGATGTTTCTACGAGAGATTCAAAAGTAAGCATTGCAGCACCGTCATCAGACACATAGCAGGAAACTTTCTCCACAGGGTAGTCAACCGCAAGAATGGAAAGCACGGTATTGGCAGTGATCAAGGGTGGTTCCTTCAATGGATCGACTGTACTCACAAAGAAATCCACAGGAGCTAGCTGAGAAGGTTCACCCTCTCTTTCGAATCTGCCAAGGAAGTCATAGTGTCATACAATCATTTCTTACATCATCTTTGTAACACATTCACATATCATTTGGTATCTTCGTTAAGTACCTGGCCGATAAAACTTCAGGATATGTGATCCTACTAACTGGAGACCACTTAGGAAACTGATCCAACACCCAAGAAAAAGCGAACCAGATCTCACAAATGATAGAAGTGAGCCATAGACCATAAGCACTATCAACAGGATGTGTGACTCGATATTGGAAGAAGAGACCAAGAATGATCAGTCGCATGATTATTATAATTCTGTATGGTGTGATTTTATTAGATGGAAGTGGAACAACAATTGAAAGTGGTTCCGCAGCTTCTGGGGCACTGCAAAAAAAGACCATGATTCAAATTACACACTTCTTATTGCTAAACAAGCCACCCAAGTTTTAGTATTACTTACAGATTCTCTGCCATTTGCTGCTCAGGTGGAATTTCAGCCACCTTTTCTGCCTTAGGCACATCCTTTTTCTTCTTGCTCTTTTTATCCTTCCAACTCTCTACTCGATTCTTCCATATTGGATTCCCAGATTCATCATTTAATTCTTCAAACATAGAAAGATGAAAACTCAATCACTGATATTGGGAATTAGACAAAGGGACTATAACCTATGCAAAGAAAGAATGTACAACTCACCACTATCTACTGTAGACACAGTGCTGACATGTCTAGCATGAATTCCAACATTCTGTTAAAATGAATGCGTATTAGCAAGCAGTGGAAAACTTATCAATCATGAAAAAAACCAAGTATCAAGAAAAACTCATCTCCCTCCAGTATAGATAGACATTCTTACCTTAGGATTTTCCAAGTGAGATGTCATTGTGGATATTGTGCCTGATGCTTTTGTTTCATGCTCAGCCAGTGACTTCTCTGAATAATACAAAAGGCATCTTACAGCTTAGAAATTATGGGTCAGAGATTATGTAATAGCATACCATAGCAAAGATATATGTCAATCTCACAAAAAAAAAAAAATTTAAAACCATTTCTTATCCTCTTCCAAAATATATTTTCAACTAAAAAGAACATAGTTCAGAACATTTCTTATACTTTCTGCAGAATTGAGTTTATATTTCTCCTTGCATCGTTCCCAAAATCCAAGTAGCACATAGTGGAACCAAAGTACCAAACATGCATATACACATAACAACCCCAAGTCATCTAGGGAGAAACAAGAGCTTTGATTGCAACCTCCTAACATGTGAACTAATCAGTATCATCAACCAGCTGTTACTAAACTTAAAAGGCACAATCTTTCAAATTCCATGAATTATCTTGAAGAATATAAATGATCTCATAAACTACAATCTGGTTCTCAATTAAAGAAAACCAAAATAGCAAGCAGACATAGAAATCCAAGTGAAATAGATACCATCATACGCAGTGCCACACTGCAAGCAAACCTTGCTCCCCTCCTTGACATCATCATCAAAACAAGCCCTGCAAATAGGGGAACTGCACTCATGGCAAGCCACAAACACTTCCCCATTGGCATCACCGCAGGTACTGCATAGATGATGCCGATGATCCTCCTCAGGTTGCATCATTTTGATATTGGTGTTTTCCCTTGAAAACCCAATACCTTAGTTGTGCAATGGATCTGTCTCCCTCTACTTGTCAATCTTGGTTTTATACGAAACACCCTAAAACCCCATTTGTGTCATGGAGAGAGAGAGGAGGAGGTTGAGTGTGGTTGTTGGAAGGGTGTGGAAGTTGGGCTGTTGGTGTCTGTGAGTTTCTTTATGGCTTTGCCTAAACAACAAGGATTTGAAATTTTTGCGGGAAGTCTAAGTTAAGTTGCGGTTGGGGGAGTCACGTCTTTAACCAACAGACCACCTTGTTCTGTTTTCAACAAAACCCAAATACGACCTACAACTACAAGTCTACAACACATCCTTATAAAACGAGTCGCCACTGTAGCTCTTTCCATTCCTACGTTTTAGATTCTTGGAGCACTAGTCCTAAACCCAAATCTTGGTTATCTAGCAGCAGGACTCTTATCCAACAGAAAATTGGTGATTTAAAGCAATCGAGAAGTCGAGTAATGTACTTCATTTAGAACATTGTTGTAATTTGTGAATAGCTGGCTAAGTTCGGTTCTGTTTCAGAAATGTAAATGATATAAACCACAAGTTAGACGCATAGACCACTTTGTTACACCAAGAGTTTTAACAACTGCGTCGAGTTACTCGATTAATTTTAGACAAACATTTTCTCCACAACAAGGATCAATGCCATCATGGATACACGGGTACGTAACCTAATACAAATCTTACTAAGACAAAATAACCTCTCTAAACGAAATAAATAACTTGTAATACAGTGACAGATTACAAACTTACAGACTGATAAATAGCATCTGATATCCGCAGCTTATATATAAACCTTATACGGGGTGAGCCCTGAAATTGAAGGTTGCTTGGTTATGTCCAGCAGGCTGAGAATGGGGATCAAGAAGAACACCTTTTCAGTACAAGATACAGGGTTGAGGTTTCCAGTCATAGACCATTGGTTACTGACTTTACGATTTTGGAGCTTGTGGTGAAAAATAAAAATGACAGGCTGCATTCATCTATGCAACAATGTAGACCTTTACCACCTTAGTTGTATCACAAACAACTCGGTTTTCTGTATCAGCTGGAGTGGTACACAGCCGGTTGACCTGATAAGACATCAATCAATGATAAGAAGTTGCCCACGTAATAACAAGGAAAATAGAATAGGTGATGATGTAACAATCACTCACTTTCATGCTGTGGTTGATGTTCAAATGTAGAAGATCACCAGTGCCGCTGGTTTGTTCTGCGTCCGATCCCAGACCTTTACCAGCTTGTCGTTTCCGCCTAAAATTATAAATCTTCGTCTTCCCCCAATCATGAGAATGCCCTGAAGGAAATCAATTAGTCAAGAAAGTGTACTCAAGTCTTCTTCCGATGCATTTAAGTGTATTACTTACATGCAAGACACAGCAGAAGTATGACCGCTTGACGAGAATGCAACCTCTCCTTCCATTTTGATCTTAGATTTCCAGATAAGTGTCTTTGGATCTTGATTGAGATCCTTTCCGAGGTTTTGTGAAACCTTTTGACCTTACAGAATCATGTTCAGCTTCGATGTTAATCACGTCAACTGCACCATCACCACGAGCCACGACACAAACCTTGTCTGATCTGTCTAACATATCAATTTCGGGAACTGCTATTGCATGGACAAAGGCAGGATTAAGACATTGCTCACCACCATTATTTACGTCAGACAAACCTGCAGTGAAGAATAGGTACAGAAAATTCAACAACAAACAAGGACCAATACCAATTAATGTCATTCTAGTTATATCAACCCAAGTTAAATGGCAGAGAAGGTGGATACTTACCGAAATTTATAATTTTGATTGGGCGCCCCTTGAAAAAAATTAGTGCCAAGAAGTTGGAACAAATGGTTTCGCATCTCATCATTTGTCACCAGTAAACTCTTACAACTAACAGCAGCATACAACCCGTACCTTTAAAATCACATGAGAACACATTTCAGGCCAAGTTTAAGCCTGGTACGATCGAGAGAGCAACAGACATGGATGATTCTCACTTTGTAATGCTGTAGCAAAAAATTGCAGTTCACATTTTCTCAATTTGAACAATGTTTTATAACTCAAGCTAACCGTTTTACAAGTCGAGAAAATCAAACTTACCAATCATCATTTGAACAGGGTGGAGTGGCATATAGAGCACGGGACTTTTTCCAACTCTCTAACAAGGCCTTGTTCTTAGGATTCTGAGCAGGGCCACCAATCGTGCAACTTTTGTGCAATATAAAAAGTGGCAATCTGTTCACAGCAGTATTCAGCTACAACAAAGATGTATTATATTGACAACTGATCTGAAAAAAAAAAAAAAAACAAAGATTCTGATAGTCAGGAGTTACAATTTCCCCTACCTGAATAAAGCTGAAATAATGTTGATTGCTGAGACCCAAATTGGCACCGTCTATAATAGCATCAAATGAAACATTTAAACTGCTAGAGTTCAAGAAATTGCAACTCATTCTTACAATGTGCTCAAACTTAGCTTAAACGTGTCTGAAATATAGCAGATGCGGGATTCAAATCCTAACGATTTCGATGCCTAATCTAAGATATGCAAACAAGCCAAACTTCAGCAGTCGTCACATCACAACCAAATTGATTAACATGTTGTTCATCATTGCTCTCGCAAACTCGAAACAACAAAGACAAATGGAACAACAACAAAGGCAAAAGAAGTTTCTAGGGATATAATGTTGTCTTCACTGATGCTAGCTATAATGTTGAGTTCTCTGCTCTTTCTATTTGTGTTGGCTATATGATCCAAACGGCTTCCCCTGACATTGTCACCCAAGTAGCTCTCTTTGCAGCTGACCAGCTGAAGGAAACGATGCATTATGCGTTTCTAGTCATTATCGTCGTGTGCATCTGCCCATTAATTTGGGCTCTCAAAGTTGCTTGTTTCATCTCGGGACTGGTGGTGAGATTTCTCTGGAAATATTTTGTTAAGCTTTTCTCTGACAGGTTCCCAAGGTTCAGAGGTATTGCTGAAATGTTTGCTGGAGAGAGAGCCTAGATGATAGCAGAAGCAAGAGGGCGAGCACAAATTGGGGGTCCACCAAGAGTTGATAATTCTTGAAGGGTAGCAAAAAATCTAGATTGGGAGTATAGCTGTAAGGTTCATCGTTTCAGTTGTTCAGTCGTTTAATTTTGATCGTGTAATTTTCTTCTGAATTTGAAGAATGAATGAAATAGCTCCTGGTCTTTCATTATTGTGTTTCCGCTTCTAGAATTAGGGGTTTAGGGTTCTACCTTCCCCATTTATTAATAGTGTAAAATATCACATATGAGTTAATTCTTTATGATGTTTGTTAAAAAACTACTGTTATTGGATGATAAGTTTCAGTACAATATATATGATGCAAGTCTTCATTTCTTATTCTAGCTACATGATGTTAATTTTTTGGATGATTCTATTTGTGCTCTCTCACTATTTGTTTTGGATGGATTTCATATGCTTATTTTAGATACTTGATACTAATTTTATTTAAGTTTTCCATGAACAAAAGCGTTTGGTTAAAATTTCTTAGACTACTTTTCAGATTTGTGTTGCTGATAATCTTCAGCAGCAGCAAAAACTTTGAGGTGTTAACTAATAATTTTGACGTTATGAATTCAAATCTCATTAACATATGTAAGGTGCGTGAGTTATTTGATAAAAAGTTTAGTTTTATTTTTTTATTTTTTTTTTAAATGTGCTCTCTTTTTAGCTATCATTCTAGCGTCACTCTATTCTAGTTTGACCCAACCCAGATCGACGAGCTCTCGCCTGCTGCTTCTGAATCTTGGGAGGGCTTATGTCCAAGAATCTGTTCTAGAGCTAAGCAGCAGTATTGCAGTATGTAGAATAGTTTCTAGTTTTTTTAAAATTCTGCGTTGTCTTTGCATTTCTTTCCAAACCAGCTTTGTGAGGGAGCACATAGAAACTCTTGAAGAGATTGATATGGAGCAAATCTTAGAGCAAGAGAGTACATACTGCATACCCAACAACTCTTTGAAATTTGATTCTAATCAAGCGTGGATTTAGGGTTATTTCTATTTCAGAGTTAGAAGCATCATTAGGCCTGTTAGGCTAGGTTATGGAGGTATATTGTTATTGATATCAGGGTTTCTCTGTATGTATGTATGCTTTAGTGTTCTTACAATTTTCTGACTGCTAGTCATGAAATTGGTTAAACTCCAAATAATCAGTCCTCATAAGCAGATTAGGTAGAGTTGTCAAAATTAGTATGAAGTAGATAGAAACTGAAGAGATGGCCAAATTATCCATGAAATTTACTGGTGAATGGTTAAGTAGACATCTGGTTGGTCAGTTATCCAACTGTGGCATTTCCCTGTACAGTTCTAATTTGATGGCTTCTATCCTCCACTGCTTTCTTTTTGCATCTGTTCATATATGTTTATTATTGTTTGCTATCTGAGTTTGGTAGTTTCATAAGTTAATATTTTGGAGTTGAGATGTGGTGAGTATCTGGGATTGGGTGTCTTCTGTTGTTAATTGCACACAAGTTGCATATCAATGCAATTGCGCAGGGGAAGTTCTCCAATAGACTAAACAAGCCAAAGTTATGGTTGTGGCATATTAAACTGGTCCGAATTAAGGAAGCTCCCTATAGTCGTTATATCAGCTCATTTGACTTCACTGTTGCTTCGTCTTTCATTATTCCAAGGCCCAGTAGAAGCATTTGTATGGTATTAAAGCCTGGAATAAGAGGTGTTAAAAGTGCTATCTCCTTGGTAGCCTGAACACCGGCCAGAAAAGCATGAAACCGAGCAGGCCAATTCTGATATACACTAACTTGCTGTTGAGTTTCTATAAAAGATGAGACGACCAACTTTAGATGTATAGGCTCTTTAATCAGACAAGTTATGTTAAGAGTGTAAAGCTATCTTTATCATCATGATTTCTGATCACTAAACTACAACTATGAAAAGAATTCTCCAACACAATGCATGATCACTTCTCTTCACCTGTATCTCAATAAGGAAACCCATCATACAGAAAGTCCAAGAACACTATATTTACTTGAGCACCGCTGCTTTTGGCTACAGAGAAACTAAAATCATTGTACGCCTTGTCACTTTCTTTATAAAAAGGAAACTAGGGTCTTGAGTTTATCATAAGAAGTCCCATACTAAAAAGTAAGTGTGAATCAGATCAATGACAAATTCCAGATAATAAAAAAGATTGATGATCAGAGGTCAATCTCAATTAATCACTCTCTTGCTTCAGTTTTAACAGCAAAACAATCACTGCTAACATATATGGCAGCGGTTAAACGCATTATCAGCACCAGTAACTCTCAGAAGGTAAGGGAGCACCAAACACTCACTGTAAAGCTTAACCAAAACTACAACAGACTCTTCAAACCATAGTTTACAGAATAAAATACTGACAACCATCACTAAGAATTAAATCGACAAAGAACACAACCTTGGTCCTATCCTTCACTTCTGCTATACTTAAACTTCAGTTAGCCAAATCTAACCCACTTAGTCAAGTGTCTGAAATATAAATGTTATTAGCTAACAAGATGATAGGCGCAAAAGCACCTACAAAGATACCCTATTATCAAATCAATTATATCAATGTAGTAAACGGCAAATAGGGGTCATTACCCGCAGAGGATTGGTGATACTAAGACTTAAACACACAAGAAACACAAACAGACGCGTAAACCAGAAATCTGGCAGACTCGACCTAGGAGCAGAAACCTAATTAATTAGCTAATCTAGACTCAATCAAAAATTATGAAATTAAATACACAGTATCTAGACACAGTGGTGGACTACCACACAAATTTTTAGGGTATTCGGAGTTGTTTTGATTGGTGAACAAAAATAGATAAAACAGAAGTACTGCTGAAAACAGAATATTAAATAGTGAATATGGATGTAAATATGAGAGAAACAATAGCTAGGAACTTCTCTCCACCACTAGATATGCTTCAATCACCCCAAAACAATGTCAATGACTAAAGATGAATGCACTCACAGTTAAGCCAATGTCGTTAGGTCATTAACCGTATTACGTTCTCTTACTTGTCATGTTAAGTGAAATGTCGGTATCGACTTAACTATATTCTCAATTAATTGACCTATGAAATGTCGGTATCTAGATCAAAATAACTGAAATCATGAAGATCTAAGAACGTTTGAGTAGCAACAAAGAATCTAAGGTCAATGTCGGTAGCCTTAGATTACCAAGGAATTACTTCACACAAGTACCTGCAAAGAACTTGTTATCTCTTATAGAATATGCAATGATATGTCGGTCATAAACACATTCAAGATAATAAACCCTAAAACATGCATCAAAGTGTCGACCCAATGAAACATGCAATAGAATTATCAATGAACAATCAGTGAAGAAATTCTCATCTAGAATTATATAAATCAATTGGGGTTCAAAATCGAAAACATATCTAGGGCTTTGATCAGCCCCTAACTATCAAGGAGTTTAGTTACACATAGTCTTAAATGAAAACATTAGAGAATCCATGGAAGATGAAATAAGGGTGAAGAAAAAAAAACTTGATTGGCCGAGAGACCGGTCGAATTCTCCTTGGTTCCTCTTTTCTTCTCTCCCTCTTTTCTCTTTCTTTTCTTCTCCTCTGTGCTCTCTTTCGTTTTTTTTTTCTTCTCTGCTGTGATTAGGGTTATAAAACCCTCAAAACTCGTCCATGGGCTTGCCAATGTGGTCTGGGCCTCAAAACAGAAGTTTTGGTCCAAATCAGAAATTCGGGCAGACTGACCTTCGGTCATTTAAACGGTCATAACTTCTTCTCCAAAATAGGTATTGACGATCTGTAAAAAGTTCTGGAAAGTAGACTCTTGTAGCTTTCCATTGATATATGACACATCTCCTAGATCGTTGTGAGCTGATCACAATCTTCTGTCGAAGTTGACTGACAATTTCTGGCAGATTTTCTGATTTCTTTCCTTGCATGACATGGATTCCTTTTCCTTCAAGATTTCTTCTCTTTTGGGCTCCTCGGCTTTATTTATGACATTATAAGCGTAGCACTTTGTGCTCCTATCACAAAACACCTAAAAACAAATAAAGTTAATTAAAAATAGGAAAACATCACAAAATAACTAAGTAATAAGAATAATTAACATGATAAAAGTCGCACAAATATGCGACTATCAAAATACCCCACACTTAGCTTTTGCTAGTCCTCGAGCAAAACACTAAACTAAGACTTTGAAAAGACTCAACAATAGCACAGACTACAAAACTCTAATGCCCTTAACACTTTGTCTCAGCAACCTCCCTAACATTGCAACACCAAGATCACATGATAATTCAGTTCAATCCACGAAATTTCGAAGGTTAATGTCAATACATGACACACATGTAACATGTAGGACGAAGACATAATCATGGTGAATATAAAGCTGTAGCATGCAGTAAACAAGTTAAGATTCAACCTCACATGGTATGCTATAAGTGTTTCTCTCAACATATGTCTAAGGTTTTCACTCAACTCAATTACTTGCCAAATGGACCGAACCATATACTTAGCTTTTGTGACTTATCTCCACAGATCAAAGGCTGCCTATCTTGAGGATCAAAAAGGACTTTATAAGGTTGTAATGGGGTTAAGCTCATAGGTTTATAGAACAAAAAGGATATAGAATTCAAACAAGTTCTAAAACCTAGTAGAGCATCAATGCAGAGGCTTTTTCGAACTTTACAACCATTGAAGCATCTTCACCATTGAATTCTTCCAAATATATCACCATTGTGGCCGAATTTCATCTTGTTGGGCCTTCACCTCATTCTTTCCATCTACAGTTAACCTGGGGTATCAAGCTAGACATCACAAAAGAACAAATATTTTTTTTTTCTCGTCGATTTTCTGTCTCTTTTTTTTTTTTAGTACAACACAACTAGCTTGATAGCCCACCCTTATTTCTTTGCTTCATCTTCACAATCTTCCACCTTGGTCTTCATGTATATGCCTCATGTACAGCTCTACTAAGTTCTAGAACAAAGGTAGAGATATAACTATTCTTAGGTTCAAGGTTAAGGTTGTGCGGGTGATGACAAAAAGACCATAATGTAAGCTCAAAGTGGTTAACTAAGGGGTGCACATCTTGTGTACACAACATATGGGTCACAGACTATATATGGCAATAGTGGTAGCTCCTAAGTGCCTTTATCACTTCCCCAATCAAGATATATAATGACTATAAGCTTTGACAAGCACAAGAGCAAGTTTTAGTAATCTCTAGAGTCCATTAACTTAATCTGCGGCAAGCAATTGACACACAACAAAGAAAGCATGTAAAATCACATTTAGGCTCAATCGCTCACAGGTTAATGAATCTCAACCAAGTTTAAGCATGCTGAGAGATCTGTACCATGTTAACTCGTTTCTACATCCACTACATATTAACACATGCACCATATATCAAGATTAACCAAAGAAACTCAAATAACGTAGTCACATGTTTCACTCTTAGTCACAATTTTAGAAGATATAAACACATCATAGACTAGTTAAGGGCCCTAAGACTCAAACAAGACTAAAAACAGTTTTTTTTTTGTTTTTTGTTTTTTTAGCTAAACATAGACGCTAAAGATATCATATAAACCTCACCCCACACTTGAAATTTGCATTGTCCTCAATGTAAAACGAAACCAAAGCATGCAATACATCAAACAAGTATGACGCATAACACATATGACATCGCAAAAACACACTAAACATGAAGAAAAATAACACAGGAGAAAGAATGAAGAATGCAAATCTGGAATCCAAGCTTCTCCATCAACATGGGTTGCCTCCCAAGTAGCGCTAAGTTTAACGTCATCAGCCAGACGGCACTCATAATCATTGCTCCACTGACACTGGATCGCGGAGCTGTACTTCTTCCACATCTCTCACCTCTGCAGG
Source organism: Fragaria x ananassa (assembly GCA_034370585.1). Lineage (NCBI taxonomy): Eukaryota > Viridiplantae > Streptophyta > Magnoliopsida > Rosales > Rosaceae > Fragaria > Fragaria x ananassa. The sequence continues at coordinate 3,737,100 of CP139764.1, read as the reverse complement.
CTCATAAAACGGTTTGAGCCTATGTCCGTTCACTTTGAATGTGTTCCCATTCTTCGGATTTTGTACCTCGACTGCACCATGAGCAAACACATTAAGTATAACAAAAGGCCCACTCCACCTAGAACGAAGTTTACCTGGAAATAATCGTAGACGCGAATTGAAAAGCAAGACTTTTTGTCCAACAACAAAAGATCTGCTTTTAATCATCTTATCATGAAACATCTTGGTTTTCTCCTTGTAGATTCTATTGGACTCATAGGCATTGTTGCGAATCTCATCTAGCTCATTCAGTTGTAACTTCCTATGAACACCGGCATCATCAATATCAAAGTTAAATTGCTTAATAGCCCAATATGCCTTGTGTTCAAGCTCCACCGGAAGATGACAGCCTTTGCCATAGACCATTCGATAAGGAGACATCCCAATCGGTGTCTTGTATGCTGTCCTGTATGCCCACAACGCCTCATCTAAGCGTTGACTCCAATCTTTCCGGGTTGGTCCAACAGTCTTCTCTAAAATTTGTTTTATCTCCCTGTTGGATACTTCTACCTGCCCGCTCGTCTGAGGATGATAAGGTGTTGCCACCTTATGATGAACATTGAATTTCCTGAGCAAAGCTGCAAAAGACTTGTTACAAAAGTGGGAACCTCCATCACTGATGATGTACCTGGGAGTGCCAAATCTAACAAACAGTGATTTCAAAAATTTCAAAACAACAGCAGCATCGTTAGTACGAGTGGCCACTGCCTCCACCCACTTTGAAACATAATCAACTGCAAGTAGAATATAAAGATTTTGCTGAGAGCTAGGAAAAGGACCCATAAAGTCAATACCCCACACATCAAAAATCTCAACAACAAAAATTGGGTGCTGGGGCATCTGATCTCTAGGACCTAAGTTACCTGTGAGCTGACATCTAGCACATGATTTATGGAACTCATGCGCATCTTTGAACAAAGTTGGCCAGAAGAAGCCACTTTCAAGAACCTTCATGGCAGTCTTCTTTCCAGCAAAGTGACCTCCCTCTACATGTGAGTGACAAAAAGTGAGTATAGATTGAAATTCAGTTTCAGGAACGCACCTTCTTATCAACAAATCTGGACAATGTTTCCATAGATAAGGCTCATCCCACACATAATGCTTAGCTGTCTTCACCAACTTGTCCTTTTGAGCTCTACTGTAGTCGCTTGGTACTCTTCCTGACACAAGATAGTTAACAATATCTGCATACCAAGGCTCAGAAACGTTGAGAGCAAAAAGTTGCTCATCCGGGAAGCTATCACGCAGAGGCAATGAGTCATCCTCTGTGTTAGATCCATGTGTGATCCTGCTCAGGTGATCTGCCACCACATTCTCAGTGCCTTTCTTATCTTTGATCTCAATATCAAACTCCTGAAGTAGTAACATCCATCTAATCAACCTGGGTTTTGCATCTTGTTTAGTCATCAAGTATCTCAAAGCAGCATGGTCAGAGAAAACGATAACTTTAGTTCCTAACAAGTAAGACCTAAACTTTTCTAAAGCAAAGACCACAGCTAAGAGTTCCTTTTCTGTAGTTGAGTAATTTAACTGTGCATCATTTAAAGTCTTGGAAGCATAATAGATGACATGGGGAAACTTAGCTGGACGTTGACCCAAAACAGCACCAACCGCATAATCAGAAGCATCACACATTAATTCAAAAGGTAAGTTCCAATCAGGTGCCTGTATGATGGGTGCGGTTGTCAGAAGCTCCTTGAGCTTGTTGAATGCCTTCAAGCACTCATCCGTGAAGTTGAAAGCTACATCTTTATGGAGCAGTGCACATAATGGTCGGGCTATCTTGGAAAAGTCCTTGATAAACCTGCGATAAAATCCTGCATGTCCAAGAAAAGATCTCACCTCCTTCACAGTTGAAGGAGGAGGTAAAGTACGCACAATATCAACCTTGGCCTTATCAACCTCAATCCCCCTAGCAGATATCACATGTCCTAAAACTATACCTTGTTCGACCATAAAATGACACTTTTCCCAATTCAAAACAAGGTTAGTCTCAACACAACGTTTCAAAACCATGGATAAATGATGCAAACACATGTCAAAAGAATCACCAAAAACAGAAAAATCATCCATAAATACCTCAATGATTTTTTCAACCATGTCTGAAAAAATACTCATCATGCATCTTTGAAACGTTGCAGGTGCATTGCATAGGCCAAAGGGCATCCGCCGATAAGCAAAAGTGCCATAGGGGCATGTAAAGGTGGTCATCTCCTGATCATCCTTGTGTATGGCTATCTGGTTGTACCCTGAATAACCATCCAAAAAACAATAATATGCATGACCTGCCAACCTTTCCAACATCTGATCAATGAACGGGAGGGGGAAGTGATCTTTGCGTGTGGTGGCATTGAGCTTGCGGTAGTCAATACACACTCTCCATCTCGTTTGCACACGTTGAGGCACCAACACGTTCTCATCATTCTTTACCACTGTAATTCCTGAACGTTTGGGAACTACCTGCACAGGACTAACCCACTTGCTGTCAGAAATAGCATAAATTATACCTGCATCGCGGAGTTTAATCACTTCTTTCTTGACAACTTCCAACATGGGAGGGTTCAGTCGACGTTGAGCTTCTCTTGTTGGCTTAACTCCCTCCTCCAAATGTATCCTGTGAGTACACAAAGTGGGGCATATTCCCTTGATATCTGCTACTGTCCATCCAATTGCTTGCTTGTACTCCCTAAGAATAGACAATAGCTTATCTTCTTGCAACTGTGAGAGCTTTGAAGAAATTATGACCAGTAAAGTTTCACCGTCTCCGAGAAAAACATACTTCAAATGCTCAGGTAGAGGTTTGAGCTCTAACTCGGGTGCTTTCTGAATAGATGGGGCAAGCACATTAGTTGAAACCGGAAGAGGAATGAGTTTAGGAGACTTACCTGTCATGTACGGCAAAGATTCAAATGCCTCCTCCATTGCATAATACTCCTCTTCCATCTCAAGGTCTTCCGCTGAAGCAATCTCAAATACATGCTCAAATTCGACAGGTTGAGGAATTTCCTCAATGGATTTAACCGGTTGTGCTGAAACCTTCTTTTTACCAGCCATTTCGATGACTTTTCGCATAGGGTCATCCCCCAATGAGTACTGAATGAACTCCTGCATAAAACTCTCAAAAGCATCAATAGAACAACAAGAGTACAAATCATCAATATTTGGGTGCTTGAGGGATTCAAAGATGTTGAACTGGATCTTTTCTCCAGCTACTTCCATGCTAAGTGCACCTTCATAACAATCAATTTTGGTACGAGCTGTTCTTAAGAATGGTCTACCAAGAATCAATGGTATCTCAGAGGGCATCTGTTCACCTTCCATCTCTAATACAAAGAAATCCGCTGGAAAAATCAAATCCTCAACCTGCACTAACACATCTTCTATAATACCTCTAGGGTAACAGTTAGATCGATCAGCAAGTTTAATGGTTATCCCAGTAGGTAAAAGTTCTCCCATATTCATTCTATCATACACGGCATATGACATTAAATTTATGGAGGCACCTAAATCAAGAAGAGCACCAGCAAACCTGTGATCACCAATAGTGCATGGAATAGTGAAACGTCCCGGATCACCTAACTTTGGTGGCAACTTTCTTTGCAGCACAGCGGACACCCTCTCACTCAAGGCAACTGTTTCGGTTCCTTTGAATTTTCTCTTTGTAGTGCACAAGTCCTTGAGGAATTTTGCATATTGAGGAATCTGCTTGATCACATCCAACAATGGAATATTCACCCCAACCTTCTTGAAGACGTCTAGGATTTCCTTGTCCTTTTCCTCCTTCACTTGCTTCTGTAACCTGCCAGGAAAAGGCACATTAGTGATAACCAAAGGTGAGGGGGTTAAGGGACATACCATGGCTGGTTTCGGTCTTGACTCAATTTTTGTTCCAGGTGCATTCTCAACAGGTTGAGAGAGTTCCTTAATGGATTGAGTTGGGGCGCCTAGACCGACTTTTGATGGCTCCTCAGGCACAATCTGCTCTAATACAGGCTCTTCCCACTTTCTTCTTGGCTTCTTAACCACTGGAACTGCATCCACCACCTTCCCACTTTTCAGAACCATTGCATTGACTTCATGTTGACCCTTAGGATTAGGAAGAGTGCTGCTGGGAAGACGTCCTGGGTTGACTTGAGCAAGAGTTTGTTGGATTTGGCTCACTTGGCGCTCTAAGAAGTCAATTGCCTTCCCTTGTTGCTGAGTGGTGGACTTGATCTCTTGGCGGAAGGCACTGCTTTCCTCTCTTTCCTTTTTGCTATCAAACATCATTTGTTGCATCATAGCTTCCAAAGTTAAAGTTCTTGTTGATGTCTGAGCTGGAACCTGTTGTTGTTGAGGCACACGTCTTTGGCCAAATTGCTGCCCATCCCCAACAGGTTGTCTTTGTTGGAATCCAGGTGGAGTAGTTGGAGGATTGAGCACATTATTGCTTCGGTAGCTAAGGAAGGGATGATCTCTATTCCCATTATATGTGTTGGGCTGCCGATAAACAAAATTCAAATCCTCCTCTTGGGTGTCTTCCTCAACTGCTCTGCACTTAGGACAATCTTCTGCAAAGTGGTTCTTAGCTGAACAAATAGTACACACCACTTGAGATGCAGCAACGGTTGCTTTCTTATTCACCTTCATAGCACTAGCAATTAAAGCAATGTCATTCTCCATAGAACTCAATCTCTTCTCTATGGCTCCATCTATGGTAATGGCATTCAAGGATCTTCTGCTGGCACCCATAGATCGGTCTCTGGTCTGAAACTGTCTTGAATTCTCTGCTTGATTCTCCACAATTTCCTTAGCTTCAGCTCCAGTCTGATTCCACCAATTTCCTCCACAAGCCGAATCAAGTTTTTGCCTGTTGAGTGAATCAAGTCCTTCATAGAAGTACTCCATTTGAGTGTTGAGATCAAACTTGTGATGGGGGCATTGGCGTAGTAGACCCTTGAATTGACTCCACGCTTCATGTAATTCATCTCCATCTCTCTGCCTGAATGTACTGATCTGCTTCTTTAAATTCTTGGTGCGAGAGGCTGAATAGAATTCTTTCATAAATGCAGCACACATATTGTCCCATGAGTCAATAGATTGGGAAGCCAATGAGTTGTACCATGCCTTTGCTTGCTCTTTCAAGGAAAAAGAAAACAGAATAAGTTTCACAACATTCTCATCCACCGCTGCTGACTTCTGTATTCTGCACAGTGCTGTAAACTCATTAAGATGGTCTTGTGGGTCTTCAGTTTGAGTGCCTCTAAAGTGTGGTAGATTCGAAATCAGAGATGGGGGAATTGAGTAAGCCCCTAAATCGTCTGGTAGCACAATTGGTGAATCTGCTGCACCTGTTCCCGGAATAAAGGACTCCTTAAGTTTCGCAGCCATTGGTCTTGGTGATGGTGGAGGTGTTGGAATATGTTGCTCTTCCAGTTCCTCGATCTCTGAATCAGAATGGTGTTCAGGCTCAGAATTCTCACCACCACTGTTACTCGTGTTCACTTGTAGTCTCTGCTGTTTCCTGTTTTGTTTTGCTGCTCTCTCAATCTCTTGATCAAATAACAATGGTTCAGAGCTTGTAGAGTGACGAGTATGCATACACAATGCTTCTGCACACAAGTATAGACGTAAGACTCAAAAGAAAAATAAAGTAAACAAAGCAAAACTAAAAACAAAAGACACTTTTAAGACTTAGAATTAAACAATCCCCGGCGATACGGCGCCAAAATTTGATAGGCGCAAAAGCACCTACAAAGATACCCTATTATCAAATCAATTATATCAATGTAGTAAACGGCAAATAGGGGTCATTACCCGCAGAGGATTGGTGATACTAAGACTTAAACACACAAGAAACACAAACAGACGCGTAAACCAGAAATCTGGCAGACTCGACCTAGGAGCAGAAACCTAATTAATTAGCTAATCTAGACTCAATCAAAAATTATGAAATTAAATACACAGTATCTAGACACAGTGGCGGACTACCACACAAATTTTTAGGGTATTCGGAGTTGTTTTGATTGGTGAACAAAAATAGATAAAACAGAAGTACTGCTGAAAACAGAATATTAAATAGTGAATATGGATGTAAATATGAGAGAAACAATAGCTAGGAACTTCTCTCCACCACTAGATATGCTTCAATCACCCCAAAACAATGTCAATGACTAAAGATGAATGCACTCACAGTTAAGCCAATGTCGTTAGGTCATTAACCGTATTACGTTCTCTTACTTGTCATGTTAAGTGAAATGTCGGTATCGACTTAACTATATTCTCAATTAATTGACCTATGAAATGTCGGTATCTAGATCAAAATAACTGAAATCATGAAGATCTAAGAACGTTTGAGTAGCAACAAAGAATCTAAGGTCAATGTCGGTAGCCTTAGATTACCAAGGAATTACTTCACACAAGTACCTGCAAAGAACTTGTTATCTCTTATAGAATATGCAATGATATGTCGGTCATAAACACATTCAAGATAATAAACCCTAAAACATGCATCAAAGTGTCGACCCAATGAAACATGCAATAGAATTATCAATGAACAATCAGTGAAGAAATTCTCATCTAGAATTATATAAATCAATTGGGGTTCAAAATCGAAAACATATCTAGGGCTTTGATCAGCCCCTAACTATCAAGGAGTTTAGTTACACATAGTCTTAAATGAAAACATTAGAGAATCCATGGAAGATGAAATAAGGGTGAAGAAAAAAAAACTTGATTGGCCGAGAGACCGGTCGAATTCTCCTTGGTTCCTCTTTTCTTCTCTCCCTCTTTTCTCTTTCTTTTCTTCTCCTCTGTGCTCTCTTTCGTTTTTTTTTTCTTCTCTGCTGTGATTAGGGTTATAAAACCCTCAAAACTCGTCCATGGGCTTGCCAATGTGGTCTGGGCCTCAAAACAGAAGTTTTGGTCCAAATCAGAAATTCGGGCAGACTGACCTTCGGTCATTTAAACGGTCATAACTTCTTCTCCAAAATAGGTATTGACGATCTGTAAAAAGTTCTGGAAAGTAGACTCTTGTAGCTTTCCATTGATATATGACACATCTCCTAGATCGTTGTGAGCTGATCACAATCTTCTGTCGAAGTTGACTGACAATTTCTGGCAGATTTTCTGATTTCTTTCCTTGCATGACATGGATTCCTTTTCCTTCAAGATTTCTTCTCTTTTGGGCTCCTCGGCTTTATTTATGACATTATAAGCGTAGCACTTTGTGCTCCTATCACAAAACACCTAAAAACAAATAAAGTTAATTAAAAATAGGAAAACATCACAAAATAACTAAGTAATAAGAATAATTAACATGATAAAAGTCGCACAAATATGCGACTATCACAAGATCAGTGCTTCCCCATAAACCAATCAAAACCAAATAATGCCAAAGACGAATTACTAGCTAGTTAGCAACAGAAATTCTTAAAGTTGTTGAAATTAGAATGATAATCAGATCATTACATTTTCAAATTCGAGCATCCCTAAATCAAACAACTTTATTTGCTCACAGAAACAGAAGCAAATCAAGGTGAGAAATTAGTGTTGAGATGAATGTGGGTTAATTTTATCTGACAGTGCAAGCAACAGCATGAGCCCAAGTCTTGAGGTGTTCCTTCATAGCCATATTATCATTGAGATTGAACTGATTCTTATACCCAAAATTCTCCTCCAGAAAAATCCAATCACCCCAAGCAGCCTCTGCCTTCACATGTAAACCCAAATCAAGCTCACCAAGAATCCTCCTCTTGTTTCTCTGCAGACCCCTCTTGCTTCTTGACCTCCTCCTCCTCTGTTCCTTATCTCTTGGACTTGAACTTGGACAGTAATACTCCACCACTTCTGCTACATCACCCTTATCTGTCGACATAGCAACTTCAGCACATTTGGGTGTTAACGGAATCAAATCCCTAGCCTCCGATTCCGGCACAATCTTCTGATCTTCAACAATTTGCAACACTGGCTTGAACACCTCCTCAATTGCATGCTCTTCTTTGACATGATTAGTGAAGTGACTACCCGAATCCGAAACAGAGGCTCTGGAAGAGAAGACGTTGCTGTAGAACCAGAGAGAGTCCAAGCTCTCCATGAAAAACAAGTCTCAGAGGAGGAGGAGAGTACAGAGTAGCTTTGTAGTTGACGACACAAGTCTTCTATTTGGAAGGACTGGACTAATTACGAAATTGGCCTTGCATGACAGGCGCTTGGTGGAGGGTAGTTTGGTCCAGTAAGTGGGTGGGGGTAACGTTGCGGGACCGGTCCCGTTAATCAGGGTGGAAAGTTACCCAACGGTCGAAAACAACGTGGGAAACGGATATGATGGAATATTATTTTTGGTTTTACGAAAATTTTGATAAAGAGTGAGGTGAATTTTGTGGTCGAATTTTGACCTCTGAGTTAATTGTAACGTATTAAACCGGAAAAGGTGGAAGTAGAATTTTGAGGAGGGGTCCTTAATCACGTCATTAAGTGCGTCATTGGTTAGAATAGAAATCAGAATCCAAAGAGAAATGGGAGTCAACTATGATTGGTACTTTTCAGTTGGGCCCGACGGTGGGCCTGATACCACGAGACTATTCATACTTGTGGTGACCCGGGCCCATGAAATCATTTTCAGCTTTTTGATCCTTTTGTAGTGTTAATTTGCACGTGTTGTCTGGGTTAGTGACACTGTAAGATTGATGAAATGTGCCATGGATTATGGTAGTTCAGGATGACGAGTTGTGAGTAACATTCATTGTGACTAAGTAAATAAAACAAAAACTAAATGAATAGAAAATGAGTGCTTTTTCATATTACAAACCTACATTTGTATTTAGATTACATGATTTGAATAGAATCAAATGGCAACATATATTTATTATCATGTCGAGACCATTTGGTAAGAAAGACATATCCCTCACACTTAAACACGATAACGAGTAATTGTTGTGCTTAAGCAAGCACACATGTTTCCGGGAACTTGAAGGCTGAGAAGATTTCAATGCTCCTATTCTTTTCTGCCTACTCCAAATCCAAGAAGTTTCAAAATTGAACTCTTCAAGTTTAGGCTAATCAATAAACCAAAATGCAAAGCATACACAACTAAGAGGATTAAGAATGATGTACTTTAATTTATTCACATTTACAAAGATTCAAGAACAATCTGGTTGATCTACACCTTCCGTATAAAGAATTGAACAGAGAAACTAAAGCAAAACTTATAATTAAACTGGCTGCAATGTCATCTAACCGTAGAAGCAACAGTATGAGCCCACCATCTGAGATTGTCCTTCATGTCCAATTCATTGCTCAAAGAAGGAAACCTCCAATCCGTCAATGGTTTCTTCTCTTTCTTTCTCTTCTCCATCACCTCCCACGCTTCAGAAAGATAAGGCCTTGAAATCGCAGACTCGTCATCAAAAGCTTCATCGTCTTCGACACCATCATCCTTATTCTTCCCAAATTTTTTCAGACCAGGAATGATTGAAGCCAAGTTTGAGTCTTTGTCTTCTTCTGAGAAGACGAATCCCAGATCCATAAACCCTTTTAGCTCCTCAAACTGAAGGTCTGTCAAGCTCTTGCTCCCACTCTTCTTTCTTCTTCTCTCAATCTTTGATGACTTTGTTTCATGTTTATGTAAGACGGGAGTATCTTTCATTGATTCTGTGGCTTCTTTTCCAGAAACAATGGTGCTAAGCTTCGGTCTGTGGAGGACTGAGTCTGGCGAGAGAGAACCGATGTTCATAAAGCTCGTTTTGGAGCTCAAATCTTCGCTCATGGATCTAATAGGGAGGCTTGGAATGCGTAAGACCTCTGGTTTTGATGGTTGTTCTTGATTTTCATGAACTAGTTCTTCTTCCAATCTTGATGAGCTTGCTGGAAATGATTGGTTCTTGAGGATTTCAAGCTCAAACCAGTAAGAATCAAAGAGCTCCATGATTTGTTGTGCTTCCATTAATGGCGTGGCTGCTGAAGAAAACTGAGACTAGAAGATTCTAGTTTTGTGAATTGTGATTATGAAAGCAGGATCTGATTGGCTTTAGTATATAAAGCTTCCTTGGTTACCAAATTGCCCATGAAATGCTCTAGATATTACTAGAATAATTCAACCTTTACTACACGTTTTCCATTCAGGGTGTTATTATAATTGATTGCATGTTGTTGTTTTTTACTTTGTCATTTGTGATGGACATTCCAAGAAAGCAAAAGGAGTTTGAACGTGTTGAGATTTGGAGGCTTCAAGAAAAGGCGAGAATTTATGCGTGTGGTAATCCTAGATTATGTCTTTGTGTAGAGATTATTAGACGAGTTAGCCTGGATTTGCTTTGGTTGTAATTTTAATTGTGCATTGATTTGAAGTTTATTGTATAATTCTTTACGGGTGTGTATTTCTAATTTTCTTGATGTTCCTATTCTCCTCAGATACTTACTAGAGTCCTAAACAAACTAGGAATCATGTATAATTATAACCATGAAAGGTGTTTTTTTTATGCTACCCATGAAAGGTTATCACTGTTAACTTACGATTTTACAAAGCGAGTAAGCTCATTTTTTTTTGTAAAAAATCAAGAATTGCATGATAAACTTTTTATATGCGACTTTATCGGTATCGCTTGTTCTTCTCAAGAGTTCACCTCCGATACATTCCTACCTTTTAAAGATGTCATAAACTCATAATTACATCTATAATAATTCGGCATTCAACCCAAAAACGTTTTAGAAATAAACCAAGTCCACAGGATGAAATCCAATAATTGCAGGATTGTTGCTTGTAGCTGATGCATAACATGATGGTGTACAATTTGTCTGCACTAGAAACAACAAAAACACTTGATATGTTGGTGACATGTCCAACATTTCATATGTTGATGAGTGTTGCAGTTTTCTGCACCACCTAACAATTCTGATCGAACCGATATCTTTAATTATGGCCATAGCAATAATGTTTTCTTGCTTCACATTTACACAAAATAAACATAACGACTGTCACGAATATGGTGGATCGAACTGCATATATATCATCTTTGAGGTTGTTGGTCCAATTGAATTTGACATAACCTTGCAACCTAACAAGTGGGTACGTAAGATCTGATCGATCGAGTGCATATATAGATTACTTATCTCTATCTGGCATGAGATCGAGTGCAGCTAGCTAGAGAGATATCAAACAGAAGAAATAGGGACACGAAACCTTAGGATCGACGGAAGAGTGTATACGTAGTAGCATACGTAGTGGTATTTTAACTTACTGTATATAACTAGGTGTTAAAATTGGATTTTAATCCTTGTTCATTGTAACATAACGGAGTCATATGCGCATGCATTTGATGCACACACCTGTGAGCTGTCGATGAAATTTCTTTGGAACCTCATCAAGGAAGGTTGAATAGTATGTCATGAGACTCATGAGACGTAACACATTATGGTTAAATCACCCTTCATGTTTTGGGTGTACTTTTTCAGCAAAGAAAAATGAATTTCATTCATAATAAGTTATTAGATATAAGATCCAAAATACATCACATCCTCGTTAATATTGTGACATATGCATAATTTTTAATCAGAATAATCACAAAATAAATAGTATTGATTGACGATTTGTGAAATTCGATCTATTTTTATTACGAGAAAAAAGTATGTTATAAGCGTACAAATTAGATATAAAAATCTTAAACCCAACTAATTAGATAGTGACTAAATGCAATGTTTTGATTTTAATTTTGTGGATCTTATCTAGCGTTACCTTAAATTATCATTGTACTCCGACTTGAAGAATATTTCCTAAATTTCACATAAACCATAAAATAGACCGAGTCTATCTCTCTCAAATGGTATTATATCAGGGTGGGTGAGTTTACAGTAAACATATCAAGGCTCATTCTTCCCCTCATCATGAGCTAGCTACTCGTGCTGCTCACATTTGGAAGCTGAGGAAAAGTTCCATGCATACCGCACGCTTATCTACTTATGTGTATAATAAAAAGACAATTTTGACAAGTAAACCCAGAAAAATACAAGTCAAGTACGTGCGTAGATTTAGATAATATACAAAGCCATATAACGTGTGAAGTTGAAAACATTATCAGTAAACAATAATTTTAAAATTTAAGATAATTAGACGGTTTACGACCTGATGGATGAGAAACCCATCATATATAAGCATATTCCGATGATGCTGGCATGTTAATAATTGAAGAGTTTGATTAATCACATGATATTAGAGCTTAGATTAATATAGAGTAGTCAAACTCTAATGCATCATATTTTCACGCTATATTATATTAAATCTCAGTTTCCTCGTGCGTATCTTACTTTCAACCAATGAGTAGTTCAAACCGAAGGCTAATTACGCAGTCTCTGCTAGCTTCATCGATCGTTCACACGACGTAGTTATAATCCTCAAGTCAAGGTTCGAAAAGAACATGATTAGGTGTAACTAACTTTTGCTAATCGGGTTTAGATTTGCAATTAAATAGTGACTGGGGAAACTCAGGAAGTCAGAGAGAAGAATATTAAACTGGAGGCTAGCTAGTGATGTGAATCGAGTATGTTTCATTTCTTTTTGCAAATATGATTTGTCAACTGAAGCAGTTGAGCATCAAATTAAGTGGTCAATTTCCGGCTGTGTCATACCTTTGCTAAGTGAGCTAGGTGATCAATGACGCCAGATGTGCAAACGCAAGAAAAACAATAAAGATTTCTTCATCCTTTGAAATTGTGATGATGATGATGATCGAAGCCTTAATATTTTGAAATTGTGATATGATTTGCAAGTATTTTCATGATTATCGATATCGAAAAACTATTTACGAATTATTATTGGACGTACTCATGAATTAGTAATCGGAGATTTTATGTAAGGGGTTAGTTAATTTTGGGTGTTCCGATTGATATGTATGAACCAATGGATTGATCGAGCTGATCTTTTATAATTTTGTGTAATTAGACTGTTAGCTAGCTAGGGTTTATCGATAATTTAGAATAATGAAGTTTTATTTTCTTAAAATAATATGTGTATACTTGAACCAAGTTGCGCGCATTTCTTTTAGACAAAAATCCAACCTTAGAGCAAGCTAGCTCGAGCTACATACGGACATGCATGGCTACCTCATATGGACCAGTCCTCCTTTCAGCTGAAGCTCATGATCATGAAATGAACTTAGCAAACTAACGGATGCATTATTCTCAAACCTAATATTTAAGGTAGTTAAGATAATCAGGTTTTATTTAGTTAATTAGGTCATATATGTATAGAGTACATAATACGGTCCAACAATACGTACCTAGTTGTAGTAGGTCATGAACTCATACATGGGGAGTACGTGAATGATGAAGATGAATTTGCAAAGATGAATTGCGGGGCAAATCTCCTTTGGCAGTGAGCTCACTCACTCTACGGATCATAGACCACAACCAATAATCGTTATATACAAAAACAGTTGAGTAGTGAGCAACAGCCAGAGGAGTACCTGCCCTGTAATGCACCTCATGCATATCATGCACCAGCTTCAATTCAATTACGAGTGTTAGCTCCTTCCCTATATATCTAGGAGACTAGGACTATATTGCTTTGACTGAGTAATTGATTTCTCGATGAACATATACGAGGCAGCAGATCGAAATATATAGATGACGAACGGATGAAGGAAATCTGGAAACCGCCCTATGGAAGAAAGGATATTCTGAGCACATCCAATAAGTGGTCCTGTAGTATGTAATTACCTTTGAGGTATATATGCGAACACAGTAGTGTTCACCTTGTCAGTAACTGATCAAGAAATTCATGGTCAGTCACAGTTTGATTTACATCTAAAGGTGAAAATAATTATTTTTAAGTTAAGTTGTTTTGTTTTCAACATTGAATGTAAATTTAATGGTAACTGACTATGAATCTCTTAGTCAATTACTGACCAGGTGAAGTGTGAACATTCATTTCTTTTCCACACCAAAAAAAAAGCATGAAGAAAAAAAGAGAAAAAAAAACCATGCCAAGTATGACTACGTACGTATCATTTTACAATACAGTATCTAGCAATACTCTATATATATATATGTATACGTATACGTATACGTATGTACGTAAATATACACACATGTAAATACTTGCGTTCTAAGTCATCTGTCGGAACATGTTGTATTCGTTCACAAGAATGCATCCACTGGTCCCCTAAACTTTGGCCATCGCTTTAAGAAGAGGAATAAAGACAGTGCTTGTCAACTCCTTCAGTAAAACAAGTCGACTTCAGAAGGAATAAAGAAATAGGAATATGCTAATATGGTAAATTAATTGAAGACTAAAGTTCAGCATCGAGTACCGATTAAACTGCATGCTGGGCTGTAGGGCATCATTTACCAAATGCCAGAAGTGCATGTCCTTCTTCAAATGGGTCCATCAAACTTTCTCGAAATCCTTCTGTCTATTTGATTTGATTTTGCTGTCGTCGATCAATACTTATATGAAGAATGAAAGCTATCAGAAAACAACTATGTTGCACGGACACGGATACGGCGACACGATACGTACCGACACGGCAACACGGTAAAACTTAAAAACTTCATTTTCGACACAGCTCGGACACGGTAAAACTTAAAAACTTTATTTATATATTTTTAATTAATAAAAAAATGCTCAAATATGAATAAATTCATCACATTGCTGAAATAATGTTCTAAATTTAAGCAATTGCATAACTGTAAGTCTGTAACAAATAACATAAAAGAGAGTCAATATTTAATCTAAAGGATGATTAACAAATAGTCATATCTAATTCAACACATTCATTAAACTGAATGAAAAAACAACATTCCTAACCCCATAACAACACCAACCGCCTAAAACCCCATAATTGAGGTATTCAAAATACATAAGAGCAAGGCACGCATGCATTGGCATCATCATTTATCCTTGATAGATAAAATGATTCAAGTTCATAATTAACAACATAAAAGCTAAAAAGAAGCAATCCATCAACTTTGGGCAGTAGCAATTCTCTGAGATTAAGACTTCAAAACAACTCAATTTTGCAAACATCTCCTCCTGCAATCACCAAAGACTTCAAAGCTGAGATTAAGACTGACCTTACAACCAAAGAGAGGGTTTAGGCGGCCGGCGGCTGTAGGCGGAGGCGACGTCGGCGGAGGAAGAGTAGCTGTGACAGAGAAAGGCGATGCTGATCTCTCTCTGCCCGAGAAAACTAACAGAGAAAGGAGACGCCGGTGGAAGGGTCGAAGATGGCGAGGTTGAGGATGCGGTACATGTCGATGAGGTGCTCCAAAAATGTGCCGTGCTTGTGCCAGCACTCACCCGCTCCAACTGACTCAAGGACTCACTCAAGGACTTGTACTAGCTTTGGCAGATTCTTGTCGATTGACTCGTACTAGATCGACTTGTGCCAGCACTCACCCGCTCCAGCTCACCGCCCAAGAATGGACGGCCAATTCTAGATCGACTCGTACTAGCTGTGTCGCATCTGGAACACCCTCCCCTCGACTTCCTTTTTCAGTTTTTTGTTGTTCCTCTTCTATGTTAGTCGGCTTCCTCTTCGATTAGGTATTAGTTCTGTTTTTTTTTTTTTCAGTCAACACGCTGACATGGCGTGTCTCAGGCTGACGTGGCGTGTCAGTCAACGTGTCCAAAAAGTCAACTTTTTTGACACGCCACGTGGCGTATCGGACACACATTTTGGTGTATCGTATCGATATCGGTGTATCGGGAGTGTCAGACACTCCGACACTCCATAGGGTGGAGTATCGGTGTAACATAGATAGGAAAACAATGTTATGTTGGAATCTATCCATATATGACTACTTTCTGCCTAGTGATCGCTTTGCAATTATCAACTTGGGATCACATTGCCATCGTCTTTGATTTGATTTCATGAGGATCGGAATAGGGGACCAGGAAAGCACGACAGAGATAGAGGAACCTAAGGATAGCTCTACCGGAATTGTTTGGGGCATATCCATTTTGTTTCTGGACCGGCATATTCAGAAGCAGGTGCGAATATCTCTTGTGCATGACATTACTAAAGGGCTACTGCATGTACGTGATTTCACAAACCAATCCATGGTCATGGCGTCTAGAGCTAAGTTGGTCATTACTATCTAAGCTTCGCAGTTGTACGTGGTTGATGAATAACAGTGCTGTCCTCCTCTGGCATGAAGAAAGGCATGCATGAATGGATGCCCTAATCACATTTACGACATGCTTTTCTGCTTTGCCAAAGGAGAATTGCCCTGCCATTCCCTCCACGATATATGGCGTCGCATATGGATGCCACCGCACGAATAAGATAGAACGGTTTCAGAAAACCAGAAGTCTTCAATCAATTGATCCATTTCGGCCTATATATCCAATTCGATCAACTATCGATCATGGCTAATGAAGTGGTTATAAACCGTGTTGTAATTAGTTATTTTCTTCTTTAATTACATTTTCAGATAAGATCGAGCTGATGAAGTTGTCTGCAACTCTGCATGCCAACATGTTGCGATGTATTGATGCCGGTGACGACCAGAATGAAGCATCAAAGATTGCCAACTCCGATGCATGTGTTCGTCCGTACTGTTCCAAGAGTGAGCTGAATTCAAGTTCTAACACTCCAAGGAGAGCTTCTTGGTTATGCTACCTAGTCAGAAGATTCAGAAGAGTTGAAATAGTTGCCTGAATTTTGTACATGAGCTGATTATACATCAATAAAGAAATAATTGTATCCTAATTGATCGCTTGCTACGTAATTCATCTTGAACCCATTTACACTCATATCGGAAAAAACTTGAACCTATTTGCACTCGGAATGTTCTTGAGTGTTCTTCGCCTATGCTAGCTTATCCGAGGCTAGGATCAAAATTAATTCTTAACAAATCACCCATGCACCTATTCGCAATCAAGCCACCATCTAACTGCATCTTGCTTCACGCCCTTCACCTGAAGTAGTCTTGACTCGATCTCTTAATTTGAAACAACTTCTCACTTTGTACTCACTTAGGGCATCTCTAACAAGGGTTGTTATACTCATACTCAAACTCGAAACACATAAAAACTCATCTCCAACAATCAAAACATATACCTAATTATGAGTTCCTACCAAACCCACTACCCAAAATGGGTCGACTGTGAAGGAGGAAATCCATTTGCAACTTACGCGGGACCCAGGAGCTAGCAACTGCATGTGAATGAGTCAAGCTTCGCAGAAGCAACGCGCGTCACGTTTCGCCTGTGAATAACGCGTGCTAGCTGACAAAAAAAACGGTCTGAAGTTGACAACGCGTGATGCACGCGGTGAAGGGAGTTGGACTGGTGTGGGTCATCCCACGTGAGCTCGGTTGTGGTCCTCCAACGGTCAAAAAATGCGCGGCCCAGATTTGAATTCATTCAAAATTAAAAGTCCAGATAAGATCAATTGGAAAAAGAGAAAATAAGGCCGAAAATTTGTTTTCAAATGAACAAAAAACTTGAAAAATAAAAAGAAAAAAAAGGAAAATATAGAAAATTATTTTGCCCGTTGGAACAGTAATTTGTACCAATGTCTATAAATACCATCCACATTCTTCATAATTTTTCACTCCAAAACTTCTCTCCTCCTACACTTTTTAATTTTCAGAATTGTTCTTCGTCTAGCTAGTTTTCAATTTTTTTTTCTTCAAAGATGTCCAACGTACCCCAAACCTAGAGGAGAAGCTTAGAAAAACTTCGAAGATGTGTTGTTGTGCATGATAATGATTGTGGTTGGTGAAGACAGTGACAAAGCTACTGGTCAAGAGAAGAAAAAATTATGGGATCATATATGGGAAGTGTATGAAGCTTGCAAGCCACCCGGTTCCGTTATTAGATCGGGAGGAGGGTGTGAAGCTCGTTGGAGAAAGATTAAACCGAATTACACAAGGTGGCATGAAGCTCTTACCAAAGAGGAGGCCGCTCACGCAAGTGGTGAAAATGCCACCGACTTGGTAATATTTATTTGTTTATGATCGATAGTTTTTTTTGTTTATAACCCAATATAAGGAATTTGCTAATATTAGTTTACGTTTATGACAATTAATATCTACTTGTTTATAATCACTAGTACATGTTTATATATATATATATATGACCACTTATATATTATTTCTTGTATGAATATATAGGAAATGCAAGCTAGGTCGGAGTTTAAATTTTTCATTATTGGCCAATATTGAAGGATACAAAAAAGTTTAGCAAACCTCCGTCCTTGGATGATGAAATCTCTAGTGGTCCGTCACCTATTGACTTGTCCGAAGAAGATACACCCATTGAGGGAACCTCAAGCCTTTCAAATGTGCATGCACGCCCTCCACGCCAGAAAACTCAAAGGGCTGCTAAGAAAAGATGCAAACAAGAGGACACATCTCAACTCTTAGCTCAAATGAAAAGAATAGCGGACCAAGGAGATCGTGATCTCGAACACAAACTACAACTTAAGGAGGAGACTAGACTTGCACAAGAACGTGCAGATGATGCAGCCATAATGGCGGTGGATCCATCAAAATTTCCCGCCCCAATTAGGGCTTATTGGGAAAAGAAGTAAGTTATGGTTATTGAGAGGGAGGAACAAGCTTACAATGTCGGGTTACACCAACCACTTGCTTCATCTGAAGGTGAAGATGACCCAATGTATTAATACTTTGTTGCCTCTATTTTAATTTATGAAATGAATGCACTTTGACTTTCAATTATAATTAATGAGTAACTTATTGCTTTTGTTAATCTCAATTTTATTTATCAAATTGCAAACATTAGAATAATACTAAACACACAAACAACAAATAAATAAAAGAAACAAACATACAAACATAACACATTATGGCACAACACTAGTTATTGAAAGCGTAAGCATACAAACACTTCACATGCGGTTCTGCTCTGCATGCTGCTTCACATTCCATAGGTGATTAACCAAATTCTCTTGGAGGCTTCTATGCACAATTGGACATCTAACATGCTGGTATCGACGCATGAATTCCCCAAGTGCAGGAGGATCACGTTCAACCAAATGATTTACTTCGTAGTGGTTATATATTTCTGATCTCTTTGGTCTTGTTGGGACCTCATTAGGATCAACTTCATGATTATCTTCAGTTTCATCGCGCTCATCTTCAACAATCATATTATGCAAAATAATGCAAGTCATTATGATGTATTGGATATCTTCTCTGTCTCATCCACGATCTGGTCCTCTCACAATTGAAAAACGAGCTTGGAGTATTCCAAATGCTCTCTCCACATCTTTTTGGAATGACTCCTGCATCTTTGTAAAATGAGCTTGTTGTAGCGTGATTGGGTTTCTAATTGCTTTCACAAAAGTCCCCAATTTCGGGTAGATCCCATCAACTAGGTAGTAGCATTGACCATATTGGCGATCTCTAACATGATATTTGACTCGAGGCGACTCACCTCTACAGACTTCGTCGAATAGCAAAGACTGTCCAAGGACATTGATATCATTGAGGGAGTCTGGAAGTCCAAAATAGGCGTGTCATATCCAAGTATCATATGATGTAACCGCCTCCAGAATGATTGTCGGCTTTCCATCGTAACCGGTGAAATGCCCTTGCCATGAGGTTGTGCAGTTTTTCCACTGCAAGTGCATACAGTCAAGATTTCCAACTATTATAGGGAACCCTCTTTTTTCAGCAACATTGAGCAATCGCCGCAAATCTGCCTTTGATGGGTGATAGAGGTAATGTTTGTGGTATACTTTCCAGATTGCTCTAGTAAAGTGACATAGAATTTCCAAAGCTGTAGATTCTGCTATGTCGAGGAACTAATCACACAGGTCGGTGGGAAGCCCATAAGCAAGCATCCTCATGGCACAAGTCAACTTTTGTTTAGTTGACAAGCCAAGCCAAGCCGACCGGAGGCGTTAGGCTTTTGGACAAAGTAAGAGTCATGGTTAGCGACATTGTGCATCATCTGGTCAAACACATGAGGCCGCATTTGATACCTTCTATGAAACACATCGCCTTCGAACCGACACGGAAAAGTGAAGTAAAGAGCTTTTAGTCGTTGATCCATAGCTTCACGCTCTCTAGGGGTGTATCGCCGGCCTTCTTGGGAACCACCCTATTCAGATTCTTCCTCTTGGATCCTCTGAATGTGTGAGGAAGCTACCTGCATTACCAGGGCTCTTTGATGATTCTTTGTGATGTAATCTTCCTCCTCCTTCATTAGTGGTTTCCTCAACCTATTCATTGCAGCAGTCAACAAAAATTATGTGACGAAAATGAAACTTAGAACTTGAATTCTGATATGAGAGAGAAGTGTTTGTGAATTAGTGAGGTATGATGGAGTGAAAAGCCTCGTATTTATGGATGGACTAAAAATGATTGATCAAGATAAGATATGACACGTGACAGATAAAGATCTAAAATGTAATCTCACTAGCCTCTCATGCAATGACACGAGGAGATAGACATACTCAAAATTCAAGATTCGAAATCTTATCGGATATGTAATTATTGAGAAGATAGACACTTTCCTCACGTGGCAGATAAAAATCTAACCCGTAATCTCACCATCCTATCAACATTTAACACGTGCAATGTCACGTCATATTTGTTTTTCGGTATAAAAATAGCAAGTTATTAATTTTTAAAAATAAAAAAATTATTTAATTTTAACTAGGACAACATATTATATTAAATTATTATGTATGATTTATATAATTTATTTGTTGTTATATAAATCATTTAACCCTAAACACTATATATGAAATTTATTTATTTGTTGATGACCAAAACTCATATATATATTCATACCCAAATTATATAAAATGATTAAAATTTGAGTATGCGTTTTGATATAATGGTTGGAAATAAAATATGGATTTGAATAATAATGATTTGAGTAACTCAAAATATAAGTATAAATATGGCCATAAAAATGATTATCGGAGATGCTCTTGCCTCGTCAAAAGAGTGAGATTTTATCTTAGTAGAGCCTCTTGTCAATTTACTGCGAGCATTTACTTGTTTTGCTGCTTTTGCACCATAAATATATTATATATAATAGGTGCCGAGTGCAGACTCTCAGATTATTCATTAATCATATATACATATTTAAACAATCCCATGTACAAAGCACTCATGAACTGATCAAAGGAAAATTAATTACAAGAAGGACTCTAACAGTAAGGGGAAGATCCAATGGAATGTTCCTCTGTTATGCGGAAATCGGGCATCGAATTTATCAGTAGAAATGTCGCCTGCACGCTAGGTCATCCATGTCTCCCACATATGCATACCTTTGTAAAGTCACAATGATGGAAAAGCTGGAGGATACCCATAGGGAAAGATGGCCGAGCAAAAATATTGAGATGGACAGGACATTAAATTAATCGGACCACAATCCCATTGCTGGCATGGGACTGGGACAGGGATAGGGAACCTCCAGGAGGAATGAAATTTGGATTTGACTCGGCAGCATATGCGACTGTTTTCCTCAGCATATCAATGCAATATACGACCTTGATTATTCCTTCTGCTTCTAAGATTGATTGAGATCGAAATGCTATTGATCAGTGATCACCAAGGGTTGGGCTTCTTGCAGTTCGTATTTCAAGTGTGTGATTAGTTTTTGACCTACCACATTTACCAAATAGAATTAATCCCCCAAAATCTTATAGTATCTTTTAAAAAATAAAAAAAATTCCTTACTTTACAAGGCCCTAGTGTACATGTGATGTTCTGCAATCTGCATGGTGCATATATATTCATAAGCCATAATCCTTTGAGGTAACTGTCTTGAACTCCTGATCATAATCCGCCTTGGTCTGCTGGAGCAGCTGGAGTTCCTTCGAGCCAATAACAAGTTATAAGCGCCATTGTATTAAAAAAAAACTTCATGGGAGTGACCAAATGTGTGACTGAGGCCAGAGCTGTGTAGAGATTTAGATGATTAAAGCATCAAGATCTTCTGTCAATATTGGTTCTAGGTCCTTCAAACTTTCATGTAAGTAAGCTAGCGTACGTGTCATGGAACTTTAGCGTCTCGCATGACATTTAACTATTCAATCTTATCCACCTAAGAAAGTTAAAGAAAATTTCAAATAAGTTTGCCTAGTCATCTTTGTTAACCAATTCCAGTCACAATAATACAAGTTCGTGATTTGGAACAGCTAGATCGATAGAACTGAAGCGGGTAGCGTGTGCTTAATTGTGACTTATTTGGTGCAACTAGGAATTAGTATTATTAGATTACTACAAAAAAAAATCTATATGATAGTAATCGTGGCTATCTGAATAATTATGAGGTGATTTCCAAGCTATTCAAGTTTGATCTTGACCGTCTCTGGAAAACCACGTCACAGAGGAACAGATGGCTAAGTTTTATTTCGAGTTGATCGAGCATCGTCGGAGAACAGGTGGTCTGCGTTTCCCTTTGCTTGAAGATTATGATGAAGACAGCAACCTGATATGACGACGATCAATCGATATCAAAGATAAAGAAAAATCAGATTAGTTACCTAAACATCTCCTGGACTCCTGGTAGCCACTTCTTATGCTTGTGTTTTAGTCCGAGTATTGAAAAGCTACGAACCGTAGCTAATACAAAACCTGTTGAGCATTGTAAGGACTTGAGACCGGGGACCATAAAAGCAATATATAGCGCAGAAGGGAATAGGGAATGATGCCAAGGTATATGCTAGCTAGTATTTTCCATGGAATATCCAAGTCCAATGTGCGAATTTCGCGACCCGATAAAAGCCATGCTTTGCAACTCGACTCTGCAACAACGCATGCCATGGCTGCAATCCAACAGGATCGATATCGCTGAAGGTAGAGATGAATAACAGGGTAATTCTCCCTTGGCAGAAATGTATTATGGTGCATTTACGTAACTGTTAAATGGCACTGTTTTCGGCCAAAGGAGAATTGCCCTGAAATTCAACTACTCTACCGTATAAATCCCCGCCGGTGGCATCAATGGTGTACATGCACAGTCTTTAGTTGTCTTGACCTACAAGCTCGAGACATGGTTAGTAATGCAATTATAATAAACATATATTTGTTTACTATTTTATTAATTTATCAATTTATTGCTAACATTTGTTTTTGGTTTGTAACGTTAATAATTTGAAAATCGACCAATCACTAGCTGTAGTTGGAGCTAGGGCTGCAACGAAGCTAGGTTCTTCAAATGATCTGAAGATAAGCTTTGATGAGTACTGACATGAACCTGCTTAATATAATCGATCGACCTAGCAAGCAGGCACAGGAAATGCTGCAAAAGTGCAAAATGTTCATTTAGTGTTTATGATCTAACAAGTGTTGTAGTAGCAAGATAGCTAGTTAGATTAGTAAAACTAACAACTGTGTTCAAAGAGTACCTGCAAACACATATATCAAGTGGTTACATGATTATATGTATATGTATATATAGCAATCAGCATTGTATTATTCATTCAACACATTCAGGAATGAGAGATATTTTCCCTGTTGCTCTTATATTTTCTATCATACCAAACAGTACTAATCGAAGCTGTACTAATTAAATGGATTATGGGAATTCTAATGTACTGCTTCTTCACAATCTGATGACATGATGACTAGGTCCAAATTAACAGTAGAATAGATGGTAATGCGCGGCTGGTTATGCACAATCTAACAAACTACAAGTACTTAGAAAAGAAATTTACACTATGCCAAGAACAGCTTCAGACAACACTCTTCAGACAGCAGATGATAATTTATTAGCAGAAGGCTGGAGACTTTGCTCTCAAGACAGTGTGTGCAATCCCCTCATCTGGTGAGGATTTACTGTACGTTAGACTTTTTGATGCAGATGCTACTACCATTAAAATGGATGTGATTTTATTCACAGTACGTTACTGTCTGGAACTAATTAAAATCATGACTAGAAAACTGTTAACCTAACTGATAAATTGAAGAAACAGACGAATTAGGAAGACGAAGACCAGGAGATAAGAGAATGAAAATCACTGTGTTAATTCGGTAGATCGATTGGATAAATGATAAGGCAATACAAGTTGCATTTATAATAACCTAGCTTGGAGCTCCAGGTTTTTTTTTTTTTATATCAAACTTGTATTGGTGGTGATATAACTGTAGTGATTGCAAAATCTCATTGATATGTGATATTCAAATTGCTGTATTATTTCCCCGCCCCATAACATGGAATCTTAAGCTCAAAAACAATAACCAAACTATCTCAATTACAATAAAAAGCAAACAAATTAGTCAAGAAAGAACCAAAGCTTATTAATTAAGAGTCATGCAGCTATATGATACACTTTCTTGTAGATTTAATATGAAAATTACACATGACCTAGAGAATACAACATTTTTATGTTTTATTTCTTGAAAATGTCTTCATTCTGGGTTTCCAAGTACCGAGAGGAAGACTGAGACAAAAGCTAATTAAGAACAATTAGTCCACCTCTACTACGTACAGAGACCTCCGAACCAAAACCTCAAACTAAGTGATCAATTGCTTTAGTCGCAGACATAACCAGAATAGAAATCTCCCAATCAAAGAAAATCTCCAGAGATCGACATGAACCCCATAATGTATGTTCTGACGGTTAAAACTACATGGTTTCAATGGCTCTGTAGAGCCGAACTCTCAAACCGTACAACACTAACCATATGAACGAGGATAACATTATACAAAGAAAGGTTGATATGTCATTTGACAGTGCCTATAACTCTTCTCAGACCATAGGCACAACATCAACAAAAAGAAGAAAATACAAGTATATAGAAGATTACAGTACCATAATGCTCCTCTTTACACCTACGTACATTAAATCTACGATATAGATAACATAAGATATATATATATATATAGGCCCGCTTTGGTGTGGACGTCCACACTCGGCTTAAAGTGTGGACGTCCCTCCGTTCTCCACCGGACGGCTCCGACGACGGCGTGCCTCCACTCCAGCGTATTCCAGCAGTGTTCCGATCACTTTCCCTCCCCGGCGAGTCTGCCGAATTCCAGTTTTCCGGCGAGATCACCCAAAACTTCAAGTCCAATCGATCTCACCGGAAAACTGAAATTCGGCGGACTCACCGGGAAGGGAAAGCGATCAGGGACGCTGCTAGAATCCGCTAGCGTGGAGGCGCGCCGTCATCGGAGCCGTCTGGTGGAGAACAGAGGGACGTCCGCACTTTAAGCCGAGTGCGAACGTCTGCTTTGGAACGTTTTTGTACACACACACAGGCCAGATCAGGAGATGACGTCCGCACAGCCCTTAAAGTGCGGACGTTCCTCTATTCGCCACCGTCCGGCATCGACGACAGCGCTCCTCCACACAAGTGGACACCAGAGGCATCCCCGAAGCTTTCTCTTGCCGACGGACTCGCAGAATACCAGTTTGCTGCGAAGATCGATCTTGTCTGATATTTTGGGTAGAGGTTGCTGCCCAGACCTTCAAATCTGATCTTCATGGCCTTCATCTTCATCTTCATGGTAAAGTCAATGAGGATACCTCTGATGTCTGCTCGGGTGGAGGAGTGTCGTCATCGGCGCCAGACAGTGGCGAACAGAGAGACGTTCATCAGAAGAGGACGTCCTCTCCTGATCCGCCCTATATATATATATCAAAAATTTAACTAAGACATTCTCTATATAGTGATTTTCTGATAGATTAAAAATCTATGTAATTGCTCGGTAAGTGTTAGATGGGGAAGGTTTTTCACTATTTCAGTAGTCTAGGCATCTACTCGATCGAAACTAAACAAAGGCAATTTAATTTATATGAACAATAAAGCTGCAGAAGAATTGCTGGGCAAATCTCCTTTGGCAGGATGCACACTATAGAGAGATCTGTGGCAGTGGTGCCAACTCGATCATTCTCATAGTTGCTTACTGCCAATGGAGGTCCTACCCTGTAATATGCAACTACAGCTAGCTACTTGATTAGTAGTCAATTCACTGAGTGATATATGCCATATAAGATCATCTAGCTCCTATTTATACTGTCCGAGAATGAGCATATACAATGGAATTATGGAACAATACTCCTCTAGCTATCTTGACTCTTGAGTCGTCTAAACGCTAGCTTTTTCATCACCTCATATCAGTACCAATAGTTCCTCTTAAATAGAAAATTGGAGTTCCTAACTTCCTATGCTAACCAAATGCATCTGTATTATGTCCTGCGATTTAAATATCAGATGTTCTTTATTCATAACTTTTGATTAATTTGAATGGTTTGTGAGTCAGTGGTTTCTTCTACAAACCATATATGAAAGTTAAACGTTCTTATTTTGCAGTAATTTTGTTTAGCGTTGTACTAATAAGTTTTAAACGACTGATTTAGCCTAGTCAGAGAATACTTAGAAGGGTTCAAAGAAACGTTCAGTACGTACGTATGTCCTTACCTCCCCCGTAAGGTCATCTAGATAAAGGTGGCCTTTGCGAATAGCATCGAATATATTTGAAGTTTTCTGGTTAATTTCATACCACATGCTTGATAAAAAGAGATAAAAGAGAGAGAAAATAATTTTGATGGATGGCTGCTTCAGTATGGAAGATCCATGGGCATCTTCTCCAGTTCAAGGACTAAAGTCTTTATCTCTTTACGAACGTGTCTATCAATTGCCAGCTGAAAATTGGACCCAAGAGTTAGTTTCCTGCACAAACTCGAGGAAGCACGAATTGGAAAAGAAAAATTCCAAATTACATACAATGTGATGTATCAGAGGACGTGTTGTTTGCTAGATTCGCGTCATGGATTAACATGCTTGTACGTATTTCCTTCATCTAAAAAAAACAAGTATACGTATTTCAACATGCATGCAAGTACAATAATACTTGTGCATATATGATATGCATGCATGGTCCAAACAGTCACTAACTAATTAAAGATATAATTAGGCTAGGAAAGTCTGCTAAAAGTAGAAAACTAGGCTAGGGTTTAACTAATTAAACAATTGGGAATTGAAGTATTCTGGGAGAAAGAAGATGAAGCTGTATTACTAATTTGATGATGATGATTACAATATATGTGAGATAACAAGGCTGTATATTTATACCGAATTTTGTTGCGTCTTACGTACGTCCAAAGTATACTCTCTAATCAATCTTGACAACCGCAATTAATCAGAGTAGTGATGCCCTTCTCTTAGTTCTCTAACAAACTCGCGTACTCTTTTTCTAAACTGATGACAATTGAT
The DNA here is from genome assembly GCA_034370585.1 of Fragaria x ananassa. NCBI lineage: Eukaryota > Viridiplantae > Streptophyta > Magnoliopsida > Rosales > Rosaceae > Fragaria > Fragaria x ananassa. The sequence goes on along the minus strand of CP139764.1, from coordinate 3,709,935 downwards.
TTTTATCAACGTTACTGGAGCCGACCGATCTTAATTAATTTGGTGAGGAAAACTTCAAGACCTGGTGGATGTGTCTCTTACAGACTTCTTCAGATGTCCCATTACAAGCTTCCTCACAACAGATCGGTGGAAGCATGAAGATCGATGATCAGTTAAAACCTCAATTGATTTTCCTGTGCCCCAAAGTAGTGGAAGGAAAGGATATACTGACACAATGTATGCTTGCATGCATACTTAAAACAAAAGATGGTTTTCCAGCTGAAATTTGTGTTCTGGTTTCTAGCTAGCTGTTCGCGATCGGCTGTTCCTGCATATATATTTGAAGATTAGAAGCAGGGGGTGATGCTTTAATTCCTGCAAAAATATACTGCAGTAGAATTGCTGAGCAAATCATCTTTGGCAGATTGCCTAGCTACCCAGCTTTTCTAACATTGATTTTGTGTTGGTAGATAGACAATCTGCCAATAGGAGGTCGCTCAGGAATTCACCTGCAATTAGAGGGCTCAAGTGTATATTAATTCCGGAAGAGCATTGGATGTGTGTGTGTGTGTGTATTAGACCAAAGAACAACACCTTCAAGCCACACTGACTTCATTTTCTTATCCGCAATGCGCATGTGTACAAAAGCTTCATGACCACTGTAGAAGATCGACGAAAATATATGTATTCATTCCTCAGTCATATATAATCATAATATGATCATGTTCTAAGCCGTGTAGTGGTCCATCATACATAAACTGTTCATCGGTCCATCCGTTGAAAAACTAGTCAAATCAGAGGGAATATTTATGCGGTCATTCTGTTAACATTTGGAATAAATGGTTTGCTTTTGCCCGAAGGAAATCAGATACAGTACGTAGAACATTGATAGAGGAGAAACAGCGAGCAAATGATGAAATTTAGGTATTTTCTCTTATATAAACTGCAGTTAAATACTTAAATTACATGATGTCATGGTTATAAAGGACTTCTAGATCAGAGAAAACTATTTTGAGGTGCTGAGATCGTTAATCGGTAATGTTTCTCAGCAACGCAGCTTGAATACATTATCTCTGAGTATTTCGCATCGAGAAGATGTGAAGCCTCTTGCTTGTTAATTCATAGAATCTTCAATCTTGTGCCTCTTGAAAAGATTTATGGTGCAACTAAACTAGCTGATGATTCATGGATTCTTATTTCTTAGTAGCATGGAGCCATGGGTCTTATGAAACGATCAGGAAAGACTAAATTTTATCTTCAGAATCAGTTGAAATTGTCATTGCCTGAGCTAGCTTATAACGTACAACTCTACCACAATAACATGCATGCGATAAAATCATCTTCTTCTATTTCTAGTTACATGGTAGAAGTTGCAGTAAAAAATCTTTGCTCATTTTCTGGAAATGAGCCCTTTTCTTGGCATAAGCTAGTGCACCAGTGATCGATCCACACCATAAAAGGTATAAAGGAGCTTCGGCCAACCCACATCATCAAATACAGTAAGTATATAAACCTGCACACAACACTCGCGTATATAAAATGAAAATCCACACTTCCAACTTAGGAAATCATGACATTTGAAAGTCTGTAATTAAAACATGCATGCATGCCTGGTTTTAGTTTCCATATGCTACTGATCAACATTATTAATCATTAAGAGAAGAAAACAGGTAATATTAGTAAATATGAATGATCACGCAAGTACGTACTGCTAACGAGTTTAGTTTGTTTCTGTTTATGTTTTCAACATGCTCAAATTAGAATTAAGATCGCAAATAAGGAAATAGTTAGCACTAACCTTACTACCAGCAGTTATACAAGAACCATGCGTACATGGACAAAAAAAACGAACGGTACAGAAGAATTGCCGAGCAAATCTCCTTTGGCATTGAACACACTACAAGATCGAAGATAATGCAATGCTGTCTATGCATGATCAACAAGCAGAAGCATTTCTAACTGTCAGTGGCTACATGCCAGAGGAGAATTTGCCCTGTAATCTTTGCAACTGCACCATGCAAATGTTCGAAGTTGCAGAACTGTAGACAATGGAGGGTGCTATTTATCGATGGCTACAGGAAAGCATATGCTATGGATCCTAGGAACAATGCTTTCGTTTGTGTGATCGAAAAGCGTACGTACCAGGGACTTATCCATACGTACTAACCAACCTTCATGCATGGTGTAGAATTTTTGCGCGCCTGATCATCTACATGAGGGTGTTACTGTTTCTGGTATGGTGATGAAACTACGTGTCAGAACCTCCTGGATGAATGAGTATAATACATAGTTTAAGCATCAATTTGGTATTAGTAGGGTTATGCAATTACAGCTTATTCATTATGCCTTTAGCTCCGTAAAAACTATCAGACAAAAATAGAACTAATTTCAGTTTACCTCGTTAATTTTAGGTCAATTATCATGTTAGTCTTCCTTCTTTTAATTTCATCATAAACACCCTTTAACTCTCAATTTTCATTAGTCATGTTCAAACTTTCGTTCTCCATCTAATTCCTGCATTAAGAAGAAAGTCAAATTCTAAAAAAAAAAAAAAACTTTTTCAACAATTTCCCCCCATATCAATATACATCTCTGTTCTCATCACAACCTTCTAACCTTAGTGATTTTGGTGGGATATAATGCAATTTGTCTATTTTGCCCTTTTCCAGTGGACCCATTGACTTTAAATTTTGTTTTCTTCTTAATGCAAGTCATTACATGACGGGGGAATTTTGAATACGGTTTATGAAAATTAGGGGTGTGTTTGATGAAATTGAAAGAAAAAAGACTAATATGATGATCAACCTAAAGTTGATAGGGTAAACTGAAATTAGTCTAAAAAAATATCAGCTCAATTTTCGTTTTCCTTAGCTTTCTTTGTTCTTCATTTTCGTTACCATAAAACACTTCGCAGATTCTACTTATGAATTGATCTTTTTTTTTCCGTTGGGAATAGATCGATGTATGGTTGAAGACTAGTGTGAAGTGTAACTTTTAAAGTTGTTTGTTCAAAGTACGTACAGCATATGTGACTGGAAGTTGATCTCTATAAATATCTTCTTACAAGATACACACGTTTTGCCTCAGTTAATATCCCCAAATTAAACTGAGTTCTAAAGGATATCCTTTGGAACAATACCCTGTACGAGCTCGAGGGGATAACGCTTTCACATTTTGTTCCTCCGATATCGATCCCCTCCAGTGTCATATATAAATTATTCTGTAAATCTGTATTGTCAACGTACTCAAATCCAGTGTGTGTGTATTGGTACGTAGCATAATTCTTCCTGCTGGGAACAAATTCAGCCACAACTTCGATCAAAAGATGCGCGCGGTAGCTCGAGGCTGCTGCCTCTTCTTAATATTTGTTCTTTCTCGATCTTTTGTCACGCTATTATTTCAACCACGTCCCTATTCCAGATCCAGATTTGGTATATGCATAATTCTTTCCAGGGAACAACTTCAGCCACAGATTCATAAAGTGCAGGAGGATATGCGAGCTAGCTGCCTCTTCTTCATCTTTTTTGTTCCATGATCTTTTGATCTTTGGGAACAAAATATTATGCTACGAACCTTGATATTTGCATGTGTGGTACACTTCTCTTGCTTAGAATTTTCTTCGAAACTTGATAATGGCTAATGAGACCACTTTTGTGGTGCCACCGTACCTGAATTGTATGTCTTGAGAAATACCATGATACGCGATCATGTGAATCGTAATTCCATGGACGAACAAGGAAAAAGCAAACTCTGGTTCACAAGCATTAATCTAGCTAGCTAGCAAATGAGAGAGAGATGTCAAGCACATATGGACAAGCAAAATGGATTGGAACCCGAGCTTAAAGGATGGAATATATCTAACTTAAACTAGCAGACATGTAAATAGGAGTGGTAACACTAATCAATCTATATCTAACACGATATAGCTATACTAACTTGATAGAACAAACAAAAATAGCCATTTAGGTATGTATATATTATGATTTAAGAGTGATTAATTTAATTAACTGTGCTCATGCTGAAATCCAAAATGGCTTTTTGCCTTTCGGTTTGTTCTTGCGTTGTGCATGAATGTTCGTACATGGAGAATGAAAAATACAATTATTTAAGCAGATGAAGTGACTTCTCTCGGGTCATAGGCAAGGAGTTAAGGATAGTGCTACATGTTTGGAATTTACTAGCTAATCACATGCAAGAAGGAATGAGCCAAGCATGTCTACTGTTTTTGTCCAACAGTTTTCATTGTTTAAATGCAAAATCATAATGTTAGTATATAAAGTTACAGAGACAACAAAAATGAGGACTGCATGAGATATTTTATTAAACATCTTGAGATTCTTTAACAAATTCAGGTTATATCTTATAATATTTTTGTTAACGACGCGTGAGATTCACACGCAACGTTAAAAGTTTGTTAGTCAATCAAATTCTTCGGATTCAAACTTATAGCTGTGGTGATGACATGTCAAAGCTCTGACCCGATTTAACTGAAGAATTTTCGATCGACCATTATTTATTAGAACTGTTAAACCAACACATTTGAACCACTTCATACATAAGTTTTTTTGTTTTGTTTTTTTTTGGAAGGCTTCAGACATAAGTTTAAGGCTTCATACATTGAACTATCATTGTCATGGCCGTGAGATATGTTGTATTAGGATGACCCCTTACAAAGGGGAAAGAACGAGATAAAGAATAAAACAGAAGTATTTTGTCGTGTCAGAGCATGTGAGCTCCTCCATCCAGTGTTAAACAATATGCGTAGCCGGCCAGTGCTGCCTGCACCAATTATATAAGCAGCACAGTTTGCAGGGGGAGACAAACCGAAACCAGAGGATAGACCCGTGAATGATCAAAGAAGACTCTAGCTGCTTGTATAAACACAGCACTACATACTCTAATGCTTGTCTCTATTGTCTCTACAGCTTCCTCCTCCTCCTCTTGATTATTGACTGACTCAGTTTCTGACCCATGTTTACATATGAACAACCTCTGCATATCTCTTTCCCACTTCGATTACTCCCCATGCAATTTGAACTGTAAAAGTGCACGGGACAAGTTTGTAGCTGTTGTAGTCCATTCCTTTCTGTACGTTCCAGTTTGGCATTATTGCTTATATCTTGGTATAGCACTGCGTATCCATTGGCTAGCTAGCCTCGACCTGCTTCCTGTGGCACAGCTCGTAACTCTTTCAATCCCAACTATGAACATTTTGTCTTAACGTTGGTGTCTTGGGTATTTCCGACTCTCCTCCCAATTGAGGGACGGGTTAGTTACTGGATCCCTATATATGCCTTACCTATAGGTTCATCTTTTCATAATTTAGCTCTGTATATATTCTCGATCATAGCTAGGGCTCCTATATATCAAATGATTGAGTTAACAAAAGCATTTGATATATACAATACCCACTAGCGGAGAGACGAGAATTCTCCATAGAGATTGACAGAGCATCAACATTGTTTGGACTTTGGACCCAAATTAATCATACATTAGTCGGAAAGGAACACAAATTAATCATCTTAAAACCTAATAAAGTAAGCTCGAAGGCGCCAAAGAAAGATTGTTACACCGAACATCACCTATTTACTCACCTTCCATTGTATTCTTGTCCTACATCATGTATATTTACCGAAGACAGATATATCTGAAAAGGTTTGCATGCAGGCAAAACCATTTCCGTTGGCTTCTTGTTGGGAAGAGTACATATATGCACTATATGATGAACTTTGGTTCGTCTCAGTTGTCGTGTACCATCTGAAAAGACCACTATATACGACTAGCTGATACAGTAAAAGCTCGACAATTAGCAACCTCACCAGGCCACTATATACTGGACAGTCGAGAAATGGTTTCTATGTCTAAGGATGAGAAAGAGTTTTGACAGCGTCAGATGTAATAATACAATCGAGTTCACTCTGTTTTGACAATATTCCGTTTCAGCCATTTTTCAAACTTTTGAACCGTTAATGAAAATGCATAGTCTGCACCATTGCCAATTCATATAGGACATGAAGATAATATCTTGGAAATTTAAGATTACGAGACATACCCCTCAAGCTCTCTCTCTCTCTCTCGGCAAGCTATAAAAGACGCCAGGCTTACTCACAGTATACTGTATCTCACTATACATAAATTTTCAAAGACGAAGCATAAAAGTGAGATATAAACAGTGAGGAAGAAGATGGGATCTTGGGTGAGGAAGAGACTGCCATTGCGCCGAAAGCTTCGAACTCAAAGGAGCTTCACAAGGAGGAAATCCTTACGTACTACAAAAGTATATCACTGGCCACCCTTTTTAACTATATGCTTATTTTCTTCTCCGATCTGCTGCTAATATAACCTTTTAATGTTGTGTGTTTTATATATGAAGGTCAGGAAGAGTTCCACTGTCATCGATGCTATGCTCCATATTTACCTACTGAAACGCAAGCTTGAAGCACTCCATAAAGAGTGCTTAGATCTCATGGCCATCAAAACAAAGTACTTAGACCTAATCAAACATATTCATGTGCCCAAGGTGAGAAGAAATTTGCACCTTTAAACTTTGATTTGTTCATCTTAACTCTTGTCTCTTATTTCCAGAATATCACATTAGGATGATGTTGGACAGGAAGTGAAGGTGGAGAAGATTGAGGAAGGATTTCGTGTAAGAGTGACATGCGAGAAAGCAGAGGACACTTTGGTTTCCATCTTAGAAGCGTTTGATGAAATGGATCTCAATATTCTGCACGCTAAAGTTTCCTGCAATAGCTACTTTGCCATGGAAGCCATTGCAGCTCATGAAGCTCAAAATCAAGAATACAAGCTGGATGTGACAGATGTGACACAGGCAATTATTAAGGCCACCCAGAAGCGAGATTAAAGCTACAGCTGATGTTAGTGCTAATCATCACCCAGAAGTTGATCAATAATTAACTTTAGTTAGTGCTAATCATCAATGTCATGAAGACATAAATTGTTGTGCGCGTTTCTGATTAAGTCTCAGTGTGTTGTGAATCTTGTGATGTAATATATGTATTTGTTAAGTAAGATTATGGTACATGCAGAATGCATGCTTCTCGTACACTTTAGTTTTTTACCTCAATGACAACTCATTCATTGCCGAAGTAGTAAAACAAAAATCTACCTTAAAATTAAGGTTCCTATTGAGTACATTGTTCAAGTTTGAGTGAAGTGGTGAAAAGATATCAAATATTTCAGATACTCTCTTCATTGTTTTGGTCTAATTTGGATTTTTCACTTGTTTTCAGAACAATGGAATAAATATGTTGTTCAAGTTTGTGTGTTTTGTGTGAGGAGGATGGGCTTGGAAACTCTAGGAGAAGCCTTTAATCTGAGAAAAGCATCTTTCTAAAGAAATGAAACTTGTTCTTGCTAATATAGCTAGAAAGATAATTTATGTGAAGCCCAACAGCAAGGCGCAACACTAGAGAGAAAAACAAAAGAAAAGGCCAAAGTACCAAATAACAATGACAAACCCATTTCCTGGCAATCAAACTATAGCTGGTGCGTTGCAGCTGCATCCGTCCGAATTTTCTTCTTTTTATAGTTTCGGTTAACATTTCTTCTATTTCACCATGACTCATGGACAATTACGTACATAGTTCCCATATTTCAAGCCTTTACAAGTATTAGATGCAAGACAATGACTCCAATCTCTCTATATATATATATGTACGTGAATAGATTATATCCGATATTTTATGATACATACATAAAATTCTTAAAATAAGACGAAATAAAGATACACATAAAGAATGTGTGTGTTTCTCAAAAGATTAGAAACTATCCGGATCTCACTTCAGAGATACTCAATTGCCAGTCCGGACAATGTTACATGTGCAGGCAGAACTGCAGGCAAAGGGTTTAACTAGGCAACTATTGTAAATGTCGAAAATATCTAGTTTAATTCGCAACCCCATTGGTAAGTACTAAGTACACGGTGGGGGGGGGGGAGGCAGGCCTAGCCTGCACCTTGACTCCCAATTATTAGTTAGTACACGGGGGGGGGGGGGGGGGGGGGGGGGGGGGAGGCAGGCCTAGTCTGCACCTTGACCCCCAATTATTAGTTTAATCATCCAAGTGATGATTGGGACTCACTCGATGACGAAATGCTGGAATATTTCTCAGTTTTTCATTCAGAAAATTAGGCAGATGCCTTTAGGGGGTGCAAATGGGGCCGCCTACTTACTTCTTACTTCTGTTCTATGTATGTGAAACCTCTCTCAGTCTCACCCAAATCGATTAGGGAGTACTAGAATTATAGGTTTTCAAGTCTAAGCTGTGGAATATGTAAATAATTGATCCAAAGGGTTCATATTGCAGCTAAACTGCATCCAGAAAAGAGCAATCTATATTTCTCCCAGAACCCAACAACAAACCAAACCAAATGTTTGCTAAACTCAATCAATTTGTGTCCCTTCCTTCATGTATGGAAGTACCTTCTTTTATTCTTGTTACACCACAACACTAATATAAATTGTTGTAGTTTTCTTATTTGAAAATTAAACTCCGTGCAACTTTAGATCACACCTTAAAATGACACAAGTCACATGTTTCATATGTTTTTCTGATAGCAGGAGCTATATATGCCAGTATCAGCTCACTAGGAGATATGCGATCACCAGTACCATTCTGAAGATAAGTGCATGCATTATCATGTAGCTAATTCTACTAGCCTTCAAACATAAATAGGTCGATTACGGACGTAGAAGGTAATTAAAACCGTAATACGCTCATCAAAACAAGGCTTCCCATTTTCTTAATAAGTTGAGAGTCATTGTTGACAATTACTCAAATTAATTAATAGTAAAATGATGATTGGATTGTCATTGCTATCTAGTTTAGTTTTATCCAACAAATTGTATTTGTCATCACTAAACCATATGGGACTCCAAGATCGAAGGTTTTAGGTATGAAAGAAGCTCCGCGATCGCATCCCCGGCCACCTCGTAGCCACCCTCAAATGGCATGGACATATATAGTTCTGAGCGAGCATTACACAGATCGGGACAGCGCGCATGCTAGAGATTTGGTATCAGAAGAAGCTTTAATGGCGACATATGCCTCACCCAGATTTGGCTCCTTTCCACCACATCGTAGTCATCAACTCGAACATAAACTATTCCTGCTTTCATATCCTGTCGTGCTTCAAAAGTCTGTGTTTGGCTCGATCTCAGCTGGGAAGAAGCTAGCTCAAACCAGCAGATATGGTCATGTCATTTCTAAAATGTGAATGAGGAAACCCTCGAGGAACTTTCCCTTCCTTGAAAATATACGGGCATGGTGGACGCAGTGGGTGATATAAGATATACTAAACAAGAGGATTAGGGCTAGGGTTTTGTGGAATATACACCTTAAAGATCTATTAAAAGTGACATACATGTACATTGCTTCACGGCATCCATTAGGTCTAGAAGGCTTAGATTAATACTTCTTTTTGTTTTTTTGATATTTCTGAGGTAACAAATTAGCCAATTGGCATTTTCCATTCCTTTTGAGCTAGACTGGCATGGGTCGAATTCTGAGGCTTTGATATTATGCATCTGTCAAATTCTAATGTTTGGAGCCATGCCAGATGCCACTTTCTATAAGCTAGGGGGATCGAATCCATTTATATCCAAATGTTGGTGGTTTTTTAATTTTGGCTTTGTCTTTGAGCCATGAGACACGACCCTTAAAATTAAAATGTACCAAATGTATGCTAAAGATAATTATTCTAGTTAAATTAAAGGGAAACATGCATGATTGTTATGTATCCACCTTTCTATAATTCATTTTGAGCATATAGTATGAAAATTATGAACATGTTTCGATCTGGCTTTAATTAAACAAAAATGGACATATATAAGTGTATGTCATTAAGGGATTGGTTAACCCAGCTAATAATCAAGAGCTCCATAAAAGAATATATATATATATATATATATAGCTGTATTTGACTTTTTTTATTAAACAATTAAGGGGAACTTGATCTGAATTATTAGATAGGGGTTAGAGCTAAGTAGCCCTTTAAACAAAGGAATACAAAAAACAAAATTGATGAGATCATTATAATATGTTAAGCGAGACATTAATATAAGAATTGAAATTTGTTTAATCCTTATAGTTTGAAGTCGACATTTGTTTAGTATTTTTGGTTTTATTTTAATCTGAATAGTCCTTAAAGTCACAATTTTTAATCTAAATAGTCCTTATGATTTTATTTTAATCTGAATAGTCCTTAAAGTCATGATTTTTCATCCAAATAGTCATTCCGACAATTTTTCTTAGTTAAAAGTCATAAGGACTATTTATATGAAAAATCATGACTTTAAGGACTGTTCAGATTAAAATAAAATCAAAATGACTATTTAGATTAAAAATTGTGATTTTAAAGACTATTCAGATTAAAATAAAACCATAAAAACTAAACAAATGTCGACTTCAAACCCCAAAAACTATACAATATTTTACTATTAATATAATTATGTCTTTAAAATACGACATTATCATGTCATGTCAATAATCATAAGCATAATTAGTCATTTTCCTTGGTTAGGGTGAAAAGGTCCATTTGAACCAAATCAATAACTTATTGGTCTAAGATTGAATGGATATATAGTTCATCATTAACTTAGAAATGAAGGTGGAGGCTTTGGCATACGCTAGCATATAGTACACATGCATGTGTGTAATGATGTAACTAAAATCAAGCATTAATACTCCAAAATGTATAATATCAAGTATTAAGAGAAGATTCAAGTGAGCGAAGTGTTTTCTCTCTCTATTCGTCTTAACAAGAACAAAGCATTTGTCATTCTTAAAAGAAAATAACCAATCATGACTAAACTTTAATTGATTTGGATCGAACAATCTCTGTTTTAAACATATCATAAATACATCGAACTTATAACTTACCTTAATAAAAAAAAAATTGTTGCAAAATAGAGTAGTTAATTATACACTATTTGTTAAATGGTGCTTGTTAGAATGCATAGATTTTGTAGACATATCTATTGTTAATTTAGGGTGTTTTTATAGTATGGGGTTTAGGCACAATGTCCCTCCTTTTGTATTATGAGGTTTAATTAATGGTTATGACGTGAGGGCTGCCGTTTAGTCCTTGTATTAAAAAATATATATGTTGCTAATTATGAAATAAAATCACAAGACGCTTGATTGCTTTTAAAAACAATACTGAATCATTTATAAATCACATTCACGGTTACGTATCTTCATTATAAGTTAAACAAATTTTGATGTTTTGTTCAGAAACTAGAAAAAGAAAAACCGTTTATTCCTAAAAAACAACAATGATGGAGTAATCTCTTGATGAGTGGAGCTACGGACATGGAGATCAAAAGATTGAGTAGTGTCTCTTTCAAAATTTCAATGTGACATTTTTGAGTAGCTAGCTTGGGCAAAAAAAGTGAGACGGGTCATGAAAAAAACTACATCAAAAAATCCCAATTATTGAAGGGGTTAAATTAAAAAAAACACATTTGGGTTGCACGTCCTTTATTAAAAGTTTAAAACAAATCCACACGACCCATTTGTCAATGTGGCGGCCAATTTTTTAAGGACCCACCTCCCCCCTCTCCCTCCCTCCATTTGTTTCTTCCAATCTTCCTCACATCAAAAACCTCCCCAACCCTACTCCCTTCTCTCTCCCTCTCTCTCTCAGCAGCCATTGTTTTCCACAAGCATCATCATCTCATCATCAAAAGCATCAAACTCCCACTTCTATTCTAGCTTTCAGAAATGGACTCCCCCACATTCTTGAATAAACACTTCATGAGTGATATTGACCACGACGACTACAACACCTCCACCCCCGAAAACAGCTCCGGCTCCCCTCCTCCTCCTCCCGCCTTCAACGACGTCGTCTACTCCAAGATCGCTTCCTCCCCCAAGAAAAGGTACTTGTTCACTCAATTAGAAAATTAGCTCATGTAATTTAATTCGACCACCAATTAATATGAAATGAACGTTTTAATTTGTTGTTTACAGTAGCCGGCGAGCCATACAGAAGAGAGTCGTGTCCATCCCCATTAAGGAAAACAGTAACACGAACACTCCTCCGCCGTCGGATTCCTGGGCCTGGCGGAAGTACGGCCAGAAACCCATCAAGGGCTCACCTTACCCTAGGTAAAATCATCCATCCCTTCAATCAACCAAATCAAATCTCTAAATTTTCTATAATGTTTCGAAGTCAAAAGTTTTAATATATAACGCTCTAATTAATTTACGGCCGCTGATTTCGGTTTTTTCTTTTTGGATTGAGCAGGGGATATTACAGGTGCAGTAGCTCAAAAGGGTGCCCAGCGAGGAAGCAGGTGGAGAGAAGCCGTGCGGACCCCACTATGCTGATGGTCACCTACTCTTCGGAGCACAACCACCCCTGGCCGGCTTCTAGAAGCCACCACGGCTCGAAACCCCAGACCAAAACCGAGGTCCGGGAGGAGGAGGAGGAGACAGCGGCTGCCCAGCCGGAGCCCGACCCGGAGGAGAGGCTGTTCACTGATCTGGGCGGCCACGAGGAGCCGGCCCTGGCGATCATCCCGAGCGCCGCCGACGAGTTCGGGTGGTACGCCGCCGACATGGAAACGACGTCGTCGCGGGTGCTGGAGAGCCCGATTTTCGCGGAGAGCGGTGGGCCCGACTTTGGTGACGTGGCGGGGATGGTGTTCCCGATGGGCGAGGAGGACGAGTCGTTATTCGCCGATCTGGGGGAGCTGCCCGAGTGCTCGTTTGTGTTCCGGCACCGCCGTGTCGGAGGCGGAGGAGGTGTGGGACCACAAGCTCAGATCTGTTGACACGTGGCCTGCCTTCCTCATTTTTTTTTTTACTATACTTCTCTTTGTCTCTCTCTCTCTCCGTATATACAAAAAGAGTTTTGTGTCATTCAACCAATAGGAGTCCCGGGTTGCAAAAGAGTATGGTGTGCCATAAGATACCGGAACTTTTTCTCTTTTCAACAATTTTTTTTTCTATTTTTAGTAATAAAATATTTTCATTTCTATTTTCCTTCATCCCTTTTGTCTTAATCTTTTTAGCTTAATGAATGAATAAACAAAACTCTTAATCTGGATCTGTCCTTATGTTGGTGTAATTAGCATCATCTGCCGTCCGTTTCCAATCTGTGCATAGAATTACCTTTGAGTTTGGGGCCATCAATCTATTATTGGTTTTGTCACGGATTTATATCTATTCCACTCAATTTTTGTATTGTTATAGCATATGTGCCACTATACCAGTTCATTTTGTTCTCTTTTGTCTGTTTGAGGTTTTGTCTTCCTCTAACATACTTATCTTATACTTGATTGATCGAATATGGTATTAAATTTTGAAAAATTCTAGTATACCATATGACATGACATGTCTCATGAAATGTGTAAATTAAGAGTAGGAGGTCAAAACTTCCGACCCATTTCATTACTTGGACTGTTAGTTGGCTTTCTTAGGTTATAGAATTAGATAAATACTAGCATAGTTGGCATATGTGTATTCTCTGTTTATCTAGGAAAGATATAATATTTCAAAAACCTTTAAGATTCACATGGCCATTTGCAGGGGCGGATCTAGGATTTGAATATGGGGTGGGCTTCAAATTTGGTCGAAGGCCAAAAAAATTTTTAAATACAACCATGCAAAGTGTAGGAACTCAAGTAGACGTTAATAAGTTTTTAAAAAAAATATGCGTCAATGAAAGTAGAAGAAATTTTTAAAAATCAAAGAAAAATTTGAAAACTCAACAAAATTTTCCTCAAAAGTTTGGATTTTTTTAGATTTAAGAAGGAGAAGACTAGAAAACTAGAAGAAAGAGCGATTGATGAATTAAGGAACTAAGGAACTGAAGAATAAAGACGTAATCATGTATAAAAAAGAGAAGAGATGCATAGCTAGTCGGAAAGTTGGGTGGGCTTTCTGCCAGATCCCAGAGAGACTGAGAGAAGAGATGTTGTCGGGAGGGATGAGCGTTGCCGTCGACTAACAGAGAAAGAATTGAATGATTTAGAATTAGGGATCAGGGTGAGTTTATATCACAAAAAAACATTGGTCGGACTTGGGTATATATAACACAACAAAAATTGTATACACCTAAATTTTTTTTTTTACCCAAAATTTTTGGTTGGGCTTGAGCCCCACCATGCCCTAAGCTGCGTCCGCCCCTGGCCATATGCTTCCTCGTTATGGTCCTTGCATTCGATCAATATTATCCTCCATGATAATATATCTCAAGAAGCAATCCCAAATGCACCAAATTCTTATTAGTGTGTTGAATAAAACTACATGAATTGATAGCCCGGTTACAAAGTGTTGTTCTATCTTGATTTTTATAATTACATAAAATTAATGATTATTTATAATATAACATGACAATATATATAAACAACGAAATATACACCGACTTTCATATATTTTACAACAAAACTTAAATCTCTCTCAACTGTTTGAAGATATATCTATCCTCATTTCTCCCATCCCATGTTTTATGACTTTTAGACCAAAGCTTTTAAAATCCAGATCCATTATCAGGTTCTTGATTCTTTAATTGGCAGTTTGACTGAAACTCAAAAATTGAGGAAGATTCTTATTGTTTGATTAGACATCCCATTCTAAAAGTCAGAATAACCGAAAAGAGGTATGACTTTTAGGTAAATGACAGCTGGATTAGGCTCCTTCAAGCTTCAGCTGCCACTATTATTATTAGTCTTTTATTTGGACCTGGAGAAAAAAATAAAAATAAAAATAGAACAGCTATTATTGGCTTACACTCGATTCTGGATACACCCCAAAATTGCTCAAGGGAATAGAATTGATAAATACATGGGAGTGGTTGAAGAAGAGAAAAGGACCCAAGTGGATATCAGTCTCATATCTTATATTATCAACAATTTTAAAGAACCGACGATTAATAAGTAAATAACCAAAATATAATACAGATATATATAATAAAAAACTCATTCTAACGTCACGCTAAACATCGGACATATGTTGTTGATTTTCCCACAAACTAACGGCACTTACATAATGAGATTTTATTCACAAATGTTTTTGATATGGGGTTTCATTCTTGGAGACAAAACTCATACTTCTCTTATTTATAATCTCATTAACAATAATACGAGAGACACAGCCAAAACAAGGTCTTTGTTTTTGGATTTTCTTTGGGTTTTGTTTTTACTTGAAATTGAAACGCCTGCATCGCAAAGTAGCAAAGCATTGCGTCACAATGTAATACATAGTCATCGTTTACATCATGAAAGATGCATAGATTAAGATAAAATGACAGCTTAGCTATGAGGAATCCCCAATTTTATAAAGCCTAAACCTGCAAGATTTCATCTACATGTAACATGCTTAACATTAAACACCTTCCCCAAATAATGGCTAATTCTAACTGTTTCAGAATTATAATGTTTTCTGTGCTGATATTATGCTTGGATCAGTATTTATAATAGACTAATTTTCAAAATAACCCATGCCTTATTGCACAAGGCACCACCAACTCTTTTGTTTTCTAGGGAATTTTCGAACAGCCTGTCTAGGACAGATAATAAGATTGAGTTGAATAAAAGATTTCAATTAATGGGACTGAAAAACAATCTCAAAATACAGAATTTTGGTGCAAATTGCTCCATACAACACCTATGTAGAGACTAGAGAGTACAACCACGTAAAAGTTCCTACACAAGCTCTTCTTCCAACAGCTAAACATAATGTCTCTGAGTAATTAATGATAATGACACTGGAAGAAAGAAACTGAACCTGGCTCAGCACCTAATGTCTTTGGATGAAAAATTTTACACAACACCCCGGTACACAGAGAAACAGATGTAGCAACACAAGCCAGACATATCTGATACAGATTCAATATCTAGCTCGAACAACACCCACCTTTCTTTACAGCTGAAACATCACTGATATCGATTTTTTCTCCTTGGGATGGAACAGCAGCTGCATCATTGTTAGCCTCCATGGACTTCTTGCTCACTATGTGAAAGATCTGGGTAAGGACTTCAGCAAATGCATTGTCAACGTTAGTTGCTTCAAGTGCAGAAGTTTCCATGAAGTAGAGGGACTCTCTTTCGGCAAAGGATTTTCCATCCTCAGTTGAGACTGCCACAAGGTGACGTAAGTCTGATTTGTTACCAACCAGCATGACAACAATGTTGGGATCAGTATGATCTCTTAACTCCTTTAACCATCTTTCCACACTTTGAAATGTTGAATTCCGAGTAACATCATATACAAGCAGTGCGCCTACAGCCCCTCGATAATAGGCACTAGTTATTGCTCTATACCTACAAATAGAAAAGGGTTAATATGATGATTGTCAAATGGACCTCCAAAGTAGAATTATTCTGTTTTATATCAATTTAGAAATAACAAAACTATAAATCAAATTAGGAGTTAAAAAACAATGATATCAGACACCAAACTGTTTGTAAGCATTACCATCAGCAATAACTACTTCATATTTTCAATCAAAAAGGCTGATAGCTGTGGAAGTGTGGAATCTATTACAGTTGCCAATACACTACAAATATATACTTCTGTTTGTCCACAATTGTGACATAAGGTATACTGAAGTTTTCACTTTTTCTCTGCCTAATTGAACTAATTTTAACAGTCTTAACTGTCTAACATGCAATCATTGTAGCCAGCTGCCAGCACCAGACAGCCATTCAACCACAATCTCAATAACCAGACGCATTACCATTAGTGCCAGGAAAAACATCATCAGTAGCAATATGGTTATGGAGACCACAGATGGAAAGCACTAGAAAATGGATAGTGATGATGGGCTGGGTTGAGTTGGGTTGCTTCAGTCATTTCAGTTTCAGAAGCAAGATAGTGGCTTTATCAGAGAAAGAAGAAGAAAAAAAATGCCTTTTGGGTTCATATACGTTGGAGAGGATTGAAAATCATCCCTCAAGTAGAAAATTGGTTCTACTGTAGTGGGATAAGGAGGGTTGGATGGATGCTGTACAAAGCTGGCATTACAATCCTGTTCAGACATCTTAACACAGGACTCAAACATGACGTGTTTTAGTATTTTAAGTAACACCTTATGGAAGAGGAGTTATTCAATTTAGGGTATTAAATAACAAAGATGTTTCCAACACCTGAAAATTGTAGGACCGTTGTAAGGACTAACGACTAACTTACCACAACATCCATAGTCATACACACACATATTTGTTAGAATAGAGCTTATTCTTCAGAAAACTAGTCCGCGGACTACCCTCTAGTACATGAAGCTCAAACACTTGAGACTCGATAATAAAGGTTCTGGAATTGCCTAATGTTGAGCTAAAAATTGCAGTAGTCATTGAAATACAAACTTAACTATATGCTCCCTTTCACTAATACAAAACAAAGTAAGCTACCTAGATTTGATCAACCTTTAAGGACAAAAATTTATCAAGAAGACAGGGGATGAAAAATGGATAAGAAGCCCAGTAAAACAAATAAGAACAATTGAAAAAGCGTTACTTCAGATATAAATATAAGAAGAGCTCCTTGAAGCTCAAGTTCTCAGGGGTCTGTGAATTATAATTCAGCTCATACAACTTTTCCATCACAGTAAAGTAAACTACATAGACCTTAGCATCTGGTTTCCTGGGTACCCAACTTAGTATCCACTGTTCAACAAGTATAAATTTGAATAAATGCTACTGTAGTTCCTAAACTTGCGATTTTGGTAAGAAACAGTCACAAATTCCACAAAACCAACAAAAAAGTACAGTAAGTTCCACACTATGAAGTGGAAAAGTTAACCATTCACTTTGAGCCCCCACTCAAACCTACATCCGACATAACATTTTTAATGTAAAAGGAACATAGTCTATATGGCTTTTTGTACTGATGAAGTTTCTGATCATCGTAAAATGCCTGCCTGTGTACTCTTATTAGAAGAAACGCTTGATGGAGGCTCAAACTTTCTTTCAATAATGTCCATATCCAAACCTAAGCCTTCTATGTCTACACACAGTTGATTGCCAAATAGGTTACATAACACCAAATCAAACTCAATTTAACATATTAATCTCCTACATGTGAAACATCCATTTCCATTACAGCATCGGTACTACCTCAATACCAGCCCCATGTCACCCCACGGCCAACATGAAGAATCAATGGAACATACTCATCTCCATCAGCAAAAGAAAACATGTTTAAATTTCATCACTAACAGATTGCAAGTTCACCCTAAATGGAGCACACTTGTGTTGCCTGCTCACTTCCCAGTTCCCACTAGTAATTCATTCGCAAAAGCTATATATGAAAGTTAATTGGGAATTGCTGAATATATGTCACATGCAGATACCAAAGCACAATAATAATATAAATTACACAAACATATTTCGAATAGAACTAAATAATATTACTTTTCTGTAAACATATCATATAGTTCAAACTTCAAAGCCAGAAATTTGAGCAAAGTACCAGTTACATCTACAATTTCCATAAAAGACAAGGTAGCTCCAATGAGATTGTCATGTTGAATAAAGATTCTGTGTAAACCCAAACCTAAAATTCCTTTCATCTTTTTCTAACAACACAATACTTGTATAGTTGTAAGATTAGTTGAGTGACAAGTATACTGAAGCATCATACTTCATAACCCAAACAGCCTGTAAACCAAGTTTCACAAGTAATAGTATCTAAAACACAGCCTATAAAACACAGTTTTCTTCTTCTTCTGTTGGCCTGTAAAACGGTCGACAAGTAGTCAAACGATTTCCATACACACAGTGGTAAGGACAATAAACTCAATTCCATATATAATCCACAAAAGCTTCTATCTTTATACCAATTTCTCAATGCAACTGTATGATCATTCACACTAACTAATTCACCTAAAGACACATCTCTAAAGCAAATGCGGTTTTGATTTCAAGCTCAAAACAACAAAAGGACACATAACAAGCAAAGATTCCGCACAAGAATCTAAATTTTGCCCGAGAATCTTAACATTCTTGAGTCAACAGTTTCTCACATTGAAACCCAATAAAGTTTCGCATGTCCCAGATCTACCGTGATGGAACCAAGCACAAAGCTAAACCAACAAAACTCCAGAGCTGAACTGAAACTGAAGAAAACGAGAAAGACACGGATCATAAAGAGACAAACCTTTCTTGGCCGGCAGTGTCCCAAATCTGGGCCTTGATGACTTTGGAGTCGACGTTCAAGCTGCGGGTGGCGAACTCGACGCCAATGGTGGACTTGGACTCGAGGCTGAACTCGTTGCGGGTGAATCGGGAGAGCAGGTTGGACTTGCCCACGCCGGAGTCGCCGATCAGGACCACTTTGAACAGGTAGTCGTAGTCGTCCTCAGCTCTGTACCCTGCCATTGTTTTGTTCTTTTTGTTTCTTCGAAGAAACTGGTGGCGGTGATCTTAGATCTCTCACGTCTCTATGTTTGGTTTTTCTTTTTCACTCTTCAAGGAAAATGGAAAGAGGTTTGCTTTCGGTGTGTTTGGACCTTTCGGCTTTTCGGAAGCGTGTCTGAACTCTGAGTGTGGACTGAGAAAGACTGGGGGCCGAGTGGGCTGGACTCCACTACAGAAAGAGGAGGGGGACTCTCTCTGGCCTCTGCCTATTGAGGAGATGTGAATGACGGTTATGTCCTTGCTCGAGGGGTGTTTGTGGGATTTTTGTTTTTTTTGATACACATCATGTACCGAAGATTCTTAGTTGTGAGAACAAAGAATGCCCAGAAGAAAACAAGGGAACGAACACCAAATCCGTAAACGCATGGTCGAGACCGTGTGTATTTCCCTTCTATAACGGTTATGAAAGTTAATGTGTAAACTGTTTAAAAAATCAATTTTACGAAACATACGTATTATAGAGCTAATGAGTTACAACTCTGGCGCGTTTCTTCATCTTTAATTATTACAAAGTTAAAAGCTTGCTCCATAAAATTAAAAGCGATTAATTTGCAATTGCAAAGCTTGTTGTTGTTGGTCTGATTATTTAGTAAAAGCTTTGGAAGAGTCTTCATGAACATTGGATGTGGATCGATCACTGCAATTAGGGACGGCGGCACTTGCTGCTAACCAAGACAGCCACAATCCCCACATGCTGCTATAACAGCACCAGCAGTAATACCTATTCCAATGAAGCCATCTTTCACAATTCGATCCTCTACTGTCTTCTTAAGACGAAGAGCCTGTTTCCATTCTGGTTCAATCTCTAAGCACCAGTCCAGAAGACGCCGGCTAGTTGAATATGCACCACTTCTGTAGTATCCGACCGCCCGAAGATAACGCATCTCTTGTTGATTCAAAAGGGAATTGGTATTTTTGGCCATTGAAGTTTCAGCTGCTTGCAGCAGCATGTCTATTCCACGTTGCACATCTTGATGTTCCCTTGAGTGAACAAGTGCCCATGATAACCTCATCATTCTTTCTCTCTTGTCCTTCTCTGTAGTCTCTCCTTTGCTCATCGCCTCTGCAACTTCTATCTCACACCCATGGATGATGTTTCCATCGCTCCATGGGATGTGATCTTCTCTGGAGCCGAACAAGGAACCGACGGAGTGGGAAAGGTTGTTCATCAGTTTCCCCACTTTTCGATTCTCAAAGTGACGAATGACTTTTGTGGGACAACGAAACATCAATTGCTAAGTAGAAACTGTAGAAAATTTGTGATGACCTGTATTAGAATCGAAGGATGCAGGAGAGGAGATAATGCTTCTCCCATTCGGTTTTGGTCTAGCCCTATAGTCTAAACACATCCTAATTTTTTGCCCCAAGTTTCAAATCCTTGAGGGAGAAGGTTTTATTCTCCTACTCGATTTAGGTCTAGCTAAAGCTTACATATATAAACATTGCACTATCCTCATTACTACCAATTATCTCATTCTCTTCATTGAACAATTTGTTGAGGGTAGCTACCATGTCAACCATCAGAGAAATATTCTTTACTTATTCCGACGCACGACAAACCAACGAAAAAACTGAATCCGACCTCTCCCACTTAATCTTCAATCCACAGGACATAGTTCCCATCAGATTCAAGCTCGTAGAGAAATTCAAAAGCGGCTGTGTTTCTGATTCTGAAGATGTCGACGATCCTCTTTCTTACCCAACAGACATTTTCTTCGAAGAGATAGGATCCATCGTCGCAAGAGAAGAATTCATTATAGATTCTCTCTCGAGTCTCAAGCAAAAATCTGAGAGGAATTTGCATAAGGAACATTTCGGTTCTATTCTTTCCAAATCTTTGGGTGTCCCTGAAGACTTGCATCCACCTATCTTTGAGAAACTCTTTGAGGTGGTTGATGATGAAGACGCCGTACCCTTGCTCCCTATTGAAGTGGTTATCACTAACGTAAACTTGGCTCTGACTTCAAGGTGGTTAGAGAATTTAGCACAATCTTCCAATTAAAAAGTTGATTACATTCCTTAATTTTCATTTTCATGGACAATTGTACAGTGCCCTACAGAAAGGAATGAGTGCAGAAAACTGTAATGGAGTTCTAGTTTTGTTCTATACTTCAAAGATCCAAAACGCTTGTAGATTATTTGAGTATGATCGAAGACTGCACGTACTTTTTATTATTGTCATGCAATTCTTAAGAATAGATGTCGTTAGTCGTTAGTGTATAGGTGCTTCACATTTTTTCTCGGATTGATCTTTCTTACCAAATCATAAGTATGAAAAGTTGAGGAATGAGTCGTGTTGAGAATATATGCGTCTCACATCGAGAAAATGAGATATTGTCTATGAGTTCATAATGGATTGGACCACTTCATCTATTGTCGATTAATTTTGAATGTAAACTTTAGACTACTCGAATGATATACAGTTAATGTGCCACAAAACACATCTCATCTAAGAGAGCCTATTCAGCGCACCCGGAAATTTAATGGTGAGATGGCCGGGCCCGATGAGATGACCGGGTGCGCTGTATAATTTTCGCTCATCTAAAAAAAACGAAGAACATCTAATGCTTTGTGGATTTTAGAAGATGAAGCACTCTAGAGATCTTCTAACAGGAAAAAAAAAAAAAAAACACTTCCAACAAGAACAAACCCAAACAGCTCATCATGTCAGCTGATTAGATTTTTCATATTTAATTGCAGGTGTGATGTCAAACTCATGAATCAGTTTTGAACTTTTTATAGATCATCGATCGCCTGTAATTATGTGAAGTAAAGCTTTCCAAAGTTTCAACAATTATATATCTTTAGCTAAGCTTGTCAAGACTTACCCCAAATTTCACCATGAAACCCGAAGTAAGTCTTACGGGAACCACCTTCAAGGAAAATTTACTGAAGAGCTCGACGAACCTTCCTTGAAAATGGACAACCCTAACCCGAAAAATTGAAGAATTACATTCTTAACAACAATTATTCATCCTCCAAAACAACCCATAATTATCTAGATAAAATTATTCAAATAATATTTCGAGAGTATTCAAAGCTACTAAAAATCAACTGAAGCAAAAAACAAAACCTAGAAGATTAAACAGGTAACATACTGGTGAAAAGTAGCCGAGAGATGGGTAATTATGCCTCGTCGCCTCCTTCTAGACCCAACCCGAACTCTGCAAACTTGGCATTTTTAAAACGAAGGGCCCAGGGGAAAACATCCGGAAACGTTAGAGTGAGTGGACAAAAATAAATAAATAAAGAAAAATAAGTATCGGCACTTATGTTTTCCCAATTTATTTTCCAAAGAAAATTGAATGCATGCCTCAAATGAGAAATCATTTATCTCATAAATATCGAATCTCTTCAGCTCAAAAATATATATATCAATCTACGTATGTATCTACACATGCTCATATTCCCAATATAAATTAATAGATTTAAAATAATCTATATTGGGCTACTATGTTTGCGTCCAACGCTCACGTCACGCCTTAATGCGGTGCTACACTACGTCATTAAGGTGGACATACATGTGTATAAATATGTGCACATACCCCCTATATGAATTAAACACTCATATAGGGCTACTACGTTTACGTCCAACGCTCACGTCACACCATAATGCAGTTATATATATGTCATTAAGGTGAACAGACACATATGACTAGCTCGCATTTATATACATACTCTCTTCATAAAATATTTATAATTTACCGAAAATGGGATTTTCGGTAACTCTCCATAATAAATGAAAACGTCAAATAAAAATGACGTCAAAGGCTCTAACAAAAATAAATTATTCAACAGTAAACAATTGCATGTATTTTAATTTAAAATCAAACGTCCACTCACAAATTAGACCTAAGCCTGATGTCGGTCAGATGTCTCTTCCGCTCAAGTCTCCTCACGTCATGTTCCAAAAACATAATTAAATCCTCAATTAAAATACTGACGCTTATATAAAAATAGGCAGACTTAAATGTGAGCTTCTTAAATTCGCGCGCTCAACCATGCCTATCGCCCTAAATCTTAAATTCGTTGCCAACAATATTTCTCCACAATTACCGACATCCTTAAAATTACATTCCACCGTCTTAACCATAATTAACCCACGACTGCATTTTTACTCATTAACCGCCATAAATCACAAATCCTATAAATAACCAAAGCCTATCCGAAACTCCTCCAAAAATTCCAAATTACACTTCATTAAACTCCCCTCCGGAAAACACATCCAAAACTATAAAAATCCCCACAACAGCACCGGCGGATGACTCCGGCGACCTCCAATGCCTACCATAATTTGACGGCACTTTCCTCTCAATCTCCTCGACAACTTTCCTAACTAGCACAAAGTTCAATTTCAAGCTTAACTAAGGCAATCGACTCAAAACATAAATTAAAGCCCTAGAATTTCAAACACCGATTTCTCCTTACCCAAGTCGAATCGAAAAGAAACCTTCTGAGGGATTGAAGCACAGGACGAGAGCTTTTCAATGAACCAAGGATCGCTAGCTATGGCGGCCGGAGGAGGGAGTTCTGGCGACGGAAGGTTTTGGGCAGTCGGGACTTTCGGACGTGACTGCTCCTTCACGGCGGCACTAGGGAAGCTGCCACCACTCCAGAAAGATGGCTGGGTTGACGGCCGACCAATTAGGACCGGCGCGACGGTCTGAGGCGGCCGGACGGTGGCGAACGGCCGGGAAGAAAATCCAGCAAGGAGAGGGCTCAGGTAGAGAGAGAAAATGAAATTGAGTTTGGCCCATCCGGTCCACACCACCATATAACTCACTTCAAAATTTAACACCCCAAAAACATCTCTGGGGGCCAATTAAACTATAAACTAAATGACGAAGACGGTAAAACTCTTATTAACACCATGCTAGTAAATAAGGTAAAAATTTAAGAGTCGGAGCGTGACAAAACTAGCTAACGACTGAAGTAAGATTTTGATACTATTGCTGTCTTCATCTAAAATATGTTCCAAGTTGTTGAGATGTTGTTCTCTAGCTATTAAATTTTTTGATCAATTAAAGTTCGTACTTATAGAATTTCTGTGATTAGCGCTACTTGTGCTTCTTGCCTTAATATGATGACCTCGCATTTTACTAATTGATGCAGATCTTCCTCACCAAACAAATCGATGATCTTTCTCACCAACATTGAATTTTAAAGGCGCGGATGTATGAATTGAATTCTACTTGCTAGCTAGACCCACAATTGATTCATGTGGCACCGTTTTATATATCACAGACACTAATAACAAGAAAAAACGTTTAACATGGAAGTTGAAGATAAAAACTGGTAATTAATAGCTGCAGTGAAGCACTTTGAACAAAAACACCATGAACAATATGAAATCTCAACACAAACAGCCCTTCATCTTGTTCATTAGATTTTTGGTAAATTTAGCTGGGACGTCAACTCAATCAATTTGATGTAGCATCATCATGACCCTCATCAGATTAATCAATGAGAACTTTTGCAAAGTTCCAACAACTAGCAAAAAAATTCTTTAGCAAAAAAATTAGTGCTACCATAATATTGGAACACATGCATAAAGAATCAAGTATGATGGTAGCCACGACCTTCCTATGATTGCACACAGCCATACACGTCCTTATCATAATTCTCTTAGTTTTTCACCAAGCCACCAATTCCAAGCTTCTATTTATATATCATAATTATCTTATTCTCTTTTTCAGCTTTGTACTATATATTACTCTTGATTCTGGTTTTGCCAATGTCTACCTGCTCTGAGTCTCACCAGGTCTCTTCTTCTCCTTCATCTTCTTCTCATTCTCAACATTCGAGTCCAATGATAAAAGTAGTGCAGCTGGTTCCGAAATCGACATCGGATCGACTTCTGGAGAAGTTCTTTGATGCTACACAGTATGACTTTGATTATAATGAGCAGAGTGGATTGTGGTCTCCTCTTGTGCATCGTAGTGTGTTCATGAGCTCACAAGGTAAAATATTCACTGAACATGAAATGCATGCCAAGCTTACAACTCTAATGGCTGCTCAAGCTCGTTCTTCAACACGCCACAAACTTCGCTGCCGAGTAAGTTCATTTCTAACAAGCAATTTCATCTAGCAACATTGTGTGTTTGGTTATTAGATTCCTTTGAACATGAAAATTTTGATTTTCTGTAGGCATTTTGGTGCTCTTGAAGCATATCTTGGAAGTCAGCTTAATATATATATATATATATATATATATATATATATATATATATATATTGAATAGGATTGCAGGTCAAGAAACAAGTAGCTAGGTAGCAAACAAGAATCAAGAGGAAACATGGGATCCTCAAAAATTTAGAAACCCAATTGTAATTTCTTTCCTCTTTCGTCATGTAAATTGCATGCTCATTGTTCAGAGTTCTACAAAGAAAAATGATAATACGATTGCAAATATTTTGTCATCGAGCCATGTCTTTCTCTATGTTTGTTTTCTGTCTTTTCGCCTGTTCGAACTTCAAACAAAGATTCTGATTAGCTAGTGATTCAGTACTACACAAATTTACTGCAGATTAGTGAAGGAATGGTAGATGTGTATCAGGCTATTAGTTACTATGTCAGTTTCATGATGACATAGAGTAGCAGCAGCCCCAAACTTGATTATGACTTGTAGGGAGGTTGATGTTGCTCGATTCAAATTCGGGTATTCGCAATGGGAAAGTGGGAACTGGGAACATGAGGGCAGGTTTCCCCAAAAACTGTATTTAGTGATGTCAATGTCATGATGCAAATTTTGACAGAATGGGGAAAAACAATTAGCCAATCACAGCTCATTCACAGACTTGTACGTCCTTCACAGTAATATAGCATAGGGAATATTTATAGCATGCTCTTTAGAAATCTGGATAATGTGGTCCATATCCGACCTATTTTAGAGGGAGCAGTCTGGAATACTCCCAGCGTAATCGAGCCGGACGTCACCGTCCAAGCCGACCGTCCAGCCGGGTAAAAAATCGAAAAAGTGACTGAGGGGCAGGGTTGTCAATTCCGTGGTAGAATGACGCAGAAACGAGGAGAAATAAGGAGATGAGGGTTTAGAGGCACAATATGAGATCGAATGAGAGGTGAGGCGAGAGAAAAGAGTCTGTATCATCAGGTTGAAACCTTTCTTCAATTCCTGGGTGTTGAAGCCCGGATTTATCGGGTGGGTAATCCTCAGATTGAATCTCCTCCTCGGTTTCTGAGCTGAGGAATTGAGTCTGTGTTCATTTGTTGCTCCTGATAACTTTTTTGAATTTCAATTTTCATTTCTTGGAGTATCTGGGATTGGGTCTGGTAAGGTTTTTGTTGGTTATAAATATGTTAGCCTTGTTGACTCGCTCCCGTTAGGTTCTCAGCGAGGAGGAACGCGCTGCTGAGAACGTACGTACCCCAATTCGCCTTTGCTTTTTTCTTTCGATCTGTCTTGGAATTAATTTTAGGGTTTGTTTTTTTCTGAAGAAAATGGAGAGGGAGAGGCTGGAGAAGCTGAAGCAGAAGGCCCGAGGGCCGAGAACGAGAAAGTAATTGCTGATAAGGTACGGATTCTTACAATTGATTACTTTTCCAGCTCTGCAGCTCTCTTTGGTCTTTGAATAATCATAATTGAGTTTACATGAAATTGTGGAATCTTATGTCTTTCTGGAAAGACAGATGATGGGAACAAGGGACCTTGCACTGGGTAGGAGTTTAGATTTTTCGGACTTTTGGTTAAATTTAGACTTGATGGGGTTAGTTTACCGTCGGTTGGTAAACTTTCTTTATTTTTGGTCTCCCAAATTAACAAGCTTTGCACAAGTCTAATGTCTAATATTTCTTACAAATCTTTTAACAGGTTTAACAAATTTAGATTTTCTGAATATCTAATGGTGCAACTCCATATCAGATGCTGACATGAAGCCTCTCTCAGGTACTTTACAAAATACTAATTGGCCAGGATGTATCTTTTATTTTAAACTTTTTAAGGGAAAAAAAAACAATATGCGACGTAGACCTACAGTTCCAGTGCCTCGCTTATATTAGAAACACGACAAAGATTCTATTGAGACTTAAGACTAAGACTCTGATAAGTTAGACTGTCTTGTACATGCATTTTATATCCAAATTGCTATTCATTTTTATCTATCGCTGGTGATACAATATGCTCCTCGATGCAACATATTAGTTGCAGAAATCTCTCTTGCTGTTATGTATATGTTCATAGTGCTTTGATGTTCAATTTGAAATAACTTGATGTTTTTCTCATAGTGGAATTACTTGTTCTTTTGTATACCAGGGCTTACAAATTTGAAATGCTTACAAATTTCCTGCAGTAAGGTTACTGATTCTGGCATCACTTATTTGAAATGTATTTGTTTTTGTGATTCTTCATATTCAGAACCTACATCTCTACACGTAAGGATAAAATCATTTGTTATAGTTGTTATCGTTTGACCTTCCGGAGTCTGGTACTATGTGATTGTACACATGTGATTTATAGTGAAAAAGAAACAGTCTTGAAAAATTGTGGGAGGCTGTGGGGATATTATTATTTTTTTATATGTAAAAAGAAACAGCATGTTGTATAAAATGAATGAGACAACAGATGTGGAAAGGATGTCCACAACAGAAAAGGTATCAGGAGAAACAGAAGATATGAAAGTGGTATTTGAAAGTCACCAAAGACAGATGCCCAAAGAGCTGATTGGATTCCTTCCATCTGCCTCAAATCCTCAAGCCTCCAACCACTGTGGTTGCCAAAATTCATATACATCTTTCCTTCCATAAGAACAAATTATAGTCTGCATACTGCAAGTAGCCCTTTTCCTTCCTGAAAGCAAATTTCTCTTGAAAAAATAAGCAGGACTGGGATATTCTATGTCTTGACAGACTATTGATCTATACCTAAATTATAAAGTTAGCAGCAGTTCCTTTCATGATTATTATTCACCAGTAACCGCTTAATAATGTAATAGAATAAAATAAAACAAAATTGGGTTGTTTTTTTTATTTTTGGTTTGATTGATATTGAAATTTCCTCATTTTTGTTGTATAACCATGTCATCAGTCTTAAAAATTCTATGACGTTGACAAGTAGAAATATCTGAATGTGACGTATATTAAAATCTAGTGTTGTTGTCTTGACCTATCTTTCATAGTCGGGTTTTCCTGGAACATTGGTAACAATTGTTCTTTTTGTGCCACATTCTATTCCTACAATGCATGACTTTCATAGAATTTGAAGAATTGAGTGTTGCTTATGCAAAAAGTGAGGTGCATCCTGGCGACGTCAAACCATCTTTGGCAAAAGCATCGAATAGGATACTGGAGGTAGGTTCATATGTTCATGTCACGTGTGTTCAATTTTTTTACTGCCAATTGGATGTTCGTTCTTTTATGTGTAAATCTTGGTTGTTTGGCAACATAGATATGAAGTTTGAAATTTGTTGCTTAATGAATCGGTTAATGCACCAAGATGAAGTGAATCATTGACTTCAAGCTTATAGCATAGGTTTAGTACCTTCAGTTTCTCGCGTCTCATGCTTCCAAGCCTAAAAACTGTTATAGTAGAAGCTCATGGGTGAGCATATCTAATTCATTAGGATTGGTTTTCTTGATTATCCCTAACCCTAAGATATATGGTCTAGTGGAAAGCTAAGGTGTTAGATACGGGAACTAAACCCCACAAAAATGTTTTGGGTGAATGTGGTTGAGACCCTAGTGTCATGAGTTCTCTGCCTATTTTCTTTGCTCGAGTTTGCTTACATATTGTTTCTGACTCTCATTTTATTCAGGTTCGGGTTTTGGTACGATTACGTGTTTCTGACTCTCATCAGTTCGCGACCCTTTCCTGATGAGGGAGAAAAACGATTTCACCGTCCTTGAGCCACCAGAATCCAATCATGAAGTTAACGATCCTCTTCCGGCAGAGAACAGCAAGTGTTTCCATGTTATCTCCGCCGAAAACAGAGGTACCTTTATCTATCTGATTCTTGTTTTTTCTTTTTCTTCTTCTGTTTGGGTCCTCGCTTATAATTACCTACTTTTTCATCCTATGGAGTAGCCAAGTTGAATGAAGTAAGAGAGGCAGTAGGAGTAGATGGTGATTGTTAGATGGTGATTAGTTAGATGGTGATTGTTAGATGGTGATTAGTTGCAAATTAGTTAGCAACTTTTGTATTTCTTTGTCTGATATATCATCCCTTCACTTGATTTCTGCATTGTTGTCCTGATGGATGGAATTCACTATGGATTGTTCTACATGTAAATATCTTTTCGCTTCGTTGTTAATTTATCTGTTCTTCAAATTGGTGTTGGGTTTTTTAAATTTCCGTGTTAAGCCCTGATAGCTGTCAACTGTACCATTATCCGAGAAGCAATAGCAGACGAAACAAGTCGGTGCAGATGAATGTTATGATTTGCAAAGACTTTATGCATTTGTTTGATACTGAACTTCATTAGAGTATTAGTATTGAACATTCAGTTTGGTTTTGATAGGAAGATGATCTATTTAAACAGAATGCCAATATCAAAATTAACAGCATTTTGAATATTTTGCAGCCATGGATGAACAAATGGTATCAGAAAGGGTTAGACAAAAGCTACAAGATGTGAATACTGCTGTCCAAAATTATCTCTCTCCGGTCCAAGACCATGTCAATTTCACTCTACAGCAAGCGTACTTTAAATGTGCATATGAGTGCTTTGATAGGAGAAGAAGCCAACAAGAGATCGGCAATTGCGTTGAAAATTGTAGTGTTCCTGTTGTTAGTGCGCAACAAAGAGTTGAGAATGAGATGGCCAAGTTTCAAGAAAGGTTGAGTAGGGCATTGATGGTCTGTCAAGACAAGTTTGATGCAGCGAAGCTTCAACAGGCCAAAACTAGTGCACTCAACGATTTGGAGTCATGTGTTCAACAAACAACAGAAGATGGGATAAAGATGCTTCCACTTCTTGCTGAACGATTGAAGTCTTCCTTTTCTATCAACAATTAACTTAGCCGTTATGTTGCCGGTTTGTTTTTATCAGCACTCTTTGATATGATGAGCCTAGGAGCCCTTCTAGAATTGATAAATGACTTGAAATTGCTGTATGAGGTTCTAATAACAGTTGTGTACTGAAGTTATAATTCTTGGTTTCTTTTTTGTAGGAAAGTCATCATTCTTGTTGGTATCAATTGTTATTGTTTTAAAAAATATGCAATACCAGATCACAACGTCAACTTTCAAAATCACAGGTCCTTTAACTGGATCACAGTTTTTCTGTCTCCAGCTCAATTTTCTGATCCTGGAATTATGTGATCCACCATTCTTGTGCATAATTCCACTAAATAGGGATCCTCAAATAAATTAAATTGATGCTCAACTCCAATCACTACCAAAAAAAAGGCTTTAGGCAACGAAATGGAAAAAACCGGGCGACAATTTTTTTTTTCGTCACCCAAAAGGGAACTTAGGCGACAAAAAAAAAAATCGTCGCCCAAGGAAAAAAAATCGTCGCCTAAAGTTCAATTTTAGGCGACGAAATTAAAATCGTCGCCTAAGGCTAAATTTCGTCGCCTAATATAGAAATTAGGGCGACGAAACAATATGTCGTCGCCTAAGATATTTATATCGTCGCCTAAGTTTTTTAATCCTTAGGCGACGAAACTCAAATATATCGTCGCCTAAGTATTTTATTTTTTTATTTTTACTTGGCCGACGAAATACAAGCATTTCGTCGGCCTAATAACATCTTGACCGACGAATTACAATAATTTCGTCGGCCAAGAGTAATCCTAATAATTAAAATAAAACACATTTAAATTTCGTTGGATTTTTTTTTACCCTTGGGCGACGAATTTAACAAATATCGTCGCCCAAGTATCATCTTGGCCGACGAAATTAGGGTAATGTCGTCGGCCAAGAGAATCCGAATAATTAAAATAAATAAAGCACATTTAAATTTCATTGTACATGATTTTTTATTTTTACCCTTGGGCGACGAATTTAACAAATATCGTCGCCCAAGTACTATCTTGGCCGACGAATTACCTAATTTCGTCGGCCAAGATAATCCGAATAATTAAAATAAATAAAGCACATTTAAATTTCATTGTACATTATTTTTTATTTTTACCCTTGGGCGACGAATTTAACAAATATCGTCGCCCAAGTATCATAATGGCCGACGAAATTAGGGTAATTCGTCGGCCAAGATAATCCGAATAATTAAAATAGATAAAACACATTTAAATTTTAAGGAAATGTTTTTTATTTTTATAGCCCCGTAAGCGTCTCGTCGATTGGAAACTATTCTCAGTTGAAGGTCCGGCCAGATTACGTGATTTGGAGGGTCGAATAGCCGTT
The DNA here is from genome assembly GCA_034370585.1 of Fragaria x ananassa. Taxonomy (NCBI): domain Eukaryota; kingdom Viridiplantae; phylum Streptophyta; class Magnoliopsida; order Rosales; family Rosaceae; genus Fragaria; species Fragaria x ananassa. The sequence continues at coordinate 3,678,248 of CP139764.1, read as the reverse complement.
TCCGTCCGTTTAGGGGTTTGACCGCGCCGATTGACCGGACGGATCGAGCCCTTATCGTTGTCCGATGGAGCTAAATTTTTGCCCACCCACGTAATTAGTTATGCTGGTCATATCTGACGGTAGGTTTTCAGTTCCTCTTCTCCGATCACTAAACTCACGATATATGTACTAATGTTGTATATATTTTTTATATAAGTGTTGAGTTTAAGTGTCGTTTTGAAGACAACGTATACGTAGAAGCCTCAAACGCAAAAAAGTCGTGAAATAAGATATGACCGGAACGGTGAAATACGTCAACCCGTGAAAAATGAAGATATTCCGGTAAAATTTCTGTGCCGGTTGTTCCGGTCAACGAATTTCTCTTATTTCTACCTAGTGGTAGCCCTATCCCGGGTATTTATTTATTACCAAATTTTTATAGCCCCATAAGCGTCTCGTCGATTGGAAACTATTCTCAGTTGAAGGTCCGGCCAGATTACGTGATTTGGAGGGTCGAATAGCCGTTTCCGTCCGTTTAGGGGTTTGACCGCGCCGATTGACCGGACAGATCGAGCCCTTATCGTTGTCCGATGGAGCTAAATTTTTGCCCACCCACGTAATTAGTTATGCTGGTCATATCTGACGGTAGGTTTTCAGTTCCTCTTCTCCGATCACTAAACTCACGATATATGTACTAATGTTGTATATCTTTTTTATACAAGTGTTGAGTTTAAGTGTCGTTTTGAAGACAACGTATACGTAGAAGCCTCAAACGCAAAAAAGTCGTGAAATAAGATATGACCGGAACGGTGAAATACGTCAACCCATGAAAAATGAAGATATTCCGGTAAAATTTCTGTGCCGGTTGTTCCGGTCAACGAATTTCTCTTATTTCTACCTAGTGGTAGCCCTATCCCGAGTATTTATTTCTTACCAAATTTTTATATCCCCGTAAGAGTCTCGTCGATTGGAAACTATTCTCAGTTGAAGGTCCGGCCAGATTACGTGATTTGGAGGGTCGAATAGCCGTTTCCGTCCGTTTAGGGGTTTGACCGCGCCGATTGACCGGACGGATCGAGCCCTTATCGTTGTCCGATGGAGCTGAATTTTTTCCCAACCACGTAATTCGTTATGCTGGTCATATCTGACGGTCGGTTTTCAGTTCCTCTTCTCCGATCACCAAACTCACGATATATGTACTAATGTTGTATAACTTTTTTATATGAGTGTTGAGTTTAAGTTTCGTTTTGAAGACAACGTATACGTAGAGGCCTCAAACGTAAAAAAGTCGTGAAATAAGATATGACCGGAACGGTGAAATACGTCAACCCGTGAAAAATGAAGATATTCCGGTAAAATTTCGGTGCCGGTTGTTCCGGTCAACGAATTTTTCTCTTATTTCTACCTAGTGGTAGCCCTATCCCGGGTATTTATTTTTTACCAAATTTTTATAGCCCCGTAAGCGTCTCGTCGATTGGAAACTATTCTCAGTTGAAGGTCCGGCCAGATTACGTGATTTGGAGGGTCGAATAGCCGTTTCCGTCCGTTTAGGGGTTTTGACCGGTCCGAGTGACCGGACGGACCGAGCCCTTATCGTTGTCCGATGGAGCTGAATTTTTTCCCACCCACGTAATTCGTTATGCTGGTCATATCTGACGGTCGGTTTTCAGTTCCTCTTCTCCGATCAAGGCGTTAAATCTTAGTTGACGAATATCGTTGGGCGACGAGAAAGTTGTCGTCGCCTAATATATAGGTCTTAGGCGACGAAATTCGTGTCGTCGCCTAAGAATTAACTCTTAGGCGACGATGGACTGAATTTTCGTCGCCCAAGTTCTTGACCGACGCACTTCTGTCGACGACTTCTTGGGCGACGACATGTCGTTGCCTAAGTACTTAGGCGACAAATTTTTTTAACAGGGCGACGATTTTTTTTCGTCGCCCAAGACCTATATTCTGGTAGTTGATATCAAGATTAATGTCTTGCAGATTTTATGATCTCATATGTAGGAAGAATAGCTCTAGCTCCTATAAATTAAAAATAACCAAGCACCAAAAGACCATAAGAACACGAAGAACAATTCTATATTTCGTAATTAGCTTTACACCCTTATTCAGTATGTTTAGCACAAAATTCTTGTTCATCAGAACGATAGAGTATAGACTAAACTGCCATTGTTGCTCATCATACAAAATTACTAAATAGGATTCTGACTATACTCCTGTTGCTCAAGTTTCTTGACCAAGGCCTTCTTCTCATCTTCAGGCAAAGACTGGAATATGAAGACCGACTTGTCACCAATGTCATCCTTGAAAGTGAAAATACAGTTTGTTCATTAGCAAATGCATTGCACATTGATCTCACATGGTAACAGAAACTAAACAGGAATCCTCATTACAACCAAGTCAATAAGAAGACTACCTTAATGGGTTGTGTGAACTTCCTACCAGCAAATAATACAAACAAGGCCATCCATGAACCCAGCAGAGAAAGTTTCACGTACTCCATCATCCACTCTGTATGTCAAATGCAAACTTCATCAGTGCGTCGATGAAACACGATATAAGAGAAGTGATCAAGTTGAACAAGACATGTGCAAGAGCAAATGAGCAATATACCAGGTGCCCAAGAAGAACAATAGGTATTATGAATGTGAGTAGTCCAGCTTCCAACTTTCCATAGCAAAGACCTGAAATAAGTTCAATACTCAATTTAGAGTTTACTCAGATAACAAAGCAATATTCTGAACGGATTACATTCATGATTTGAATTTTATGAATTTACGCGAAACAGGTTAAATTGTTAATGATTTTATTTAAATGTTTCTGTGACCGCGATGTTTGAAACAACATTGAAGTTGGGCGATACAGGGCCTTCAATGTATCCCGTTGGGATATGAACGAAAACTTTGCTTCAGGGCCCTCAAAATTTAACTTCGATATTACTTGATATTGAACAAAAACTTTGCTTCGTTCTCTGCCCAACACTGTCTATCGAAGAACCAATGCCCAACACAAAAACTTTGCTTCGTTCTCAGCGCAAGCCAACATTTCAGCACCACAAAGCACAAAGCACTTGTACGACTGCAGGCCAACACAATTTGCGCATGGTCATCTTTTCTTTTGCTGTGCCTGTGAGAGCGGTCTCTGTTGAGAGTTGAGACTTAGTCAAGATTAAAAGGAAAGGGAACCAAAGTATTCAGAAGCTGAATGAGTAGAGATGCTTGACTAAAAGATAGCAGCAATCATGTAGTATTGATAATTGGAGCAAGCAAAGACAACATTCAGAAGACTCTTACACAAAGTAGCAACAAGAGAAAGCATGTTCAATCATCCACATTAATGCTCATTTTCTTTCCAGTTCCTGCAAATTCTTTTCTCTGGCCTTTTTTTCCTTTTCCCCGTTCCTTTTCTTGCCTCACAGAATCAATCAGACCTCTCTCTACTGATTTCAGTTATTTGTCTTGATATTAAAGTCATATATCATCCGCGTAACTACCTTTTTTCTATCCACAGCACTAGCAAAAGGCGAAAAGCAAACCAGTCCAATTACAATCTTATTTACAATCATAAAAGTTGCCAATTCTTAGGTCATATAGTTTGAAGGACCACTAAAAACATTACAAAAGCATAAGTAGGTCATGCTGCCTCTACCCTGGAAAATCCACAAAGCAGGATCCCTCATGTTAGTGCTCCAACTGCATCTAGACGCCTGCATTGGATTACCAGAATACTCGATCAATCATGCTGTATAGGAGCAGCCATATAAGCTCATTTACGCGCAAAATGGAAATTATTACTAATTAGCAGAGATCTCCACCTATTACAGAAATCAGAAATACTACGCCGATGTTTTAAGCTTAGTTAGTTGCAAAAGACAAGAAAATGTTTATTTGGGACACCGTATCACGTCAAGTCAACACACGAAAAGCACTAACTCATCAAGCTCTAGAAAGTTCCTCTCACACCAAAAACAGTAAACAGCACAAGATCAATAAAAGGAAAAGTGTCCTGCTTTTCTAATTAACTTTTCCTAGGTTATTTTCTTCCCTTCTCTAAGATTACATATGGTTTCTGGATTGAGTCTGGGATGTCTAAAATGAAAGATTCAGTTCCTTTGAAAAAAAAAAAAAAAAAAGAGAAAGAAGACCAGCATTACAAGTAACTTGCCCAATATTAATTTCATAAAGGGAGAAAGGAATCACCAACTTTACCTGTATAGATACATTTTATATCAATTAATTGATTAAAAAGAAAGGGCAAATCAAATCTAAGCTCTGTAAATAAAGTAACACACCACAGCTAATTCAAGTGACTTCCTATATTTGAATCATCCATAAAGCAACTCATATAGCTGAAGATCAATGTATAAATCCTTCCAATATTGCAAGGGTGATTGTATAATTTACTCTCCAAGATCAGGGAAGATTAACCTTCCAATAATAAATTGAAAGTTATGAACTTGCAAGTTCAGTTTGTTTAATTTCATATTTATTTATCAAATACCACTTATTTTCATCCTTTACAGCAGCATAAGACTTAAACCTTTGACAAAAAAGAAAAACACTCTTGAGATATTACTTGCAAGAACTAAACATAAATACATTAATCGTCTCATAATAGGAAATACAAAGGTCCAAAGACTAATAATAACTGAAAACAACAATCTTAAACGTTAATTTACCTTCAAGGACGGGAGTAGAGCAAAAACTTCATCAGCAGTTTCTGGATACACATTAGCCATCACACAAATCTGCAGAAGGAAAGAACTAAAGTCATGACCAATGCTTAAATAACAAGGAAGAACACAACTAATAAGGTTGAGATGTAACCTCGCCATCTGTGACACCATATGTTTTGAGATTCCTATGTACCAGTTAAGAGTTCAACAGGAGAGAAATGTATTTATCTACAGACTCCAGACAGAAAACAAGCATATTCAAGCACACCATACACACAAAAAAGGTTTTAGAAACGAATCAAGGATACTGAAGAACTTGTCTGACAGACTCAGGATCTGTATAGTTGGTGCTTTTTTGTGTGTACTGCAGTGCCCTATCGAAGGATCTGGAACCAAACAATTAAGCATATTTCATATGAGCACAACATAAATATGACAGCTATAACCAACCATTCTTCTGTTAATTAACTACACTTACACAGGGAGTTTAATTGATGGATCTTTGGACAATATGACCATGTGGTCCTGAATTCCTTGCAAGATATCCGCAGCCTCACAATCCATCAGACATTTGGCACCCTTTGGCAATTCTACATACAACAACAAACATGACAATATCATAGCCTATAACTGACAAAATATTTCCGATTTGATAAAGAAAGTTGCAAAAGCTATTTGCAAGATTTACTCTAATTGTGTATATGTAATGCAGGACACATGACAATTGGCACACCAAGTTTGAAGGGAAATGGTTTACCATTCTCAACTTTGAGCTGCAGTGGTTCTTTATCTTTCTTTGCTCCACCATCGGCTTGTCCCCCCTTTCCTGAATTGGCTACAAAATCACAATGATTTTAGATCCACACCACTGCATAAATACAGATGGGACTAAAATGAAAATGAAAATCGAAAAAAAAAACCATACCTTTGGTGGAAGCAGCAGCTGAAATATTGAAAATGGAAGAAGATAAGGACATGCATGAGACGGAAATGTGAAATAGTTGGGAATAAAGAGGAAAGATCGAACCTTGAGAAGAAAACTGAACATTTCTGGTCTTCTTGGACTTTGCTGAGCCATCGTCCTTGCCTTTGGGAGTAGCTACAGAAACAGAAATATAAAATAGAGATTAGTGAGAGAGAGAGAGATTGTTTGAAGGAAGCAAGGAAAGAAGAGAGAGAGAGAGAAGCAGACCTTCCTTGAGTGAAGATTTGCCTCCTTTTCCCTTTCCCTTTCCACCTTTGTCCGACATGGCTAGCTACTCCCTCAAATTCACTGGAAAACAATGCAAGCCAGATTAGACCCAAGAAAATCGAAGAATTGCAATAAAAAAAGGAAAGAAAGAGGGTGTGGGTGTACCTCACCGGCGCTTCTTTACTGGGCTTTTCTTTTGTAACCTCCCATACTCTCAACTCTTGCAGGTTCGGGAATCTGGTAAGTAAAATCTGGGGGAAGCCGACGTCGACCCGAAGCGATGTTTGGTTTAGACGTTGTACTCTTAACCACTGCTTGCACACCTCCGAGAATGATCTTATGTCTTCTGATTCGCTTATCTTGTTCAGGATTTGGGCAACTAAATCGTCGCTGAGCATGGAATAAGTAAACCCAACAAACCAAAACAAACATAACTACCAGATGGAGAGGACGACGAAGACGAAATCGTTTTCGTTTTTCCGATGATGACGCCCACAACACTCACTTGCTTCGATCTTCTCACTCCCTTTCGGTCACCCCGCTCAATCAACCATTTCACTCGATCTGGTTTACTTCTTCACTGTTTAGCCCTCATTGCTCAGTCTACCACAAATCGGCAATCCAACCCTCCCAAAACCCACCAAAATAAGGGGGGATACCAACCTAATTTAGGGGGGTGCGACCTCTGCAAATACTCTCCTACCCTTTTCACGCCGGCGTCTGCGTTTTTTTTCACTTCTGTTTGCGTTTCACGGTCAACAGACGGCAGAGTATTGACGGCTCCGACTTGTGGTTGTGAGTCTGCCACGTCTGCAGCGCGCTGCCTAAGCCGGTTCGGCTCGATTACTCCGAGAGTATTCCAGACTGCTCCATTTTAGAGATGGTGTTCTAGCCTATTGGAACTTCAGAATCGGAACTCGGAAGCCGTTTCGTTCAATAGTAGTGGTAATAGAGTAGGAACAATGCTGTCTGCGCTTCACAAACTTCTAAGATTCCCTTTTGCAGAAATTTCCTGTTGTACCAAACAGGTGCCCTGTTTTGTATGACAAGAAGTTAAAAGGATGAGCCTACATCACATCAATGCTAACATTGCAGTAATTGCTCAGACAAACAGAGCTGAGCTTGTCAAACTATGCGGCTCTCGTCATTCACACTAGATTAAATTTTGCTGATACAATGCAAGAGAAAATACAGTAATTGATGCTAAAACTATCGGCTGGAAACTCCATGAGGCCTCAACCTACCTACCTCTTTACTGAAAGTTTCATGTACTATTGAAAATTGTAAATGTTCTTCAGTTCTTCTCGTAGTACTTCCGCTTCATAATGAATTGGGTGCTGTCAGATAATTCAATGTGATTTCAACTGCCTGGCTACAGGTCTACAGCACCCACATAAGAAATGTATACACTATAATGTTTCATAACCAACCCAAACCCCTTCTGAAAGTGGCATGGGAACCTATTATATTTCACCTGAAACCTTTGAAGTCCAGTCATTCAGTTCTATGTTCCTCTAGAAGCCTCTTCCTTTTCCTCCTGTAGGTATGGGTATATATATCCACCTGCAACCAGAGAGACCGATAGCATAGCCGTTAAAACCAGCTCAAGAACTAACTTGCTAGTATTACAAGGGAATGATATAACTGTACTTTGAATGATAAAGATACATAAGAGAAGTATCTAAATTCGAAACTCAATTTAAGGCTTCATTTACTAATGAGAAACATATCGGTTAGCTTTTCTTCACACTGCTGAGAGAACCACAATCTTATAGATAAAACATGCTTAGTCATATTTAGCTTTGTAATACTTACAGGGTTAAGGTTGAACATATGCATAAGCTTTATACTGGTACAGGATTTTGTTCCAGGACTTCTTTTCCTGTAATTCCATCCTTCAAAGTTTTAAAGTAAACATCGTAGTCCTTCTCAGGGGGTGGATTTTCAGGGTCTACCGTAAATGGCTCGCTAAATGGTATAACACTTTTAACCTGCAAAAGGGGTAGTTATACACATAAGACATTGTCCAGACTTAAAAGAAAGCAATTGGTGATTGACTGAACTCCAAAAGCAAATCAACAGAAAGTACGGGATACAAGCCGAGAGTTAAACCTCAAATGTCTTGCCATTTGCATATGGGCTTTCTAATGCAGCAACACAAATTTGAGCAACCTCTTCTCTTGATATCTTACCCTGCATATAACATATAACATATATTAAACAATCTAGTCCACAAACACTATTCCAATGGATGAATAAACTGAAAGTGATCATTGACATTTTAGTGAACCATTTAATTGTTATTCCTTTGATATCTTACTCTGCATCTATAAAACACATATATATCATTTCATCAGAAACAGAGCATTAACTATTATTTTCTGTCCAAGTGTTTTGGCCCACGTCCTCAGCAAGTGTAGAGAAGGAACAAATGTAAAATGGTGTGTGCGGGGCGTGCCACCTCACGAATGAGGAAAGAGAACGATGCGCGTCCTGACTTCTTGACCAGGCGAATGAGGGCTCCGGCGTCACCTGATGAGGAAATATTTCCGAGCTTACTCTTCTTAATCACCTGTCGATCGATACTCACTGTGAGAGCGAGCAGAGCAACAATTGGGAAATCGGAGACGAATCCTGACGGGCTCCGGGATCTAAAGCGGGATGCGCTTAGAACGTTAGGGTTTCGAGAAGACTCGAAGGTTTCGACTGTGTACGTCTGCTTGAGAGAGATTTGTTGATTGATTGATTGTGTCTTTGAAGAACACGGAGCTCCCTTATATATCTATCCGTAAGCAACTCGTGGAGACTTACTCACAATCCAATGAGGACTCTGCAATTAGAATCCCACAAGGATACGTTTAACTCGCCAGTCGTGCGCTCCATGCAACACGTGTCAAACCTATCTCGCTTAGGTTTCGTTCCCTGCCTCGCTGCATTTCATTTGTCGTGTAGTAAGCGAACTCAAACACTAAGCGATCTTATCCCGAGGGCGTTATTAGTCATTTCCAACCCATCCTCGCAAGAACTATAGAGTCTCATGCGAACTGGAGATAAGGATCCCGCGTAGACACCGAATCTCGCAAGGTATCAGAATCTTCTAGATAAAAGCCACGTCACGTGCTGCCAAACCTCGCTACCCTTTATGGGCTAAAAAAGGCCACAGGCGTTGGCCCAAATGATATCCAAGCCTTTCTCGAGTCTTGGACCGAAAATGCCCACTGGGCTCAAACATTGCCCCCTAGGCCTTGAGCTTAATCCGTTTCGCAACGGATAAGCGAAAAGGCCTAATTAAGCTTTTTATGGGAACTCGTATTTCAAAAGGTGCTGACGCTTCGGCGCTATCGCTTCCCTTCATCATTACGGCTTTTCGAATTTTGAAACGCGCTGACGTTTCGGTCGTCATTGCGTCTTTTCGTTGCGACCATTGATTGAAAGGGACGTTACGGTTCGTCTCCTTTATAAACCTCGACGCGGGTCCCCACATCTTACCATCGCTTTCAAAACAATCTCCACCTTCTGCAAACAGCCAAACCCCAGCACCAAACAAACTTTAACCGGAAACAATGCCTCCTAAACCTTTTGCCAATGACCCGAACCTGAGCCTTACGGCGGCGACCTCTTGGTCGACCAGCCTTGCTCGCCGCTTCGCCACCAACCCGCCTCAAGGAGCACCAATCTATGTCCTTGACACAGGGGCGGCTCTGCTTGGCCCGACTCCTTCAAAGCCCCTGTCCGACGCCGACCTTAATCATTACAACTCCTCCGTGCGTCGGCCAATCTTGGCCCAACGGCGCGAACCGGGAAACTTTTCTACCTGGCAAGCCCGCTCTCATGTAAATGTCCGGGTCGGGGAGTGGCCCAGCGCCACCGCGGAGGAGCGAACGTGGTACGAGGAGCGCCTCCAGACCGATCAGACGATCTGGGAAGCCACCGGCATCCATGAGGCCATTGCCTTGAGTTTCTCGCTGCCCTCTCACACCGATCGAGCGCCTATCGCTGCCATGGCCTGTTTGTGGAACAGCGCCACCAACACCTTCGACTTCCCTTTCGGGCAGATGGGCATTACTCTGCTGGACATCCTTGCCATCACTGGACTGCCGATCCACGCGAAGCCGTATGTGCCAGGCGACTTTACGTCGACCGAGTTTACCTACGCCTGCAATTTGGGAGCCCGCCGCGCCCTGAGAATTTCATACGGGGCATGGCGGAAATTTTACATGGGCCACGCGGAGCCGCATGAAGGAGGCATCGCTTTCTTGGAGTACTGGCTTGACAAGTTTGTCTTCTGCGGCAGCGCTCACAAACCAACCGGGAGATGGACCAAGTTGGCCGAAGCGCTGTACAATGGGGTTGAAGTCGGGTTAGGGCAACCTGTATTAGGCGCACTCTACCGGACTCTGCATCTGCTGTCGCTGAAGCCTTTCCACCTTTCTGGCGGCCCTCTGTGGATCCTGGACCTGTGGACGCAGCTGTACTTTCCGCTCTTCCGGCGAGCCCCGGTGGAATTCCTGCCTGAAGATCGGCTGCTTGGCTTTGCGGTGTGCAGGAATGACGCGAATCGGACCCCTCTGTCCTTCTTCGCTAGCCTGTCCATCCTTTACAACCACATCGAGCCACCTCCGACTATGGATATGATGGTTCGCCGGCGCCACCCTGAGGTCCTATCGACGGGTTTCTTCCCCCGCCAAGACTCTGACAACGATGCGAGGACTGCCTTTATAAGAGCAACCTCATGCTGCGACCTCCAACTCGCTGAGGATGAGCAAGGCTTCGAGCTATATGCTCCCAATCACTTCGCAAGGCAACTTGGTTTTCATCAAGGGATTCCTTACCCGCTTCTCCATTCAGTCAACAAGTACACCTCGTGGAGGAAGATTGGCGAGTCTGATCGGGTCACCCCGCTGCAAAATCTCTACCCTCTTTCTCCCAACCTGCTGGAGATCGAGCCTTCGCTGGGTACTGACCCCGCTTACCTCGCTTGGTGGCGGTCCCTGTCTGACAATCATTGGGAGTTCCCGGACGACGCTGTCTTCGCTGCCGTCTTTCGTCCCCTTTACGATACTTTGGGCGAATCAGATCGCACCATCCTCGATGGCCAGCGCGACCATGCGGAAAGGAGTTCAGGGGCTGCGACAAGAACTAGGCTCGCGCCTCCGCCAGTTCCTACTACTCGCCGCCCGACGGGGATCGTCATTCGAGAACGCGATCCCACACCTTCGGTATGTCATTAACTGTAAATTTTGAACTTCTTTTGACATACTGATAAAATGCTCTTCTCTAATCCTCTTTTTCTCTTTTCAGTCTGCCCCCCGCCGGAGAAACGTTGACAGGTCCGAAGTTGCCAGAGGAAAGGCACCTGTTCGAAGGGAGACTGTGGCGGGCCACGACAGCGAGACTGCTCCTGTCGTTCCTCGGCCAACGAGCGGCGAGAGCTCGCGGAAGCGTCCTATCGAGGACGAAGAGGACTTGCTGGAGGATATGCAGTACCAGCGAGAGTATGGCTTGGTAAGCGACCCGGTAAGCGGACCACTTTGAATTAAATTTTCCTAAGCCAGTCAACAAACTCGCTAACTTTGCTTTTGACAGGTTCGCCGCACTCGACCTCGCCTCGCTGTTGTTGAAGAGGCGCCCGAGACAACGGAAGTCCCATCTCCAGAACCATTCAATGTGGACTTGGCCCTCCAGAGGGTTACTGAGGCAAGCGCGGAGATGGAATTCGAGGTAACTGCCGAAGCCGGCGAAGGGATGGTCATTGAGGGATTTGCAGTGGCAGGCGCGGAAACGGTTGCCGAAGAATCTGCTGAATCTAGCGAGGAGGTGACCTTTGAAGAGACTGTCGAAGCGGCTGCGGAGGAGACTACTACGGTCATCGAGGGGGCCGACAAGGCTAGCGAGGAAGTCATACAACCTTCCTCTCCAACCGCCGCTTCTGGCGAAGCTGGTCCAATCCCAGAACCATCCTTGGCTCCGGTTGAAAATGCAGCTCTCGACCAGTCCAACCAAGTCTCTGACCCTACTGCCCCCTTGGCGACTCCGCCCGAAGGCCTCCAACTGATACTTTGGGCTCCTCCTCTGCGATTGGGCCGCGCGGGTCATACCGGTGAAGTGCCTCCGGCGGTCCCAACAAAAGATCCTACTGCCCCCTTGGTGGAGACAGAGACAGCTCGTGGCACTCCGCCACCCTCTCCAGAAATTGAAGCAGCTGCCGAAGTTGAACCAGTCACTCCGGTCCCAACAAGGAAACCTGGCGAGGAGTCTTCTTCCTTCAGTACCCGGGCCGCTCGTCTTTGGGCCCGAACTACTCCGCCTACTGATCCAGAGCCCATCCGCCTAGCTCGGTCTTTCCTTCACGGGTTGTTTCATCACGGCTCTCGCCCGAACGTCTTTGACTTGGTAGGACGTATTCGCGAGGCCCATGAAGCTCTGGATCGACATCTCGCTGGCGGCAATCCTGTTCTGGACCAAGCGCTGGAGTTGGCCGATGCTGTCGAGTCGCAGGCTCGCCGAGTTTTGGATATCGGTGCTCAATCGGCCTCCCGTGAGCAAGCTCGCCGCAACTTGGACAATCAGATGGCAAACCTCTTGGCCGAGCTTGGTGAAGCTGGCATTCCTGGAGCGTCTTCGGAGAATCCAAGTGCTGGCCATGCTCGGCGAGTGGAAGCCTTGGAGGCTCAGATAGCAGAGCTGCAGGCTCAGCTTGTTCGGGCTCGCCAAGACTTGGCCCGCGCTTTGGAAGTGGAAGCTCGTTTGCAGGCCGCGGAGGAGGCCCAGGAGGCTTTGGACTCGGCCGTGGCCGCTGCTGAAGAAGTTCAAGCCCAAGCCTATGAAGAAGAAATAGCCTTAGAAGGCATGCTCTTAGATTTGTATAGGGTTTGTAGGCGTGCGTAGGTTTAACTATATTTGCCCTCTTATGTACGAACTTTAATGATAATATCAAAGTTGAAATTTTCCCGCTCCTTGCCAACTGTTCTGTAATAACTGTCGGGGAAAAAATCCTTTTCCGAGATTTAGCGACGGTTTCCAATGTAACTACTCGCTCGGAACGCGGGCAATCATTATTGAAAAACGCGTCTGACCTTATCTCCAAAGCCCGTATCTCGGAGCAAATATTGCATGGGGGACAACTGTCAAACGCACAATCGCCCCTTCCGCCTATAAAAAGAAACGCTTGGCCGGGGTGAAGTATCAGTGAAGTCTCTGCCCCCTCACCATGATTTCTTATTCCCCTCTGTTCATCCTTCTGTCCCTGCTTAGAGCAAAGCCCTCAACCATATATTCCCCTTCTTTGCTGATTCTGAAAATCTACTCTCAAGTCTAGAGTGATTCTGAGAATCTACTCTCAGGCCAAGCCTTTGTTCGGCCTGACCAAAGGTCGGGTACCCTCTGCCTTGCGCCTGCTGTTCTATCAGTGCGTCTGGCTCTGCCGGCCCTTCAAACGGAAGACTGGTGGTAGCATGAGGGATCCTGACCCGCTGGACCTGTAGCTTCCCAACACTTTCTGTTGGGTCCAGGCCGGCGTCAGGGTTTTGGCTGGTCTAAAGCTGCGAGGCGTTCGTCAACTTTGAGCGAAGGACGCCGCGGCAGACTTCTCTTTAGCCAAGCGAGCCGGGACGAGGCTTCCAGTATCTGTAGATCTATGCTTTTTGAAATGTAAACATAGTCTAATTTACCTTTTCTGATCAATGTAATTGCTTTGGCCGCAAAGCCATAATTCGAAACATGTATTGAACAAAGTCAAAAAGGGCAAAAATAAATGAATTTATTTTTTAGGCCTCTGGAATAGGCCCCAATCTTGTACTAGTCTTTGTGTTTAGACTTTGCACGTTTACAGAGAATAAAGAAAACAATAGAACTTTTTAGGGCCTCTGGAATAGGCCCCAATCTAATACAGGCCGCTTTAGGCTGGTACGTTACAATGTATTCTATTAGTCTTCTGTCCCGAGTTGCCCCCTAGTGTTAGGCGGCGGAGCGAGTACGCGATGGCGCGTAGCACTATTGACTGTGGTGGCGGGATCTGGTGGAGGTGTAGGATCCTCGCGTTCCCAGACCCCCGCAATGTGGCGCTTGAGGAAGCGGCCATTAATAGGGTTGCGATGAATAGTACCGTCCAAGTCGCGCAAGTGGTATGCCCCCTTGGGAAGTATTCGGTGAATAATAAAGGGTCCATCCCAGCGAGCGGACCACTTGCCCCGACCATCTGTTTTGTCCCCAAGCGGGAGGACTGCTCGCCACACCTTCTGGCCCTCAGCATAGCTCTGCCCGCGTGTGATTTTATCATAGGAGCGGGCGATGCGCTGTTTCTCCAGGACAAGGTTGTTGAAAGCGGCGACACGATGCTCGTCTAAATCTTCAAGCTCCTGCCACATGGCTTGGACGTAATCCTCGCCAAGTAGTTGATGCTGTTCCTGGACGCGGAGCGAAGCGATATTGATCTCAAGGGGAAGGACGGCGTCGTGACCGTACATGAGAGCGTACGGTGTGGTATCCGTTGGGCCTCGCTTGGAGGTGCGGTAGGCCCACAAAGTGTGGTAGAGTTCCTGGTGCCAAACGCGTGGGTTCAACTCCAACATCTTGCGGAGGATGCCAAGGATGACTTTATTACTAGCCTCCGCTTGGCCATTGGACTGAGCATAGTATGGTGTGGAGTGTAGAAGCTTGATGCCGTAATCGTTTAAGTACGTAACAACTGAATCGGCCATGAAAGCTGCCCCCCTGTCCGTAACGATGCACTCCGGGATACCAAAGCGTGAGATGATGTTGCGGAAAATGAAGTTGCGCACCGAGTTAGCAGAGGCGACTTTGAGTGGTTCGGCCTCGACCCATTTGGTAAAGAAGTCGGTGGCAACGATAATGAACTTGTGCTGCTCAGAGGAATGGGGATGAATGATGCCCACGAAATCCATTGCCCATCCGCGACACGGCCAAGGTTTGATGATAGGCTGCAATGGGATGTTAGGAATATGTTGCACTGGTCCGTGAGCTTGGCAGTCTTGGCAACCTTTGGCGAAGGCAATGCAGTCTTTCAGCATTGTTGGCCAGTAGTATCCATGGCGGCGGATCAGCCATCGCATTTTGGGCCCGGCCTGGTGCGAGCCGCAAACGCCACAATGGACTTCGCGCATGAGACGTTTAGCTTCGTTTCCATATACACAGCGGAAGTCGTTGCCGTCTTCCTCACGCCGCCGGAGTTCGCCATTGCGTAGCACAAAGTTTAAGGCGAGGAAGCGGATTTTCCTGGAATGAGCAGCATCGTTGGGGTTCTGGAGGTAGGCGATGAATGGTAGCCGCCAATCCTCGTCAATGGGGTCTAAAGCTGCAACTTCTGGGATGGCGTCCCGAAATTGCCCCCTGGCGATGAAAGAGGGAAGAGTGCGGCGTTCGACCTTGAGCAGGCGTTCGCGCACTCCGTCTCTCAGGCTGAGGCCAGACGCTATCTGGGCGAGCTCGTTGGCAGCGAAGTTAAATTCACGTGGTATGTGTTCGATGTACACGTCGTCGAATCGATCCAGTACCTCGAATGCCTTGCGCAGGTATGGCTCAATTGACAAGCTTAAACATTTGAACTTTTCCACAAGCTGGTTAACGACCAACAAAGAATCACCAAAGATCTGGACCTCGCGGACTCCTAAGTCCAACAAGATCTCTAAGCCGATGATTAATGCTTCGTACTCGGCCTGGTTGTTGGTGCATTTGAAGTCGAGCTGGAACGAATAGGAGAAGCGATCTCCAGCGGGATTAGTGATGGCTATCCCGGCTCCGGCTGCTATGTCAGTCCGTGAACCATCGAAGTACAGGGTCCAGGGGGCGAGTGTCACTGTGGCGAAGTCCAACTCGCGAAACGCTGTGAGCTCTGATGGTGGGTGATGGGCAAGAAAATCCGCTATTGCCTGTCCTTTGACTGCCTTTTGCGGAACATATTGCAACGAGAATTCGGACATGGCGAGGATCCACTTGCCGATGCGTCCCCGCAAGATAGGGCGAGAAAGCATATATTTGACCAGGTCGGATTGAGCGATGACGACCGTGGTAAAGGCAAGCATGTAATGGCGCAGCTTGCATCCTGCAAAGTAGAGGGCGAGACATAACTTCTCCATGGGTGAGTAACGTGTCTCACAGTCCGTTAGAACCCTGCTGAGGTAATAGACGGCATGTTCTACCCCGTTCTCATCATCCTGGGCCAGGAGTCCACCGATGGAGAGATCGGCGGCGGCGATATAAAGTTTGAGCGGGGCGCCGTCGCGAGGCGGGATTAGGACAGGTGGGTTCGTAAGGTAGTCCTTGATTCGATCAAAGGCCTGTTGGTGTTGTGGTTCCCATACGAACTCGGTTGCCCCCTGGAGCTTAAGTAGAGGGGAAAAAGGTTGGACCTTCCCTGCCGCGTTTGATATGAAGCGACGGAGAAAGTTGATTCGCCCTAGTAGCTGTTGTAACTCCTTCTTGGTAGTGGGAGGCGAAGCGGTGATGACCGCCTGTGCTTTATCCTTTGGGATCTCGATGCCTCTTTGATGTACGAGGAAACCAAGGAAATCACCGGCCTCCGCGAAGAAAACGCACTTGGCGGGATTCATCTTGAGGTTATGTCTGCGCATCCGTGTGAACACCTGCCGGAGGTCTTCCACGTGGGTTGCTCGCGATTTGGTTTTGACTACCACATCGTCGATGTAGACTTCGATCAACTTGCCCAAGATGTCGTGGAAGATGAGGTTCATGGCGCGCTGGTATGTTGCCCCCGCGTTCTTAAGGCCGAAGGGCATGACAACGTATTCGAACGCGCCAGCGAAACCAGGGCAGCGGAAGGCGGTCTTGTGTCGATCCTCCTCGGCGACGGGGATCTGATGGTACCCGGCCGTGCCGTCCATAAAGGATAACACCTCGTGCCCTGCGGCGGCATCAATCAGTAGGTCAGCCACAGGCATGGGGTATATGTCTTTTGGTGTTGCGTTGTTTAGATCTCGGTAATCAACACAGACACGCATCTTGCCATTTTTCTTGCGGACGGGGACGACGTTAGACAACCACTCGTTATATTTGGCTACGCGAATGATTCCCGATCGGTGCATGCTTTCGATCTCTTCTTTAACCACGATCTGGGTTTCAGTTCGCATGAAGCGGCCGTCCTGCCGAACTGGGTGCCGGTCGGGATAGGTTGGTAGCCGGTGGCAGACCAGGTCCGGGGACAAGCCTGGCATGTCTTCGTACTTGTCGGCGAAGCAATCCCTGTATTCGCGTAATAGGTCAAGGAGGGCTTCCTTTTCTTCCTCCGCCAACTTTGCACTGATGGAAATAAGTAAGGGCTTTTCTGCAGTCCCTACATCAACTTGTAAAGTGGGGTCGCAGACTTGAGGTGGAGTGTCGTCCAAGGTAGCAGGAGCTAACTGAATAACTTCTTCCTTGGTATCGGAATAATCCACCACTTCATCGACATATTCCATAGTCGCGACCTTGTCGTAGGCTTCGCGTTCTGCCCAGTACGAAAGGAGTCTTTCGCACAAGGACTCGCCAGCCTCGCGTGCCTCCTCGGAAAAGGCACTATCCATCGAAATGGGGTGTGAGAGTCGCGATGGTGTGAGGACGTTGCAAATCGTCTTTCGCCTGGGTAAGTCCCCATCGCGTTAAATTGGAGGCCGTTACTCCGTATGGGCGGCCCTTGTGATCGACGCCTTGAACATCCAACGGGCCCAAGTCCGTATTATAGTACCGGGCATCGTTGAGGTTGGCGGAAATAGAGAAAGGCCGGGGGTCGGCCTTGATGATGACTGCCTCACGTTTGTCAGTGTCCCAGATCATGAGCTCTTGGTGCATTGAGGAAGGCACGCAAAAACTTCTGTGGATCCAGTCTCGGCCGAGGATCATGCTGTAAGAGGAAACGCACTCGGCGACGAAAAAGGTGTAGACCCGCGATGCTGGCCCGACCTTGACCCGTAGGAACAACAAACCTAGGGTCCTGGACACCTGTCCTGTAAAGTTTTTCACCGTTAAGGACGTTGTCTGGATCATTGAGCGCGGGATGTCGAGGAGCCCCATGGTGCGGGTTGTGACGACATTAACCGCGGCACCGGTGTCGATCATGACCTTGTTGAGCAGTTTCCCTTGGACCTCTGCCGTGATATACAGTGGTCGCATGTGGGTGGCCATGTCCAGGGTTGGTGTAGAAAAGGTCATGGTTGGCTTTTGTGCGAAGCTGCTCGAACTTTCCACTTGCGGAGTGCCATCGGCTGGGGCCAGTACTGGGCCCATTTCGCTGCTGCATGGCGGGGGTACGTTGCTGTCGTCCTCGCTGATGATAGTGATATCCGCCGCACTGCAGGTTGTGTTTGGTGGAAGGGCGTATCGTTCCGAAATGAAGAACACCATCCCGACCTGAAACGAGAATTGTTCGGAGACTGGGACCAGAGGTGTGTCAATGATCCCATGTTCCCCTTCGAGAACTGCAAAGGCGTCTGCTTCTTGGCTGAACCCTTCCTCAGCTTCCCAACCAGAGATCTCCACCATATTGCAAGTGAATGATTCAGCCTGCTCTTCGTCTTGCTCCTCCTCTAGGTTGAGCCGAGGTTCTGAGTGTGCCTCGTCGGCTTCCTCATTCTCGCGGAAACGTTGGGCCATTTGCTCGGCGAGGTTAGGACTGGAGGGTGCCGGTGTCTCTGCTGGTGGCTCTGAAGCCTGAGTTTGCCGCGGACGCCATATTGGCTTGGATGAAGGCTGAGGATCCCTGGCTGGCTGCCTGTCTGTTGCCGCAGGAACCTTACCGTTGTCTTCTTTTCCTAACTGCTGCAGGGCAGATACTCGGGGAACCATCCTAGTCTCGGGTTCCGGGGTACGCCGTGGCCGAGGCTGTTGTGGCGATGGTGGCTCCCTTCTGGCGTCAGCCTCTGGATTTTGACGTTCTTGTCATCGTGAGGGCTGAGGCGGCTCGCGTTTAGACTCTGAGTCCGGAGTCATGAACAACTTTCGCCTAGGGCCGGTAGGTGGAGCCTTGCCTTGATCGGGCTCCGGTGACGGCCTACGTCTGGAAGGCTGCTGATCCCTCCTCCTGGTAGGCTCCGGTGATGGATTGGGCCTAGCAGGCTGTGGATCCCGTCTCCTGTCAGGCACGGGTGATGGATTGGGCCTAGCAGGCTGTGGATCCCTCCTCCTGTCAGGCACGGGTGACGGCCTGCGTCTGGAAGGCTGCTGGTTTCTTCTCCTTTCAGGTGCTGGGGATGGCCTGCGTCTAGGAGGCTGCGGATCCCTTCTTTGTTCAGGTGGTGGTGATTGCCTGCGCCTGGGAGGTTGCGAATCCGGCTTTGGTGGAACCGTGAGTCGGCAGAAAACATTTGGCTTGGGCGCAGGATCGTCACTGAACTGCTCGCAGATCCTTGGAGGTGCGACTGGCGGCATTTGAAGGACTGCGCGCAGACCTTCTGCTTCCCGCCACATCCGCTCGGGCGTCTGCGCGAGCTGCGAGGGGCGTATAGCGCCCTCGTCGACAGCCCGTAAGGCGCGTAGGATGCTGCCGTACCGCTTCTGGAGCTTGCGCTTCTTGGACTTGCTGATGGTCACCGCCTTGCCCCCTTGCTGCGTGTACCAGACCCCTTCCTTGATCGCTGATTTAGACGTCGGGGGAATGTAAGGTTTGGTTAAGACGCCGTCACGAGGGCTTGGGGCGCCGCTGCTGTGACTTCCACTGCTGGATTCTGACATGTCCATCTCGCTGGCGGCAGGGGATGGAGGTATTGCGGCTGCCCAATGCGCGGCAACGTATGTCTCGAGACGCGCTATCCTTTTCTCCAGCTCTTCGCGAGTCCTGGGGCTCGTAGGCTGGGAACCTTTGGCGGGAGACGGTTTATCGTCCCTCATGATTGCTTTGCCCTTATCCTTGTAGGAGGGGCGGTCTGGTTCGAGTCTTGCGACCAACTGTCGGGCTGGGTCGGCTGTGCTCCTCGTCAGGTTATCCGGGAGCATGTAGTTGTTCGCCGGCCGTTTGCGGTTTCGGCCTGGCGGATCGGATGGTCCTGCATTTGGTGACAGGTCTAGTGTGATCATTCGCTGGCCGACGCGAGGCCAAGCGAAACCAGCAGTTGCGATTGTAAAGCCGCCCTCGTCCTTGAAACAGATGTATCCAAGGTCAAGCCAGTCTTGGATCTGGTCTCGGAGCTGGCGACATTCGCAGGTCCTGTGCCCCCAACTGTCATGGAAACTGCAATGGACGCGCCCGTCCCTATACTCGCTGTATGGCAAGGAGCGGAGTGTGATGAGTCCAGCCTCTCTGAGATCTTCTAAGACCTCGTGTGCCAGACTTTCATTGTAGGTGTACTGGCGACGCGGCTGGCGGGTATTATCGTCTCCTTCCTCGCGGCCCCTTTTAGGCGCGCGACGTCGCTCGTCGTCCTGGGCCTGATCAGCCCAGTTGACCTCGACCATGCCCACTACGGGCGGGAAAGGGTCTACATCGACCAATGAGGCCGTGCTACCCGGTGCCTTCATCCTCAGCTCGCCTGAGTTTAGCCAAGTCTGCAGCTGGTCTCGGAGCTTGACACAATCTTTGGTGTCATGATTGTACACGTTGTGGAAGGCACAGTATTTCTTGTCCTTCAGCTCCTCCTTAGGCGGAATTTTGTGGTCCAAGCGCACGTACTTCGCCTCGATTAGGTCATTGAAGACCAAATGGGCGTTCTTGGCGTCGTAAGTGTACGACTCGTATTCTGGTTTGGTCCAAGCAAAGGACTGGATGGTGATCGGCTCGCGGGTCATCTTCAGGTTCTTCAGTTTGTGAGCCACTTGCTTGCCGGTCAGCTCTACCGCGCCAATGTCGTCCAAGTCCTGATCTGCATGGGCTGGCTCCGGCCTTTGATAGTAGGGATCGTGAGCAGGGGTTTGCATGCTGAGTGCCCCCACGATCCAGTTCTTCCCTGGCACATAGGTTCCTTTGGAAGCGTTGGCCTTATCGTCCAGTTCGTTCAGGATGAGCTCGTAGCTGCCAACCTTGTTGATTAGGTCACCCATGGAACTGAAACGCTCTCCATGGTGCTTCAGCCGCTGGCGGTGCTCCAGACCCCGGATAGCCAATTTGATGGCTTCCTGCTCAGGCAGCAGGTAATCGCATTTGGCCTGCTGGATCTTGAAGCGCTGGAGGAAAGACACTCCGGACTCCATGATCTGCTGGCTCATCTGCGTGAGGGAGTCGAGGCCGACTTCGGGCTCAATTGTGCCGTATGTCTCCCGGAAGAGACGTTCCATGGTGGGCCAGTCTGGAATTGACCCCGGCTTCAGTCTGGAATACCAGGTGAAAGCGGCTCCGGACAGAGAAGTCCCGAAGAGCTTGAGCTTCAGCATATCATCATTCCCGTATTGGCCGCATTGGACCTTGAAACGGGCCATGTGAGTTGCTGCGTCTTCCCTTGTCTCCCCAGAAAATGTGGTGAAGACGATGTTCTTGAACCCGTGGGGGAAGAGATACTGTGCCACGCTATCTGGATAGGGGTCACGGTAGTGCAAGCTAGCATCACCCTTTCCGGTGTGCTCCTTGACAATGCTCGAGATGAGTTGGCGCCAGTCGGCCGCCGTTACTGGTGCAGAATCTGCCCCCTGGTCATGGCCATGCCATGCGGAGAAACTAGGGGCCTGTCCGACGTTCTTATGAGTCGAATTGGAATAAGCCACGATCGGGTCGTCTGGTGTCCCCATTCCTTGCGGCGCAAGAGCATCGGTGCCCTTGAGTGTGATCCTAGGGCTGCATGGCGAGGGTAGACGGGGTGGTGTCCTTGATGAGCTGGCCCCCAATGTTAATTGGGGAGCCTTCTGGGCCCCGGCCCTCGGATTTGCCCTAGGACGCTCATTTGGCGGGATATACCTCGAGCCCTCCGCTGCGCTTGAACTGGTGGAGTTCAGAGCGTGATTCTTCGGCGCTTGAGCCCGAATCCAGTCTTCCATCTGCAGGACCCTTGTACTCAGGGTATCATGGCGCTCTTTGTAGTCTTCGAGCTTTTCCATGCTGTTCTTGCTCCCGAAGAAGGAAGCGTCCTGCTGCTGCTGCAGCTTGGTGTCATGGTCGTTCAGACGATGGGTTTGGGCTTCTAGGGCCTTTGTAAAGGCCACCTTGCTCTGATCCAGTTCAGTCTGGATCCTTTGCAGAGAGCCGGTCATTATGTCCTTGTCCTCCCTGATCGTGCCAACCACATAGTTGAATTCCTCGCTGAGCTTGGCGTGGTTTTCCTGGTTTGCGAGCCAGATCTCCTTGTCCTTAGCGACCTGCGCAGAGAGGTCCTGGACAATTTGCTGAGTTTCTTCAGCTTTTAAGCCGCACTCTCTCCTGAGCGCGCCGATCTCATTCTTGAAATCGCTCCTTAGTTCTTCGAACATTCTGCGGACCTCCTCTGTGGACAGAGCAGGTCCCGCCTCTGGGATTGGTTGTGAGTTTGCCATTGTGGACTTAGTAAGGTCGGGGTTGCCGAACCGATTGAGAATCTCTTCTTTAGCGAGAGATCTGCAAGCCGCGCTGTTATGGGGCTTGTATTGCGGAGCCTTATGTTTCAAGCAAGAAAGCGAAGGTCTCCGGTAGGGGGAGTTGTCAAACTTCCCAATGATTGCAAGAAAAGTGAACTCCCCGTCCCACTGGGCGTGCCAATGTTTTGGCCCACGTCCTCAGCAAGTGTAGAGAAGGAACAAATGTAAAATGGTGTGTGCGGGGCGTGCCACCTCACGAATGAGGAAAGAGAACGATGCGCGTCCTGACTTCTTGACCAGGCGAATGAGGGCTCCGGCGTCACCTGATGAGGAAATATTTCCGAGCTTACTCTTCTTAATCACCTGTCGATCGATACTCACTGTGAGAGCGAGCAGAGCAACAATTGGGAAATCGGAGACGAATCCTGACGGGCTCCGGGATCTAAAGCGGGATGCGCTTAGAACGTTAGGGTTTCGAGAAGACTCGAAGGTTTCGACTGTGTACGTCTGCTTGAGAGAGATTTGTTGATTGATTGATTGTGTCTTTGAAGAACACGGAGCTCCCTTATATATCTATCCGTAAGCAACTCGTGGAGACTTACTCACAATCCAATGAGGACTCTGCAATTAGAATCCCACAAGGATACGTTTAACTCGCCAGTCGTGCGCTCCATGCAACACGTGTCAAACCTATCTCGCTTAGGTTTCGTTCCCTGCCTCGCTGCATTTCATTTGTCGTGTAGTAAGCGAACTCAAACACTAAGCGATCTTATCCCGAGGGCGTTATTAGTCATTTCCAACCCATCCTCGCAAGAACTATAGAGTCCCATGCGAACTGGAGATAAGGATCCCGCGTAGACACCGAATCTCGCAAGGTATCAGAATCTTCTAGATAAAAGCCACGTCACGTGCTGCCAAACCTCGCTACCCTTTATGGGCTAAAAAAGGCCACAGGCGTTGGCCCAAATGATATCCAAGCCTTTCTCGAGTCTTGGACCGAAAATGCCCACTGGGCTCAAACACCAAGAACCAAAGAACCAAATTCCAGAGTCTTTTGAAGCACAGTTCAATTGGATAATATCAACATGGAAAATCAAACTGAGATAAATTTTCACCAAACATACAAGCAATCAGGAACATAAGTCTCCATTTACCGTTATATTATCTCCTTGTTCAAAAATGAGATCTGCTCCAGCAGGCTCCTCAGTTAATGCACAAGGCCTCACAATTGTATATGGAATTCCACTTTCCCGAATTAAATCCTCCCCCTGTTACTAACAAATGTAAGAAACTGGAGAGGAACAAAATCAGGAATATTCTTTTTGTTTAAATTGGGAGAGTCAGTTTGCTATATATAAACAGCAGTAGAGTACTAAGATGCAGTAATCAAATAGTTCACATTGGTTTAGAATGAACCTTCAACTTGAAAGTCAGGATAAAATCCAATTCCTTGTTCAACCGCACAGCAGGAGGTTGTCTACTTAGATCAAGTCCAGGTCTCTCAGGCCGGGTAACTCCTGCAGAGCCTACGTGTACAAACCTACATGTAAACAAAGGAAATGATGTAAAGAAAGAAGCAGAAAGTTAACCAAGCTGATCAATTATGTTCAGCGACAAGAAAGATGTTCAAGCAAAGAAAAAGAGTTTTTAAACCTGGGAGTTATAGGATCTTTCAGATATGCCTTTATGCATGAAACTGGGAGCTTAAATGCCCCTTCCACGAAAGTAGGATTGAGTTTTCCATCATATTCAAACTTGCTGAACATAAGCTGCAAAACAATCTCGAATTTCTCATATGGAATAAAATCTTTAAGTGAAAGAATGAGTAGGACAAAGTGGCTGAAGAAAATTGCCTGCAGTGACACAATATTGCTCGGGTCAAATGGTGGTGCATCTGGTACAGTTTTTGCACGAAATATCGGCCTCAAAGAAGAAAATGGAAGCCTTACCTGTAAAGAAATGATAGATTTTCTACTTTAATGTAGGTTGAAGTGTTGGAGAGTTTCAAACATGATTCCATTCATGAAAAAGTGCCCTAAAACAGAATTTGAGAAACAAATTTGGATTCATATATCAACCCACTTTTCAAATTTCAATAGGAAAATAAAATCAGATTTTGAAAGCCAAATTGTTCTGTGGGGAACTTGGAATTGCTTTTAAAAAGAACATTATGTTGCTATGATTGTAAGAGAAGTCTTAAAATCCCAAAATTGAGAGGATTGTTGTAATACTCACTGTCTGCCACTGGTCTCCTACAGTGTCAAAGCCTGCTGTGTAACCAACAGTATCCCAATCACCACTGGTCCGAACAATTAACTTATAACGACGACCATCACCTTTAAGACGCAGCTCTAAACCATCATACGCAGAGAGATCCTCAGGTGTTGATAGATTCTAAAAAACATGCCACAATTAAGGAAAGCAAGCAATTTAGAATATCTTGTATCTTCACTGCCAAACTTAATATTACACTTGACAGGGACTTAGTAATTGAACATCGAATGTCAAAACATACATGATTGGGAACAGTAAAAAATTTTAACAATCAAAAGAAAGCATAGCTGTTTACCTTTGTTCTGATGCTTGTAAATCCACCATTATTTGCGGTGGAAACAACTCCTGAAGGAGAAATACCAAAAAAATTAAATGTTTGAGCTGATGCAACCCAACATGAAAAAGATAACCACTCATCAACAGTTTTATAGAATCACCAGTAAGAAAACACTAGACAAACAGAAGTCTAGAGTTTACAAAAAAACACACCTTTAAAAAGTCCAGTTGGTCCACCATCTTCGCTGCCATTTGGGTCGATCAGAAATGTACTTTCACTCACTCCACCCATCACAACATCATCTAAAGCCCCCCAAGCCAATTCCCTACAATTATTACCTGAAGATGAAAAAGAACTTGGATTATAAATGTGTTATTGGGTCAGAAAAACGAATTATAATTATTTTAGGTATGGCTTTCCGAAGATGTTACATGCATAAAAATACAACAAAAAATTCAGTTCATTTTGATATATCAAATACTCGACTGTATAATCACAGCCAACTCAGTAACTTATGCGGGCCAGATTAAACATTCACAATCTTTCCTAGCTCAACCAGGTATCTGTGAATGACTATTTAATATTTTATTTTATGGGTACTGATCAAGCTTGATCTTACAATTTTAATTATCAACCACTGATTTGTACAAAAAATCATTCTATTTATTTTTACAAAAACTGCTGAAATGACACAGCATAAAACAATGATTAGTAGTTTCACCTTATAGAAAAGCATACCTTCATATCCAAATAGTAGTTTTCCATTTTGAAGTCCAACACTTTGCTTCAGAGCATTAATCAAATTTTTCATCCCAATGTACTCCACCTTTTCAGGCGAATCTCCCTTGATCTGGTTCCATCAATAAGCCAAAGCTTCATAGTTACTAAGTAAAACATGCAAATAAATGGGAGTATAATTTCAAGTTCTAGTTTAAACATTATTTCACAACAAAATTGTGACTCCAGATACAGAATGTAAGCAATCAATTCCCACCTCTGGTTCAAAGAACTTGATACCCTGCAGCACACCAATTTAAAAGTCAAATGCCTGCTTAAGATTAAAAAAGAGAAAAACAAAAAAAACAAACTGCGGGACATATGTGAGGCTCTTTGGCATGAGAAATATATGTCAGGCAAGCTTATAACTTAAAGATATCCAACACTAGAACAGATAGAAGTCAAAATGGAGTATCCTCATCTCAACAATGTGTAGAACATACTTGGCTGTATTTTTGCCTGTCAGGAGTGTCCCCTTCCTTTGGACCAACAATGACAGAAACAGCATTAATCACTTTCCTGACTCCTCTGAAGTACTCAGGGATCAGAGTACTCTCCTTAGTAATGTCTCCAACAATCTGAGAGTTTTACAGGAAAAACAAGTCGTCAAAGTTAACAACGTTAAATGTAACAGATGAAACTATAATCCCTAACCAAATATGAATCACACAACTAAATTTCACTAAGGAAACTGAAGAACATAGGTTGCTAGCCCACCAAGTCAATATCTGGGCCTAACATCTGTCTTGCTTTCTGTTCATTTCTAACCTGAAAGAATAAAAGAAAAGCAAAAAAGATCATGCAAGTGTGAATGGTCGTGAGTCAAGATATCATGCAATAAGTACGCTAATTAAAGGTAAGAGCATAATACCAATACTCGAACTGGAATTCCTTTCTTCCTTAAGATGTTGACTACCCTTCGACCAACACCACCAGTTGCTCCAGCCACTAGGACAGTGCCAGAAGTTTCCATTCTCTTTACTGATTCACTGGGTGATGGGCTGGATATTTTGCTGACTAAAGACTCAAATATCTTCACAGCACAGGTACCAAATTTTTGTTAGTTGAGTGACATGTTTATCTTTCACTGTCTAAAATGAAGTCGAAAACTCTAGCAGTGTCCAACCTTAGCAGGAGAGGGTGGTTCATTGAAGAAGAATAACGTTTTCAAGAATCTACCCAAGTCCCAACCCTGGCTTCCAGATTGTGCTATTATGGATCTTTTCGACGTTCTCCGAGATAGACGATCAGATTTTAGTTGGCTGAGGAAGGTCTGTGGTCTGCCATTAAGTTGAAGAAATGGTTTAGGAAGTGAAGGTTTGTTAACAAGTTTCCTACCAACAGGTGATGGAAAATCCTGCAACCAACCCATCATTGAGTTATAACAAGTAACATCACCAACTAATACTATACTCCTGCACCAATATCCGTTTTCCAATTATCAATCTTTTCACATGAACATGCTCATTCATGAAATGAAATTCCAATTGGGTTGCTTAATAAAGCTTGGCAAGGTTATTACCTATTACATAGAGATGAAGACACCCACTTTCCCAATTATAAATACAACCAGCAATGAACCAAATTAGATTACAAAAACCCAGAAACAAAAATGGCTAAGCTTTGTTCCTACACATGCTTATCAATCATTGATTCAACTAAAGATTACAACTTTAATGAACATAGAACTGATAAGGATACATTAGCATTATATAGTTACCTGAAGATTGAGAGCTGAGGAAGTCGAGAGCTTAGTAATGTTTTGGCCACGATCCTCAGCGTGCTGAGCCGAGGTAAATAGCGATCCAAAGAGGATGGAGAGTTGCGGGCGTGCCACCTCGCGGACGAGGAAAAGGTTGAGTGAGTGCGCAGGCTTGACTTCTTGATCAGGCGAGCGGAGTTCCAGGTGCCACCTCAGATGAGGAATTTACAGCACAAGCGATCGATACTCACGGCGGGGTGAGCAGAGCAACAATAGGGAAGTTTCCGAGGATCGGGGCGAGTTCCGGAGAGCTCTGAAGGGTTCTAGGCGGCGAGGCGCTTAGAAATAGGGCTTCGAAGAGGCTTCGAAGGGATATCGGCTCCTGGGAGCGCTGAAGGTTTCGACGAGGTCGAGAGAGTTTTCAACTAGGTTGAAAGTTGTTTTGTGTTGTATTTGAGTAATTGTTGTTGTGTTTGAGTAATTGTTGTTGTGTAGAGCTTTCTGTAAGCCGTGAAGCTTCTTTATATAGAATTACTTAGGGCCACAGGTATTGGCCCAAAGCATGCCAAAGACTTGTAGGAGTCTTCAACGATAAATGTGGCGTAGGCGATGTTAATCACTTGCTGGACGTGATTATCCTGTTAGATGTGCATACGTATCATGTATACATGATTAAGGAATAGAACCAATCCCTTCCCATGCAAGCAACACATGCACGTGTTGTCCTTCAAGCCAAGCATGGATAATTGTCTCCTTCTTCAATTGAAATACTATAACTCTGGACGTGTATGCAAAGCAAAATATGCACAGCTTGCATGTATATCTCCTTAATCAACTAGAATTAGGAGTAATCATATGCTTCACGTCTATACCAACTTTAATGCACCACTCCCTTCCAAACTCATATCCCATGCAAACTTTGACTCGCGCGCCCATAGTCCATCTCGCATGCAACCTTTGACTTTGCAACCCACTTCGCGAGGTAGCGATTCTATCGCATGCAACCTCTTCGCATGCATCTCGCCTCCACTGTAGCTGCCAGCATTTTCCTTCGCTACGCATAGAGAGTACATACACTTGCATACATGTGATTAAAGAATAGAAACTTTCTCCTGGCGAAGTCTCCCAGCGCAAAGGCATCTCGCCTCGCTCAATCTTCTACGCGAAGCCAATACACTTCATGTGAACTCTGCTACCCAGCTTGCCTGACTTCGCTGGTGAGCCGTAAACTCAAAATTTTAGGCTCGCCGGTATGACGCGGACCATGAATTTAATTAATATTTACCTAAACAATTACTGTCCAGTAAAATATTAATTTGGGTGTAAACATTGCCCCCCAGCCTCGAAGTCATGAATGTCAAGAATGACTGAAGAGGTTTATGTTCATGCTGCCCCAAAGCCACTGGTATTGGCTCGGTTCATACATAAAATAACTGTGAGTAAACAAGCCTGTGAATAGGCTCTAAAACTCAAGTACCCGGTAACAAAGCATTGTAGCGAAGTTGCTGTACGATTCGCCCAGTACCATATTAATCAATTGATGACCATAAACTTAACATAGGTACCTTGGACTTGAATGACTATGAATGATGCCGTACGCTTCGCCTGCTCCACTCAGAGAACATAGTACCATGCATGCACCTCGACTAGATAATATCCTCGAGAGGATGTTCCTCGCATGGATGCGCCTTGCGGCCAAAACTTGTTGACTCGCCATGGACTTGTTGACTTGCCATGGATGTACCTCGAAAGGATGTACCTTGAGTAAACGTGCACTTTGACTGGATTCAAAAAATGACCTCCGCTTGAGCTCTTGGCGATGGCGAACCAAGTTTTTGATATTCAGATCATGGAGTGACTTCGCTGCCCCCCAGTGCGAACGAATGAGAGTCAAACAAAAAGACCATGTCGGCGAACGATCGCATAGCCTTGAAATTTTTTTTTTTAGAGGCCACAGGTGTTGGCCTAAATAATGACCAAGACACCTCAAGAAGGGTCTAAAGTCTGAAATATCTGGAACACATATCTACCCTAATGTGCCCCCCAGTTTTGATGTCTGTTCGACGAATAAAGGACATCAAAACTTTAGTATGTCCCCCCAGTGAAGGAGTTGTTAGTATGCCCCCCAGTGAAGGAAAGCTCGCTGCAAGGTCATGAAACACATTGAAAAAGCACATTGCAATTTCGCGCGTATCCTGACCTGTCTGCATTCAAACTGCCATAACTCTCTTCAGGAATGGCGAAATGACGAACCGTAAACTCCTCTGGAAAGTAGACATCCAGAGCTTTCCATTGATATAGGGCTCGCCTTCTAGGTCGTCCTGGATCGTTCCAGCTGAACCGGCGAAGTTCTTCCTGAATCGGCGAGGTGGACTGTCTGGTATCCTGACCCGCCTGCATTCAATCTGCCATAACTCGCTCCAGGAATGGCGAAATGACGAACCGTAAACTCCTCTGGAAAGTAGACATCCAGAGCTTTCCATTGATATATGGCTCGCCTTCTAGGTCGTCCTGGATCGTTCCAGCTGAACCGGCGAAGTTCTTCCTGAATCGGCGAGGTGGACTGTCTGGTATCCTGACCCGCCTGCATTCAATCTGCCATAACTCGCTCCAGGAATGGCGAAATGACAAACCGTAAACTCCTCTGGAAAGTAGACATCCAGAGCTTTCCATTGATATAGGGCTCGCCTTCTAGGTCGTCCTGGATCGTTCCAGCTGAACCGGCGAAGTTCTTCCTGAATCGGCGAGGTGGACTGTCTGGTATCCTGACCCGCCTGCATTCAATCTGCCATAACTCGCTCCAGGAATGGCGAAATGACGAACCGTAAAATCCTCTGGAAAGTAGACATCCAGAGCTTTCCATTAATATATGGCTCGCCTTCTAGTTCTTCCTAGATCATTCCAGGTTGATCGGCGAGGTGGACTGTCTGGTATCCTGACCTGCCTGCATTCGACCTGTCATAACTCTCTCCAGGAATGGCGAAATGACGAACCGTAAAATCCCCTGGAAAGTAGACATCCAGAGCTTTCCATTGATATATGGCTCGCCTGTTGGTGCTTCCTGGAGCATTCCAATTTAATCGGCGAAGTTGACTGTTCGGTAGTGGATGTTGCAACTTTCAGCAACTATTGGAATTTCTTCTCTGACTTGACTTCGCTGGCAGCAATTCAAGGCATATGGAATGCCTGCGGTATTGTTTCCAGGCCTCAGGGATAGGCCTCAAATAAAGTTCAAGCCTTTTGGAGGCAAAAACGTTGTCTTGCATTTCAGCAAAACCAAGGATCTCTTTTTGCTGTTTTCTGCTATTTGATTTTATTTTTTTTTGTATTTTCTTTTTTCAATGCGAGAAAGAAACAAAAATGAAAGAAAAACAGAAGTAAAAACTGAGGTAAAGCTAAGAGTAAAGGAAAGAAGAGGGTATAGCATGGCTAGTTACCCTTCGTAAGGCCACGGGGGAGGCCACCAATGCTTCACTCCAAGCCTCGACGCCGTTATGTTTCCGGCATGAGAACCTCGTTGTTGAGAATTTCCAAGTGTTGAGCAGAGATGTGAAGCCTCGGATTGTGAAGCCTCGGATTGGCCTAGGTATACCACCACACCATGTATAATTAAGTTTGTCATGACCTGGGGCAGCTTCTTGATAATGTCCAATAATAGGACAAAACTTGAGTTGATCATGCCCTTGATCATGGTGGTGGATTAAAGAAAGAAGGCGAGTTACGCCGTGCCCCCCATGCATCTGACCTGTGTCCACATATATGTCTTGCATAGGGAAGCTGGCTTCTTGGACACCTTTCATATGAATTTGTGGTTCGCCATCATCAATGTTCGAACCAATTTCATCTTCTAAGATGGACTGTTCTGTCCTATCTTCAAGCTCCGTTTCCTGAGGAACAACGTCAGTCTTCGGGTTAGGATTATTATCCACAATCTTTGCGGCCTCAACCTCAGGTTCTTTGTCATTGATTGACAAAGGAATTTCTTCTTTGAACGTGGGCTCGTCCAAAGGAAAATCTTCGCCATTAGATTGGCTGTTAGGCAGTTCAATCTTTTTGGCAGGGACATGCTCGTCAACTGTAAGCTTCACATTTAGGCATTGTAAAGCCTTTTCGTTTTTTTCAGCAACCTCAGGCTCACAAAGTCGCTTGAGGATGGCATCCCATTTCTCTGTAAAGGCAACCCAACCAGCTTTTGCCTTTTCTTCAGCAGCTTTTATAGCAGCCGTTTGTTTTTCTTTAGCAGCCTCTCTAGCAGCCGTTTCCTCTGCGTGTTGCTTGAGGATGGCAGCCATTCGTTCGGCATGTTTTTTCTCGATGGCTCTTGATTTTTCTTGGAAATCTTGGAAATCAAATGGCATCTCCGTTCGTCGATCCCAACGAAGGTGACGTCAGAGACCACCCTGGTTTCCCTATGGTGTCTCGCTTATGCTCCTGGTCCCACTGGGCGTGCCAATGTTTTGGCCACGATCCTCAGCGTGCTGAGCCGAGGTAAATAGCGATCCAAAGAGGATGGAGAGTTGCGGGCGTGCCACCTCGCGGACGAGGAAAAGGTTGAGTGAGTGCGCAGGCTTGACTTCTTGATCAGGCGAGCGGAGTTCCAGGTGCCACCTCAGATGAGGAATTTACAGCACAAGCGATCGATACTCACGGCGGGGTGAGCAGAGCAACAATAGGGAAGTTTCCGAGGATCGGGGCGAGTTCCGGAGAGCTCTGAAGGGTTCTAGGCGGCGAGGCGCTTAGAAATAGGGCTTCGAAGAGGCTTCGAAGGGATATCGGCTCCTGGGAGCGCTGAAGGTTTCGACGAGGTCGAGAGAGTTTTCAACTAGGTTGAAAGTTGTTTTGTGTTGTATTTGAGTAATTGTTGTTGTGTTTGAGTAATTGTTGTTGTGTAGAGCTTTCTGTAAGCCGTGAAGCTTCTTTATATAGAATTACTTAGGGCCACAGGTATTGGCCCAAAGCATGCCAAAGACTTGTAGGAGTCTTCAACGATAAATGTGGCGTAGGCGATGTTAATCACTTGCTGGACGTGATTATCCTGTTAGATGTGCATACGTATCATGTATACATGATTAAGGAATAGAACCAACCCCTTCCCATGCAAGCAACACATGCACGTGTTGTCCTTCAAGCCAAGCATGGATAATTGTCTCCTTCTTCAATTGAAATACTATAACTCTGGACGTGTATGCAAAGCAAAATATGCACAGCTTGCATGTATATCTCCTTAATCAACTAGAATTAGGAGTAATCATATGCTTCACGTCTATACCAACTTTAATGCACCACTCCCTTCCAAACTCATATCCCATGCAAACTTTGACTCGCGCGCCCATAGTCCATCTCGCATGCAACCTTTGACTTTGCAACCCACTTCGCGAGGTAGCGATTCTATCGCATGCAACCTCTTCGCATGCATCTCGCCTCCACTGTAGCTGCCAGCATTTTCCTTCGCTACGCATAGAGAGTACATACACTTGCATACATGTGATTAAAGAATAGAAACTTTCTCCTGGCGAAGTCTCCCAGCGCAAAGGCATCTCGCCTCGCTCAATCTTCTACGCGAAGCCAATACACTTCATGTGAACTCTGCTACCCAGCTTGCCTGACTTCGCTGGCGAGCCGTAAACTCAAAATTTTAGGCTCGCCGGTATGACGCGGACCATGAATTTAATTAATATTTACCTAAACAATTATTGTCCAGTAAAATATTAATTTGGGTGTAAACACTTAGTGACACCAAATTCCATTGTCCAGAAGAGTTGGAAAGTACCTTCGAGTCTGTTCTGGGGTATTTATCCTGTTGCTGATATTTGAGTTGGAGTAAATAACGACCACATACTAACAGTCAGTTTGACAGTTATGATCTTGGAAACGAGTCAAACGACTCCTAGAGTCCTAGTAGTAGTAGAAGCCTCAGTTTCTCTATGCAATTATTCAGCCATTGCTAGTAGTCAAGGAGGTTGGTATGGAGAGTTTAAGCTCCACCATTAGGCCCATGAAACATTAGATTGAATGAACAGCCCGGATAACCACTTCAACTCAGTGACCCACGTCAGGCCCGTTGGATATTTCAGTTAAACTCAGCCCATGCAACAGTGGAAATGATTTGATAAAACGATCTAAACACGACATGAAAATAGCATTGGCATGAACACGAATCACGAATGTGACATAAACCAGTCAGATTAGTCTGGAAGTGAGCGAATCTGATATTGATACAAGGTAAACAAGCTGAATTTCAGGGTTTGCTACTAACTAGTTAAGTGCCATGTTCAACCATGCATAATGTATCTACCTGTACCCACTACTTAGTCACTTAGTCACAGACCCTGAAATATTCTTCCATCCACTACTGTTCTTCTGATTAGGCCTCGAGCAGCAGTATGACAGAAAATTATCCCTCATATTCCCGCTACGGTTTTACTCGTCTGGATTAGTTTCGGTGTGAAAAGAGAGGCAACATTTTCCTAAATGGCGCAAAGTAGCTTTTAGGGAAGTGTAACTGTCAGTGTTTTCCTCACGTGTGCATCTGCCTCCCTAAATTGTCATATTATGTATTTAGTCCTGCCATCATTAATTTTGCAGCCCCTCTTGGTATTCGAATGTCAGAAATGCTACAATTTTCTGGGAAGAAAACGCCATTCTTGTTGAAATTGAAGGATGCAGAAGAACGTACTCTAGCTCACTTTCTTGTATGCTGAAGTACATGATGGGAAATGTAGTTGGTCTTTTAGCAAATGGAATATTATTAAATGATTGATATATCATGCTGAATAATTTCTCTGATCCTGTATACGAGTCACGCTAAATTATATATATGAGCATACATTTGTGATGTTACATTGGTCAAAGAATAAAGATATATCAGATAAAAGTTGTCTAAATAAGACACCTGAGCTGCTGACACTGGTGAATGGTTTAGGGTTTCTTTGTTGACATTCTGCCCTACAGTTACTTCTTCGTTGGGGCCGTTCATGCCGACACTACATGAAATTATTCAACTCGTTGCTGTGATCTTGTTGAGAGCTTATTTTGCTGCATAATGCAGGCAACTCATGCATGTTTGGTCTGTTCTTGGTAGCATTTAAGTCAACAATATTGACATGCATGGTTTTGTCTGTAATAAACATAGTATATATCATGTATGGGAGGCCACTGTGATGATCTTCTTCATTTGAATCATAAGCTCTTGTGTTTGATCGAAATATCGGTTTGTTGATGAGCTAGCGATAATGTTGAACTCTTTAATCGGCTTTTGCATAACAAAGTGATATCAAAGCTTAAACAAAGTTTGAGATTCATATAATTCTTACAGATCAATTAATCTAGCTATGTGATGATAAGGGTTTCCATATGTTCATGTTTTCCATAATGTCTGAATAAACTATAAAACCCATCGGAACTAACACTATTTTTCTATGAGAATAAAGACTAACAATTAATACAAGAAATAAGGTCCTACAATTAAACCAAATAATCATATCTAATTAGGAGTACCAGGTACAGACCCATAAGGGATTGCCGATCACCAAAACTTTTACAAAATCTTTTCATCATATAATCATATCTTCTGGTTTTCTAAAGTTTCTTTTGGGATGGTCCATCTAATTGTGTCTCATACGATATATAGTTGTTGGTGACTTTCTTAAACAAAACACAAAAAATATGGATCTCATTCACTAGCTACAACTCGACCAAACTTTGTCGACAGTGGATATATACAATATAGAAATAATACAATGTCAAACACTCCAATCTTGTCAATGCCCTAATTGTTAGTGCACTACAAAGAAAAGCCATTAACAAATAAGTGTTGGATTTTAAGAAGCCAAATCTTCATTCTCTAATCCTAACTACTCCTTTTAAAAACTAATATGGAAGAATTTTGAGTATTTTTTTTAGACCTAGGTACAAGTTAATTAAGTGGTCAACTTTCATAACAATGTTTAATGATAAGAGTTAAGGTTTTTGTGGCTCTAAACTGAAAAAGACCGTAGTCCACGTCTAGCATACTTCTTTGACGTCTTATGGTGTTAGCATATGCTTGGACATAGTGATGGAATTTGATTCTGTTTACACCCAAATTAATAATTTACTGGACAGTAATTGTCTATGTGAATATTAGTTAAATTCGTGGTCCACGTCACACCGGCGAGCCCGAAATAATAAGTTTACAAATGATGGCCCGTCAGCGGAGTCATGCGAGCTGAGTGACGTCATAATTCGTATGGAGTAAGGACTCCGCCTCCACATGCTTGATTGAAGATGTGTCCGTGTCTTTGGCAGAGGCATGCATAAACTAGGGGTGTCCTCCTTGGGTTGTATTGCTTCGCGAGGGGGATATATCAAGTAGGATTCAAATTGCTCCGCGGGTTCCCTCGCCAACACCAAGACTTTGGGATATATATTGCTTTCCCTCTATTACAACCGGCGAGCTCGCATGGTGCTTGATTGGATATATATATATATATATATATATATATATATATATATATATATCCTTAATTGCATTTAACAAGGAGTCTATATGCATACGAAGAATAGAGGTTGCATGCGAGATAGATTGTGTGTGAAGAGGACTTTTGCAGGCGGAGAAAGATTCTTGCATTTGAAGAGGTGGACTTTGCGTAGAAGATTGAAGCGAGGCGAGATGCCTTCGCGTGGAAATGACTAAGCCGCATATGTTGACTTCGCCAGGAAGCAAGAAGAAACAGAGAAGAGTCTGCATAGGAAATGACTAGGCCGCATATGTTGACTGAACAATTAAGGGAGCAATAGTCCTTGATTGATTGAGAGACCATGTCAGGAATGATTGAAGGGTTCAATGTTCCCATGCAATGCACGTGAAGGTGAAGGTGTTAGTTAAGGACTCCACTCCTTAATTATAGCTGCATGGGTGAACAGTGGTGCACGTCAAAGTCATCATGAGGTGTTCTAACTCAACTCTTCTACATAGTAGGCAGTTAGTTACTTCGCCAAAGGATAATCACGGCCAACAAGTGATTAGCATCGCCTACGCCACATTTATCGTTAAAGACTCCTACAAGTCTTTGACATGCTTTGGGCCAATACCTGTGGCCCTCTATATAAAGAAGCTCTACGGCTTACAGAAGCTCTACACAAAAAACAATACTCAAATACAACACAAAACAACTTTCAACCTAGTTGAAAACTCTCTCGACCTCGTCGAAACCTTCAGCGCTCCCAGGAGCCGATATCCCTTCGAAGCCTCTTCGAAGCCCTATTTCTAAGCGCCTCGCCGCCTAGAACCCTTCAGAGCTCTCCGGAACTCGTCCCCGATCCTCGGAAACTTCCCTATTGTTGCTCTGCTCACCCCGCCGTGAGTATCGATCGCTTGTGCTGTAAATTCCTCATTTGAGGTGGCACCTGGAACTCCGCTCGCCTGATCAAGAAGTCAAGCCTGCGCACTCAATCAACCTTTTCCTCGTCCGCGAGGTGGCACGCCCGCAACTCTCCATCCTCTTTGGATCGCTATTTACCTCGGCTCACTCCCTTGCTGAAGACGTGGGCCAAAACATTGGCACGCCCAGTGGGACAGGAGCATAAGCGAGACACCATAGGGAAACCAGGGTGGTCTCTGACGTCACCTTCGTTGGGGTCAGAGAAAGAAAACAAGATACGATAATGGATTGGCACGACAATTCGGTGGTTGCGATTATTGATAAACATGTTGCGGCCTTCGATAAAATAATCGATGCTTTCCAGAGGAGGTTTGATGAAATGATAGCAGCAGCCATCAGCAAACACCAAGCCGAACAGGCGGTTGCCAAGGAGGCTGTTGAAGCAAGCGTTCCTCAAAAAAAGGAGCATGAAGATAGGACAGAACAGTCCATCTTAGAAGAAGAAGTTGGTTCAAACACTAATGATGGTGGCGAACCGCAAGTTCATATGGGAGGCGAACCACAACTTCCTGTGATGGCGAACTGCAGCCGCCAAGACACCGACTGCCCCATGCGAGATGTATACGTGGACACAGGTCAGCGGCATGGAGGGCAAGGCGAAGCTCGCCTGCTTTCTCTACCAGTTCACGACAAGCAAACTGAAGATGGACCCGCACCTCTTGAGTCTCTGTTTCAACATGCACGCGCGGGGCGACAAGTTTGGCAGAGTCCGCCTTTTCTAAAGGTCCATCTCGCCAATCTTATGATCACCAGCGAGAGGAATCACTCCGCTTCGCCAAACCATGATCATATTGAGTTTAACTACATATGGTTTGGTGACATCCCTCGGTCAATCCGCGGTGTCACTCTCCAATATACTTGGAGTCCATGCATGCCCGTGGTTGCAAAAAGGGTCGACCTCTGTGGATTCTGCATTTGATTTTGACACGGAGCCAACTTATGATGAGTACGATGAAAACTATATGTTGGTGCGTCTGTCCCCAAATCACATGCCACAAGAGCCTAATCCCAGTAAAGCTCTTGCTAAGGTGAACAGAGACCAGCCGGTGGTTCTCTTTCCTGACCAATGCACGGCTGTTCCTGATAAGACCATGCATTTCGACATGGTAGTAGGCAATAAGGCAGATCTCAACAGCATTCAATCCGCTTCGCCACAGTTGAAGATCTTGCTGGGCCACCAAACAAAGATGCGTGGGGGGCAGCGAGACTTACCCTGCGGAATTCTTTGCCCAACTTTTCAAGTGGTTGACACGGAACAACTCTGCTCAACGCTTGGACATGATCATCAGCAACAGTCTCACGTTGAAAACATGATGACGTTGAGGCTTGGAATAAAGCATTGGTGGCCTCCCCCGTGGCCTTACGAAGGGTAACTAGCCATGCTATACTCTCTTCTTTCCTTTACTTTTAGCTTTACTTTAGTTTTTACTTCTGTTTTCTTTCATTTTTCTTTCTTTCTCGCATTGAAAAAAGAAAATACAAAAAAAATCAAATAGCAGAAAACACCAAAAAGAGATCCTTGGTTTTGCTGAAATGCAAGACAATGTTTTTGCCTACAAAAGGCTTAAACTTTATTTGAGGCCTATCCCCGAGGCCTGAAGACAATACAGCAGGCATTCCATATGCCTTGAATTGCTGCCAGCGAAGTCAAGTCAGAGAAGAAATTCCAATAGTTGCTGAAAGTTGCAACAGCCACTACCGGACAGTCGCCTTCGCTGATTAAAATGGACTGATCCAGGAAGAACCAGCAGGCGAGCCCTATATCAATGGAAAGCTCTAGATGTCTACTTTCCAGAGGATTTTACGGTTCGTCATTTCGCCATTCCTGGAGAGAGTTATGGCAGATTGAATGCAGGCGGGTCAGGATACCGGACAGTCCACCTCGCCGATCAACCTGGAATGATATAAGAAGAACCAGCAGGCGAGCCCTATATCAATGGAAAGCTCTAGATGTCTACTTTCCAGAGGATTTTACGGTTTGTCATTCCGACATTCCTAGAGGGTGTTATGGCAGTTTGAATGCAGACAGGTCAGGATACGCGCGAAGTGGCAATGTGTTTTTTCAATGTGTTTCATGACCTTGCAGCGAGCTTTCCTTTACTGGGGGGCATCCATACAAGTTTTGTGTACCTTTATTCATACACCAGGATCTACTCAAGGCCGATCCACAACCTTGTCCGGTGTTTGCTAACTTCAAATGATGCATGGTACTACAACTCCTTCACAGGGGGGCATACTAAAGTTTTGATGTCTTTTATTCGTCGAACAGACATCAAAACTGGGGGGCACATTAGGGTAGATATGTTTCCAAATATTTCAGACTTTAGACCCTTCTTGAGGCGTCTTGGTCATTATTTAGGCCAACACCTGTGGCCTCTCATGGCTAAAAAAAAATGGTCTTTTTGTTTGACTCTCATTGGTTCGCACTGGGGGGCAGCGAAGTCACTCCATATATCAAAAAGTTGGTTCGCCATCGCCAAGAGCTCAAGCGGAGGTCATTTTTTGAATCCAGTCAAAGTGCACGTTTACTCAAGGTACATCCCTTCGAGGTAAATCCATGGCGAGTCAACGAGTCCATGGCGAGTCAACAAATCCATGGCGAGTCAACGAGTCCATGGCGAGTCAACAAATCCATGGCGAGTCAACAAGTTTTGGCCGCAAGGTGCATCCATGCGAGGAACATCCTCTCGAGGACATTATCTAATCGAGGTGCATGCATGGTACTATGTTCTCTGAGTAGAGCAGGCGAAGCGTACGACATCATTCATAGTCATTCAAGTCCAAGGTACCTATGTTAAGTTTATGGTCATCAATTGATTAATATGGTACTGGGCGAATCGTACAGCAACTTCGCTACAATGCTTTGTTACCGGGTACTTGAGTTTTAGAGCCTATTCACAGGATTGTTTACTCACAGTTATTTTGTGTATGAACCGAGCCAATACCAGTGGCTTTGGGGCAGCATGAAACATAAACCTCTTCAGTCATTATTGACATTCATGACTTCGAGGCTGGGGGGCAATGTTTACACCCAAATTAATAATTTACTGGACAGTAATTGTCTATGTGAATATTAGTTAAATTCGTGGTCCACGTCACACCGGCGAGCCCGAAATAATAAGTTTACAAATGATGGCCCGTCAGCGGAGTCATGCGAGCTGAGTGACGTCATAATTCGTATGGAGTAAGGACTCCGCCTCCACATGCTTGATTGAAGATGTGTCCGTGTCTTTGGCAGAGGCATGCATAAACTAAGGGTGTCCTCCTTGGGTTGTATTGCTTCGCGAGGGGGATATATCAAGTAGGATTCAAATTGCTCCGCGGGTTCCCTCGCCAACACCAAGACTTTGGGATATATATTGCTTTCCCTCTATTACAACCGGCGAGCTCGCATGGTGCTTGATTGGATATATATATATATATATATATATATATATATATATATATCCTTAATTGCATTTAACAAGGAGTCTATATGCATACGAAGAATAGAGGTTGCATGCGAGATAGATTGTGTGTGAAGAGGACTTTTGCAGGCGGAGAAAGATTCTTGCATTTGAAGAGGTGGACTTTGCGTAGAAGATTGAAGCGAGGCGAGATGCCTTCGCGTGGAAATGACTAAGCCGCATATGTTGACTTCGCCAGGAAGCAAGAAGAAACAGAGAAGAGTCTGCATAGGAAATGACTAGGCCGCATATGTTGACTGAACAATTAAGGGAGCAATAGTCCTTGATTGATTGAGAGACCATGTCAGGAATGATTGAAGGGTTCAATGTTCCCATGCAATGCACGTGAAGGTGAAGGTGTTAGTTAAGGACTCCACTCCTTAATTATAGCTGCATGGGTGAACAGTGGTGCACGTCAAAGTCATCATGAGGTGTTCTAACTCAACTCTTCTACATAGTAGGCAGTTAGTTACTTCGCCAAAGGATAATCACGGCCAACAAGTGATTAGCATCGCCTACGCCACATTTATCGTTAAAGACTCCTACAAGTCTTTGACATGCTTTGGGCCAATACTTGTGGCCCTCTATATAAAGAAGCTCTACGGCTTACAGAAGCTCTACACAAAAAACAATACTCAAATACAACACAAAACAACTTTCAACCTAGTTGAAAACTCTCTCGACCTCGTCGAAACCTTCAGCGCTCCCAGGAGCCGATATCCCTTCGAAGCCTCTTCGAAGCCCTATTTCTAAGCGCCTCGCCGCCTAGAACCCTTCAGAGCTCTCCGGAACTCGTCCCCGATCCTCGGAAACTTCCCTATTGTTGCTCTGCTCACCCCGCCGTGAGTATCGATCGCTTGTGCTGTAAATTCCTCATTTGAGGTGGCACCTGGAACTCCGCTCGCCTGATCAAGAAGTCAAGCCTGCGCACTCAATCAACCTTTTCCTCGTCCGCGAGGTGGCACGCCCGCAACTCTCCATCCTCTTTGGATCGCTATTTACCTCGGCTCACTCCCTTGCTGAAGACGTGGGCCAAAACAGATTCTTTATATACAATTGGATTAATTTCGGTTTATCCCCTTGAGGTTTAAGGTCAACATCGTTTCACTACCATACTTTTAATTTTAAAAATTTACCCCCTAAAGTCTTTAATCATCATAAATCAGACACAATTGCTAAAATTTTGTCCAATTTGGAGATTAAATAATGAAATGAAATCTAAGAAAAAAATGTCATAAATGGCGATTTATGTTGTTATAAGACTATTTTAGCACTTTTAGTGAATTATGAAGTCAAAATTAACGTCTGAATTAAACAGAATTTCAGTAATTGGACATGATTTATGAAAATTGAAAACTTAGAAATTAAATTTTAAAAATTAAAAGTACAACGAGTGAAACGATGTTAACTCTTAACCTTAGAGGTGTAAACAAAAATTAATCTTATACAATTATAGTGGTTTGTGTGTAACTAAACATTATTTTAGGGGTGATTGTTACACTACAAACTTGAAGGTAGCCAACATGTCGCATGGCCTCTCTGCACCTGAAGCAGTCCCACACATCCGCGTATCAAAGCCTAAACTTATTTCTAGCTATCAGATTTATCTATGAAGGGATCCCTCAAACCACAGCTAGCTATTGGTTCTCTTTCGTCAACCACAACTCTTTGATGGCTTGGGTTTTGATGGTGGATATTGTATGATGTTGTGATGATCGAGATCTTAAACAAGTTGATTGTTATGATGCAAATCCCACTGTATATAGTACAGCACATTTATGTATTTCCCCTATTTGAGGTTGAAAGGGGACTCGAGAAGAGCTTCTGTTATTGGCATCTGATTAATTTTTTGTTTAATTCTGTCGATTCCTCTTGTTGTGAAGCTATGTTCTGGATTTCTTGTTTGTTTCTTTCGGAAATGATATGCTGTATGCTGATACTTCGTAACAACTAGGACTAATGGCGCCAAAAACTAAATTATTATCTTTCTTTCTGAATCTAAAGAAACAGTCAAGGACGTCATTCGAGTTATATATGGTTCGTGCAAAACAAAATAGAGAGACAAAGAGAAGGATATTTGGCTTTACTTGAATTTCATGATTATTATGTTTTAATTTTCTCTTTTGTTAGATATCTTTCTATGTCATATCAAATTTGCATGTAAATCTCGTATTAAATTTATATAGTTGTTTTAAAATGATATTCTTTTACACAAATAAAAGAGCGTGGAAGATCGATAGAACAATTATTAGCCAAACCAGTCCCTTTTTAACATTACAATGTGACTTTGAGATCATTGACATTCAAGTCCAGTGATCCTCATTTTCTTGTCTTAGATTTCATACGGATTCCAAATTTCCAATTCCAATCTTTTTCACGTAAAGTGAGAAACATTGTATACTTTTTCTCGTTTTGTTATTAGGGTCTTTTGTTCCTAAACTCCACGTACTTGACTTTAGCTAGTTATCTTCTCATCCAAGAGTTTCAGCTAGCTAGCTTCAGCTTATTCAATATGACAAAGCTAGCGTGGATACCACGAATCATCAAAATGACAATAAATAAAATGAACAAGATTTTGGACCGTAGTCACATTTTCGATTGCTTATTAACGTATCTTGGGATGTGAATATGATTGCAATGAATTCAGTTTTTCCAGAAGTAATTATATACTGATCTACAAATGGCATATGCTGACTGCATGGCGTGGCCATTTAATTATCTGTACATAGCTTATATAAATGAGCAATTCTCAAATTTAATGCATTTATATGGATTACACTTAATTCCAACAAGCATTAATTAAATAAAATGG
The DNA here is from genome assembly GCA_034370585.1 of Fragaria x ananassa. Taxonomy (NCBI): domain Eukaryota; kingdom Viridiplantae; phylum Streptophyta; class Magnoliopsida; order Rosales; family Rosaceae; genus Fragaria; species Fragaria x ananassa. Next base: position 3,635,267 of record CP139764.1, on the reverse strand, counting down.
ATACCGCTTATTCCCAACAAGTAATTAATACCATATGCGTTTTTTTTTAAGAATGACGTTGAGTCATATATCGATCAAACACGACTCACCCTTATGGGTTATGGAAAAATCGAATCATGCAAACAGGGGCGGAGCCAGGATTATATATTAAGGGCGGCCGAGTTTATGTGAAAATACATAGTATTCGAAAATTAAATAACTGTATATGAATATATACAATATCAAAAGGTAATTAATTTTTGTGTATTTGACGGTTCAAAAAAAAATTTACTAAACTGAAAACAAAATATAAAATTGAGAATTAATTAAATACATAAAGAAATAACTGAAATAAGTTAATCAATTATAAAGTATTTGTACATAATAGAATATGATATGGCAAGAGTTGATTAAATATGATATGGCAAGAGTTGATTAAGGTAGGAGAAATAAATTGGATAAATTAAACTTAGTAACAAAAAATGGTGTTTATAGTTTAATAGGAAGTTAATCAATTATAAAGTATTTGTACATAATAGAATATGATATGGCAAGAGTTGATTAAATATGATATGGCAAGAGTTGATTAAGGTAGGAGAAATAAATTGGATAAATTAAACTTAGTAACAAAAAATGGTGTTTATAGTTTAATAGGAAAGGAATGGGGGGCCAAATCTCTAAATTAGAAAGTTTTTACATCTAATTATGTCAAATTCCTTGATTAGTAAATAGGGCTGGCAATGGTACACAATTCCATTCCAACCGATTCCTATACCAACCGTACCAAATAATTTGGTATACCAGAAAGTCGGTACATGGTACACGGTACAGTATACCGTACCAACTTCAAAATACGGTACGGTAGGTGGTACAAGTTTTTCCTCTACCGTGGTATACCGTACCTACCGACTTATCCTATATTAAATTATTAAATATAAAATATATATATATATCTGAATATCTCCTTTAATCTCAACCGTAGATTTAGTGAAAATAAATCTCAACCCTTAAAATCAACCCTAATTCAGTAATTCTCTTATTCTCACTCTGTCACTCAGTCACTCTCTCGATCTGTTCTCACTTCTCCTCAGAGAGTCAGAGTTCTCTCTTCTCTATTCGTCTCTCTTCTCGATCTGTTCTCTTCGCCGGCGGCCAAGGTACACCTTCTCTCCTTCTCACCTTCTCTCATCTTTGTTTTGCTCTGACGTAGACACGCAGTGACCCTCCTCTTTGTTTTGCCAGACATCGAGAAAATCGTGGTTCTCTACCGGAGTATCCCACTGCCCGATTCTCTGTAACGTCTTCGCCCAGGTTAGAACCCGAATCTCAATCGAGTTTTTGTTTCTTGTTTGAAGAAATAGAACCCAGTTCATCCGAATCTCAATCAATTTTCAGTTTTCTGTTTTGCTGTGTCCAATATATGAACAAATATGGTTATTATAGCTTTTGTTTGTTGATGAATGATGAGTTGTTGGGGTTTGTTTGTCTGTTTGATTTTGATATATCTACATGTTGATGAATGATGAGCTGTTGGAGTTTGTTTGATGAATGATGAGCTGTAGGAATTGTGGACTGAGATATGCCTATATTGATCAACTAATAGACAGATATTTTTTAGCTTAGGGTCAAGAGTTGTAGATCCCTTCAGAGCTTCTTTGACACCAAAGACAGTTGAGGCCCTTGTTTGCACTTCTGATTGGTTAAGATGTGCACCTGCAAATTTCAACCTCTACGAGCCTCCAACAGAAGATGAGATGGTAATTTACCACGAACTGGAGGAGCTTGAGAGAGGTACATGTTTTGTTAAATTAAGTAGTTGTTATTATTATTATTATTATTATTATTATTGCTTTAGTTGAACCTGCTACTGAATAATTTGTTACTGAAATTGCATAATGTATAATGATCAGTTTGTGAAATCAGTTTGTGGTTGAGATCAGTTTGTTACTGAAATTGCATAAGGTACATGTTTTGTGAAATCAGTTTGTTGTTGAAAACTTGAAATCAGTTTGTTACTGAAATTGCATAATGTATAATGATCAGTTTGTGAAATCAGTTTGTGGTTGAGATCAGTTTGTTACTGAAATTGCATAAGTTACATGTTTTGTGAAATCAGTTTGTTGTTGAAATCAGTTTGTTACTGAAATTGCATGAGGTACATGTTTTGTGAAATCAGTTTGTTGTTGGTTACGTAATGGTGTTTTAGTTTGCGCTATATTGTTTTTATGACTTGTTATTGGATTTAATTATGTATCTATGTTATTATTTTAGAGAATGCTTTTACGCAAAACATTGAGGCAGGAAGGGGCGGCCCAAGTAGCAACAGCTCTGGTCAGACAAATGCTTAGGCATCATCACCATCACCACCACCTAACAGCAACACCATCACCACCTACAACATGTCAACATGTCCCGCTTTTAGACCTATCATTTCTTTTCTTCTTTTTTCAATCGTTTTGTGAATTTGTGACTTGTTAGTACTTTGGAAGTTTGGATATTTGGACTTTGGCATTCAGTTTGTGACTTTTTATTTGGTAATTTGGTTGAAGTTGTATAAGACTATGGATTTGTGTTGTGATTTGTTGTTACTTATTTGGATTGGGTCTTTAAATTTTTGGGCCATAAATATGTTGGTAGAAGCCCAGTACCAACCGTACCAACCGAGTACCAACCGTACCAAGTAGTTGGTATACCAACGTTATTGGTTGGTAGAAATGGTGGATTTTTCCTACCAATTATATATTGGTTGGTACATGGTACTAGGAAAATGTAATTGGTATACCTACCAATCCACCCCTATTAGTAAAGCCTAATACACAAGTTTAAAAAAAATTAAAGGGGTGCCATGCAAATTCCTTAATCAAATTTCTTGATTAGTAAAGCCTATATTGGTCTCAATATAGTTCCGCCGGTGCATGCAAAACAACCTAAAAAACCGGTACCCCAAGCTATTTCAATGCTGAAACGCCCTAAAACGATGTGTCTCGATCAATATATAAAGTCTCTTAGTAGCAATCAAACCTAGCCACCAAGACACATGCAATCAGGAAGGGTATAAGTTCCCAACCCAACTTATTTGATCATGAACTTCCATAACCACCCTATGCAGAGTGAGCTTCCCAAATAGCATCTAAAAAACTTAATTGAAGACTAAAGCCTTGAAATTAAGAAAATGTCCAACCTAGATCTTGCCACCACGACCAAAGCACATCCAATCCGCCATTGTGCCTGCATAATCACATGACGTCGTCGCCTCCACAACTGAGGCGGTCCTGCCGTTGCTCTAGCCAATTCCAAACCAGCCTGACCAGCAAGACCGGAACCACCACCTGTCAACCACCTGATATTATTGGTCCCCTTCATCAGAGACCAAAGCGCAATCTTAGAGGGCCAAACAGATCACGTTTGACGACATCGTCCTCACCGAACACGCCATTAGAGGGAGAGGAAGGAAATTTTCGAAAACCCTCAGAACCAATTGTCTATATATTTACCATATGCATTAATTGTTCTTTCATCAAGTTTTTTTTACTCAATCACTTTGGCATGAAAAAAAAAATTGGTACCATAATCCAAAAAGAAAATCAAAGGAGTAATTAATGTTGATGGTTGTACTGCTAGAGTACGTACCGCAATGCCTGCACATTACGACAAGACTAAATTAGTCTCATACTTACATGTAGTTGATTTGATAAAAGCGTGGAGTGGAACATTCAAACTCATATTCGAATCTGGTTGATGCTGATTAGAATGAAGCAATCCTAGAAGGCAGCTTACTGACCCTTATGGGGTTCATTGTCTCGTATTTGACTTTTTACGGGCCATGACACTACTGCTTGTCTAATTAATTTTATTATTTCTATTTTACACACACATAGCATATAGGAACGATAATTATTTAATCATACTAGAAAATGGTAACTCGTAATTGTTAGTCTTCTTAACTAGATAGCCTTATATCCGGTTAATCCATTAATAGTTATCTCTATGATAGTAAGATTACACTAGGGTAAAGATATGCGAAGATTTTTCCGAATATCTTTACTATTTTCCAAAAAAGCCAAGTTAATTCTAGCCGAGCCGCAAGTATAGCAGCTGATTAATTTAGCCGAAGGATGCGCATTGAATTTTGAGGGAAGGGTTTGGTATGCTCATGATCAAGAACTTGCCGAGAAAGAAAGAAAAACATATGGGCCGGCGGCTTCGCTCACGATCACCTCAAGCCTAAACCCTTCTCCACGCGGCGCTATCTCCCGCCCCGATAGGTCTACATGCAGTTTGAAAAATTAAAATCAAAATTCGCAGTCACATTACTCTGACCAATAATGCGACTTCACCCTTCCACAGTCCAAATCTCTCTTCCATTCCCAGTTTTGATCTTTGACTCGGCCAACCCCGAAACGTGATCCCCAAGCTGCTCTCTCCCTCCCTCCCTCTGTTTCTCTCTCGAGCCGCCGCCACGCGGTCGCTCTACATTAGCTTTCTCTCTCCTCCTTCACTATATATTAGGAGCTAGCCTCCCTGCTTCCTAACCCCAACAAACCACTCCCTTTTCGGCATTCACAACCAACCCAGCTCTCTCTCTCTCTCTCTCAGTTTTCTGTACTGTTCACGATCTCCATGGCTCGCCTGAGCGCTTTGGCTTTGGTTTTCTTGGTGGTGTTTGCCACGGTTGCGTCTACCTTAGAGGGAAGAAGGCTTTTGGACACGAACGAGTACCAGTTCAAGAAGAAAGCTGCGTCGAAATCGTTGGATGGATCTCTGTTCCTGAGTGCCCTTCCCAAGGGTAAGGTGCCGGTTTCTACCCCAAGCAAGAAGGGTCATGCGTTCGTCGTCGACGAGAAGCTCATTGGTCGGAGGCATTTGGCTGGAAACGAACGGTTTCTGCAGTCTGTTCCCAGCCCCGGCGTTGGCCACTAGCACTCTACATTCCTGGCCGGTTTTATAAACCATTTTTTTCATTAGTTTATTTCTATACAATTTTGGGGCTTCTTTAGTGTTGGGTTTAGATGAGAATTTCAGTGCAGTTGTTTAATTGCAATGTATAGACAGACAGTGTAGTAGCAGTCGTCTCTTTCATTTCCTTTTCTTGGGATCAAAATTGTAACTTGCATCCCCTTAGAATATTAAAGACAGCTTACAGATATTTGTAACCAAATTTCAACTCTATTGTTCTTCTTCATTCGATCATATTCTCTGTTAGTTCAAAATTACGCGCGAAATTGAGTTCATTCGTGACGGATAGTCGCGCGCAAAATCTATCTTTAATCTAAAAAGAACTAACAACAAAATCATAATCTAATAACTCTTAACATTTTTAATTACTCTCGATCATCACCAATTCTCTAAAAGTAATAGAAAAGGTAACCAACATTGAATTTCAGTATTTTCTTGGCGATTTTGCTTGCATTTGGTTAACAAGGCTAAGGTTGGCATGTTGTCAATTAATTAAAGTCTCTCTACAAAAGAACTGTACTTAGTTTCACTTTCATACATATATGCTCTATATAGCTGTATTTTATCTGGGTTGGTGAAGCTTCAATTCTTAGAGAACAGGCGGTTTTGTCATTAATTCTTGTACTTATCGTATCAAATAGCTCTAAGCATCTTCTGCTATTGGGAAATTTTGCCTCTACTAAACTTGCACAAATTAATAAAGCTTTCCTTTAAATTAATGTTGAACTAAAATAAAGCTTTGCATGGACGACCATGTATATATGCAATGCCATTTGGCTTTCATTAGCTCTAATAACTTGAAAACCCAAAGAGAAGTGTATGTTGAACAGGCAAAAGCGCGTTTCGGAGAGTTGTCATCACAAAATCCAATTGATTCATTGTTGCTGATGGTTATTGCTTGCTATATATGAAACTGTCTTGTGCAAGTAAACATTAAGGTTAGTGATCATGTATATATGTTAATTAAATTTTGAGACCTTATTTAACATGTAGATTAACAGTAGCTATAACCATCATAGTAGTCAGTAAGCTAGCTAGCTAGCTAGCTTCAATTCAAGATTGATGCATATATCACTCCAATTTCTAACCACCAAGATTGACTAGCTAGGAGGATGAACCCGAGAAATTAACATGAAAGAGCCTATATGCATGTTTCTCTCAACAACGATCGCCATCTTATCTTTTAACTTTCAAATCATCAAGAATTCTCCATCTAAGACCAAGTATCTAGCTTAGTCACATCGATCTCCTTGTTTCCACAACCTTTATTTCTTCTAGCCTTCCTCAAAAGAGAAAGAGTGACCAAAAATAATCAAAATAATAAAGAATGGAATATTGGTTGATGAGTAAGTAGTACGTCAAATTCCAAAGTTTGGTAGCGAAACTCATTTAGTTTGGACTTTGGTCCATTTTCCATCCACATCATTCACCCTCTTGCACAGAAAATTTCCCTGAAAAGAAGAACTTGCTAACCTTCATTTTCGGTATGATTAGACTAATTACCCCGGCCCAGTCATATATTTTGGACACCACGTACCGACATTGAATATATAGAACGAAGTTCACTGTGACCAGGCCTTACTAACTGAAATTTGATCAATGAATCGATCAAAACAAGTTATCCGGCCACGTCCTGAAAATGTGGTTCAACTAGCAATATTGCTGGTAGCGTAAATCATCGAACCTAGCTATGAATTACAAGAGGAGGGACATGGGTGTCTATAAATTCCATCTCCTTTTCTTCTTTCATTTTCCTTTGCACGTACGTTGTGAACTTAGTGGAAGAGGAAAAACCCTACAAACTAGAAGACAAGTCGGCTTTTCCAAAGAAAACACAGGGAGGGATCCACGGACCGCCCAATACACTAAAATTATTTGACGTTGGAACTCTGTGTTCCATTTTATTATTTGTGATTCTGCATGGGCAGTTGGGCACTGATTCTGCAAAGACGCTCAAGTTTAATTCTACATTTTGGTTGCCCAGAAGTATAAAAGAGGGAGAGATAGAAGGCTGCGGGTTTCAAGAAATACATGAAACGAACTGGTATTATTAAGGGGGGTTTAGGGTAATGGAGTCAAGTGATCGATGGGTGTAACGTGCAAAACAAGTCACCTGCTTAAACATAGGCTGCGCCACCACACCCCACCCCACCCCCACAAACATATTTTCAGAATTTGACTTTTATGTTTTCATACTATTTGAGGAACCTTAATTTCAGTGAACTGACTAATAAACAAAAGCTTTCTTATCATGTTTTGTTATGTTCCTAACTTTAAATGTTTTTCTATTATTTGATATTCGAACTGAACAAAACACCCTCTTAGATATAGATAATTTGAAGCACTAATTTCATTATTGGCAAAATGAAATGCGGGCAAAAGCTTAAGTTAAATCAGAGGTCCTCTTATATGTGTGTATGATTTTTTTTTTGAGAATGATAACAGAAGAATTTTATTTAAAATGAAAGAGATTACAAAACATGAAAATTATAGGTGTGGAAGAAACTTCCCCATTCATTTCCTTACTACAAGAAACAGTTACGGGTCTGTCACTATCAATAACATCCATGAGCCAATCGAACCTAACCCTTAACCAAGATAACCGCCCATCTATGGGGTATGGTCTGGGATGAACACAAATAATGAAAATTGCTAGCATTACTTTCATCTCTTAGTCATTATCATGATCTTGAATTGTAGCCGTGTTGCTCGGTTTGATAAATAAGGATTAGTTTTTCCGGTCGTCATTCATTAAATTTGAAGTCGAGTGAGTACGTTCGATCTTCATCAAGTGACACCAAATCAAACAGACCTAAACAAAGCCGCAACTTATTTCCCGTCTCTGGTGTCTTGGTTACGAAGCAAAAGCACAATAGAATCACCATAGAGGTTCATGCAAACTTGCAAAGTGTCTGTTTGGTTAGGCTTATTCACTGATCAAGGTGCGTGTGAGTATTTGAACCTCATTACTCACAACACAAACGACGGGGAAATTAATAGAGAAACATTTTTACATGTAAAATAGTAACTTTACCGGAAGTTCACGACTAGAACCAATTGAAGAAAGATTGGAAAATTAGAAGAAACGAGAGGGTAGATTTAGAGATACAAGAGCACAGTACGTTGCAGATCAACAAGAAGAAGATCGATCGGATCTTGGCTTAGCTTTCTATAGGGAGAAAGGCCTTGTGAATACATCAAACACGACACTTGAAGTTAGCTGTGGTTCTTGTATGGGTGAGGCTGCATCAATACAATCCTTAAGCACGGTAGATCGCATTGCAAGCAACAAGTTTCCATATGTATTTCCACACCCTCGATCAATGGCATCGATGAAAGCCCAAGTCATGGCACCTCGTGGGATTATTTTCTCCACAGAATTCTGATGATCATCACATCCGCTAAAGGAAATGACCTCTCCACCTTTTGTTCCTTTCCAAATACCAATTTTCTTAGGTCTTCTATGTTCCTTCCAGAACCACCTCCGTCCACTTTTGTCTACTTTACAAAGAAACGGCAAATCTAAAACAGTACCACTGTGGCAAGCATCCACAATAGCATGCAGCTTGACACCGGCAGGAATAGGTCGGACAATAATGCCATTGATCTCGTCATCAAAGATCACTCCCTTAGTCTCGTAATCTAAGGTCAAGAGAGTCTCGTCTAGTTCGTCCTCCTCGTCTTCTGTGTTGTTCGGCTGCTGATCACAGTGACCGGCAAAGTAAAACACCAACGAATCTCCAGCTTGACAATCTTGCACAAGCCAACGTAGTGCTAACGTTATGTTTGTCTTGGTAGGGGCCTGATGACCTTTCATTTCAGTGAGCATGCGAATGGAAGACGCAGGGAATTTGAACTCCCTGAGCAGCAAGGTCTGCATTGAAATGGCATCGTTAGTGCAGCCATCGAGCTCCATATTCTTCCCCATTCCCTTGTAATTTATGCCACATATCACGGCTCGCTTGCGTTGGTGAGGGAACCGAGAAGGTGGAGGAAGGCGTTTGATGTAGGAGAAAAAGGAGAAGGCATATGAGAGGGGAGGAGGGAGGTCGTTGTGAGGAAGATGAGAAAGAGTATGACCGGGGAGGAGGAGGAGGAGGACACATTGAGTATGCAAAGCGCATGAAGGTCTTGCATCTGGAGCAGCATACATTCTGAGAACCTGTAGGTAGTGCCTGTAGATATGTTATGCAGTTTGAGCAACTTAGAGGCATGAACATATATAGTGACTGGTGAATTTGTTATTATTATGGTGAATTTGTTATTGTTACATGTTATTGTGATCTCTAAGATCTTGAACGTAAGAGTTGAGGGATGTGAAGAAACGGTAGGAATGAGTAGGGTTGAAGAAAGAATCAAAAACAACAAAATGATACAGATGGGCTTTTTAAATCGCAATATTAATCCTCACAAAGTTACGCAAGAAATTCGTAATATTGAAGTATCTCCTAAAGTCGATATATATGCTCATTCTCTTTTCGAGTTGGAGGCATGTCTCTCTTTGCATATATGAATGTAGTATAAGGGTTTTGCCCCGCTGTTTTAGTAAGACTTGCTTGTTTGGAGCACGAAAGGGATCATGCTGCTACTTTGTTTTTGAGATCTACAGTGAGTTGGGTTGGGATGGAGCACGAAAGGGATCGGAGCAGCATCTTTCAAACACACAACTTTTGTAATAAAAAGCGATTCAACAATCAACAAAAGAAAATGAAAGCTATTTAGTCACATCTGAGGCTACTTTAATCTATTCACCATGATAAACATAGTTTTGATCTGATTAGATCCGCATACTCAATCAAAGGGAGACACGAAAATGTCGTAAGTTGGATAACTTGGCAAACCATGAATTATCAAATCTCAAATGACAATATTAAAGGGTATCAAAAATTGTCACTGACATTCTGTTATTTGTTGACAACTTATAAGTAACGTTTTTTTTGTAAGTTGTCAATGCAAGCTTCAATGCCAAGTAACAGAAAGGCTTGTGTAACAATTAAGCCAGAACCAAGAAAAATCAACAGACTAAGTTTAGCTGCATGAATAGAAGAGGATGGAACACACCGTAATTATCAAATTAGTCCAAAAATTATACTAAACCAAATCGAATCATGAACTAGCTATTAGCAAATGTCTTGAGGTATTAGGTGTCTTGTTGGTCCTGTGGCTTGGACCAGAAGGTGGGATTTTAGGACGCTTTGATAAAACATGAGCATGATCCTGAGAAGCCACTTCCACCTTGACCTGGTGCTGCATATCTAACAGCAGCAGTCTATTAATGTTCACCGCTGGTGCACTCGCCTCTAAAGCCTCTTTTGTTCTGTGACCATTCTGAGCTACCGGGTAACTTCTACTTGCTGATGTTATGGCTGCCAAAACTGAGAGAGAAATCAAGACTTTGATGGTGAAGAAGGAACATGGTTTCCAACCGAAGGTGTGCATGATGAACAGCTAGGAAGAATTGGTTTAGACTGAGAATCTGAGACAGTGAGGGCGATAGGACACCATCAATCGAGGTTATATATGCGCACGCATTATGAACATGTGCTTGTAGTGCAATGAAGAATCGATCACATATTACTTTTCGGATAGATAGATTTTAGCATAGATATCAATGTTGAAACTTTGGAAAGTTTAAGGAATAAGATAATTTCGTCGGCTGCATTTTCTGTCCATGATGTTCATGTTCTTGTAAATAAAGCTTGCTGACATTGAACTTAGTCCTTTTTGATCTCCTACCTGCCTATTTCTCCAATCATAGATCATACCTTTTCAGTTCCATGATATGGATTAGACGACTATTTGAATGATGAGCGCTCTTCGTTGAGGATTTTGTCAACTTACAAGATTTCACTAGTTCATCTCTTCAAAGAATATCCTACCATATCATCATTTCAACTTGGAAAGTATACAATAAGCTCCACTATTTCACTAAAAGGAGAATGAAAATGGGTTTTCTTACGTATACTAATTATTAGAACTCAGCTTTGGAAATAGCTCATGAAGGATCAGTATTGGAGAAAGTTATGAAGTGTAGCTATCTACATTGGATTACAAACTTTTGGCAACTTTCTTTCTAGTTCTGGTAGGCCAAATTACAAATTGATTTTTGGGATTAGCATGAAAAGCATTTTTTCAGAAACTAAATGCAAGAAAGAGGGCTGGTTCAGAACTTCAAAGAGGAAAACATCACATTCACATGCTTTGGGGAAGGTGAAGCACTATCAGCAACAACTACCCAATCCACCCAAGAGGTGGAGAACAAATTCTAGTCGAAGGTTATAAAATGGAAATCCAGAACAACTATAGGACCAATTCCTAAAATGGTTCATTCATCGAAAAAGAAATCCAAAAATGGTTCTTTACAGTATCCTCTGTAATAATCCAATAAATATAATAATTCTTCCTGTTTTAACAAATGACTTATTAGGTCAGCTGGTTAGAGCGTCGTGCTAATAACGCGAAGGTCACAGGTTCGAGATCTGTATGGGCCACTTTTTTTAATTTTTAACTTTCTACATATTTCTGTACTTCTTTCTCCAGAAAAGGATTGGCTCTGTACTTCTGCTGCTCTCCCACATGGCAACACATGATGTTGCTTCGGATGAGGACTGGTGTTAATTTTAGCACTCCCTGATTTGATTGGGTCGCTCATATAAATTTAGATCCTTTTGATATATACATTTATTAAGTGATCAGATTGTGTGTTCTAGAATGGCTACAACAATCTTAATTGATCTGAGAGATACAATTTCACATCTATTTATGGTTGTTATAATACATAATTCAAACAAAAGCTTAAACCCTAGGATTGGACACACAACCATGCCTTAACTTCAACTTGCATGGTTAGCCTAATGTTGATCAAGGTCCGAAGGAGGGATGTCTCCTACTTGTCCAAGAAGAAAAGTACGACATATAAGTAACTGGAACTTCTTCCGAGTGTGTGTTGAACACTTCCATGAGACCTGACACAGATAATCAAAAGACTTGACTTGGATGATTATTCCTTTTCTGATATGAATGTAGCCAGCACGCGAAAATGTTGCCTTATCAAAGTGGAGGAAAACAACAACTTACGTTACGTGGTCAGCCATAATAAAAAGCCAGTGAGAAATCCCTGCATTATAATGGAAGGGGGTATCCACGGAGAGAAGTGGAATCCACACCAGAACCCCGCTCTAATGCCACTCTCCCAGTCCGCGCAATCTACAAGGCAGAAAAGAATTGTTAAGATCTAGGAACTAAGGACCATCCCAAGAACCTGGCAACCAAAATCTTAGACTATCTTAACAATAGAACCCTGTTGGAATAATGTCTTATGATACATTGTTGCATTGTGCATCATCTGTCAATGAGACGGAAAGTTGAAACTATTATTGAACAATTATGTGGAATTCAGAAGCAATACTATGGAACAAAATCATCATGTTCAACAATAGTTACAATTAATTATTGGTTACAACAACAAATAATTAAAAGACCAACCTCACAAAGCCCATAGGGCTCTAGTAACTTCTGCAATGCAACCATTTTATTCAAATCGCCGGTAAGCTGAAACAATTATGAATAACTGGTATTAATGATATGTTGTGAAACAAAGAAATAACAGATGCTATGTCCCCAGTATTATGTAGTCAGCTCAGATTGCGGATAAAGCTCAGGCCCTGTTTAGCAGTGGCACTTCTGGAATATGATTGAAAATGCTTGAGCCCTAACCCATCAATGATTAAAAGGCAAAAACAACGTCTACCATGCTGATAAAATTGAAGTACTCAACAATCACAATATGTTGACTTGAAGGAAGGAAAGAGATTTAACCTCAAGAGTAATTGTGTGATCAGAAACATCAACAGCTTTAGCACGGAAAATGCCAGCAATATCGAGAACATCCCTTCTAGCATTAGCATTTACAGCAATCTTTATTAACATCAACTCTCGCTCAGCAAATGGCAAGTGTGTAATATCCCGAACCTGGAGAGACAACAGTATTTTCTATCATCCCAAAAAGGCATGAACAAAACCTATTTTGAAGAAGCTTAGACATACTACAGCTACCCAAAATACAATCCATTAGTCAATTAATATTGAACTGAGATAGGATGGCAACAGAGAATATAAGAACAGGTTGCAATTCATTAAGATAAGGAGAGGAGAATAAGATCCGGCGCCAAAGAACATTAATATAACATTCAACTTCTTAAAAAGTAATTTCAATATAACAGTGTACTTGGTTTTATACCCTCTTAATAAGTTGCATGTTTGAAGATAGTTGATTCATAACTACAAATGAAGTATGCAAAGTTATCTAGTAGCCACTATGTATCAATCTTTTTCTTTTGTTCTGGAGATTAATAAGTCCTCCCCAAGAGGATTGCTGTAAATCCACAATGAGCTTGCAAACATGTAAGTTCAGAAACCTTACCTCATGAAGATCTATTAACTTGCGAAGTTGCTGGACCAACTTGGTAATTGTGTCATCAGTACCAGGAACAACAGTTGTAATGCGAGAAAGCCCTTCCTTCTCAGAAGGCCCCACAGCTAAACTCTACGAGCATAAAGTGAAACTCAAAAGTCACATGACGAAAGGCCAAAGAAAAGCAAATATAGAAAGACAAGCTCAGCCGGAATAACTAACCTGAATGTTATAACCTCTTCGAGATATGACTCCTGTTACTATGTTCAGGACTCCAGGTACATCACTCACCAGCATACACAAAGTGTGTGATTGAACACCACTTGACTGTATTAATGAATCGAAGAATATTAAAATTTAGGTTTTAATGCACTGATTTGTAGAGTTTACAAATGAATAGGATATTTTGAGAACTAGTCTAGGTAATGAAATCTATTTTGAACCTTGCACACCTTATAAAGTAAGATTTTTAATCTTAAGAGAAAATAGTTATCCTTTTAGAAAATAAGATGAATTACCACTTAAAGCACTCAAGGTTGTAAGATAACTTACATCTTCATCATAGAGCACACCCCAATGAGCATCAAGTACTTGATTTGAAGGAAAGTCATCATATGGCTCCACTGGATAAACATCACCCTTCAATAATGAAATGAGATTCACTTACATTCAACCCAAAATTCAATATATCAAGAAGCTCAGTCACCTATTAATTATTTGAAAACAGAACTTTCCTAAACAGAAGAGATATGCTTTATTGTGCATGATGGGAAATGTCATCTTGAATCATAAGCTAAGTCATTCAATTTAATTGCATGTGAATGAGACACTTGCTATATCATGGGAGAATCCCTTTCAGTCCTATTAAATGGCCCCATAAAACTCATGAATTATGAATATGCATGCATGGTCCAACGTAACAGAATAAATATCTCCTCAATAGGTAAGCAATATAGGTCACTTTCCAGAGAGAACACCGTATACGGATATGTACCTGTGAGGCAATACTGCTAGAACCATTGGCTGAATGATTTGCCTTCACCGCAACTTCATCATCAGACATTCTTTCAAGATCAGGATAAGAAGCTGCAGAAAATCTCCAAAAAGGAGCTGTCTCACCCATCTTTTCTCGTCTCAAAGCAATCTGTCAGTAAAGTCAAATTGAAACCTTAATACAAAGTTTCTACATAATCTACTGAAAAATTTACGACAAAAAATATGGTTATTCAATTCAGCTACTGAAATGCAGCACACGACCACCATAAAAGATTACACATTGTGTTGTTTGGAGGGTTAAGCACATTAACAGAGATGCGCGCGCGAACATACACAAACACATATTTCTAGTGATAACCATGAGTCCATGACAATGAAAATATATAACTTGCCTTTCCAGTTCTTGCAAGTTCTTTGATTCCAAATTTGCTAAAGTTTCTTTGAACAGAAACCATTTTCCCAGGGTCTCCAGTAACCTGAGACATCCACAGTGGTGTTAGGGTCTACAAGTCTAAATCCAAACACATTCAAGTTTTTGTCACTGACAACAAGAAGTGGTAGTGCAATATACAACTGGAGTTTGAACAAAGGATCTGACAACATTTACCTCAATTGTTAGTGAGTGTTCAGAGATGTCCACAATTTTTGCCCTGAAGATGTCCACTAACCACATGATCTAAAAAGTTGAGAACACAAACAAGATGAGGGGCAAGGATTCCGTAAGATGACAAACGAGTGTCTAAGAGCGGCGCTCAGCTGTCAAACTAGGAAATGACCACGGTTTCTTCAAATAATAATCCCCAAGAAGATGAGAACAAAAGATACACAAACATGCAGTAACAATGACAGCTTCAATACATGCAACAGTTGGGCAAAATTTTCCAATAGAAACACCTTGTTTATTTATCAACAGAAACAAACCAAGGATATAGTGGGGGACAGTTACTCTTTATCCAAACAAATATTGAATGATTTGAACTTTTACCTCTGCACGGTTGCTTGGATCTGCATGAAGTTTGATAAGCATCAATTCACGTTCTACTTGTGGCTCCCTTGAGATATCTTCAACCTGACAAAGTAGAAATATAAATGAAGATGATGCAGAAGCAAGCATGCAAAGGATCTCAGTTCTTGAAATCAAATTTATATGGATTAGGCATTGCTCTATTGTTCGTGTAGGTGAATAAGACCCAACTGCCAATTTTCATTTACAAAATTCAAAATAAGTACCATAAGATAGGATTTCTAAGGAATTCAAGTATAACCTTTATCACATTCACCAACTTGTTGAGCTGTTCAACAACTTGCTGCAAAATCTTTTCAGTTCCTGAGACAACTATGGTAAAGAGAGCCCTGTCCTTGTTCAAGCCAACAGCAAGGGACTCAATATTGTAACCCCTCCTGGCAAAAACCCCTGCTATTCGGTTTATAATTCCACTCTCATCACCAACAAACACTGAAATTGTATGGCGTTTCACCCTGAAATGATATAATCATCCCATAATCAGAACTCGCAACTTGAAAAGTAGATATACACATCAGAATTTGATAGAAGTGTTTCTCAATAGCCTATTCAGATTAACGTTCATGGCTCATGCATGACAAAACAATGGACTTTTATGCAGTCATGACCCTGAATTCAGAAGAAGCCTAATCAGCCCAACTGACAGGTTTACATACCAAGAAGAATTGACAAGATACTGTGAATGGAATCAATCCCCTTATTCAATCTCACTAACTACAGTTCGGGTCTATAACCTAAGACTTACGTATCCACATAAAATTTACAAATACACATTCAGTAGCCTTATATAGTAATCCTACCACTTTACACTTTTGCTACCCTCCTCACAAAGACGAAATGAAACTCAGTCCCACACTCAATAGGCTCATTCCTTGAACTAAACTTCAAAACTGAAAGGTACTAAAAAAAATTGATTCTTGTCTCCATCAAAATAAATCCACCAAACTTTAACAAAAGAATAAATTATATTCTCTGACTACCAATATGAAAAAATTTCCTCAAATAGCAACAACAAAATAAAGCTACCAGACACTAGCATCTTAACCAGGCAACTAAAACAACAAGTAAAACCCACAAAACTGAGCTCAACCCAAAACAAATAGGAACCCAATTTCACCCAGAAACTTCACCAGACTTATCACAACTAAAATGCTCAATACACTCGAACCAAAACGGCAAAACCCATAAAAGAAAGAAAGAAAAAACAAATTACAGAGACAACAAAGCTAGAGTTGAACAAAACTCACTTAGAGCGAGTCAATGAAGGCGCAGGGTCAGTGACAGACACAGCATTATTGGTGCTAGCAGAGGCCACCAGGTCCTTAGACGCCAAAGACTTGAACTTTAGTGGCCTCTGATGACCAAGGTCTAAACTTTTCAGGAACCCACGTCCCAAATCGACTCTGAGACATGGGTTCGGGGTGAATAGTGAGGTTGAGCACGGTGGTGATGACAGAGAAGCCGCCATTGTTACTGGGTTTCCAAGAAGAGAGACAGAGAGAGCTGAAGACGGCTCTTGGTTTAGACTGTAGAGCTTTAGTTAGGAACACCACGCCTTTCTCGCACGATGTTTTGGCACGTTTAATTTGGACACTACCTCAAACGCACCGTTTTAAGCTCACTGATGCAAGGGCAGAAATATCAACGATTAAATATCAATATAGGTGGTTCAGAAACAAACAAAAAAATCTCCAATGGAAATTTTATCAAAATATATATATAAATTTTATATTTGATAAAAAATAGACTAAATATATAATATCAGAAATATATAAAAATTAATATGAATGCTTGTAAAAAACAGAAATTTTGATAAAATATCGCGAATATAATGGATGTTCTTGTGGGTTTAATTCGATTCATTCAACCTTTGTATTGAATATTTAAAAAAAAAATCTTTAAAAATCAAAAAAATATTTGATTTTTTTATTTTTCATTAGCGTATTCAATAGTAAAGATTGTAATGATTTTAATGATAAAGTAAAAGCGGGTAGCGGGAATCAAACTCGCATTGTTAGCTTGAAAGACTAGGGGTTATAGTCGACGTTGATTCATCATTTTTAACGTCTCTAATTCAAAACTGAACGTGAAATTTTGGTTCCATTCAGCTCCTTTATGGAGGATGGATAAATTCTCATATTTAGACATGAACGAAATAAAAAATCCGACCCATAACATCTATGTCTGAATTGTCACTGTCATCTAAATATACTTTTGGCAATATCAAGATTAGTCGTGCAAGTGTGCTAACTTATTGCTAATGTTATCGAGATGACTTATTAATTGAGGTGGCTTTTTATTTTAAAATTAGATCACATTTGTATACAACATTACCAAATTGGTGAATTAATAGCTTTTAGAAAAACGACAAACGTGTAATTTAGTCGCTTTTAACAATCGGTAAAACACTTTAAGAGACAATTTGTTACAAAAACATTTTCAAAGAAGTGAGAAATTTTGGACTTCTCTAATGATCTGAGCACGGTCAATATTGTAGTCTCAGTTTGATTGGAGACTTAGAGTTATAAAATAGTTATATGGTATACATCCTCCTACTATACATAGTAATAGCATAAAGTTAGTTTATGACGTTATTTTCACTCATCTTTCAACCAAAATAAATAAATAAATGAACTTCCCAAATTACATATATGGGTTGATTGTGCTACTTTTTTCTAACGATACGTAGCGTATTCTCTTGTTATCCTTGTGCTTATTTTGACACTGACAAGTGTACGTGTTGTTTCTATTTGCTAGATTGTATTTCTTTGATCACTAGTAAATGAGTTAAAAATGTCACTACTTTTCAAAATGCCCCACTTTCAAGATTGTAACGAAAGATCCAACGATGCTAGTGTAATTTCTATTGAAGTGTCCTCTCTAGCAATCTCTCTTTCTTGACAAGTAGTCAATTTACATTGTATGATTCAAAGAGGGAGACGGTGGATGGTTGTACCTTTCCTACTTGTTTTAATCTGTTTGGATACATTCAACATCAAAGTATGTATAGTCGACGTTTTTTGTAGGCGCAAAATGTTAAAAAAGAGTCTAATCTTGTAACATATAACCAGACCCTCATATGATATATCATATATGTTTTCACAATCTGTATTATCGATTGAGGACTTTCCATCTCAGAATAAATTAACGAGGCGTGATTCACACCTTCCCTAGAATAAATGAATAATCCATTTGAGCAAGAGAGCTGGACCTAGCGTATGAATTAGTTGAGACCAACGACGACAAGTAGAGGCCTCGCCGGGGGAGAAAGATGGAATTGGGAGCGGATTTGAGAGATCACCATGGGGCAGTGACGTAAAGGCGTACATACACATAGGTTACGGTGGGTTATAGCCCATCTCAGATTTTGAGAAAACATTGTTTTGTTATATATTTATAATTAAAAAAAGTTAAATTATGAAAACCAGTCACCTCAAATTTCTTTATGTAATTGAACTTAGTCCATATGATTTTCTTTATCTGATTACATATATAGTCGTCGTTGGTGGATTCTAAAGTTTATATTTCCGCTGCATCAATTGAACAACGGCTAATATTGTAGATGACTAATGCTAATGATGTGTATATATATAGATATATAGTTGTAATAGTACCAACGTTTGATTCATAGTTATTTGATTGTGTTTTTCCGTCCAGTTAAGTTTAAGGATTATACACTCGTTTACTGTATTGTTAGAGCGGTGATTGTGTACTTAGTTATTAGATTTTGCTTCTATTCAAAAGCGTAGAGTTCATTTTGAGTAGATATGTTATTTTATCTTTAACTTTTGTTATCGAATTTCTATAAAATGTTATAATATTAATTTTTTAATGATCAGTTAACTACGTGATTATTTAATATGCTTTTTAATCTAAAATGTGATATGTAAAATATAGCAGAAAAAAAATTAAAGAACTTTAAGAAAAAAAATTTAGCCCACCCTATAACCTAAAATTCTAGATCCGCGCTATGATCGATTCTTAAGTTGGCTACGTAGAAACGAGAGGGGGCACCAAGTGTCAAGTATGATGCTTCTTCTTGCACAAGACTAATGTGTAACGTGTTTAGCTGTAGAAACACATAACCATATCATCAAGTTTGACAAACAATTAGCTAGTATACCCGTCATTATTTGATCTAGCACGTTTTCCCTCAATTACAAATGCACAGCTCACTGATAAAGATGTAATGCAACTACAGAAAGCTCCATCACACCAAGAACTTCAAGAGGCTATTTTTATTTGAAAGCATTTCAAGCAAGACCCATAATAAAACGTGGAGTCTTCAAAAGCATATTCAAGTTGGGTGCCCTAAGCACTTTCGTGGTGCATGTTTATAAAACACACATTGCTTTCATGCATGAAAAATTAGGTGATACAAATCTTAGATCAAAAGAAAACACCCGCAACCAATATATGGTCAAACTCTGTGACTCATAGTCTAAAACATATTGTTTTTTCTTAACGAACACAGTAACGTATCAGATCTAGTAGAAACAATAAGTCCATATATAATCAAAATTTCCAAAACCCTAGGCCAGTATATTCCAGCGGGGATGAAAACGACATTTCACGATCGACCATGTGGCAACTTGGGCAACATGCCTAGCTAGGGTTGCTTCCATGATGCTAAAGTTGCACAATAAAGCAGTGAGAAAACGACTCTGGAAACGTCTAGAATTTCATCTCGGTAACAAGCTCTACTGTTCCAAGTTCCCCGGACACGTAGCAGGCACGGTGCCGGAAACAACTCTTGTGGCCACATGTCGTGACGTCAATGGCGGGCGGCAGATATCTAACCACGACCTGCAAAACATGAGATCACTTTCGTCATCGTGTGTGTGGATTAGAACATCCCAAAAGACGACTTGTCGGCCCCACCCGGAGTTACTAGTCCCCACCCCTGTTCACACGGTGTGTCAGTCCGCCACCCCGGAGCCTGCTGGATTCCCGCCACGTCATCAAGTGCCCTTGCTGAGGGAGGATAGTGATAAATACCAGCGGTAGCGCGTGGAGCCGACGCGCCAGCAGATACCCAGTCGGCATGACTGGGTAGCCTACTGGCCAACCTTATCCTCTTCAATATTCTTTAACTTTTTTCTATTTTGTTTTATTTCCAGGAAAACATAATATTTTTGTTAGAAATTAATGAAATTTTTTGGTTCCTCCAAAAAGAGAGAAGCATTTGGTATATTGGAGAGGGTGAGAGAGAGAAAGAAAAGAGGAGGAAGAAGAAGCGACTCTTGAGCAAAGCACCACCAAACCCTAGATTCAATTTCCTTCTCAAATTACCAGACTTTCATTCTTTTTCTGAAATTTCAGATCCAAATTGATCTGGGTACGATTCAAAATTCGTTCTTGCAAGCCCTAAAAAAGGTAATTTCTGATTCCCATTCCTTGTTAATCATTGCCTTCTGATTAATTTCAATGCAAAGTTTTCATCTTTTCTTACAACAATCTGCAGATTCTATATTGTATTGAAGTTTTGATTAGTAAATGGTGATTTGCTATATGATCGAATCGAATTTAGATTAGTTTTGCTATTAAATTTTTGATTATTTGCTATTGTAGTGATGCCTGGTTAATTCGGTTTTAATACAGATCGCACTGAATTTTAGTGTTTTGAAGAGCCAAGGAATCTTGGGTTTGGTTTACATTTCTGAGATCTTTGTTTTAAAAATTCTTGAGTTGAGGGGAAACCTTGATTAGAAGTTATTCAAGATGATGTCCAAATCGTATACCAACCTTTTGGATCTTGCTTCCGGCAACTTTCCGATAATGGGTCGGGAAAGGAAGCGGCTGCCGAGAGTTATGACCGTTGCCGGGGTTATATCGGAGCTTGATGACGATAACGCCAATAGTGTGTCGTCAGATGTTCCGTCGTCGATTGTGTTGGATCGGATTATTATTGTGGCTAATCAGCTGCCAGTGAAAGCTAAGCGTAGACCGGATAACAAAGGGTGGAGTTATAGTTGGGATGAGGACTCGTTGTTGTTGCAGTTGAAGGATGGTTTGCCTGAAGATATGGAGGTTTTGTATGTAGGGTCTTTGAATGTAGAGGTGGATTCGAATGAACAAGATGACGTGTCACAGCTACTGTTGGATAGGTTCAAATGTGTTCCAGCCTTCTTGCCGGCTGACATTTTGGCCAAGTTTTATCACGGGTTCTGTAAGCAGCATTTGTGGCCTTTGTTTCATTACATGCTTCCGTTTTCTGCAAATCACGGTGGAAGGTTCGACCGGTCTTTGTGGGAGGCGTATGTGGCGGCAAACAAGATCTTTTCACAAAGGGTGATTGAAGTCATAAATCCTGAGGATGATTATGTATGGATTCACGATTACCATTTAATGGTGCTGCCAACCTTCTTGAGGAGGAGGTTCAATAGATTGAGAATGGGTTTTTTTCTTCACAGCCCCTTCCCATCGTCCGAAATTTACAGGACTCTACCTGTCAGGGAAGAGATTCTGAAGGCGCTTTTAAATTCAGACCTTATTGGTTTCCACACTTTTGATTATGCTCGGCATTTCTTGTCTTGTTGCAGCCGAATGTTAGGTTTGGAGTATCAGTCAAAAAGGGGTTATATTGGGTTGGATTATTATGGAAGGACAGTCGGGATAAAGATCATGCCTGTTGGGATTCACATGGGGCAGATTCAGTCAGTGTTAAAACTTGCAGATAAGGAGTGGAGAGTGGGAGAACTAAAACAAAAGTTTGAAGGAAAGACTGTGTTGCTTGGAGTTGATGATATGGACATCTTTAAAGGTGTCAATTTGAAGCTCTTGGCTATGGAACAGATGCTGAAGCAGCACCCTAAGTGGCAGGGTAAAGCAGTTTTGGTACAGATAGCAAATCCAGCTAGGGGAAGAGGCAAAGATCTTGAGGAAACACAGGCTGAAATCTATGCAAGCGTCAAGAGAATAAATGAGAAATATGGTCAGAATGGATATGAACCTATTGTCTTCATTGATAAACCAGTCTCTCTTAGTGAAAGAGTTGCGTATTACACTGTAGCGGAGTGTGTGGTGGTCACTGCTGTGAGGGATGGGATGAATCTTATTCCCTATGAGTACATTGTATGCAGGCAAGGGAACTCTACATCAGAATCTGAATCAGAATCCAGTGGGCCCAAGAAGAGCATGCTGGTTGTATCAGAATTCATTGGTTGTTCACCTTCACTTAGTGGTGCAATTCGGGTTAACCCATGGAATGTTGAATCAACAGCCGAGGCCATGAATGAGGCAATTTCTATGGTTGAGCCTGAGAAACAGTTGCGCCATGAGAAGCATTATAGGTATGTCAGTACGCATGATGTCGCCTACTGGTCACGAAGTGTTTTCCAGGACATGGAGAGGACGTGCAAAGACCATTTCAGAAGACGTTGCTGGGGAATTGGTCTGGGTTTCGGCTTCAGGGTTATAGCACTGGATCCGAACTTCAGAAAACTGTCTATTGATGCCATTGTGAATGCTTATGTGAAATCTAAGAGCAGGGCTATATTGTTAGATTATGATGGCACTGTCATGCCTCAAACATCTATAAATAAGACCCCAAGTCAAGAGGTAATCTCTCTAATCAATACACTCTGTGGTGATGCTAAAAACACTGTTTTTGTGGTCAGTGGAAGAGGAAGGGATAGTTTGAGCAAGTGGTTCTCTCCTTGCAAGAAACTTGGAATCGCTGCTGAACATGGTTATTTTGTAAGGTATACATATCTGTTTTTATTTATTATACAGTTATCCTTGGTTTTCTTTTGCTTTGTACTCATATAAATTGTGTTCTGTTAGATGGTCTGCCGACAAGGATTGGGAAGTTTGTGGACAGAGTACTGATTTTGGGTGGATACAGATAGCTGAACCAGTCATGAAATTGTATACAGAAGCCACCGATGGGTCTTCTATTGAAACCAAGGAGAGTGCCTTGGTGTGGCACCATCGAGATGCCGATCCTGGTTTTGGATCCAGCCAGGCTAAAGAATTGTTGGACCATTTGGAAAGTGTTTTGGCAAACGAACCCGTAGCTGCCAAGAGTGGTCAATATATCGTAGAAGTAAAGCCACAGGTGATTTTTCTACCCTCCTTCCAAATTATTCAACTCTATGTCAATGCAACCTTTCACCTACTTGTTTGAATCTAATATATACTAGGACAATCTCCACAGTTACTGTCTATTGCCATTTTTACCACTTCAAATTCTCCTAAGTTTATTGTTGGAACTGATGGAGGACGCACAATACCATTTCCCTCTTTTATATTTAGAAATCTTCTTCTGTTAGTGTGATTCAGTTGATAAATTTTCTATGCAATTCATCAATTAATAAATAGTAGTAGTGCTTTAGACTTGTAGGTCTTTCTGAGTAAGCCACCTCATTAGTTAGCATGTGTATGATAACACTAATAGAGATTTGTAAACTCTCAGAATATGTGCATAATACTGCTAAAGGTGGTAGGACACTCACTTCCTTTGATATGGAAATTAGTGAGTATGGCTTCAGATAACATAATCAAGTGACCCCAATACTGAAGTGTGTTTTTCCTTTTTTTTGGGTGGTATGAGGGTTCGTCGTAGCCTCGCGCCAATAATATGAGAACGTTTATCAAATTTTTTGTTTGCTGATGAGAAAATATTCAAGTATTGCAGTAGATATTGTTGACCTAATATGGGCTGTTGCAATCAATTTGATTGTGTGAAAATAAACATGATGGTTGAATCTGACTTGTTCTGGTTCTCAGGGTGTCAGTAAAGGCCTGGTTGCTGAAAAGGTATTCACATCGATGCACGAGAATGGGAAGCAGGCAGATTTTGTTTTGTGCATTGGTGATGATAGATCTGATGAGGACATGTTTGAGATTATCGACAATGCACTCAAAAATGGTGTCATCTCCTCTACTACAAGTGTTTTTGCATGCACCGTTGGACAGAAACCCAGTAAAGCCAAGTACTATTTGGATGACCCTTCTGATGTCATAATGATGCTTGACGCTCTTGCAGATGCTACAGATTCTCCACCTTCCTCTGATGGCGAAACAGGAAGCCCTTGAGACCTTCCTCCATGACCTTGTTAGACTCCAGTGTCTTCTTCACAAAGGCAATGATGGTTAACTGCATGCTGGGCTTTGATTGATGAAAGTGATGATCCTTTCCTGCTTTCTGGGAGACCTATTGGAGAAAGCATCCTCTAAGACCTTCTGAAACAATGTATGCAGCCAATTCCCAACCATCATTGGATTTGATATCTTCTGTGCATAGACAATCAATGCTGAATGTGGATTATAGTATAGTGGGTTTACTTGGTAAAATAGAACAGAACTTCTAGGTCAGCACATACTTGTGAAAGATTTGATGGGGGACTTGGAAATGCCCAAACTAGTGGTTGGATCTTATTCATGTGAAGGTTGACATGTCTGAGGGAGGTGGATTATGCTGAAGGTGGGAAGTAGAAAGGGGTCTGGGCTAGTCAGTCAGAATGCCCATTGAAACAATATACTGGTTTTTCTTTTTGGAGTGAATTTGCTTTGCCATTTGTTTCCGGGATCAATTCCTTTGCTTATTGAATCTGTACATTATATAGCAATATTTGCAAGAAATGATCACGCTTTCGAAGATGTCCCAAATGATGCATATTTCAGGTTTCTGATACTGCAAGTTAGTAATGTCGTTCCGTCAGTTTTTGGTTTTTCTTTTTGGTTGGCTTCCAAGAGGAAGTGGTGCTTATACATTCCAGGGTTGGAGAAAGGAGCTGGACAAGTATAAACAAACAAACAAGGACTGCAATTTGCTTTGAGAATCACATTTCAAGTGCCCAAGCATCTCAGAACCAAACAGAATCAGACTCCAAGTACCAACAGTATCTCTGGAGGAGGGGTCACCCTATTTATTATTTTCCCAGAGACAAATAATTCCAAGGTTTGCTTATTTACTGTAATGTTGAATGGAGTGAGCAAGGTTTATATCCAAATCTACTCTCTTTGGATTAAGCCGATTGACGAAGTAGGGATAAGAAATTGAGTTAGAACTAGAACTGAGGTAGGTAAAAATTCTGAGCCTCTCAACTGTAAGCAAACAGAAACTACTCAAGCTCACTTGGAATTGAGGATTGAACAGAAAGAATAATGCATTGTGAAACCAAAAAAAGAGTAAGCACTGGCTTCCAAATGCCACCCATGCCAGACAGTATGGTTCCCTGTGAGTATATAAAGGAGCCAAAATGTTTATGCAGGTAAAGAAAATTGCAGTCGTATGTATCAGCACAAGAATCCTTCACAAAGACAGAAACAAAAGCCTGAAGTGAGTCAGAAGCTGTGGTGTCGTTTACAAGGCACAGAAGCCCGTGAATTATGCTCAGACTTGTCACTTCCCAATCACCTACCTCTTCTTCAGCAGTTCAGCCCTACCTAGCTATACATGTACACACCGAAACTTACCAAATCCAAAATCGGGACCCTTGCCAAACTCACAAGAACTGATAAAAGTATCCCAGTTGAAATCATATCCAAAGCTATAAAATGTTCAGAAATATAAATTCCTAAGTATTTAATTGGATCATTATCTGAATTATACTGCAACCATGGACTAGTATAAAAGTTTTCACTAATTACACTTGTTTCAATGACCATGGAACCCTAAACATAGTAGAATTTGCTGGATCGTACAATATCACAGAGACATAGTGCATTACAACAACTGCAGAAGGACATTTCACATAGAATTTTTACCTTAGCTACTTGAACAGAAACCCCCAAAAACCAGATCATCCTCTCTGACCCAATTTCCCAAATGGACCCCAAATGCCATTGTTGCAGAAAATATGCCTATGCTGAATTGCTTAGCTCACCTCAGGTAGGGTGACATGACAAGCTCCAGTGAAAAGTGAAACACAAGTTACGAGAGAACCATATTGGGGAAGACAACTCTATATACCATATTATACTATAGCTAGCCTACACTTACCTCTATGGACCCGCATCCAAATCCAACGGCTCTCATTCATCATCATTAACATAAACTACTACTGCCTAGAACCACCGGAGCTAGCTGTATATTCGCCGGAGACTACTACTCACCGGAGACAAGTAAACCAAGCTCTGGAACACCATCTTCCCGATTGTGAACCCCGGCACGACGGTGAAGCTGACTGAAAACTCGGTATCGGAATCTTTGACGGTGACGGACTCCATGAACACCTCTGAGAATCTGCGGTTCTTGTTGACCTGAAAGATCGAGAGTAGCTGACCGAACGAGAAGGCCAAGCAGTGGAGAAGCCAAACCCGCATGGACATCTCAACAAAGGCTTCGAAAAACGGCGTGTCGGGAACCTCGCCGGAGTTTATGAGCTTTCTCTGGTTTAAGTTCCCGAAGAGGGAGCACTCCATTTTGGCGTGGACTAGTTGGAGGTACTTGGCTCTTGTGAACTTAGAGAACAAAGCTGTTTGGTGCTGGGAGATGAAGGACTTTGGGTTTGCTTGTTTGAGGTTGTTGAACTGATCGAAGAAGTAGTGTTGTGTTTTGTGAGTACTAGGGAGTCCGAAGTTTGGGTTAGTGAAGCCTTCGAGCATGGTTTTGCTGACGAAGGACTCGAATGCGAAGCAGCGATGGCTTTGCTTAGTGAACTCTGCCTCTGGCTCGATGAACTTGATGGCTGTGTCGAGGTCCCAGCTTGCAGACTCCATTTCCTTGATCATTAGTTTCACAAAGCTTCGTATGGATCTTACGGTCTGCTGATGAAACTGCGCGAAATGCGTTGGTGTTAGTTTCGAGAGGCGGAGGTTGTCGAAGATCGAGAGCGGGCCGCTGGATTTGAGCTTGTATTCGATGCCTCTGTTGGTTGCGAGTAGTTCTTCGAGTTCGGATTGGAGTTCGGAAAGACTGAAGGATTTGCGCTGAGCTTCGTGCTCGAGTTTCTTGATGGTGATCTCGTACGTCTTCATTAGTCCCTGTTGCTCTTGAATCTCCGCGAGCATTAGAGTCACTTGAGGAGAGAGATCGAGCTCTTTTTTGAGGAAGCTGCGCTTCATTTCCGAAATGGCTTTGAGCTCGTCCACTACGGCCTGGTCAGCCACTTGAATGGCTTCGTTGTTGTAAGGGTTCTGCGCCATTTGGAGCTCGGCATAAGCTGCTTTAATGGAAGTGATTCCGGCAAAGAGCTTGGCAAGTAAAGCCTCCATGACCGCCCTGTTCTTGGCTTTAAGATCCTCCATTTTTTCGATATCGTATTCCTCTTTGGTGGCCTTGGTGTTGGGTTTGAGCTTGCAAATGCCATTGTTGGAAGCAATTTTGGTCGCGGCTCGGAGGCTGATGACCTTGTGGAACGTCCTGGAAAGCTTGCTCTTCTTGATCGGAGCCGATTTGGGTCTGACTGTATTCATCTGAAACAGTGAAAAAACAAATTCAGAAGCTCAAAAGAGAGACTTTAAACTTGTTGGGTGGGTGGGAGGGAATAAATGTGTTTGAAAGGGATTGAAGTTAATATGAAAGCAGAGGCGCAAAGTTTGACTATAATGAGGTTGAAGAGATCGAGCCGGAGATGGAGGTGAGTAATTTTACAGCGCGGGAAAAACGAAAAGGAGGAAGAGATAGATACAGATAGAGAGGAACTTGGGGGATCAGAAGGGATGGAAAAGTCGGGTGTGAATGTGTTACTTTAGTGTTTCTTGGGGTGGTGAGGTTATGAATGGTGGTGTACAGAGAGGGATTGATTGCTACCATCTAATCATGGACCCTACTGGAGTTAGGACTGTATCCATTCATCCATGGGAGGAGAGCCAGGAAGAAAAAGACGCAGAGAGGTCAGTCCTGTGAAGAATCGTCACCATTATAATTAACAACCTTGCAGTAATCTTTCTCTCATTATTGACATAAATTCTACGTGTCGGAGTATGCATGTAACGGTCGGCTAAGAAACTTGAATGTTCGATTCTTGTAAATGAACTTAAAAGAATGTTCGATTTTGACTACCATATTCTTGAAAATTTGTTTACGTACGAATGCGCAAGTAAATTGAGTAACTTATCTACAATATTTTGATCCAGTTATCTAAGTCACATTATCATGTATATATTAATATCGTTAACAAAATTAAAACCTAAAAAATAGTCAAAGTGTTTCCATCACATAAGGTAAGAACCCAACATCGAAAAAAATGTATTTTTATTATGAGCGTTTAATTTGATCGGATCAAAAATGAAAATAAAATAAATGAATTTAGGGTCTCTAATCTTCATTCGATCTTCGGATACAGCGATTTGAAAACATACACATTAATTGTGCAAGAGCACATTGGTGCGTAGAATCCGCTCCGTCATATTGTAAAATGAAATTATGAATAAGGCATCTGATTATCATAGACATAAGTTTGGGATTACTAAAATTTAGTAGGACTAACATTGAGCGACCTGCTTGATTAATTGTAATTACTCTAAATATGTTATCTCTAACAAAGCACGAGCATTCCTTTCGTGCAAATATAAGGTGGGAGGGGGACAATCTTAAGCAAATGCATATTGTAATCCTCTATAATACAGTTGTACGTTAAAGAATGCGAATATGAAGAGTTGTTTTCTTGAGATTCAAGAATAATGACTACTGTAAAAGTTAATGAAACAGATAGTAACAGTTAACCTATCTAGTTGACAACGTAGAACTAAATATACAGTTGTACAGTAAACAGACTATTGTTTAGGTCACTAGCCGCGGGATATATTTCATGTCAACATGAGATACAATATTTAATATAGTAAAATCACAATGAATAGAATCACAAATGTTACAGCTTTCTGCATTCTGGATTCTACAACATATAAAAGAAGAATTCCAAATCAAATCCACAACTGTTCAAATGAACAATGTAAATGGTTTCACTATCATAAACGCATGAAAGTTATATTTTACATCAAAAACTTGCACTTGCCAAAGATGATGTAAACTTGAATATGTTATTTACAGTGATCATAAACATATAAACATATGATAATTACATAATTGCATTAGTCAAGGTGAAGAAGGTCGGTGCCGAGATCGTTCTGGATCTTTCACGACACTAAGCAAACAAAATAACTATGTTCTACTTAATATATATTATATTTAAGGTGAATAATAATATTGTGGTTATCTGAAGACTGAGAACATAGACGGAATTTTTTTCACCATAACAGGGGCACAATAGTTAACTCACTGTTCATTTCTTTATGAACAGTTAACCAGCAAATGTTATATAGTTAAACTTCATTTTCTTCTCTTAAATTTGACAGGATAGTATATCATTTAATTTGACAAGTATATGTAACAAACTTTCATTAGCAAGTGCCAAGTACTCATGTGGATCTGAAAAGTTTAGCTAGAATTTGCACTTTTTTTTTTTTTTTTGATTGGGGGGTTAGCCTTTGTTAGATTAGGTAACACACACACCCATGCAGGGTATCCCAGCACAGCCGGACTAATCCCTGCATCGCCACGGGGCATGAAAGCGAACACCACACACCAGGCACACTTGCCTAGCACGGGCCACCGCCGGCTGGCCACCAAGGCCTTAATAGGGATTCGAACACCAGACCTCTTGGTTAGAGAAGACAGTGCTTTCCACCCCACCGTTTCCCCGGTGGTTTGCATAACATAAACAAGGGAAGTGATGCACGATAATCTCTTCTCTTCTTGAATAAAAGGGGTTCCATAATTTACCAAGAATAAACAGAAGCAAGACAAAGACCACTGTTATAACATTGATCATCTCTATTGAGTTTAGCAGTTAAATTGATATGAAGATGTTGGTTCTTGCAAAAAAATATTCTTAGAACAGAGCTAACAGTTGTAGGTTGTCCTGGTTTTGGGCAGGCACAGTATGGTTCGGAATTTATTGAATATCTGCAATGCAGTATGGGACCTGATGGATGGGAGGTAGGAGAGTTGCATTTCAAAAGAGACAGAGCCGAAAGAAGATTGTGACGATATCAACAGTAATCTGATTGATGTGGCCAACCTACTACTTATTATGTATCTTCGTTCTTCAAGCAAGAAAGATCCAGGAGCGCGTTGATAGTTCTAATCGGGTTAACTCACTTGTAATTGAATTTTGTTCTAAATTACTTGACTCTAATGAAATTTACCATCGTGTTTTAGTCGAACTCATTTAGTCGCTAAAATTCGTGAGAAGTTAACATTCCTACTCATCATGCATGGTTACTTAACATTTTAAGTCATCATTTCTGAATAGAAACTTACATTTGCAATTCATCAATAAACTTTGAACAGTAAGACTATTATCCATAAGATGAGATTAAGAGTCTGAAGTGTGCCAAACTAATGTGATTATTCTTAATGATGGATCAATCTAGCTTCAACCTTTGAACCAAATAGTCCCCATTCAATTATGTGTCTCTTTCTTTGCTCGAATGCCTTGAACATGCATTGTCCCAGTCCCACAAGGATAATTAACACTTTCAACCATGAGTAGTATAGTGTTCAAGAAATTGAGCTAGCTAGTCATAATAAAAGAGAGAGACAGTGGATAGTTGATAACTTTGATATATGTTTCAAATTCAAATTAGTGCGCGTTGGACATTATTACAGACAATAAGAGTAGGGTAATGAAATCAAAGGATTAATATAATGAAGGCACTCCCATCCCTACCCAATAAGAAAGTATATAGCTTGGACTGCTCGGTGCCTTAGTCTAAGAAAACTACATGCATTTTGATTTTAGGATATAGAAGTGTGGGATTTGTCTTCGTTTATATATGACAGGAAAAACAGAGATGATAATCGGGATATAAACACTCATTACATGTTTGTTAAGAACATAAGATGAAGTTGCAGGCTTTGAAAAAGAAGTGATGAATGAGATTGTGCAGGTCCATAATTAGCCTTCATTAAGGATATAGTTTGTATAAACCATGTACTTTTGTTTAACATTTGCTTCTAATTTTTATTAGGGTCAATCATTGGACCAGAAACATACTCCGAGTCTCTTAACTAATGCAATTAGTCCCATCATTATCATTCTCATTTAAGTTTGATTTGTATTTCATGTTCATTGAAAAGTGAAAATACAACCACATACATTTTGATTCTGCTGAGTATATAAAAGTACAGTACTAGAATGACCATCGATACAAATGCAAATTCTAGGTTACGCAACACTTGGAATGAATAGTGATTGAAACCAAATCAGATGCGGAGACGAATTTATTGAAAAAATGATTCACAACGATTCTTTGAGACAAAGGTACAAATGGATCGAAACTTTGGATTTACAAAACTCCTTTTCGAATATCCATTCTATATCGGACACACATCATACATGTATACTTGTATACTGTATGAAATTATACAACACAACCTTTTTCTTTCTTGGCATGCAATTTTGCTTTAGGATATATCATTACGTAGACTAACATATATTTTACACCAATTTTTAAATTGAAAGTTTCATGATCTAAAAGCTTTAGTAGTCTTCACTGATCTCTGTGTAATAGCCATTTTCATGCTGAATTATTTCATCCAATGAGCTTCTTGGGGAAGAAACAGAAGACAATTTGATTATTAGTAGTAGTGTAATCTACGATAACAAGATAACTATGATTTTTATTTCTTCTTTAATGTCGTAGGCCATAATTCCTTTCGTATAGAACTACATATAATTAGGAATAGATCGATTCAATTAATTATGTAGTTTGGTGAGCACACATATATATATATATATATATATATATACCCTGTATATATATATATATATATATTTTGCTAATGGCAAACAAACTTGAGAGTATGTAGCATGATTTTGTTTGCATTATAATTATGTTCTTCCAAATAATACTCTTTGTCCTAATAATACAACTTCATGATTTCTCGACGTCACTCTTTCTCAGCACGATATATATAATTTTCCTAAGCTCCTCCCCATGATTCATATTAGTCCAGCCTTGTTGTTTTGGTCAAATTATTAGTGAAACAGTTGAAACTTGGGGATTTTGTGTGATGGTATATAATGAACAAGGCTACAAAGAAAGGGAGAAGAAATCTTATTTACTTGAAGTAGTGACATACACATTCAAAATTTCAAAGTATAGAAATTGCACAATCTTTATGTTCAAGTGGGAATTACTGTAGGGCATTCCACATTCACATTGCCTTCCAGTTGCTGTGAATTTCAAACAGCCATTGAGAAAGGGGTTGAGAATAACTTCATAGCTGCAATTGAAATTTGAGGGGACAACTCAGTAGCCAGTTCATTTTCAACAATGTAGTTTCAGTGATTATCGGTGCAGAATCAGCTTTCCAGGCCAGACTAGGTAATAAAGCAGAAATGTCTTGTCATCCCAGAACGAATCAAACCAGCTCCATCTGATCTAGGCTACAGCTTTCCAGTGGAGAAAGTCTTGGGTGAACTCAAAGTCGTGGGAGAAAACTTTGGTAAACCTCTGAAAATTTGGCTACCAGCAAAGTTAATAATT
The DNA here is from genome assembly GCA_034370585.1 of Fragaria x ananassa. Classification (NCBI taxonomy): domain Eukaryota; kingdom Viridiplantae; phylum Streptophyta; class Magnoliopsida; order Rosales; family Rosaceae; genus Fragaria; species Fragaria x ananassa. The sequence continues at coordinate 3,602,457 of CP139764.1, read as the reverse complement.
AAACAACCTAAAATGACAAGGGAGCCATATCCATTTCCATTTGATTCAAAATCTTTGTTGTTGTATACCTAGTTAGTGTTTGAGAAACTTAGGTTCGACCTCAAAAATTGTATGAAAACGTGTATTGTAGCCCTATTCTTTGTTTGGGGCTGTAAGCCTGAAAGTTCTTCTATTATTTTACCTGAACTTTCCCGTAATTTAACTCCTTCGAGCAATGCAAGTGAGTAAAGCAGTACTCGACTCAAACATTTTGAACTCGGAGCTCATCCATATGCTAAAGAAACAAGCTTGAATGAGAAACTGGGAATGCTCCTCACATTACTTTAGTTGTTAGGGACACGAGTGATTAACAAGCATCTTCATCAGCAAAAAAAAAAAAAAAAAAAAAGTTAAGCCCGGAGAACTCAATCATACTCTCACCAAAATCTTTTGCCTGATAGAGTTCTATTTTGAAACTAATGTACAAACAACAAATCCAAAAGTTGCTTAAAGTTGCAAAACAATGGAATCCATATATGCAGAGTGTGAAGTTGTCCAGTACATGGGAAGCAACATGATTGCCGGGATAGTAAAACAAATCAGATGGTGTCTCACCAATGACTAAATAATTCAAGAGTAAATTGTACAAATACTCCTAACTTAAAGAACATGAAAGATTCATATAGTTAAAAGGAAAAGAAAAAGAAAATCATGTAGGCTATTCCAAAATACAAATTTGATCTAAATTCTATCCCTATGGCATTGTATATCTGAGGCAGTATAGTTACATGTATCAGTCACTGAAACAATTTCCCTGTGTCTATGGAGCTTTAGGGCTTAACGGCAGAAAAGACCAAGTTCACTGCCGCGCTCCTTTTCATATGTCTCAATGTAATGATATATGATTGTAACTGCAAGTAATATCCCAGTTCCTGAGCCAATTGCTCCCATGAAATCTGCGAGAACAGTCAAGGCACCAATGCACATTCCTCCAAATGCAGCTGCAGTTGGTATATAGCGATTAAGTTCCTTCTCCAAGTTTGATTCCCTATGTCCGCGCATCACCATGTTTTGGTCCTATACAGTGTAGCAAAATAAATGTTAAATTCTAACAGACAGGCAAGATTCTCTTCATTACGGATCACTAAAATGCATACTCGGTTAGTTATGCGTATATTGAAGATTCCACTGTTGCCTTAAAACGGCAGTACTAATGTCTCACAGATGTTAATGTAGGAATTATGTTGGTGAATACAGTGGTACTGGGAAGAAATATTGTAAGGACTAGGATAGGTAAGACCAAAAATACCTTGAGCTGCTTAGCTACATCTCGGGCGGAAGAACCAGAAACTTGAATCCAAGCTTTTGATAAAAGTGCACAGGCTGCAAGCATAAACACTAGATAAAATAGAGCATGGAATGGATCGGCTGCCATGCTTGCCAAGCTGCAATTAAAACCAAATCAGTATTACGGTGTTAACACTTAACAGTACATGCTTTTGCTTACTCTAAGTATTAAGAAATATCAATTACTAAGGGCAGATTAATTCGATGTTGGATTACCTTGATGGTGGAGTGATATAGTAAGCAAGACCACCAACTGGAATCAACTGGCCACTAGAATACCCAGACTCCTTCCACTTCCCCAACAAGTTTACCAAGAAATTCCCACCGTGCATCTTGTACAGTAACTATACCGAGAAAAAGAAAAATGTCATTCCATTGAAAATAGATGCAGCTTAATTAAAAAACTTCAAGTTTATTGGAAACCAATTTACCTGGGAGCAAAAGGAAAGGTTGAAGACAAGAGCAGATTGGAGAATGATTGGCATGTTAGAGGTGTAGAAAAGCTTAATAGGATACGATCTCTGTTGTCCCCGGTTAACCTTTGATCCCACTGATAATTCCACACGAAAGCCTTGGAAGTAGATGACAATAAGAAAGATCAAGACTGTAGCCAGCAAATTTGTAACATTTGGTAGGTCCTGTCGATAGAAAGCCTCTCGAAGAGCTCGTACTTTGTCTGCCTTGTTATTAGGAGATGGACCAAAGCAAGAAGGGCACCTTCAAATTGAGGTCCACGGTCGTTGTTTATAGTTGTGGGACTAAAAGACTTCCAAATGATGTTTTCACTGCATATTCAAACATTAACGAAGGAAACACGATAGAACATATAATATGCCAATCCGATGTGTATTTCGATCTGAGCATACCAGATGTTGGTAGCTATGAAGAGGGAGATCCCTGATCCGAGACCATATCCCTTCTGAAGAAGTTCATCTAGGCACATCACAATGATTGAAGCGAAGCAAAGCTGACTTAATGTAAGAATGGCATTCCCAACACCAAGTTGACCAACAGGACCATGCATTCCTGATAGGACATAGCAAACAGCTTGACCAACAGCAATGAGGATTCCAAGCAGCTTTTGTGCTCCGTTTCTGCAATTAGAAGCCGATAAAAAACAGATCATTAGAATGTTAAGCAAGCGACAAACTGAAAATATTGGCAAGTTTTTTTACAACAAGATTTGAAAAATAAACATTAGTATGCACAGATTCAAACCCAACAAACTTAGGAGCTCCTAAAGCAAAGTTCTTCACAACGTGGAGCATCTAAGGCGATGAAAAAAAATTGAATCAAACAATTAGAGCAAGAAAACTCACAATAATGCGCGATCCTCACGGAAGCTGTTGTCCACTTTAATCATCTTTGAACCAACCAAGAGTTGCATCATCATTCCAGATGTCACAATAGGGCTAATAGCAAGCTCCATTACAGTCCCGCGGCTAGATGCCATAATAACACGCATCCAATAAAATGGATCAGCACCAGTTGTAGAGTGTATTCCATACAGGGGAAGCTGACTACACACAAGAAAGATGCCTAGGGAAGACAAGGTATATACCAACTTCTCAGACAACCGGACCTTTCTGTTAGGACTTTCAACCTCCGGTAGAAACGGAAGAAAGGGTCTGACCAAATGCAGCACTCTAAATTCTCCTGGCATTGCTAGTACCTAAACCAGGCCAATAACCAGCATCGAAGTCATTAGCACATTCTCTATATAACCAAAATTCGTCAAACAAAAGATCAAGTCTAAGAGCTCGAAGCCATTCAGACCAATCGATTGCTAGCATAAGTTATAGCACAAACAGTGACATGAGATAAGAATTAAACTAGTTTTCTGTTCTATAGTACTCTACATAAACAGCAAGCAGTAAGCATCTCTCTCAGGAAAGAGAAAGGGTAATGTTAGGAGAAGGATATGCTTAGGCTCAGTAGTTTTTTTCTTCAGATTTCTTGGACTTCAAGCAATCAACTATAGCTATCTAAACAAAAACTCTAAGCAGTTATAGGCAGGGTGTTTTACCAGAGATATCGATCAGGGAGCTCAACACCTTGAATTGGTTTTTGATTACACCAAGCAAAACAATGAAGACGAAGACATAAAGCAAGCGACGGGTAGAATAGAAAACGAGAAGACCCCCTGGACTTTTTATAGATATTAGAATGATGATCCTAGCCAACTAAGGTTTGTTTCATCCGAATTTTACTTGTAACCTGATATGTAATCCAATGGGGAATACCATATCACATACATGTTTTTGTGTTGGCATTGGTCCTATGTTTACTCTTGGGTAAAAAGTGAAGATTACAGATAGTCAGGTATCCGTTTTAACTACTCATACAAGGACGGTAAATGTAACTCATCCGCAGTTTCATTATCTTTTACAAGGTCAGATTGTGTATGAGATGGGTTTAACTCCACCCAAAATTCACAAACTAGCTAAGTACCCCACGTATGAATTCGGGGTTGTATCCTAATTCAAAACTACAGTCTGTATATGCTTCCTCTGGTAGGGTCACCCTCAACTTGATTTATCAACCATGGTGTAGAAAACCAAACCTATGATTCAGATTTCCGCCTCCTTTCGCTTAAGCTGGCAGATTAAGCTTTGCATTGTTTTTCCAACTGTAAAACAAACACCATTTAACTGTTAAAAACCTACTGAGATACTAAAGGATTATTGGAAAGAAGTTGCCAGGATTTGCTACCTGAGAAAGTAGTAGTAGAAAAAATCTGCATATAAAGCTGTCTGAACCAGACCAGATATGCAAGCTGCAAAATCATACAAGAGAAAAGGAGTCAGCCAAACTCTACAAACAGCAGTAATGGAACGGAAAAGTGAAGGATGACGTATTTCTTCGGCACTTCTCATATAACTTACCTATCCATCGACTGAATTTTGCTTCTGTGAAGTAGCGGTAGATCCAGTTGAGTATGTACAATGCACGATAGGCCCTGCAATTTTGAAACATAAGTATCCCAAGATGCATTACATTTTTACAGATCTACATCACAACCTCTAAATCTTCTACCATTAGGAGCCATTTTATGTGACTGAACTGCTGCATTTGTGAAGTTCTATTGATTTCAATATATTCAGCATCTATGCCAGGAAGAAATAAGAAAAACATTCCATAAGATTCATAACCACATTATTCAGAGACCAACTCTACAACTAGCTACGTGTTTAAAGTAAATGTTATGGTCTGAAACACCCGTTACATAATCAGACTATACATGTCAGATTCTCAGTTTTTGATGCATAGGAACAAGGTACCATTATAATAAGGAGTTTTCATTATTAAAAGCAGGGGTGGCCTGTACATGTTAGGTTTACCACCCAGCCATTGGTGCATCCAGACTGCTGAGTAGTCCAGATACCATAAAAACAGTTTGCTTTCCAAAACAAACAAAGAAATATCATTCTTTATTATATCAAGGGTCCTTACAAAAATTCCACAAAAGTGGAGAGATTAACAATCCAAAATATGAAATAACTACAGCTTATGATTCTGCAATGAGTAATGGGTATTGCTTCTCAGATGCCCTTTGTCTGTGGTTCTAAATTCTTGGTATCACAGATATGCACATTTTCTCGGACTCCAACAGAAACTAGCAACACATCCAATGCAGACATTTCTTTGGTAGACATCTTGGTTTAAGAATCAATGTGACCAAGCTAAATGGTGGTCCAAAATTCCTTAAGGCACTAGGTTGTTGTTCATTAGATGAAAACCTACTGTAGATATTGAGATGTGATGAAGTTGACTGTTACATTACAACTCGGCATTTCAAATAATGACTTCTCAATTATGATTGCAAAAAAAAAATGAGATCAGAGTTGTCCCATTTGTAATTCCATAATGTTACAAGAGACACATGGGAGATATCTGGTAATCAGACTGTGAATAATAAGAAAGCAAAATTTTTTGAGAAAACTATATTCACTTGAACTTCAAGTAATAGACACCTTTGAGTCATTCAATTCTATAGCACATGACAATGAGGGAAAGAGTAATATACTTACCCCAGAAAGAAAACATACTGCCCTGTCAAATTATCCACATTTCCACTTCGTTGTAGCAAAACTAATTGTGGAATAATCGCGACTGCCTCCAAGTATATTGAAAATGCCCAGAAGACCTGAAAATAGTTTTACTTCAGCATTAGAAATACACTATGTTGCAGGAATGCAGGTTCACCATTATGGATTAGGAAGTTGGGGCCCGACATATGCGAGCAAAATGAAAATCTTACAACATATATTACGGACCAAGAATGAAGCTCCAGACAGTAAATTTTTAACAAAAACACTTTTGATACTATAACTATAAACTAAAATAAAATGTCACAATTAAGTGCATATCTAGTCAAACGGTCCCAGTAAGAAACGGATTTAAAGCACGACACTTTAATATAGAGTATTGATACCCCGGAAATGTCAGAACCAATATGCAACATACAACAATCACAACGCTAGCTCTCCTCCGCAAGGAACACCATGTCAGAAAGGCCAAGTGGTTGTTTTTTCTCTTGGAACTTTTTTCAAGAAAACACTTCTATATAACAGTGACAAATGAAGACCATGACCAGAGGAAACTTGAATTCTTACTAGAATATCAATAACTATCCTTCTGAACACGACTAACTCAAACATAAAGGGCCAGAATCTAGCGTAAAAGATGACCTAAAACAATTCGCTGCAAGGTTAATGGTAATCGAATAGAACAATGGTTCGAGGCATAAACTAGCAAAGCTACACAGGCCGCCACTACATTACAACAACACAATACACCACCAAAAATGCCAAGCAGAAATCAGTATAACTTAATCAACCAAAACAATCGCAATCCGAAAACGACTACAAATAAAACCACAGGAATCAACAAAGTTCAAATCTAGTTCAAGAAATGCGTCACCTCCTGAAACGTGAACTTCTCATTAAAAAGCAGAGCAAGCACAAAGCAAGCTCCGACGAGATAGTCATGACGGAAAGTGTCCAGCTCCTTATCGTAGGACCGCCGCACCGTCCTGTGCCGCCGCATAATCACAACAATCAACACCGAGCTCAAAATGAACACAACCTTCATCACAGAGTTGTAGACCGAAATGAAATCCGTGAACAGATCCAGGTACCGCGCCAAGAACACCACCGCGTAGAGCTCCTGAGTCTTTAGCGAGATCCCTGCAGCAAAAAACCTAACCCGATCGGAACCGGAGAAGCGAAATGCGAGACGGTAAAAGAGGCGGTGATTTTTTTTTTACCTGAGCAGGATCTGGTGGCGTAGATTTTGAGGAGGACGACGAGGATGCTGATGAGGTGAGACATGTCGCCGGCGAGCCTGAAGGCGTTCATGGCTGGAAGTCGGAGATTTTTTCGGTGCTGCCCTAGATTGGAGGAGAGAGAGAAGACGGAGGGGGATATTGACTAGGGGGGTGACCTGTGTGTAGAAGTGTGAGAGAAGAAGGAAGGGGTGACGTGGCAGTCGGAAACGGTTTTTACCTTCCTTGGCGCAATTTGGCGCGTTGGATTTGTTTGAGGGTGGGATTTCATTGGTGACGTGGCTGATTTTACCTTTTTCTTACTGAGTTGAACTAAATGGGTAAAAAACCTGTACGGTGTCTAGAGACTTCCAAAATAAATTGTACTTTGTGGTACTTGAGAATTTCTGCTGCTACCTTAACTATTACGCCCTTAATAAAAACTAATGTTAGATCGATGACCTGATATGATATGTATTTAGAGAGTAATATTCACATGGTCGATTAAGAGATTTATGAACAGTCACAATTAAGTCATATTTGTTTCATAAAATCAGCACATAAGGAAATAAAAGTGATTATTTTCATGTGTTTGGGAACCAAAAGAAAAATGCTGGGAATGGAAAGTAGTTCCCATGTAGAAGGAAACTTGGGTGGAAATTGTTTCCTTCCACCCACCCTTAGGATTCAATTTTCGTTCTAGCTTCCTGCATTTATTGCGCTTGTCTTTTTATTAAATTGTCACTGCCCTCTTTTATCTATCCAGTCAAGAAGTGAACCACAAACGCCATATCAGACGGAGCTCGAGAAGAACTGAAGCCCTTTCTATCTGAAATTCTTCTTGTTATCGATTTCCTCACACAATAGCTACCAGGTACCTCTCTTTCTTGTATATTTATATTTGTATGTAATCATACTGTGGGTATTGTTGTTGATTACGTCTTGGTTTTGGTTTTGTTGTATGGCCGGGTAGTTTGTTTGATTGGATTATTCTCTCTTTTGAGAAAGATAATAGCTTTTGCTGTTAGGAGGTGAGGAATGATAGAATACTTTCAATGATGCTAGTCTTAATTGCAATTGTTTGTTTGAATTTGAATCACTAGAGACCTGATGTTTATGCAAGTGTTTTCAGTATTCTCGATTTGGATCTCTACTATAAGAAAACTGATTTTGTGCTCTATATGCCTCATCAGACCAAAATAAGAGTTTGAGAGTTGTTTGTATTTTTACTTTTATTTCCCCATATGGAGTTGTGCTTGTTTATTTGAAATGGGTGGCTTTGTTTTAAAGTTGTGTAGGTTATGACCATATGAAACCTTCTTCTGTTTTGATTTGTTTGTACATGTTATTCGTATGAATATGAAACTGATTTTGTGCCCTTCTTACTACTCTTTAATTGCTAGTTTGTTACCATATTAAATTCATGATTAACAGGGAGTTTGCAACATTATGCTATAAACTTTTAATGGAGTTTGGAATATAGTTTTCAGCTTGTTCAGATTTCTATGTGTGGTCTTGTTAAGATTCAAGATGGTTATGTTTATTTTTTAGGGATTCAAGATGGAGATATCATTTTCTAAGAACATATAAACATGATGGTTTCAATTTTTCTATTTTGAGTCTGCTATGTGTATTTTAGATTTATAAGAAATAAAACCTGGTAGTTTTAGTTGTCCACTTACTACTTTTTGATTGTTACCACATTAAATTCCTCATTAATAAGAACTTTGCAATCTGTTTAAAACTTGTAATGGAGGATGATGAATGATATAGCAGTTAGCCTGGTTACTTACATTGTGAATGATATAGTAGTTGAGGAAGAAGACTTAGTTTAATACAAAGTCCTCTACTTTGTAATTTGTTTTAAGAATTGAAATTTGTTTAGTCATTGTGGTTTGAAGTCGACATCTGTTTAGTCATTGTGATTTTATTTTAATCTGAATAGTCTTTAAAGTCACAATTTTTCATCAAAATAGTCCTTATGGTTTTATTTTAATCTAAATATTCCTTAAAGTCATGATTTTTCATCCAAATAGTCATTCTGACAATTTTCTCAGTTAAATGTCATAAGAACTATTCATATTAAAATCAACCATAAGGATTATTCAGATTAAAATAAAACTATAAGGACTAAACAGATGTCGACTTCAAACCACAAGGACTATATAATATTTTACCCTTGTTTTAAACTTGTAATGGATGATGAGGAAGGTAAGTGCTTGTTATGTAGTTTCCTAGAGAGTTTGAAACATGTTAGAGATAAATGTATAAAGCATGATAGTATGATGCTTGTCGAGATTCTTGTGTATTGGTTTTCATTTTTGTAGTTCTCTGTTCCAGTAAGTAATTTGAGTTGTATGAACTATATTTCACATCACGATGCTTCTTTTATGTATGATAGATTTGCAAGCAAACTTGAGATCCTCAACTAGTAGAAGTGGATGAAATAAAGTAAAGCAACCATCACACACTTGGACCCATGTTGAAGATGTACTTCTAGTTAAGGCATTATAATAAGCTTCTTAAATAATAGAGAAATGGATGATCAAGACTAATGTTGGCCTTAAAATGTGCTTTTGCTTTTATTTTAGAGTATTTGTAATCAAATTGTTTTAGATGTTATTATGTAATCTGGATTTTACTTATATTGTGATATTGGAACTTAATATTTGATTTCATGTTCTTATTTCATAGTTATTTGTCTTGAGACGTTGGTGATTTCTTTATGTAATTTGATATGATATGTAGATAATTGAAAATTGAATCGTTGCCGGGCTAACTTGGTGATAAGTTATCATAGCTTGTGAGGATATATGCAAACTAAACTATAAGGAAATCAATCTTCTAAATGCATGTCAATGTCACTTCAACTATTCAAATCATGTTATTGCATATTTCATTAACTTTTCTGGGTAGAAAATGTTAGTTGATGTGAACTTGAGTTTGGGTGCTACTATTAAGTAAAGAATAACCAGAATTTAATCACCAGAATTACTTCTTGGTTAAGAGTTGAGGGCATTATTGAAAAACTGATAGGATTTTTTGTTTCCTTTCCCAGAAGTACCAAACATTGCAATGGTAACTTAAATGATATATTCTGATTACATTCCTCATCTTTCCAAACACTGGAAAGCAAAAATGACAGGAATTGCAATTTCCCTTAGGAAAGGAAAATCCAAAGAATTGATTTTCTTTCCTTTCAATTCCGTCAACCAAACGAGGTTTTAGATTAATATTTAAGGGTTGAAAACAAAACAATTATACTAAAAAAATAATTCTCTTCATCCTTAAATTTAAATCTAATAGTGACTGACCACGAATCTTTTAGTACTATGTATTTAGACTCTTCTTTATTACATGAGCAATTTGACTCGGTTACAGCCCCGGTCAGCCACAGCCACAACGTACCTCTCACGGCCCAACTTGACCTAAAAGCTCACGACTTACTCTCCAAGTTCGCTTGAGGACCTTATTCCTCCCACCAGGCCCATTGACCACAAGATCCCTCATGTGCGGCCCTATTGATATCCGCCTTCTCAAAAAAGCCGAATTAGAAACGCAAGTGCGAGAGATGCTCGCTAATGGGCTTATTGGCCCAAATAATAGGCCATTCTCCTCTCCTATTTTGTTGGTCCGGAAACAACCGCCATCTCGACGTGGTCGCTACAATTCTTAAGTTTGCAACTGCTTAAGCATTTTCTTTTGGTCTTTCAATTTCTTTCGATTTCTACACCCAACACTAAACATGATTGCATAGCAAAGGAGTGCGAAGCCGCCACCAACTAATTATCCTCACTAGCTAGAAGACTAGAAGTTATCACACTTTGAGGCAATGCTTTTGTATAGATTAGAGATCACACCACTCCCTAAGCTGAAATATTAAGGTTTTGAACACAAACCCATGTCATTGTCCCTCGGGAACTAGACAAAAAGAGGAGCTTTTCCACTCTCCACCCTCCTTAGCTAATTGAGCAAACCCATGATTGAGCAAAGTCAGCTGCATATCTATATTGGCATAATTGTTTGATACATATCTCATGCATCATCAGCTGGGTTAATCATGATTAATCGGGCCCTTCCATACTCGTTCATGTTTATACAATTCGCTTGTGACCTAAACAATTCGCTTTCACTTTCACTTTGGTATATATTAGTCATTATAGCTAATTAGGGTTTGGCAATGCTATCTATGAGTCATGGAAAGCAGCAGCATGCAGTCGAAGTTTTGCTGAGAAATAAACAAAGTTAATTTGGCTAGTTATATGTAGCTAGCTCCTCGTCGATCACCGGCCAACTTCACTTTCACTTTATGAGTCTCCTGTCTCCGGCGGTTAGGTCACCGATCCAATAACAGAATTCAGGTTGGCTTCAATGTAATGCATGAGGAACATTAGGCAATGTGTTTCTTGTGTTGGTGCCCTAGCTGGCAGGGATGCAGGCATCATCTGATATGGTCCTGCTCCCTCTCATATATTATTTTCAGTTATGAGAATCCTAGAGATTTCACATGTGACTAACCTCTGAACCAATTAACTTATCCTCTGAAAATCTAAGCCTCTATATATGATCTTGGGGGTATGATTTATAAGAAACCAACAGTTTGCATTGTTTCAAATATTAATTCGTTCATCTCCGGCCATGCCATCACCCCTTAGTAAATACTTTGGTCCCCTAGCTACATTATCAATTTCTCATAGTAACCACCCATACACATGTATATGCTGGCTATATATATAAGAACTTCACCAACATCTATCTGGAGCCATTTTCTAAGTGTATATATGCATTTCTATATAGAGGTGAGCTTGTCGATCACATTATATAAACCCGATATATATCGGTTCCTATTCAGAACGAAACTTCTCTCTAAAATTAAAGTGTGGAGTTCCTTATTAAACTCAATTTTTCGTCATATTTTTACATCTTCACCGTTCAATTTGTATAACCTACTAATGCATAGATTTTTTTAAAAATATTTTATTAATAACTCATACTCTTATATATGTCAATGAGGTTTGAACCTGTGACCTTAAAGTTGTCAATTAAACACTTTAAACAACCATGCCACAACTCACCGACTAATGCATAGATCAATTATGCAAAGTTTCATTTGATTTGATGATCATTTGAGTTTTCGTAATCGTTATTTACATAAACAGTTTTGGTGAGACAAATTTATGATCCGTTCATTGATTTAATCTAATTCGATACTTTAATGATCATCGATTTTAATGAAATTTTGCATGAATGATCTATACATTAGTATCAATAAACTGAATGATAAAGATGTGGAAATATGACGAAAAAATGAGTCAACTAAAGAACTTCGCACTTTAATTTTAGAGATATGAAATATATATAATTTAATAACCATATATAGGTATGAGGTCTCTGCCTCTCTGGGATTTGCTTGTTTGCTGTGCCTTGATTTTTTGCCTGGTTCTTTGTCCAGGGCTTATCACTAAAACAATGAGAATCAAACAAGCTATTCATGATCGGTTTCCAAGGCTAGAAATGGTATATTATGAACTGTAACAACCAACAAAAAAGAAAAGAACAAAACAACACTATAATTTCGCTAATCAAGTTATTATAGGATTGGCGCCATGCCAGTTGAAACTTGAAACCCAAGTCGATAATTGACAGGATCAATCTTGTATATAATTCATAATTTCATATACCTAAACTTACATTTGATGGTAGATTACTGTCTTTGATGAGCAGCTAAAACAATTACAGACTTACAGTTTGTCTTGCATCAAAGATTCCCCTAAAAAAACAAGTATTCCAGAGAATCCTATGATTTTGATCTAAATTAGAAAAATGAAAATAATTAGGTCAGAAAAAAGAGAATCATATCTCTATTTTCACCAAAAGTAGAAGACAGAGGACCTGTCCAGTTCTTCTATCCTCATCGATTTTTCTTCAATTGTCCATATATATTGCCAATCAAGCTATGAATGCTGCTCTGCTCCACCTGAGCCCCTCCTATTGAAGGACCCCAGATCAGTCATCAAATCTACTCAACGGTCTTGATCAAACACATGGATCATATATCTACCAGCTTGCTGAGAATGGTGAGCATCATTATGAAATATCCAGAAGAGATCATCATTGGTGAGTTCAATGGTGACACGTGACAGTGACTGATAGTTGAGCAGTCTTCGATACGTGACGAACAAATGAAAAATAAAAAATCCTATCCCAGTAGCCATCCTTCTTCTTCGATCTTGTTGTTTCTTTTTCCTTCAATAAAAATTGGCTGGGTTTGGCCTAACCTATTGGGGAACCGATGCAGCTATAGCTTATGAGTCACAGTCTTTGCACAGAGTTTAATTGGGGAATTGAACTGAAATATTCTTCAACAAATGTTGTCAATCAATCAATCAATCAACATTTTATTTGCAGAAAAGAGGAAGAAGAAGAGGGAGATGAATAGGGGGAAAGGAGAATATACAGTGCAGAAAAAAGGATCACGATTTGTAGAGCGAGGAAGGCCAACCGTTTTAGGACATTTTAGAGGATGAGTGTGACTGATTGAGCAAATCACTCGAAATTAGGATGGCTTAAGGCAGACATAAATGTCATGTCCTACATTCTGTGTACGTTTTAATTGTTGGAAAATTGTCAAGGAGTGGTACATGATATTGTGGGTTGTTAGTCAAGGTTCTTATGTTTGTTAAACTTATATCTATCAATAAAGTTAAAAAAGACAAACCACAAGTTAGTGATAGAGTCAATAAATATTGAACTTAACCGTTAACTTGTTTGTTGTAGCTAATAAATTTAGTAACCACAAAGTCGTTAGATAATTTCTTAATATGTAACGAATTATTAAAGTAGATTTTCTTATGTCTCGGACAGAAAAGAATCGTTAACGAATAGTCTACACAAGCGTAACTCTTTCTTTCTAATTAAAATGAAATGTCGAATTTGAATTATAAAACTAATTTCATGTCAGTTGAACTAAAGTCAGTACTTTTCTCTACGATTATGCAAAATGAATCCCCAAATTAGAAAAGTATTCAACTCCCTTGATGCTAATTGAAAATCAAGCCTTTTACAAATGGAACAAAATCCTCTAAATTGGGTTTTAACAGTGATTCAGTGTCGAATAAAATAAAAGCAGTACAAATTGAAGCTTCCACAGTCATTGTCAACCAAATCAATCAATTTTCTAGAGGGTCCTCTCCCTGTACTCGATCTGTAGCCTATTTAACATGACCATCATCAAGTTTCTGCTACAATGTTCCCAGCTATAACATGGAACGGAGCCGTTGGGTTTTGGCTGTTGGTCCCCAGATTTCGAAAACTTCAAACTCAGTTTTTCTTAGAAACAAAAATACAAAATCCACGCAATAAAATATAAAGACTATACCAAGTTTTGGTTGCATGCTCAAACAAACCGCTTTTGCAACAATGTGTTGTGTTCTGCTTACAGAGGTGTCTCTCTGTTTGTGTCTATAACAGATCTCACACCAATCACCCACATCTCTCTCTCTCTCTCTCTCTCTCCTCACAAAATGCCCACACTCTCTTTTCTCTCACTGGTCACTACCCTTTTGCTCTTGAACTCTCACACTTTCAAGTTCTAGAGGTGTTGTTGGTCTGTGAAAGCAAAAGGGGCTCATGGAGTGCATGTGAAGCTCGGCGAGAGATCTGGGTGGGGTTAATGACCGAACCAAGTTCACAGCTTTTTCTGATTTTCAGGTGATTGGAGTGTACCCTTTTTCACCTTTTGGCTCTTTTTGGATGTTACTTCATGTTCTTTCTATCCCAGCCTTGTTAGTTTTCTACCAACTTTTGTCATAAAGGTGGAGTCTTTGGGTCTGGGAGCAAAAGGGTTTTGTGTTTTGATTGGTTCTGAGGTTTGGGAAAATGGGTTGTGTTTAGTTTGTACTGTGGGACTGTGTGGGAGTTGGGTTTCTGGTGTTTTTTGGGGTTTCCATTTGGGTTTAGTACTTCAAAGATTTGTAATTTGGTGCTGTCTTGGATGAACTAATGGGGGGTTTATTGTGTTTGAGTGAGAAATTTTGCTTTTTTGAGGGAGTTTGCAAAATTGCAAGTGTGTGCTGTTATACTTGGAAATGTTGTCAATTGAATTGAAGTTGAGTTTTATCTTCTTGTTGATGGAAGGTGTTTAATTGATTGCTGGTGATTTATGGCATTGTCTCAAGCTTGCTAGAATGTTAGTGGGACTGCCATTGGTGGAAATGTACTCCCATTATATGTAATGATTGAGAGAAACCATGCCAAACAATTTATTTTGTTTCATTGATTTGGAGGAGATTCTGGTATCGGATACGTAGTAGAGGGTCTGATCATGACCAGGGCTGTCCGAGATAGGATTCTCAAGGATGCAAATGGTGACATTAGTGATCATCTGCGCAACCACATTCATTTGACAAATTGCATTCACTTGAAGAACCATATGCACAAGCACAGCCCCATATTGGCCGATAGGTCTCTTATGAGGGACTTGGTTGTCCTTCAGAGGTCTCGATCTCTCAGGGACCCCTCTGCGAGCCCTCCTTCATGGCAGTCTCCTTCCATTGTTGAAATGCTTTCCAAGAAAGGTGAAAACAGTCCCTTGGTGCGGGAGGGGAGAAGGTCAGTAGGAAGTGAGCATCGAAGGGAAGGTAGGAGGTTGTTGGCAAGTTCTCCACCCTTAGCAAGTTTCGGAACATCAAGAGTTGCTCCAGATGAAGCTAATGGGGAGAATGATGGGTTAGCTGGAGTCAGTGAACATGGTAGCAAGAGTGGAGTGAGAGATGGTAGAAGGATCAGAAGAGAAGAGTCTAGTCAGAAGAGCAATAAGAGTGATATTTTGGGCGGCAAAGAGGAGTCTGCGCTAAACCAAAATGGTCATGATTTAACTCATGATACTGTTTCTCGAAATTCAGAATCAAAAAGTAGAAAAAGTAAACAAAAGGGAAAGCACATCCAAGGTGTTCAGATGAAGACTCTCTCGGAGCAATTGAATGAAATTAGGATGGATAGTGATGATTTAGCATCGTCCAACATTCATCTACCTGGAAGACGGTTACGTCAAGAAAGAATTGTTGAGGAACCGGCAGCCAGCATTCGAGGCAATTGCAGTGGACTGAGTAGGGTAAAACGGCGGAGATTTCGTGGTGCAAGAAGAAGCCGTGGTTCTGTAGCTTCCAGAGACATTGGAGCTCATAATGATTTGTCTGTGGCTTCTAATACTGTAGGTCATAGGTCAGGTCACTCAAAGTATCACATTGAGCAGGAGCAGGAGCAGGGAGAGGACGAGTATGAGGAGCAAAATGTTACAAGGGCTCCTGGAAATGGGTGTGGGATTCCATGGAATTGGTCAAGGATCCACCATAGAGGAAAATCATTCCTTGACATAGCTGGAAGGAGTTTTTCATGTGGTATGTCTGATTCAAGGTTTAAGAAAGGTGGTCTGGCTGCTCATGGCAGAGATATTTCTGATATGCCTATGGCCTCTGATAACTCAAGCTCTTCTACTAAATATGATGCTGAGGCATTGCCTTTACTAGTTGATGCATCCGGATCACAGGAAAGCACTGGTTGGGCACACAACTACTCTGGTGAACTAGGCATATATGCTGATAATCTATTCAAGAATGATGTAGGTTCTGAATATGCTTCTGAAGCTAGATCTGGCGATCAACACAAATTGAGAGGGCACCACTATGGCAGACACCAAAATCTGACGCAGAAGTACATGCCAAAAACCTTTAGAGATCTTGTGGGACAGAATTTAGTGGTGCAAGCTCTTTCCAATGCTGTCATGAAAAAGAAGGTTGGGTTGCTCTATGTATTCTATGGTCCTCATGGTACAGGAAAAACATCATGTGCTCGCATATTTGCTAGAGCTTTGAATTGCCAGTCTTTGGATCATCCAAAGCCTTGCGGCTTTTGCAATTCTTGCATTGCACATGATCTGGGTAAGAGTAGAAATATAAGGGAAGTTGGCCCTCTTAGTAATTTTGACTTTGAGAGCATTGTGGACCTACTTGACAATATGAGTATTTCCCAGCAGCCATCACAGTACAGAGTGTTCATTTTCGATGACTGTGATACTTTATCCCAGGAGTACTGGAGTGCCATATCAAAGGTCATTGATCGAGCACCCAGACGTGTGGTTTTTGTCCTTGTCTGTTCAGGTCTTGATGTTTTGCCTCACATAATCATATCCAGGTGTCAGAAATTCTTTTTCCCAAAGCTAAAGGATGCAGACATTATCTACACTTTGCAGTGGATTGCAACCAAAGATGACTTAGAAATTGACAAGGATGCACTAAAACTTATTGCGTCAAGATCAGATGGTTCATTGAGGGATGCTGAAATGACTCTTGAGCAACTGAGTTTGCTTGGCCAGAGAATATCTGTTCCTCTAGTTCAGGAACTAGTAAGTTTTTTCTTGTTGCACTGAAAATTTTGTTTTCTTCTGTTTATACATTGCCTTGCAAAATGGAGCTGATTAACATGCTTGAGCATTTCTGAAATGGGTTGTTTAAATTCTATTTTACACTCTCTTTAACATTGCCACATGGCCCAAATCTTGAAACTGGAAATTTTCATTTCATTTCTTGCATCAATATGTGCTACTAAACTTTCATTCGATATATATGTTCACTGTAAGGTGCATTACCATTTTAATAACTTTGGCTATCAAAGTTCATCATTGTCTGTAAATGCTTTCCTTTCAACGTGAGTTTCTGCAGAATCCTCCGATCCCACCTCTTCTGTCATAATAACATCCTGATTTCCTTTCAAAAAAAAAATTTCCTGATTTATGTTTTAAGCTATATTATTTCCGTTTTAGCTCAGTAATTGTGTCTCACACATCCCAGATTTCCCAGTTTCTCTTTATTTTTGAACTAGGTCTCCATCTTTTCTGCGGGTTAGGCAATTATGTGATCTTTTGCAATGTTAAACCTTAGTGGTTTGACAGTTGAGCAATTTGTGCTTGTTAATACATCAATTAATTGAAAGGTTTGGGAATGAGTTTCTTTACTGTACAAGGATTATCAAAATGTATATATTGAGAGTTGGATACTACCATATTAGAATGTTAAACATAATTTTGTGACCTGGGAATGGAAGTAAATATGTGGGTGGGATGGGGATGCTCCTTGAGCTTTGTGTGGTCAAACCTGTGCATATCTTGAATTTATACTTAATGAGGCTCTTTACCTTGAGGGCCATGTTTTATTACTTATGGGTTTCAATTTAATTGAATATTCTTCCGTCTATTTATATTTTAAAGATATTGTTACCAGTATATAGTGCCTAAAGATTTGACCCGGTTTGCAGGTTGGGCTTATCTCTGATGAGAGATTGGTGGATCTTCTTGATTTAGCATTATCTGCCGACACAGTTAATACTGTGAAGAATTTGAGAGTGATAATGGAAAGTGGTGTTGAGCCATTAGCCCTGATGTCACAACTTGCAACAGTCATTACAGATATACTTGCTGGCAGCTATGATTATACCAAAGAAGGGCGTAGAAGGAAGTTCTTCCGGCACCAACCATGTGAGTCGAAAAGCTGAATTAAACAATCCATTTGTTTGATAAAAAAGATAAAAGCAGTTTTGAACTCGTGGTATTAATATTCTACTTATGTAGTTACCTATATTCCTCTTTACTTGTAAAGTTCATATGAAATCAGTATACTTCTCCTCACTATTTTAATTCAATATTTTTGACATGCTTTAACTTTCTTTTCATATATGAAATGCCTTATTGGAGACCTCTTATAGCGTAATATTCCAGTTAAGTCCTTGCCTTAATTAGGTTGCCATTTTTCAGTCAATTGACAAAACAAATTAACTGGTTGCAGTATCCAAAGAAGACATGGAGAAACTACGTCAAGCTTTGAAAACTTTGTCTGAGGCTGAAAAGCAATTGAGGACATCAAATGACAAGTTAACATGGCTAACAGCTGCACTTCTCCAACTTGCTCCTGATCAGCAGTACATGTTGCCTAGTTCTTCTGCAGGCACTAGCAATCACAGTCCTTTGGCCTTAAATAATGCTGGTGGAAGGGATGTTCCTAGTTATGACAGAGGCTTGCCCACAAATGTTAGAAACGCAGGAAGTTCTGATCTCAGAAAAAGTCATGCTGGGGATAGTATGGCTAGAGCTGCAAACTCTGCTGATG
Source organism: Fragaria x ananassa (assembly GCA_034370585.1). NCBI lineage: Eukaryota > Viridiplantae > Streptophyta > Magnoliopsida > Rosales > Rosaceae > Fragaria > Fragaria x ananassa. Next base: position 3,583,707 of record CP139764.1, on the reverse strand, counting down.
TAGTAAAAGGGAGCGGGAGGAATAGTGTTGACAGAAGCTATAAAGCAATTGAAGAAATTTGGTTGGAGGTGCTTGAGAAAATTCCATATAATCGCATAAAAGAGTTTTTGTACCAAGAAGGGAAGCTAATCTCAGTCAGTTTTGGTGCAGGTATTGCCTAATTTGCATAATGCTTTTGTGAACTTACTGCACAGTTTAGTACCTGCATATCTGCATACACAGGTTTTTTGATCCAAGTCAACTTCTATGCAGTGACACGTAGGTCCTTTTAAAATTAAGGATTAAGAGATGTAGATGAAAAGAAAGTTATAACAGGACATTTACACTTGTTAGGACCTCTCAAATTATATCTATCCCACTGCTTTTCATGAACAGAGAACGTTGTGCCTCTTTCTTTTGCTGAATTCCCCGTCTACAATTCCAGTGCATCTAATCTTTTCCATTCATGTTAAAGAATTGGCAAAAGATTATGTTATTCGATTAGTTAATTAATGAGTTTATGTCTATATGTGCATAATTTACATTATGGTTAAGTCTTTCAAGCTGCACATGCTTGAAGTCTATCTTATCTATCCGTATCAGTTATATACTTATCTATCTCTACTTGACATGTTTCCTTCTACATCCATCTGTGGAGTATGAAATGATATGAATTGTCTCTGACTGTTCTGTTCCTTTAGTATGGCACTGAATTGGCCTCATTTTTTTTTATACTTCACTTGCCATAGTGAAGCCACTCACATTTTGTAACTGTGCATGGAACAATCTGATTTGCATAGTTGTCTGAATCTTCATGTGATTTTAATCGTCTCTTTTGCAGCTCCCACTGTGCAGTTGATGTTCTCCTCACATATGACTAAATCTACAGCAGAGAAGTTTAGAGCACAGATTTTACACGCGTTTGAGATGGTTCTTGGGTCTCTCATGACAGTTGAAATACGAAGTCTGTCTAAAAAAGATACCAAGGAAGGGGCCCAGAAGCCTATTATCATACCCGATGCCCAGCACCTACACTCTGAAACCCACAAAATGGGGAAGAGTGAAATTGTTGAGGTAGCTGCTTCTCCTAGGGACGGCAAGGGTGGTGGTCATATTGATAACCATAAAGAATCTAGTGCGCGGTTGGGAGAAGCATCTATACAACATAAAATTGGGGAACCAAGTCAGAGTCTAAGCCTCGTCAGGGGCAAGGTGTCCCTCGCACATGTAATTCAACAGGCAGAAGGATGCTCACAGCTCAGTGGATGGTCACAACGCAAAGCCGTTTCTATTGCTGAAAAGCTTGAACAAGATAATCTGTAAGTGCTGCTATTCCATATTGTCTTCTGAATAATTGGAGAGTGAAATCCACGCTCACCATTTTACCCATATACCTGTGGTTTTTTAGTACTTAAAATCTTCATCTTCTGTGACTTCAACATAAAAGAGGACAGAGTGGAATCTGAAAAAGGCAGTGTGGATGTCAATCCTATTGTAATATTTCCATTCACCTTCGGAACAGTAGGTCATTGACAAGACAATCACACTTCTCATATGACTATTTTAATTCATAAAATCAGAAAAGGTGAAACTTATACATGCTATGGCTTTAAAAAGTCAGCATTCAGAACTATAATATCAAAGTCTAGGGCTCTTCATTAGTTCTTTTATTTGAAAGGGTGCTGATACTTGCTAAACCTACAGGAGATTGGAATCTCAATCGAGAAGTTTGATTTGCTGGAAAGCATCCAGACTAGCTCGTCGAAAGGTAATCTATGGTGGTTTTTACAATGTTACATAATGCTTAGTTCTATTGTTTCTGTGTTTGGATCAGTCAGGCAGTAGCTTCAATATTTATCTCACTATTCTCAAGGCAATCCCTTTGAAGATGTAACTTATCAATGATATTTCATATGCAGCTTTCCCGTTTGAAAATGAGGACAAGGAGGCCACATTCACTGCTGAAGCTTGTTTCTTGTGGCAAGTGTCTCACATCAAGATCTCCAGGGTAGTATGAGAAGAGTAGGTTTGGCTTAGGTTTGAAGGTTTTGTACAACCTCATCTGTATGTCTTGTATTTAGCAATTTAGTCAATTTCCTTCAGTTCTTTAGATCAATTTATCCTGACAAATCCTTCTATATCGAATAAGAGTATGATATATATATATTCAGTGAAAAAAAAAAAGTTGAAGTTCTGGAAGATTCCATTTTCTCTCATCTTTTTTTCTTCCTTCCACAGCTCATCATTTTAAACAGTTTCAGCAAGCTACTGCCCCTAAAATATGTTGCCTTTTTTATAGAAAATAAATATAGCCAGGTTTCTTAGGTATTTTCTTAAACTTGGATTCTTTTACGATAAATAGTTCTGGTGATTTTGAGAATATTTTGCTTGATTGAACCCTGATTTGCTGCCACAGCTGTTGCACTTTTTTGTCAATGGTTCTGGTATGAACCCATAGGATCTGAACTTGCTGTCATTTTCTGGGTCGTCATCACTCCTTAATTAATACTTAATTGTCATGTGTCAATTAAGCCTGGCTACAGTTATCTTAATCTTACACACAGTTTCAAACTCCGTGGTCGGTCTTTTGTGAAATTGGAATAGCCTTTCCAGAAAGGAACTTCAGTCTTTTCTCTGTTTTTCAAAAACAAAGCCTTAATTTCCCTTCCTTCCTTTAGGGCTTCTTTCCATTGGAGTGATGTTCCACAAGGATTCCTTCACTCCACAAGTTTGGTTTTGGTAACATCAGCATCTTGTTGAGCTCTGAAAAGTGAAAACATCAGCATCTTTTTCGACTAGTTCAGGTAATACTATCGTGACATAAACTGTAAACGCGTTCCGTTATCAGTAGTTTCGGAACCTAAGATGCTTGCGAGCCAATTTGGACCCTAAAACGTTAGAGTTTACAGCTATTATGCGGATTAACATGTTACGAAATCGTATTGCTCTTAAGGAAATGACATTAGATGATGGGTGGTGGTGCTATTAACACACCTCTTGTACGGTGAGAACCAATCATCAAACAAATTTAAATGACAAGTTTGTAAATAAAATAAAAATATGTGGATAGGAAAATAGACGAGGTGTGTTAATAGTAATACCCTAGATGAACAGAAGGATATGATATGCAATGCATGTGATTTGATTGTATAATAGGCAATGCTTCTGAATTTTTCAACTCACACAGTGTGATGCTTACAATGTAACCGATAGCATTGTTTAAAGTCTGAAACACCTAGAGGAGTATGAATAAGATGCCAAGCATTGGCAGGCGATCGATAGTCACAAGTTCATTATGAAGTAATAAATAGACCAATATAATTGGTTATATATATAGTCCAACGCAGCTAAATCAAATTCAAATCTTGAGAAACATATTCAACATAGAAACTTCAAGTCTATTTTGTGAAAGCTTGCTCGAGAACGCTAAAGTCTATCACCCAACAAAATAGAATATAAATAATGACATCAAAATATGTAAAGAAAATACAACATGACCTCGTTAAAATGATGTAGTAAATATTAATCTAGGCATCATTTTTAGAGAATAGAAACTCCAATGAAGAGGCTTGATACTCAATAGCTAGCCAATACTCGTGTTTGTTTTACTTTAGTTTAGAGACATCCATGGCCGTAATAATGTATCCATAACCATGCATCAAATAGTCAAAAACAAACAAAGGAATTAATCGAATTATAGTGATAGGAGGATAGTAGTTGTTGAACTACATACACTTTTGTGAGTACAATTGTCCTAAATTTGCAAAAGACTTCGTCGATTCTAAGTTAGAGATCCTTTGAGATTGAGAATTGGAATCGATTAAGGATTAGATTCTTACACTAAGGGCATGTTTACTAACCTGGAATGGAATTAAAAGTGGCGGAATTGATTCCGGGATAGGTGAATTCCGGTGTTTACTAACCTGTCAAGGTATTGGAATGGGTGTGGGTCCCACTTGCTTATCAGGAATCAATTCCTTATAGACCCCCTAATCTGATACCCATCTCCCCCCTTGGGTATCAGACTCAAGCTTATGGAATCAACTTTTGCTTCCAAAAATATCCTCTCATAATTATAATATTTCCAAAATACCCAACCCTAGATATATATATGGAAGAGAAGACGACAAAATGAGAAAACAACAACGACAAAATGAGAAAAGAGAGACTACATAATCACTTTTCTGCAATGTGGCTTAGAGTGAATGGAGGCTTAGACTAAGTCTGTCATTTGAGCAATCTTCCCTTTGTTGCTGCTTTGTTTTAAAGATAATAACTTCTTGAGACCTTTCAATTTATGTTATGTTAAAAAGTATGGTATTATGGTTATTGTTTGCTGAATTGGTACTATGGCTATATTTTGAGTTATTTGGAATATTATGGAACTTTGTTATTGTTATATTATGCTGAATAATGTTGGTGCATCAGCTTCCGGTGTTTTGCTTCTTTTTTTTTCCGGTGGTTACTAATGAATGATATCACAACCTGGTGATTGATGAAGTAGATTGTTAGTTGGCTCAGGTGATTAGTTATGCAAAACTTTGAACACGTGCACTTGAAAAGAAGAATAATAAAATTGCAAACATCTAGCTTCCTTTCTTGTAGGGGTATTTTAGTAATCAAACTAGTTTTAATTCCGATTCCATATGGTAAGTAAATAACATCAATCGTAATTTAATTTCATTCTTGTTTTGATTCCTGATGGTAAGTAAACAGTAGAATGGAATGAAATATTCCGATACCGATTCTTGTTGATACTAATTCATGATAAGTTCCATTCCAAGTTAGTAAACGTGCCCTAAAGGTATTAGGTACTCCTCGATTTGGGGTTTTGGCTCATAGTTGGCAAATCAGATTGTCAAATTATTATATGGCATCGTAGGATTGCATTTCCATAGTATAATCCTAACTAGAGCCCCAATCTTTTGACCCAAACCAACATAAGAAAAACATGAAACATCAATTATTTGATTCAAATTAAAATCTGAAAGACTAAATAATGGTGCTAAGGTAGTGAACTTGTTACAGTCGAGAAGTCGAGAACACTTAAGAACGCATATTGATTGATTTTAATGGCACGACAAAAGAGCCCTAATGTAAACCAACTTCATCTACTCACTTAAATTTTTCCAATATAATATAATGGATGAAGAGAAGAAATTACTTTTTTTTTCGTTGTCGTCACAGTCTTCGATCACGAGGATTAGAGATGAGTATGAGTTATGCTACTGTATATTCGGTAGTAGAAATAGTTATTCAATCAATAGCAAAAGGTTTTCAATAGGCGGCGGTAGCAATAGATTTCCAATCGGCGCAGTAGCAATATATTTCTGGTCGGAGACAGTAGGAATATATTTTCAGTCAGCGGTAGTAGCAGTAATTAGTTTTGAGATTGTGATTTTTGTTGTTCTTGTTGTTGGGGTAGAAGGGTATAAAAATAAAATATGTAATAACAGATGGCATGTTAACATTAAATTATCCTAATTTGTTAATTTTTGTCCTTAAATGTGTAAGAAAATATGTATATGATGTATTTGTAAACTGAAATTTGGTTAGTATAAGTTTGGCATTGAAACCTATTAGGTAATACCCGTGGGTTTATACTCACCCAAGAAAAATTCGCGGGTAATACCCATTTACAAAATATTGGGTTTGGGTAATTACCCACCACTTTAAATGGGTAAAACTCATAGCCACACCCATTACCCATTTCTATTGAGGGGGCTGTTCTAAATTTGCAGGTTACTTCAAACAGAACCCTAAAATCAGAGCAGAGAAATAACAGCATTACTACGCAAGAGGAAAGCAAAGACCAAGACTTGACCAACCACCATCTTCAAGAAGCCCATACCTCCAAGAGTGCTCTCAGACTTAGAGCGAGTCAACGTTCTTGTACTTCTCTCGGGTCGGTGCTTGAGCTGGGCCAACTCGTTTCAGTCACAATCAAAGGAATGTTCTCGTGCCCGGCGACGGCGACAGCCATGGCAAAGATGACGGCGTCGACCATCATGTCGAAGAGGTTCCGATAGCTGACTCTGGTGGCCATGTTGTCATGGAAGTTGAAGGGGTGCTCCTGAAAGAGAGGGAACTTGATTGGAATCTCGCTCTGGAGGCGATAGAGGATGTAAGGGTAGACGTTGACGAAGAAGGAGGAGTTGGTGTCGAGGAGGAACTGAAGGAGCGGCCGGATCACTATCTGGAGCGCCGCATCGATGAACTACACGGCGGAGGGAGGGAACAGTGCCGTGACGATGTTGACGAAGGAGAAGGTGGTGGAGACGACGATCTTGCAGATCCCGAGGTCGAGAAGTGCCCGGTGGACGTTCTGGATCGCGAGTGAGAACTAAGAATATATATTTTGGGTACGAGGGTGTTACCTGGGTATCCACGGGTATTACCCGTACCCAATTTAATACCCAATTTATCACATCCGTTGATTTTTTTTTACATACCCATACCCATACTCATACCCACCTGTTACTGAAAATGAGTATACACATTACCAAAAATTAAAACTCAATATATATTTTACGCATAGGTACCCATACCCATATCTATGAGTTTTAATGTCATCTTTAGATTAGTAATTATTATGTAATTTGCTATAAATTTTTCCAATATAATCGATAAGGAAAATGAATTACTTTTTTTTTATTACAAGAAAGAAATTACTTTTAACTACTAACTGTTTACCTATCATGTCGCAGTAAAGAACCAAAATGGATGGAAAGCTAACCAAAATGGAAAGTTAAACGGTTAAACCTGCGACAGGGTACTTTTACCCGTTTGTACTTGCCTGGTAGCTTCCGTTAGTGAATCTTTGTTTTGTCCGTTTTAGTCAACGACGGAAACTATGCCAGCGTGGACATGCACGCCTTAAAAAAGCTCATTAGCACAGATGAAAATGACTAATATACCCCCGTAAGCAATTGCAAGCTCCAAAAGCTTTTTCAGCGCGCCTGAAAAGATGCGTGGCCCCTAACCTTTATGCAGTCAACGCTTGAATCCAATCCGATGCTGTAGCTAACTTTGTTCCAATCATGCATGTTGCCAACTCTCTCTCACCCTAGAATTTTACATCAACACACGTTAAAGGATGATGAAGGAGAGCTACCCTAGGTTAGATTCTATTCCCTCTTCTATCTTTCTCCATGATTATATACGGTGCTTTTTCTTTGTTTGCTACCATGTTGTTCAACTTTCACATGAATGTAGACCTTAGTTGTGTGTAGGTCATTCATTTTGGGAAGTAGGACGAAGGAAAAAAAAGAAAAGAAAAAAAAGTGAGAATCTTTTGGTTGTCCATAAGAAACAATGTTGTTACGGTTCTGTGCTGGAAGGAAGGGAGGTTTGCAGGAAGAATCCCTAAAGGCTGAAGTGAAGGGGGACATGGTGACCTCACAAGAGAATCCAAAGTCCAAAGTCAAAACAAGTAATTAGATCGCAAAGGCATGCCCTTTTTCGTCACACAAGGTGAGGGCAGCAGCAGCAGCAGTCATAGAAGAAGCCAAGAAGGAATAAGAAGAGGCGGAGCTGATGGTAGTCTTTCTTCTTCTTCTTCTTCTTCTTCTTCTTCCACAATCCCATGCCATCCGTCAAACTCTCACAACCCAAAAAGAAGGGTCCTTCTTGGTCGACAGAGAACAACTTACAAAGTCCTCCTTGGAAATTCGTACCGTGTGTAAACTCCTCCTGGTGACTCACACCCTCCTCCTTCTCCTTCCTTTTTTACAAAGACTGTTGCTTTCCTTGATCGCCAAAACGCGCAAACAACAACTACAACTACTATCCATCATCATTCCTCGATCAATCAAACAAGTTTCAAAGTTTCCCAATTCAAAAATCGCAACCCGATGGCTTCCGCGGCGATATTCTCTTCGTTGCGGCGGAGGAGGTCGCCGTCTCTGGAGGCGTTTCTAGCGCCGGTGGACCTCTCCGACGTGGCGCTGGTGCAGACTCTGGTATCGGTGACGGCGGAGGTCGTGTCGTCGTTTTCGGACAAGTTGTTTTATTTCCAGAGACGGAATTCGAGGTCGTTGGTCCGGAAAGTGGAGGTGTTTCTGGTGCTTCTGGAGTGCTTAAACGACTCCTCCGCCGGGTCAGCTCTGCCGTGGACGGCGGTGATCTGCTTAAAGGAGCTTTATTTGCTGCTATACAGATCCAAGATTCTCCTCGATTACTGCGCTCAGTCCAGTAAGCTCTGGCTGCTTCTCCAGAACCATCCGATCTCAGGCCATTTCCATGACCTGAATCAGGAAATCTCGACGCTTCTGGACGTTTTTCCGATGGAAGAAGTCGAGCTGGGGGAAGACGTGAGGGAGCAGATTGAGCTTTTGCAGAGTCAGGCAAGGAGGGCGAAGCTGTTGATTGATGAAGCAGACGAGGATCTGAGGATTCAGTTCTTTCGATTTCTTAGTGAATTCGACAAGGGGAGAGTGCCGAATTCGGATGATGTTTGGGTGTTTTTCGTGGAGAGATTGGGGATTAGGGATGCCCGGAGTTGCAGGCATGAGATTGAGTTTTTGGAAGAGCAGATTGTGAATCACGAGGGTGATTTGGAGCCCACTGTGCCTGTGTTGAATGGGTTTGTGGCGTTTACAAGGTACTGCAGGTTCTTGCTTTTCGGATTCGAGGAAGATGAGGTGGAGCTGGGAGGAGCTGGGAGTCGGAAGAAGGCGAGGAAGGGTTTGATTAGTCAGGAGATTGCGGAGACTTTTGTTTCGATTCCGAAGGACTTTAGCTGTCCTATCAGTTTGGATTTGATGAGGGAGCCTGTGATAATCGCGACCGGGCAGACATATGATAGGAGTTCGATATCGAGGTGGCTGGAGGAAGGGCATTGTACTTGTCCGAAAACAGGTCAAATGCTGCCTCATACCAGGCTTGTTCCGAATAGGGCGTTGAGGAATTTGATCTTGCATTGGTGCGCTGCTTACGGAGTTCCTTATGATGCTCCGGAGTGTAATGAAGCATCAGCAGAGAGCTTTGCGGGGGCTTCTCCGTCTAAGGCTGCACTTGCAGCAAATAGAGCTACAGTGGGGATTTTGATCAAGAGCCTAGCGGAGGATGGATCGACATGTGCACAAACTATAGCTGCTAGGGAGATTCGGTTGCTGGCCAAGACTGGAAGAGAGAACCGTGCTTACATTGCGGAAGCTGGGGCAATTCCCCATCTTCGGAAGCTGCTTTCTTCACCAAACTCGGTTGCACAGGAGAACTCTGTGACTGCAATGCTTAACCTATCAATTTATGACAAGAACAAAAGCAAGATTATGGATGAACAAGGGTGTTTGGGATCGATTGTGGATGTGCTGAGGTTTGGCCACACAACAGAAGCAAGGGAGAACGCCGCGGCAACTTTGTTTAGTCTGTCTGCAGTTCATGACTACAAGAAGAGAATAGCAGATGAGGAAGGGGGAATTGAAGCCTTGGCCGGGCTGCTGTTACATGGCACCCAAAGAGGAAAGAAGGATGCTGTGACAGCTTTGTTTAATCTGTCGACGCACACAGAAAATTGCGCAAGAATGATTGAGGCTGGGGCTGTAACAGCATTGGTAAGTGCATTGGGAATTGACGGTGTTGCTGAGGAAGCAGCAGGTGCATTGGCCTTGATTGTTAGGCAGCCACTTGGGGCTAAAGCGGTAGCGACAGAGGAAATGGCAGTGGCCGGTTTAATAGGGATGATGCGTTGCGGGACTCCAAGGGGTAAAGAAAATGCAGTTGCTGCTTTGCTTGAGTTGTGTCGGAGTGGTGGAGCTGCTGCAACTGAGAGAGTAGTCAAAGCACCATCTTTGGCTGGTTTGCTTCAGACGTTGCTTTTCACCGGTACAAAGAGGGCAAGAAGAAAGGCGGCATCTCTTGCTAGAGTGTTCCAAAGGTGTGAGAATGCATCGACAATGCATTTTGGTGGCCTCGGAGTAGGATACGCATTTGCAGGTAACTCAGCTGCAAATCGTGATACGAGTTTCGTTGGTGATGTCTCAGTGCAAATGTCCATTTCGGTGCCTGTGTTATAGTGGTTAACATCCACCCTAGATTTGTAGTCTTACTTGTTATATGTGCTCCCATTTTTGTTGGAAATATTACACATTCTTTCATTGAAATCATAAAGAAGTCACAGGAATATATCCAATGTGCTTTAACAGGACATCTTCTGTTGTCAATCTGTTAGTGTTGATACACATGTAATCCTTATTGATTTGGTAAACCAAAGCAGTAAGTGTTCACTACTTTTCAGAACCGTTACAGATGCTATGCGAATTTGCACTTTCAGGATTTTCATATGGCTTACAGGTTCCAATGTTTCGTTATAATATGCTTCCGAGTTCTGCTGCAGAACTTTTTTGATTGCATGTCACACTGTTATTCCATGCCCAGTTAGTGCTTCTGAATTTGTTGCTGCAACACTACTTTATGCTCACTAATGTTTGTTCATTCCAGTTTTTTGATGCATTCCAATTGTAGTCATAATTTACACACAATGTTGGCACTAGCTATGTCGGTGAAAGAAAGTCTTGGCTAGTTAAGGATAGGGATAAAGACATTCAGCAGGAGCTCTCTGGAGAGTAAATAGTGATTAGTCCTGAATGATGTAAGGATAGGACATATATTTCTTCTCTCTTATAATTGTTTGAATGACCAAGTAGTTCTCAGTTTGGCAAGGTGACCCATAGATCGATCCAACCAGTTTCATCCGTTAGATTCTTATCAGCCTAACATGACTGTCAGGGTCACATCACTGTGCTGGTACTAGTACTGTGTCTGCCATATATTTCAGGTAGAGAGTGAAAGAACACTGACAATCAACCCTTCATCTCCAATGAGTTGAATGGAGCACCAAATAGTGATGTATATAAATGCTGTAGTCTCCAGAGTGCACTATTAAATCGCAATATGTGCCTGAAAAAGCACATAAATAATTTACTGGTCTCTTTTACTTATATTTGAAGGGTATGCTGCTGCTGTTAGGCACCCACCTATATCTGGTGGAAATTTCCACTTGAAGCAGAATCTTCATGTAATTGAGAGCTTTTGTAATGGGCAGGGTCTAAGTGGGGGCATTGCCTTCACTGGCCATGTTAGCACTTGTTACTATCAGATCGGAGATGATGAAAAACATTGTGGTCAGCTGAAGCTTTTTGCAGTAGCTGTGGCAATGATGTTTCCTGATGATAGTTGCGCAACACCCATAATGCTCAACAGCCTATACACCATATTCTTGGTCTTCTTCTTTCTTGTTTTATTTTTAATTTTTTTTAATTTTTTAATTTATATTTTTTTTTATGAAGGAAAATCACCGTTTTATTGACTACTTCACCTATAAAAATAATTGATGTTGATTTTTCTGGGTCCATAGTAAAAGATGAACTCTCCTCTCCTTCGCTGGAAATGTAAGAAAACTATTGTGGTGGTAATAATAGTGCTAGCACTTTGTGTGCTTCTTCTCCTTCCATTTGGCATAGCCTCTGTGGAAGACACTGTCCACTGTCCTTATGCTCCTTTCAGTTTCACCCTCAAAACGAGGCAATCTCTAATCCTCCATGAACACAGTTTACTGTTTTTTTTTTTCAGTGTCGTTTTGAAGTTTCCTGGCCGGCCAGAAAAGTCTCAGATTTTCCACAGTAGCCATTGTCCTCATTCAGACTGTGATGCGGTTACAATTGAATACGTTGTTTCCAAGGCGGGTTAGTCTGTTCGTGAACAGAAACTTTCCTTACCTTGGATTTGAAATGGCAATTATTATAAACATGGTTGAACGCTATTTCAACCCAGAAAGTCTCTCGTGCCGGCCTCACGCTAGAAACAAAGGCAGGCATTTCTAGAGCATAAGATGGCTCGATGATATAGTGAAGGACTAAGTTGTAGTCTATGTGGTTTCCATGTGTTGGAAATTTCGGTCTAATCAAACGTACTAATAATACTATAATAGTAGAAGGCATTGCATTGCACTAGAAACACGGTCACCACAACACCACTACATGACATGGTTGAATCTTGATTCCCAACATGAACAAGGAAGAATTTAAGTTTCATTTTTGGCTAAAAACCAAGATTGAATAATCCAATTGAGGGTTGTTTCACACTATGTGCATAGATGACTAAATTTGAGCCATTGTTGAATCAAGTCGTTCTGAAGAAACAAAAATGGTCAGGTTCGTTAATGGTATTTTTTTGTCCGTATGTTGTGACATGCTAGTTAGATAGCTTAATTGACACTGTACAAGTCATGACACCCAAAAAAGAGAATTTAGAATGCTCATACCACTTCAATGTTCAAGGAAACTTAAATATGACATGATTTTATGGAAGTACAAAATAAGAACGGTTTTAGTTCTCAGTGTTGGATATGTGAAAATAGCAGTTTTGATGCACATATATTTCAATTCTTTTGTCTTGAATTCAGTGTGAACGTATTCTTTCTTCAACATGATATACCGTAGATTTTTAAACAACTATACACTTAGTTAGATAGATGCAAGTGCAACAAGTATAAAATGAAATGTTGGAGGAAACTAAATATATGTCTCAACTTTAATATTGTTCACTCAAATAAATTGAACTTGTTTATAGATTTAGTGTATTTCATAATGATATTCGGTTTGGTATAGCAGAAACACAGTAGGTAAGAGACTAGTTTTATGAAGGAAATTTGCAGCTTTAGATACCACAATACATGGAGTATTACAATGGAGGATTCTGTGCTTGCTCCTTTTGTCTTGATTACATCACAAAATTGGAACACACATCATAGCTAGCAGTTGAATTCTAGAGTTTGTAGAGTTCTAAGACATCGAGAAATCTAGAGAACTTTAGAGAGAATCAGACATTGGCTGCAATCTAGTATCAGTTTTAGATTAGCTGTATATTGTTGTAAATGCATATCTCTGCATATCAGTTTCTGATTTGCAGTAATTGCAATTGATCTCTTTGTGTAACAGCAGCAAACTTGCTGCTATAAAGTTGTATTCTTGTAATGAGTTTATCAAGGAGAATCACTTTCTACACAAACTGCTAAGCTTAGAAATATAAGATTACAAATTACCCTCTTAACATATTGATCCATGTGCTCGTATAGAATTTCAATTATATGGAGTTAACAACAAAGTAGGAGGAGGACGACAACATTTTCCAATTTAAGGACCATCTGGTTCTATTTGAAATACTTCAGAACTTAAATAGAAGTCTTAAACAGTCACCTTTTCATAAAATTTGGGTATGAATCTATAATCACAGGTTGTTTTGTCTAATCAATTAATGTAAACTTCCTGCATAATGTAACAATGAACTTATAGACACTTCTGTTTCAATAACATAGATAATAGAGGGAAACTGGGAAATAAAGTTTGACTACAAACATGAAACATCAAACAAACTCTAAATCAGATAGTCCAACACAAATCTACAAGTGAAAGCCATGACAGGTATTCCTGTGAAAATGAAAAGGCATCAAACAGAACCTAAATGAGAAAGTCCATCTGAAACCAAAACAAGTAATAAGCAAAAGCCATATATGTATTCTTGCCATTAACTTTCAAGTCTCAAGAAAGCTAAATGTTGTGTATGTTTATGTTGCTGAAATATCCAAAATTTGATCGTAAAAAAAGACTGGTGATTGATTCTGTCTAAAACTCAAGCAGATTGTTTGAAGCTCAAGCAGTAAAGCTAACTAGTTAGTGTGTCTTTGTCTCCATTCATTGCTCAGGCACAAGTATGTCGAAGTCACTAACAGTCCTCTCAGCAACTTGATCAGGATCTTTGAAAATTTCAGTCCCCAAATCGATAGACGTCCATTGCTTTCTAGCTGGTTCCTGGATCCTGCAAATTAACCACTAGTTCTGTTAGTTCACATTTTAACCATTTGGATCAAACTTCAGTTTTTCATCACAATAAGTATCAAACCTTCAGAGTTCAGACCCAAAAAAAAAAAAAAGTATCAAACCTGGTAAAAGTATAGTGATTGTGATAACCTCCCAACATCAAGCTCCCAAGTCCTTGAATCCCCTATCCAACCCTTACCTTGCATTGTAGGGTACCCATATTCACCCCAAACTGGGTGTGGCAAGATTTGAAGTATCTCCTGAGGCTGAGGATTGCTATATGGATCACACAGACTAGAAGGAACCTCAAGATGCTCTGCATTCCCGGGTGAGCAGTGCAGGTGTGATAAGCTGCATAAGGGAAGCGAGATGTGTCATTTCGATGAACTCTAGTTCCGATGGAGAATGTGTGGTAAGGTGGACACACATCGAGTTTTTCTGGCTTGCACCATGCAGGTGATTGTGGATTTATGATCATTTCACTGTATCTGGTGACATCTGAAGTCACATTGCCATCACAAGGCTGCCCATTGTTCTTCCAACAGCTCCCCATGTCCATTAGGTAGAACTGGCTGCTAGGACCCCCTCCTTTGATCACATTCAAGGTGAACCTCACTTTAAAATTTGGTGATTCTGGAATCTGCATATTATGGTGAATTCAATCTTGAGCAAACCAACGACAGTTGTATTAATACGTACACAAGAATGGTTTGCTTTCAATGAGAACTTCTAAAAGATATATACATGTATGTGCCATTCGAAAGTGACTAAAGTTTAGTGTTCCTTCCTGAACTAGGATTAGTTTTCTATTGCGCATGTCTTGTTAACTGAACATGCAACTCACAGAAGACAACCAGTTAGAGTTCAGGAGGCAAACTTTGGCCTAGAACATTTTATAGAGGTCTGCTTAGTTATACATACTTTGTTTTCAAACTCCTTTTTTCCAAGAAACTATGCAAAATGAAAGAAAATACCAAGTGGTTACAGTATCCATTGGACACATTTAAGAACAAGGAAATAGGTAACTTACAATTTTGGACATCCCTCTTGTAGAGTAATGGTAGCCACCAGAAAATCCATGTGTGGCATCTGATCTCAAGTAAAGCATCAGCCATGGATACTTTGCTGAAGTCCGCAAGACATGGTGGAAAACCCAACCTCCTTCTCCAATTTTCTTTTCCCAAGTAACAGAATAGTAAGAAGTATTCCCCGCCATTCCCCTACTCATATCCCAATTCGAGTCCCACGACCCGAAAAACCTTCCCTTTAGAGTAGTTATATCAGGCCATTGCAACTTGGTATAGTCATGGTATATATATGGCTGGTTCATGCATCCCTCTCCGAAACAAGGAAAGGCATTGTAGTCAGGCCTAAATGGTCCAACTTTGTGGCCATTTTTCGGGCATTTGGCAGCGTTAGTGTCCATGTTGCCACTCTTGAGCATGATCATCCAAAACTGCCATGGATTGGGGGTGTCATAAACTTCACATTTAGATCCCAAATAGAGTTCCTTATCCGCTGCGTAAAGGTCTACATCAAACTGAGACTTCGGTTGTAGACCAAGAAATGGCTCTCCTGTCCTTAACTTGTTGTTTGCATCTGTAACTCTGTGGACTAATACATAGGGCATCTCATTGCGATAGAGCAACTGTCACCTGAAATAATATTTATCACTTCTACAAGGCAAAGCTAATATAGAACACTCGGACAACTAAAAGCCAAAGAAGAATTTTCCATAAACAAAACTACTTAAGAAGGCATGACTGTGCATGGAAAATAATTTTGTTCATCATGCATCCTATAGATTCACAAATAAGTCGAGAAGGATAGGGAGCCTACTGTTTGTCTGTGGAGAATAAACTTTGTATATGTCAAAGCAATCAGCAGCTCTTGGGCTACCTGTCTGAGGATTGTCTTGTCCAACCTCATTGCACTGATTCCATGACTCTATCGCAACCCGAAGACCGTCTCTTTTCATTTCTGGATCACCAACTGCAGATATATACTCACTCTTGACATTCACAACACCTTCAAACAAAAGCTCCCCCAGAAAAAGAACAAGAAAAAAAGAACATGGGATTTTATTGGCCATTGATGAAGTTGAAGATGTGCATTGTCTACCTAAGAGTGGAAAAATGATGAACAGAACTATTGAGGAGATGGTTCTGTCTTTTATTTGGGAATTACTTCATTGTTAGATTTTTTGCTTTCTGTTGCATGGAGCGTACTCATTCTTATCATATGCTTTGTTTTGATAAGCTGATTATTAGGAGCATACTCATTCTTGTAATATTTTCATCAGCAGTTTGGTGCACATTCTGTTTCATACAAGGCTAGATTTGACACTTCCACCAGAATGACTTTCCCATCAGAAAAGAAAGGGACAAACAAATTTCTCACCCCACGCCATCAAAAAGAAAGCACAGAAAGGAGAAACTATAGTAGATTTAGTTCTGAATATCCCATTTAGAGCAACGAAGTAAACTACCATCATAAATCTCATTTAAGAAGATTTGATGTTGCAACTGACTAGTTAGCCATAAGCAGACATACAAAACTTCATAGTAAATTAGTAAAAGGAGAAAAATCCAATTCATTACTTGCATGACTTGTTCTGGAAAATGACAAGCAATTTATTCTCTTAGAGTCTCATTGTTCCAAACCAAAGAATATGTGTTGTATACTCAACTTCAATTTGGTTCCACACCAACAACCTCAGGCTAAAGCATTTGGCCAATTTGAATTACTTGTTACCTATCACTACTGGTGCACAAGTTGCCCCAGATATGAATGATATGGAGGAAAGAGCACCATCCGGTAACATGGTTCTGGCCCTTATAGACCAAACCTTGGAATGAACTTGAAAATGAACCCTTCTACCTCTGAAATCATTGCTACTGCCACCTACCAACTGGAAATGCTAGACCGGTACCTTTCTTCATACACAAGCTTTTGGAGATATATCTTAATCACCATATTACATTCTAAACTTTTGAAATGTCTCAACTAAGAATATACTTATTAGTGTTGATTAAATAATCCAATACCCTTCTACAGAAATCCCCTTTCTAATGTCATATTCACATATTGTACAAGAAAGTAGATACCTACAATAAACCCTGACCAAAATTTTCCCTTTGGTTGGTGACGAAGTTCATTTGCATGCTGTATTGGGCTTCTGCAAAAACCACTAGATCCAAATAAATTTAGGTATCTGCAATAACAACACCCCCACCCCCACAACCCCCAATCAGAAATATTAGCAAATCATCAAGTTTGGTTCCTCCAACTTTCTGGTCAGCCTATCTAACACAATTCCCTCAATCCCTATTACATTCAACTACTCTTGCCCACTGTACTACTACTCTTTTGTGACTAAAGTAGTTAAAGGTCAAGAAAATTCAGAACCAAAGACAAAGCAAGGAAGCAACAAAGCAAAAGAAAGCAACTCATCTGGTTCATCTAAACAGTACATATGACCAAAAAGAAAAACTACCCAGATCCCCTTGCTATCTCTTCTCCAAAAAGAAACCAACCAAAAAACAAAGAACAAATTGCAAAGACAATGAAATTGAACATTTTTGCCTCCACCTCTTAAACACAATTAGCTGTCCAACTCGATGACAATAGTACTCCTATTCTAAATCCTACACATCAATCTTAATATCCTTGTACACAGTACTACCTAGTACCTAAAGCCTAAACCTTTTTATATTAATGTTTTTGGGTCTGCTTAATTGTTCTATGATCTATGTTCTATACCATAGAAGATTCAAGAGGGTTCAGTTGTCATTAGTGTAAGGTCTGTTGGGGCCAGTAGGTTAGGAGGTCCCATAATGATGGGCACCAATCTTTTTTCCTGGTAGAAACCAGAAAAGTAGGGAAAAGTGCTTGAAGTGGTCACAAGAATTAGGGCGGGCCTTTCTTTTGAAAAACACAGTAGGACCCCACGATCCTATCAACCTCTCTAACCGTCCCTCCTTTTGTTGCTACAATAATTCATCCTGTAGTTTCAACTCCAAATCTCTTTCCCTTCCTCTGCAACTCCTCAAACATTCTCAAACCCAAAAGAAGAGAATTCAAGTAGTCACAGTCATAAACAATGAAGTGGGGTAGTAGCAGAAACAAAAAGCCTCCACTTTCCTTTTCTGCTTTTTCTACTACTTCTAAGCCATCCTTGATCTCCCATGTCTTTCCAAGTTAATGGCTTTCGAAGTTTAAGCAAAAGACTGGCAATTCAGAGCCAAAACCCGGTAAAGTAAATCGAAAAGGGAAGAGGAATTCTCCATCTTTGAGTAGTTCACCTAGGATTGCTAGGGAGGGTGGTGGTAGATTCTATGGTGATGATGATGGTGATGATGGATATTGGAGGCTGTCTTTTGGTGAGGACAGTGTTGAAGGAGAGAAGAAGAATAGAGGTGTGTTACGATCGGTTCGGTATGATTCTGAGGAAGAGTTTGAAGCTAGGCCCTCGAAGGTGACAGGCATGAGTAAAGGTGGGAATGCTAAAGAAAGGAAGTTGAGGAAAGGAAATGAAGGAGTTACAGGGAAGAAGAGGTTAGAATTAAAAAGAGAAGCAGAGGAACCAGAAGAGAGATCAAGCAAAACAGGAGAAGAGGATGATATGTTGGAAATGTTAGCAGCAAGAATAATTTTGACAAAGGAGAAGGATAGTAATAAGCATGGATTAACGTCTGGTGCAAGGAAATATCAATATGCTTCTTCAAATCTGAAAACAATTGAAGAAGAAGTTTCTGAAGAAATGCCGACTTCAGATTGGCAGAAGTTGAAGGAAATGAAGATACAAGAGGTGATGGCAAAGAGTGAGAAACACAGGAAATCTGTCTACATAAGCAGAGACTTGCAGAGGAAATCAAGACCAAAGCGGAGTAACAAAGTCAGAGTTTGCTCTCCAAGAACAGCATCAAGAGTTGAAATCTGCAAAATCAAAGCTCTCCAAGACATGGCGAAAGCAAAAAAAGGCAGCAAAGGAGAGAAAGGTGCAGCAGGTGAGAACAGGCTTGGATAGCTTTGCAGTGGTGAAGTGCTCATTCGAGCCACAACAGGACTTCAGAGATTCCATGGTTGAGATGATTGTGGAGAAGAAGATTACTCGGCCAGATGATCTTGAAGAGCTCTTAGCTTGTTTCCTGACACTGAATTCTGATGAATACCATGATCTCATCATCAAGGTATTCCGGCAGGTGTGGTTTGATTTGAATCAAACCTGTTTTGGTAGTGAATTACAGAATGATCAATGTTGCAATGACTGATTTCTTTTTGGTTATTGGTAGACAAACTTATGATCATATTGTAAATAGATGACTATTACTGTTACATTTCTAGCTGCAATTCTAGCTTTGATCTATTGCTTGAAAATGTGTGACTGTCATAAACAAACTAAAATTCAGTTGCAACAGAATCCAGTATCCACCCCTAAATTTGAAGTTGAAAAGTGAAACTACCAAATAACCAACACTGTTTAGGTTTCTCGAGACAATTCTGGCTTTACCTATATGCTGAAAGAACATGCAGTCAACTGTATAGAAATACCAGAGAAGCAGAGAAGGTATACGCCAAAATTGAGATTGTATTGAACTTCAAAGCAACCATTTACCATCTTCACTAGCCAATGAAGGGGGGCATATCTAAAACAGATAGAATAACATGATTTTGTAGGTGGATAAGTATTTGAAATAATTCTGAAACACCATTAGTGTGTAGACTAATGCAAGAAATTTTGAGAAACATTTATGCCCCTCGTAATGATATGAGATTGAAAGAAAAGGTATGTAGAATTTGGACAGAAGTTATAATGTTACTATTTGATTTCGAAGGTATAAGACTAGCAATTAGCTTATAGTAAGATAATACTCCACTGAACTAAAGCTAGAATGAACTCAAACACAGTAGATGTATATATATGTACAAACACAGTAGATAAATATATATATATATATATATATATGTATGTATGTATATGTGTACTAAATAGAAAATAACATCATACCTAAAATGTAAGATGTAACCTACTGGGGAAGCACAATCATAGAAAAAACAAACAGCATCATGTTTTCTCTACTGGACTAAGATGACCCATCTGTTCTGTAAGGTTATTTACATTCCTCATACTCCACCACGACTTGCCATGCTCACTGGCACTAAATTCGTTCCCCCTACCATCATCATCCTCTCTTTCACACTGTAAGTCCTGCGAGTCAGTTGAACCGGGATTCTCTGTCAAGAACTGTTCCCAAAACATGTCATTGACACCAGCACCAGAAAGTTTTGCTGTTTGTTCTTTTGAGGTTTGTTTTGAGGCATCAGGCTCAAAAGAAACACTTCTAGCAGGCTCAAAAGAAACCCTTCTAGCAGGCTCAAGAGAAACGCTTCTAGCAGGCTCAACAGAAACGCTTCTAGCTGGCTCAACAGAAACGCTTCTAGCTGGCTCAACAGAAATGCTTCTAGCAGGCTCAAGAGAAACACTTCTAGCAGGCTCGGGAGAAACACTTCTAGCCGGTTCGGGAGAAACACTTCTAGCAGGCTCAGAAGAAACACTCCCAGCAGGTACAGGAGAAACACTTTCAGCAAGCACAGGAGAAACACTTTCAGCAAGCACAGGCGAAACAGCTGCAGCAGGCTCCAAATTCATATCAATTGCTGGCAATTTAGATTGATGACCAACAATACGTTGCATGCAGGATACAGCTGGGCTTTCGCCACAGCTCGTAGATTCAGCCAACTCCAAGTTAGTACTAGCATGAAGTTGAGTCTGGACAACTTCAAGAATAGTATCTTCCCAAAATGTAAGGAATGACTCCAACTGCAGTACCTTTCCCGTCTCCATATTTTCTCTAGTCACATTTTGCCAACTCCCCATCTGACCATTCCCAATGCTGACATTATCATAGGCCCAATCGACACTTGAAAACCTCCTCTTTCGGTCACGGAGTTCAAACTGCGGTACAGGATTTGAGGCAAGCTCCGGTCTCTGCAAAACTCGGGCCACAAAAGCCACCATGGATTGCTGCTGCTCTTGCATATGTTGCAAGCGGTCCTTCAAGAACTGCATTTGCAACTCCATTCCCTGCCTTTCCTGCTCATGTCTCTGTAACTCCACTGCAAGGCATTCTTTTTCATGGTTAAGCCTCTCAATTTCATCCTTCATACTCTTTCTTTCGGCTTCAGATAACGATGAACTCCCTTGTGCTTGTACCTGCAGGTTCGGCAAAGAATGACTATGCACAGGCTTTCGTCTATGGATGTTCTTCATAAGCTGCGGCTGGCCTCTAACAAAATCATCATTCGCAAATTCCCATTGTTCCGGATCAATCTTTCGAAAACCCTATTGTAGCAAAATTCAAAACCCAAATTAGCAAACGAAAACTACACATAAGCAAACAAAGCGTTATACCAATGTTAAAGAACACAGCAGAGCAAACATGATATGAACTGAAGTGGAGAACGAACTTACATATGTGTTGAGCTGCCTAATGAAGCTAGAGAAGTTGTTGTGCTTAAAATACTTGGGCAACAAATCTCTGGCAAACTCTGGAGGGTTCCACACAATGAAGCTTTTATCACCAGCACTCCAAGACACAATTGGATCAGTCGACGAATCATCCACCATTTCATATGTCTTGGAAAGAAAAGGAGGTAAAGATCCAGTAATGCCTTGAACTTCATCCATCCTAACTCACCAACCCAACAACCCCAAATCCAAAACCCACTAAAGCAATGTATCAATCACTCCTCAAAAGCTCCAAAATTCCAGGAACAATTACAAAACCCAAAATTCGATCCAAAACCAAGTAAGCAATGTGTCAAAACTCCAAAATCCAATAATTTAATCTTCGCTCACCAGTTCAACTCCAAACGGTTCCACTTTGGAAGACAATCACATAGAAACGCCCAAATCAGTAAAAAAAAGGGAATGGGATTGCGAATCCAGGAAACCCAAAAAACTTAGAGAATATGTGAAGGAAGGAAATGCGAGGACAAAGAAATAAAGGAAGCTTCAGACAGTAGGTTGGTTCAGTTACCGCAATTTTATGCCCAGAAAAAACCACCCAATACTCGCATCTTTTTTGTTTTCCGTTGAAGAAATTGGAGAGGGTAGATTTGACTAAATGGTTGAAACAGTTTCATAGATTTTGAACGTCACTACATTTCCAGAAACAAGCTTGGAGAAGAAGTAACGAGAAAATTGGAAACTCAACTAACGAAGTTGCA
Source organism: Fragaria x ananassa (assembly GCA_034370585.1). Taxonomy (NCBI): domain Eukaryota; kingdom Viridiplantae; phylum Streptophyta; class Magnoliopsida; order Rosales; family Rosaceae; genus Fragaria; species Fragaria x ananassa. The sequence goes on along the minus strand of CP139764.1, from coordinate 3,561,679 downwards.
GAGAAGAAGGCTACTACGGTCGGACTCCCAAATCCCGAAAACGATTCGTTTCGGTCGTGCTTCTCGAAATATTTTGGGGCTTCCTTTCTTCTCGAAACGCGTAAGAATTTTCTCTGTTTTTATTCTTACCTTTTTATTATACGAAAATAGAAATAAATGTTATCTGAAAGGAAATGAATGAATGAATGAATGAATGATTGAGGTAGGAAGTCGTTCTGTCATTTAATTTTCTTTGTTATTAGTTTAGATTCCCACACCGGATTAATTAGTATGAATTTAGCATACGAGGAACTCGTGGGTGTCGCCACGTGTTATGTAGCACGTTCGACTTATCACTCAAAAACATAAATGATACATAAAAAACAATTTCAATCATTGTTAGTTAGAAAGTTAACTTGGAAGTTATTGTGATTGTATATGTCACGAGCAACTGTGGCCTATGGTTTTTTGACTTTTGATTCATTTTAACGATTTACTTAATTGATATTTCATCTTAATACCCAAAACAAACACGTACCGCGAAATGTGAGACGTTCTCTTCTTTTAGTCAATTACATTCTAACTTACTACTTTATTATTTGCTATTTTACGGTAGGTTAATTTATGGCACAATTTGGCCGGGAAAAAAGAAAATCTAGGTTAATTTGATGATTTTTGTTTAGGATTATCTTCAGCATTTACATTTTTTGATTGCTGATGTTGGATTTGGGAAAGGTTGGGAAATACCTGATCCATTATCTTATGTCATAATAATTATTATTATTTTGGAGAACTTTGATGTTTCACATGTGTGCTTAGAAAAATGTGGGACTGACGTGTGTGCTTGGGTGGGATGGCCTCTAATCCTCTATAATCAAGAGATTTGTCACTAATTTAGTGAATCGATTAGAAGGGACGAGGCCGTTTTGATTAGCCGTACACATCTCCCAACGTCAGCCGTACACATGGCTTCTGATTAGCCCGTTACACCACCACACGTTTTGATTAAGATAAGTATACAAATTGTATTATTATTCCCCTAGATCACCATGAAAAATGTCTTAATACTTTTAGAGGTTTGTTTAGAGCACAAGATTTGAAAATGTTACCTTTGAATTTTGCAACATAAACTATTTGTCAACTTTGGACAAGGTAATGGGAGAAGAGGTACATCATATTGGGATCCTAAGACTCGTAGCAATATCTTGCTAAATAACAAACCATCGATACCAGCTAGGTTTAGGTATCGATTGGCAAACTCGTCTGCGACGAGAGATTTTGCCATCTGCCTATGCATTAGTATGAAAACAACTTGGTATTAATTTCCGCTAATGAATATCATTTTCCGTATCCGGTATCCCGTCCGGTCAATAATAAGATCTTTGAATGTCTGCACCACCGGCGTTGTGATTGGGCTTGTCCAATGGTTAGCTCACCCAGCCCATACCATTGCAACCATAGGCCCATGAAAGCCCATTATAGGGCAGATTCACTGAGGCCAGGCGTGAGAGTGCCTCGTGGGTGGCGGTCATACCGAACATCATGTGGCCCCGCCGATGTGACAGACGGAGATGATTAAAGGTCGTGGCCCACCACAACCAATTTTTCTAAACCCCACAATCGGTGCCACGCACCACGGGGAACACAAAAATAAAAGATAGGGCGCGAAAAGCCTCTCTCATTCTCAGACCTGACCCCAAACAAGGAAGGTGTGGCGGACCCGAGGGCGTGGGTTCCAATCGGGTTTTGGATACGGTCGTGGAGTCCTCGGCGCACGTGTAGGTAGTTGAATTTCTGGACGTGTATGACCCTGTCCTTGTTTTTTGCTTATTTCTTAATCTTATCTTCAATAGTTTTTACAAATAGCAAGCTGCCAAACTAGCGTATGCAGGGTAATATTTAGGCTAATATGTTTAAAATGTTAAGTGTCACGTTAATGATATTGTTAGATTACAAATTTGAAGAGGGCTGTTAGATATTGTCATACAAGATCAGAGAATCAAAAGATAACTCTTGAGTGAGTTGAAGCTGAACATGTTCTCAGTTGTATTTGTTACATTTTCTTCATTAAAGGACTGTAATATGGTTTATTTTTTATTTTTAGTAACTTAAATTTTATTTTTATTAACTTAATTTTTATAAACATGATAACTAAAGTTAAAAAATAAAAATATAGATTACAATTTAATAAACATGAATTTCACTTTCTTAAATTTATCGTAGCCGATTGTTTTACATTTTCATTGTCATTACTTTAAAATTCGGATTCGTTCTTTATTCTTAGTTTCTACAAATAACAAACAACCCACATAACTCAAAAACATTGCGTATTGGTACAAGCATCTCTAATCTCTATGCAGATTTCTTCAGGCGCCCATGAATCATGATCAGTGAAATTAACATATCCTAGAGGCTAGAGTGCAGAATAATCCATCAGTCCATCGTGTCGAACGTAGTATCGGAGAGTCTGGTAGATCGAACAGCAGGTAGAACCAGGTGACAATGTGGCTCGGCCACTAAAGCAGCCACAGATCGACAAAGCATATGATGGGAGGAGGTTGAGCCGGACCATCCACGAGATGAAAAGGTGGCGCTACGGCGGGCCCGTACAATCTCCCAGCTGCCTCCGATCCTACCACAAAAAGCTCATGAACCACCTGCACATCGAGCATGTCAGTCTCTCACGGATCATAACACAGAGACATATATGGGTCACGTGAAAGGTATAGATCGGACCCTTAATTTGTTTTCTTTCTCTGGTGAACAAGCATCAAGCTTATCATATCACACTGCACCACCAACAAACAACTCTCTCTCGCAGCTCACACATATCAGTGGCTCACTGACAAAAGACAATAGAAAGCAGCACCATATATCTTCGTTGTATCGTAGCCACCGCACGCCGGCAAGTAACCCGACCCCGCCGCGCCGTTGCCCACCCACCCGTCCCATCCCGTCTCAATCTGTGTCCCACTCATTTTTCTTTGACTTTCTGATTATACACTCAATCACTCATGACCGTCCTAAGCCAAGCTACACTAGTTGCTGGTATTAGCAATTCTAACCCTAAAGCACCAACATTAACCTCTTTTGTATTTACTTAGCCATAATACTTCTTCAACTCCACGTATAGGGTTAGGTCCGTCCACATATAGCACCAATCACTCCTTTGAGAACGCCAAAATGGGTCGAATTGAGGCGATGTTACGTAGTTTCATATGCAATACAAGAGATGTTATGAATTTGGTTATAAAAAGTGTTCCATGCTTGATTACTCTTTTCGAATAAAAAGTTGTAAGATTATAATGTGTATATAAAAACACAATAATTGTCAACATATTATTATGTAACATTATTTACGATGTTTTTTTAATTTCTTTTTAAATTTAATATCAAAAAATAATCAAATCACATTATTGTTCATAAACCTTAAACCGAGTTGAGAGTCAATCTAGTCACTCATTTCTTGAATTAGTTGAACCCAGAAGCCTAGTCAATTACTCAAATTAGCTTGACGGAAAAAGATTAGTAGTTAGGGACTCGAGGTAGATCATCAAAACTAGCTCAGTCAAACTGAATACGACCGTTTGAATTTCGATGGTCCACGAAACCATTATTACAAACGCTAATCATAATCCCAATTTCCCATTCTACCCCTACCCCTAATCAACTTGCCTCCTTGTTGGCCAAAATAATCATTCCGAGATAGAAACACGAATGAAGAAGAAGCAATAATGTCAAAACACCAAAACGACGTCGTCCCCGTAAGCTACCGCGAAAGTCGAAGGCCACGAGGCCACTCGCACCCTCCCTCTCCTTTTCAAAAAGCCTAAACACGTGTTAAGCCCCGTGATTCCGGAGTCAGAGCCATAAAATAAAGCAGTGGCGCTTTCGTAGTTTTTAAACCAACGAAGCCCATTCTCACACACCACTTGTATTTAGCTCCCCTTGTCCAAAACTCCCCTTCACTTCTTCCTCTCCCCCCTGTTAAAACTCCGCACAAGAAAACAGCCAACCTCCTCGCCGGTCGCCGATTAATGATGACGACAGGGACGAGAATGCCTACGTGGAAGGAGAGGGAGAACAACAAGAAGAGGGAGCGGAGGCGCCGCGCCATCGCCGCGAAGATCTACTCCGGCCTCCGTATGTACGGCAACTACAAGCTCCCCAAGCACTGCGACAACAACGAGGTCCTCAAAGCTCTCTGCAACGAAGCCGGTTGGACAGTCGAAGAAGACGGCACCACTTACCGCAAGGTAATAATTCCTTCTTAATTCATATCTATTGTACTAGTTCATTTCCGGTCACCGGAGCATGAACCGCTCCCGTTACTGTCATGGATGGATCTGATTTTAGTTGATATCGCTTCCTTCTTTTTCTTTGCTGACGTCTGCCGTGTGCGGGTAGGCTCCGGTCGTAGTAGTGACCGGGACGGTTGAGGTTGATTCGGTTTTGCATCAACCGGTGTACGTTACGTTAATGACGACAGCGGGGGTGGCACGGAAAACGAGGGCATACTTTGATATTCGGGTTCTAAAATGAACACGATGAACGCACCAGCAGCTCAGGAGAGACCTGCAGGAGCTTTTTTTCCACTTCCCAAAATACCCTTACCTCTGAAGATAACTGACAAACATCTGTTTATGAACGTACAGTCTTTTGTTGAAGGGTGTTATTGTCATTTGGGGGGTTTTCTCGACTCCCAAAACTTTCACTTGGCTTTAATGCAAGTGATTGTTCTTTCTTCCTTTTCCTTGGTTTTCCCTCTGCGGTAGTGTTTCTTCACTCTCTGAAAAGATTCCGATTTCTTTAATTACCTCTTTGGAAATCTTTACCTTTTCCCTTTTCTTGTCACTGTCTTCGAATTTACCGCTTCGGAGTGGAGGGCAGTTAGGTCCTTTTTCCGTACGCATTATTGATTTGTTTGAAAATTCTACGGCGACCACCCGCTAATTACGCGTAGATTGATAGCATGGCATATGGTGGCTCGTGGGGCGGTGCTTTCTTCTTCTTCTTCTTCTTTCTTGACTTGGTGTTGAGAAATATTGTTTCCGAAATTTGCCTGGAAATTCTTGGATTCCATTCCAAGGGTTAGAATTGTAATTTTGTGTGCTTGCGGCAGTAAAAAGTAAAGTAAAGAAAAGGTAAAGTAAAGCGTGTAGGAAGAGGGAACATGTTGGGGGGTGGCGTGTCATGGACCATGAACTAGCCGCTGTTGGACATTATTTTTCCTCTTTTTACTTGTCTATGATTTGGAGTGCAATTAGTCAAGTTACAGTTGTGCCTCCAATTTTTCAAGTGTTGCTTATATTATACTGTGGTTGTGAGCACTGATGTTGCTTGTGTGCTGGACTCTATTTATGTGATAAAAATAGCGACTGTTATGATTAGGTTGGGATGGAAGAAGAGTGTAGAAAAGGTTAAAGTTCATGTAGACTGTAGTTGCCAAACTTTGATCGATTGATGGTTAGGTAAAATTGGGAAGAAATAGAAATCTTTGTTGGACAGTCAAGTATTGTGAATTGTTAAATCTTTTGATCAATTTTGTCTTACCATCGATGCTGTTTTGATTACTGCAGGGATGCAAACCTGTGGATCGCATGGACATAATAGGAGGGTCGACATCAGCTAGTCCATGTTCATCATACCAACCGAGTCCATGTGCGTCCTACAATCCGAGTCCTTCCTCGTCTTCCTTCCCGAGTCCAGCTCGCTATCCGGCAAATGTTAACGGCAATGCTGATGCCAATTCTCTCATCCCATGGCTTAAAACCCTCTCATCGACTGGCTCATCATCTGCCACATCCCAGCTCCCCCAACTCTTCATTCCAGGGGGTTCCATCAGTGCTCCAGTTACACCACCGCTGAGCTCCCCAACTTCGCGGACTCCTCGAACCAAAAGTGATTGGGATGAAGCTGTGGCTGGCTCAAACTGGGGTGGCCAGCATTATTCTTTCCTGCCCTCATCCACCCCGCCAAGCCCTGGTCGCCAGGTTCTTCCTGATTCAGGATGGCTTGCCGGGCTTCAAAGTGGGCCATCATCCCCCACATTCAGCCTTGTCTCGCGGAACCCTTTTGGGTTCAAGGAGGCCTTGTCAGGTGGTGGTTCTCGGATGTGGACTCCTGGGCAAAGCGGAACCTGTTCCCCTGTAGTTGCTGCAGGTCTAGACCACACTGGAGATGTTGCAATGTCAGATGGGATGGCAGCTGAGTTTGCCTTTGGGAGCAATGCAACAGGGTTAGTGAAACCATGGGAAGGTGAGAGAATTGAGGAATGTGTATCGGATGATCTTGAACTCACTCTTGGGAGCACCAAGACCAGGTAAATGGGATTCTCGGTTGGATGTTGGTTCTCGAAGAGCGTCTTCCCGTTTATGGTCGTGTTCAAGGACTCATCTTAGTGCTTGAGAGGATGGAATGAGAGAGTTCAACTTCAATGTCCGGGGTGTTTATGTCAGTTAGAAGTACAGTGATTAGGAGCAGCTGCTTTATTTTCTTTTTCCCTTTTTCATTTTTTGCTCAACAAAAGAGAATTTAAAATTGAATTTATATATAGTTCATGGTGGTGTTTGCCCCTTGTGTTAAACTCATTCTTCCAATTTTTTTTTTTTTCCCCTTGCCTCCTTACAGTTGGAAGGATTGATTTTTCTGTCTTGGATGTTTGTTTGTTTCGGATTCTGAGATTGAGACAGAATCTAAATATGGAGGGTTAACCAATTAGCTATGGATTTCTGACCGATGTCGTTGTTGGATATGCTCTTTTTTTTGTTTGTCTTTTTCCAGTCTGTCGTTTCAGTTACAGATTGATTTCCTCTGCTCAAACTCATTACTATCATCCTCGCAGATTATGGAACTCGTCCATACAAATTGAAGGTGAGCCATATAATTAGAACACCATGGAGGCTTGAATCCACATTCCTTGTTTAGAAGTCACACATTGTGAAGGATTTACAAGCACCTCGATGAGCCTCAAAAATAAAGACATCCCTTGTACAATACACTTGCTCTTTAAATGAAACAGAAATGCAGATAATGCTCAACAAACCAAAGCTTTCAAAGAAACATATATTTTCACCAAGTATTTGATTTCTCCAATGGGTCATATTTACAGATACAAAGGACGACAGTGTGAATATATACACGAAGTTGACAGGTCATTTGGCAATATAAAATAAAGCCCTATCCATTAAGGAACGTTTTTGTTCCCTTGCTGTCCTCCCATGGACATGCTGAAACCCCATCAAGTGTTTCATGGGCAAACAATGGCAGCAAAGAACCTTCATAGCATATGCACGATAACATATATACAGAGATCAACAATTTATTCAACCCCCCGGGCCCCCTGCAGTTAGTGGTTCAGCACAGAAATAAGAGGCCTGTACTCCGCTTTGTCAACGGTCAAGCTTCTGATATAGATCTGAAAGTGCACGATAGAGAGTGGCAGCCGCAGGTGGCTTAGGCAACGAGCCAAGGAGTATATCTGATGCATTCAGCGACTGGCTGCCATAAAATCGAGAATTTACTTGTGTGCAGGTGGTTACCATACTACCTTCAAGCGAACATCCAACAAATGCACCTGCAAATCCAAGGGTGGTTGAGTTGTGGTATTATGAAAACACTCCACATCATGAAAAAAGACAATAAAACACACTCCAAAATGTAAACAAGATACTGAACTTCGATATAGACACACCTTTACTGCAGCTGTATGTATAACAAGCAGTATAACCACCATCGCCGGCTCGAAAATCAGCTTCAGCTGCCCTTCCAAAGGGGCCAACTGCAGCACTCATGCCAGCTCCTACTGACAGATGAGCAGTACCACTGAATGTCCTTACAGCTTCACTTGTTCTCACAATAATGATAAAGTCTGTCAACTCCCCTCCAGCCTGCAAGAAAACGGAGGAAGTTGTACTTACCTCAAGTCTACAGATACATGGAAAAGATAGACACAAAAGACTGGAATGAAATGATTGGCAGGCTGGACATCAGATTACAAACATCTAACAGTTGCATTAAAATAGGAACTAAATGCTTGTTGAAATAAAGGTTGCAAAAGAGTTATATTTTTGCAAAAATCTTACGTTTTTCGAAAACTGTTGGCAATTAATGTTTTTTCTCTGTATACATCTTAGATGAGTTCCTTCTATTTGATAAAATCTGAATGAACTATATGAAATAGAGAATTTAAATTGAAATTTGTTAAAGAGATAAAATATTTCACCTGTGCTCCCCATCCTACACCAAAGGTTGAAACAGCAGATGGAGGAGACCAAGAGCCATCTTCTCTGCGAGCAATTACAAGTCCTGTACCTATATTGTAGGTAACCATAACTCCAACCTTGACAGCAGTGATTATCGCAAGGCCTTTTGCTTGTCTTAGAATGGCATCAGGAATTGACTTCTCAGGCTTTAGGGAACATACCTGACCAATGAAATCCATGAGGCACTTTCACTACGAATGGATTTCAATTTCATAATATTCAAATGACAAAGTCAAAAAACCATAGGCCACAGTTTCTCGTGACATATGCAATCACAATAACTTACAAGATAACTTTCTAACTAACAATGATTGAAATTGTACTCTGATCATAACATACTGAATAATCATGAATTTGAATAGGGTAAAATATTGTATAGTCCTAGTGGTTTGAAGTCGACATCTGTTTAGTCCTTGTAGTTTTATTTTAATCTGAATAGTCCTTAAAGTCATAATTTTTCATCCAAATAATTCTTATGGTTTTATTTTAATCTGAATAGTCCTTAAAGTCATGATTTTTCATCCAAATTTTCATCCAAATAGTCAGTTAAAGGCCATAAGGACTATTTGGATGAAAATCCTGACTTTAAGGACTATTCAGATTAAAATAAAACCATAAGGACTAAACAGATGTCGACTTCAAACCACAAGAACTATACAATATTTTACCCTATTCAAATTCATGATTATTCAGTATGTTATGATCAGAGCATACACTAATCTTGCAACATCATTAAACACGATTTCCGAAACAGTAGGTTAAAACACTGTCTTTCAAAACAGTAGGCATCAAATATACAAGTTAAATAGTCTTGGCACTTAAAACTCTTACCTTCTTGTAAGCCTGTATTGCATTTGTTGCCTTATATATCTCATACTCCATGGACCGTCCCCAAGGAATATTGACCCATGACCTCAAAGTGCTAAGGTCAGTAAGATCATGGGTTGGCACCTGAGCAGCATGACTTACTTGGTCCATCAAGTGCGGCTGGACAGACTCGAGTCTTACACAGCATACATCACAGACACGCTGAGGATCTGCAACACGAAACTTTTTGGGCAACAGACTCCTTCCCTTGGAACATTCGCCACAAAATATTCCACCACAAAACCGACAGTGATGCCTAGAGCACATGATTGGATGAAACTGCACCCCACAGAGCATACAAGAAGATGCAGAACTATCAGCCAGCCACTTTGGTGGGTCAGCTTCCAGAATTTCATGTACATGAGCCAGGTTAGCATCTGTGAGTGTTTGTGCCATTTCCTTCCATGCTTGCTCGAGCAGATTATCCGACATCCATGAAAGTCGACATCCATAAATATCAGGGGAAGCCAACGAACTCACTTTCCCACGGGCCGCAAGCAACATTTCCACCATCACATCCCACATGGTCATCTCCTTCTCATCCCCAATAAACTGTCCCCAACCCGTATCATTCTCGGGAAAGAACCCACCATTTGCGTAAAAACCTCTCGACCACTCTTCATGCTCCGTTTCCAACATAGGGGGAACAGAAACAGGTATCCAAACCCCCGTATCCTCAAAAAGAGGAGCATCATAATAAAAGTACTTCTTTTTCTCCGGACGGCCGGCTTCTGATACCTCGTGATCCTTCCCATGAAGCTCAGAGTCATCCTCTCTACATTCTGTCAGTTCTGGTTCATCACTATACTTATGCTCCCTATGATTTTTATCTTCCCTATCAATCTGTAATCAATACACAGTCCATCTTAGCTAATTCAAATTTGAAACAATTCGGACTTTATAAGTCGCAAACAGGAAGCAAAAATGTTACAGCTAGTAAAACATAAAAGACTTAAATGAAACCATGATCATTCCAGACTCAAATTTCCAATTCTGCTTACCATACACCCAAAAAATTTCACTTCAATACTGAGCCTTAAATTACGTTTCATCATCAAATACCACAACATACTATCATCAAAATTCCATAATTGCCACAAAATAATACCAAAACTAACTTTGCGATATTAAAAATTGAAACTTTAATCACAAACAGATAAAATCACGAAGCCCAATTCGAGAAACAAACAAAGAAAGAGTGAAAATTTACCGGTGGGTATTGAACTTTGGAGTTGGTGGTGTCATGGTGAAGCGAGAAATCGGATACCCTAGAAGACAAAGCCTCGGGTTTAAGTTCAAAATCGGGGTTGTGATGATCGCCGTCCATTGGAGTCTGACCTAATCGAGCTTTTGCTCTATGTTCTTGTTGGGCATATAAGAAGCATTAAGGGTGATTTGTTGAGAAGAGACGAATTGAAAACCAAAGCTTTACGAGTAATCGGAGAAGAATAGAGGAGTTTTGGTTTAGAGGGTGAAGCTGTAATGGCGTGTCGGTCAGTCTTCGTCTCTTAAACGTTTCCCCTATCTCTCTGTTTTTGCTTTTCCGAGTTTTATTTAGTTTATTTATACTTCACGAAAATTGATTCAATTTTATATTTTAGAAATTAATAATTTCATTTATCATATAATTTTTAGAAGAAAAAAAACATTTTTTTTAAAACAAAAACAGGCGTATAACTCATTGTATTAATAGTCGCAGCCGGACACAGATACAAACTCTAATAAATTGAGATGATTCACATACCATTACATTGTATATTTCCGCTCATCGATGATAAGTCTAACAAGCTATAATCTAACTTAACATAGATATAATTTTGCATGATAACTCCTATTATCAAGGCGTTCAATTGCGGTGTATCAAAAGTTTTTACTATTTAGTTGTAAAATAAACATCATAATTTACAGGCATAAAACATACCTAGAAAAATTATTAGAAATAAACTAGTAAAAACTAATTTAAAAACCCTAGAGGCCTAAAAAAAGGCTTAGAAAACTAGAAAAGATAACCATTTTGAACCCAGAGTAAAAAAACCCTAGGCCCAAGACATATTAGGTCCAGAGCAAACCAATGAAACAAGGCCAAAACAAGTCCGGCCCGTGATCTCGGCCTAAGCTTGCAGTCGCCACCATCAACAAAAACAGTCGCGCCGTTACCGTCGCCATCGGATTCTAACCACAGCCGGAATTCCGTTGCCGACCCCGCCACATCACAGCCCACCGCCTTCAAATCCCACCAACCATGGGACTCCTCCATCTCCCTCAGCAGCACGCACCAACATAGGTCTCCAATTCGACGGCAGCGTGAAGTCGGCGAGATCCAATTAGAGACCACCCACAAACCCAGCGCAAAAAAAATAAACATGAATCTCACCATTGATGTTGGTTGAGTGATCAAGCCGAATCACTCTTGCTTGTGCCGACGCCTCCTTCAATTGAAAAACCCATGAAAGCATGAAATCCCTTAACCTTGCTCATATTGGTCTTGCTCCGTGATTGAAATCAAATAGGATATCTGTCCGGCACACTTCTGAGACCAACGAGGTCAGAGGACATCATAGATTTTGTCATAAATAATGTAACCGAGGTGGCTTTCATAATTTCTTTCTACTGTAAGAAATAGATTATTGGAACTTGGTGGCTTTGGTGTTTGTTAAAGTCACGAACTCACGATTAATACATTTTAATAGAATGCATATGTGTACTTACTTCATATAGATCATGTGTTGGTGACTTGCTCAAATTGGGCTACTAGACTAAAAGTGAAAATAAAAAAATCTTACAAACTATCATTATATGAAAATCTTACAAACAATCATTATATGTAGCTATATCGTACTTTCAATGTTTCATAGATTATGTTCGATTTCAATATTCAAATTAGACTATTATGATGTAATAATGTTATCATTTATACAAGACTAAACCGACGATCGAGATCAAAATCAGTGAAGTGAAGTTTAGACGGTCATCGGCTACCAGTGAAACCTCTAGTCACTAACTCACTATTGTGTATCTTTTTTCTTCTTTTGAGAAGACCACTACCGTTTGTGTTGCTTAACATTATGTAATTGATTTAAAGTAAATAAAAATTTAACAGCAAGTTTATCAGGTCTGACATTTTATAGCTGGGCAGTCACTGTTTTGTCCGAAAGAAAGAATCATCCAACACTCGGCACTTACCACAAGCGACCCGGCGGAGACGAACTCAACCATCCTCCAATGGCGTCAACCACCACCACTGCCGCTGGTGCCGCAGCGAGTCCCTGGACGACATGTGCTTCGCCAAGTCCGAGGCTCTGCGTCTGCCCCCTCAGGTCTTCACTTGCAAGTTGATCCGATTCAGCCAAAAGTTTTGAGCTTCTGTGCGTAGTTGAGTTTGTTTAGTGTGCTTTTCGAATAATATGCATCATGTGTTGTGAATCCAGCTAGTGATTGATCTATTTTGTGGTAAATTTGCTTCCTTTCTTCAATTAATTCGACTGCTTCTTAATTCCACGGCGTGAAATGATTGTGGCGCATTGTGCCAATTTTGTGTTGGAAGTTGATAAACAAGGTGTTTAATTGAGGACTTTGTTGGAGGAAAGGCTCTTCATTTCTAGGGAGGACTTTGTTGCAGCTCCCTCGTGAAGCTGCTTGAGGGTTTTCAACTTTTCATTTCCTTGACAAAGCTAGATTTGAACCCTGCGATAGCTAGCAAGTAGCACCTCTATAATAGGAGTTGATATGTTTGCACTCTCTTAAGGCCCCAGATTATCCTTTCAAGTCATGTGTGCCACAATTTGAACCCGTGGCCTCCAATCCGTGACATAAAAGTCACAGTGACAACAAGCGAGATTTCTCAAGACGAGGAAATCCATCCAGTTAAGAAGACACAGAAATAGTTGGAGCTACTAAAAAGAACAATGTTCCTGTGAGCAAAAAGAAACCTTTCAAAGAGTTGGAAAACGCAAATCAGGGCCAAATATGCAAACGAAAAGAGATAGAGGAAGGGAAAGGAAAAATGCTCGATGAGGCGCTAGCTACTCTACCCTTGTTCTTTGGAGTTTGAGGATTTACCATGCGTCCTTGCTTTGGAGATATATGAAGTACATAATTTCTGCTGACCAGAACTTTCATTTGGATTTCATTTTGGTTTAACTTTGAGCAATTTGTGAGCAGGTGGAACTGGCATTTGATCGAATTAAGATCATGCTTTCAGCTGTATACTAAAGTTTTTTGCACAAGACTTTTGAATGAATTCGATTCAGTTTTGCAATGTTCTGCATAATCATATCCAAGTTTGGCATCTTGCCATTTTTGCTCGTGTGATGGCACCTTCGTTAAAGATTAGCGTGGGGTTGCAATAGTTAAGCTGTTAACTTTCAGGTAGAAGGATAAACGAAAGACATGTACAACAGAGATCCTGTTGGTTGAATCAAAGTGACAAAAACTAATTGCAGCTTTGCTCCTGTGGTCTGTGGAGGTCAATTTTTTTTTTACTCTACAGCCTTATCCAAGAAGTACCTTCTGAGATCAGTTGGTGAATTAGAGCTCAAAAATTTGAGGTTGTCCATATATCCAGGGTTTCAAACAACTATACTGCAGGAGGGGAATGTAGATTTTCGTAACAAGTTCTCAGCTTCCTGTATATAGCTATTGTTACACTTAACAGCAGCACCGCAGTACAACTGAGGATCAGATTAGCATCACAAACATAGAGCGCCATAAATTCTTCGACGAGTTCTCGGATCACAACTCTCTGCTAGCAAATTTTCCTGCTCAACGACTTGGTGCAAGAACAGCAGCAAGAAACTAGGCATTTTTTCTACCTTGAGAACAACTGTTCTGTATATCCTGGTACTAATGAATAGTAGCAGTAGTAGTTGCATTCAAGTATACAATTCAATAGACAACACACAGATTCCACTAATTGAACAACTTAACCATAAACCTTTTGTGGCAACACAGATTTCAAATCGAAAATGAACATGCCTGTTCAACTTTACACCACAGAAAATCAAATGAAATTTCTAAATCTGCAAAGTTTCGAATTCATCGCCATTTTCGGTTCCACAATCCCCAGCAGCAGCAACATAGTCCTTCACAGCATCCCTCATATCCTCACATTGCTCCCCTTCAAAAAAATCCACCAACTTCCCCAGCTCCCGGTCCGCCATGTCATCCAAAAACGGCCGGACCGGCACCCCATTCTCCGGCTGAAGCGAATACGAGTTCGGATTGTCATCCACAATCACCACGCGCCTCAAGTCCCTCCCCAAACCGGACAAGTCCTTCACAAACTTCCCATCCACCTCCTTGCACGAGTCACGGTATAGGCGGTGGGAGATCACGCGCTTCCGGTCCAACCGGTCCAGCACCAAAGAAGCGTACTCTCTGAGCCCTGCCGTGAACACCACCACCTCATACTTCTCCCCGAGCTTCTCCAGCATCTCGTCGACTCCGGGCCGTTTCAGGACGTAGAAATCCAGCACCATGCCGTCGATCCTCGGCCGGACGACGAAGTCGTAATTCTCCGGCAGCGCTCCGGCCTGCGAGTGGATCATGGTCTCGTCGAGATCGAGCACGATCGTCTTCTTCTCCGGCGACGCCTGCGGCGGGAGGTGGCCGGCGAGGAAGAGCTCGCGGCGAACCGGGGCGGTGGGTTCGGGTCGGGTAGGGTCGTGGGCGGCGGTTTTCTTGAGGATCTTGAAGCCTTTGTGGCAGTTGGGAGTGCCGACACGCGCGAGCTTGTTGAAGAGCTTGATGAGGCGGCGGTGGCACGTGATCAGGGAGGACAGGACGGCGGCGGTGGCGGCTTTCTTCGCGGAGGAGCGGCGGTGGTGACGGCGCTTGGTGGCGATCGACTTGCTTGGGCTTTTCTTCATGAATTTGGACACCATTTTTTTTTTCTCTGAGTTTGAAATCGAGAGAGAGAGAGAGAGCAAATTAAGATTGCAGTTTGAAAATGAGGGTTGGTGGCTTTTAAACTTTTGGTTCGGTACAACGGTCGTCTGAGTAGGTTCGTAACCGAAGCTAAGGTTACGTTGTTGATTTGGTTGGGTGCGGTTTCAAAATGCACCATTACATTACATGTTCCTTTTTTCTTTTCTTTTTTGAAATTATTTATCATACCACAAAGTTACTTTCTCGGTTTATTGTTGATTCATAATTATGATATTCCGTTTGTTCTTCGTCCTCTTGGCTCATTTCTTGCTGTCTGCTCTTCCTTGATGACAGATGCTTAGAGAGTACTGAAATTATGATGACAGATGCTTTGGCTAAAATCTTGGATTGATCACTTTCGAGAACCCCCCTATGCATGCTGCTCAAGCCTACTTGGATGATCTTGTTGGTGTTGTTAGAGCTAAAAAAAAACTACTTTGTTCCAGTTGTAAGTTTCTGTTTCTCTTGTTTTTAGGTCCCTCTCTTGTATCCAAACAAAAAAAATGAAAGATTTGATATTCCGTTAATTTTGCAATTCTTATGAGTGTTGGTCCTCCGGAAGTTCATCGTAGCATTACTATGTATTGTATTAGTGTATTGTAAGGAGTAACAATCTTACTTAAGGGTATATTAGTGTGTTGTGAATTTAACTAGCTAGGAGTTTCAGAGTTTGTAAAATTAACTTTCTAAATGAAAATCCATCACACAAAAAATCTAGAATGAAAAATTTATAAAGTTTTCAACTCTATGATTTCCAGAATGCAAGTTCTAAGCATAAGATTACATTCATAATGATCAAAATCACAATACTCAAGATCACTATCTTGATCCAATACTCCATAGCTGCTGGTTTTTCCGATGGATAATATTCATGCAGACTAATCAAGCAGCATGGTGTTGATGAATTAACCGTTGTTAATACCGGAACGTTAGTAAATTTTCCGGATCCATTCCCCTTCTCCAACTCCTTCTCCTCATCATCATCATCATTATCATAACTACCACCGCTATCATCGTCATCGTCGCCGTCGTCATCATCAACGGTAATCCATCCTTCGTCATTAACATACTCTCTCACAGCATCCCTAATGTCCTCAGACCCCTCCTCGCCCTCAAAAAACTTTAACAACCTCCCCAGTTCCCCGTCCTCCATGTCATCATAGACGAACGGCCGGACCGGAATCCCATTTTCCGGTTGGAGGAAATACGAGTTAGGGTTATCGTCCACGATCACCACTCGACGCAAGTCACGTCCCAAACCGGACAGGTCCTTCACGAACTTCCCGGACACCTCTTTGCATGAGTCACGGTAGAGGCGGTGGGATATGAAGCCCTGCCTGTCCAATCGGTCCAGCACCAGCGAAGCGTACTCTCTCATCCCCGCAGTGAACGCCACAACCTCGTACTTCTCCGCCAGCTTTTGCAGAAACTGGTCAACTCGGGGACGTTTGATCACGTAGAAGGTCTTCTCGGTGCCACGAATAATGGGCCGGACGATGAAGTCGAAGCGATTGGGCAAAATGGCCGAAGTGTGCACCAGTGTTTCGTCTAGATCGAGAAACACGGTTCTCTTCTCCGGTGAAGTTAACGGCGGGAGTGAGGGGCTTGTAGTTGGAGGTCCGGGTTCGGGCCAGGCCGGGTCTGGAGCTTGGGTTCGGGTTAGGATCTCTAAGCTGCCTTTGTCGGTGCCAATGCCGGAAAGCATGACCTTGGAGGCGGCGGCTGCCTTTTTGACAGAGGAGTTGCGGCGGTGGTGCCGCCTTTTGTCGTGGCAGTTCATGGTTAAACTCTTGTTTGCCCTAATCTTCATTATTTTTGACACCATTTTCTTCTATGTTGCTCTCTTTGTATTGTACTTGTGCCTGAATAATATGTAAGCACTGGAAATGTTTGGGAATCTGAGATTTCAAGAATGTTCCGAGGGTTCTTAAACTTTAGCTAATATGGTTAGGCCAAGGGCGGGTGAGTTTGTTTTAACGGCGGTTGCTTTGGTTCAACAGTGGTTAATTTTCTTGTTAAGGTGGAATCATGACTTCATGGTTTGGTTTTTGGTTACCCGGTGTAGTCTCGAGTGAGTACCAAGATTTATTGGTTTAATAGTTCCCCGTTAATATTCAAATCGTGATCCATATTCGTTTAGTTTTATTTGACCGATAAGAACCTTTTATCGTTAAGTCTAACAGATTCCTTAAATTATTTGATTTTCTCTATTTTGAGAAATATGAGGTTATTTTCTATTCTAACAGGTTCCTTATTTCATTCCCTAAAATATTTACAGATTCCCTAAAAATATTTAGGGAAAAAAGAATTAAATGTTGCACATTTTTTAAGACTCAAAGATAAGAAAGAAAATATAATTTATTCTAAAATACTAACCCTAAATTTTTATACTTATTATTATATTGTAATAAATGAGGATTATTGTTGTAATAAATATTTAAATATTTAAAATAGGAAAACTGTTGGATTTGATATACAATTTTTTTAGAGATTTTGAGTTTTACTTCCCTATTATGTAGAAAATATAAGGAAGCTGTTGAACTTGCTTTAACACAACAAAATCTTTTAGGATCTTGTTACATTAATATTTGTGAAGATAAATACTAGTTATATTTTAGATACAAAATCTTTTAGGATCCCGTTACATTAATATTTGTGAAGATAAATACTAGTTATATTTTAGATACAGATTATTTCGGAGAGACAAGAACAACTAAATTTGCATCTTCAATTATCAACTAATCCCCCTTGAGCAGACTGATGATTATATCAAAAGTATATATTTAATTATACAGTGTTAGTGTTTACAAGTAGTATTTTACCGTTATTTTGAGTTTTTTATGACATAAAAGAACAACATTAAGTAGAACAACAAGAATCAAAAGTATTACAACATTATATAGGTTCAAAAGTATTACGACATCACATATGATCAGTAAGATTTCAACGTAAGCTTTTGCTAAGTATAAATGGATCCCCATACTACTTATTAGTATTATCAATTTTCTCTAATACCTGAAACTTTTTTTGTCAATTGAATTTCCACATGCATTCCTAATATATACTACGTGATAAGTTTTATAAGCGATTTGTAACGCAAAGTTGTGTGTTGTCGTGCACAATATTCACGATAATCAACGACTTCCAAATTAGATTAAAAATGCATGAATGATCATTTGATTCATGGTCTGAAAAAAGAAAAATAATTTTGACCAGTCCCCAGCACAAATCTAATCGATATCTGAACAAATAACTTAGAAAGATCGATCATGCCTAAGTATATGTGAACTCGTCAAACTTGCATTGAGAAACCGCACGTATTATCAACATAGTCGTCGATCGTAACGATAATGCAACCCAATTACTGTGGCAATATTGCATGCCATAACAAACATTATCAACATGCAAGTAACATCTTGATCTAAATTCAAGGTATACCTACGTAGATAACAAAAGTTGTCTCGTATATGGAACCAGAACTACTACATAAATGTTTCTTTTCAACATCAACAAGCAAACACATGACATGGTTACTACTTTCTACAACAATAGAGTTCGCGATATGGAAAGGAACAGAAAACGCTTCCAATTGGCACACCAATCGTTCGAATCAAACTAAGCTGCAAACCTACACCTTGATTTTAAAGTACTCCTGGTCAAAATGATTTATACTCACCTCCGGTTGAGAAGCTGAAAAAGATACAATTAGTTTCAAAATCAAGAATATAGTACCCTCTTGTTAAAATGAAACCTACAAGGCTGAACCATATATACCTGTTACCATCAGGACTGAAATCCAAAGCATTAATAGGTGAGAAATGCCCTTTTTTAACAGTTCCAATCTCCTTTTCAAGAACTTATATCAATCAGGTGCGGTCGACGCCTTTCAAGAAAGAGCTAGTCTTGGTGAGCTCATTCAGAGGCTTATCAGTAAATCTGATAACATTGTAGACCAAGGCACCACATAATGCTCCAAGAATCGGTGACACAAGGTAAATCCACAGGCCTTTGTAATGGCTCCAGACAATTGCAGGGCCTAAGCTTCTTGCTGGGTTCATTGATGCTCCTGTAATTGGCCTACATAACCATATCACGTACATGAGAAACTACTAGAATGACATAGGTTAAAAAACAAAGGATAATAAAACAAAGATCAATTGAGTCAAGACAAAGTTCTTATGCTTCCAAAAGGGGAAAACATATCTCTGCTTAATTAGTTCTTACTAATAAAGTTCTAGTAATGATTTTATTCATTGGAGAAATTATTAAGATTACTAAGATTAGACCTACCCTGCAAAATACAAAAAAAAAAAAAAAAAGGAAAGGAAGAAGAAGAAGAAATGATTCTACCCTGCAAACATCACATTCAGAAGAACCGTGGAGCCAACTGCAAGTCCAGCAAACTCTCCAACCTGCTTAAGCAGACAGTTTGGAATACTATTATCGATACTTCAACATAATAAAATTAGGATGCAAACATTTTGAATTAGATTGATCAAATTTAAGTAACATGATAACCTACTAGCCTAATAATTTGTTAAGCAATTCAGCTCACCAATTCCTAAATAGGCAAACCATGTTAAGTACTTCTTAACTGAAAATGTAGAGCTAGAGTTGAGATTAAGAGGTGGAACTGTGGAATAGTACTAACCGCTCTGCTATCAGTGGACAGTGGCCACACCAGAAACAACAAACATGAGGTAGAATGTGATGATGAACTCAAGCACTAAAGCTTGCAAATTAGATCCACTTGGATCTGTTCCTGCAAAGTGGTCTTGATGGTGTTGGAATAAAAGCCTTAGGGTACCGCTTGCGAATGTTGATCCAAGGACTTGAGCAATAATATAAGCGGGTACCTGTAGAGAGAAAGCAAAACAAAGTTACCAAACAAAACACATTGAATTAGAAAGATAGGTAGTCATCAAACTGAAATTGAATTACAAGAGATGTAGTGGTGTATGCATGAAGAAAATGCATTTCTCTGTAGCAAGGGGCCAAGGGCCATTTGCTAGCGTTGAAGTGCTTTCTAGCTAGTACATATAATTCCAGAAATTTTGTGTCAAAGGCAAAGCAATGTTGAATGTGATTTGACTATGCAACACATACAATTTATTCCCTAAATTTTACTGTCCCTAAAGAAAATTAAGAAATAAAATCATGGCTTGGTTTTGATTACATCACCTCTTTCCATGGGAATCTATGAGTAATAGCGAAAGCAAGAGTAACAGCAGGATTGAAATGTGCACCAGAGATGTGACCAACAGAGTAAACCATAACAAACACCACCAATCCCCAAGTAATTGAAATCCCTAGAAATGACTGTAAACACGGAAAATCTGCGGCAAATTACAGAACAATACTTGTACAAAGAATAATATAATTATATTGATATGAATGCGGGTTACAAATCTTTGTGAACTCCTCTGATTCTATCTCCGAATATGGATGTGACTCAAGGGTGACAAGCACTTGTTCTTGAAACGTAAGGGGTCACGAGAGTTGATCAGGTGACGAGTGTTTTAGGATTTGGATTTGGTGAAGAACTGAATATTTGAGAGTTTAATAGTTCTTCGAGGGATTTTGAGACTTCTAAGTTCTCGGAAATGAATTTTCTCTCCTTTCTTGGAAGTCTTCCTCCTGATATGAGAGAGGGTATTTATAGTGTCAACATACATTCATTTATGGAATGTAATGAAGACACCGAGTTAATTGTATTTCCTTAACGGTAATAATTAAATCAATAAATTTTGACTAATTGATTTAATTATTAATTTTAACATAATCAAAAATCAATCAGTCGTAATTGATTGATTTAGTTACGACCAATAAGGTATAACCACTTCAGATTAAATGTCCTGCTTTGGCCACGATCTTCAGTAAGGGGCGTGCCACCTCGCGAACGAGGAAAGAAGGTGCACGAAATCTTGAATTCCAAACAAGCGGGGAGTTCCGGTGCCACCTCGCGAACGAGGAATTTACGATTCAACTAAAACATACACCTCCACATGTATGCGGACTTCGCCTCTTGCTTCTTCGCGAAGTCTCCTATGCGGAGCCATCTCGCCTCGCCTTAGGACTCCATTTCTACGCGAGATCATCTCGCCTCGCCTTCATGTACTTCTACGTGAAGTCATCTCGTCTCACCTTCATGTACCTCTACATGAAGTTCGTTTCGCCTCGCCTTCTTGTACCTCTACGCGAATTGAGCCCGTTTCTTGATTCCGTGCGAAGTCATTTTTGCATGTGAACTCTGCTATCCAGCTTACATGATCTCTGACGGGTCATCACTTGTAAACCCAATTATTTTGGGTTCGCCGGTGTGACATGAATCAAGAATTTAATTAATATTCACTTAGACATTTACTGTCTAGTAAAATATTAATTTAGGTGTAAACATGTCTGACTTCTTTTTTCGATAATTAATTTAATTTAATTGATATTTGATTATCGATCGACATTTAATAATTGATTTTAGTCGAGATTTAATGTTTTTGTTGTCGACCGACTATTCACACGTCGCCACGTGTCATTTCCGACGACTTTTCAACTTTGTCAACTCATGAGCCACGTATACAATTTGTCGGGTCTACATGTTGTTTGAATCATTCAACGATTATTATTATCGTTAAATTGTATATGTCTACAATAACACCAGCTTGTCTGTGCTCAAATTCACAATCGATCACAGACCCACAACTAGCAAAAACCAAGAACTGTGTCCCCAACACCTCAGCAATAACCAGAAAGTACAAAGATCACAACTTCAAACATTTGATGAAATGGTTTCGAAACTGAAAGATCGCATTTTTTATTGCGCTTGAAAGTTGAAACTAAAAGGGAATGTAACAAGGTTTATGTCACCTTCTGGATAAAGGGTACAGAGAGAAAGCTATCGCTTGATTCTTGAATGTTTCTAGAGGAAGGTTTGCCTTCTTCAACATTGACAAGATGGTTCTCACTACTTTCATCATTATTCGCAACCATGGCTTCGAAGTAGTAAAACAGCTAGGAGAAAGGTAGAAGAAGCGAGAGAGAACAAAGTGACTCGAAAGGAGAAAATTTGACGTAATAAACAAGGCTTATGATTCATATGAAGGTTTTTATAGTTGAAAAGTGTGGCAATGTATTGCTTGCTGTGAAATAGCGAGAAGGCAGTGTCAAGGCTGCTTCAACTCTCACCGGAATTACAGAGCACATACTGATGGTTTTCCATGTCTTTTATAATCACTATAATTAGAGGTATCAGGCCGGTAAAAATGCTGGTCCTAAACAAAATATACGATGTCTTTAACGTAAGACTACCATCAGTCCATCATATACGACTACACGTACGTGCAATGTCCGGAGTACGTAATAGAGCATGAACTTAATGTTTTTTTCTTCTTCTTTGGTTCGAAAATAACTAAAGCAGAAGAAAGTGGAAACAGGAATTTCCGATCCTTTTATAGCAGTAGAGATAAGAATGATGATACTGCCGCCATACTATACTGGTTTGTTTGAGTTTTTTTTTTTTTGAATGATACTGGTTTGTTTGAGTTGACAGACATGCAAGGTCGTTTATTAGGATGTACTATATATGCTCTAGAGTTCTAGTCAGATGAGATGTCATTACCTCCGGGAGATTTGCATATGGTAGTTTATGGATAATTATCTGTAGAGAGAGTTGATAATGTTTTTACCTCCTCCAAATTCTATTTTTATCTTGTGATTAGGTTATCTATAATCTCAGGACTATTTGGTGTACGTTTTTCACACCCACTTTGGCTACAAGGTATATATAGTAGACATTAACAGTAAAATACTATAATCTAACATTTGAAGAAAAAGAAGAAGAGCAAAACCAATTTCTGAGGATCACTTTGTTCTGATCTCTTTCTCTTTCTTTCTTCGAAGCCATGGCAGAGAATCATGAAAGTAGTAGAAATCATGTTGTCAGTGTTGAAGATGACAAACCTTCCTCCAAAACCAACCAAGAATCAAGCAGTGCCGTTCTATCTGTTCCCTTTATGCAGAAGGTGACATAAATCTTGTTACTCTCATTTATAGTTTCACGAAAATTGAAACATGCGATCTTTCAGTTCTAAAATCATTAGTTTCATCGATCAGATGTTTGAAGTTGAGATCGCGATCGATCCTTTTATTTTCAGGTCATTGCTGAGGTGTTGGGCACATACTTCTTGATATTTGCTGGTTGTGGGGCTGTGATAGTGAATTTCAACACAGATAAGACGGTGTCGTCTCCGGCGGTTGCAATTGTATGGGGACTAGTTGTCATGGTGCTCAATAACTCAGTTGGTCACATCTCCGGTGCCCATTTCAATCCCGCTGTCACTATTGCTTTTGCTGCTACTAAGAGGTTTCCATGGAAGCAGGTGATCAGCTAACCAACCCATGCTTTTATTTCTTCATTTGTATCCTTTGAAAAGGGAATCTCAGTCTCTCAGATCATCAGTGTGTTATTGTTAGGATTATAGGATAAATATAGAGCAGGGTTTAGCTATTCTACATAGTTACCTTGTTATATAAACTCTTGTAATCTACATTTTACAATCAATGAAAATAGCCACAATGTAGCCTGTAAAGTGTTCTTGCTCTCATTTTACAATTTCTGCATTTCAATACAATAAATCCATAATTCCTATTAGTTATCTCAAAAAAAAATCTATTACTTCTTGAATACGATTAATTAATGTAAGAATGACGTACCGGTTTTGCAGAAGGCATTGTTACCTAGTTTTATTGTTTTGGCTTAGACAAGCAGTAATCACCATTCAAACTCAAAATCCACGTCCAACGTACATATGTACCCAACAAAACAAAAAAGAAAATTAGGGATTACACCACTGTATCTCTAGCAAGTAAATCAACTTCAATTGATGACTATCTATCTTTCTAATTCACTGTTTTTTTGTTTGCTTTCTCTCTACAGGTACTCCCTTATATTGCAGCTCAAGTCTTTGGATCAATACTCGCAAGTGGTACCCTTAGGCTCATATTTAACCACCATGAAGACCATTTTGTTGGAACAAGTCCTAGTGGAACTCAACTGCAGTCTTTCGTGATTGAGTTCATCATCACATTTTACCTCATGTTTGTTGTTTCTGGTGTGGCCACTGATAACAGAGCGGTTAGTACTAACTGTACTATGATATACCTCTTAACATTCTCACCACTCTGATTTTTTTTTTAAATAAAGAAATGGTTGGTGAGTAACTTGCTTAACTGCTGATTAGGTTAGTATCCTAATATTGTCAAACTTTATTATATGTAGTAGTATCGATCAGTAATAATATTCTAAACTGTTTGCTTATGCAGACTGGAGAGCTTGCTGGGCTTGCAGTTGGCTCCACAATTCTTCTGAATGTGATGTTTGCAGGGTAGAGTTTTTATGATGTCTTCTTAATATAATCCATTCATAATACATTGGCATTCTATTAGTTGATATGTTTTCCATATGCCAAACTAAGAATGTTATCGTTTTTGTTTTCTATTAGTAAGTTTGTTGTTTAAAACAATAGTTTCTAATGTACGTGATATGAGCATATTCTGCAGGCCAGTTACAGGAGCATCAATGAACCCAGCAAGAAGCTTAGGCCCTGCAATTGTCTGGAGCCAATACAAAGGCCTGTGGATTTACCTTGTGTCACCGATTCTTGGAGCATTATGTGGTGCCTTGGTCTACAATGTTATCAGATTTACTGATAAGCCTCTGCATGAGCTCATCAAGACTAGCACTTTCTTGAAAGGTGTCGACCGCACCTGATTGATACAAACAGAAGAGGGATCTGCTATAAGTCACTTGCTATAAACAAGTCATTCTTCAACCGTATGCCAATTTTGTATACGATTCACAATTGGGTAGCTCATCTTGAAAGTTGTCCATTAAATCTTTATGTTCTTAGGTTTTATTTATTTTTTAGGTCTTTTTTGGGTGCTAGGTTTATGGTGTGTGCACTGATTTTAGCTCTCGCAAGTCGCAAGTCACTAGCTATATATGCATGCATAATGTCACGAGTTTCTTTTTTCCTAGGCTTCTCGTGCGGCCTTAACACTTCCTTATGCTAAGTTAATCTTACTGACACAAACACTTTGGCTAGAACATCTGAACGAAATGAGAAGATATTTGAAAGAGATAATTTGTATTAAGTTAAGAGAACTTTACAAAGCTTCACAAGTGAGTTTGAATGCTATCCAACTCTCTATGTCTCAAATGGGAGGGGTGCCTCCCCTATTTATAGGCATCCTCCCCCTTTTGCCTAAGTTTCTAGACAATATTAGGATATTTACAAGTATAGAGATTTCTAGAGTTTTCTATACAACTCTAAGTGTTATCTTGAGTATTTTAGAGATTTCCGGAATAGTCTTGAACCTTGAGCCTCTCTAGGGTTTTAGAGAGTTCCGGAGTGTCTTAAAGACTCTCTAAGATTTTAAAGAGTTCCGGAGTTGTCCAAATGTTTCCCGATCCTTTCGGAAGCTTTTAAGATCTTCCATAATATTCTGGATATTTTCAAGACATTCCATAAGATTATGGATGCTTCCAGAATGCTCATGTGCCCATCAAGATTACTTGAGCCATGCTTGCGTCAAAAATGCTGAAAGAAACTCCTTGTTAAATTAGCGGGGCGTGACAATAAGCTCTATAAGTTCATCAAGTCTTAGTACTTTTTTCTCTTTCTGGGAAAACAAATTTCAGTGCTTAATTTAGACTTCTAATGTACGTGATGGGCATTTCTTGAAACAAATGAGGCGAAGCATAGCATAAGAATGACATCAGTACTGTTCACACGGTTTATATATATTCGAATAGTGGCAAACGACATCAATGACTTCGATCTCTATCATTTCTTTTGGTCAATTAATTCTTCATTTCCCTGGCAAAGCAATCCATGCCAGTTCAATCGTTGAGTTGTGCTTTGCTCCAACTTTTCTGGAAGTTACTGAAAATCGATCAGCATGATATTCATCTTACGTCGTCTATAAGCATGCAAGCAAACGAGTTTGATCAAATTTCACTAACATTAGTGTGTACAGTATCAAAATTTAACAAAGAGAACTAAAAGAATAGACATTAGATGGCAATATTTTCCTCTCTTAAGTAAGTGCAAGTTCATCACGATGGGTCGTTGCCTGCCACTCAAATCAAACCCAGGAAATTAGCTTTGTGCATATATATCATCAGAGATGTCTTGGTCAAAGTGTGAATTCTGGTGTGAAAAGCATATACAAGATTAGATGGAACATACCAGAAAATTATGCTTCAACATTTGAAGGCCAAATGGCTCCTAATGGGGCGGTTAATATACGCATGTATGGTGTTTGACTGTTCAGAAATTGGTGAACAGTGGGAGGTTAAGATCATGCATGCGCATTGAAAAATTGTTACAATTTTGCCAGTTGGGTAACAAATTTTCTAAACCTCATCAGTTTGCTCTTTCTTTAGAACGGGGTGGAAGACTGATCGAGATATCAGTACTTGATGTTTGCATGCACTAATATTGTTTATGCTAAAAATTAAGATTCGTAATGAGTAGATTCATGTCATTAATGGATGGGGGATCAAGAGCTAGCCAAAGTTAAGTTTTAATTATCACTTCGTGACCCTGATTATGTATAATAGGCACATCTAGTTAGATTCTTGACTGGTTCAATATTTGTGAAATCATATCAATTGGTGTGATTACACATGTAGTTTTCTCTTTGGCATGATTTAAGATGGAAATGGATCCATTATGTTTATAGATTTTTATCAACATCTGTATAGATTCTATAGCATGCCGCACAATGTACTCAGTAAGGAGGTAATGGTGATCATACTTGTCCAATTATGAATAGAAAGATTTGTCACCACTTACCAGCTTCTACTCCTAGTCTATTTGTTTGTACCTGTGGCTGGGGCGTTTGTTCCTAAAAGTCCAGACGTATAACAGGGCTTAATTATTTGAGTATCTCCAATAATTAGGTATCGATTTAACAATATTGTTTCATCAGTCATTATTATTTATTATGTTTTAACAAATTGTAAAGTAACACGTGAACAAGAGATGAAAGAGAAGATTTAGCTATTGGATAATTGGAATAGCTAAAATTGGATAATGAGCATCTCTAGTAATATTGCTAAAATTGAAATTTGTCAATTTTTGAGGTAAATTGATGCTTTATTATGTTGTTTCATCAGTCATTACTATTTATTATGTTTTAACAAATTGTAAAATGACACGTGGGCAAGAGAGGAGAGAGAAGATTTAGCTATTGGATAATTGGAATAGCTAAAATTGGATAACGAGCATCTCTAGTAATATTGCTAAAACTGAAATTTGTCAATTTTTAAGATAAATTGATGTTTTAGCAAAATACATAAATCATTGCTAAATTGGATAATTGTTAAATGAAATTGACAAATTTGTCAACTTTAGTTATGCATTAAAAATTGATAAATTTGTTAATTTCATTTACCAATTATCAAATTTAACAATGGTTTATGTATATGTTGGAGCATCAATTTACCTTAAAAATTGACAAATTTCATTTTTAACAACACTGCTGAAAATGCTCGTTATCAACTAGGTAAACAACAGTTAATTGCTTGCATATATAATTGGTCTGTGTAATTTCTGTGTATAAATATATATGTTCTCCCCTATACACACACACTGACACACATTAACTTGGACAAATCGATTTGTCTAGTTTGGTTGAGGGAATAACAAATCAGAATTTCTTACCATTTCATGGATTATTTCTTTCTTTAGCAGGATCTCAGGTGTTTCGAATATTCATTTAGGAAAAAGGTTACTAGCTAGATACATATTTGGTCTTAAGAAAAGGATACTCGACCAATTTGTTGTTTTGGAAAAGTTACTTGGTATTTCTAGGCTTTTCCCCTCTGCTACACATACATAGACTATTACTAGAAGGTTTGTTTTATTTAATCAGGATATTTTGCTTTGTATTTGTTTTTCTTATACAATTGAAAGGTACTGCTGTCTTGCTGTAGTTCCCAAGCCGAATGAAATATGTTCTCATGTTCTCATCTAAAAGAAACGAAAAAAAAACTATATTTTCAGGAAGAAAAAAAAATGTTTCAATCTAGTAGAGCTAGCTGTAAAAGTTTCCGCAACTTAATCTAGAAAGTTTATCTTAAAAATTACAGCTTAGAAAGTTAATCTTAAATATAATTCTATCTTATTTGATTCGTGCATTAAACCGCCTCAAAATTTTGTTTAAGAACAGCATGCATGCCTAACCGGGTAACCGAAATTAATAGTGATTAGAAGGTATGGAAAGCCATCAGTGTCTTCTCTGTAATTCCGGTGGGTAGTTGAAGCAGCTTTGAATGCCTTTTTTCTGTTTCACAAGCCATACGTGCCACAGTTTTCAACGATATCTCCTATGAAACCTTCATATGAATCATAAGCCATTTTGATAAATAAAAGGAAAACCAAGAAGAGCATAAAAGCCCATCCTTTTCCAACTGGTCATTCTCTCTCTCTCTCTCTCTCTCTCTCCACTGTCCATGGACTTATTTGCACACCATAAATTGGAGTTGTGCTCCTGTGTTTTTTCTCACTTCAGGGATTGAGAAAACAAGCATAAGCAGTTTTCTCCTTAATTCTGAGTCGATCACTTTGTTCTTTGTCTTTCCATCCATCCATCTTCTCAGCTTGAAGCCATGGCTGAGAATCATGCAACTAATGGAAACCATGTTCTCAATGTTGAACATGACAGTCCTTCCAAAACAAACCAAGAATCAAGCAGCAGCTTTCTCTGTGTACCCTTTATGCAGAAGGTGACATAAATCATGTTGCCTTTTAGTTTCCAATACAATAGAAATATGATCTTTCAGTTTCAATACCTCTTCATCAAATGTTTGAAGTTTGAGAAGTTTATGTTTTCAGGTCATTGCTGAGGTGTTGGGGACATATTTCTTGATATTTGCTGGTTGTGGGGCTGTGGTGGTGAATTTGAACACAGACAAAACAGTGTCGTTTCCGGGGATTGCAATTGTTTGGGGACTTGTTGTGATGGTCATGATTTACTCTGTTGGTCACATCTCCGGTGCCCATTTCAATCCTGCTGTCACTATTGCTTTTGCTACTACTAAGAGGTTTCCATGGAAACAGGTGAGCTAATCAAACCAACCCATGATTTTATTTCGTATAATTTTTTTCCTTTGATAATGGTATACTCTACCCAAATACACTCTGAGATCAATGTCTTGTCTTCAAAAAAAAAAAAAAAAAACTTCTTGAATAAGTTTAATGTAAAGATTGAGAAGTTTGATGACTACCTTAAATCAACTTCAATTTGATGACTACCTTATTTCTAATTATATGTGTTTGTGTTTGTTTTGCATTCTCAATATAGGTACCCCCTTATGTTTTTGCTCAAGTCCTTGGATCAACGCTCGCAAGTGGTACCCTTAGGCTTATATTTAACAACCATCAAGACCACTTTGCAGGAACAAGTCCTAATAAAACTCCTCTGCAGTCTTTCGTGATTGAGTTCATCATCACATTTTACCTCATGTTTGTTGTTTCTGGTGTGGCCACTGATAACAGGGCGGTTAGTACTATTCTACCTCTTAATCTCAACAATGGCAATGTTTTTTAATTGAGAACAGCCTAATATGGTTGGTCAGTTAACTTGCTTAACTGATTAGGCTAGTATATTATCATATTACTAAATTTGACCAATGTATTCCAAAATGTCTGCATCCTGAAACTTTATTATTTTGAAAGTATCAATAATAATATTCCAAAATGTTTGCTTATGCAGATTGGAGAGCTAGCAGGGCTTGCAGTGGGCTCCACGGTTCTTCTAAATGTGATGTTTGCAGGGTATAATCTTCTTGATATCTTCTTCCTCTCCATTGGTATTTAATTAGTAATAAGAAGAGACAAGTTTTCCTTTCGGAGGGTTTCCATAGGCCAAACCAACTACAGAACTTTGTTCTCTCTTTCTGTTAGTTTCTCATGTGATTTGAGCATATTCTGCAGGCCAATTTCAGGAGCATCAATGAACCCAGCAAGAAGCTTAGGCCCTGCAATAGTGTCGAGTCATTACAAAAACCTGTGGATTTACCTTGTGGCACCAACTCTTGGAGCTGTATGTGGTGCCTTGGTGTACAATGTTATCAGATTTACGGATAAGCCACTGCGAGAGCTCACCAAGAGTGGATCTTTCTTGAAAGGCACTGGCCGCACCTGATTGATGAAAATAGAAGAAGAGGGAATTGCTATATGTATCTAGTTTATACTAAATTGTGGATTAGAGAGAAGAGAGGTAAGGATCAAAGACCCTGTATTCACCCAGCACCCTTTTGTTTCTCTTCTCCAAAAGTGTGTTGATAAGGCTAAAAAGGGGAAAGATGAAGTCTCATGTTTGAATGTCATGAGAAAGTGGATTCTTGCACATCTATGTTCGACGGTTAACGGAATCCTTTGGTATAAATAAATGGTTGATGGTCTTTGAGAAATTCATGATTCATTGATGAAATCTTAAGAATAGAAATCCTTAGAAGTTGAATTCATTTTTTCCTGTTGTACTCCGATTCAGGTAAACACAAACTTAACACCAGCCACCGACTTATGACCCGCAGGTATAACCCGATACCCGAAAATGCTGCTTACCTTCTCATCACAATCTACACCACAACTCACCCTTGCACACGACACCACCGGACCAGGCCTAGTGTAATCAAAGTTCAACATCTCCTTCATCTGCAGCGGCTCGGACACAATGTACCTCATAAAACCCCCACTAAACAAAACCGAGGACGCCAAAAGACCACACAACACAAACCCCACATAACACGCCCAAAGAAACCCCCACCCAAATCGCAATGCCGCCTTCCAAACCGAGTCCTTGTCCTTCACCCACTCACCAACCAAAGGACTAACAACTCCGGCGGCCAAAGCTGGTAAATTTACCAACTTTGCCCTCACAAACTCTCTCCCTCTACTCACAATTTGTAAAGGGTCAACAAATGACATGCAGGAGTCATACAAAACCAAAACCCAAGCTGGGAATGTGACAATGCTAATTATTAGGTTAATTTGGAGCCCAACTGCTTTGATTACTAATCCAGCTATAAACACAAGAGGGTTGAAAGACGAGTCACCGAGTTGGTCGGCCGAGTCGGTGACTCGGTCGTCGTTGGCGGCGGGGTGGCCGGAGACGGAGGTGGGAGGGAGGGCCGTGGAGGTTGGAGGAGGATGACGTGGATGGATCTGATTGGTCGTCGGAGGGAGGGAATTCGTCGAGGGCGTCGAATAAAACGTCGTCGTTTTGGGGGTTGCTTGGGATTGGGAGTTGGGTATCTTGTTCCATTTGAGTAGGATTGGATTGGATTGGACGAACACACGACAGTAGCTCATTTGAGGTCGACGAAGATTACAATAAATTTGTTGAATATATTCATCACATCCACATTGTCACGTACTAACATCTTCATTATATTCTCTTGACTTTTAAGATTGCTGCTAGCCTGCTACCACTTGCATATGTCTTCCTCTCCTCAAATTTTTATAGATAATGTTAGCTTTGAATTCAACTTGGTCATTCCCCTGAGATACTTGAACACTCGGTCACTTTCCGGCAGACTAAATAATGCAAAGCTTGACGTGGAGAAAACCATGAACATCGCATCAATCCAAATCTCTCTCTCTCTCTCTCATCTCCCATAGATATACCTTCCAAAATAATTAAACTGCTTGGAAACCATAAGCGGCATTGTATAAGAGACGAGCATTAAGATCCAAGTGCCTACGACAAGGTTTTGGGGTTCCATACACACTGGGATGATTACATTAAGCTCCGGTTTAGTCCATCCTCGTTGGATGATTTCCTTAACCTTTGACCACCTTTCTTGTCTCCCATTTGCTTTCAATGGAATATAGTAAAACCCAAAGCAGTAATGCAGTGCCACAAATCATTGTTGAGATTTTTATTGTCTTGATGGGGAGTGGTTTCCAACTTTAATGTGTGTGTTTTTGCGTTTTGCTCTTTTATTTTATATAGTAAAGTTCAGTTCTCACTAGGAATGGATCAAGTCATACCAACAATTCTTCTTCCTTGAAAAATTCTTTGGATAATTCGAAGTATATTCCAAGTATATTAGAGTAGAAAATAACAAACCTACATACGTATGAAGAATTTTATTTTCTATTTTTAAGTCGTATATTTTACCTCACACGTACATGAGTCAATGTTTGCACAGAAAGACAATTGCATCAAAACTTTCAAAACCTAATTATTTAATTAACTTAATTAAGACATAGTCTTATAGCAGTCACATCACATATTGTCAATTTGAAAAACAAAGAATTACCTAGGGCTGGGCATGGAACGGGATTAAACTAATGTCACGGCCTGTCCCGGACATTGCACTCGGGACAGGATCGGGACAGGTCTTGCGTTTTTAAAAATAAAACCCGCTAAGCCCCGTCCAGGATGAAATCAGGACAAGACGGCCCTAATTCCGTCCATCCCCCATGTCCTGATCCTGGCCTAATGCCAAAACTTGATAAATAGCTAGGGACTTGTGTCTGTTGCCTCAATCCCATACATTATGGAAGTCTGGAACTTTCAAAAACTTCATGATCGAGCATGAAAATCTAGATGAAACCAAATTATAGTGACACAAGCTAACATAACAAATCTATACATTTCCAATTGAACCAACATATATCAACAACTATGATTATCCAGAATTTACAGTAATAAAATATAATTTCAACTATGACAAAATTTAACACCCAACAAAGTAACAAATCGATATAGAAAAACATTGCAAATTACTATTATTTCCCAAGTCCACAACTTACAATGAGAAACAACTGCACGGAACCTAGAAAATTATCAAAACTTGGTAACAAATTGGAAAACTCAATCAATCAAACCACCCAAAAAAGATAATCAAAGAATCAGAATTTGCAGACAAAGCATATACGAATTTTTCCTCACACCCACATCCTATAATCACCTCTCTACTCGTCCTCCTCAAGAATTAATTATTTTCAGACAACCTTCACACTTGTGGAAAATTCAAAAGTCATATTCACATTATGCCAAAAACCAGCAAGCATAGCAAAGCAGCTTAAAATGTGAAACTGAAGATGAATGACAGTGAGATTTTGAGCTGATGAACTGATGAATGAGGTTTCTTTTTCAAAGTTGAGTGAATGAAGCTGCTAGTGGAGTGAGGCAGATGAAGGTAAGCCAGGAACTAAACATTACCTTAGTGTGAAATGGACGGTATAGAGAACTAGAGATGAAATACGGCTGAGATCAAGTGGATAAGTGATACGGGACAGGACGGGCCTTACGAGCCCAAAATTATCAGTCTCGTCACCCGTCCTATTTTACTGACACGGGACGGGCCTGTCAATTTTAGGTTTGAATCTCGTCCTGTCCCGCTAAATTTCGGGACGAGATCGAGATTACGGTTTTAATTGCCTAGCCCTAGAATTACCCTATAATTAAGAATGTAATATATATATTTTAGGATATTAATTAACGATACGTCAAAATGTCCCAACTAATTTTTTTTAAAATAGGTTAAGAGAGTGGGGGGAGAGAGAGTGAGAGAGAGGGTGGAAAAGATGAAGAAAAAAGGCTGGTTGATCTGAAGCTCCTATACAGGTGGCTCACCGGTTGCATGTAACAAAGCGTAAGGCTTTCATGGCGTTACCACGTGCAGACAACTCAAGACTTAACAACACCCTCGCCTCGCTCCGACACATATCACAACATAAAACACGATGGTAGAGATGTAAATAAAACGTGTCTAGGGGTAGCACTGTCATTTCATCAGTGAAATGAACAGTACTAAATCCTTAACGCTATTATTATATACTAGTCAATTCCGGATGCGCCCTGCTGCGGTCTATTTTCCTGAGTGTCTAGTCCCATCTCACGCCTTCCCCTATTTTTCCACCAACACATCCACTTTTCCCAAATCCATCACCAACATCATGGTCTTCATGCCTGTAAAATCTATCGCTCATCTCATATTCCATCACCTGCACAAAATTCACCATCAACCCCATGGTCTCTACCATCTTTTTCAATTCCCCTACTAATACCACGGTCTTCCCCTTTCCAAAACTCACCATGGACACCTTCGACTCCATTCCCACCACGAAAGCCACCTCCGTCACCTGTTCCACCACCACCGCTGCCTTCAAAGCCATGAAATGGCAGTTTTGTGAATACAATGGACACAGGGGCAAAATCGTCGTTCATGTTCACCCAATGGCAGCATTGTAAATAAGTTGCAATTAGGGGCAAGATGACAGTGCTACATGCCTAACGCTATTATATATAATAGATAGCATAATTTGAAAAAACCCAATCACTTTGCCAATACCAGATCCCAGTTCTTCATCATGGTGGCTGTTTACCACTTTGTTTGCTTCATTATTGCATTGATCTGCTTCAAGCTACTGGGATTTTCTGAATCTATGGTGCCCCAAGAGGAAGGTGGGTGCTTTAAGCTTTCTACAATTGGCATTTGGCAATGCTTATTTAGTTTGTGATAAAATGCTTTACTTCATATTTTTGTATATCATGACTGCTCATCATTATGTGATTGGGATAGTTGGCCTGATCTTGCATTTCATTTGGCAAATGGGTAGTTTTTTGTATAACCAATAGCCTATCTTTCTGGGCAACCAAACACGAAATTGTGGTTTCTTAGGTCCAAGTTGTTGTGCGCCCATCTCATTATATGATTTTTAATTGAGTTGCTATCTCATGTTATTTCGTTATGGATGCCTTTTAGTGGATGTTCTTCATGAAATTATGACCAAAATGGGGGCTGTGTATTGGAAGTTTAATGATGATACTTGCCGGATTGAAGTGGTTGGTCTAACAGAGGCACCACCAAAGGGATCTGAGCGCAGAATTGATTGTGAATGCCACTTCAAGAACTACACTGAATGTCATGTCGTAAAATTGTACGTCTTAACTATGTTTTAGATTGATTGTTTCATTGTGGCTTATGAATAAGTCTTCCCTGTTAGAAACCTATGTTTTTGTATGAATATTCCATTGGTATTAGGTCGTTATTACTCTTACAGCCAAGAGCTATGTGATTAATACTTGAGTTCTTTGTTTGATGTTTTCTAGAATGATCAAAGGTTATAGTTTACCTGGTTTGCTTCCACCTGAACTAGTCAAGCTTCCTTACCTCCAGGAAATGTAAGAGCTTTTGTAATTGATGATGCTCTCAATACCTTGACAGTTTATTAATTGCATCTACTTTTCTTTCCTTGCAGTGATTTTGCTTACAACTATCTTAGTGGTACAATACCAAAGGAATGGGCTTCAATGAAATTAACTTATCTGTGAGCCTTGTTAACCTATGTGTTAAAAACTTATATAGTTTATTTGTAATGGTGTACAATTAGTAGTGAATTTTCTGCAGATCTGTTTATGTTAATCGTGTATCAGGGGAAATTCCGAAGGAGTTGGGAAATATAAGAACTCTGACATACTTGTAAGTACTGAAACTTGGTTTATCCCAGTATCTAGGACAATCTGTGTTGCGAAGGACCATTGCCATCTTCAACATCCTCTTTTTTTTCTCTTTTAAAACAGGTCACTTGAAGCTAACCAATTTTCTGGCACTCTTCCTCTTGAGCTTGGTTATCTGGTCAATTTGCGGAGTTTGTGAGCCGTCAAATCCTCCTATTTTCGTTTTGTTTTAAAGGATTACAGATTCTCTTCTGTGGATAAATACATGCTGCATGATGCAAATGCAGGATACTTTCCTCTAATCGACTGACTGGAAACTTGCCAGAGACATTTGCCGGGCTGAAAAAATTAGAAGATATGTAAGGTTTAATAAGAATTTATGCTCTTTTGAAACCTATACACTGATTCTTGTGTCAAAAGAGTAAAATTCTACGAATAATGCAGCCGTTTAAGTGATAACAACTTTAATGGAACAATCCCGGATTGGGTGCAGAACTGGAAACAACTCAAAAGACTGTGAGATACTCTTATTTTTA
Source organism: Fragaria x ananassa (assembly GCA_034370585.1). NCBI lineage: Eukaryota > Viridiplantae > Streptophyta > Magnoliopsida > Rosales > Rosaceae > Fragaria > Fragaria x ananassa. The sequence goes on along the minus strand of CP139764.1, from coordinate 3,525,630 downwards.
TTTATTTTGTTGAACAATGTATTTACATTTGAACTTGAACCTGAATTTGAAGATCTTAATACACATAATATTAAGGATTAATTTCAGTTTACCCACTTGAGGTTTGAGGTTAACATCGTTTCGCTCCCCATACTTTTAAATTTGAAAATTTACCCCTTAAAGTCTCCAATTTTCATAAATCATACACAATTGTTAAAATTCCGTCCAATTTGGAGGTTAAATGATAGCTTGAAATCTTAGAAAAAAATGTCCTAAAAGGCGATTTATGTTGTTATAAGACTATTTTAGCATTTTTAGTGAGTTATGAAGTCAAAACTAACGTCTGAATTAGATGGAATTTCAGCAATTGGGCATGATTTATGGAAATTGAAAACTTTATGGGGTAAATTTTCAAAATTAAAAGTATGGGGAGTGAAATGATGTTAATCCTAAACCTCAGGGGTGTAAACTGAAATTAATCATAATATTAACCATTTGTTTTATGAAAATTTGCCTTACATTTTGAAGGGAGATGCATTCAAGTGGACTTGCTGGACCCCTTCCATCAAATATTTCTGTTCTGACCAACTTGAATGACTTGTGAGTAATTTGTCTCAACATTTTGCTCAGTAATTTATTTGAGTAATGTGATGATCTTTCCTTGAAGCATATGGTTAATATTTTTCTCCATCATGGCTTATCTTTATGCAGGAGGATTAGTGACATGGACGGGCCAAATCAGGAATTTCCTTTGCTGAGAAATATGACAGGTCTAGTAAGATTGTATGTGCTGCACCTTCATCACTTAATACTTGAGGATTTCATATTCATAGAACACACACACACAATCAGGATTTCTACTCAATAGCGTGACAGAAGTCCACTTACACCGACTGTCAGATCCAATGGCTATATTATTCAAACAAATTATTCTACTAGGAATTAGTTATAAGCCGCAGGCATGGATGGGAGATGAATATCGTGTTTGTTAATAATTCCTTTGCAAACATTGTATTTCTGACGGTCCTTTTATTTCCAGTAGATATATTTGATTCTAATTTGTCTAACTAATTTTAGGATTTTGAGGAACTGTAACATTTTTGGAGAGATCCCCACATATGTCTCGTTCATGAAGAATCTGGAAATGTTGTAAGTAACTTACATTGCATAAACTTTACTTCTCATGTATCAGTCATCACAAACACAGACATATTTGTACCTGGTTAGATTATTATAATGCAACACATTTTTAAGTTCAACACATTTAATCTGTGTTAGGATGGAGATTAAGTTTTTGCTTTGTGGTTGTGATAGGGATCTCAGTTTCAACAAGTTAGCAGGTGAACTTCCATCCACTGCAGGCGTTACTGAGCGCCTGAAATTTGTGTAAGAATGAAGCTTCTTAAGTGGTTACTCATATCAGTTTTAGACTTTCAGAAAACTGTGTTTCTTTTTAAATTTTCTTTTTCCAGAGTCCGGATAGTCATTGTCCAAAAAAATAATCTGGATAGTCACATTGTTTCAGTATTCTTGCATACTTGTCTAGGCACACCAGAGAATGTGGAAATCCTGATATTGAACAGTTTTTCATCTCAAATACTTGCTTTTTGGCCCAAAGTCATGTCATAGAAATGCAACCTAAATTTTTCAGGGATTTTGTGATCTTATTTTGATTTACCATGCTAATATTTTGGTTTTTCTTGCATTAGCTTTCTAACTGGAAACCAGCTAAGTGGAACTTTACCAGAGTCACTCTTGCGAGATGGAAATAGTGTGTACGTTTTTTATCTACAGTGATTTCTCCTAATTTCTGGTTCCTTTCATATCTTCGATGTCTCTATTGCTGTGTCTCTACAGTTATATTTTGAGTCATCGGTTTTGTTGTAAAATGTCATGTTCCTTTTGTCCTTAATGCAGTGATGTATCATACAATAACTTCACATTGTCAGGCCTTGAGAGCTCTCATTGTCAAGAACACGTGTCAGAATTCAACCTCATATCTGTATAGATCAAGTTCCTTTAGATTGAGGTGATATAAGAAAACTGATAGGCTGATAGTTTTTCATTCAACAGGAATCTAAATCTAAACTTGTTTCGAAGCTCCTCAAAAGAGAATGACTTGTAAGATGCATCTTTTTTCTTGTTGCTCGATTCATATCTATTTCATCAAATTTCAAATTAACTACATAGAAAATTAAGAGCTAACATCTGCACAATTTTTTTTATTTATCATTCTTTTCATTCTGTGACAGAAGAAGTGTTCTTCCATGCTCAAAGAATTTCCACTGCCCACGATGTAAGTACAGTTCTCCCATACTTTTTTTGTCTCCCATATTTATCCTAACAAATTTCAGTTTTTGGGGGACAGATTCAAATTGCATGCATGTCAATTGTGGTGGAAATGACCTAACTGTCAAGGAAGACAATAACGCAAAGGTCTTGTATGAAGGCGATGGAGGAGTTGAAGGTGGTACTGCAAAATATTTCAGAAATGACAAAAGTATGTGGGGATTCAGTAGCACCGGTGACTTCATGGATGTCTATGATTGGCGAAATACACGTTACTCTATGTCTATGGCATCTTTGAGTCTCTCCGAGTTGTATACCACAGCACGCATATCACCTATTTCACTTACTTATTTCTCCTACTGTTTAGAAAATGGGTTATACACTATCAGTCTCCACTTTGCGGAGATTAAGATCACAAATAACGGTACACATAGTCTTGGGAGGCGTATTTTTGATATTTATGTTCAGGTAAATAGTACACTAGCTAATCAAATTTCTCTTGAAATAGTTGCAACTTGAATTTGGATAATTACACTTTGTCACAGGAAAGATTGGTGTGGAAGGATTTCAATATTGTCGATGAGGCAGGTATGGCTCAGAAAAGAGTAGTTAAACAACTATCTAATGTCAGTGTGACAAGTAATGTTTTAGACATCAGACTCTACTGGGCTGGAAAAGGGACGATGAGGATTCCTGAGGGAGGAGATTATGGTCCTCTTATATCAGCTATTTCTGTGGTTTCCAGTGAGTTAGTCTTGTCAAAGTTTCCAACATTATCATTTTAGAACTCCCTCCTAATACAGATTATGCATGAATAAGAGATGATGGAAATGTTGTTTAAGAACTATTTTAGACATGTGGACCATTCGGTTTGTCTTCAAGGGAAAAGATGGTATAGTGAGACTAATCGTCCAGTTCATTCTTTTGGGCAGACTTCAAACCTTGTGGAGGCACTGGAAGTTCAAGACTTGTTTATACTATTTCCGGTGTTGGTGTTGGAACATTATGCCTAATACTTTTCATACTGGTGGTCTTTTTGTGGAATGGAAAAAGAGGGAGAAAAAGAGGTGCATATTATTACATCGAACATCTCATTCTCAAATAGATAATTTGAACTACTGAAATCCTGTTGAAGAAAGCTAGATGTCCTTTTTACTCCATTATTTTGTCATATAACTCATATTACAGGAGGAGATATCCAGACTGGTAATTTTTGTTTGAAACAAATAAAAGCAGCAACTGATGACTTTGATTCAGCAAATAAGATTGGAGAAGGTGGTTTTGGTCCTGTGTTCAAGGTAATCCGTCTTTGGCATATATAATGCTGGGAGGAAGTCCTTTCTTATAAGACATTGCTATATGAGCAAAAGTAAATTCTGAAATATGACGTTGGGATGCAGGGTCAGTTACCAAATGGTTCTTTGATAGCAATTAAGCAGCTCTCATCTAATTCAAAGCAAGGGAATCGTGAATTCTTAAATGAGATGGGAATGATATCTTGTCTGCAACACCCGAATCTAGTGACACTGCATGGATGCTGTATTGAGGGGGATCAACTATTGCTGGTATACGAGTACATGGAAAACAATAGCCTTGCGCGTGCATTATATGGTATGTTTTCTGTCATTTTCTGAATCCTGAACCTCTCATGAAGTCATTATCTGGATATGCAAGACACGTAACATTTCTTTTGAGCTAGCTTAGCAGCATCTCTAAGCAATTTGTTGGATATATAATATCCAGGTCCAGAGAAGCATCAGCAAAAGCTGGACTGGCCAACAAGGCTTAAGATCTGTGTTGGGATAGCTAGAGGTCTAGCTTTTCTCCATGAAGAATCAAGACTCAAGATTGTCCACCGAGACATAAAAGCTACAAATGTGCTGCTGGACAGGGATTTGAACGCTAAAATATCAGACTTCGGATTGGCTAAGCTTGATGAAGATGACAAATCACACATCAGCACCAGGATTGCCGGAACCCTGTCAGTTTCCACTACAATCATTTCCATTCATGTATATGTCAACAATGTCATTGCAAAAGTTACATCTTATATTGATTTATAATGTCTATGTGCAGAGGGTATATGGCGCCAGAATATGCGCTATGGGGTCACTTAACCTACAAGGCAGATGTTTACAGTTTCGGAGTTGTTGCCTTGGAAATTGTTAGCGGAAAGAGCAATAACAGCTATGTGCCAAATGACAGTTACCTCTGTCTCCTAGACTATGTATGTTACAACTTTCAATCTATATATCAAGCCAGTGCATAAACACTTTCAGCTGCTGCTTCTTTTTTTGTACCTTCCTGCTAATAAGAAACACTTTTTGTAGGCTTGGCATTTGCTACAAACTGGAAACTTGAAGGAGCTTGTTGATGAGAGGTTAGGGAATGAAGTCAATGATAAAGAAGCAGAATTTATGATTAAAATTGGTATGTTATGTACAAATGCATCTCCCACGCTTAGGCCTACGATGTCTGAAGTGGTGAACATGCTTGAAGGACGAACAGCAGTGCCGAACATGACCCTGGAAGCAAGTTCCTATACCAAAAATTTGAGGTTCAACGCCATGAGGGACATCCATCGTCAAAGGAAAAGGCAGAGTTCAAGTGATCAAAGCCAGCCTCAGAGTTTGCCAACTACTAAAACATTTCGCTCTTCCTCTACTTCAAGGCTGACGAGGCATGACTTGGGAGTTGGAACATTATAAGATTAAAATCCTCTTGACAAATTGATATAGTAGTAGCAAGTAGCAACATAATTATATGTTGAACACAGTCAACACAGGCATATATATCCACAGCATTTCCTTCCAAATCAAGGAACAGTAAGATTGGATCGATCTGTTCACATGAAAGAGGACATCTGATACATAGCAAGAACGTTGCTCTTCCAAATATTTGAGTCAATACTTTGTAAACGAAGCAAGTTACTAATCTCTTTTGAAGTTTGAACCGGAACAACTATGGTGTGTATACAACTAATCAAAGAAAAGGGATTAACTATAGACGAAGTAAACCCTTTTTTTTTTTTTTTTTCCATTCCCTAAGAGCATGCCATTGAATTCTTGTTATGGTTCGAGCTCCAAGAAGTCGACCAAATTAGTTTGAATAATCAAATGTCGTTGGCATGCACATGAAATGTGAGAAAATATGGTGCTAATGATGTATAAAGCTAGCGTAGAAATTCTTCAACTATATTAGTTTATGTGACAAAAGAAATATAGCCAAGTTGCAGATGTCTTAGATGGACATTAGTTTAGTTTAGTATTAAATCTTAACAAATAACAACAGTCAATCTTATGCAAGAACATGTAAATTTGGCCTCTTCATCAGCAAAAGGAAAAATCGTCTAAACAGTGTCTGAACTTTTCCAATCTATTAGTTTTGGTGTCTCATGTTTCCGAAATATCAAAACGGTACCTGACATTTTGATCCCGACCCAGCTTTGGTATCTCGAACCGTTATCTCTGTTAACTCTGTTAAATCTCCAGAGGAGATCGATGATGATGATGATCAACCGTTATCTCTGTTTCTTTTTCCATTCCTTCTCTTCTCACCGTCGTTCTGCCCAGATCGATGTTCATGGCAGGATATACACACACGCACTTTCTTTGATGCATTATGCATAGGAGGAAGAATCAAAACCTCTCCTACCCCAAACCAGATCCTTCTCTCTCATTTGGAACCCCCCATGTTTTTTTAACCGTATATTGTGCTTCATTTTTTTATGATCAACTAGTTTATTATCACCATCTTCATCTTGTCCTCGATTTTCTAACCCTTTCAGATTTGAATCATGAAGTCTCCTCATTCCTTCCTCTCCTCTCTCTATCTGCTATATTAGTGACCACTTTCCCAGCATTCAAACCTCCCCTTTTTGAAGCCACCCCCGTTTTTGGTTGAAACCTCTTCAACTCTTTCATGGTGCTGAAACTCACACCCTCCTAGGAACTTTCATCCAACATTTATTTGTGTATAATCTTCCAGTGTAGAAAGAACCCGTATTTCGATATGGCTCAGTTACAGGAGCTACTGAAAGAAGATCAGGAGCCGTTTCTTCTCAAGAGCTACATTGCTGACAAACGTGGTCTTCAAATCTTCCTCTAGTCCATGTATTTCTTCCTACAATACCCAAATTTCGCACCCAGACCTTCATCCTTCATTCAAACCCAGACAAAATTTTCGCACCCAGACCTTCATTCAAACCCAGACAAAATATTTTTCATTCAAATTTGGCGAAATAAAGAAAAGAGATTGGAGGGTTGAGAGTTCAAAATGAAAAACTCACGGATTGGATTTAAGGTGTGATTGTCATGCATGTTGCATCTTGAGGTCGGATCGGGACTGCGTTCACAATATTGATGCTTCTTTGATCTCACATATAAACTAAAAGAGGAAGAAGGGAAAGATAACAGAAGGGATCGAAGAAGATGAAGAGAGAAATAGAGAGAGGGCGGATGAAGGAGAAGGAGTAGTGGGTGCGATAGTGGAGTCCCAAAGTAATGAAATGGATCAGTGAAAATAAGATTTTTGTGTTTGATCGGTGAGAAAGAGATAAGCAGAGTTTGAGTTGAGTTTGATATGTGAGAAACCGGGAGAGATAGAATAGTTGAGGGTTTTTGATTTGATACGACCATTTTGCCCTTAAAATATTAACGGAGTTAACAGAGGTAACGGTTCGAGATACCAAAGCTGGGTCGAGATCAAAATGTCAGGTACCGTTTTGATATTTCAGAAACATGAGACACCAAAACTAATAGATTGGAAAAATTCAGATACTGTTTGGACGATTTTGCCTCAGCAAAATGAGTGAACAATACTTATATTACCCTCTCCTCTTTGTTTTTTTTTGTTTTTTTGTTTTTCTACTTTTGCGGAACAAAGTGATGAATTCAAGTAGAAAAAGACGTCAATATCTTAAAGTTGAATGGTTGAAAATACTCTATTTAAAAGATGATCATATACTTAACTTGACATGATGCTCGAATTTTTAAATAAATAATGGAATGATGCTTAATGTTGTTAAAGCTAAAACAATGAAACATGGTTAGAAATCTACCCATGTTTCACAATTTCATGATGTTGAATCAGCTTCTAGGTATTGTATATTGTGCATCTGTCCCCCATGAAACATTTCAATCATATTTCTGATAGCTGAAAATTCCTACTTAAAATGCTCAATCATATTGTCTTGCGTCTAAAAAATGGCAAGTGTATTGGTTAGTCAAATAAGCCTGAATTTGGCGGCATTGGGCAAACTGTACGGGTTCCCGGCAGTAATACCCCGTATCAGCTCCATGGGGCCACCTTACCCTATTATTTTATATACTGTCATTTTCTGGGTTCTGCATGCAAAATCCAGATCCTAGATTTAATATTAATACTCCAAACAAGACTCACAGATCTCTCAGATCTATTTCATATCTTATCTTCTTCAAATTGATTCATTGGTCATTTACTTATGTATCATTGGAACCACGTTTACTCAGCATCAAGATCATAGCTACAAGCCTATAACATTGTTTATTTAATTTCTGAAAAATATACATATTTTATGAGCAAAACCGCAGCAATCGAAATTGAATAAATTAGGAAGAGGACAAAACAAAGTCCAACCTTAGAGGTCCACCGCTTTCCTCAATCCTGGTTTCTCCAACCAGTTGAAGCTTGATAGGTCGAACTTGCTTGCCAAAGCATTGTACTGTTTATGGGTGTTTCCTAAATGTCAACTAATTGCATGCATTGTTTGACTAGTTCAGAGTAGATCAGCATCTAGAAGATATCACATTCCTACCTTACTGTACTTGTTTCAGTACTGTTCAGTATTCTTTTGTCCCTAAAGCTTCAATCTTTATTCTCAAATCTTCATCATCATGTTACCCAGAAGCAAAAGCCGCTTCCTTTTTCTGTTGCTCAGTTTGATAAGCTGCTTATTCAGCTTGTTGAGATATGCTGAGTCTGAGGTTCCCCAAGATGAAAGTAAGAGCTGATTTTCTTGTTCCATTCTTTTGAACACTTTGTTTGGTTGTTGTGAAAAATGTGGGATTTGTTGGGTTCAATTTGGATTTTGGGTATTAGCACAGAAGGTTACACACACCCACTTGGTTTTTCTTCATCTTTGTGAAGAATCAGATAGTTTTGTTTGTTTTCTGGGTAGAATTTCTTTTTTGGCCAAGTATTGTGCATAAAAGTTATGATCTTTTGCAATTAGTTTCACTGATTATCATTTAAAGCTATCTGTCCTGGTAACTATTGGTGTAGCAACCGAATTCTGATAAAGGCTTCACTTTTTTTGAGTTGGGCATCAGTGTTTTGACATTGCTGTATATTGATTCAACATGAAGTGCTTTTATGTGCTGCATATATCAAAATTAAATTTGGTTTTGCCTCCATTCACTTTTCAGTCTATATACTGATATGTGATGGTGTTTGATTGTGAACAGTTGATGCTCTGGAAGAAATTACTCGTACAATGGGCGCTAAGTATTGGAAGTTCAATGGGAGTTCTTGCCAAATTGAATTGGTTGGGGTAACTGTCGAGCCGCCAAAGGCATCTGAGAGTAGCATTGAATGTGAATGCAACAACACTGTCTGTCACGTCGTAAAGCTGTATAGTTCTTCTCTCATCTTGTTGCTAAATGCTTTTACAATTCAATGCATGATTACACATCAGGATACGGGCTGGTGATTTGATATTAACTTTACCTGAAAAAAAAAAAAAACAAATTGAGGTTGATAAACTTCTTGTATCTAATTCGTAGGGTAAGCTATACTGACCTCTGATGGGCTAAAGTGAAGTACAATACCTCCTTGCATTGTGAAAACTTACCTTGGCCTTCCTTATCTACTAGGTGCTAGAAGTTCTCAGCTAAAACTGATCTACTGGTAGGTGCCAAAGTGGTTTGGCATTGGAGGTAGAAGTTCTCAGCTAATGTAAATTTTTCTGACAGTGATAATCTTGATGATCTTCACCTTAGTCTATTGGAGGTTAGTATAGTTGCCAATATCATTACCGAATAAAAGACGGATTTTCTCACAAAGAGAAGATAATTGTAAATGATCGCCACTATTCATTATTTGAAAGCACTCTCTGTTATTTCTTGTTAATATTGTTCTCTGCTTACTTGTTTAGTATCTGAATTCATATATTTCAATCTGACAGAGGACTCAAGAGGTTTAGTCTACCTGGAAAACTTCCACCTCAACTGGTGAAACTCCCTTACCTTAGAGAAATGTAAGAGCATTTATAAAGTACAAGACTTGAAAAGTGATGTCTGATGACATTTCAAAATAACTGTTTTATTTCTGAGTGCCTTGAACCTTCTTTATCTTTGTGCAGTGATTTGGTTTATAATTATCTTAGTGGTACGATACCAGCAGAATGGGGTTCAATGCAGTTAACATCAATGTAAGCAATATCAGTTTTCTTGATCATATATTTGAGTCCTTTGTTCTTGTTCTGCACTAATTAGAAGGTCTGTACAGCTCTCTTCTTGTAAATCGCTTATCAGGGGAGATTCCAGTGGAGCTGAGAAATATTACCACTCTGACATACCTGTGAGTTTTATGATTGTCTCAGTTATTGATCTAGTAGGTTGGGTCGTCTATTGTCATCATCTATTTCTAGTATCAACAATCTTTCTTTTGTTCTGCAATAAGCAGGAATCTTGAAGCAAATCAATTCTCTGGAGTTGTTCCTCCTCAGCTTGGGAGTTTAATCAACTTGGGAAGTTTGTAAGGAACATTTTCTTTTCTGGAAAACTTTGAGTGTTGCCTTCTCAATACTCTGTTACCATTGCTGAAGGGTCAATGATAGGTAAATGTTGTTGTTGCTTTGGTATTGTGATTTCAGGATACTGTCCTCCAATTATTTGACTGGAAATATACCAAACACATTCGCTGGGCTAAGAAATTTGTCAGATTTGTAAGTTTTTATTGCATTTGCTTGTCTTAAAATGTGCAAAAGTGGTTTACATGCCGAAGTAATACCATTTTATTGTCCAATGCAGTAGGATAAATGATAACAACTTCAATGGGACTATACCTGATTTTATACAGAATTGGAAACAACTCAGTAGATTGTAAGATCTTTTCCTTTGAAGCCATTCACCTGGCTTTCAGGCTATCTTTTTTCTTTATAAGTGGCCCTATGATTTCATACTTTTTTCTTTTGTTTAATGTTTATTCGTTATTTGGATTTGAAGAGAAATACATGGCAGTGGGCTTCGTGGACCTATCCCGTCAAATATATCGCTCCTGAGTAATTTAGTTGAGTTGTAAGTGGAAAGCCTTTTTCAATTTTGTTTGGGATTCATTCTTTTTTCTCTTTTCTTTTTCTGTAGTGAACTAATCAATCCTTTCTTTTTCCTTTTGTGGTGTCATATGTATATAGGAGGATTAGTGATATAAATGGAACAGAGCAGGATTTTCCTATGCTGAAAAACATGACTGGCCTAGTCAGATTGTATGTCTAGTATTTGTATTATCAGCTATGCGAACATGCTTTTATATGTGATACAGGTTTGTTAATACAACTCCATTATGTAATTTAGGATTCTGAGGAACTGTAACATTTCTGGAGAGATCCCTCCTTACCTGTGGACACTGCAGAACCTGGAAATGCTGTAAGTAAAGCTTTCAAAGATAAGTGATTTCATGTGATGTATCATGACCATAAATGGATTTTGATTATGTTTTTGTATGGTGTCAGGGATGTGAGTTTTAACAAGTTGATAGGGGAAATTCCAACCACAATCAGCTTAGAGAGATTGAGATTCCTGTAAGTAGAAATTTGTCCTTCATTCTATTAACTGTTGGATCCATGGCATGTGGAAAGTTTCTGTAAAATGCCAAGACATATTTCTGGGAAAAGGGACAAAATTTCTGAGACTCATACATGGGCACACAAATGCACCTACATAAGTTTCGGATATTTTGATTTCATAGCTCACACTATACAGTCATACAATATTAACCAAATGCAAGTTAACTATTTAGGTTGATGTCTGATAAGCTTTTGATTTTATGTTTTTATATTTTAGTACTAACTTTAACATAACACTCTAAAATCAGTTACTGCTTTCTGTAGATTCTTAACTGGCAACTCTCTGAGTGGAAGTATACCAGACTCAATCTTCAAAGATGGAAGCAATGTGTATGTCATTTTGGACGCATCATGTTATTCCTTTTTCTCTTTTCATATACACAATTTACTATCTCATGGGTATTTATTACTCAATGGAATTCTAGGACATCATCACTTGTAGCTTGAATCCTTTCTTTAAAAAGAGAGTAATCCTTAATATTTATGCTTTTATGCAGTGATCTATCATACAATAACTTCACATGGCAAGGCCCTGAGCAACCTGCTTGTCAGGAAAACATGTCAGTATATTTTCTAGTGAATAATTATGGATTTAACTGATAGTTGTTTGACCACTTTTCCTGTTCTTAGGAATCTAAACCTGAACTTGTTTCGAAGCTCTTCCTCAGAGAGCAACTTGTAAGACACTATTTCTCTCCATCTGAGCTGCTCTCTGTTCTTTCCATCATAAGTAAATATGTTAAATATCTGTATGGTGTACAATCTTTGCTAACATATTTCACTCACTTGTTGCAGAAGGAGAGGTCTTCCGTGCTTGAAGAGCTTGATTTGTCCTCGCTGTAAGCCTATATTCTAAGTGGTTTGATTTTTTTTTTGTTCAAATAGACTCGACTACCATGCAGTGCTCTACAAGTAAACCTAGTTATAAGATGGTAATCAATAAAGATTGTACACTCCAAAAAGTTAAGTCTTCTTTCTTGCAAAAGTAATAAAATCTGGCTCAGTTGAGTTCAGAGATTAAATGTCATGGATTAGTCGTAAATACATAAATTTTAACTGTCGCTTTCTCTACTCTATTACGCAAAGTTCAGATGCTCTTACTTATTATTCTTTTTGATACATTATGCCAGATTCGACTTGTTTGCATGTAAATTGTGGTGGGAATGACATCACTGTCAAAGAAAATAAAGAAAGCTTTCTGTACCTAGGAGATGGAGGAGTTGAAGGTGGCACTGCAGAGTTTTTCTTCAATGACGATCATTATTGGGGATTTAGTAGCACCGGAGACTTCTTGGATGACAACGATTTCCAAAATACACGTTACTCTGTATCTGTGGCAACTTCGAATCAGTCTGAATTATATACAACAGCACGCATAGCTCCAATTTCAATCACTTATTTTCATTATTGCTTAGAAAATGGTGACTATAATCTAAGTCTGCATTTCGCGGAGATACAGTTTACAAATAACCAAACATTCACAAGTCTTGGGAGGCGCATATTTGATATCTATATTCAGGTAGCTAGTTACGTTGTTGAATATGTTTCATTAAAGGAGCAAAGAGATTTAATGTTGAGCACTTTGTCTCAGGATAAACTATGGTGGAAGGACTTCAATATTGAAGATCAGGCCAAGTTGGCTCAAACTCCAGTAGTACTACAACAGAATATAAGTGTGACTAATAATGTCTTAGAGATCCGATTCTATTTTGCGGGTAAAGGGACAACCAGGATTCCTGACAGAGGAGTTTATGGTCCCCTTGTCTCTGCTATTTCAGTGAAATCTGGTGAGTCATTCAACTACTTACAATGCATGTCAAGAAATGAATTTGCTTTTAATAATTGTAATATGGTTTTGTATGAAGCCTCCAGTGAACACTTCTCAACCTCTTCTACACTTTTTCTTATCATTTTCCATTTTGTGGTCATGTTTCTTTTCTTTATTTTCGTATCATCTTATCCTGGTAAAGCTAATTTATAGATACACTGGCAGATTTCAGACCTTGCTCAAGTGCTGGTAATAAGGGAACTACTCAAATTGTCATTGGGCTTGTAGTAGGAGCACTATGCCTAGTATTTCTTGTTTTAGGAATCCTATGTTGGACAGGCAACTTGCCAGGAAAACTGGGCAGAAAGAAAGGTAATTGATCATATGAAATGTCTCATCTTCAGATTCATGGATTCCTCTTGATCATTTCCACTAGTAATGAATACGAAAACATAATTTAACACTTGCCCGTTCTTGATTACTTGAGCAAGAAGTTATAATGATTACATGACACTAATTCACTTACTCGTCCTTTTTGTGCCTTCATGATGGCAGATGGAAAAGAATCTGATCTCCAGATGGGGAATTTTACCCTAAAACAATTACAAGCTGCCACTAACGACTTTGATTACATTAACAAAATTGGAGAAGGTGGTTTTGGTCCTGTGTACAAGGTACTTTTGTTAACTATACATTGACCTTTCTGTTTTACTTTAGATCTCGCTTTCTTGCATAGAAATACAGGATTCTGAGGTTAATTCTGAATAAGAGTTGTGATACAGGGTCAATTGCCTGATGGTATTGTGATAGCAGTGAAGCAGCTTTCCTCTAAATCAAGGCAAGGAAATCGTGAATTCTTAAATGAAATGGGCATGATATCTTGTTTACAACACCCGAATCTAGTGAAACTTCATGGATGTTGTATCGAAGGAGGTCAGCTGTTGCTGGTCTATGAGTACTTAGAGAACAATAACCTAGCTCGAGCATTGTTTGGTGAGTAGCAGTTTATTTCTTTAGTTGTTCAACTGTATAGTACAAAAGTAAATTAAGATGCAACTATGCAACTGATCAATGAAATAAGGTTTAAAGCGTGGTATTGTATTCATTTCTACTTCTGTGTTTTGTTTCTTTCTGAGTACTCTCTAAGTACTTGAGTTTTATTTTCCCCTGTTTATTTCTAGAAAGAAAAACAAGTCAAGCTAAGCATAAATTTCTTGGGTACTTTGTAGGTCGTGACACACAGATCAAAATGGACTGGCCAACAAGGCGTAAGATTTGCATTGGGATAGCAAGAGGGCTTGCTTTTCTTCATGAAGAGTCCGTACTAAAAATTGTTCATCGAGACATCAAAGCAACTAATGTGCTGCTTGATGTGGACTTGAACCCCAAGATATCCGACTTTGGACTAGCAAAGCTTGATGAAGAGGAGAAGACTCACATAAGCACTCGAGTTGCCGGGACCATGTCAGTTTCCCTGTCCTTATTTATATTGACTTGTTGCTGTTTTAACATGCTTATCATGATGTCTAGCTAAGTTGGCAAACTCTTTCATAACTGAGTAACAAAATTGTTATCTTGATTTGCAGAGGGTACATGGCACCAGAATATGCACTATGGGGTCACCTGACCTACAAAGCAGATGTTTACAGTTTTGGAGTAGTGGCCCTGGAACTGATTAGTGGGAAGAACAACAATGCTTATATACCAAGTGATGATTGTGTTTGTCTTTTAGATTGGGTACTCTGACCATTTCCATATGCTGATTATATATTGCATGGAGGTTGTTATCAATAATTGTTAGTAATCAACAGGAAAACTGCAATAACATGTGCAGGCTTGTCATTTGCAACAGTCTGGAAAGTTGTTGGAGCTAGTTGATGAGAAGTTAGGGTCCGAGTTCGACAAAAAGGAAGTGGAGATCATGGTAAAAGTAGCTCTCATATGCACAAACGCCTCTGCTTCACTTAGGCCTATCATGTCTGAGGTGGTCAAAATGCTTGAAGGACAAATAGCCGTTCCTGACGTGATCCCAGAACCGAGTAGCTACAGGGAGGATTTGAGGTTTAAGGCCATGAGAGACCTCCATCGCCAGAGGGGAACTGACAGTTCAACTATGAGCCAAACACAAATGACAGTCCAAACATTCTGCTCCACTCCTACCATTTCTGGCATTGACTCCTGTGAAATCAACCCAGAGGCAATACACCCTCGAAGAGGTGAGAATTCTATAGTAAATGATTCCACAGAGTAGCAAGTTCCATTCCCATACAAAGTTCTTTCTGTAAATATGATCCCTTTTGATTATATCAATTACATATTCTTTTAGGGGTTAGATTCACCTTTTCTTCTTCCATTCAGTTCCATGTATTATAGAGATTGATGGTTCTATTTGAACCCCAAAGGTGACATATTTATTCGATATACACGGGTTGATCAATTGACAGCCCTGATGTTTAACTCCATAGCAAACTATACTAGCAAATAGCAACAGTGAAGAAAATGTGTGTAGTGCATGATTGATCTATCTGCTCATTAATTACCTGATGACTCGAGAACTCTGTACTAACGAAGCTTCACCTTAATTTAACTGCTAGCCATCTCTACCTTTACCATGTCGGATGGTCGTCAATTGGTCTAGTACTAATTGAAGCTCTTCATTTTCCTCTCCATATGGAATGCCTGGTTGACTCAAAGTCTTCTTCGCTTTCTTTGTCTAGAAAGAGGAGCGGATCAACAATAATGTATGAATTTGGACAAAATTTGGAATAGTACTATAAGGGGTCCCTTAGCTCTGAAGGGGTCCTTTCAATGTGTTAAACTTTTGATAAATTATAGTATTAGTTCCTTTATCTATGGGGTCGCTATTAAAGCAGTGACCGTAGAGATGGGACATTACTAGTATTAATCATTCTAACCGCCGGCTAGTGAAGAAGCGGAAAGCTGCATGTACAACACCAGCAAATATATATCTGCTTGTTGGCTGGGGGTGTAGATACATGGAATGACATGAAGAAGATGAAGCATAACATCATAATACTCATGATCTTGGTTCTCTGCTTGTTCTGCATAACATTGAGTGAAGTTGAAGCACAATGTTCGCCTCTTCCGGTTGCTGAAGGTAATAAAGAATTCAATTTTCTTCCTTTTGTTGCTTCAATTACCAGACTTTCGTCTAGTGAACGGAGTTGGTATCAGTAAAACTGAAAACCAGTACACTAGAGCTTTGGTAAATATAAAGTTCAAATGTCATTTGGTTGTGTTCCCTTAATAATTCTTTGTTCAGTAGTAGATCTTTGTCTGCTATGGTATCATTATTAGATTGAGCATCTTCAAGCCTAAGCTTTGTTCATCTGTAGTGACACTTGGTCATCTATATAACACTGTGTGTCACTGTTACATGAGTTATAGATGCGTTTCGTATTCTTGTCACTAGTTATTGTCTGCTGTAAACTTGTATATTGTGAAGCAAACTCTATTTCAACTCTTGGTCCTGCAAATCACACTGGTCTTTATTCTTTACCTCATAATCCCAGCTATAGAATGTTTCATGGATTTTAATTGTGTGGGCAGTGGAAGCACTAAAAGAGATCGGTAAGGAATTAGGGAAAAGTGACTGGAATTTCGAAGAAGACCCATGTAGCAATAAGTCAAGTTGGGCCACCCCAGTGCAAAACTCTGATGACTGGCCTTCATCCATGAACAATGTCACTTGCAGCTGTTCCTTCCCTGATGAAACCTACCATGTTATCAGCATGTATGCAAAACTTCAAACCCTTATACATTCTTTTTTCGTTTGTTTATATATTGTGGGTTTCAAATTTTGACTGATGATATAGTTTCTAACATAAAGAACATTTGGTTAGTTTTTACATTCATATAATCATATATGCCTACCAATGAGTAGTGTTGAGACAGAAGGAGATTTTTATTGGCTCTGACATACTTGTAACACAAAATTCTTCAAGGGCAAGATTTACATGGTGTGCTTCCAACATCTATTGTGAAGTTGCCTTACCTGACATTTCTGTAAGGGAGACCCTTTCAGTTGTATAGTTTGAAATTCACAGTGATATATAGCCTACAAAAAGTTCAGAAATTCAAATTCCTCAAAATGCTAAATCAGTGACATACTTTTTCATTCTTGTACTTGTAGTGATTTGAATAGAAACTACCTCAGTGGTAAGATACCGATTCAATGGGCTTCTACAAAGCTGGAACATCTGTAAAGGACTTCATCTTCATCTTGATAAGACAATTGTAGTTTATAGCCAATGTGTCAATCTTAACATATGAGCTGCACTACAGGTCTGTTTCGGTGAACAATTTACCAGCCGGATCAATTCCTAGCTACTTGGGAAACATTACCACTCCACAGTATCTGTAATGCTCTCATTATATCTCACATTTTTGTTTAATTTCCCAACTTAATTTATTTTTAATTTAGCCTGCTGTGTGAGACATCAATATGAAAGCAGAACATATTTTCAGGAGCCTAGAGACTAACCGGTTTTCTGGAACTGTTCCTCCTGAGCTTGGTAATTTGGTTAACTTGGAGACTCTGTAAGATTCTTCTTTTGTTAGACCACCGATGTGCTTTCATTCCTTATTTTTTGATATTGCCTTTTTGAATAAGCAAGCACCAGTGGTTTAGTTGAAACTTGAATCTGCAGTGTTCTTAGCTCAAACAATCTCACAGGAGAGTTGCCAATGTCTCTTACTAAACTGACTAAATTGATTGAACTATGAGTCTTTGCCACATTTCTATGAATCATGATAATAGTTTTTCTTGTTAGAATAGATGTAGTTTTATAATTTTCTTTGAATTTCTTCATGCAGGAGGATAAGCAGTAACAACTTTTCAGGAACAATAGCTCCTCATTTTTTCCAAAGTTGGAATCTACTACAGCAATTGTAAGTACTTTCTCTGCTTAGTAGGTTACACATTTTGAATAACTATGATATTGAAATTTCCAGGTGTAATATCTATCATCCATTTTGAGTTCTGTTTCTGACGGAGAGATCCAAGCTAGTGGTTTAGAAGGGCCTATTCCATCGACAATTTCTATGTTGAAGAACTTAACAGAGCTGTAAGTTCTGCATTTAATCCTAAGTTGTATTTACACTAAAAATCTTAATCGTCCTTTAACAATCTAATACAACTTCAGATCACAGGGACATTTTTATTTTATTTTTAATTTTGTGATGCTATTTATTGCAGAAGGATCAGTGACTTAACTGGAAGGGGTTCAGAATTTCCTCCCTTACAGAAAATAACAGGTTTGAAGAGACCGCAAGTGTTCATAATATTTCGTTGCAATTTTTGACTAATACACATCTGCAGTACGGTTGTCCTAACATGTGGGGTTATTTTGTAGAATGCTGAGGAGCTGTAATTTATCTGGACGAATTCCTGATTATATATTGGCAATGAAATCATTGAATATGTTGTAATGATATGATTCTCTACTCTTCATTTTGTTTAGCACACGATTGATTGATATCCTAGCTCTTCTGTTATACCACCAAACTAGCGTCTGTTAAATACGTAATTACAATTGTAGGGTTGACATTAGATAGTAATAAACAGGAGGCATTTGACAGATGCTAGTTAGATGGTTTAACATCTTCATCACAGGTTGATTTATCACAGTTCATTGTGATCTGTCCAGCTTAATTATGACTATTAAAGTTTGATTGTCAACATCTTAGAATCTCAGTTATTTTTTGCAGGGATCTAAGCTTCAACAGATTGGTAGGAAGTATTAGTATTCCTGATTTCGGTATAAGCCTGCAGTACTTGTAAGTATTGTAAATTCATAAAGGTTTATAGCAAACATCATGAATGCAGATGTAGACAAGCATGAAACAACACAGTTAATTAGATTGCTATACATGTATACATGTATGAAATCACATCTATAGTGGAATTAAAGAAGCATGGACATTGCCAAGCATGACTTCTCAGTTACTATCTTGTAAATCTCTTCCTCTGTGTTTGAAGTAGAATGTGATTACGTCCATCATCAATAGGTATTTGACAAACAACTTGCTCACTGGGCCTATTCCAGGCTGGATCATTAGCAGAGATTCTCGCTAGTACGTCTTCCATCCTATATCAAATTTTCTAGTGTTTTACTTTTGTATTCAAGCCTAAAAGATTCGCTTCTTGTGAGAGTTATACAGCTTACAATATACCATCCTGCCTTTGTACAGCCCTATAGATATTTCTTACAATAACTTTTCCAAGAGCTCTACAGAGCAACTGCATTGTACAGACACCCGGTAAGAGATTTCTCTTTCAAGTTACCTGACTTAAATGTTTGCTGTCTTCATTCAGCTCTATTTTTTCTCTTGACTAACCAATTTTTCATGCATTAGGAACTTCTTCAAAAACTTTTCTTCACGAGACAGCTCGTAAGCTTTTAACTTTCTAGTCTCAATGAAGCAATTTCTTATTCAATTTATGTAAAACTGAACTGATTGACATAAACTGATACTGTGCGACAACATTTTAGATTATCTGGAGAGTGCCTGGAGAATAATCCTTGTGGAAAAGGTAACTACATTTGTTAGACACTCTTCATAAAGATTTTGTTTGAATAATTCAGACCAACATAGATAATGGCCTATGAGACAATATTTTGATTGGATACATATCTACATAGTATATATGTGTTGAATTGTTGATCTGTGCCGCTACTGTGCAGACCACTACTCATTGCATATAAATTGTGGTGGACAAGCTACCATTGTTAGAGGAACCAAATTTGAAAATGATGCAGATCAAGGAGGTGCAGCAAAATTATTCCGTATGAATAGCTGGGGATTCAGTAGCACTGGGAACTTCTGGGATAAGAACCCTAAAGCTCAAGACTACATAGCAAAGAATGCATCTTTACTCAGAATGAAAAACTCTGAGTTGTACACAAATGCTCGTCTCTCTCCTCTTTCTCTTACGTACTATGCACGCTGCCTTGGGAATGGAAACTATAATGTGAACCTTCACTTTGCGGAGATAATAATCAGAAGCAGTGAATCTTTTTATAGTCTTGGAAGAAGGATATTTGATGTTTACATTCAAGTAAAGCTCAGTCAGTCTGTTTATATATGAACTCTACTCTGCATAACATAGAAAGAATCTAAGGGAATACATTTTTGTATTACAGGAGCAACTGGTACTCAAGGATTTTGACATTGCAAAGGCAGCACAAGGGACTGATAAGGAGGTCATTATGAAATTCAAAGCAGTTGTTAAGAATAAAACACTTGAGATCCATTTTCATTGGTCCGGGAGAGGGAAAACAGGTTCCCCAAGAAAAGGAACATATGGTCCCCTTATATCAGCTATTTCTATAAATTCTGGTATTTTCTGAATTGCAAAAGTTTCTAGCAAGTTATCATATAGATTAAGTTAATACATTTTATGCTGACAATTTCTTTTTCTTCGTAGACTTCAGGCCTCCTCTTGATAGAGAAACAAAGTCACTTATTGTGGGTGGAGCTTCAGTTTTGTGCCTCGCTTTATTGATTTTAGGCCTTCTTTGGTGGAAAGGCTGTCTGAACAGTAAGACAGAAATGGAAAGAGGTCACTAAGAAACTAGTGCATTAGTCTTAATTATCATGTCAAATTTCATGTGACTACACCTGCAGATACTAGTTTTGAATGATTTTTGATCAATCTGCACCAAAGTACTGACCAATGTTATATATTGACAGCTCTGAGAGGACTCGACCTGCAAACTGGTTTTTTTCACCTTCAAGCACATCAAAGCTGCCACTAACAACTTTGATCCAACAAACAAAATTGGAGAAGGTGGTTTTGGGCCTGTCTACAAGGTATCATACATGAGAGTATCCAGTTATCTTTTTCCTTATACATTTACATGCATGTCTTCAGTTAATTTTCCATTGATGGCCTAGTTTTATGAGGATTGAAACTAATTGACTATGTTTTTAAGCAGGGTATATTAATCGATGGTACTATAATTGCCGTTAAGCAACTATCTTCAAATTCGAAGCAGGGAAATCGTGAATTCGTGAATGAAATAAGCATGATCTCTTGTGTGCAGCATCCAAATCTTGTTAGATTGTATGGATGTTGTATTGAAGCAAATCATTTACTGTTGGTATATGAGTACATGGAAAACAATAGCCTTGCACGCGCTTTGTTTGGTGAGCTTATCATGTCTTCAGACGACCAAGAAAGAAAATAATCATGTCTTCAAGGTTCTAAAGTGTACCAATCATTAGATACATATATATGACCAAGTTAATTGCAGGTCCAGAGGATGGTCCCCTAAAATTGGACTGGCCTACGAGGCAGAATATATGCCTAGCTAGGCATAGCGAAAGGTCTGGCTTATTTGCATGAGGAATCGGCAGTGAAGGTTGTACACAGAGACATCAAAACTACGAATGTGTTACTGGACCAAGACCTCAACGCTAAAATATCAGACTTTGGTTTGGCCAAGCTTGATGAAGAGGAGAACACTCACATAAGCACCAGGATTGCTGGAACTATGTGAGCTTCCATTATCTTCACTTGTGAATCTAATTTTCCACTAGCATTCTGTCTAAAAATTTAGTATGCACAAAAACATGATAACTAATCTGTCTCTTTTTATCTCCATATGCCCAGTACAATGAAGTTGTCAGTTAGTAATATATAGTAAATTATGAGTTAGTAGCTCAAATTGACTGCAGAACTGCATGCTGATATGAAGGGCCATAAAATGTCATTTACATGTACTATCTTACTTGTATATATCACACTATGTTTCATATCTATTTTTGTGAGAAAATCCTTTGTATTAGAGTGATAATCCGTCGCTGGAAACAAAATTAACTGTTGTGCAGAGGATACATGGCACCGGAATATGCGCTTTGGGGCTGCTTGACCTATAAGGCAGATGTCTACAGTTTTGGAGTTGTTGCATTAGAAATTGTTACAGGAAAGAACAACATGAAATATCGACCCAATGAGAACATTCAATGTCTCATGGATTGGATAAGATGAGTAATCTTCTCTGCATATATATGTATCTGGTTTGTCGTCATCCATGCACTCATTTTCTCTGCTTATTTTTTTAGGCCCTTGTTTTGCAACAAAAAGGAAACTTACTGGAGCTGGTGGATCTGAGGTTGGGGTCGGATTTCAATAAGAAAGAGGCGCTTAGAACTATCAAAGTAGCTCTGCTGTGCGCCAATCCAACAGCTGCGCTCAGGCCTATCATGTCTGCAGTAGTGAGTATGCTTGAAGGGCGGACCGCTGTGGATGACGTTGTGCTGGATCCAAGTGTCTATGGTGATGAAATGACGAAGTTAAGAGACTTGGGAGACCAGTTTGATCACAATGCACCATGGATCAGCTTCCCAAGTGGAAGTCACAGCCTCATGCGTTCGTCAGATGCACCATGGACTGGTTCTTCTGGTACTACTACGTCTTCTTGAGATCTCTATAAATGTAGTCTTTAGTTCATAGTAATGCAAAATAATAGTGTCACTCCAGAACCAAGAGATCGATGTATCTCTTGACAATGTTTGGACATATGTATATACTGTTTAGTAGCATCAAACAAATTTGCATATCAATTACAGTTGGACAGTATCTCAAGGGCTAATAATCTAGATTGCAAATTTAGGACAATCAGACAAAGAAGATGGTGTGGTGCTTGAATTTGTAGAATCTAGGTTGAATCAGACCCTTAATTCGAAGAAGACTGAGGTTGTGGAGCTTAAGTGAATATGTGATACTATTCGTATGGATGAAAGTTCCTCTACTTTTCACAAAAAAAAAAAAAAAAAAAAACCGAAGTCCTCTATGTAATGGACCCATGTGTTAAGTTTGAGTGTGAAAATCACAATCAAAGATGAAAGATGAGTGTCAACTTAAACAGAGTTAAGGACCTTCAGTTCCTTGCCACCATGATTATCATCAAACCATGATGTGAGAATATATTGTTTTATCTTATCACAGAGCTAAGATTATTGTTTAGTTTCCCTGTCCTTGACCTCATCCTCATCACCAAATTCTAAATCTTCCTTGCTAATGTCACCAAATTCTAAATCTTCCTTGCTAATGTCCGTTTTGGCCACGATCCTCAGTAGGAGGATAGAGGTAATTCTAGTGCTTCCAAAAATAAAAACAAATGGTGCGGGCGTGCCACCTCGTGGACGAGGAAAGAAGGTGCGCGAAATCTGGACTTCCAAACAAACAGGGAGTTCTGGTGCCACCTCGCGGACGATGAATTACGAGTACTCACGTCCACCTGTCGTCGATACTCACTGACTTTGGTGAGCAGAGCAACAATACTAAAGTAGTAATCAGGGGTGAGTCCGAACGGGCTATGAGAACTAAGGCGAGATGCATTTAGAACTAGGGTTTTGAGAGGCTCGAAGGTTTAACTGTGTTAAAGGTGTTTACGCCCAAATTAATATTTTATTGACAATAAATGTCTATGTGAATATTAATTAAATTCTTGGTCCATGTCATACCGGAGAGCTCAAGTTTTTTAAGTTTACAAATAATGGCCTGCCAGCAAGACCACACGAGCTGAATTACAAGGTCTGCGCGCGGAATGACTCCGCCCAGAGTACAGATCTCGCGCGCTTAGTAGACTTCAGGCAAAACACATAACTCGCGCGGAATGACTTCACGCGGAGTACGTATCTCGCCCATTTAAAGGACTTCGCGCAGAATACATAGCTCCCGCGCAGAATGACTTATGGACACTTCGCTTAGACGAGGCATAATACATTTAGGTGAGCTGACGAGCTGGCTTGCGTGAGATACTTCGCGAGGAAGACACATGCTGAGTCCGCGCGCACTACATTAATCGTTGAAGACTTTCACAAGTCTTTGGCATGCTTCGGGCCAATCCATGTGGCCCTTTTAATATAAAAAACCTACTTTTGGCCCACGAGATAGACTTTCATATGGACTGTAACACCCCGGGGGATAAGGATGCTCCTAATTCCAGTCTGCATAGGACTCTACAGTGGAGCGACGCGCTTGAAATAGTAACCTATACTAAATGGAGTGTGCGAACTGGACATGTGTCACAAGATGGTTGGTCCACGCGGGTGAAACAGTGCCCTTGTGCTATTATGTTGCAGAGTCCGACTTGGTTTCTATGATTATCTTTCTTCTGCCGCAAGTTGAGCTCCACTATATAAAGGGCTCTAGGGTTTACAGAGAGCACTCACTCTGAACAATTCTACAACTACTCAACAAAACAAAACTGTCGACCTAGTCGAACTCAGGCCCTAAGCATCTTGCCTTAGCAACCCTTCCTTTCAGGCTCCCAGGTGCTTTGCCCTCCATACGCTTTTCGGAGCTTTGTCCTTTTTCTCTCCTTTCCTAGTTGAAGCTCTGCTCGATCTTACATCGAGTATCAATATTGTGACGCTCAAGCGGACTACTGTAAGTCGTTGCCCAGTACGCAAGACGAATATGAAGAACCCTGCGGTGGAGTTGGTGCTCTCTCCATCCTTAGTCGCTTGATTAGAAGCAGAAGGCTAAGCGCACCCCGCTACTACAACAACTACTTTCCGCGTCCGCGCTGTGGCACTCCCGCAATGACTAAAAGAGACTTTGCATACCCAGATTTACTGGTCTGGCCAAAACAAAAGGTTGTATTTTGTAGGACTTGATTGTGTTGAGTTGTGAGAGAGAGAGAGTTGTGTTGTGTGAGAGTCTCCTCGAACCCCTTTATATAGAGCTATTTAGGGCCACATGTATTGGCCCAAAACATGTCAAAGATTTGTAGGAGTCTTCAACGATAAATGTGGCGCAAGTGATTCATGCAAATCCAATTAAGGAATAGAGTTCTTAACCAACACATACACCTCCAAACGTATGTGGACTCTTCAACCTAGAATTATCCTAGCTCGACATGGTCTTCAAGCAATTAAGGACATTTGTCTTCCTATCCACTCAAGAGTCAGGCAAAGCCAATGCTGTGTAGTCCTGCACTTGAATGCGAACTCATCCTCTTGCTTCTTCGCGAAGTCTCTTATGTGGAGCCGGCCATCTCGCCTCGCCTTAGGACTCCACTTCTACACGAAACCATATCACCTCTCTTTCATGTACTTCTACGCGAAGTCCATTTCACATGCAAACTCTGCTATCCAGCTCGCATGATCTCGCTAGCAGGCCATCACTTGTAAACCCAATTATTTCAGGCTCGCCGGTGTGACGTGGATCAAAAATTTAATTAATATTCACATAGACATTTACCGTCCTGTAAAATATTAATTTGGGTGTAAACATTGAACACAAACCTCTTCAGTCATGAATGTCAAGAATGACTGAAGAAGTTTATGTTCATGTTGCTCCAAAGCCATTGGTATGGTTCGGGTCATACATAAAATGAGTGTGAGTAAACAAGCCTGTGAATAGGCCTTGAAACCCAAGCACCCAACAAAGCCTTGTGGCGAAGCTGCTGTACGATTTACCTAGTACCATATTTAAATGATAATTATGAACTTAACATAGCTAGGCACCTTGGACTTGAACTTAACGTGCACTCTGCTTACACTTCGCTTGCTCTACTCAAAAGACATGATACATTCGCTCAAGATACATTGAATAGATGTAGCTCGAAGGGATGTTCCTCGAAGGGATGCACCTTGAGTAGACGTTTACTTTGACTAGATTCTAAAATGGCCCTTCGCTTGAGCTCTTGGCGTTGGCGAACCATTTTTTTGACATTCAAATCATGGAGTGACATTAACTATGTATTTCGCTGCCCCCCAGTGTGAACCAATGAGAGTGAAACAACAAGACCATGTCGGCGAAAGACCGGTAATCTTGAAAAAAAAAAACAATAGAGGGAGGCCACAAGGATTGGCCTAAATAATGACGAAGACACTTGAAGAATGTCTAAAGTCTGAAATATCTGGAACACATATCTACCTCATATGTGCCCCCCAGTTTTGATGTTTGTTCGATGATACTTGAGAAGAATAAATGACATCAAAACTTTAATATGCCCCCCAATGACGGAGTTGTGGTACCATGCATCATTGAAAATGGCAAACACTGAAAAATGTCATGGATCGGCTTTGAGTAGATCTTAGTGTATGAATAAAGGTACACAAAACTTCTATGGATGCCCCCAGTAAAGGAAAACATGTTGCAAGGTTATGAAATCACATTGAAAAAACACAGTGCAAATCCGCACGTATCTTGATCTGTCTGCATTCAAGCTGCCACAACTCTCTCCAAGAATGGCAGAATGACAAACTGTAAAATCCTCTGAAAAATAGACATCCAGGGCTTTCTATTGATATATGGCGTGCTGGCTAATTCTTCATGAACCACTCCAGTTTAATTGGCGAAATTGACTGTCTAGTAGTGCCCGTTGCAATTTTCAACATTGAAAACATTTCTTCAATTCCTCTCTGACATTGACTTCGCTGGCATCAATTCAAGGCACATGAAATGCCTATTGTTGTCAAGCCTCAGAGATAGGGTTCTAAGTAAAGTTCAAGCCTTATATAGGCAAGAACGTTGTCTTGTATTTCAGCAAAACCAATGATCTCTTTTTGTGTTTTTTACTATTTGATTTTTTTGTATATTCTTTTTTCAATGCGAGAAAGAAAGAAATTGAAAGAAAATGGAAGTACGTAAAAGCTGAAGTAAAAACTGGGAGCAAAGAAAAGAATGGATTATAATATGATTAGTTACCCTTCGTTAGGCCACGGGGGAGGCATCCAATGCTTCACTCCAAGCCGCGACGCCGTTATGCTCTCGGCATGAGACTTCTTTTGTTGAGAATTTTCAAGTGTTGAGCTGAGATGTTGCGCACCAACGACTTGAAAACTTGAATAAAGTAGCTCGTAGGGAAGCCGAGCTACACAGAACATTGACTGGCTCGTAGGGAAGCCATTGACTGGCTCTCACATAACATGTATGTCAAAATTTCATATGGATTGGACAAGGAAACCACAAATTGGCTTGGGAATTTGATGTAGGGTTTGACCATTTCCATGCAACCATCCAACAGCTAGGTGGAATTGATCATATCTTTGATTATGATCATATCCAGTAGCGTATTGACTACAATCTTCCTTGATAAGACCAAAAACCCTTTCTTTATTGCATAAGACAAATAGAGCATACTTGGGTTCTTCTTGGCCAGTAGGATCATCATCTCGGTGAAGACGTTCGAGGACACAGTTTTGCCCCCCATGTGTTTGACAAGTGTACACATATACGTCCCGCACATGAAGATTGGTTTCTTGGTCAAACCTCCTATGGAATTGTGGTTCGTCATCAGTGTTTGAACCGATATCTTCTTCTAAGATTGACTGTTCTGTCCTACCTTCAAGCTCATCTTTCTAAGGAATACCGTTAAATTTTGAGATAAGATTATTATCCATAACCTTGTCAGCCTCAACCTCAGGTTCTTCGTCGTTTATTGACAAAGCAGTTTCTTCTTTGGACGTAGGTTCGTCCAAAGGAAAATATTCACCATTAGATTAGCTGCTAGGCAATTCAATCTTTTTGGCAAGTTCATGCTCGTCAACTATAGCATGGGTCATGTTCAAGACGTTCGTGGTTTGTCCCAACTCTTTTTGGGTTCATTGGAGAGACCATTCAAATGTGTCCTTGTTTTCCTTGATGTCACCTGCAAACATGTTGAACTCCTCACTGAGTACAACGAGGTTGTCCTGGTCAGATTTCCAGGGATCCTGTCAGTTTTGACCTATTCAGCGAGGTCTGTGACGCTCTGTTGAGTGGCTGAGACCTGGGTTGTCAAACCCTTAATCAGGCCTTTGAGCTCCTCGAACATCTAGAGGACTTGATCAGCAGGCAGAGTGGATCCTGTTTCCTGAGTTGGTTGTGGTCCTACCATTGTGGTTTCATTGAAGTCTGTGTTACTAAACTGAGCAAGAACTTGTTCCTTGGTGAGAGATCGGCAAGCTGCGCTGTTATGGGGCTTGTACCATGGTGATTTGTGCTTGAGACAAGAAATCTAGGGTTTCCTGTATCGTGATTCTCCTGATTTCCCAATGGTGAATAACTTGTACTCCCAGTCCCACTGGGCGTGCCAATGTTTTGGCCACGATCCTCAGTAAGGGTGTGGAGGTAATTCTAGTGCTTCCAAAAGTAAAAACAACGGGTGCAGGCGTGCCACCTCGCGGACGAGGAAAGAAGGTGCGTGAAATATGGACTTCCAAACAAGCGGGGAGTTCCGGTGCCACCTCGCGGACGAGAAATTACGAGTACTCACGTCCACCTATCGTTGATACGCACTGACTGTGGTAAGCAGAGCAACAATACTAGGGTAGTAATCAGGGGCGAGTCCGAACAGGCTCTGAGAACTAAGGCGAGATGCGCTTATAACTAGGGTTTCGAGAGGCTCGAAGGTTCAACTGTGTTGAAAGTTGTATTTTGTAAGACTTGATTGTGTCGAGTTATGAGAGAGAGTTGTGTTGTGTGAGAGTCTTCTCGAACCCCTTTATATAGAGCTATTTAGGGCCACAAGTATTGCCCCAAAACATGTCAAAGACTTGTAAGAGTCTTCAACGATAAATGTGGCGCAGGTGATTCATGCAAATCCAATCAAGGAATAAAGTTCTTAACCAACACATACACCTCCAAACCCATGCGGACTCCTCAACATAGAATTATCCTAGCTCGACATGGTCTTCAAGCAATTAATGACACTTGCCTTTCTATCCACTCAAGCGTCACGCGAAGCCAATGTTGTGTAGTCTTGCACTTGTATGCGAACTCATCCTCTTGCTTCTCCGCGAAGTCTCTTATGCGGAGCCGCCTCGCCTCGCCTCGCCTCGCCTTAGGACTCCACTTCTACGCGAAGCCATCTCACCTCGCCTTCATGTACTTCTACGCGAAGTCCATTTCGCATGCGAACTTTGCTATCCAACTCGCATGGTCTCGCTGGCGGGTCATCACTTGTAAACCCAATTATTTTGGGTTCGCCAGTGTGACGTGGATCAAGAATTTAATTAATATTCACATAGACAATTACCGTCTAATAAAATATTAATTTCGGTGTAAACAATGTCCAAAAACTTCTTCTCTGTGTAGGTTTGTAGGTTCTGGATGGCCACTTCATCAATAGGTTCAACTAAATACAAAACCTCAATATCTTTTTGAACCAACCTTTCCAAGAATGGAGCACTTCTTGCATTTTTCAGACTGTTTGTGGCCAAGTAAAAGATGGCCTTCCGGGTCTCAGTCATGTTTTCAACATATTCATCTAAACTAGTCAGTTCTTCCTCACTTTTGAAATGTAAAATCGTAACAGAGGTGTTATGCACTTATGCACTTGTGATTTAAATTGCTGCATATCTCAATGAAAACTAATTTCACCAGGTATCAATAATTGGCATTAGTGCCCTTCTGTTACGAACTCTGTCAGTAGTATGGTACAACACGGGTACAGCTTTTGCCTTCTTTTTGTTAAAAAAAAACAAAAACAAACAAAAACTAAAGAAGATGCCTAGCTATTTGACTATGGTTATGGGCATATCAGATTACATCATCTTTTGAGCTCTTATGAGGCTCAAATTTGTGAGGTTCAAATTTGATATTGCATTTATATTTGAGATTTCAAATTTGAGTATTTTTTTTTGGATTAAAAGGAGTTGAACTCCATTTTTTTTTTTTTGAGGTTCAAACATAATATATTTTTGCATTTATGAGGTTCAAATTTGAAATTGCATTGGTGTGTAACACTGTGTTTACTATGAAATAATGTATTGTTTGCTTTCCGAATACTGTAGGGATATGCAGCTCGGGAGTTTGCCAAGCAGGGGTTAAGCCAGGCGAAATCGCGGTGATTTCACTCTGTTTATGTCCAGTTGGATTTGGAGATATTGTTGTGCCATTAGTCGTGAAAGAGTACATCAGAAATAGTTTTCACATTAAACTTGCTTTTGGATTAATGGTCATCATTCATGTGGATACCGCACATTAGACTATAGTGCGTATAGTCACTACTACACTCGATATTATTGCTGTTGTTTCAAAAAAATTCTTCTGATGGTATTTGGTTTTGTTTAGTTATGTTTATATTATCTGCTGTCTTTTACGTATATTATGTTTGCTGCAGTTTTCCGCTTCTAGAAATGCTTGGTAACTATTTAATGAGCTGCTGATGTTTGTGAAGTGTTAATAATTGTTCATTTCATGGCTTGCATAAATTAATTGACGCCTTTTCATTTCTGTCTGCAGAGGCTCACAGAAAATATGGTGGGATGGGAACAATCCTGGTCATCAAGGTTGGTCAACAGATTCACGAGTAGGCTTCTGGCAAAGTTAATCTTCTGTTGTTGTATACCAACGCTGTCTTATATCTATTTTTTTGTGTATAGATTTCTGCTGAGACAACAAGTCAGTTTGGGGAACTTGTAGCTGATCCGGTCACCATTGGGCTGCTGCATTACACAGAGAAGCCTGAGACTTTTGTATGTTTGAGTTCGGGTACAGTTTTCACTTGAATTAGGAAATTGAAGGAAAACGAACCCAGAAACTTATCTTATTCAATGCTTAACCCTTGCACCACTATCATACATATTTCTCAGTAGTGGACTGGGTCTTAGAAAAACCCAATCTTAATTTGGACAAAGAAGTCACAGAAAGTCGAGGGGGTTTGGTTTCTCCCTCTCACACTCATTAAGCTAATCATGAACCCTTTAAACCAATATATACTATTGAACTCTTTGATTATCTAGTTGATTACTGCAGAATTATTGATTTACTGTATAATAGTTTTGTCTCTTACATTCGTAGAATCATTAATTTATATTTGTATTCATTGCTATGCATAATTGTAGCTATCCCTAGAATGTCAACAATAGGATTTGTATATATGCAGAGATTGTAATCAATTGAATAAATGAAATTCAGTTTCTACATAAACGTTGACATACCAACAGATCGATT
The DNA here is from genome assembly GCA_034370585.1 of Fragaria x ananassa. Classification (NCBI taxonomy): domain Eukaryota; kingdom Viridiplantae; phylum Streptophyta; class Magnoliopsida; order Rosales; family Rosaceae; genus Fragaria; species Fragaria x ananassa. Next base: position 3,494,850 of record CP139764.1, on the reverse strand, counting down.
GACAAACCAATACATTGAGACTTTTCATTCGGTGGTGATTGTGAAAGAGGAAGACTTTGTGCCAAAGCCATGTCCATGAGAAGAACAGTCGAGGTGAGTTATCACATGCATGCATTCATTTGGCTTCTTAACCCTTCTTTAACATTCACAGTTTTTTTTTTGGGAGCATCAATACAGAGAAACAAAACTTGTTTTTAAAAGAGTAACTCACACAGAACTATCAGCCATTAGAGTAATACTTTTTGCTAGTTGATGCCTGGTTGAGTACATATGTATTATAGAGATTCTTGTTATTATTTCAGATCTTTGTAATCAGGGATTTTGGCTCAATGTCCCCTCCCCCCTCTTATATTAGACAATTTCATTTATTAAGGCTTGAGGGCAGTCACACCAATCCTTCATTCAAAATAAAACAAAAAAACAATAAAAAACCAAAAAGAAAAAAAAATTATCATGCAGTATGATGTATTTTTTATCGTTATCACAGTATCAAATCATCTATTCATCTAGAATACGAGTGCTAAACATCATTGAGTTTGGGTTTCAGTTAAGCCCGAGACTTTTCTTGTCTGCATGCCTCTTGTTTTTCTGTTTTATCCTTCTAGTGATGTCAAATGTGGTGTCTACATTTTTTTTTTTTTTTAAAACTTTTTTTTATTAAATGACTCACACATCTTACCTATGCCGTGAGGTTTGAACATGTGACTTTAAAATTATCAGTTAAACTCTTTAATCAACTAAGTCACGGTTCAACGGTATACCTGATATCTACGTACATATTGACACCGGATATATTTAATGTCATAGAGAGTGTCTCCTCTCAGCAGAAGAACAGAGGTCAGTGATACATTCTCCATGCATAGGCTATCCTAATTTATTTATGTGTTGTAGTATAAGATTTGCACTGCAGTGTTTTGTCTTTATTTTAAACGTTCCAAATTAACATGAAAATTTGTATTGAACTGAAAGTGAGATGTTAGTAAGATGTTTCCAAAGAACTCGGTATCTGCTTTTTTTGCAGGAGTTAGTAAGATGTTTCGACAGAATGGACTACTATCACAAATATTGATCATTGTAGCGATCACCTTGCCAAAAGAAACCTCTAATTTATTCTGCTGACATGTGAACTCTCTTTATTTGCAGCTGACTTAAGACGTCTATCGGGCCAGTTTTGAAGCCTGCACTCCGCAACAAGGTTTCTCCATACTCTAGTATAGAAGGACCTATGTACTAGTGTACTACAAAGATTTTTTTTTATATATAATTTGTTCCACGATATCATGAGGTGTCTACTCGTTAGAGTCTGTTCGGTTTTTCTGTCCCAGAACAGTTTCTGGTCTTCTAAACAGAAACAGTGAAAAACCTTCAACCAAATGAGCTTGAAGGTTGAGACACACACCATGTTATAAACATTGTACGGTTAAAATATAGAAATGTGACATAAAAGTGAGTTAAATAAAAAGTCTTACATTTTAGTTTCAAAACAAGACTCCGCTCTGAATAAAAACTATTGAAATAACTATTAAAAATGACTATGCAACATCTTTGTACGTGCCAACCAGTCGTATTCTCTCTTATGGAGGACTGACAACCAACACACCTGTAATCATAAATTTTGTCCCTCAATTTTGCGATAGCAATTTTTATTTTTGAAAAATAAATAGGAGATTTATGTGTTTTTCTCTAAGCTGCATGAACTTGGGTGCGAGACGTGTGAGTAAGTAGCACAGTGTTGGCACAAGGTTAGTACGACGTAACAACTATGCATTTAGTATAACACGACAAGGTGCTTTAAATGTATTTGATGTATCAGTAATGAACAAAGATTAAAATCTCTGTGATATATTTGATATATCCCTTGATATCTTTTTTTTGGGAACAACATATCTAGAGGGGTAAATATATATCTTATCTTCCACCGATTCCGTCAAACATCTTCCAATATTTAGGAAATCTACGATAAATGTCTGATATATTAAAGAAATATATGTAAAAAATTTGGACGTAAACAAGAATCACCATCAACAATATTCAAAAAGATATATAAGAGGAACAGTTGACAGCTCCAAAAAGAATATACGACTATCATATTTAACAGTACCATTCGTAGGGTTATATGTTTTAGTCTGAATACTATACTTTTGTGGACACCTGTCTTTTCAACCACTTAGAGTCTTTTTCTAGATATAGATGAAGTTGATGTTTTTACAATTTATGAGTAAATCTAATAAATTAAATATTTTAGAAAAAAAATTCTTCTCGAATTTCTGATATTTTTTCCCCAATACCTCTAATATATCCGATATCTTTTTTTTATTTCAAAATACCGATAGATATGCTGATACAAATATTTTAATCCTTGGTAATGACTATGCAAAGTCTATATACCAAGATTCCAAGATTCCATAGATCGATCAGCACACCTGAATAGTAACAGAGACCAAATCAGTCCAAGTTTCTAGCCAACTCTAGGTTGACGTACATGGATTACTGCTACTTATTTTTATTATGGACAAAATACTGGTCACTCCTCTTATCTTTGAGGTTTTTACAGTTTAGTCCTCATTTTCTCAATTTTAACAGCTCACTCCTATTATTTTTCAATGTCAAACAATTAGGTCCAATCGTCTACTTTCCATCCAATTTTACCGTTAAATTATTGAGTAGTTAAAATTACTACAACACCTTTTGGTTTATTTTTCCGCTTCTCCAGCAAAAAAATGATGGAAATCCCTCTAAAACAAAAATTGGATGATACAATTTTTGTTTTCGGTATTAGCACTTTATTAACGGGCTTGCTAATTTTGAAGAATATGCAATGCATTTTTGGTGACAATAACAATATTATGAAGGACTTATTTATAAATGTAGGTGAAATTTATTTTTTATTTAGTTTCCTTCAGTTATGCTTCATTTTTTTTTTCTGATACAAGTTATGTTTTAGTTCTTGAAGCTTGAATTTTAATGATTATCTTGCACAATGATTTTGGAGGGAAATTGTTTTAATTTTGGAGGGATTTCCATCTTTCTTTTGCTGGAGAAGCTAAAAGGTGTTATAATGATTTTACTCTTTATTCAGCTGACTTGACATGAGAGAAAATGACAGCTTAACAACTTAACGGTGAAATTAGATGAAAAATAGACGGTTGGACCTAATTGTGTGACATTGAAAAATAATAGGAGTGACTTGTTGAAATTGAGAAAACAAAAGAATAAACTATCGAAACCTCAAAAATAAGAGGAGTGACAAGTATTTTGTTCTTCTATTATTTTCATTCAGGAAAGTCACTTTGATCCATGAGTCACGGTAATGAAATGAAGAAGTGGAAATGACGAGGTTAAGAGCCTTCGAAAACCTGTCTGAGCAGAATGCACAAGGGATCAGCTCAGCAAGTGGAAGTCATAGCCTAATGCGTTCATCAGATGCACCATGGACTGGTTCTTCTGATACTACTGCGTCTTCAGATCTCTATGAATGTAGACTTTAGTTCATAGCTAATAATGCGGACTTAGAGTCACACATAGTAGCGATTAATATAGAAATGCAACTCATTAATAAATCATCACTTAATTGCAACTCATTTACTTTCCTAATTTTCGCTTTAAATAAGATCAGAAGTGATGAATTAGTAATGAGTTAAATGAGTAATGACTATGCAATGTCTACGTACGTACCAAGCTTTCAAGAGTCGTCTTCTATGTTGATTGTTTATTTCTACTCCACGGAGGGGATTGCCTGCAGGCTAGCACACCTCAATTTTCATTGCAGTTTTTTTTTTCAAAATGTGTATTCCTGAGTTCTAACGGTGAACCCGAAATTTAGTTTTAATATATCCAGTAGACATGTGCTTAACATTTTATTAGTCGTGTTTTTAAGATAGATATCATGAAAATAATTTAGTACTGATATGATTAGCTGAACATGATATATCATTAATCTACTGAAAATATAGAATTAGTAATGACTATTTGCGTGAAGTCTGTGAAATATAATGTTTCCAAATCCACGGAGATCGACCTGCTAGCACACCTCAATAGTACTGGAAACCAAATCAGAGTCCAAGTCTCCAAGTCTAGGATGACTACAGGAAAGTCAGCTTGATCCATAAGTCCCGGTCTAAGTACGTATTATATATCATTTGTATAATCATTTATACGTATTATATATCTAGTAGCTGGAGATGATATAGATCTCGATGCACTATAATAACCGACGAGCTATACCTAGCAAAGCTATAGTTCATCAAGGAATATTAGTATCTGGGTGCAGGGGTTACGTACGTAAAATAAAAATGAAGATGGCAGTTAGAGTTGGACTTGTTCCTGATAATAGTGTTCGGAAAACCGCCATCATGAACCTCAACTTGGTGCTGATACTACTAGCAGTACTCTACAGCTTTGGATCAGACATTGTCAAAGTTGAAGCTCTTTCAACTCGTCTTCCTGCTACTGAAGGTACACGTCCTTCTCATTCTCGTCGTCTGAGTTATTCCTGTACATGTGAGCTAGCTCGCTCAGTCATGTTTACCACCACATTCGAAGGAGTCTTTCGAAGAGACGAAAACTTTGAATCTCCTAAATATCATTGATCTTCTTTCTGGGGTAGGGGAAGCAAGTTTCTTCCACATGTACGCCTTGTTTTGCAGATTTTATTTTATTTTTTAATTTTTATTTATACTTTCGTATTTTGAAAGATAGTGGGATTGAGAAGGTTGGAAGTTAAACATCTACAAGACAACTTCTGATAACTTCTCCTTTACATTCCTAAAAACAATTCGATCGGTCACAACCGCATCCTCCAGATTTCCATCAACTGATGTTGAATTTTGAAAGCACTCACAATGAAAATCTTGGTTCAATACAGAAAATGTAGACTCTGAAGGATTTGATTTGTGTTTACAGTGCAAGCCCTACGAGAAATTGCTACACAACTAGGAAAAAATGACTGGAACTTCAGCGTAGACCCGTGCCTGAATGACACAAGCTGGATTACCCCAAAGTCTGTTGACAGGCCACAATTCAACAACACACTCAAATGCAACTGCTCCTTCACTGATGGCTCATGCCATGTTATCAACATGTACGTAGGTGCAATTTTGAGGCCTATTGATATGTGTGTTTCCCATTGTCTTGCTGAGTTTTTTTTTTTTTTTATGCACAGCAAGTGTATGAGTAAGTATTTAGGTTTATCTGTTTTTTCTTTCTCCTCTTTCCTTTCCAGTTTAGGAGAACCCCTTTGTTTGTGAGTATGATATGCAAATGCAAGGCATCATGACTCCAATTTCATGCATAGTTTGAATTTTATCATCAGTTAGCTCTGACATTTTTCTAATGCAGTTTTCTTAAAGGGCAAGATCTTGCTGGTGTTCTTCCACCATCTATTGCAAAGTTACCTTACCTTACACGAATGTAAGGATTTTTTAATGTAACACGTTGCTAATAAACGTTTGATTTTTCTAAAATGCTAATGTTATCACTAATAATTTTTCTGTTCTCTACAGCGATTTCTCAAGGAACTTCATCAGTGGTAATATACCGAGTGAATGGGCTTCTACAAAGTTGGACTTAATGTAAATGCACTTCTTAACTCCATATTCAAGTTTAGCTAAGAGTGGCCTATATTAGTGATTGAACTAATTAAGACATTGAGTAAACTGCAGGTTACTCAGTGTGAACAACTTATCTGGACCAATCCCTGCCTTCCTAGGAAACATTACCACTCTAAGAAACTTGTATATGCTCTTCCATTATCTATGTAAATTACTTTTTTGTGCGTGTCAACGTACTCCATCTTTATTTTCATTCGGTTTGGCCTGCTTTGATGAAAGGACAATATTATTTCAGGAGTCTGGAGACGAACATGTTTTCTGGAACTGTTCCTCCTGAGATTGGGAAGTTGGTTAACTTGCAGTTTCTGTAAGCTTCATCCATTATCATATTTTTTTTTTTACGTTTAATTATTGATTTGAAAAATATCTTTTAACTTGTCAAAGTGACTAAGTGAGTGACTGATAAGTTGGCACTGGTATCGATCTGCAGCATCATTAGTGCAAACAATCTCACAGGAGTCTTACCAGTGGATCTCACAAACCTGACCAAATTAATAGAACTGTAAGTGACACTCACATATTGACTTTCAATTTTCCTTAAGAAATGTTAAGCTGTCATTTAATGAATTTTCCCTTTATACAGGAGGATTAGCAGTAACAACTTCAGAGGAAGAATTCCCGATTTTTTCCGAAGTTGGAGTCAACTTAATAAACTGTAGGTACTTTTTTCTATTATAATATCATTCAGATATCACAGAATTGGTGTAATCTCTATCCATGTTGAATTCTTGACAGAGAGATCCAAGCTAGTGGTCTACAAGGCCCCATTCCGTCTAGCATTTCTGTCTTGAGTAATTTAACAGAACTGTGAGTTCCACACCCAGCTCTTCGTTGCAGTAAAAGTACAGTTAACACTGAAAACCATATTCTACATCATATTTAACACCATAGCTTCATATCAAAGGGATTGTTTTCGCCTAACAGTTATTTATGATGCAATGGATGCAGAAGGATCAGCGACTTAAACGGAGGGGGTTCAGAATTTCCAGACCTGACTAATATGAAAAGCATGAAAAGATTGTGAGTCTAAATCATGTTGTATTTCCGTCTGTAGTTTTAGACTATCTAGTCCATGTTTATCTGCAGCTATGCTAATATTGAGTCATACTGCAGAATGCTAAGGAGCTGTAATTTATCTGGACCTATTCCTGATTTAAAAGCAATGCCAGTATTGAATATATTGTAATTTACTCCTCTTCTTAATCTTTATATTCTACTACTCATTCAAGTACATAAGACACATTCAATATGCATTTGCGATATCAATTTGATAAACGGTTCATCTTCTCAGTTAAGCTTCCAAACAGTAAGCTTTCGGTTCTTATAACATCCATTACCTTACAGAGATCTCAGCTTCAACAGATTGGAAGGAAGCTTTCCTGATGTTGAAGTTATGGTTCTGGATCCAGACAATTTGCAGTACTTGTAAGAAATGTGAATTTCATACATGTCATGCCAGCTTACCTCATAATGCTGGGGGCCTCCTCTGCACATAATACCTTCACATCTACATAGGCATAGATTTATCCCATGTAGTTCAACAAAATGTGACTGTTATTTGTTTTGGAATAGGTATCTGACAAGCAACTTGCTCACTGGTTCTATTCCACAATATATCAAGAGCAAAGATAACCGCTAGTATGTCTTCTATCCTAAATTTATTTGTTTTGTTTTTTAGTTGTTTTTTGCGTTTTGTTGAAGTATGTAGTAGACAATTAATAATTAACAATTTTGTTAACTTTCTTCTAAAAAGCTTGACAGAATATTTTAGTGTATGTTTTTTTTTTCTTTTCAAATGAACTGTTTGAAGCATTTAAATCACTATGATTTACTGTCATTAACTAATCTACTTAATCATGTAAATGAACATTTATCAATATTCTAACACAGACCGTTGAAATATCAATCCCATATTGAGAATATGAGACCTTGCCTGTAGGTTTATAAAAGTTTAGGTCACTCCACCCATTACCAATTGGTTTTGGATGTGAACCCAGACTTTTCAATGGATTTATACTCGCTTAAAATTTTATCATATTTGTGTGCAGCCAGATAGATATTTCTTACAATAATTTTTCCAAGGACTCTGAGCCAACTACATGCAGCGAACACCTGTAAGAACTGTTTTCTGTGGGGTTGGCATACTAAGCACACACTATAGTCTTCATCCACCTCTAATTTTTCTGTTTCAACTTATTTGACATGTATCAGGAACGTTTTCAGAAGCTCTTCTGCACGAAACAACTCGTAAGCTTCAAACTTGTATTAGTCTTCAAAGATGAAGTAACTTTTTTTCCTTTTATATTCACTTCATGGACTTATACATAAGCTGATTATTATGCATCACGAATCTAGATTATCTGGAGCTTGCCTGGAGAAAAATCCATGTACAGAAGGTAACAATACATCTCCGAGAATCAAATCTGATTGAATACATTGGAACCAAATGATGGTTAGCTTTATAATTATTTAATTTTGTAAATATTTTGTACAAATTCAGTAGTTAACTTCCAGATGACCTAGAGTAAATGGTTTCTGATACCAATCGATATCATTTATCTACTCAATTTTTTCTCTAATATGAGTTTTTATTTATCTACTATTACTCAACAGTTCAGTACACATTGCATATAAATTGTGGTGGAGGAGAGACCACCATTGGAGGAGTGAAATTTGAAGATGATACAGATCTTGGAGGTGGAGCAAACTTTTTTCCGGTGAGACCTATCTGGGGAACCAGTAGCACGGGATTTTTCTGGGATACTAATATCACCTCTACAGACTACATAGCAAATAATGTATCGGAACTTGGAATGGAGAACTCTCAGTTGTACACAAATGCACGCCTCACTCCTCTTTCTCTCACCTATTATGCAAACTGCTTAGCCGAAGGAAACTATACTGTGAGCCTTCACTTTGCGGAGATAATAATCCGAGGCAATAAATCTTATCAAAGTGTTGGAAGACGGATATTTGATGTCTATATTCAGGTACTGAATCATACTGATAATGGACTCTTAATGCCGACATAATGTTTCTCATTGATGACATTTTTTACAGGAGAAACTTGAATTGAAGGATTTTAACATCGTAAAGGAAGCACAAGGGGTTGACAAGGTAGTCATTATGAACGTAAGTGCAGTTCAAGTCACAAACAAAACACTAGAGATTCGGTTTCATTGGTCTGGGAAAGGCACAACAGCATCCCCTAGACGAGGAGTCTATGGTCCCCTCATATCAGCCATTTCTATAGAGCCTGGTAATCTTCTGATTTTTTGCATGCAAACTTTTCAAATGTTTTTTAAGAACATTATTATACGCTTTACATTTTACAATCCATTTGTTTTGTACTCGTTCAGAACAGAAAAGGAACCAAAGGAAAAATTTATATTTCCATTGCAATAGATTGGAAAATATAGATGAAGATTGTATAGTTTAAGTATCCAGATTATCATAGAACAAGAGTACTATGTGCAACTTATTCTTAATTTTAGTTACTGAATCTGTTTCCAGCTTCTAAGATTTTTTTTATTTTTTTTCCCCTTTCTGTAGAGTTCAAGACTCCTAAAACTCATGACAGCAAAGGAAAGATGTATATGGTGATTGGAGTTTCAGTTGGAGCCTCAGTTTTGTGCCTTTTGTTTTTAACTTTTGGCATTCTTTGGTGGAAAGGCTGTCTGGTGGATAGTCAGACATCAAGGGAAGAAGGTGCTGCAAATCTACTATGTCAAGTTCATATCTCACGTTGGCCTTATTCTTTCAAGTTCCATGCGAACAAGGATACACACACATCCAGATACTATGTCATTTTATCAATTTTCACAGACATTACTGATTATCCTAACTTGGTTTTTTGGACAGTTCTGAGAGGACTGGATCTACAGACTGGTTTTTTCACCTTGAGGCAAATGAAAGCTGCCACTAATAACTTTGATCCTTTAAACAAAATTGGAGAAGGTGGTTTTGGGTCCGTCTACAAGGTATTAGACAACTTTTATCCTGTTATCTTTTTCCTTCTACTTTTAAGTCTTTTTCATGTCTTACAAATAATATGGCGTAAATTTATCAGGACTGAAAACTAGTTCACTATGCTTAATGCAGGGTGTACTATTGGATGGTACTATAATTGCAGTTAAGCAACTATCCTCAAAATCAAAGCAGGGAAATCGTGAATTTGTGAACGAAATAGGGATGATCTCTTGCTTGCAGCATCCAAATCTGGTTAGAATGTATGGATGTTGTATTGAAGCAAACCAGTTATTGTTGGTATATGAATACATGGAAAACAATAGCCTTGCTCGCGCTTTGTACGGTAAGGTTATCTAATTTAGGAACAAATTAATCCTGAAGTCATGCATTCAAAGGTTCTAAAGTGATCCAATAATAAGGTATGAAATTGCAGGTCCAGAGGATGATCTCCTAAACTTGGACTGGCCTACAAGGCAGAAAATATGCGTAGGCATAGCAAAAGGTTTGGCTTATCTGCACGAGGAATCGGCAGTAAAGGTTGTACATAGAGACATCAAAACTACTAATGTGTTACTGGACCAAGACCTCAATGCTAAGATCTCCGACTTTGGTTTGGCCAAGCTTGACGAAGAGGAGAACACTCACATTAGCACCAGGGTTGCTGGAACTATGTAAGCTTCTGTCATATATATATATATATATATATATATATATATATATATATATATATCAACTTCATTTCTGAGCCTAATTTGGTTTAAGCCATTTTCCACTCAGTTTTCTCTGTCTTTAAAATCTTGATAATTCCGACACAAACATGAAAACTTGTAATCTTTTTCTGAGTAAAAGATTTGAAATTTTCAGTTAGTTATAGTAACTTGGTAACTCCTATTGACTGCAGAAATGCATGCTGCAATGACAACAAAATATGTAATTTACATGTAATGTCTTATATATTGTTGATACTTTAATTTCATTTCTATTTGGGGAATCCGATTTTGGATTTATAATTTTATTTGCAAGCTCTTTGTATTAGAGTGACTATCGTCGCTGGAAACAAAATTTAATTGTTGTGCAGAGGATACATGGCACCAGAATATGCGCTATGGGGTTGTCTGACCTACAAGGCAGATGTCTACAGTTTTGGAGTTGTTGCACTAGAAACTGTTTCAGGAAAGAACAACATGAAATATCGACCCAATGAGAACATTCAATGTCTTATGGATTGGGTAAGATTAATATCTTCATTTTCACTGCATATATATGTAACTGGTTTGTGATCATCCATGCGCTCATTTTCTCTTCTTATTTTTAGGCCCTTGTTTTGCATCAAAAAGGGAACTTACTGGAGCTGGTGGATCCGAGGTTGGGATCCGATTTCAACAAGAAAGAGGCGCTTAGAACTATCAAAGTAGCTCTGTTGTGCGCCAATCCAACAGCTGCACTCAGGCCTATCATGTCTGCAGTAGTGAGTATGCTTGAAGGGCGAACCCCAGTGGATGAAGTGGCTTTGGATCCAAGTGTCCATGGTGATGAAATGACGAGGTTAAGAACCTTCGAAAACCTGTCTGAGCAGAATGCACAAGGGAGCTCAGCAAGTGGAAGTCACAGCCTCGTGCGTTCATCAGATGCACCATGGACTGGTTCTTCTGATACTACGTCTTCAGATCTCTATAAAGTTTATTCAAGTTAAAATTGAAGATTAACAAACCACCATGTCACACTATCGTGTGTTTTCGTATTAGAACATTTCTTCTCCAATGTAGCACATCGTGTAGGACTCCGTGTAGTTTCCGCGAACAAAGTTGTATGTCTCCATAGTTGACCAGAATACTGGACCTTTTACAGAGGGAGCCAAGGCCGACCATGCCTCCGTTCCTGTAAATAGTCAACTTCTGTTCCTTTCGTAAAGTACTAACTTTATGAATGGTTAAGATCGTATAATTTATATATTTACATGTCGTGCATAAAAGAATTTTCATAGATTAATATTTAAAGTAGTCTAAGAGGTTATCACTACCAGAAAATAGGTCTTGGGCGACGAAAAAAAATCGTCGCCCTGTTAAAAAATTTCGTCGCCTAAGTACTTAGGCGACGACATGTCGTCGGCCAAGAAGTCGTCGCCAGAACTGCGTCGGTCAAGAACTTGGGCGACGAAAATTCATTCCGTCGTCGCCTAAGAGTAATTCTTAGGCGACGATACGAATTTCGTCGCCTAAAATATACTTCTCGTCGCCCAAAAATATTCGTCGCCCAAGATTTAACACCTTGGCCGACGAAAAATTTTTTCGTCGCTTAAGATCTTATAACCTTGGGCGACGAAAATAAATATTTCGTCGCCTAAGATCACTACATCTTAGGCGACGATATTTTTTTTTCGTCGCCCAAGATGGTAAGTCCTTGACCGACGATTTAGAAATTTCGTCGCCTAAGATATATTTAAATTTTTTTAAAAAATTATTATATAATTTTTTTAAATATATAAATAATGTTTTTTAATTTTTGGTGGAATTTTTTTTTCGGCATTTCTTTAAATTTTTCTAATACTAAAATTTAATTAAAAATAACACAAATTTATAAATTTATAAATAATTTATTACAAAAATTCTGCCTATGGATCGAGAAACCCGAAATCTAACTCATCATTCCCGTTCGGAGGGTCCTGAGGCGGCGGCTGGTCAGGCTGAGGAGGCTGCTGCTGAGGCTGGGGCCACTGAGGTAATGGTATAGGCGTAGGCATGGGCGGAAACGGCTGTCCGGCCGCAAGTGCAGCCATGCAGGCAGTCATCCACTATCCCATAGCCGCCTGGTTGGCATTGGTGACTTCATTCACCCGCTCCATATGCGCAGCCGTGGAAGCCGCATATGATCGCCGCCATCTCCCTCGCTCTTTGGGCTTCCAGCTCAGACTCCCTCGCTCTTTGGGCTTCCAGCTCAGACTGTAGACTTGCGAACTGATCCTGTAGCCGAGTGGTCTGGCTGTTGCTGCTTGAGGCTCCGGCGGCTCCCTTGCGCTGAAATCCTGGCGTCGTCTTCAGGATCCCCTTTCCAGCGTCTCCCATACCCCGGCAGTAGTAGGTGTTGGAACGCTGCGCGAAGGCAGTGGCCATAATCCGCGCCCCAACGGTAGGATCTGAAGTGTCGATCCTGGACATGGCCTCTGACATGTCATCCTCTGCCGTGCCCGGCCATGTGTCGTTCACTATGCCTCTCATGACCTCTTGCTCCGCCTCCCTCACCCTCGCCTAATTGGATATATTATAAAAATATATTAATATACATTTAATAAAATGTAATTAAAATTAAAAATTAGAAAATATAAGGAACTTACAAGATCCTCCTCAGAATGAGGATATGCCCTCTGAAAGGTCCCCACATAGGGGTTCTCCTCTGGCCGCTCTCGCCGCACGTCGTCCATGATGGCCGAAAACGGCCTCGAACCGGCACGATGGTTGGTTGTGTTCTGTTGCCGGTTCTCAGCGTTCACCCGGGCGAGGTGCTTCAAAAAAAAATTATCGTTAGTAAATATTTAAAAACATACAATTATAATTAATTCACTAATTAAATATTCAAATTTGTTTACGAATTACCTGTTTGTGAGGGTCGTTGAACTGCGTGACAAGAAGCCACCGCCACTCGTACTCCCGATACTCGAACTCCTTCGGGGTACCCGAACGGTCGCTCCCGTACTTCTTCCAGTGTTCCCGGAGGTCGTGCTTCCACTCCTTGAACCTACATATACAAAAAAAATATTAAATATATTATTATAAAAATAAAATTTAATAAATTATTAAATAGAGGTACCTCTCCCTATGGGCCTTGTCCGCCCAGTCACGTCCCTCCTCAGGAACCACAAACCATTGCTGCATTACCACTTGTTAGTATTTTTTTCGATAATTAAATAATTTATTAGTTAAAAAAATAGTATGGAATCGAGTAAACTCACCGACATCGACTGATGGAGCATCTCCTTCACTCCATCAGGAACCTGGCTCCAGACTCCCCACAACATAGGGAGTCTGGAGCGGATGGTGCCTCCCGCGGCGCGCGTGTACCGGTTTCCCAACGCGGCGTCCACCGGTTTCCCGTTGGAAAACGGGATGGCGATCCGTCCAGCGGACTCGACCGCCCTATCGAGTCCCTTGTTGCTGACGGTGCCTCTCCTGTTCCGCCTTCTCGTTCCGGCGGCTGTGACATTGTGAATCAAATTTAATATTAATAATACATTTTTACAAAAAAAAAATTAAAATCGACAAAAAAGTAATAATAAATTACCTGAGGATGAGGCTGAGCCGACGGATTCGTCTCCGTCCGCCTGCTCAGAGACCCTCACGGGATGAAGAGGCGTGGGAAACTCCCGGTAGATATAGGCCTCGTGCGGTGCCACATGCGGGAGCTGCTCCCGAATCGGTCGACCCTCCTCATCGACGCGAGGTATCGCCGGTATCGTCGGAGGAAGAAAGAGGCCGGACGGCACCATAGGGACCCCGGATGACCCGCCATCACCGTCGGTCGGGGACGACTGTGTGGGGGCGTCGCTGCGGGATCGCGACCGGCGAAGTATGGGTGGATGACGAGGAGCCGTCGCTGCGGGACCCGACTGCCCAGCAGAACCCGAGCCGCTCGCGCCACCCCTAAGCGCCTCATGTCGGGCCGTCAACTGCCACGGAAACCCGATCGACGGTGATTCCGACGGGTTGTTTGAGGTACCGTCCGAGCCGTCTTGGCTCCTCGCACCCGAACGTTGTCCAGAAGTTCTCCTCATGGACATCCTGTTTAAAATAACCATAAATTTATTAAAAATATTTTACCGTCTTATAATTAAGTTCACAAAAAATAACCATAAATTTCGAAAAATATATCAACAATAATAGCACAAATAAAATTTAATAGTTATTATAGGATTTATTATTTTTTTTATTCACATAACAAATTAATTACATTAATTCGCAATTATTACATCACAAAAATTAATTTACGAATATTTACATCCTTACTCAAAAATAATCCATTATTTTTTACAAAATTTCCACAATATATTTACAATTATAATTTATATTACTTAATTATTTAATCAAAAATTATTTAATCATTTACAATATATTTACAAATTATTTAATCATTTACAATCCTAAACCCTAAACCCTAAACCGTAAACCCCAATATTTTACAATTATCATTTACATCACACTTTACCATAATTTACATCACAATTTACAATTATCACAACAACAACCATTTACAATTATCACAACAACAACAATTTACAATTATCACAACAACAACAACAACAATTTACAATTTACAATTATCACAACAACAACAACAACAATTTACAATTATCACAACAACAACAACAATTAAAACCAATTTAGGGTTTTAGGGTTATACCTTAAATTGTGGGTCGGCGTCGGGGTCGGGGTCGGGGTCGGAGAGAGGGCAGAGAGAGGATTTTCGGAGAGAGAGAGAGAGAGAGGGCTTGGCGGCTGAAGAAATGGTTAGGGTTCCGAATTTTTGCCTTTTATACTGGCGTTCTTGGGCGACGATTCTGTAAAAATCGTCGCTCTGTTTTTTGAAAATCGTCGGCCAAGAGCATCTTGGCCGACGATTTTTGAAGTCGTCGCCCTGTTTTTTTAAAATCGTCGGCCAAGATAGTCTACTTGGGCGACGATGTTCTTCACTATAAATCTCGTCGCCCAAGATGAAGAAAATCGTCGGCCAAGAGTTCTATCATAAAATTCAGACTATTCGACCATCCAAATCACGTAATCTGGCCGGACCTTCAACTGAGAATAGTTTCCAATCGACGAGACTCTTACGGGGCTATAAAAATTTGGTAAAAAATAAATATCCGGGATAGGGCTACCACTAGGTAGAAATAAGAGAAAAATTCGTTAACCGAAACAACCGGCACCGAAATTTTACCGGAATATCTTTATTTTTCACGGGTTGACGTATTTCACCGTTCCGGTCATATCTTATTTCACGACTTTTTTGTGTTTGAGGCATCTACGTATACGTTGTCTTCAAAACGAATCTTAAACTCAACACTTGTATAAAAAAGTTATACAACATTAGTACTTATATCATGAGTTTGGTGATCGGAGAAGAGGAACTGAAAACCGACCGTCAGATATGACCAGCATAACGAATTACGTAGGTGGGAAAAAATTCAGCTCCATCTGACAAAGATAAGGGCTCGATCCGTCCGGTTAATCGGCGCGGTCAAACCCCTAAACGGACGGAAACGGCTATTCGACCATCCAAATCACGTAATCTGGCTGGACCTTCAACTAAGAATAGTTTCCAATCGACGAGACTCTTACGGGGCTATAAAAATTTGGTAAAAAATAAATATCCGGGATAGGGCTACCACTAGGTAGAAATAAGAGAAAAATTCGTTAACCGAAACAACCGGCACCGAAATTTTACCGGAATATCTTTATTTTTCACGGGTTGACGTATTTCATCGTTCCGGTCATATCTTATTTCACGACTTTTTTGCGTTTGAGGCATCTACGTATACGTTGTCTTCAAAACGAATCTTAAACTCAACACTTGTATAAAAAAGTTATACAACATTAGTACTTATATCGTGAGTTTGGTGATCGGAGAAGAGAAACTGAAAACCGACCGTCAGATATGACCAGCATAACGAATTACGTAGGTGGGAAAAAATTCAGCTCCATCTGACAAAGATAAGGGCTCGATCCGTCCGGTCAATCGGCGCGGTCAAACCCCTAAACGGATGGAAACGGCTATTCGACCATCCAAATCACGTAATCTGGCTGGACCTTCAACTGAGAATAGTTTCCAATCGACGAGACTCTTACGGGGCTATAAAAATAAAAAACATTACCTTACAATTTAAATGTGCTTTAATTATTTTAATTATTCGGATTACTCTTGGCCGACGAAATTAGGCTAATTCGTCGGCCAAGACAATACTTGGGCGACGATATTTGTTAAAATCGTCGCCCAAGAGTAAAAATAAAAAATCCTGTACAATGAAATTTAAATGTGTTTTATTTTATTTTAATTATTCGGATTACTCTTGGCCGACGAAATTAGGCTAATTCGTCGGCCAAGACAATACTTGGGCGACGATATTTGTTAAAATCGTCGCCTAAGAGTAAAAATAAAAAATCCTGTACAATGAAATTTAAATGTGTTTTATTTATTTTAATTATTCGGATTACTCTTGGCTGACGAAATTAGGGTAATTCGTCGGCCAAGATAATACTTGGGCGACGATATTTGTTAAAATCGTCGCCCAAGAGTAAAAGTAAAAAATCATGTACAATGAAATTTAAATGTGCTTTATTTATTTTAGTACAAACAAACAATTACAAAGCTAAGGCTCAATTATAACTAAGCTAAGGCTCGTAATCTGAGTCATCCGATGAGTCTTCTTCGGTATCGGAATTAATATCTGGTAATCTATGCCTTAATTCGTCGTCAGAGTCGTCGTCTGTTTCTTCATTTGGATCAACATCAATAAAGGTTGAATCTTCGTCAAGAATTCTGAGCACTCGATCATGTTTAACATTATTTTGACGAACAGTAGCTACATCATGAATACCTACTGCGTTCGGCTCCTGATACGCATCAGCCTCTGGCCCTGGAATGGTCACTCCAAGTGTAGCCGCCCGGTAAATGTTTCGAGGATGCACAATGTTCGCTATTTTCCACGCGTCACCCCTGGCAAGGTCATCAAGATAAAACACTTGTTTTACCGATGTCGCAAAAACAAACGGGTCATCTTCGTAGGCGCTTGTAGCAGTGTTGACTGATAAATTGCCGTACTGATCCATCTTCATGCTCTGTGCGCCTGTATCAAACCATCTACACTTGAACAGATGCACTTTCATGCCTTCCGCATAAACCAGTTCGACCACTGAATGGAGAACACCGTAATAGTCAAGGCCATGACCTTTCGCCATCACCCCAGAATTCTGTGTTCTTCGTCTGCTGTCTCTCTCTTTAGATACAAATTTGACGTCATTCACTGTGCAAGTGGGATAAACTCTAGCCCGTTGCGGTTGCATCGCAAGAAGTAATAGTTCGTGCGACCAGTTTGGATTATCATCAGATTTAATCATGTCCATCTGTAACGGATATTGAACTGTAAATATCCGAAAATATATGCAATAGAAAATAATTAGATATATATATATATATATATATAACAGGGAAGATTAAATTACGTACCCAGGTGCGAAAATAATTTGCGAACGTCATGTTGTGGTACTCGAGATCACCATCAACTTCCGGAAAATTTAGGTGCAACTCTTTCCAATATTTAACTTCTTCACCATTGATTAGTACCCACCAGTGCGCTATGGCTATCTCTTCATCCGACAATGCATACTCGGCGGACAGTCGTGCTCCACAAACTTCGACATCACTGGAAACTATAGAGAGATTGAACCGCGGCGCATGTTCCTCCATGGCTTGCGGAGCTCCCAACGACGCTCCTAAATACAACTTCATGTAGGTGACGCATTCATGCGCAATATATGCTTCAGCTATACATCCTTCAAGCGCGGATTTATTAGTGACATAATCTTTGTACTCACCAAGTTGCCTGTAAATATAAGATTGCAAACTATACGTTATGGTTATTGAACATGTACGTACATATATGTATTCTGGAGATGTAAGTGAATAAAACATACCTTTCCATGGGATACATCCAAGTGAAATGTACTGGACCGGTAAGCAACAATTGCTGGGGAAGATGGATCATCAGGTGAGGCATGATATCGAAAAAATTTGGCGGAAAGATCCTCTCGAATTTACACATGATGTATATGATGTCTGCCTGCATTTCCCGGAGATCGGATTTTCTCACTTCCCTTGTGCATAACTTCATGAAGAATCTTGACAGCGCTACTAACGGCTCCACAACCTGGCCAACCACACATCACAAATTTAATATAAAATCCAACAACGACAGGTTAACCGTAATTTTAACCACAAATTTACCTGACGGTGAAGGAACGGTCGAATGAAAACAGGGAAGAGACGTTGTAGCAGAATATGACAGTCATGACTCTTCAAGCCGTATATCTTATTCTCCCGCAAGTTCACACACCGGGCTATATTTCCTGCAACGCCTGAGGGATACGTCACACAACTCATCCACCTGAAGATCTGGGTCTTCTGATCAGGCTTCACGGTGTAAGGAGCCCAAAGCATCTTTTTCTTCCCCTCTTTCAGCCAAAGATGTTTTCTGATTCCCATTTTCTTAAGATCAACGCGTGCCTTAGGACCGTCTTTCGTCTTCCCCTCCAAGTTGAGCACTGTACCTACCACACTGTCGCAGACATTCTTCTCTATGTGCATCACATCTAGGTAGTGCCTGATCAACAGCGTACTCCAGTACGGGAGTTCCCAAAATATGCTCTTATGTGTCCAGAATTTGTACCTGTCTGGTCTTTCAGGTATTCTGGCCACAATATCAGGATGATTGCTGAGCTGCCCAAAATCATACTCATCCAGCACTGCTAAAATCTCTTCCCCCGACCATCTATGCGGCTCCACACCTCTCTCTTCGGTCCCATCAAATGCCCCGGTATCTATCCGCCAGGGGTGATCATGTGGTAGGTAAGCACGGTGACCCATCCGGACTATCTTGTTGCAATGATTGCTGCACCCTTGGGAGCTAAGGCACTCAGGACAAGCCTTGTATCCCCTAACAACGTTGCCGGACAACATCCCACGTGCAGGAAAATCACTGATGGTACCAACAATCATGGCATGCATCTGGAACATCTCCTTTTTGTGGGAGTCATAAGTGGGATGACCAACCTCCCAAAGCAATTTACACTCTTCAATCAGCGGTCTCATATACACATCGAGACACTTCCCTGGATAACAACAACAACAACAACCACAACAAATTCAGATAACGACTATATATGACCAACAATATAGAACAAAAACAATAAATGGAGAGGTGTTGAACCAACAACAATATATACAATATGAAGGGAAAGTAGATACCTGGATAACCGGGCCCCGGAATCAACAAGGTCAACATGTTGTATTCCTTCTTCATGCACATCCATGGAGGAAGGTTGTAAGGCACCAAAATGACCGGCCATATACTGTACGAAAGACTCATGGTCCCAAAAGGGTTGAACCCGTCGGATGACAGCCCGAGCCTCACATTCCTCACCTCTGAAGCAAAATGAGGAAACTCCCTGTCTATATGCTTCCACGTCTCCCCGTCAGCAGGGTGTACCATGAGGTCTTCGTCATGCACCTCCCTCACAGCGTGCCATCTCATAGCTTCGGCCGTCTTTGAAGACATATACAACCGCTCCAGCCTATCCCTCAAAGGGAAATAGCGAAGTACCTTAACAGGTTTCCTGTTGCCTGCGGGAGTCCGCTTATACCTGTCGGTCCCACATACCGGACAACGATGAAGGCCTTCAAGGTCATTACCGTCTGCATCTTTACCCCAGAATAGAACGCAGTCATATCTGCATGCATGGATCTTGATGTAGGAAAGCCCGAGATCTCTCAAGATACGACGGACCTTATGATGCGTGGTGGGATGACGATGACCGTCGGGCAGGAGCGAAGCAGCGTACTGTAGATACCTATCAACAGCCGTCACGGTCGATTTTGTGTCAACCTTGATATGCATCACCTCCATCACACACTGAAGAACGGTCTTCTCATGACCTGGGCACAGAGGGGTCTGTTGGAAAGCAATAAGTCTGTTGTACTTGGCTATACCGGCAGTGTTGACACCTCTAGGGACGGCCTGCATCGGCGCCTGCGGAATGTGCTGTCGTTCAGGGCATACACCACTGTCATGAGGAAACATGTCGTTGATGAAGGCCGTTGTTGGATCGTTGGATGTACTGCCCGTCTCATAAAACTGTCCATGATCATGCGGGCGTGATGAGGTTTCACCGTGATATATCCAACATGTGTAACGTTCCCAGAATCCGTTACTCTTCAGGTGGTCCCATACTGTCCCCAACGGAAATCGATGCATATCACTGCGACACTTACACATCTTGCACGGGCAATAGAACATGCCACTCCCGTCAGCATTGGCCTGCGCATATTGCATAAAATCCCAAACTCCTTCAGCATATTTTCTGTGATATCTTGAAAGAGAAATCCAACTCTTATCCATATTCTGAAAATAACACATATATATATCAATATTTAATGAACATATCTTTTATATATATATATATATATATATTAATGTAATACAACATACTAATTATTAATTATATATATATATCTAGTTCGAGCGGATTCCGTGGTTTCAGAAGGCAAGTGTCAATGTCACGGAGGGCGAACCCCCTACAGGAACCAGGCAGGACTCGTTTGTGATCACGGAGGCAAACCCCTATCGACCCCTTCACCGAGAAGAGTGGTCAGTTTGTGATCTTGAGATCCAGTTAAACAAACCTGTGAACCATATCTATGACAGAACGGCCCCTTACTCAGCTTGGAACAAACTCTATGCACACATATATATATATATATCATTAATTCAACTCAAATAAAACTGAAAATCAATATATATATATATATATATATATGCATATATATATATATGCATATATATATATATATATATATATGTGCATATATATGCATATGTACGTACCTGGGAGTAGCTCCACAAACTATGTATGGACAGATTTCCACAACACCGAACGATTTGAAGAACTAGAGAAATTTATGTTTCAAATTTTCAAAGTTCTCATTCTTCTATCCCGGCCTCTCAATATATAGAAGAATCTTGGGCGACGAAATATTTGAGTTTCGTCGCCTAAGAATTAAAAATCTTGGGCGACGAAATATCTTAGTTTCGTCGTCTAAGGATAAAAATCTTAGGCGACGAAATAAATATCTTAGGCGACGACATATTGTTTCGTCGCCCTAGTTTCTATCTTGGCCGACGAAATTTATTTTTAGGCGACGATTTTTTTTTCGTCGCCTAAGAGGAAACTTAAGCGACGATTTTTTTTACTTAGGCGACGAAAAAAAAAATCGTCGCCCGGTTTTTTTTGTTTCGTCGCCCAAGACCCATTTTCTGGTAGTGTATGTTCTAAAGTTCAAATTTGTGCTAATAGGGTCGAGTTGCAGATTTTGCTTTCCCTTGTACTCCTACATAGTACATACCTTAGCAAATCGTGAAAGCCTAATTTCCTTTCCCAATAGAATAATGATCCAGGTGTTTTTGATAAAACAAAAAAAAGCCTAGACACATCAAGCTTCTCATCAATTTAAAAGCTTACACCTATGATAATAGAAGTCGTTTATGATAATAGAAGTCGTTTATGACTTCGTGGTCTCCAACCAAATAAAAAATTATCACTTGTGATTAAGGGGAAAGTGTAAAGAAAGAGAGAGATAGCAAGAGAATAGAAAATCATCATCTTATTTATTGATGATAGCCATTTATACAGGAAATTACATAATACCAATATGGTAAGGATAATGAATACATAGATCTAGTCAAACTACATATCATAATGACATAAGACTAAGACACACATAAAGAATATCTATAAAGATATAGAATATCGTAGAACACTCCTCCTTGTGTCACGCGCTGCTATGCCGATGGTGCTAATATGTTGCCTCGTCAAGTCACAAAAACCATGTGGAAGAGTACAATGCATGTGCTAGACTTCCCTTGAAGTTCGCACCTCCCCCTGATCATTACATCAATTATAGGGTTCTTCTTGATTTTTACTAATCACGGAAGTTTCAGCAACTTAGCATGTTCATGCTCTTTAACATGTCTTCAAATGTAGCATTGGGAAATGATTAACTAGATCATGACGTATTGTCCTCAAGCATGATCTTTTACACTTAGATCTTGAGGAGAAGACCGCTTATGAACTCAAAATATAAGTTCGTGCAGGAAATTAGATTTCCGCGTAGCATGACTTTCAGTTAATAGAATAACAGTAACTTCCTCTAGGAAATACGTATGAACGAACCGTAAACGATTTTAGAAACTAGACTCATTTAGCTTTCGAACTGTATATTACACACATCTTAGTTCATCAGGATTTGTTCACAAAGTCCCGTCAAAGTTGGCTGTTTTGCCAAAATCAGATTCTCGGACATATCCATCCTACTTTACAAAAATGGCCATAACTTACTCAATATGATATATATGATCAAATGGTTGGGTCCATGGAAAGTAGACACATAGACCTTTCCAGTGACACCAATTTCATCATTTTTCAGTGAGTAAGATTTCCTGTAGGTCTCGTGAAAGTTGACCTATGAAACTTGGCAGATTCTAGTTTCGCTTTTTATGTGTCTTTCTTATGTAGAGATAGAATAAGCCTCAACATTTCATACCATTAAGTATTGAAAAATGAGTTACTACAATTACATTGGCGTTGCGTGGGAGCATAACTACACTTAGCTTTACAACTTTTCATACCGAATGAGTTGTGTCATATCTTTCGTATTGTGTTGAGTACATTGATGCGTTTTATTGTACTTTGATGAGAATTCCATCTCTTAACACATATTTTTCATCTTGCTTCATACAAAACAACAGATCTCTCTTTAGAGCAAAGACTTTAACTAATCATGGGAGTATATGTATGACTCACTAGTTATAGAGCGTCTAAGTCGATTGAAAGAAAATCATCATCAATACAGTCATCGAGTGACTTATCGAGAATGTGTCTTCCCAAGATCTTTTTCTTTGGATGTTGATACATATTGGCATCTCTTGATCCATCAAGAGTCCATGTAAATTTGGAATGTACAGGCAAAGCCATAATTCACCATATCCCTTCTCAATCAAGTATTTGCTTAATGTGCATTTCAACATCTCTTGCAAACGCATGCTCCTATGGTCTAGAGCCACTTGATTTGAGTGAATAAAGTCTATTCAAGACCTTCATGCATATCTCTGATCCCATCGAGATGCTATTACGACCACATTCATAGGTTGCATGTTCAGTTATTTGAAAATTACCAAACTGACAAAGTAGTAGAGTGCAATGACATCCATTACGAGAGCATATCTCATCGTAGTCGATCCCAATGTGTGTTAGTGAGAGACATTGTACTATAAGATGAGTATAAGCTCTTGTTCTCACTACACTATCTAACAAAGACATAGTTTATAGGGTTTAACTTGCGGTGTCGGCATCACCTGCCCAAAGACCTATCTCTTTGTTAATGTTGGATCGCATCTTTCCATTAGGCCAATCAACTAAGTTGATATCCATCAACGAAGGGTGGTTTGATAGTAGACTCATTATCTCACGTCCTCATGTACACTAGTGTAATACTTGTAGAGATCTCTATATGGATTGGATTTGACATTGAGGCGTCCCCCAACGATAATCATAATTCAGACTTCATGAGACGGATTTGAGTATCACTGATCAATGAATCAGGTTGTGCCAAGCTCGCTTTCTTCCCAATGTGATAAAGTATCGAACCTAAGGGTCTCCCTCTTTTTAGGGAGCCACACGGTCTTGTGACACTAATTTTGCGACTATATGGCATCACCATTTCACTATCTATAGTGATGGCGCCAAGACTAACTTTTGGTCGTGTCATGTCCTCTTGATAGGAAATCAATCCTTATAGACATATTTGCAGCGTGTGATCTCGTCACTTTAACACTTTAAGTATTTGAGATCAAGATGAGACATAGTGGGGACAAACCATGACAATTCACATCGTTCTATTTGAACACTTGTGTTCTTATCTCCCCCTAACGGCGGGAATATTGTCTTATCAAAATGACAATCCACAATTTAGCTGTGAATGAGATCGCTTGACAAGGTTTCTACATATGCATTTTATAGATGGAGGTTCATATCCAACCTAAATACTTATTCATCTCAAATGACTCGTTATTATGCGCAGTGGCAGTGCGATTTGACACCTAGAAATAACATCAAGCAGAGCTCAAGGATTAGAGATCCGTTTCAATCCTGTTTGAGCTCAAGGATTGCAATTTCATGCCAATCCTCGTACACAGTCACGAGCTGTAGTACAAAAATATTCAATGATGGTGGGTCGTAGATGAATGGTAAAGTTGTATGCAAATATTGCATAGCTCCAAGACGCAATAGAAAGATTGGTGCGCATCAATAATGTTTGGGCGACAAGCTAAAGTTGCTTAGTCGTAGCCTCGGTGAGACCGTATTATGTGTGAACATAGGGTACATGACACTTCAACTTATATCCCAATAAATTTCGTTAAAAAATTGGTAGTAAGCCTATAGAAGTATAAGCAGCATAAACAAAAGATGATAGTGTAACACGTGACCAGTGTGTTAACACTTCAACCAACACCATAAAACATAAAAAAGTGTCCGCAAGTTGGTTGTATCTATCTACATAGTTTGATGTAAGAATAGAATATTATATTTTGTGTCATTTAGCGTAGGAGGGTCTCACTCATAATTTAACTAAAAAACAGGCTCTCAAAACAAGCAATGAACATTGCAGAGGGCCAATGAAATATCTAGGGAAGAACTGGTACACCTCAATTACTTGAGGGATTGACCGGACGGCCTCCAGGAAGTTGGAGTCGTGTTCGGGTGATGTCAATGTCCCCCGGATGCCGTCATTTACAACCATGGAGTCACCATCATGCTTCATGGAGAAGCTAGAACCCAAATATCTTTGTTTTGAGCGGAAGAATGGATATTCATGAGAATTTCTCAAAATTTAGACCATTATATCTCTTCCAGAATGAGCGATTTGGTCAAACCAAAAGCTTATATGAGTCGGTGTCCCAAATATCATGTTTGACGACAACATGTGATTCGATATTCCAATCATAGTGACATACAGTCCACTAGATTGACTCATAAACTTGTCTAAGATGCATTTCATTCCGCATTCATGAGAAGGTATACACAAAAGAATTATTGTTCATTCTCACAATGTGTTTTCAAATGAAAACTATTAGCATGAATGTCTTTAAAGCTCAACATGGTTCGGTTGCCTCTCAATACATAGAGAGCATATGTGATGTTGATCATGGTGCCATGAAGCATCCAGATTCAACTAAACCGCATCCTTGAATAAACGGTATGATTCAAATATTGTAGTCACAGAAGATTTATAAAGGCACAAAATCCAAAGATAGTTGTCGGTTCCTTAGAATGTTGTGGATAATTCCACTATTTGCGAGGCACTCAATGTGTATATGAGACAGATCTATAAAATAGAGTAGATATGAGAGTAAATAGTTCCACTTGAACCATTTAGAAGGATTGAAAGAAGCTACAAAAAGCTGCAATCCCAAGAGTGCATAAAAATTTCCGCACAAAATGACTTTTGCGTACTAAAACAGCCATAACTTCTTCGTTAAAATAAATATGGATGAACCGTGAAAGTTTCTAAAAACTAGACTCTTAGAGTTTTCCAATGATATATAAAGCACACTGTCTGGTTCGTCCAGAGCTGTTCACAAAGATTAAACGAAGTTGACTGTCCAGAAGGGACATATTGCTGTTTTTCACATATTTGACATTGGCAAAGCTTGGAAGCTTGCGGATGGCATGTGGGCATAAGCTGATGCCAAAATGACGTGTATATAATCAAAATCAAGTCTTTTCAAGGTCGTAAACTTCATAACTAGTTAGCGAAAGCTCCCTGACATGAACATAAACTCAGATGACCTAGAGGATTCGATCATGGTGATGATTGTCCGGTTTTGATAAGTCTTCAACATCTTTTACAAGACGACAATTGGTTTAATAGCGTAGGGGGATCCAAAATCAAAAGCTTTCGGTAACTCCAAGTTAATATGACCAGACATGTCTGTGGAGGGTCAGTAGTGCGAGGCACACTTGAAACCACCATCTCATTAATTTCGAACAATTCTAAGACATCACACTGAGCTTGGATGAGCCTAGTTAAACAATTGATGATGAAAAATACGCTATAAGGTAGAAGACTTAATCGGAAACACGTTGGCAATCCTCCTTGAGGATGTAAGGCCATGTGTCATCTTCACTTGGAAGAGACTAAAATGGCACAATCTAACCATATGTAGATTGTAAATATGTCATGCTTCTATGGACGATGTAAAAATATACATCTTGTTTGTAAATCAATACGAACCATAAGAGGAGAATAGTTTCATAACTTCGAAAAAATTCTCAAGGCATTCATTATTGTTAATGTGAGTACATCAAAGTCTCAAATAGACAAAGGACGTCGATATGACGCCTTATTACATATAGCTTGGAAAGAAAATCAATGTCTAGCCAATGACGTCAAAGTCAGGGGTAGCTAGAGCTGGATCCGAATCTTTGAAATTCGTGATCATAAGGATGACATTATTGTCCTCATATTTCCGTACCTTTTTGTATGCATTCATAATTTGAAGGAGATCTCGACAACTCCTGAACCAGTGATTCAGAGATCCATAACGGTTGCATTGTCATAAGCTGACATAAGTAGTTTTGATAAATTGGTCTAGATCGGGAGTGTCGCCACCTCCCTCTCTTTTCTAGACATCAACACGGCGTTTTCTGCTGTTGCCGTGACCCATATTGTTGTCCCAACATTATGGGACAATCCGAAATACGTTTATCGCATTAGTGTATATACAATTCCTGTTTGCAATTGTATGATCAAAATCAAGTCTCGTTGGTAATTCCAAACCAACTTGGATGACCTAGAGAACTTGATGATGATCGAATCCACTAAAGATTACGGATCATGATGCCACAAAAGATCATCGACAATATGCATTCAATTAAGGTGGTAAGCAATTTACTTGACTAATAACTCAACAAATAGAGTTATATAAACATTTCAAGAAACGCTCCATAAGTGCATTCATAGTACTTTGTGGTCATTACTTTTTGCACAGATTGTCATTGAAGATTTTTGTCGATGTGGCACGTCAAAGACTTTGAGCACATGAGATGTGAAATCTCGACATCTAGGCTTGTTAGCATGGAGGTCAAAACATGTGGTTTAATCATTTTCAATGAAAGGTTCCACAGATACTAAGCGCAGATTCGTCTCAGCTATCGAGTACGTCAAAACTCAAATGAACAGAATGTTACGTTGCTCTTGCATACAAAACCAAACTGTTATGAGACTTGATAGAGGTTATAAACGATGCTTTTAATGGTTTATCCTTCGGATTGATCATACACAATCCGGAAAAACTGTGAATTGATCAAACACAATTTAAAAAAAGTCATCGGATTGATCAAACACAATCCGGAGAAAGGTCGGGGTTGATCATACACAACACTGACAAGGAAACAAGAGTGATCAAACACACTCTTGATCCGTGAATAAAATTTCGGGATTTTGGTACCTATACACACAAAATCTCAAGCATATAATGAAGATGGAGAATAGAGGAAAGAACTTTATTGTCCCCGAGTTATTGAACTTGGAAAAGTTTAGGGTTTCAAAACATACATTTCGAAACTTCAAACGTTTGAAGAAGTCAAAAATTGTAGTTGAAGGAAACCAAGAATCGTCGACGGGCGGCGGCCAAGAGATTGGCAGCTGGTGATGTTGGACGGAGGCCGGGAAAACAAGCGGTGGCGGTGGCGGGACATAGGAGCAGAAAAAAGTTTTTTTTTTTTAGGGTTTCGGAAAACAATTGGTGGGTTATTGGCTCTAGGGTTAGAATAAAATGCATGATAACGTGATTAAGGGTAAAATGTAGAGAAAAAGAGAGATAGTAAGAGAATAGAGAATCATTATTTTATTCATTAATATGATTCCTTTATATAAGGAATTACACAATACCAATATAAAAAAAAATTTACTCCCCACCCGTACTTACCCACCCTCATCCCCACCCACCTAGATGAATGACATGTGTCCATTGTATTTAACCACTCTAACCATGGTTAACAAACATGTATTTATGATAATTAATTATATTGTTATCTAGTTTTACTTTAATCTTTTTTTTCTTTTCTTTTCTCTAAACAAATCTTCTTCTTTTTTCAAAAAATCATTTATGATAATTAATTATGTTGTAGATGAAAATGTTGAGGACTTGCAAAAACTAGCTACCGAAAACAAAGTTTTGGAAGAACTAAATAAATGGTCACGTACTATTCGCTGAACCTTTATTATTTACCCTACTGTTATTGCTTGAAACTATATTAACGACTACATATACTAAAAACGTTGGTTGGAAAAAAATGCATAGGCTACAACCGTGTTAGCCCTTCACATGAAGATTGCTAGTGCCATGAAGTAAATGATCATACCATTCGCATAACTGAAAATTCTTGCTAATGTAACTACCATTTCTGCTATTACTGCTAGTTTTGTATTTTTATTGCAATTTTGTGCAGGTTATTGCAGTATATGAGACACATGCATGCACAAAGCAGAAAGTGACTCTAATGAGAAATGTTTCGTGCATCAAAATTAAAATGGGAAAGAATTTAGGTGACACGGTATTTTTGGTAATTAATTTTTGAATATAATGTACCTAGACATGGGATCATTTTGAAAATATCTAATATCTAGGTACATATGTATCAACATGTACTCATGCAATATGGTATTCACATTTTATTCATTTAATGGTAGGTGAACGTTGCTACCACTATATAAAGAATCTCCGGCAGAGGCATAGACTTCATTGAGAAAGCATATCCTCTGCAAGTTCTTATTGGGTTTTAGTTTTTCAAATCATTTTCTCCACTCATATCATGTAGAAGAAATGATTTCTTGAAAAAAGAAGCAGATTTGTTTAGAGAAAAGAAAAGAAAAAAAATGATTAAAGTAAAACTAAATAATTAACAATATAATTAATTATTATAAATATATGTTTGTTAACCATGGTTAGAGTGGTTAAATACAATAGATACATGTCATTCATCTAGGTGGGTGGGGCTGAGAGTGGGTAAATACAGGTGGGAGCAAATTTGCTTCCATACCAATATGGTAAGAATAATGAATACATAGATCTAGTCAACAACTACATATCCTAATGACATAAGGTCAAGACACACATAAAGAATATCTAGAAATATATAGAATATCCTAGATTAACTTGCAATTTATTTACTTTGATCGTTTTATTTGATTAAAATAGGATGTGTACCAACACATGATGAACACAACTATCTTTCTAGTAGAAAGTGACCCATCGGGATGGCGCGCGACATTGTTAATATCATATAGCCAACTCTAATTTTCGATGATTAATTCAAGATTGAAACCTAGTGGAGATTAGTGCATTAGGTCTGTATATTATTTGAGAAAAAAAAACATAAATTTAGAAAAAAGAAGATACATTGTGTCATAGCGGGAAACTATGAATTTTGCTCAATTAGACTTGATCATGGCCTTTATATTATACGGTAACAAAAAAACATACAAAAACTAACAATTTTATTATGAGAACATAAAAAAAAAATTTGTTTCAAAGTAGCCTCACGTTACAGAAAAAAAAGTTGATAGACATGTGAGAATATGATATTACGAGTAAAACATAGATCACAACGTGACGTATCAAGATTCTAAGAACAATGTTAGTCGGAAAAAAGAAAAAAAAAAGAGAAAAGGACAAGACATTCACCGTTGGAGTCCTTTGACCCAAAACCAAGAGAAAAAAAAACATCTTAGTAGTCGTCTTCTTCTCTTTTCCCTTTGCTTTTTATATAAAAATCGACCAAAAACGCAGACAAATATCTCAAATGTAAAACCAGATCGATCGGTCTAAGTCTGCGCCACATGCATGCGTGAATTATTCACACATATATGGATATCTTTATTTCGATATTGAAGAATAGTCTCCTTCTTCCACAGGTCTCTGTCTTAGGGGTCCCTTCAATTATATTTATCCATTTTTATTTCGATATTGAAGAATGGTCTCCTTCCACAGGTCTCTGTCTTCAATTATATTTATCCATTTTTATCAGTATGCGAGCCACTAGCTAAAGATTGTAGAGTTATTTACTTTTAAGACCAACGAGTTAGCAAAGCCATAGCTCATCAAGGAGGACCAAGTTTCTGGTAGCAATAAGATCGATTAGAGTTGGATGCAAGAAGAAAATGAAGATGGCAATCGGATCTGGGTTATTTCTTCCTAATAGTGGTGGGAAAACCATCATGAACCTCATCGTGGTGGCGATACTGGTTATTAGCTGCAATATTGGATTAGTCCAAGTTGAGGCGCTTACAACACTTCTTCCTGCTTCTGAAGGTACGCCACCCTTATTCTTCATCTGTATCTTCTTCTTCATCGGTGTACTTCCTCTTCACATCAATTATGTGCATGTATGAGCTCCCTAGCTTTTGGTGCTCGTCTACAACACCAAAGTGAACTCACACCTACAAATGTATCGATTTTCGGTTTTTCAAAGAGTCTATCTGAATCCCTCTTTCCCCCTAGGTCTCCTTTCTGAAATATGAATCATTCAGTGTCCTTTTGATTGAGAACTGCCCAGTAGATTGTAAAAAGGGAAACAGAATGAAGGTGGCTTTAGTTTTCAAAAAATAACCCAAAAAAAAACGCCGTTGCCGGGGATCGAACCCGGGTCACCCGCGTGACAGGCGGGAATACTTACCACTATACTACAACGACTTGATACAAGAGTTTATCTCCCAGTGCTATTAAAATTTGTTATGTTCTTAATAAATACAAGAAGAACTATATATATAAAGGGTTTTGATTTGTGTTTGCAGTGGCCGCCCTAGAAGAAATTGCTACACAGATAGGAAAAACAGACTGGGACTTCAGCGTAGACCCGTGCCTGAATGACACAACCCACACAAGCTGGGCTACACCAAAGCCTGCTGATAGGCCTCTATTCAACAACACTCTCACCTGCAACTGCTCCTTCCCTGATGGCTCATGCCATGTCATTAACATGTAGGTGCATTTCAAGATTTGTTGATATTTATGTTATGCATTGTTCTATAATCACCTAGCTTTGTTGGGTTTGAATTGCAATCTTTCAATTGGCTTTTCATGCACTGCACTCTGCAAGTGTGTGGGAATTTTTTGTTCTTTCCTTTCCAATTTAGGAGAATCCCTTTTGTTTGAGAATGAAATGTAAGACAGTATGACTACTAGCTTTTTCTGCGTAAGTTTGAGTTTCATGATCAGCACTGACTTTTGTTGGAAACAGTATTCTTAGAGGGCAAGATCTTGCTGGTGTTCTTCCACCATCTATTGCAAAATTACCCTACCTTACACAAATGTAAGGATTTTGTAATGTACTATGATAACATCTGAAATTTTGTAGTTTTTCACAAATGCTAGTCTTATGATTAATATGTTTGCCCTTGTTTACAGCGATTTCACGAGGAACTTTCTTAGTGGTAATATACCGAGTGAATGGGGCTCTACAAAGTTGGAATATATGTAAATGCACTTCTTATCTCCATATTCATGGTTCGCCAATAATGGCTTAGAATGATTGAACTAAGACACTGAGTAAACTGCAGGTCCTTTAATGTGAACAATTTAACTGGACCAATCCCTGCTTTCTTGGGGAACATTACCACTCTAAGATACTTGTATGTTCTGCCTCTATCTCTCATTCTCTCTTTCTTACTTCTTTGTGTTTCTTGAATCAAGTTTAATTTTCAATATTTCTAGCCTGCTTGATAAAAAGGAGAATATGTTTTCAGGAATCTAGAGACTAACATGTTCAATGGAACTGTTCCTCCTGAGCTTGGGAATTTGGTTAACTTACAGAATCTGTAAACTTCTTCTTCTTGTTCCTTTTTTTTTCTTCAACCGCAGTTTGCTTTATTTCTTTATTTATTTATTTTTCTAAATATTGAATAGCTTGAATAAGCAAGTACCAACTCATAAGTTGGCTCTGGTATCTACAGCATTATCAGTACAAACAATCTCACAGGAGTGTTGCCAGTGAATCTCACTAGCCTGAGCAAATTAGCAGAACTGTAAGTGCCCTTCACATCCTATTCTTACACTTACTCCTAACTTTCCTGTTTATAAATTTAGCTTCATGTTATGAACTTTTTTCTTTCATGCAGGAGGATTAGTAGTAACAACTTCACTGGAAAAATTCCGGATTATTTCCAGAGTTGGAATCAACTTACGCAATTGTTAGTTCATTTTGCTGTTAAATATCCAAAACCGAATTAATAAAAACGATTTCTGGTCTAACATGTGTTCACATTGAATTTTTTTTTTTCACGTACAGAGAGATCCAAGCTAGTGGTTTACAAGGCCCTATTCCATCTAGCATTTCTGTTTTGAGGAATTTAACAGAATTGTAAGTTCCACATCCAACTCTTAGTTGCACTGACACTAGAAAGTAGAAACTGTAATCTACAGTTAACAATCTATATTGCAGCTTCATAAAGCAGGGATTTTTTTTAGGCTTATCAATTATTTATGATGCAATTTATGCAGAAGGATCAGTGACTTAAACAGAGGGGGTTCAGTGTTTCCAGACTTAAGTAATATGACAAGCTTGCAAAGATTGTAAGTCTAAAAGATGATGTATTTTTTTTTCTTGCACACAGTTTTAGACTAATTAATCCATGCTTATCCCCAATAATGCTAATATGGAGTTATGTTGCAGAATGCTGAGGAACTGTAATTTAAATGGATCTATTCCTGATTTATCAGCAATGACAGCATTGAATATCTTGTAATGCTGCTATTTCATTACTTTCTATGCACATTCAATTGATACTTTCTCAATAGCAGTTTGATTAATGAGGTTCATCCGCTCAGTCAAGCATCCAAATAGCAAGCTTCGGGTTCTTATAACATGCTCTTGTTATTGTTGACAGAGATCTCAGCTTCAACAAACTGGAAGGAAACATTCCTGATCTTCAAGAACTTGTTGAGACCAAACTGCAGTACTTGTAAGAAATGTGAATTTCATATATGCCATGACTAGCATAATCATGATGCAGGGGTCCCCTGCATATAGTATCCACACTTATACATAAGCATAGATTTATCCCATGTAACCAACCTTTTGTAGTTAAGTAATCAACTGAGTGTGATTATGATTTCTTTCGGTATAGGTATCTGACAAGCAACTTGCTCAATGGCTCTATTCCAGACTGGATTAAGAGCAGTGATAACCGCTAGTATGTTTCGTATTTTATCAATACCCCTAAAATTTTCTGTAGATTCAACTTGCTTACAATTTAATGATATCTGTGTGCAGCCAGATAGATGTTTCTTACAATAATTTTTTGGAGAGCTCTGAGCCAACTACGTGTACTGAATATGTGTAAGAACTATCGTCTGTATAGTTGGCATAATGTTATCTTCATGACTTCATTCACCTTTAAATTTTTGTTTTTCAATTGATTGGATGTATCAGGAACGTGTTCAAAAGCTCTGCCATACCAAACAACTCGTAAGCTTCAACTAATAGACTTTGATTATAAAGCCATTTTTTTTCTTTCTTTCACTTTATGTACTTGTTACATGAGCTGATTTTTCACTTTTCTAGCTTATCTGGAGCATGCCTGGATAAATTTCAATGTACAGAAGGTAACAGTACATTCCTCAGAATCTAATCCAAAAATGATTTGGAGATATAGGCTTTAGTTTTCCAACTACGGTGTTCAATATTTTAACTTTATAAAGATATTGTGAAGAGAACTGAGATGATAACTTAAGTTTGCATATGACCTCAGAGTAAATTGTCTAAAGTACTATATTTTGCTTTCATTTATCTTCTGAAATATTTTCTGATGTCTGATCTTTTGTTTATTCTTGGTTACCGAACAGTTCAGTACTCATTGCATATAAACTGTGGTGGTAAAGCAACCACTATTGATGACATCACATTCGAAGATGATACAAATCTAAGAGGTGGAGCAAACTTTGTTCCTGCAAATCCTAACTGGGGAGTCAGTAGCACAGGCTTTTTCTGGGATACTAATCTCGCCTCTACAGACTACATAGCAAATAATGTATCGGAACTTGAAATGGAGAACTCTCAATTGTACACGAATGCACGCCTCACTCCTCTTTCTCTCACGTATTATGCAAACTGCTTAGCAGAAGGAAACTATTCTGTGAGCCTTCACTTTGCGGAGATAATCATCCGAGGCAATAAATCTTATCAAAGTGTTGGAAGACGGATATTTGATGTCTATATTCAGGTACTGAATCATACAGATAATGGACTCTAACACCGACGTAATATTTCTCATTGATGACATTTGTTACAGGAGAAACTTGTATTGAAGGATTTTGACATTGTAAAAGCAGCACAAGGGGTTGATAAGGTAGTCATAGTGGACACAAAAGCAGTTCAAGTTACAAACAGATCTCTAGAGATTCGGTTTCATTGGTCTGGAAAAGGCACAACAGCATCCCCTGAACGAGGAATCTATGGTCCCCTTATATCAGCCATTTCTATAGAGCCTGGTAAGCTTTCGAATTTGCACATAGACACCTTTATGTCTGTTGAACTTCATTTCAGGGTTTGCTATGAATTGTTTTGTACTCAGTCGAGCATAATAGAAAAGGAACCATAAAGACTGGAAAATTTTAAATCTAAGTATGAAATAAGAATTATCGAAGGACAAGATTGGCGCATCTGTTTCCACTTTCCAGCTTTCCAACCATTCTCAGTTGTTCTGCCATCTCTGTGGCTGTAAATCATAGAACTGAAGCTTGTATTTTTTTTTTGATGATTTATTTATTTTTTGCTCTGCAGAATTCAAGATTCCTGAAACTCATGATAGCAAAAGAAAGATGTACATTGTGGTTGGAGTTTCAGTTGGAGCTTCAGTTTTGTGCCTCTTTATCTTCGTTTTTGGCATTCTTTGGTGGAAAGGCTGTCTGGTGGATAGCGAGACATCAAGGGAAGAAGGTGCTGAAAATCTACTATACCAATTTCAAGTATCACATCGGCCTTATTATTTCAAATTCCATATGAGACCAAGAAACACACAATCAGATATTATGTGAAAAGAAATTTTATCAATCCTCATGACAAAACTAATATCCTAACCTGGTTTTTTGGACAGCTCTGAGAGGACTGGATCTGCAGACTGGCTTTTTCACCTTGAGGCAAATTAAAGCTGCCACGAATAACTTTGATCCTTTAAACAAAATTGGGGAAGGAGGTTTTGGTTGTGTCTACAAGGTAGTGTAGTTTTCATTTACTATGGTTATTTATAGGGCCTTGATTTCATGAGGATTGAAAATTAAGTAACCCGTTAAATGCAGGGCATATTATTGGATGGCACTGCAATTGCAGTTAAGCAACTCTCATCAAAATCGAAGCAAGGAAATCGTGAGTTTGTGAATGAAATAGGCATGATATCTGGTTTACAACATCCAAATGTGGTTAGATTATACGGTTGCTGTATTGAAGGAAACCAATTACTGTTGGTGTACGAATACATGGAAAATAACAGCCTTGCACATTCTTTGTTTGGTAAGCTTATATGATATAGAAATTAGACACTAAAATTGTTGTACATATTAAGCACTTACATTGATTGGGAATTTATGTTACTTGCATTCCAGAGGAAGAGAAAGGATTTCTAAATCTGGATTGGCCAACAAGGCAAAAAGTATGCCTAGGCATAGCAAGAGGTTTGGCTTTTCTACACGAGGAATCAACACTGAAGGTTGTACATAGAGACATCAAAACGACAAATGTATTACTGGACAAAGACCTCAATGCTAAGATTTCAGATTTTGGTTTAGCCAAGCTTGACGAAGAGGAGAACACACACATTAGCACAAGAATTGCTGGAACAATGTAAGTAAACTATTAATGTAATCCCTTTTTTGATTTGCAAGTTCATTGCTGAACTGTCAACCAAATATGTGATCTGCAAGTAATGTTTCTCTCATATGCTGCTGACATTGGCTATTGCTTAAGAACAAATGCATCATACTAGAGTTTTGAAACCGACCTTTGTTCTGTTGTGCAGAGGTTACATGGCTCCGGAATATGCACTATGGGGTTGTTTGACCTACAAAGCAGATGTCTACAGTTTTGGTGTTGTTGCATTAGAAATTGTTGCCGGAAAGAACAACATGAAGTTTCGACCAAATGATGATTTTGTATGCCTTGTGGATTGGGTAAGAGCCTCAGAACATCATGCACTGGAATCACACTTTCATGGT
This sequence comes from Fragaria x ananassa, assembly GCA_034370585.1. NCBI lineage: Eukaryota > Viridiplantae > Streptophyta > Magnoliopsida > Rosales > Rosaceae > Fragaria > Fragaria x ananassa. The sequence continues at coordinate 3,458,187 of CP139764.1, read as the reverse complement.
CATACTTTAAAGACTTCTCACCATCGCACTTGCATTCCTATGCTAATTTTTATCCCTTGCTTGCTTCAGGCCCTTGTTTTACAACAAAAAGGGAATTTAAAGGAGCTGGTAGATCAGCGACTCGGGTCAGATTACAACAAGGAACAGGCCATTAGGATGGCCAAAGTAGCTTTGTTGTGCACCAATTCAGCACCATCACTTAGGCCTACCATGTCCGTAGTAGTGAGTATGCTGGAAGGGAAGACCGCCGTCCCTGAGTTGATCATGGATCCTAGCATATACGGTGATAAAATGAGGATGACAGCCTTGAGAAACCAGTTTGATCAAATTGTACAGGACAGCTCAATTCGATCTCAATCAAGCTACTCTGAATCTCAGAGCCTCATTGAGTTTTCAGATGTACCATGGACTGATTCTACGGGTACTACTGCGTCTTCCGATCTCTACAAACGTAATCCTTAGTTGTTGGTAACTTGTACACCAAGGAAAGAGTTTCTTGCACAGTTTTTCTTATTTTCTTTCTAAAACGTGTGTCAACATTCTTCAGAAAATCTATATTTCATCTTCAAATTAAGTATCGAAACGTAGAAGTAATCGTTATCTTTAACCCGATTATGTGTGTGTCTCTCTCTCTATATATATATGGTTAAAGATGTTCTTATTTATTCTTACGGTGCGGATTTCCACTTTAGACTCACGTTTCGATCGAATTTTCATATCTTCACCATCTAGTTTTTAGATACTAATGTATAGATCATTTCTATGAAATTTCAGCCAATTGGGTTATCGTTAAGGCACTCAAAACTGTCTTTTTCTGTTATAAGCATGAACGGTTCAAGTTCGACATAGTTATATTTATCCATTGGATTAATCGAATTTGAGTGCCTTAATGATAACCAAATTTGTTGAAATTTTGTAGAGATGATCTATACTAGACGGTGAAGATGTGCAAATTCGATTGAAAAGTGAGTCTAAAATGAAAATCCGCACCGTAAGAATAAATAAAGATATATATATATATATATATATATATATATATATATATATATATACAGGGCCCTTCTAATGAGGGATTCATTTTTTTGTTCATTTCTAGGGATAGGTTCACACCATTAGATCTGTTTTTTAATGGGCTTGAATAGTTGAGATTAAAACAAAAAACTTAACACTTATGTCAAACCTACACCGTTCAATATTATTAAAAATAAATCCCTCATTTGGATGACTTAACGATCACCAAATTTTCTGAAAATTTGTAGAAATGATCTACTCATATAGCCCAACGAACTGAACGGATTCAGTCTTTCCTCTCTTTTAAAAGGTGAGCCCTGCAGCCCGTCTAGGCCACGTAAGCTGGGCCGCCTAGCCCTTCCGCCTAGCCCGCAGGATTATGTATCCCTTAACAAACATAACCCTCTTATCTCCAACGCTGCTACATCCAGTCACATGTGTTTGGCCGGACATTGTTGTCTGTCTCCATGCTCCCTGGCCGCCATTCCTCCACACCTGTATAATTCAGTCAACTCTATTTTCTATTATCTCTTTCAGAAAGTCCAAAACTTTATTCTTCTCTTTTTTTGATTTTATTCTAGTAAGAAAAAGAAGAAGAAACACTTTTTTTTTTTAATAAGAAAAAGAAGAAGAAGAAGAAACACTTGTCAAGATTGTGCCGATCCCAGTTTCATTGGCTCACGGCTTTGAATTGTACACACCAGGACGAGTTTAAAGAACAAAACTTGGTCTTAAAGTTTAGTCCTTGACTCTCTTTTCATGTTTTCAGGTTGCTTACTTCAGTTGTCAAACTCTGGGTATGTGTTAGCTTATTCTTAAGTTTAAGTTCATGAGAGTAGATATTAAACAAGAGGACAAAAAGGTGTGCATACTATATGCATGTGATTGACCATATAGAATGACAAAAGACTTGGATTTATAACCAAAACGCTTACTAATCAATGTACATTTTCCTTTTCACAAAATCGTTGGGTCGGCTACTTCAAGAAGTGAGAATAGCTATTTAAATAGTGTACTGTACAGAATGGATTAGATATTATTATAAAGAACTTTGTAGCTGAAACAGAGATTGGAATGCCAACAGGGTTTGTGAGGAAGAATGGCAAAAGTTCTCCATAGTCAGAAACCCGTCTTGTTTAGCTACGTTGCTGTGTTTGTTGTTCTTATATGCATTGGACCCATCAAATCTCAAACACACTCTGGGACTCTTGCAGCTGATGAAGGTAGAGCTTCTTACTTTGGAATCTTGGTTTCAAATGGTATACATATTACATGAAATACATAATCTTTATGTCTTTATGAAGTTAGTGTTTTTATCCAATCAATTTTGATGGAATTTGATGTTTAGAACTTGTTAGGAGAAGCTTTATCATACCCAGTTCAGTTTTCTTGCTTCTGTTGTTGAATGATTTTGATGTTTTGTGTTGTGATGTGGGTTTGGCAGTGGAAGCTCTTCGTGAAATAGCTGAACAGCTGAATAAGAAGGACTGGAATTTCAGTGACCCATGTAGCAATGTTCCAACTCTTTCGATCCCGCATACTGATCAGTACAACAATACTCTTGTCTGCAATTGCTCATTCTCCGGCAACATATGCCACATAGAAAGCATGTATGTGCCTTTTACAATCCCCAACTTTGTTGTGTTTGCTCAATTTACTTAAGTATTGAAACTCACAGGGTGAGAGGTTATATTAGGCACTACTGCACTAGCTAACCAATGTGATGCTCATGTTCATCAACTCCTAAGGCGTGATCGTTTTAGGAGTCCCTCTTGAAACAGTTACATTAGTCTTTGAACATACAAGTGTAACAATATTCTGTCCTTGTTCATGACTACTGTCCTGATACTTTACTCTGGAATTATGAACCCAACATTCATAACCTATGATCTCCTGGATCCTTATTGTGCAGTTATCTTATGGGTCAGGATCTAGATGGTGTTCTTCCAGCGTCACTGGCTAAGCTACCTTATCTTAAGCAAGTGTATGAAGAAATTTCCACTATTTTGTTTTTCCCTTTATCACCAGATATTGAGCTTTTACCTAATACTACTCTTTCTTGTGGCTGATAGTAATCTGGGTCAAAATGATCTTAGTGGTTCGATTCCACGTGAATGGGCTTCTACCAAGTTGGAATTTCTGTAAGTGAGAATCTTGCTTATGTTTGAGTTTGCCAATTCATGTTCATGCCGATATAACTGAACTGATGCAATATGCCCAGAGCAGGGTTCTCAGCGTGAATAACTTATCAGGACCTATCCCTGGCTATTTGGGAAACATAACTACCCTCCGAGCTCTGTATGCACCAAATCATCTTTATCAACCTCTTTCATTATCTTTTAGAATTAATGTGGTACCAATTGGCTTGGTTTGGCACTGACCTTGAGTGACTATGCTTTCAGGGCCTTGGAAGGCAACTTATTTTCTGGACATGTTCCTTCAGACCTGGGAAAACTGATTAACATGGAGCGTCTGTCAGTGTGCTTTTCTTTTATTTCAAAGTTTTTGTTGTTTTTGTTTTTGATAATTTTCAAATTTTACATTGTGAATTTTAAGCAAGTCAAAATGATAATTGACAATGGTTTGGTCCTGTCAACTGGTAATTACAGCTATCTTCGTGCTAACAATCTCACTGGAGAGTTACCTGTAGCTCTCACTAATCTCACCAAATTAAAAGAACTGTAAGTGTTTTTTCTGTACTTTACTTCAGTTTTTTTCTTCTTCTCTTTCCACAGGATAGACTTCAGTCTTATGTCGTCCATGTTTCTTTTAACAGTCAGATAGGTAGTAACAACTTGACTGGAAGAATACCCAACTACTTTCAAAGTTGGAAAGACCTCGAAATCTTGTAAGAAGCTTTTCTGTTATATGATTTCATCTCTTTTGAAGATATTTTCAGCTGGCTACAATCTAAATCCATTAACTGTGTTGCTTACAGAGAGATGATAGCGAGTGGTTTTGAAGGGCCCCTTCCATCTAGTCTCTCTGTCTTAAACAATATGACAGACCTGTGAGTCCTGGCTTCTAAGTTCTCACTTCTGTATCTACATAATCTCCTGGAGATCTTCAGATGCTTTTCAATCTTAACAAAAGCCTTAATGATTACTATATATATTTGTACTCTTATAACTTAGCGTGACATGACCTTTTCCAGGAGGATTGGTGACTTAAGTGGTGAGAGTTCAGAGTTTCCAAATTTATCAAACATGACAAACATGAAGAAACTGTGAGACATCTTCATACTTTTAATTTATTTTCTGATTATAGAAACTGCTTGAAAATAGAATTGTCTCATATAGGTTTTTAAAACTGCAGGATGCTAAGGAGCTGCAATATAACAGGACAAATCCCTGAATATATATCTACCATGACAAATCTGGCTGTTTTGTAAGTTTTCTGTTTATTCATTATTTTCTTCTTCATTATTTTCAGCTGTTAAAAGTTTTCTTTATATTGTATGGCTCTATAATGTTATTGAAGTTGTACTACAAAATGAATATTTATAAACGTAGAGTGAAGTAAGACTATTCTGTGTGGTCGAGTTGTCTATGTTATAAAGAGAGGGCTATTCTGTTAATAATTCGGCTGTCATAAATTTATGGACTTGAACTTTTTCTTGGGCTTAGAATGCTAAGAAATTTGAACCATTCTGGGCCAAATGCAAAAGTTTGTGGAATATTACTTCAGTGTTTTTATAGTTTAGCATATTACTTTGATATCCATCTCTTACAGTTTGTTTAGTCATTGATGAGATACCAGATTTTCTCACTTCCATACATGTAGGCTTACTATGCAACTCAACCTTGAATTCTGTCCAGTCTTTTACCATCCTTATACAAGTATACATCACATGTACATGTGGCTAATTAACAATAACTGTTGATATAACAAGAATTTAGTATTGCTGCTTTCAAAAGTTTCATCTGAGTAATCAACACATTTTTGGTTTACACTATTGTCACTGATTATGTTTTTGCATGTTCCCAATGTTTATGTTTATGACTTCTGGTTGAACCCTTTATTTTTCCTTTTTCGCAGGGATCTAAGCTTCAACAGATTGGAAGGGGTCATTCCAAATTTTGCTAATATAATGCAGTTGTCAACAATGTAAGGACATGAGGGTAGTTAGCTGCATAATGATGTATAAGAACCCTTTCCCTTGGTTTGCACTTTTTGCATGCATTGCCATCAAATTTTGATTTTTTCCTTCGCCAAAGATAAAAGAGAATATGAGTAAGATTAGGATGTTTCTAAAAACATATATAAAGTAACTTATTGATGAAAAGTTTTTCACACTCAACAGCTTGGATGATAAATGCTAGTACCATTAATTAGATAAGGGAAAGGCTGTACAAGTATGGATTATTTTAAAAAGCATTCTACTATTCCTTCTTTCTACATAAGCTTTGAAGTTTGAACCTATATGTATATCCACATTTTTATTTATCAATATCTGTTTCTGTTGCTCTTTTTTGAACTGAACTGTTTCTGTTGGTGGGTGATTAGATATTTGACAAGTAACTTGCTTACTGGGCTTCCAGACTGGATCAAAAGCAGAGACACTCGCTAGTATGTTGCATCATCTCATATGTTACGTGTTGATTTCTGCTTCATCCATTTCATTTATTTGGATCACATTACTATCATATATGAAGAATCTAATTCTGCGAACTATTTATGCGAAGTGTAGTTTCACAGTCTAATTCTGCGAACTATTTCTGCGAAGTATAGATACAGCACTAGCTTTAAGAATAGCTGCTGCCAGTTCATAACAGCAGAAGCTACTGCATTTAAGTTCACTACAAGTGCAGCATCAAATCTTAAGAAGTTCATGAATTGGAGGATAATTTATTCTTACAAGCATGAATTGGACAGAACTTGTCATAGTCTGGAAGTTCATGCAATTGTATAGAATCATTTGGTTCATTGCAATTGTAGAGGTTCTGACGCGGCATATAGTTGTAACAGCTTTACCTAAACCATGCATTGGTGTGGTTCTGTAGAGGATTGCAGTCTTTATAATCATCAATATGTCAAATATAAACTTCTAGTACACACACCTGAAAGCTCAAAATTTTGGAACTAGTTGTAAACTAATAGAATTTATTAAAACCTTTTTGATATCTTTGCTGGTATCAATTAGTATTGTTCAGCCTTAAAATTTTCATCTTTATAACTTTAGCAAGTTGAATATATTCATTATTCTTGCCAAATTACATTAGTCTACCAAAATACTTTGATGATGTTTTTTTTTTTCGGTGTTGTAGACTTGTAGTTAATATAGAGCTTCATCTGTGTGTGCAGCAATATAGATATCTCCTACAATAACTTCTCTCAGAGCTCTGTCCCAGCTGTTTGTCGAGGAACTTTGTAAGAGCAGTTCCTTTTCAGTGTTTTTTCTTCTTCTAAAATCCTTGAGATAAACATACTTTTCTTCCTTTGGAAGTAACTAGTTTTGTTGTTTCATCAGCAATTGGTTCAGAGGTATTTCCCAACAGAACAACTCGTAAGCCTCTCAATGAATTTCATGTGAATTTCTATTTCACATTGTTAAGTTTCATAAACTAACGGAATTCTCAATTTTGATGTAGAATACTAAGCAATTGCCTCAACTCATGTTCAAAAGGTAATTGTATCTGTTCTGGAATGCAAACCTTAGGTGTATGCTTCTATATATGGTGATGTAATGTGGAAAATCTACAAAAACACATTGATGATTAGCGTTAATATATAAGCCGTTTTCTCTGTATAGATCAGTATTCATTGCATATAAATTGTGGTGGAAAACAAACCACCATCGGAGGCATCAAGTATGAAGGAGATGAAGCCTCAGGAGGTGCAGCAACATTTGTTCAAGCCACACCCCCCAATTGGGGGTTCAGTAGCACCGGTGATTTCGTAGATGCTTGGAGTTCTGAAAACGACTACATTGCAAATAATGTTTCCATACTCAAAATGAACAACTCTGAATTGTACACAACTGCACGACTTTCTCCTCTGTCGCTCACCTACTATGCCCATTGCTTAGCAAATGGAAATTACACTGTGAAACTACACTTCGCAGAAATAGTTCTCAGAGACAACAGGTCTTATTATGGTGTTGGAAGACGAATGTTTGATGTTTATATACAGGTAGCCACATGCAGTATTTTTACTTATTTGTATGGTATATCATTTCATAGGGAACGAGTAACGGATGCATTATTTGGATAAAGTAGGGATGTGAAAGGTAGGATTATTCTAAATATAATAAGTTATTTTATGTAGATAAATGTCATCATAGGTAAATCTTATTTTGAGTTACTTTTATAGTTTTATTGTCTAATCACTTGCATAAATCTAACTGTTCTTCAGAGTTAATCTCTGACAACTGAACTACCTATTCACAACTCTGGATATTCTTTTTATTGAAAGACAACTCTGGATATTCTTAAATTAACCTAGTTTTTCACAATAATGTTGTCTATCTTATATTCTGATAACTTATTGCAGGACAAATTGGTATTGAAGGATTTTGATATTAGAAAGGAAGCACTAGGGGTAGATAAGGAAGTGATCAAGGTATTCAAAGCTGTTGTGAATGTTAAGACTCTACAGATCCGCTTTCAGTGGGCTGGGAGAGGAACAACTAATGTTCCGCGAAGAGGAAAATATGGCTCTCTTATATCAGCCATTTCAGTGCAGTCTGGTAAGTAATCAGTTACTAGTTTATTCATACTGTGTTGTGTTAATCCTGATTCCTGAGAGTAGTCTTTCAATTAATCATGGCCATGTGATCATAATTACATGTACACCAAAAAGAACTAATGGTGAAAAGGTAGGATAGGCTTGATATACATTCCTGATCAATTCTTTCAGATTCACTGGTTATCCACTAGAGCAGATTGTTTTCCTTGGTTATCCCACTATATAAGAAATAATTTTAAGCTATGTTTCAAAAAAAATATTTAAAAAATTGTTTGAGCTCCTTTCGACAAACAAAAAAAAACTTGTGTTGAGCTATATTATCTACCTTGTGAACTACAATTATGATCAATGATCTTGACTCTTATTTCATTTCTAGATTTCAAGCCCCCTGATGACAGAAAAACGAAGATTTACATTGTGGTTGGAGTTGTTTCAGCTTTATGCATTATGTTCTTGACTTTTGGCATTCTTTGGTTAAGAGGCTGTTTTGGACACAAGACAACCAGGGAAGACGGTACAGTAAATAACTGTGCAAATAAATGTCGATTGTGAAAGGATAATATTCATGCATATTCCTCACACAAAGAATTTTTAAAATGGTCGGCTGATTGCATATCTCTATCCATGAGTTTAGAGTTTGATGTTTACCATTTTAGCTTCAAGTTAACTGTTAAGTAACTCCTACCTTGTTACATTACAGAACTAAGAGGATTGGATCTGCAAACTGGTTTCTTTAGATTCAAACAAATTAAAGCTGCCACCGATAACTTTAATCCTGCAAACAAGCTTGGGGAAGGTGGCTTCGGAGCTGTTTACAAGGTATCCTATAACTCTTTTGAGTTTCCTCATAATTGTATTTTCATTTCGTTTGTTAATGCTTTATTATCTTCACAGGGAGAATTATTGGACGGTAGTTTTATTGCTGTTAAGCAACTTTCTTCAAAATCGAAGCAAGGAAATCGTGAATTCGTGAATGAAATAGGCATGATGTCTTCATTACAACACCCAAATCTTGTTAAACTGTATGGATGTTGCACGGAAGGAAATCAATTGTTCTTGGTATATGAATACATGGAGAACAATAGCCTTTCACATACTTTATTTGGTAAGCTGGAAAATTTAGAAGTGGATGGCCACATATACTTGCTTGATGAATTTATATTTCTGAAGTTATCTTTGTTTAATTCAGGTTCGGAGGAAGGCCTACGAAAATTGAAGTGGCCAACAAGGCAGAAAATATGTGTTGGTATTGCAAGGGGTCTTGCTTTCCTGCACGATGGAATCTTGAAAATCGTTCATAGAGATATCAAAACAACCAACATATTGCTGGATAGAGACTTTAATGCTAAGATAGCTGACTTTGGTTTGGCGAAGCTGGACGAAGAAGAGCATACCCATATCAGCACCAGAGTTGCTGGAACTATGTAAGCACCCTTTCATTCACTGATTTTGTTCTTTCCACTCCTCTTTTAGATATCATAAGGTCTTTTTTTAGGTCTCTGAGTTTATTTATTTCATAATATAACTTCATTATTAGCAACCTTGCATCCCAAGTATCATTGGGATTAATGTGACATTGTGACTGCATATTTTGGTACCTTATTTGTTGGATAATATCTTTATGAATTCAAGGAGTGATGGAATGGTTGTTACTGTGCAGAGGATACATGGCGCCTGAGTATGCATTATGGGGATATTTAACCGATAAGGCAGATGTCTACAGTTTTGGGGTTGTAGCATTGGAACTGGTATCAGGGAAAAACAACATCAAATATCGGCCGAACGAAAATTTTGTATGCCTTCTAGATTGGGTAAGATCTTCCTTGTATCAAATTAGAATGGCTTCTTATTTGTTTGCTGGTATTGTTTTGCTTATTACAAATTTCACTTCCATTTCTTCCCCAATGCAGGCCCTTGTTTTACAACAGAAAGGCAATCTAATGGAGCTGGTGGATCCAAAGTTAGGTTCTGGGTTCAACAAGGAAGAGGCACTTAGAATGATAAAGGTGGCTCTACTATGTGCCAATTCATCACCGGCACTAAGACCAACAATGTCTCAAGTGGTGAGCATGCTTGAAGGCCGAACTGATGTTCATGAAGTGACCATAAATCCAAGTATTTATGGTGATGAACTGAGGTTTAAGGCCTTTACAGAGGACTCTGATCCGAATATGCAAGAGAGCTTTGAGGAGACTCGAAGCTTCATTCACTCGGATTCAAAATGGACAGCCTCTTCCTCATCGTCTGTCCTGAATATTGACACAGTTAAATTTGAGACTTGATAATATTGACAGCAGTATACAAGCAAAGTGAAACCAGGACATGCACTAGAGAGTAGAGACTGCAAAGGATACCTGAATATTGACTTCATCTATGTTCATGTTTGTATATTACCAGGAATTCTTGACCACATTCATTTGATTTGATTCATGTATATATTGTTCCCCCATTAAAATATGTATAGCTTAAATCCAAGAGTTTCTAAGACTTGGTGGTTCAGTGAGTCGGAGCATCACCATTTTTAAGATTTCAGAGAACACTAGCGGATTCAGTCTTTCTTCTCTTTTAAAGGGTGGGCCCTGCAGCCGGTCTAGGCCCACATCAGCTGGGCCGCCTAGCCCTACGCGGTCCCGCCTGGCCCGCAGGATTCTCGTTTAGTTATTGTTTTTTTTTTTTTCGTTTAAAGAGTGGACCCTTTAGCCCGTGTAGGCCCACGCTATCTGTCACCGCCTGGCCCACCGAGGCCGGAGGATTGTCGTTTTTTGTATTAAGGAGTGACATGTCGTTTTTCTCATAGAAAACAGAACTTGTTGGGTTCCGACTTCCTAGAAGTAAATATCGGAGACTTTGGACGACGTAGACATCATGGGCTCACCCACGACCAACCAACCGCTCCGGCGAGTCCCACCTTGTGGTACATTTTCAAGTCCAATGATTTTCATCTGCATATCGGTTTTGCATGTCAGTTTGACCTAAGTACTTAATCACAACTTGATCAACTAGCTTCCTATAGTTTACTTGATCTTGGTCTGATATACATTTTCCATTGCCTTGCTTGAACCAGATCTATAATACACAGGAGCAAAAAGAGGATGAAAATATGAAAGCACATGCATGATTTATCATTGGAATTGAATATGGACAATTCTGTAGTTGGAGTACATTAACTAATCTTCTTCTCACAAATTATAGACAAGGGCTTGCTTGACAACTAAGAAGTAGTTCAATCTTCCATGAAAATTCCATGGATGATCATATAAAAAGCTTGGCATAGTTCATGAATAGCTCAATGAATGTGAAGAGGGTGGTGAAGATAAATGGTAAGAATGTATAGGAACAATCCAGTGGAGATGGTCATCTTTTTCATGGTGGTCATATGCATGGCACAAATCACATTTGAAGCAGAGGCCATGACTCTTCCAGCTGATGAGGGTATTGGGCCTTTTAATTTTCTTTTTGTTTTGTTTCCTTGTACAGTGTAACTTCGAAGAAATTTAGAAAGGAAAAACTTTGAGACTTTGTTTATTATATGGGGTGTGGCAGTGCAAGCCCTTCAAGAAATTGCTGAGCAACTGAACAAAAAGGATTGGAATTTGAGCGACCCATGTAGAAATGTTCCAACTTTCTCAGTCCCACATGCGGATCAGTACTACAACACCCTCTTCTGCAACTGTTCCTTCTCCGGCAATGTGTGCCATGTCCAAACCATGTATGTCTTCCCTTATTCTGTTGCTCCATTTGCATTTGTAATATTCAGAATCAATGTGAAAATGTTGCAATCTATTTTTGTGTTTTTTACCAAACCATTCTGAACCCATGATTGTTTTGGGTCCTTAAAATGCAGTTATCTTGTGGGTCAGGACCTGGATGGTGTGCTTCCACCATCACTGGTGAAGCTACCTTACCTTAAGGAACTGTAAGTTTCAGACTTCAGAGCTTTAATTTCCACTATTTGTTTCACTTTAATTTTAAGTTTTCTTTGTTCCTGCTCACAGTAATTTGGGTCAGAATTACTTGAGTGGCACGATTCCACCAGAATGGGGTTCTACCAAGTTGGAATTTCTGTAAGTGATTGATCTCTAGGCTTATGTTTGATGTTGCAAGTACCGGCCAGATTGAATTACTGATCAGTACTGCAATGTACACAATGCAGGGTTCTCAGTGTGAACAACTTATCAGGACCTATCCCTGCCTTTTTGGGGAACATAACTACTCTCCGATCTTTGTATGATTTCAATCTTTCTTACCCAGTTTTATGACAATTAGAATGAATTTTATGCATGTACCAGTTGAGTTGGTTTGGTTGTGATATTGAGTATACTATGGTTTCAGGGCCTTGGAAAGTAATCAATTTTCTGGAAATATTCCACCGGAGTTGGGAAGATTGGTTAACATGGAGGTCCTGTGAGTGTGCCTATTTTTTGCCTTCCATTCCTTGATTTTCATGTTAAATTTAAGTTTCTTTTTATCTAAATGTTATTTGGTTCTCCCATGGATGATTAACTACAGCTATCTTCGAGCTAACAATCTCATTGGACAGTTGCCTGTGACTCTCACAAATATGACCAAATTAAATACACTGTAAGTGAGTTTACTGTATTTTAAATAATCAAAGTGTTTCCAGCATCCAAATAAAAAAAAGAAGAAAAGAAAACAGGTTAATGACATTTTGATTTTTTTTTTTTTACTTGGATACAGTTGGATTGGCAGTAACAACTTCACTGGAAAAATACCGAACTATTTTCTTAGTTGGAAAGAACTTCAGATGTTGTAAGACATCTTTAATTTCTGCTATGCTTTTTAATTTTGTACAAATACTTCATGTGTAAAATGTAATTGCTCTAAAATGTTTTTGCCAGAGAAATGCAAGCCAGTGGCTTTGAAGGGCCAATTCCTTCTAGTCTTTCTGCCTTAAGTAATATGACATACCTGTGAGTCCTGGCTTATAACTTAGTAGATATCTTAGTTTCACATTCTTTCCCTTTTTCACTTTAAAACATCAATAATTTAATACTGAATTAAGCTTTTGTTTTTCTTATCATTTCCGTGAGGCAGAGTTATCAGTGACTTGAACGGAGAGAGCTCAGTTTTTCCAAACTTGTCAAACATGAAAAACATGCAGAAATTGTGAGACTTTATTTTTTTATATAGTTTTAGTATCTTCTGATTAGAATAATGCAGAGGCTTCATAACAATCAATTTTCTTATGTAGTTTGTTCCATATTCCAGGATGTTAAGGAGCTGCAATATAACAGGATCAATTCCAGAATATATCTCTAACATGACAAGCCTCCAAGTTTTGTAATTCCCTGAATATAACTTGATCGCTTTTCATGTCTTTTTTCTTTTTTCTGATGTGCAGCTTTGCTTTGCTGAATGTTTTTTCTACCAATATGCATCTCATAACCAGCTCCTTTTTTTCGATTTTGCAGAGATCTTAGCTTCAACAGATTGGAAGGGAGCATCCCAAATCTTGACAACTTAATAAGATTGGCCACAATGTAAGCAGTGTGACTTCATCGCGAATGTAATATTTGAACTTGTTTTTGTTCACGTGATTCATGCTGCTGAATGATCAGATATCTGACAAGTAACTGGCTTACTGGGCTTCCGGAGTGGATCAAAAGTAGAGATAGCCGTTAGTATGTCTCTTCATATCACAACCTTATGTTCATAACCTCACATCTATGGTTACTACACACTGCATACACCACAATATCATTGCAACTTTTCCAGTTTCATTTTAGTTTTTGTGCTTCTGAGGCCTCGCCAATGTGTATGATTATGAGATTATCAGAACATCGACTTGATACAAAAATTATAAAGTAAGCGATAAAACCAACTTCAAAACTTTTCTCTGTATGGATGGATAAAATTATCGATAAAAGTAGTTCCTTATATCTGAGAAGTATTGCAAGGTTAGATTATATTGTTTTCATCAGTTTTTAATTAGGTCCAAACCTACCTTTGTATCCTTGAAATGTTGAACACCATTCCTCTTTGTTCCGTGCAAGCTTCGTATTTTATGTTAAAAGATTTCTCCCAAATATACTGATATATACTTTCTTGGCATTTTAGTCACTAGCTTAATGGATAACTTCGTGTTTCTCTGCAGCATAATAGATCTTTCTTACAACAACTTTTCAAGGGACTCTGTACCAACTACATGTCGAGAAACCTTGTAAGAGTGTATCCATTTCTTCATTTCATTAAATTGCACCAGATTTGATTCTTTGGGTACCTCAATGTGAAAGTGACTAGTTTGTTGTTTCATCAGTAATGTGTTCAGAAGTTTCTCCAGACCAAACAACTCGTAAGCTTCAACCTCAATGAGTTATGTTCTTCTTTCATCAGTAATTGTTAATAAGCTAATGCTTCTGTTTTGGTATATATCTATGTAGAATTCTCTGCAATTGCCTCTATCCATGTTCAAAAGGTAACTAGATCTGTGGTACAATAAATGAAGTTTTACAGGTCTGTGTACCATCAAATATTGACTTGAAATCACTTATGTTCTCCTTTTTGTCATCTGTTTCATTCTGTGTAGAACAGTATTCGTTGCATATAAATTGTGGTGGAAAACCAATCACCATTGAAAGCATCAAGTATGAGGGGGATGAAGCTTCAGGAGGTGCAGCAAAGTTTTTTCAAGACACAGTTAATTGGGGATTTAGTAGCACTGGTGATTATGGGGTTATGAATGTTGACCAAGCCTACATAGCAAACAATATTTCCATACTCAAAATGAACAACTCCGAATTGTACAGAACTGCTCGTCTTTCTTTTCTTTCACTCACATATTATGCCCGTTGCTTAGCGAATGGAAATTACACTGTGAAACTACACTTTGCAGAAATAGTTCTCAGAGACAACAGGTCTTATTATGGTGTTGGAACACGATTTTTTGATGTCTATATCCAGGTAGTCATTAAGAACATATCTACAGACTTTCTTCTTCTAACTTTTCTGATTAAAAATCTTAGTCACTGCCTTTCTTTTCCAACTTGAATGAAGAATTATGATAATCTCTTACAGGAAAAACTGGTATTGAAGGATTTTAATATTGAAAAGGAAGCACAAGGGGTTGATAAGGAAGTAATTAAAGTATTTAAAGCAGTTGTCAATGTTCGCACTTTAGAGATTCGTTTTTATTGGGCTGGGAAAGGGACAACTAATTCCCCAAGGAGAGGGACATTTGGTTCTCTTATATCAGCTATCTCAGTTGAGTCTGGTAAGTAATTGAAACATTCAGTTTTTATCTTTACTTTAGAGTAGTCTCATTGACCATTGATCAGTGCTCTGTGCTCTGTTCCACTTCTAGATTTCAAGCCGCCTGGTGATAGCAACAGGAAAATGTTCATAGTGATTGGAATTGCTTTAGTCTTGTGCCTTATCTTCATGGTTTTTGGCATTCTTTGGTTGAGAAGCTTCTTTGGAGGCAAGACCTCAAGGGAACAAGGTAATCTAATGTATTTTAAATAGAATATTTAGCCTTGTTAACAAAAAATTATTTCAATATGCTAATGAATCTTGTCACATGGACAGAGCTGAAAGGATTAGATCTGCAAACTGGTCTTTTTAGATTCAAACAAATCAAAGCTGCCACTAACAACTTTGATGCTGCAAACAAGCTTGGGGAAGGTGGCTTTGGAATTGTTTATAAGGTACTCAGTGACTCCTTTTTGCTTAAGTACCTTTCTTTTTTTGTTTTTATATGCTTCGTTAATTATATGTCAACATGAAGTTCTGTGAATGATTTACATGCAAATGTTTTAATTTCTTGTTGTTTATAGGGGGAATTATCAGATGGTACAACTATTGCTGTCAAGCAGCTTTCATCAAAATCAAAACAAGGAAATCGTGAGTTTGTGAATGAAATAGGGATGATTTCTGGTTTGCAACATCCAAACCTTGTTAGATTGTATGGATGTTGCATCGAAGGAAATCAGTTGTTGTTGGTATATGAATATATGGAGAACAATAGTCTTGCACATTCCTTGTTCGGTAAGTTGGAAAATGTATAAGTGGATGCTACTTATGATATGATCTTATAACTGATAAATGAATCTAAGTTTTTTGATCATTTTTCTTAATTACAGGTCCACAAGAAGGTAAACTGAAACTGGACTGGCATAAAAGGCAAAAAATATGTATTGGCATTGCAAGAGGGTTAGCTTTCGTACATGAGGAGTCGACGCTGAAAATTGTTCATAGAGACATCAAAATGACTAATATATTGCTAGACAAAGACCTTAATCCTAAAATCTCAGACTTTGGTTTGGCCAAGCTGGACGAAGAGGAGAAGACGCATATTAGCACCAGAATAGCTGGAACTATGTAAGGAACCTTTCCATTCTTTTCAGCTCCCTTTCTTTTTCCTTCACAATAGAATCTAACTGCTTCTTAATTATATTTCGCGAAACCTGAATATAATAGGGGATTATGTTTACACTCATACACTCAGTGCTGATACTGATCTACACTACAGTCAGAAAATGATGGCTCATTTTACCCTTTCATGATGCATTGAGCATTAAAAGTCACAATATGCTTATAGTTCCTAGCTATTTGTTGTGCAGAGGATACATGGCGCCAGAATATGCACTATGGGGTTACTTAACTGATAAAGTAGATGTTTACAGTTTTGGAGTTGTTGCCTTAGAGTTGGTATCTGGCAAAAACATCAAATTTCGGTCCAATGAGAATTATGTATGCCTCCTAGATTGGGTAAGATCTCCATCACGTACCATGTAGCTTTATTTGTGGGAATGGAATTCAATTGATCCTTCACTGTTTGCAATCCTGCAGGCTCTTATTTTACAACAAAAAGAAAACCTGATGGAGCTAGTGGATCCGAAGTTGGGATTCAAGTTCAA
This sequence comes from Fragaria x ananassa, assembly GCA_034370585.1. NCBI lineage: Eukaryota > Viridiplantae > Streptophyta > Magnoliopsida > Rosales > Rosaceae > Fragaria > Fragaria x ananassa. Next base: position 3,441,613 of record CP139764.1, on the reverse strand, counting down.
CAAGGATCAGGCAATGAGAATGATCAAAGTAGCTCTACTATGCACCAACCCATCTCCAGCATTAAGACCTACAATGTCTGCAGCACTAAGCATGCTTGAAGGTCGAGCTGTTATTCATGAATCAAGTAGAAACCTGAGTATGTATGGTGATGAACTAGGATCTATGGCCTCAAGAGATTACTCTAATGATCTGAATATTCAGCAGAGCCCAAGTGATACTCGGAGCCTCATATACTTATCAGATGCCAAAGGACCAGAGGCCTCTTCCTCAAGGACCATCCACGATAGCTATACATTTAATCTTGATTCCCCATAGCATTTAACAGAATAATAGCAGTTAGCTTTCTACATAAGTTGGTGACTGACTAACTGGTAATAAGAGCAAAGCTTTGACACGTGGATCGATGCTTATTTCAGAGATGCTGTTAAATTTTTTTTTTAAGTCGAAATCTGAACTGATCGATGTATGGAATGTGATTCCTCTTGATCATTCGGGGCGATCGTGCCCGTGTTTGAACGTTTGGACACAATCCTACTTCATATGTTTAAAGTTGAACAACAGTCACTGAAACTCCTCAATACAGCAGAAGAACAAGTTCGGGAATTACTAAATATGGAACCGTATGGTTGCATTCAATCCTCAAAAAAGAGGATTTAATCGAGTACCAAGGAGTCAAAGAATTTAAGTCAAATTAGATCGATTTTTTTTTCATTCCTGAGGAAGTGCATATTTTACCCGAGTAATGACTAAAAGAATCATATGACTAACAAGGAAAAATCTTTTCTTAGATTTTTCGATCTTGTTCAGGTTCTTATTGCTTTCCTCATAACCAAAAGCGTTCATTTCTTGTTTCAAGGGAAAAAGTCCTAATGCACAAAATAGAAAAAGTCAAACCTCATTTCAATGATAATCTTTTTTCTTAGTCTATTTGAATACAAGGTACTTATTTTAAGCCCAAATACACAAATTTTTATTAAAATATAATAAATTAATATTTTAAAAGACTTTTTTACCCTTACCCTTTATTTAAAGAGAAAAAATGAAAAAGAAGTAGGGAAGACTTTCCCGGAAGCACACCGGACACCGGCGCCGGTCACCGGATTCCGGTCGCCGAACACCGGTTGCCGGATTCCGGTCACCGGACACTGGCCGCCGGATTCCGGTCACCGGTCGCCGGAAAATTGATGGTGATCGGAAAATCGTCGGAGATGCCGGAGTCTCATTGGATTTTTTTGAAAAAAATGTCACCAGAACCCACCGGATCTTACCGGAAGCATACTGGCAAAAAAATGAAGATTACTACCCCTAATAAAATTTTACTGGGGGTAGTAAACTTGTAAAACAGTAGCTCCAATGCCACAATTCACATTGAAAAGGAGAAAAATCAACTTAGATACGAAAAAATGAAGATTACTACCCCTAGTAAACTTTTACTGGGGGTAGTAAACTTGCAAAACAGTAGCTCCAATGCCACAATTCACATTGAAAAGGAGAAAAATCAACTTAGATGCGAAAAAATGAAGATTACTACCCCTAGTAAACTTTTACTGGGGGTAGTAAACTTGCAAAACAGTAGCTCTAATGCCACAATTCACATTGAAAAGGAGAAAAATCAACTTAGATGCGAAAAAATGAAGATTACTACCCCTAGTAAACTTTTACTGGGGGTAGGAAATATGCAAAACAGTAGCTCCAATGCCACAATTCACATTGAAAAGGAGAAAAATCAACTTAGATGCGAAAAAATGAAGATTACTACCCCTAGTAAACTTTTACTGGGGGTAGTAAACTTGCAAAACAGTAGCTCCAATGCCATAATTCACATTGAAAAGGAGAAAAATCAACTTAGATGCGAAAAAATGAAGATTACTACCTCTAGTAAACTTTTACTGGGGGTAGTAAACATGCAAAACAGTAGCTCCAATGCCACAATTCACATTGAAAAGGAGAAAAATCAACTTAGATGCGAAAAAATGAAGATTACTACCCCTAGTAAACTTTTACTGGGGGTAGTAAACTTGCAAAACAGTAGCTCCAATGCCACAATTCACATTGAAAAGGAGAAAAATCAACTTAGATGCGAAAAAATGAAGATTACTACCCCTAGTAAACTTTTACTGGGGGTAGTAAACTTGCAAAACAGTAGCTCCAATGCCACAATTCACATTGAAAAAGAGAAAAATCAACTTAGATGCGAAAAAATGAAGATTACTACCCCTAGTAAACTTTTACTGGGGGTAGTAAACTTGCAAAACAGTAGCTCCAATGCCACAATTCACATTGAAAAGGAGAAAAATCAACTTAGATGCGAAAAAATGAAGATTACTACCCCTAGTAAACTTTTACTGGGGGTAGTAAACATGCAAAACAGTAGCTCCAATGCCACAATTCACATTGAAAAGGAGAAAAATCAACTTAGATGCGAAAAAATGAAGATTACTACCCCTAGTAAACTTTTACTGGGGGTAGTAAACTTGCAAAACAGTAGCTCCAATGCCACAATTCACATTGATAAGGAGAAAAATCAACTTAGATGCGAAAAAATGAAGATTACTACCCCTAGTAAACTTTTACTGGGGGTAGTAAACTTGTAAAACAGTAGCTCCAATGCCACAATTCATATTGAAAAGGAGAAAAATCAACTTAGATGCGAAAAAATAAAGTTTACTACCCCCAGTAAACAATTGTCATTAACGTACAAGAATCCATATGCATTACCAGTAATTAAGTGCCGAAAGAGCTTGGTTGACATATAGAATGAGCCTCAGTTTCTGTTGCAGAGCCAACAAATTACTCCTGGTAACATTGTGCTCCTGAATCTGCCTAGCCGAGTCCACCAAATCCACATCCAACAACGAAATGGTCTCCTTGAGCTCCCTTATCCGATTGCATCCCTCCACGATCTTCACATTCAAGTCCTCCAGCTGTCCTTGCGCCTTGAAAAACGAGTTCGATCGCAGCGAGATCTCCTTCACCAGGTGAAGCTCCACCACGTCCAGGTAATGCGTCAGCTTCTTCGGAGAACGGGCACGCCGACTTGAAGGTGGCGCCGTCCTCGAGAGCGAAGTCCTCCTTGAAATAGAGGGCGGGGACTTCGCGGAGACACGCGATGAGAGCCTCGCCCTGGCCGCCGATGGAGTCAAGGTCGTCGAGATTCTCCTTCTTGAGGTGGTTGAGTATGTCGTCGAAGCGGTTGTATTGATCAGAGATGGAGGAGAGGTAGGGCTGGAAGTCGGATCGGGTGAGGGAGTCGGAGGCGGATTTGGGGAGGAGGGGGAGGAATTCGGGCGGGGCGACGACGGAGGCGGAGGAGGACCACCAGGCGGACCAGGAGGAGGAGGAGGAGGCATTGGGGTTGTTGAGGATGGAGGCGAGGCTCTGGCTGGTGCTGCTGCTGGAGCTCGGGTCGGGTAGGGAGTTGGATCGGGTGTGGGGGGACCTACTGGAGTCCATCGTCACCGTACTTCTCACAAAGATGGCGATGTCTCACGGCTTGGTGGCGACGAGAGAGGAGACCACATCGGCCAAAGAGGGAGGAGAGAGAGAGAGAGAGAGGTCAGAATAAGATGAGAGAAAAGAGAGGAGATGAGAGAGAGAGAGAGAGTTTGATCGGGATAAGAGAGGAGAAAGTGAGAAACAGAGAAAGAGAGTTAAATAAGGTCAAGGGTAATGACGTCCTTTTATTTGAATTCATTGGAATGGGGTTGGTAAAGAGTTTTTCATTAGAATGGGTAATAAATCTTTAAAATTAGTACTAAAGTGTCATTTACTCTAATTGATTCTCATAGGACACGTATATGCATGCATGCATTAATAAATAAACGTGGAGACAAATGATGTATGATAAAAAGAAGGAAAAATGATTGTACATTATGCCGATAACATCCTTTATTGCATTATGTAGGCGTACAATCGATCGAGAAGGTTTACAGTTTTCATGTCTCGAATTGACTATACAAGCTATGATCAACTAACAAAAGTGGGTGTATGTTGTGACGCCGTTTTAAACCTTATAAAGAGAGTAGTCGCGATGTAGGGCAGAGCGGTTGATATAGTACAGCAGCTACTGCTTAGTAGCCTGGGAACATAGGTGGAGGAGGTGATTGGTATTGGAATCCCAGGTTTGGTGGTAGCACGAAGTCGTCTGGTGGTGGTGCTTCGACCGGTGGAGGAGAGGCTGGTGGTGGAGACTGCACTGGAGGTGGTGGAGAGTGGACCGGTGCCGGTGGTGGTGAGGCAGGAGGTGGAGATTGCACCGGGGGTGGTGGAGAGTGGACCGGTGCTGGTGGTGGGGGAGAATTCACTGGTGGTGGTGGAGACTTCACCGGAGGTGGCGGAGAGGAGTCCGGTGCCGGTGGAGGTGGAGACTTCACGGGAGGTGGCGGAGAGGATACCGGTGCCGGTGGTGGTGGAGAATTCACTGGGGGTGGTGGAGAGGAGACCGGTGCCGGTGGAGGTGGAGACTTCACGAGAGGTGGCGGAGAGGATACAGGTGCCGGTGGTGGTGGAGACTTCACTGGGGGTGGTGGAGAGGAGACCGGTGCCTGTGGTGGGGGAGACTTCTCTGGAGGTGGAGAGGATACCGGTGCAGGTGGTGGTGGAGACTTAACCGGAGGTGGCGGAGAGGATACCGGTGCCGGTGGTGGTGGAGACTTCACCGGAGGTGGTGGAGAGAGGACCGGTGCAGGTGGTGGTGGAGACTTCACCGGTGGTGGTGGAGAGAGGACCGGTGCCGGTGGTGGGGGAGACTTCTCTGGAGGTGGCGGAGAGTGCACTGAAGCCGGTGGTGGGGGAGAGTGGACTGGTGGTGGAGGAGAGTGCACTGGTGGTGGTGGTGGGGACTGGACTGGTGGTGGGGGAGAGTGCACTGGTGGTGGTGGAGAGTGGACCAGTGGTGGGGGAGAGTGCACTGGTGGTGGGGGAGAGTGGACCGGTGGTGGAGGAGAGTGCACTGGGGGTGGTGGGGATTGAACTGGTGCTGGTGGCGGTGGAGATTTCACCGGAGGTGGTGGAGAGTGGACCGGGGCCGGTGGGGGAGAGTGCACTGGAGGTGGTTGGACATGAGGAGTCTGTGGCGGCTTTGGTGTCTCTACCTTGGGAGGTTGTTGAGGCACTGCTGGCGGCTTTGAGGGAACTCCGCCACCTCCACACTTGGCCTTGCTGCAATCCACTGGCTTGCTCACCACAGCTTGGCATTCTTTCGGTGACTTCTGTTTAGGCCTGTCCGGTAAGCAGTTGCTCGAGTCGTCCATCACAATGTCATTCCTTGAGGTGGGCACACATTCTTTGGCTGCGCCGTTGAAGAAGTTGTTGGAGTATGTGAAGTTCTTCAACCCGGGCAGCTTGCAGATGATCTCAGGAACAAACCCGGTGAGTTGGTTGTTTGCAAGGCTAAATTCCTCCACGTTATCGATCTTGAACGATTTTGACATGATGCCGCTGAACGAGTTGGAACTGATGTCCAACACCGTGATGTTGGAGATCTGGAAGAGCTCGGGAGGCACACACCCGCCTAGCTTGTTGTTAGAGAAGAGGAGCTCGTTCAAGTTCCTCATTTTCCCGATGCTGCTAGGAATGCAACCCTCGAAGTTGTTGTTGGCGATGACAAGAACCGAGACGTTTGAGTTGCCGACGGTTTCAGGAATGGTGCATCCGAACCTGTTGTTGTTGACGAATATGGCATCCAGATTCTTATTGAAGAGCTCAGCTGGCAGACACCCCTCAAACTCGTTGTACCTGATGTCCAAGTACGTGAGGCTCGGAAGGCATGCATAGACACTAGGGAATTCACCCACGAAGCGGTTGTTGCTGATGTCAAACTCGTAGAGGAGTTTCATCTTGCAAAAGCTTGGGGGCACGATACCACAGAACCTGTTAGAGTTGATGTGGAACACGGCAAGCTCTTGCAATAGGCCTAACTCGGCAGGAAGGTATCCTGCAATGTCAGCCCCATTGAGATCAATGGACGCCACCACGTCGAGTTTTGGGTCATCGAGTGCCTTCTCACAGAAGATTCCCTTGTAATGGCATACATCAGGACCAACCCAGTTGGCAGTTGTCTTTAGGGGGTCGGAGTAGATTGCCTTCTTCCAGGCCTGAAGTGCAATGTATGCACGTCGAAGCCTAGGGTTAGGGAACTCCATGTTAAGCTGTACCCCATTTTCGAAGTTTTCAGGTAGGTCACCGCCTTCCGGGAGCGTTAGCAGCTGGCGACGGGTAAGAAAGGACGCTTCGGCATCTGTAAGAGCTAAAGAGATGGATGAGATAGAAGAGAAGACAAAAAGGAAAGATAGTATGCAGCCTGAGGCTTTCATTTTTATTTAATTTCTAGCTTTTGGGTCTGCACCGCCTCCTCGGTTAGACCCAAGAGGCTGCTTATAGGTAAGGGTGAGAGAGGAGAAATGAAGGAGGGGTTATATTGAGGGGGATTGCATGACTGGTTGGGAATGTTTGAAACCGTTATGCCTGAATTTCTCTGTACTATTTCCAAACTTACTATTCTGGGTTTCAGAGACGAAGCACCACACACCTGTTTGGTTCATCGTTTTTTACAGCCTCCCTAAATTTAGGCAATCAGTTTTTGGAACTTCTTGTCTAAATTTGCATTTGATGGTTATTAACTCATGACCAGGTCAAGTTAAATATATCATTACAACAGAATTACATAGAGATGATATAATCTTCTCAAAAAAAAATCACATGGATGTAATTTTCTAAACATTATATTTATTAACGTCGTAACCTCATATATATTGGAATACGATATAAACGTATTGCAATAAAAAGAAAAAAAATTCTTAGCAAACGACTTTTCAAAAGATAATGAGCATAAGTGCATAACAACTTGATTTAAGCTTTTTGGGATCCTTCTTACAATTTGACTCAAAGTAAACAAAGAATGCCCACCAAAAGGATGGCAACAACCATGAATGTTAAAAGGGTAAATGCAGAGAGAATGATGAAGATTGGAGAAATGCAAGCAAGCTTTGCTTTTAGTGAACATATAAGTAGTCCAGCTTGATGAGCTTGTTGGGTCATTATATATACTCTTGGCAATGAATATATTCTATCCATTTCTAAACAAGAGGGACAACAATCAATTTTTTTGTTAAATCTCACCAAAGGATTGATGGGGCATCAAGATCATGACTTGTTCATTGTTCAAAAATGAAAAATCAAAAAACAAAAATCAAGCATGAAATGAATGAAATTACAACTTATAAGCAAGGCCAACATTGGGGTTCGACTGCTATACATATTCATATGACATACATCAAGTCGTGAGCCGTCCGATAATTTAGCAATTTAAAATTCAAGATATCGGACAGCTCACGGCTTGATATATGATATACACATGTACGGTAGAAATATCTCCCACATTGAACCCTTTTAAACCAACACATACAATGTCTGTCTGTCTGCCTAGCTATATCCTACCCTCCTGGCTTGCTTGAACTTTCTGATAGAGCTTTGACTTCATCCTTAAACAGTTAAACAGAGGACCAGTCAACTGTGTATCTCATTGTCTCAGTCATATGGAGTGCATGAGCAAAAACTTGAGTGCCCACAGCAATTGAGCCCCATATGAGCACATTGTACGCGGATATAGCCAAAGCTACCTTTTGGAACAAAGGACAAGAATCACTTAAAAATTTCAGTCTTCAAAACCAAGGCCACCCTAAACACCACCGATACTTGATAACACTTTCTTCTTGTTCCACTTCTTCCTTTTTCTTTGGGGACATCAAAGACATAAACCCTTTAAAGAAGCAAAGGAACTCCGCAGCTTGGAATGGAGTCTTGGATATAAGGAAACTTAAAGGTACGCGTTAGATTGTTGGAAATGATAAATAGATTAAAATTTGAACTTTTAATTGGGTCTTCGACATCTCTTGGTAAAGTTGTTATCTCAAAGTAGTCTTTCTATAATAAATTTGGATGAGTCGGTGTTGATACCCGAAAAATCACACAATTCATTAACATGTCATTACAACAATTACATGCATAAACAAACATTTAGTATAAAATTCTATAGTTTTATAGAATTATATATTCATACATATCCTTCGGTTTTAACACGCCAAGCAAGCATACCCTAGATGTGGGCTCCAGCCACATCCACGCAATATTAGAACTTGTAGACGTGAGTGTGATGTGAAAGATTACGAGAACGCATGATGCTCATCTACTAATTTAATATTGTTGATGATTTTGTATTTAGGCCTGAAATCCAAGCTCAACGATTTAAATCGACAATGAAATTGTAAACATGAAAATTAGGACAGCTAGCATTTCATTTGAAACCCAATACTCATATAAGAAAGCTCAACTTCCCTTCTTTCTTCTTCTTCCTTTCCAACACGTCTTCTCTTCCCTGCAGCTACCAAATACTTCATCTCTTCTTCCCTGCAGCACATGAATACAGTCTAAAACAACTCTCCGAGTCATAGTCTCATTCTGTTAGAGGAAGCCATGAGATCAGTCAAAAGCTTCCTCATTCCCCTCAAACAATGATCACACTTCCTAGTCTCTCTTGTCTATGTATCCTTATTTTGTGTTGTCATGATTGTTGTCACCGCAATAACCCTCTTCTTTTGAGAACCACCACCTCAAAGTAAGCTTCACTTTTCCTGGTTTTAGGGCAAAATCACGTGAATTGAAAAGGGAATGTTTTACCCGGATAATGAGATATTTTAGATCATCAAAAGCTTATCCATTGAGCCTATAAAAGGTGAGTCCCTGCAGTAGAAAATGAGATGAAGCATCATCAAGCAAAACCCCGATAAGCTTAGAAACAAGCCTCCAAGCAGTCAAGCATTCGAGCCTTCAAGCCTCCAAGCACCAAATCTAGTCCTTAATCATCTTCCTAAACAAATACCTCTAACCTCTTTTTCTCTTAGACATCGCTTACCTAGAAAACCCCCAAATTCTCTCACCGCAGTGCGTTTCTAGCTCCCACACCATGCTTTCACGCTGTCAAGCTCCTTTCGATTTTCATGTCATCTGAATCATGAACGAATTTCTCCTATTAATCGGATTATTGGGTTGAATTCGGTCTAGTCATGTTTAATTCAAAAAGAACCCCCACAGAGGGATTATATTGTAAATGGTAGATGGAATAAAACTAAACTTTGCTAAGTTCTTGATATAAGTTTAGTTAATCATATCCTTGGTGTTCCTTTACCTGTTTCAAATCAGGAAGATGCTATTATTTGGGGACCTTCCTCAAATGGTAAATTTTCAATTAAGTCTGCTACTTGGTTACAATATGATCAAGTACAAAAACATGATCAGATACAGTTGTTGAACAAGTTCTGGAACTAGAGATTCAACCGAAAATTAAGCTTTTTGGTTGGCTCTTGATCAGAGGTCGGCTTAAGACAAGTGATAGGCTATCCAGGTTTGGTTTCATTGCTGATAACTCTTGTCCTATTTGTAACAATGATAATGAAATAGTTGACCACCTCTTTGGGTTATTATGACTTTATTAAAAATGTTTGGAACTTTCCCAATGTTGTGTTCCCAATTGATTAGGAAGAGAGTTTCCTTAATGTCCTTAAGGAACTCTTTATTTCACAGCTTTATAATGCTGATTTATTTGTAAAAATGATTACCACTTACTGACAGGTCTGGAAAACTAGAAATGACACTGTTTTTAGAGGAGTTGTTCGTAATCCACTATCAACTACCTTAGCAGCAGCTCAAATGATTTCAGGTCAAAATAATCTTAGCGAAAAAGTTACTGAGATGCATTCTCAAAACCATTATACCACTATCAAGTGGCGAGCACCTCCTAACTCTTTTGTTAAGATTAAGTTTGATGGATCAATCACAAGTAGTTCAGCGGCTTGTGGCTTTATAATTCGAGATGACAATGGAAGACAAGTTTTTGTTGACTCTTGTCGCATTGAAAGTGCTTCAGTCCCAATTGCTGAAGCTATGACGTTAAGAGACAGTTTAATCAAAGCAAAGGAGAAATGCTTCACTAATTTTGAAGTTGAAGGAGATTCTAAGTTGGTGATAGATGCTATGAATGGACGTCTTGAACCGCCTTGAAGATTAATCAAAATAGTACAAGACATCAGAATATTAACTATTAGTTTTGATTCTATTACTTTTAAACATGTTTTTAGGAAGACGAACTTTGTTGCCAATGTCATAGTTAATCTTGGCCATTCTTATAATTCGTCTTTGTATTGGATTGATAGGATTCCTTGTGAGACTTCATGAGTCTTATTATTTGACATTATAAACGCTGATTGCGGGAAACTTTTATTGTAATTTAATTCTCTCTTCAACAAAAAAATAAAGGCTCGAGCTCAGAAGCTTTAACGACTACTCTGTCGAACTCAATCCAAGTTCTGGGTCGAGGCTTTGATGTGACTTCGGATATTAGGCTTCTGTATTGCAAAGGAGCACCTGGGTCAAGGCTTGTGAATCTGGATGAGAGTGAGGCTAAAGATCTTGCTGTTTCTGATGGGCTTGTGGTGCCAAATGTGTCTGCACTTATTGACTGCTCACCTGGGAAGAGAACCATTGAGAGTCCCTGTCTGTAGCTTCAATGAGGTGATTGCTGATCCAGTTTTTGTTCATGGGTTATGCCTTTTGTGTTGTAAAGTTTGGAACTTTAATTTTTAGTAGAATAAAGTTTGGAACTTTGGTTTGGTCTGGTGCTCAATTAGTGTTCTAGGTGTGTTTGGATTCATTGATTGTATGTTGGTTTGTTTTACAAGTTTGTTTTGTTTCATGTTGAAGTGTGCTTGTTGCTTTGCTTGGATTTTTGGTCATGGCATTGGTTTATCATCCGAATTATGATTATGCTTGTTATGTTTCATTTGTTTTTGTGTTCCATCAACTTGTAGGTCTATTGAGCTTTACCAGGATTCTTCTGGCTGCTTATGTCAGTTATGAAGCTTTGGTTCGGTATTGGGTTTGCTAGGATTTAAGATTATGTGCTAAAAGTTAGCGTCTCTGTTTGTTTTCAAGATTTCTAATGTAATAGTGAAGTACAATCTTTCTTTGCTGTGGTTTTGTGGTCTAATGGGTCGGTTTGCACTTCATGTTTTTGTGCTCTGTTTGGGTTTCTAGGATCTTTACCACTGTTACTTCGCGTAGTTTAGCATATATGTTGTCGAATTCATACGGTTGTGTTTGTGTCATTGAATTGCTTACGAGTGTACTTCATGCGGTCTAAGAGTTAAAAAATATTGATTCCTTCTCTTCTGGGATTCTGACCTCGAATGCTTTCCTTTGGAATTGCAGATGGCAGAATACTTTAATAAGAAATCAGGCTATCAACCTGGATTCCCCTGGGAAGCTTCAATGCCATGTTTAATTTCACCGGTTCTTGGCAAGTTGATGCAGCATCGACTAAATCCCTTGCTATGGTTGGATACTTTATTCCCCTATACATAGTTAACTTAGAAACAAAAAATTTGGTTTTGCGTGATGAAATCAAGCGTGCTGTTCCATACTCTTGGGATCCTGCTGCCTTGGCAAGGTAAGCAACTGTATATGTATATTTGGTAGATTCAATTGTACTTCAAACCTGACAGGTTTTTAGTCTGTTTTTTTAACAAAGTTCTAATCCTCTTCGTAAAACACTTGTATAAATTAAGCATATATACATAAGCCAATTTTAACAGACAATATGATTTGGTAGTGCGTTGAGTGATCAGTTGGTGTAACGACTTCTTTTCATCAATAGGTGATAATATACATTTGAAGAGCTTGATGATGTCGATGCACTTAGAAATAGCGAGGTACTTGATCTTAAAGCGGTCTGTACTTTGTGCAGATATGTATTCCTAAAAGGATACTAGGAACCATTATACTAGAAGCTTAGTGGTTTGCATTCTGTGAAACTCCTTATGCTGGATAGTTCTTGCAGATATAATTACTAGTGAAATATTTTTGGAAATGGTGTCCCATTAGTTCATATTGAATAGATTAAGGTTCTCCAAACTGCAATATCTATGTACAGATAAGTACCGACTACCAAATGTTTCTCTTAATAGATAACTAAGATGATATCAGTCTAGAAAGAACCTCTTTAACACACTATTTGTTTTGTTTTTGTCTTGTTCGATTTATATATTTATTTAGTTTTTATTCTCTAGCTGACATGTTTTCTTGATCATATTCAGTTTCACCGAGAACTTTGGTACCCATATAGTCACATCTGTGACAATTGGTGGGAGAGATGTGGTCTATATCAGGCAGCACCAGTCATCTCCTTTATCATTATCGGACATTCAGAGTTATGTGAAAGACATCGGTGATGATAGGTTTCTTGACTCAAAAGGCCATTCAAGTGCTCGCCCCTTAAAATACAAGGACAAGGTTTGTGTCATATGCATTTCTTTTGTGTGTGTGGTCTTACTAAGGAGATTTAATTTTCTAGCCTCCACTGTTTTAAACTTTCGTATAATCGATTTATTGAATCTGTTATTATTCTAGTGTGGGAGGTCATAAGCATCCATACTGTAACATTGATTTTCGGTGGAATGAAAAAGACTAAAATGTCAAGTTCCAGTTGAAGAAAATGTTGCTTTCTCCAATTTGAAGTTACCGTTCGTTGTCCTTACCATTTACATCTTGTTTCTTTCTTCAGGATGTTACGGTCATCTTCAGGAGAAGGGGAGGTCAGGTATTTTTCTCGGTTCTTATTAGTCCTTTAATAACTGTTCCTATCAAATTATTCCATAAGACTGTTTCATTCCTTCAACATTTCATTTAGGATTATGCTATTTCTAGTATTCCCTAGCCTATAGTGACTCACATTCACTATATCTTTCTTTTTGTCCAACAGTAATACCACTCTAGCCATGTTGAAAAGTTGATTCTGCAGGTAACAGTTGGCCGTAAGCCTGTCACAGGGCTCAGGCTTAACCTAGAAGGCAGCAAGCAGAGCCGACTTGCTATACATTTGCAGCACCTAGTGTCCCTTCCCAAGATTCTTCAACCCCACTGGGATGCACATATGGCCATAGGTGCACCTAGGTGGCAAGGTCCAGAGGAGCAAGACAGTTGTTGGTTTGAGCCAATCAAGTGGAAGAACTTCTCTCACGTCAGCACTGCACCAATACAGCACATAGAGACCTCTATTGGTGACCTCTCTGGGGTTCACATTGTCACAGGCACTCAGCTTGGTGTTCGGGATTTTGGTGCCAAAAATGTTTTGCACCTCAAACTCCTCTTTTCAAAAGTACCAGGCTGCACAATCCGACGATCTGTGGAATCACAGTCCTGCCTCCCCATCTTCTGCACAGAGGCCTGATGGTTCTTCTTCGTCACATTCAAATAACGGAAACTCTGAGGACAAAAAGGACAAACTAGCAAAGTTAGTAGACTTGACAGAAATGTCAAAGGGACCTCAAGATATTCCTGGACATTGGTTAGTCACAGGAGCTAAGCTTGGAGGGGACAAGGGAAAGTTTGTTTTGCGTGTAAAATACTCCTTACTAAACTGCTGATCCTCAGGCCCTTTTTAGAGGTAAATTATAGGCCATATACACTGGCCACTTACACTGAAACTTAAAGTAGTCGATCACTCTTTGCACAGGCAATCCCTGAGTTCTTTCCTGTACATTTTGTCTCTGTCATCTTCAGTTGATGGTCACCTCATCATTTATCTGCGGACTTTTCTTTTAGAATCGGTTGAGATTTTTTCTTTCTTTAATCAGTCAACAATTTTGATGTTTTGTTGAATAATTATATATTCTTCAGTTATATATAAACCCTTTCCCAGTGACATCAATGCTTATGTATGTTCAGCAATCATATAAACTAAACTTTGTTTGATGATGCACTGCTTCCTTCTTTCATGTCTGTTTCATTGGTTTGAATGCATACCAAGTTATCAACTTGGAAAAATACTGAAGGAAAATTTTTGCAGCTACTCTTATATTAATCCTATCAACTTGTTAGAGAATCCAACTTGACTTTTTGATTAGCTTCAACAAAGTTATGAACCAGTGTACGGATTGAGAAGTAAACTTTTTTTGTGTTTAGTACTTGCGATCAATGAGACGAAGGTAACTTCAGCTTAGTGATGAAAACTATGAACTTGTAGTAAAGCTCTTTGCTCGTGAAGTGAGACAATAGTAACTACAGTTGAGTGATGAGTATTATGCACTTGTTTCTCTTAAACAAACACAGAGAGAAGAGAGAATGTCACTTTCACTCAACTGGAATGGACGTTGGATTAGTTCCACCAGAAGCTAAAACATATTTTAAACCGTCTGGAAACTTCTTTGTTTGCTCCCAACTTTCAGCGTACACAACACCAATGTCAATCCAGTGTCACATGATGAATGCTATATACTTGTTCCAATGGAATGGAATATATGCTTACACAGCAACTCTGCATTTCACAATCGATTACGCGTTCGAAAAGTTGGCTGAAACTGACAACTGGGATTTTACAGAAAGATCATACAGTCATGTACAAATATTTCTTAACCTTGAGGATTTGGGAAGTTCTTCATAGCTCCAGTTGCAACTGGGGAAGGCAGATTGAGACTCAATCATCCACTCTTACGTATGACAGTATGACTTTGATCTTAGTATGACAGTTTTGAGGTAGTTTGTCAGCTTTCTGTTTTAATAATCTCATTTCCAGAATAACAACAGAGAAGTCCTTTTTCATGTTGAGCTAATAATCCCCACGTTAAACCGCAAAGCTCTATCAGACATGACATTTGCATTAACAAACTAGGGTATGTGACTACGTGAAAACTATGTTGCTGTGATCCTGATCTGTAAACAATTGCTGCAAAAAGCGACTGGTAAGTTGCTAGTGTCCAAAAGAAAAGGTTCTCTAAGAGCAAAGACAGGCTTGGTGTTCAGATGCTTTTGGAATTGGGTGAATGCAGAGACTCTTCTTCTTGTAATTTTTCTGGTGTAACATTTTCTAGAATTAGATCATGAAAAGTACCCGTGGTTTTGGAATACGCTCAACTGGTACTCTGACTACTTCATCCCTACCCCGTCTACTTTTCTTTTCCTTCGAATCAATTAGTCCATTCTTCTGCTCAATTTTGTTGCATGATTGTATATAGCTAGCTTCTGTTTTTCCTGTGTGGACAGGAAACTATACATGAATCCTATGCCCCTAGATGTAGGAAATGCTGCAATTTTGATAGTGTGAACTTGCAGATGGTAACTAATATGGCAAATCTTTAGATGGTGAAAAATTATGAACTTGCAGCTGGAAACTATGAACCCTGAAATGGCAAATCTTGCAAAGCCAAGATGGTGAAAAACTATTAATTTGGCAATCCTATCACAAAAGACCTTTACCAAGTGATTGAAATTTCTTCAATTCACTATGATTAGGTACAACAACTGGAGCTAGCTTCCCCCCATTCCATGAGTCTACACTCAGCAAACAAATATCCAATTTTATTTTCAGTAATTCAAATATAGCGTGCTTTGTCATGTGCCACTTCATTGTTCAAAAAATAACCTCGGTTGTAATCAATGCAACGAAAATATCATTTTACCTTTCATATATGTTTAGGCCTCTTCAACGTCTTGTGTATATAAATACACCAAAATGAGTTTCGCGAATTTAACTATATCTTCTGAAGGTGCATCGTGAAGCTTGGAGGCTACACGATGTAAACCAAGCCATTAACATCTATTCACCTAAGAACAAAGCTAGACAATAGACATTCTAACTTGTATACAAACACAATTTGCTAAACATCAATGGCCAATACGATCATTGTTTCTTTTCTTAGTACAGGTTAAAGGAGTAGCTCTCATTCTGCCGTCGTCGTACATGTTTCCTCTTGTCCAATCTTTGACAACGTCATTCGAATCTCTCTCATTTCAAGTCGGCAACGTTACTTGTAGCAAAACATGCACCAGCATTCAAACAAAACTCGAGGGCATTCTGGCCAACACAAATAATGGTCTCTCGTCATCAACTTACATAGTTCCCAAAATCATCTCTTCATTATTAACGCCTTATATATACAAACCTAAGTTTCATTTAGACTCTCATTCATTTCCTCAAAGCATATTACTCTCTTCTGCTTAAGCACCTTTAGCCAAGCTCAAGATATCTCCTTGTAGCTATGGAGATGGTAAGTTTAACTAAAATGAAGCTTCATGTTATGTTTTCAATTTCGATTTTACTAATGGGTAATCTTTACTGCCTTCTCAGGAGAAGAAGATTGAGTTTGTTGAAGGCAAGGTGGATTGGAAGGGAAGGGCAGCTGTGAAACAAAAACATGGAGGAATGAGAACTGCTTTTCTCATACTTGGTAAGTTATGAAACTCAAATTTTAAAGACTGTATATAGAATGACCGGCATAGCTAATTTTCACTAACAATGTGTGTACTGCAGCAACATTTGGTTTTGAGAACATGGCGACTCTGGCTCTGGCGGTGAACTTGGTTACATACTTCAATGGGGTGATGCATTTTGAAATATCTGATGCCGCTAACCAGCTTACCAACTTCGCCGGAACAGGTTATATTCTCTCCATTGTTATGGCCATCGTTGCAGACAGCTTTCTCGGCCGTTTCAAAATCCTTCTCATTTCAGCATCCTTCGAGTTCTTAGTAAGCAAAAAAAAAAAAAAAACTCAAACTTCACTCCATGATGTGTCCATGCTCTATGCAATCAAATTTTGGATATGTTCCTTGACATAATTTATTTCTAACATTGTTCAGGGGCTAGCATTACTAACTGTGCAAGCTCACTATCCAAAGCTCCAGCCACCAATCTGTAATGTGTTTGATCCAACTGCTTCTTGCGAGAAAGTTAGTGGTGGCAATGCTGCTTTGCTTTTCATTGCTCTCTACACGTTGGCAGCCGGAGCTGCAGGAGTCAAAGCTACCTTGCCATCACATGGTGCTGATCAATTCGAAGAAAAAGATCCAAAAGAGGCGCAGCAGATGTCTAGCTTCTTCAACATGCTCTTACTAGCAGTATGTTTGGGTGGTGTGGTCAGCCTAACACTAATTGTGTGGATCCAAGACAACAGAGGATGGGATTGGGGATTTGGGATTTCTACAATCGCCATGTTCTTGGGTGTGGTCGTCTTCTTTTCAGGATTGCCTATGTACCGGATACAAGCTGTTCAAGGAACTAGTGCCTTAATCGAAATCATACGGGTTTGTTTTCATGTCACATACAATAATTTTTCTACTATGTGACAGATAAGAGAAATAAACACATAGTTATACATAAACAATGTAATCCTCGACGAAACAAGTATTTATTCAAATAGGAATAATAAAGTACTGAGAGGGAGAACTAAACCAAACCTCTCAATCGACAACATCAACAGAACGAAAAGTGGGAAAATGGAGTATATGCGATATGATATCTATATGTTTCTAAATGTTTAGTTTGGCTCAGGTATACAAAATCTTGTTTCTTTTCTTTTCAATTGGTTCTTAGTTAGAGGGAATCTTAGAGCAAGACGACGGCTCCATGAGGATATATGTTTAACAGCTTAAGTTTGGAAGTATTCATATACACTGTTTCTTCAGACCAATGACTCACATCACAAGTAACTAACTGCTTCTCCATGTCCTTTTACAGGTGTATGTTGCCGCAATCCGCAACAGAAATCTCACCCTTCCTTCTGACCCTTCAGATCTCTATGAGATAGACACAGACAAGGAAGCATCAATTGAAGAAGAATTCCTACCTCACAGACCCGTTTTCGGCTTCTTGGACAAGGCAGCAGTTAAACGAGGGCAAAATGATAACCATGAGTCTGTAAACCCATGGAAGCTTTGCAGAGTCACTCAAGTCGAAAATGCAAAGATATTACTAGGCATGGTGCCCATATTCCTCTGCACAATTATAATGACTCTTTGCTTAGCTCAACTCCAAACCTTTTCCATCCAACAAGGCCTAACCATGGACACCAGTGTCACCAAACACTTCAAAATCCCACCAGCCTCACTCCCCATCATCCCCGTTATGTTCCTCGTCATCATAATCCCAGTCTACGACAGAATCTTTGTTCCCTTGGCCAGCAAATTCACAGGCATTCCTTCCGGAATCACCCATCTACAGCGCATAGGCATCGGCCTAGTCCTCTCCTGTGTCTCCATGGGGGTGGCTGGAATCATGGAAGTAAAGAGAAAAGACGTGGCAAGAGACCACAATATGCTGGATGCAATCCCAGTGCTGCAGCCACTGCCCATCAGCACATTCTGGCTGTCATTCCAGTACTTCATTTTCGGCATTGCTGACATGTTCACCTACGTTGGTCTACTTGAGTTTTTCTACTCTGAAGCACCAAAAGGGCTCAAGTCGATCTCGACTTGCTTCCTGTGGATTTCAATGGCACTCGGGTACTTCTTCAGCACAGTGTTGGTTAAGATTGTGAATGCAGCAACACATGGGAGCAATGGGGGATGGTTGGCTGGGAACAACATCAACAGGAACCACTTGAACCTTTTCTATTGGTTGCTTTCAGGAATGAGCTTCTTAAACTTCTTCGTCTATCTGTTTGTTTCAAGGAGGTACAAGTATAGGCCAGGGAGCCCCATGCTGCTCACAAAGGAAGACAAGGAGGATGAGCTCTAAGAGCTTGGGCTATAAGAAAGATGAATTTTATCACGTATGTGGTTTGACATGTAATGGGTGCAAATTATATTCTTTTCAATATATAATTCAAGTATAAGTTTGTTTCCTTTAAGCTAGTAATTGTAACTAATTAATTTCTGGTGTCCAATGTAAAATTATGAATCTATGATGAGAAAGTTTCAGTTCAAAAGCATAAGCAGATAGTTTCAGCATTTCATGAATCTAGCCAACACAGTCAAGTTAGGAGAGGAAGAGTTAAATGAGCAAAGAAAATGGAATATGGTACAAAAAAATAATTGGAACCTGTCAGACAGCCAAGCGACCACCCCAGACTTGGATGAACCAAGTGGCTTTACTTCATCTACCAAGTTTAGATTCCTGTCTCCTTAGAAGACAAGGATACAGAAGTACGATCCTATAGAACAGATCCTGTTCAAGTAAGGTCGTGTACCATCTGCACGTGCATCCTTAGTTAAACGCCTGTGTTATTCCCTTTTCTCTGATGTGGGAGCCTTCCTTCACTAGCTTAAAGACTCTGGGAGCTGATAGTTGTCTCTAGACTCGAAAACACTAGCATCTTTCCTCATTTATCAAACACTACCAGATACCGAAGTCTTGAAACTAGCATTCAAATGATTGAAACATTTCTTTTATCTAAATCGAAAAACCATGAAAAAAGCCTAGTAGCTGCCATATAACAAAGAATGACTTTACTCCTATTCAGAACGGACATCCCAAGGATACCTCAAATTCTCTGCGCTTTCCATCACAGCCATCATCGGTACCACCTCCACCATTCAAAGGGCACTCCCGCTGCCAATGTCCGGAGTGCCCACACTTGAAGCAGTCATCTTCCCAGTAAGAGCTTTTCCTTCCACCATATGAGTAAACAATGTGGCCTTTGCTCGAGTCCTCCCCTCCCACCTCCGGTTCGGAATTGTTTACGCGTCCACGCATTTCCTGATTAGCTTCAGAAGGGCAACCTTGGGCCAAATGTCCAGGGAGACCGCACTTGAAGCATTGATCATTTCGCGCAACTGATGATTTACCTCCTCCCCCATAGTTGCTCCACCCTGAGTACGCCCCCGTTCCCATTTTCGTACCATACATCATTTGATCACTTGCTGAACGACAATCTTTGGCCCAATGTCCTGGCAGACCACACTTGAAGCATTCATTTCGTGCCACGGATGTGTTGAGCGCTTTCCCGTAGTTGCTCCTCCCACCAGAAGAGTAGCCATGAGCTGAATTCTGAACAATAAACACAAGCATTTTCAACAATGTTCAACAACAAAAGTATGAACGAGGGCAGATTCAAATGTACAAAGAAAACAGTAGAGATACCAATGGAATAATATAACATCACAGAGTCCACAACAATGAAGCTCTTTTTAGGCAGAGAATTATTAAGAAAATTGAAACTATAAATAGAGTTATAGTAAACAACACTTTAGTTACTAACTAAATTTCAGTTTACAAATACATCTTTTACATATTATATTACACATATAAGGACAAAATTTTACAATTGAAAACAAGTTGTTATGTTGTTGACATGTGTCAGCTACAGATATACAATTTTGCTCTTCATTAAAACAGAGTCAACTAAACTAAAATGAGTCAATTTACAAACAAACTGTTATTGTCTTCAAGTAATGTCGACTGCTACTGCTACCAATCCGCCTGCTACTGCAGATTTATACTACCAATTCGTCTGCTACTGACGACTTCTACTGCCAATCCGTCTGCTATTGTCTACGTTTGCTACTCATCCTATTATGCTACTGCCTACTTCTGCAATTCTCAATCCCAAACTAGCTGCTACTGCAGATCTTGAAGCTAACTGCTACTGCATATAGTGAAGCTCGTTGCTACCGTCGACCGTCTTGTTGATACTGTAGACTGCGTAGCTACCTGCTACTACCGAGAAAAGTTGAAAATGTCCCAACTATTAGCAAAATGTGCAAATTATCCACCGTCTAGCTGCTACTGTGTAATTTTGCTGCTACTGACGACTTCTACTACCAATCTGTCTGCTATTGTCTACGTTTGCTACTCATCCTATTATGCTACTGCCTACTTCTGCAATTCTCAATCTCAAACTAGTTGTTACTGCAGATCTTGAAGCTAACTGCTACTGCAGATAGTGAAGCTCGTTGCTACTATCGACCGTCTTGTTGATACTGTAGACTGCGTAGCTAGCTGCTACTACCGAGAAAAGTTGAAAATGTCCCAACTAATAGCAAAATGTGCAAATTATCCACCGTCTAGCTGCTACTGTGTAATTTTGCTGCTACTGCAAAATCTAGTTGCTACTGTGAAATTTTAATCAGATTCTCCACCATCTAGCCATGAATCAACCTACAAAATCTTTTTATAGCATTTGATAGAAGTCTCTTGAGTTACTCTATCAATGCTCATTCATGACCATGATCAAACATTCAATCTTCTTCATTATTTCCATGTAACTCTTTAGAAAGACTAAGAGTTATATCATGAATTTAATCTCATACATTTATTCTCACTTCACTATGTATCAATTTCATACATAATTTATCATCGTAAATGTACAAACCAATAAATTTTATACATTCATATCATGCATAACATCTTCACTGTTAATGGATAAACATCAAACCTAACAAAAAGTCTATCCAAAAATATATTGTATGATTCCCCGAATGTGCTATTTATTTCATAATACCCGACCACCTCAAAATGAAATGAAAATAAGAACTGTACTCCTTCCGATCCTCACAGTTCTCGGACTCTCTGCCTTTTCCCTTTTCATCTTACTGCAATCCTTCTCGTCTCTCATGGCCTTCACCACCCCAGAAAAGCACGTCTACTCCGTCTGGGCGCTTCCACCGGACGACGTGGCCCCTAGGCTGAAGAAGCTCATGGAGGGCCTTCGCGCCGAGTTCACCGGGCCCTACTTCGACCCCCACATCACCGTCGTGGGGGCCATCACCTTGACACCCGAAGACGCCCTCAACAAGTTTGAATCGGCCTCGAAAGCCGTGAAGGCTTACGAGGCCAAAGTTGAGAGGGTCGCCACTGGAACTTTCTTTTACCAGTGTGTGTTCCTCCTCATCAATCCCACTCCTCAGGTGAGAGGCTTTGGTTATGGGCTTCGAGTTTGGTTTGTTTTGGAAGGATGAGATTGTAAGTTTGTGTCTTTTTTGTTACAGGTAGTGGAAGCTAGTGCAAGCTGCTGTGGGAATTTTGGTTACAATAGCTCAACTCGTGAGTTCCTTCTCCTATATAAATGTAGAATAAAGTTTTGTGCTTTGTTATGTTTGGAAATATTTGTCTCTATCTGTTTCGTTTGGTTTTGTAAAAACTGAAAAAAGACAAGGAAGGGGTTAATGCTGTTGATGATTGGTCTTAGCTTTGGATTGAGTAGCAATTACTGAGTTGGTACTATGTCTGCAAAGTTGAGTTATAACAGTTGGCATTTGTCAAAGTTACATTTTTATGCCATGAAACCACAACAGGAACCTCTCTGTAAATATTACAGGGTTTTGTGGAATGTCATTTCCTTTTAGCAAACTTGTGGATTGCTCATATAGACAATGTAGATTAGATTGGGATCGCTCAAACTTTGTCTGCAAATTGGACTACTCTGTATATATCCACAGAGTTTGTTGATTGGTAAAACTAGTAGGTTGGCTATTCCATATGATTCAATTCTTGTTATGGACTTGTGGTTGTGTTAAGGATGTAGAAAATGAAGAAACATTGCCAATACTGCTACTTGATGCAAAATTGAACTCCCCTGCATATATGTTGCTAAGTTACCTGTTTTAGCTACTTGTAGATTTGCCCATATCATTGGATAAGCCAATTCTTGTAATGTGGTTGCTTGGCTTGGCGTTTGGCCAGTGAGGTTTAGATTGTTGATGGTGCTACTTTATCAGCAGTGTGTAACTTGACTAACTTGTATCTTTAGGAGTTATTACACAATTTCATGTAAGCGGACTTGTAGGTTATCCATTTCATGTAAATCAACTCTTTTATGCTTTCCCGAGCATACTAGATTAGATCGCATATGGTACCTGCTTGCTTTGTCAATTGTAGCATGTTTTGACTCATACAGGTATGTGCACAACTATTGTTCTTGTTTTATAAGTACTGATTATTGCATCTACTGCAGCTTATATGCCACATTTGAGCATCCTTTATGCAGATCTGAGTGATGAAGACAAGAAAAAAGCTCAAGAGAAAGCCAGCATTCTGGATGAGAGCATCACTAGTCTGAGCTTCCCTGTTACTCGCCTTGCCTTGTACAAAACCGACACTGAAGATAAAACTCTCAAATCTTGGGAGAAGATTGCTGAGTGCACCCTCCAACCCAATTAGGATTCTCAAGTCTTGATGTTTGTTTTCAACTTGTAATGAAACTCCGTCCAAATTACCCTGTCAACTCTAATGTGTGAAGTTGAAGTTTTAATGTAATGTCAAAGCTCAAAGCTGTCACTAACAGCTGGGTTTGTTTGCCAACTAGTCTTGTTTTGTATTTCTGCTATTTGTCTAAGGAACACCTTCTTTCGCCACCACAATAAATATTAATTACAAAACACTACTTGAACTATGATGTTATTTTCATTTTCATACCTAACTATTAAAAAATTGTATTTTCATACTAGAAGTTTCATTCCGTTAATATTTTAATACTTTGACCACTAGCACCGATAAATTTTGAGTGCATTTTCATCGTTTCAATAAATATATCATTTTTTACATTTACTTTAACAAAATAATTTATTTTTTGAGGTTATCAAATACAAATAAAACAATTTACTTTAGTAAAAATATTTATAAAAAAAACTTCAAAATTAAATATTTATTTTTGCAACAATAGTGATAAAAGTTAGTAGAACTCTTGTATGTATATATATTTTTGAAGTTACATGTTAAGCAAAACAAAACAAATTAAATTATTAATAACCTCAAAAAATAAATTATTTTGTTAAAGTAAATGTAAAAAATGATATATTTATTAAAATGACGAAAATGCCCTCAAATTTTAATCATATGCTAACGGAATGAAACTTCGGGTATGAAAATGAAAATTTTTGATAGTTCAGTATGAAAATGAAAATAGCATCACAGTTCGGGCGGTGTTAATTTTGTAATTAATCTCCAAAATAATGTCACTGTTTGTTCCTCATATCTGTAGATCTAGTTTTTGGTAAGAGTTATAATGAATACGACAGAAATGTCTGAGCATGTAATGCAATTAGTGTTCAAACTGGATTGGCCATGATTACCAATCCTGCAGTGAAAGCCTACTGACCTTTCTTGTTAAGCACTTAATACAGATGGACCTCTAATGGATTTTTTCCAGATGCTTATCATATACACATGAAGCCAGTAATTCCTCTTTGCCTTTGGAATAGACCAAAAGGAAACAAGAATCCTTCTTCTCCTCCTATTAGCGTCAGCTCACACGCAATGTGTTGATGCACTGTATTGTTTTCCCAAGTCATTTTACACCTCTTTGCAGTTTGATTGTGTTGTTTCTTCTGTGTATGTCAATGTTTTCAGCCACGAACGATCAAAGATATCATAGATATTCCGAAAATCGATGAACAAACCGAAAACGCAAGAAAAAAAAAATCTAGCAAGGAAATGGTGGTTGCAGCCTTGCTTTGAGTGAGTCAATGATCTTACAATGAAAATTATGAAATACAAGTTACAGAGGGCAGGGAGTCAAAAATTGTAGCTTGGATCATAAGTTAAAGCTGATCTCATGTGACCTTATCCCATAAACCAACATCACAAGAATAGAATGACAAAAAGAAAGAAGAAACCCATTGAACAAAGAGTGGGCAACACATCCTACAGCAAGAGCAGCCGCAAAGTCAATTCTGATCCAAACTTCATCATGGCCAGAGCTATTACAGTTTCTTTACCAAGACAATAAATATACTAATTTCTCCCATCATTGTTTTATGAGACTTTGATTGTGAAACATTGGACAAGCCAACCCCAGTTGGTTTGCTTCTGAATTGTTTGTGAATCCACTTGTTGAATGAGAGAGTAAGACAAACTGAGAGGAAGTAATAGAGGCCAACCATCAACCAACCTCTATATTCCCCATATGGTTTCGTTTTCTTTCCCATAAAACTTGTTTGGTGTTGAAACTTAAACATGTTAGGCTACAAGTGTTCTATGGATATTTTTGGCTGAAAAGAAATCCCAGGATAAGATCCAAGACGATGACAGGTTTCTCCTTTTTTCTTTCAAAAGATCAACCAAATCGAAAACCGTTTAATGTTCCAATGGTAGAAGCCGACAGATTCAGTGTGGAACACATGAGCGTGGGAAAGTGAATAAACGTCGTTGTTCACTTGTTTCATTTGGTCTGGAAAGACAATTCAAATCGCAGCTACTTTTCAGGCTAGGTGATGATGTATGTGATCGATATTGTAGACTTGCTTAATGGATATGAGAGAAAATAGTTTCCAGGAATCATCAAAGTTTAGGACCAGCTCCTACTTTATACTCTTACACACCATAATCACATGGATCTAAACATCGATGATTCTAATTATTTTCATTTTGTCTAGAACAATTTGAACATGTTCTCCTTCTCTAAGTACGGTGTCACATCGTTTAGCTAAGTATGCATCGTTGATTTTTATCTAATAATAAATTTGTCTATATGTGTTGGGGGATTATATCAAGACGCTTCATCATTTATGATCATCAATAACAAACTCAAAATTTAAGATTTAACTACAATTAACCTAGTTAATATTTGAATTTACATACGAGAATCCACACCAAAACATTTATTCAATTTTAAGTTTTTAACCAACATCATAGTTTCATAGGAAAAAAAAAGGATAAATAACATTAAATAATAATTGTGTTTATATTAGGTAGATACTCCCGCGCCGCTGCCAGGTCCACCACAGTTGACGCTTCCACCACCTCACCCCACGCTACACTTCACCGACCTGTTCGTTGATGGGGCAGTCACCACCCCAGCGCACATTAGCTAAACACCACTTACCCTGCGCCGTCGTCACGTCGTCACCTCGAACCTTCCCCCACGCGCTCCCATTTCCCCCAATCGCCAACGCGCTAAAGTATAAAACGAAGAATATAAAAAAGAAAAAAAAAAACAGAAAAGAAGAACGCACACACACACGCCTTTTTTGCTTCCCTCATACAAAAGCGTCGCGTATATAGCAAAACAAAAACAGAGAGAGAGAGAAAACTTCGCACAATGGATTTGAAAACGACGCCGTTGAGGTTCACACTGGGCAAGCAGTCGTCTCTGGCGCCGGAGAATGAGCTCAACGCCGGAGACGCGGAGGAGGACGAGGTGGAGGTGATCGATCCACGTGTGAGGCTCATGTACTTGGCCAATGAAGCCGACCTGGACGGGATTACGGAGCTTCTGGATTCCGGCATCGACGTCAACTTCCGTGACATCGATAATCGGACGGCGCTGCATGTCGCCGCGTGTCAGGGCTACTCCGACGTCGTTTCGCTGCTGCTCGAGCGCGGAGCTGAGGTCGATACTAAGGATCGCTGGGGGAGCACCGTAAGTCCACTGTGCTCGTTAAGCTTTAAGTCTTTGCTTAATCGCTTAATCGTTATGTGTTTATGATTAGAAAAATGTGGATGAAAAATGTTGTGAAAGATTTGAGATTGACGGTCTGGATTTGATTTGGAACAGCCTCTTGCAGATGCTATATGCTATAAGAACCAGGAGGTGATCAAGCTTCTGGAGAAACGTGGAGCCAAGTCTCTGGTAATTTATTTTATTTTATTTTTACGGTAGTGATTCTTGATTTACTGAGCTGGTTTTGTTTGATTTGCCTATGTTATTGTGCTGGTTTAATTTTCAGATGGCACCAATGCACGTTCAGTATGCCAGAGAAGTTCCGGAATATGAAATCGATCCCAAGGAGCTTGATTTTACTAACAGTGTTGAAATAACCAAGGTAAAATGAGAGATGTTAAAGTGTCGATTTGCTACGGGTTGAATGTGTTATGAGAAGTGTTTGAATTAGCTGTCTAATTACTTGTGTTCATTTGTTCCAGGGAACATTTCATTTGGCATCTTGGCGCGGAATAGAGGTTGCTGTGAAAAGGCTTAAGGAGGAACTGGTTGTTGATGAGGAGAAAGTGTGCGTTGTTTGTGAGCTACTCATCAGTTTTCCAATTCATTTTATTTTATTTTATTTTTGCTTTTATGGTCATTTTGGTCATTCTGCAGGAAGGCGTTTCGGGATGAGCTTGCATTGCTTCAAAAGATACGACATCCAAATGTGGTGCAATTTCTGGGTGCAGTGACTCAAAGTAGTCCTATGATGATTGTAACAGAATACTTGCCTAAGGTTTGTTCCTTGTATGTGCTTGTATGTAGTACTTCATTCTTTCTACGATATTTGGCATGGTTGCAATATTTGTGCCTTCGTATTGTTGGAGAAATGGTTATATTTTATAATGTTTTAGCAAAAGCTCATGCTTTAGTACGTAGTGTTAAGTAAAATGCTTGAGATGCTTCATTCTTTTGATCGCTGTGCTCTTTGGTCTATATTAGTGCTCAAAATAGGGCTCTACGGATACATTCTGCAGAATCAAATTGGCATAGCCTTGTTTATATGTTATGTATCATATTCTTTCTTCTTTTTTTGTTTTCTTTTTGGCCTGTCAGACTAGATTCCTGGGTAACATAGAGCCTTTTGTTGAGTTGATTTTCCTCTATAGAGGTGTATGGAAGTGTACCGGAACACAGAGTAGCTAGCTTGAAGCTTTGATCTTTATTTTGTTGTGGCCTTATTGCAGGGAGACCTTCGTGCATTTTTAAAAAGAAAAGGAGCATTGAAACCATCGACAGCTGTAAGATTTGCACTTGATATCGCAAGGTCTGTTATGCTTTTGATTTAGCCTTGATTATCGTTTTCTGAATATAAACACATTACAAATCAAAAGGATTATAATTTTCCAGTTAGAATAAACTATTCATTGCATTTACAAAGGAGGTCATTTGTTAAAAACTCAAATGCAGGAGTACAGTGTGATCCAAAGAGGAAAGATGTCATTAATATATCTTACATATAGATTGAATTTCAGAGTTATAGTCCATTTTAATGTAATATCTATCCTTGATTAGAATGTGGTTCTTTATCCCAGTTGATTAATAAGTGGTGATGGCTTCTATTAGTAAGCTAATGAGCATTTCCTTTATTATCATCATCTATTCTCCCTTCTTTGGCATCGCAAACGAAAGCATGTGTTCTGTTTGTTGTTGTCCCCCAAGATTTAACACTGGATTTAAAATGTTTTGGCTTTAGCAGAGGCTCTGAAAAAAAATGAGAGACATCATTTTCTTTACTTTAATTATTATTATTTTTTCTTTTCACTTGATTTGCATGTTGATATGTCTTTTCCCTCTTGTGACAGAGTAGAATAGGGAATGAAAAAAATAATATGCAACCTAGTTTAGTGGAAATAAGCATCTTATCAAGCATACACATCCTGGATCTGAATGACTGCATCAGTTTTTGTACTTTCAAAAGCATTCTTGCCTAAATCCACTCAACTCCTGAATTTGTCCTTTGCTTCAAGTCCTGAAATCTTCTTGATATAATTTCTTGTTAGAGTTTTTATGCTTGGATGCTCTGGAAATATAGTTGGATTTATATGTGCAAGATCTTATCTTCATTCCTGTGTCAAATGCCATTAGAAGTGAAAAAAACTAAAAAATAATTTACTTATTCTACAATACATGCTTCAGAAGTAAAGACTGTCAACCCATTTAGGCTTGGTTGATAAAAACTAACATGTGATTCGGTTGCTTACATTGTTCTGAGATCAAAATTATTTGTTATTGCTTGAATAGATACCTTGACCACGTTTTCTCTGGATATCACGCAGGGGAATGAGTTATTTGCATGAAAATAAACCAGCACCAATTATTCATCGTGATCTTGAGCCTTCGTAAGTTTCTTCTTTTTCGTCTTCTTCTTCCTTATCTCCATTTTGGCCTTATCATTGAGCAAGAGGCCCTTTTTTGTTAAGTACTTTTCTTTGTTTACAGGTCTTTCACCTGAATAAGTCATGTTCATATTATCATTAAATGTTTAGAAAAGGATTGTGTTGTTTCCCTTGATGGCCTTTATAGTTCAATGGCAGCAGCCTTTTCTTTTTATGTTGCTAACTAGTGTCATGGCAGAAATATATTGCGAGATGATTCTGGGACCATAAAAGTTGCTGATTTTGGAGTTAGCAAGTTGCTGACAGTTAAAGAAGATAAGCCTTTGATTTGTCAAGACGCTTCATGTGAGTGCTTGCTTCTGGGCAATACTGTATTGACTGGATCCTTACCAAACTAATACTGTATGTTGCTTAGGTGCAATGTCACCTAGGTAGTACCTTTCTGAAAGGGGAAATAGTATTTATGTCGAGTTTTTTTCCCATACAAATATACTTATCTATAGTTTAGTAGCCCTCCATTCTGGAAACGGACATGCCTTTAGCTGAAGTTGTAGATTGTGAGTGACTCGGTCATTTGTTGATTTCCATTGACAGGTCGATACATAGCTCCTGAGGTTTCCAAGAATGAAGAATATGATACAAAAGTGGATGTATTCTCCTTTGCTTTAATCTTACAGGAGGTAGATGGCTCATGTCTGAATCCTAGACTATTTCTATGTATGAAATTACTGTCATGCCAGTGAATAGTTGCATACCCATGTTATACATCAACTGTCTCTTTCAACATGGGTTTATTATCATAGAGTTTAAATTAATTCATAAAAGACATATGTTGGTTTATCATGAAGAAGATGACCATTTATTAAGCATGAGAATCAATGAATCAATCAAGCTTCATTACTGACCTTTGTGTCCTGTATCAGATGATAGAAGGCTGCCCACCATTCGCTGCCAAGCCAGATAAAGAAGTTCCAAAAGTATATGTTGCAAAAGACCGCCCACCTTTCAGAGCTCCAATGAAGCGTTATGCACATGGCCTTAAAGAGTAAGTGTATTGCTAAAACAATTTTCTCTGCATTTATTGATGAGAGTCATTGTCCATTTTCTAGTTTTTCTCTGGAATTTTGGTCACTAGTCTCACTACTAATGGCCATTGTGTTATTGGTGTTTCTGACAATGCGAACCCCTTCATCTTACTTCTTTGCCAGCATGTTTTGTGTAGTTTCTCATCCTGATAGTATCATCAAGTGTGGCATTTGACTTCCAGAAGTTGATTAAATTTTGTTTCTATAACTCTGTGTGTCCTCTCGCGTTATGGTCGAAAGTTATCTGATCTTGTTCTAATACCTTTTCACAGGTTAATTGAGGAGTGCTGGAATGAGAAACCAGCTAAAAGACCATCGTTTAGGCAAATAATCTTGAGGCTGGAATCTATTTATAACACCATTGGCCGTAAAAGGCGTTGGAAGGTCTGCTCTCTCTCTCTCTCTCTCTCTCTCTCTGTGGATTTGTTTCTCTGGAAATGAATTTGAGAAACTAAATAACTGGACAAAACTTTACATGTGGGATTTGATGTTATTAAACGGCCTGCAATCCTGAAACACTGTTCGAGTTCATGAAGTATTATTCGACAGTTTTGGGAATTGTTACAACACAATGGTGGTTTCCTGCTGTGACTTTGTTTGACTTTTACATTCCTACATATACTTGCTGAAGAAGTCCTTTTCTTGCTTCCATGTAATATTTACAGGTTAGACCATTGAAATTCTTTGCAAATCTAGAAGCCATATTGAGGAAAGATAATATCAGTTCGAGCAGCAGAAACCGTTCATCACGTTCCTCTTATGATGGCATATAAAAACGGGATCTTGTATGGATGTCCATACAGCTAGCAGATATTACCATTTCCAGCTTGATAGCGGACAGTTTGTTCACAAGACAGTAGGATACGGTTGTGTAACTCCTCTGATAGTCATTACAAGTGAATTCTCTCAAGATTCTTTTTAACTCTCCCTTTGATAACCTGGGCTGAGAACCATATTTTGTATATCACATTATGCATGTAAATTATGCATGTAAATGCATCTCATGTGTAAATCCGAGAATATTTACTTTTCATCGCGTCAAATATGAGATTGCCTTTTGTGATAGGTTTGTAATTGTTAAGTAAAGCTTTGGATGTATGGCATTATTTGACACGACTTATTTTGCATTCTCAACATAACCTATTTGTCATCTGTTGATGATTTCTTCATTTCGGGTTATGTCATTGACAATACTGGAAGAGATTCCAAGTTTGAGCCTTTCTAAAAGTGTTTGATAGAGACTTTGATTTAGTCCAGCAACATGAGCTTTCCCAATCCAACACAAGTTAGTTAGTTCTTTGGAGACCAGTTTGGTACATCTCTTTTTCAAACAAATTCCTACGCAGCTTCTGGAGCAAACTCTGAAGATTGCTTCAACCGCTAAACAAATCAAGAACGAAAAAGAAATGTAACTTGCCAGAAAAGGACATTGCAAACACTGGCAATATGGAAAAGGAAAAATAAAAAGCCGTTTACAGATTCTGGCATTGTGGTGAACTAGAACCTTCCCCAATTGCAACTCAGGTGACTTTCAGACAAAGCAAGCATGAAATTGGAAAATGAAATAAGAACTGTACTTCTAGAAACCACCCAGAAGATTAAAACAAATGGAATGATGATCTTTGTCCCTTTGGAATGGTGAAATACTGAAATACATAGGGTACATATACAAATATGAGTAATTATTACATGTCTCCTCCATTAGAACAGATCATATTGTTGAGAGAGGATTGTAAATTTTATCTTCTCTATAGTAAAATGACTAACTACCAACTTAATTAGCTATCATTTTTGCGTAATTTACTTTCAGAATTTGAACTATATTTGAGGGAGAGCTTTTAATGAAGACCTTGTAATAAAAACTAAGAGGACTTTTAAATGAACGGTTGGATGATGTATGCACATTAGAATTTGGGGATCTCAATTAATGTTTAAACCACTCATCCAACCGCTCATTTAAAAGTCCTCACTTGGTATCCATCACAAGGTCCTCGATCATCGGAACCTCTCCTCCATTTTTTATATGTTTTATGTCCGGTTTTCAAATAAGGTAATTGTCCGAAATTTTACCCGTTGTAAATACCAATACTATTTCAAACGTATTATTGATTCAATTTCCCGATGTGGGAATTCCAGAATATTGTAAGATTCAAATTGTGCCTCTCTATTTTATGTTTGGCATGGGTCAAAAGTAACAAGCAGATAGATCATAGACATTCCTCCATATATCTCCACACATCAATTGCATCAACATTGTTACAAGTATTCCAATTAACTGGAATTCATGAGAAACCATAAATTGGTTCATAGTACATACTCTTCTTGGGTTTTGAAAAATCGGCATATGGAGGTAGATTTAACCAGCTAAAGTGAAATTTTCTTAATTTAGGATGATAAGGCTATATAAAACATTAGGACAGGCAAAATAATCTTTACTCAAACTAGCTAGTGTGTTATTGGGAGAACTAGAATGGAGAAGAACAATTATATGTATTTTTTTGAGTGAGAAGAAGTTCATAATAATAAGAGACCCAGAGCCAAGTTTAATGTCACAAAATACCATCACGGCATCACTTAATTATATTGAGCAGTGAATAATAACATCGATGATGAGGTTGAGGAAGAAGAACATGTAAACTAATGATGGTATTTGCAAATGACTTGAGCCTGTCCAATGTGTTTGGTCACTAAAGGCAGTTGGAATTAATAGAAAGCAAAAGATAGAGATTGAGGTAGATATTTCATGTTATTGGGGGATTATGATAAAGTAACGAAAGCAGGCTGACATATTCCATGTTCCATTGTCTTGAATTATAGTTACTAATTGTTTAGACTAATGGTTTAATTAAGAAAACAGTTAATTAATTAAGAAGTAAGCAAATTGCCAAATGAATCTCCAATACATTTTTTTTTTAAATTCGAACCCAGCCTAGCTGGGAGACTCAGCCCCACGCTCGGATTTTATATTAAATAAAAACAAGAAAAATTACATAGTTCGAAAAAAAAATTAATCTCCAATACTTAACACTCATAAACTCTCCAATTATATGAATGTTTTCATTTGGTTTTGTAAGAACCTTGACTGTAGAAGGAGCTAGATTCTTTAAGTTTCATGTAAGACTACAAAGGACGACTAAATATCATTTGTTCTAGTGATCGACATATATATCTTTCATCCGTTATTAGTGGAAGATTCTGAGTTCCTCACTTAAGAACCGATTATTTTGTATTGTCGTTCGTAATTAATTAAAGAAATCATTTTGATTAATAATAAAGTTGGCCGGAGATCTAAAGCTCCTCGACGGCACAATGAGATCAATGAATAGGGAAAAACTAAGAACTTCTAGTCGTCTCTAGTACGAAGGAATAGACGACTAGAAGTAGAGGTGCCAACATCCGACTGTAATTCTAATCAAACATGCTTCTGTTCTATAATCCAGGGTTCCCCAGGCTAATCCAGAACAGACCAGCCATCATAATTGAGGCGACAAAACATGGAACATTGGTCCTTGCATAACTTGTTTTAATCTTTTACATAATCACTTCGATCACTGTGTGATATATGGAGGGGGGATTGAACTAGACTAGATCGAGATCGATGAAGATAGGAGTGGTTGTGATAATTAGTTGCTTATGAGAGCAACACCTTTACTAAACAGCAGGTGGGGCATTTGAAAACAACTACTAACAGATTTTAGCTAAACATAGATATAAGCTTCAAACACTCTTTTGCTTTCAGTGGTAGTCTGGAATCTCAATCAAGTGATGAAATTAAGGCCCTTTGAGAATTAGAGGAGGAGCACAGTATCTCAAAGAAGCTAGCTGTTGCACTTAATTAGAAACTTTTTCACTCATGCCAGCTTCACAGCAATATTACTAATTTGAAAACCTCTTTTCACCAAAGTAAGACTACCAAAGGTTAATACAAAAAAAAAAAAAAAAAAAGAAGCATTAACACTACTATGAATCACATAAAGATATGGACTCTATTGTCAAATAAATTGTATCACCAAACAAAGAAATCAATACAAATCACATAAATTTATAATTGCTACCAACGTACATCTACGTAGACTTGGCATAACTAAATTTGGTAGGCTATTGAAAAAATTATGAGCCATTTTATTCTAAATGTATCGCCTAAATTAAGGTGTAGATCAAAGCAACCGTATTAGGTGGAAATTTATTGGACCCAATCCCAATAATTTCTTATTTTCTTTTTTCTTTTTACCCTCATTAGGGTTCATTGAAATTTAAGATGATCATGACTGCTTTTTATTAGGCTCCTAGCTGGCTTTTATAGTTTATAGATTTTGTATGTTCTAATTAGCACACGAAATGATAGATAATATGTAATTTCTAACACAAAAAAGTGTGTGAATACCATGATCGACATCTCTTCATAAATTAATGTTCCTAGTGAAAATGGTGATATGATAGAGGCTCTGCCTCATTGTGTGGTGTTGCGCTTCCCTTTGACCTAACCCTGATTTAGGTTAGGGCAATCTTCCCCGTAAGTGTGGGTGTAAAGGAGGGAGGGATGTAATTAACCCTTTGACCTGAAACCGATCGAAAGCCACCGCGATAGTTCAGGCAAGTCGATCTTCGAGTAGAATTAAGGAGCGAGGGAGGCAGGTAAGTAGCACGAACTCAAGAACTCAGAAGATGCACCATATATACGCAGCTTAGTTAGTTAGCGAACACGGATCAAAGGATTAATAGCTAAAAGTAATTAGTATGTAAATTATATGGAGTAGGACTGTAGGAGCGGTAGAATTTCAAACCATTTTAAGTAACATTTCATGTTTTTATAAAACCCTAAGAATTTGAATTGAAGAATTGAATTCAAAGCAAGCTGATCGAGAAGGTATATTTTCAGCATACATTAATGAAATTAGGTTTTCACATTGAAGAGAAACCACCTATCTCCATCAATATTTGATGGGCCATATATACGTTTGTTAATTTGTTGTTTTCTGGTCCCCTTTGTTTTTACAGGTTAATCTCACTCGGCTCGAACTAGCAGTTTGAAGAAATGCAATTCACTGTTTAATTACAGATCTGCTATTTTCATATGCTAACTAGCTAGTAGATACTTAAGCCTAAAGTGGTTCTATTATAACAACAGGTTATGTAGCTCCAAATGAACTAAAGAAAAAAAAACTCATATTTCCCATCCGAGCTAAACAATACAAACCTGTCTGGTTTCTGGGTTTACGATGAAATGACAGAGTTTTGGTGAAACATGGCTACTTGATAGATCAAAATCCAAAAGTAAGAATGTGTTTGAGAAGTTCTGAATTCATAGCTACAGAGTCTCAGGGTGATATCAATTCAAGTTTATTGGATGAGTGTTGGATACAGTAACTCCAAACCTCACCACGACTTGTTTTCATTTTTCTTTCTGTTGAACTTTGTTTTTGCATGCATCAGAAGATGTCCACAATCTAGCTAGAGTTACTTTCCGTGGGACAAATAAAGTGGTAATTAACAGAATGAATTTACATAGACTTGGTAATAACTTTTACTATTGAACTGCTTGCTTCAAAATCTTCTTTATATACTTCTAAACTGAATATGAGTTTTTAACTTTCATGTTGCATGCGATTGCGTTTTTATTCCTCTTTAACTCTTTAAGATGTAGAGCCATTATTCAAAACTTAAAGTGGATTCTAAAGTATGTGAATAAACCTTTTATAAAGTTCTAGCTATGTGCTAGCTAGCTATAGAGAATAAACCTAAACCTCATACGCAATGGTTTTATTTCTAAACCAGAAAAATATGGGAAGATGGAATTTCGAGTATATGATCGCAGTTGCCGTCAAGGTGGTCCTCATTGTAGATCGATGTGGGAATCGAAGATTTTCTTGTTTGTGAAAGTCATCCAAGACTCCAAGAGAAGAGTCTCAACGAGGGAATGGATGGTCGATCACCATCCCCTTTAGTCTAGACCTGCATATATAAGCAAACGTAGACTTGGATCCACACGTACATCAACACGATAATCAAATACAGTATAAGAGTAGTCTATAAGATCGTATATACAATAGATTTACGTACGTACATTTCATGTATATCATACAAGAACATGTGTATATATGGAATTCATATATACTACTACTGTTTTATATTGGATATTCCACCGTCATCGAGTGTGTTCAATGATTGATGTGCTCCATCAGCAGTGTACTCTTGTATGAGACTCGTAGTAGAACTCATTCTTGCTTAGAGTTAGCAACTAGATGCGTACAGCTCTTTAACATGTACACTATTTCATCTGTAATTTTCATTAGAGATAGAATTAGAGGGCGTTTAGTTTGTTCAATTAAACAAACAAATAAAGTACGTGTACATACGGTTCTTTAACATGTACGTCCGACATACGTATTTTTCATTATGTGTTGACATTGACTAACACGATCTTGATATGATAATTAAGCTTCATTAAGTTATTCGATCAGATTCAAACATTACCTGTACATGATGATGATGAAGTTGCAAGCAAAGTTGAAGTTGGATATGATGTGGAGCTAGATATGTAGCTTTTGCCAACAATATTACACATTTGGGGTGCCAATCTCTAGATCTATTGAGATTAAGATGATATGCCAATTAGGTCGGTAAGAAAAAGAGACATGCATCATGTACCTCCAGAAACCAATTGGATCATGATAATATATGACTTGGCAAAATCAATGAACAGCACCACCATTAGACAGCACACTGTACACGGGTGGGGAATAGCTATATCTACTAGTTAATAACCACCATTGTTAGGTCGAATCTGCAGCAAAAATCTAGGGCAACTCCAACTAAGGGTTTTATATATGGTCACATTCTAAACAGTACCTAGAGTCTCACATCAAATGGGGAACTCCAAGTCAGGGTTCAAATTCATGTATGGTAAACCAGTAAAGTCTCACATGTATGAACAGAGCAAGAGCAATGCTCTGCATCAAAACCACTAGTATACCTTTTTCATATTGGTTCAGAACAATAAAATAGAAATAAAGGAAATCATATTCTCGTGTATGAGGTTTTGTGTGTTGACTAACATGTATACGTAGGAATGAGAATGATTTCAGTGTATTTGATTCATGCGTTTACTAACATATATATGTACGAATATGCATTTTTGATCATTAATAAAAACAAAAATTACAATGGATTTGAAACCAAGAACATTCTGATTATTTTGGACAAGAAAACCAAACAACTGGGTTCACTGGATTTCACATACAAAATCCATCTAGACACCCAAAAATAAAATATGCAAATGTACAAGCCTTCGAAAGAAGTTGATGGGTGACTTCCATTATCAAAACTATATCGTGAATGCAGACCCGAGTCAAGATAGGTTAGGAAAGTCGAACTAGGCAAACAGAAAGCTAGCCCTCCGAACCCCCCTAAGAACTAATTAATTACCACACATCACAAAATCGACACATCAACAAGACTCAAGAAGGTCTAGCCCGACATGTAATATAATACTCAAATGCAAAATGAGTGAAGCACAATTATTAAAAAAAAAAAACGAATCACCCCTAACCCTCTTAGGGTTAGGGTATCCTCCTCCGCTCTGACTCGATAAAATCAGCTAGCTCAAAGCTAGATCCATTTTCCAGCCCAGCCTTGCTAATACCAGTTTCAAACTAGATTTTCCTTCCGAGAAACTCGGAGTCGCCGCAACCTTCGATCCACGTTCTAACCCAGTCGCTGCAACCTTGAATTGTCATTGAATTTACGAGTAAAAACTAATGATAATTTATTTATTTATTTATTTTTGATTGAAATCACATGCACGGTTTCCTCGAAGGCTTTCAAAGCCTAGAGACTAATATGTATGTGTGCATGAGGATCATATTAGAATGCTTCCTCCCCTTGGCCATTAAGAATAGATTGAGATTTAATTTTCATCAGCGTCGGTAGATTTCGAACTTGGGTACTATAATTTTACACCTAGCCTCTTACGAACTTGACCACATGGAGCTAACGTAAATTTATTTGGCTCATTATTTTATTCTAAATTCGACTTCCATTGAGTAGGAATGAGTACAAAATCAATTGACCGTGCACTTACGTAGCAAGAGACAACATAACTCGTTAGATTTAACACATTTACGTAGCCAGAAATAGCATAACTCGTTAAATTCGATCCTAAATCTTAGCTCTTACCTCGATATCAAATTACTACCACGTACTTTGAAAATCATCGTTTGATGAGGGATCATACGTACCTAAACTTCTCCCACCGAGAATGGTGGCTCACTCAAATATGTTGTAACCAAAGAAAAAAAGAGTGAACCCCCTTCCGTATAAATGTTGTTCCTAATTTTTATGATTCTGCAAACAAGGATTCTAACCCACAGGCTAGGCAGCTGTTGAACTCGACCTAGCTCAACATCTTAGTCACCCTATTAAATAATGGAAAGTACCTTCTTTTTCTCTCTTCCTCCTCTATACATGATATCCCATCAATCATTCACAGGTAAAAGAATTTTCTCTCTTCCTCCTCTATACATGATATCCCATCAATCATTCAAGGTAAAAGAATTAATATACATAACTTCGATAAATAAATGAGTAAAAATGGACGGTTGATGGACCCTGAATCAAAATGAGTGACTCCCATGGTTTCTCTTTAATTTTGCTTCGGCTCCAATACAAAATGTATTCTACCACTTAGCTTTCCTGGTAATAATAATAACTAAAGTCATACACATCAAAAATTGAAGCCATGTTTTGGAAATTAGTATAGTGGAGGAAAGATCATTTTTCCCTTTATAAATATCCTTCTCTGAGTTCCCCTTGCTTCCATTTTCTGCATATCTCCTTGTGTAGATTTGTGAAAGAAAAGAAGTCTAAGGAAAAAAACCCAAAAGGTAGAAACCTCTCTGTTTCTTTCATCATCTCCATCTTTTCTTTGTTTTCTTATCTGGGTATTGATCAAAATACTCAAACACCACTGGTAATCCAACCTTCAGTGCCTCACTTGTTTTAGTCCAATTCATGTTTTTCATTCCACAGCTAGATCAGCTACTGCTTGATGTTTGTTGTCAAAGAACCAAAAGAGAAATGAACTTTAAACCTTTTAGTCCATCAGTTAGCAATTTCCATAACATGTTTTTGTGTGTCCACAGCTAGATCAGCAACAGTCTGATGTTTGCTGTCAAAGAACCAAAAGAGCAATGAACTTCAAAACCAGTTCACAATTCTTGAGCTAGTTAGTTGTAGTGTAACAGCAAGCTAGCTTTTCTTGATCACACCCTAGATAGGAGAGATTAGTACTATTCAGAAACTGTGTTTTGAGATTCTGATTTGTACAAAAATTATGATCCTTTTTTGCTTGATGGATAATTATCATTTCTACATTAACTTTCATCCTTTTTCTACTTGACTGTGATTCTCAGCTGAAACTATGGCCTATGAAAACAAACCAAACACTGACCTGGACGCTGATGCCCAAAGAAGATTGGGAAGGGGAAAGATCGAAATCAAGCGGATCGAAAACACCACCAATCGCCAAGTTACCTTCTGCAAAAGGCGCAATGGTTTGCTCAAGAAGGCTTATGAGCTCTCTGTTCTCTGTGATGCTGAGGTTGCCCTCATAGTCTTCTCTAACCGTGGCCGCCTCTATGAGTATTCCAACAACAGGTATAATCCTAAATTGGTTCTTCTCAATTTCCTCAAAGTCATGGCATCTCATTTTGTTCAAGCTTCACAAAGTTTTGTAATTTCTTCAAGTGTTCTTGGCAAAAAAGAAGTGTTCTTGGCAAAACTGCAGCAAAAACTTTGGTTTTTAAAAGTAATTGGGGACTGGTGTTGAAGATTCTTGCTTCTGCAACAGATCTTTGGGTGTAGATTCAATCACAGAAACATAATCATTGTTCTGTACTCAGCTGAGAGAGCCTGAGATGGAGTATTCTGTCTTTCTCTTTCTTGAACCAAAGAACCAGTACTTGTCGTTATCTTTTTTCTTCTATTTTTTTTTTCCCTTCTATGTGCTCTAGTTTTTTTTTCTTTTTCTTTTTCTATTTACCAATTTCTTAGCTCTTGGTTTGGTAGAAGCATAGATCTGGTCTAAAACATAAAAAAAAAATAGTATATAAGGGATGAAAATGGAAACTAGTAGCGGGTTTTGGAATGTATGCAGGCCTCTGAGATCAGCTCCTTGCCTTCCTCCATTGCTGTTTCCTTTTTCTCTTTTTTAGTTGCTCTTTCTCTCTCACTCACTCTGTGCAACACTCTCTTATGTCATCTATGAAGCTAAGATGGTCTACAACACAAGCTGTCACACTCCTATTAGCCCAGTCCCCGATCTCCTTGACACTGCCTCAATAGCACATCAGTTATGGACACCAAGAAAGTAAAAGTACAATTTCATTTTATTTTCTATATAAAAAAGAAAAGGATAAAACCATGACTGGAAAAAAGAAAGGGAACAAAAGATTAGGGTTTTTTTCCAAAACACCCAAATGGGTTATCCTTGAACTGTGTTGGAGTTTGCCTTTGTTCTAACAACCAAATCAGGCAACATCTAGTCACACCAAGATGAGGTATTCCCCAAATCTGACTTTCATTCCTCACCTGGAAAATCAAACACAGGAGGCTTTAACCTAACTAGGGTTTATTAGCAACTGCAATTAGTAATCACTTGAGCCAAGATCTATACTGGACTGGGTCACCCTTAAATCAAGTAAAAATGAGATATTTTCACCCATCCAATCAAAACCCAGTTCCAAAATGTTTTCTTTTCCCTTAAATTTCTGACCTTTTCTGGGAAATGGGTGTGTTCTGGTTAGGGTTAGTTTTGGTCTTTGGTTCACAGAATCTTTGGTCACGTCACCTCGAGATTTTTCGGTTCCTCACTTCTGACAAAAGAGTTCTATGTCATGATTCACAGTGGGGTTACTTCTCTTTCCTTTTTTTCACTTCTTGAACCCTAAATTTCAACATCTTTCTTGGATCTCATAGAAAATAATAGCTCTTTCTTTATAGTTTTCTTTCAGATTTGCTGTTATTGCTCTCAGTCACCCCAGCCAATGAGCTCACAGCTCTCGACTGGGCCATCAATGAGTCACTGTTGGCATTCTGGAGAGGACACTTTTAATTTCCTCTGAATCTTGCATTGAAATATTTGTGCAAGTTTTGAAGGGTGTGGAGAGAGAGAGAGAGAGAGAGAGAGAGAGAGAGGAGTGTTGCAGAAACAAAGATATGAAATCTGCGAGCCAATGGGAAGTTCTGAGCTTTTGGCTTATTATGACTGCTTCTGAAACAGACGGCTTTGATGTTGTCAATGTCATCGGAGTTTCATATAGAAAAGACGGGTTCTTTATTATATATTTACTGTCAGTAAGTTTTTCAAATCCTTTCGAGATGGGTAATGGTGTAAGGTTTAGGGTAATATCCCTTGGGTAATTGGTGGGAGAGAGAACATGGCAGAGAGTGAATTCCGGCCAATCAGATTGGGGGATGTGCCATCGTGGCAACAGGTAGCCAATCACAAGCTCGACGGTTTTAAGGTATTATCAGAGGTGCATAGAAAAGAGTGTGAGTACTGTTGGATCAATTTGACTGAGGTAGATGTCTTTCTTTATTAGGCTCAGTTAAACTGAGAGAGTGAGAGAGTGAGTTCATTTGTCTACTAGTCTAATGGCCTAAGTGTGAGGTTTATGGTTTATCATAATTTCTATTTAACCCTTAATTTTTGGGGTTTTGTTTAGTTATCTCCTGAGCAGAAAGCTGTAATCGTGGATGTGTATCACATCTGTCACATTTGAAATTGACCCAGTCTAAAACACACAACTGGGTTTCTTCCTTGGCACATTAGAAACAGTTAAGTAAGTAGCTTAGCTTATAGATTTTCTTGATTCTTCATTAGAAACAGTTAAGTAGGTAGCTTAGAGATTTGGTTTTTTTGAGCTAATGAAGAGTGCAGGTCTTTGCTTTACCAGATATAGAGCATTCAAACATCTGTTTTATTCTTTCAACTTGAAGCATTAGTTTGTAGAAACATTTTCAATTTCCCTTTTCACCAAAGAAAACTTCAATGACCTTTTCCCTCTATACATGTATCATAATGTTCTAGCTCACCTTTTTGGCTAAATTTTTTAATCTTTCTCCGGTTCCTTGAGGCGTGCCTCATTTAGTTCTATTTTGTGTAAACCAAATTCTTTCATTGTAGAGATGCAGTAAACTAAAATATTATAGCGTGCATATTCATTTTCTATTAAAATTCATGATCATAGATTCATATTTAGATTATTCTTCATTTATTTGCTTGTTTTAGTAGAGATATATTTTCTTGTTCTATATCAAAGTACTGCTAATCCTTTATTCTTGGGATCTGTCTTTTCTCATATCTCAAAATGGTACATGAGGATATCAGAAATTCTCTTTCACATTCAGTGTTGTGCATGTGTGAATAGATGATGAATGTAATGCCACACAATAATTCAATAAAACCTGTTGAGTAACTGTAACTTTGATCATGGCCGGGTCAAGAATTATGCTTTATGTTAATTAGTCACTTCCGGATGTTGTAATATGTATCTTATTTCATGCTTTGATTGCTTAGCAGTGTTAGAGAAACGATTGAACGATACAAGAAGGCATGTGCAGATACTTCAACTAATGGATCTGCCTCAGAAGCTACTACTCAGGTATATATGTATATACTTCACAATATATAGTAGATTTTACATAAAATTCTTCAAGAAATTGAAGCTTAATATACTTTGCTAGTAATGAAACTGCTTTGTGTAAACAAAGATAATTTTTTGGGAAGTGGGAAGTAGCAATACTTGAATACGTGTCAAGGTTAATTTCCTTTTCATAACTTATTAACGTTTATTATAACTTGATGTATGTTTATCTGCATTCAGAATTGTAAAAAATATATGTATTTATATATAGTTTCTCTGTGAACTCTAATTTAAATTAATTGTAACTCACCATTTACTGAATGAATTATCTTCATTTTCTCACATTGAAATGCTCCTAAACGTATATGTTTCTATATGAATCATAAATCAGTACTATCAGCAAGAAGCTGCCAAGCTGCATAACCAGATAAATGCTTTGCAGAACAGTAACAGGTAATCAATATATGAGAGCCTAGGTCAATCCTATAATTAATTAACTATATAACAAAAAAAGTTTCAGCTTGGCAAATATTGACAAGCTGTTGATATACAGGGGTTATATGGCTGAGGGTTTAAGCAATAAGAATATCAAGGAGCTCAAGGGCATGGAGAGAAAACTTGAGAGAGCAATTACCAGAATTAGATCCAAGAAGGTATAGCTACAATCTGAGTATCTGATATTGTTTGCGGTGGATTTTGACATAATTACCACTGACTATTTTTACCTTTTTTATTTGAACTCTCTCAGAATGAACTCTTGTTTGCCGAAATTGAGTACATGCAGAAAAGGGTATGTCCACTCTTCGAGCGGCTAATTTATCATTACTTCCTCCTGCACATTGTTTTCCTGGACATATGAGATAGGTTATGAACACATTTTTGAGCGTGTTGTAAGCAACTTATGGATGCCTTCTCTATACTAAATTACCATATAAATTTACACTCATATGCATTTAACTCGCTTAGTTATTCTGGAGTTTTAACTGACACCT
The DNA here is from genome assembly GCA_034370585.1 of Fragaria x ananassa. Classification (NCBI taxonomy): domain Eukaryota; kingdom Viridiplantae; phylum Streptophyta; class Magnoliopsida; order Rosales; family Rosaceae; genus Fragaria; species Fragaria x ananassa. The sequence continues at coordinate 3,398,366 of CP139764.1, read as the reverse complement.
CACTTGGCCATTCTGTTGTCAAAGATGTAATGACTAATTCTATGATTCATGCATCTTCTAAGTTTTCTAAGAATGCAGTCTTAATTTACATGCCAATATTCTGTGTTACCTTACGAAGTTGCAGTAATACTGAACATATCAAAATCTATTAATACTTTTTATTTACTTTTCTGCATTGCAGGAACTTGACTTGCATAACAATAACCAGCTCCTCCGAGCAAAGGTCTCTCCTTATGAAAATACAACTCTATATTGTGTCTTGATATTCTTGTGCTTGTGTTCTGTTAGCACTTGTAGTACCTGTTAGTGATTCATGTGAATTAATTGTGGTGGAAGGGGCAGATAGCTGAGAATGAGAGGCAACAGCAGAGCATAATTGCAATTACAGGAGGGCATGGAAGCTATGAGATCGTGCAGCCGACTCAGCCCTTTCACGAGGCTCGCAACTATTTTCAAGTGAATGCTTTGCAACCCAATATTCATCAGTACTCTTGCCATGACCAAGTTTCCCTTCAGTTAGTGTAAGTAAGTACAGTAAACACAGCTATAGCAATTGCTTGTTTGTACCATGTGTCAGTTTAACTGTACTTTTTTTTTTCTCTTTACAGTTGATATATACGCATGTTGGCCTGGTTTCTGCTGACTTCATATTCAATGGAGGGCGCATATGTATTATGGCACCAGATGATAGCTTTCTAGCTACAAGTAGTACTTTGTTAAGTATGAGTTGAGCGGAAAACAGGTTTGCTTTGTGGTTAATTGAAAAAAAACCTCTCCCTCAGTTAGTACCGGAACTACACCAAGTACTAAAATGGGATCTCTTGCTTGTATAATTATTACTTAATTCTGCAGCACTATGTTCTAAGATTCTGTGAGATATACACTTTTAACAGTTGAACACGTAATTGATCTTTTATAATATTTGGTGTGCATCTTTTAATACATCTGATAGTCAAGCATATAAGTAGTAGATCAACTCGTAATGATTGGTAACGTTTTTGATTCATACATTTGTTAATCATAAAATATTGTGTATTGCTAGCTTGAGAAGATTGCATTTTAATGACTTGTTGAAATTCAACGTGAAAAGTCATTTTCTTTGATTTTTCTAAAGCTGCAGGACTATAGGTTAAGATGAACTAGGTGACTGACATCCATAGGATAATTATCAGTGGGCTGGACATTAGTGTATGTTCTGAATGCAGTGATTCCGTTCAACGCCTCAGTAGGGTGGAATGAGTCCCAGAACACATACTCACTCCTATTCTGGCATGGAGTTCCGGAACGAATGCATTGTCCAACATTATCCACTGGACAACACCCAACATTCAAAACCTTGAATCCTGTGATTATGAAAATAAATAACTCAATTAGTCCCTAGATGCAGTTTAGGGTTTATTTATTGGCAATATTAAAGCACTTGTGGATGATCAAGAGTGTTACTTAATAGCTAGGGTTTGGCAAACTAAAGGTTCTACTAGTTCTAAAAGCGCATAACAGCACTTCAAAATGCCTTGAATCCTAATAGAAAGAGGATATATATATATATATATATATATATATATATATATATATATATATATATATATATATTTACTTACCAACAGAAGTAGGATCCCCTGAACTCATTCCAGTACTGTTGACATAGATGAACTTTGCATTAGTCAAATTGGTGTTGAGCTGATTAACAAGAGATACAAGCTTTTGGTTAAAAATTTGGGCTGCACTGTTCAATTCATCTACACATGTTGTCCCATTCGCTTTCGAAATTGCATTAGGAGTGCAACCTATTAGTCCCAGTCCAACCAAGACAACCTTAATTCCTTGCTCCATACTGGTTGTACAAGGTCTTCAATAAACAATCACTACCAAAAATAAGGCTTTAGGCGACGAAATGAAAAAAACCGGGCGACGATTTTTTTTTGTCGCCTAAGAGGGAACTTAGGCGACGAAAAAAAAATCGTCGCCCAAGGAAAAAAAATCGTCGCCTAAAGTTCAACTTTAGGCGACGAAAATAAAATCGTCGCCTAAGGCTAAATTTCGTCGCCTAATATAGAAACTAGGGCGACGATATCGTCGCCTAAGTTTTTTAATCCTTAGGCGACGAAACTCAAATATATCGTCGCCTAAGTATTTTATTTTTTTATTTTTACTTAACCGACGAAATACAATAATTTCGTCGGCCTAATGAAATCTTGACCGACGAATTACACTCATTTCGTCGGCCAAGAGTAATTTGAATAATTAAAATAAAATAAAACACATTTAAATTTCATTGTACAGGATTTTTTATTTTTACTCTTGGGCGACGAATTTAACAAATATCGTCGCCCAAGTATTATCTTGGCCGACGAATTACCCTAATTTCGTCGGCCAAGAGAATCCGAATAATTAAAATAAATAAAGCACATTTAAATTTCATTGTACAGGATTTTTTATTTTTACTCTTGGGCGACGAATTTAACAAATATCGTCGCCCAAGTATTATCTTGGCCGACGAATTACCCTAATTTCGTCGGCCAAGAGAATCCGAATAATTAAAATAAATAAAGCACATTTAAATTTCATTGTACATGATTTTTTATTTTACTCTTGGGCGACGAATTTAACAAATATCGTCGCCCAAGTATTATCTTGGCCGACGAATTACCCTAATTTCGTCGGCCAAGAGAATCCGAATAATTAAAATAAATAAAGCACATTTGAATTCCATTGTACATGATTTTTTACTCTTGGGCGACGAATTTAACAAATATCGTCGCCCAAGTATTATCTTGGGCGACGAATTACCCTAATTTCGTCGGCCAAGATAATCCGAATAATTAAAATAAATAAAGCACATTTAAATTTCATTGTACAGGATTTTTTATTTTTACTCTTGGGCGACGAATTTAACAAATATCGTCGCCCAAGTATTATCTTGGCCGACGAATTACCCTAATTTCGTCGGCCAAGATAATCCGAATAATTAAAATAAATAAAGCACATTTAAATTGTAAGGAAATGTTTTTTATTTTTATAGCCCCGTCAGCGTCTCGTCGATTGGAAACTATTCTCAGTTGAAGGTCCGGCCAGATTACGTGATTTGGAGGGTTGAATAGCCGTTTCCGTCCGTTTAGGGGTTTGACCGCGCCGATTGACCGGACGGATCGAGCCCTTATCGTTGTCTGATGGAGCTGAATTTTTGCCCACCCCCGTAATTTGTTATGATAGTCATATCTGACGGTCGGTTTTCAGTTCATCTTCTCCGATCACCAAACTCACGATATATGTACTAATGTTGTATAACTTTTTTATATAAGTGTTGAGTTTAAGTTTCGTTTTGAGGACAACGTATACGTAGAAGCCTCAAACGCAAAAAAGTTGTGAAATAAGATATGACCGGAACGGTGAAATACGTCAACCCGTGAAAAATGAAGATATTTCGGTAAAATTTTGGTGCCGGTTGTTCCGGTCAATGAATTTCTCTTATTTCTACCTAGTGGTAGCCCTATCCCGGGTATTTATTTTTTACCAAATTTTTATAGCCCCGTAAGAGTCTCGTCGATTGGAAACTATTCTCAGTTGAAGCTCCGGCCAGATTACGTGATTTGGAGGGTCGAATAGCCGTTTCCGTCCGTTTAGGGGTTTGACCGCGCCAATTGACCGGACGGATCGAGCCCTTTTCTTTGTCCGATGGAGCTGAATTTTTTCCCACCCACGTAATTTGTTATGCTGGTCATATCTGACGGTCGGTTTTCAGTTCCTCTTCTCCGATCACCAAACTCACGATATTTTGAATTTTATGATAGTACTCTTGGCCGACGATTTTCTTCATCTTGGGCGACGATATTTATTGTGAAGAACATCGTCGCCCAAGTAGAGTATCTGAGGCGACGACTTCAAAAATCGTCGCCCAAGATTATCTTAGGCGACGATTTTCAAAAAACAGGGCGACGATTTTTATAGAATCGTCGCCCAAGAACGCCAATATAAAAGGCAAAAATTCGAAACTCTAACCATTCGCGCTGCCGCTCACCAATCCAAGCCCTCTCTCACTCTCCAAAAATCCACCGAAGCCCTCTCTCTCTCCCTCTCTCCGACCCCGACCCCGCAACCCAACGCCGTCCCCGACCTCGACCCCGACCCACAATTTAAGGTATAACCCTAAAACCCTAAATTGGTTATGTTCATGAAAATTTTAATTGTTGTTGTTGTTTGAAATTGTTGAAATTGTTTGAAATTGTTGAAATTGTTTGAAATTGTGAAATTGTTTGAAATTATTGTTTGAAATTGTTTGAAATTGTGAAATTGTTTGAAATTATTTGAAATTGTGAAATTGTTTGAAATTTGGGAGAAGTACAAAATTATTGTTGTGTTGTGAAATTGTTGGTGAAATTATTGTTGTTGTTGTTGTAATTTATGAAATTAATGATAAATTAGGGTAAATTTGTGTAAATTATGGTATGATTTTAGGGTAAATTATGGTAAATTGTGATGTAAATGATAATTGTAAAATATTAGGGTTTAGGGTTTAGGATTTGTGGAAATAATTTGTAAATATATTGTAAATGATTAAATAATTTTTGATTAAATAATTAAATAATATAAATTATAATTGTAAATATATTGTGGAAATTTTGTAAAAAATAATGGATTATTTTTGAGTAAGGATGTAAATATTCGTAAATTAATTTTTGTGATGTAATAATTCTGAATTAATGTAAATAATTTGTTATGTGAATTAAAAAAATAATAAATCCTATAATAATTATTACTTTTTATTTGTGCTATTATTGTTGATAAATTTTTCGAAATTTATGGTTATTTTTTGTTAAATTAATTATAAGACGGTAAAATATTTTTAATAAATATATGGTTATTTTAAACAGGATGGGCATGAGGAGAACTTCTGGACAACGTCCGGGTGCGAGGAGCGAATATTCCTCGGACGGTACCTCAAACAACCCGCCGCAATCACCGTCGGTCGGGTTTCCGTGGCAGATGACGGCCCGACATGCGGTGCTTAGGGGTGGCGCGAGCGGCTCGCGTTCTGCTGGGCAGCCGGGTCCCGCAGCGACGGCCCCTCGTCATCCAGATACTTCCACGGTCGCGATCTATCACCGCCCCCACACAGTCGTCCCCGACCGACGGTGATGGCGGGTGATCCGGGGTCCCTACGGTGCCGTCCGACCTCTTCCTTCCTCTGACGATACCGTTAAACCTGAATTTTTGTAATTTATTACATCCTGAATTTATGTAATAAATTATTTATAAATTTATAAATTTCTGTTATTTTTAATTAAATTTTAGTATTACAAAAATTTATAGAAATGTCGAAAAAAAACATTTCAGCAAAAATTAAAAAAACATTATTTATATATTTAAAAAAATTATTTAAATATTTTTTAAAAAAATTTAAATATATCTTAGGCGACGAAATTACTAAATCGTCGGTCAAGGACTTACCATATAAGACGACGAAAAAAAATTATCGTCGCCGAAGATGTAGTGATCTTAGGCGACGAAATATTTAGTTTCGTCGCCCCAGGTTATAACATCTTAAGCGACGAAAAAATATTTCGTTGGGCAAGGTGTTAAATCTTGGGCGACGAATATTTTTGGGCGACGAGAAGTAGATCTTAGGCGACGAAATTCGTGTCGTCGCTTAAGAATTACTGTTAGGCGACAACAGACTGAATTTTCGTCGCCCAAGTTCTTGGCCGACGCACTTCTGGCGACGACGTCTTGGCCGACGACATGTCGTCGCCTAAGTACTTAGGCAACGAAATTTTTTAACAGGGCGACGATTTTTTTTTTGTCGCCCAAGATCCATTTTCTGGTAGTGAATACCAACGCCAACAATCAGTTTCACATCGATAAATTGAAGTACTAGCTTTCAAATCTCAAGAATATAGACCATGGAAAGTTGAACTACTAACCAATATTTGGTGAGTATATTGGTCAATAAGAACTGAAGCATATTGTTCAGGGGTATATCTCTTGCTGGTGGGAAAGAACTGAGTCATGAAGTAATTGTTAATGTAATCGTTGTTACCCATTCCGACTGAGTATAGGCACTTGTTCAAGTACTGCAAGGTTTGTTGTTTGTTTGTTCTAAGAATCAAAGCAATGCGCAAGATTGTGATATGGTGATTCTGTAACTGGTGATCTAAGCTGATGTGACCACCCTGCAAGCACAGATAGATATTGTGATTAATTCAGTGCAATGTCGGCAAATGATACTAGCTAGTTGAATATCTGCATATGTAACCAAGTCTTGTGGGAATAATTACCAGTTTGGAGCCAGTTTCTGCTCGAATGCCTGCGGCGCCAGACGCATAATTGAGACCTTTAACAATGTCCTGTCCTATAGTTAGGAAATGTCTATAAACATACCCAAACTAAAAAAAGCCGGATGTCTATAAATAGTGAAACTGGCCAGAAACTCGTTTGTTATATTGCTATGGGTTTTGGCTCGAATTACTTGAAGCTTTAAAATGAGGGGCAATACTTGATTTTTGATACTAGAATTGTTCAAACGATGTTAGGAAATGTCTATAAATATACCTAAACTAGAAAAAGCCGGATGTCTGTAAATAGTGAAACTGGCCATCAACTGGCCAGAAACTCGTTTGCTATATACCTTTGGGTTTTGGCTCGAATTACGTGAAGCTGTAAAATGTGGGGCAGTACTTTATTTTTGATAATAGAATGGTTCAAAAGATGTTAGGAAATGTCTATAAACATACCCAAACTAGAAAAACCCGGATGTCTGGAAATAGTGAAACTGTATAGAAACTCCAGTATTATAGCTAGGGATTTTGTCTCGAATTACGTGAAGCTTTAAAATAAGGGGCAATACTTCATTTGTGATACTAGAATGGTTCAAAAGATGTTAGGAAATGTCTATAAACATACCCAAACTAGAAAAAGCCGGATGTCTATAAATAGTGAAACTGGCCAGAAACTCGTTTGTTATATAGCTATGGGTTTTGGCTCGAATTACTCGAAGCTTTAAAATGAAGGGCAATACTTCATATTTGATACTAGAATTGTTCAAACGATGTTAGGAAATGTCTATAAACATACCCAAACAAGAAAAAGCCGGATGTCTGAAAATAGTGAAACTGTATAGAAACTCCTGTGTTATAGCTAGGGATTTTGTCTCGAATTACGTGAAGCTTTAAAATAAGGGGCAATACTTCATTTGTGATACTAGAATGGTTCAAAAGATGTTAGGAAATGTCTATAAACATACCCAAACTATAAAAAGCCGGATGTCCGAAAATAGTGAAACTGGCTAAAAACTCGTGTGTTATAGCTAAGGATTTTGACTCGAATTTCGTGAAGATTTAAAATAAGGGGCAATACTTCATTTTTGATACTAGAATGGTTTAAAAGATGTTAGGAAATGTCTATAAACATACCAAACTAGTAAGAGCCGGATGTCTATAAAAAGTGAAACTGACCAGAAACTCATTTGCTATATAACTTTGGGTTTTGGCTCGAATTGGGTGAAACTTGAAAATAAAGGGCAATACTTCATTGTTGATACTAGAATGGTTCAAAAGATGTTAGGAAATGTCTATAAACATAACCAAACTAGAAAAAGCCGGATCTCTGTAAATATTGAAACTGGCCAGATCGACTCTTTTGCTATATATATAGCTATTTGTTTTGGCTCGAATTGGGTAAAACTTGAAAATAAAGGCAAACCTTCATTTTTGATAATAGAATGGTTCAAAAGATGTTAGGAAATGTCAATAAACATACCCAAACTAGAAAAAGCCGGATATCTATAAATAGTGAAACTGGCTAGAAACTCGTTTGCTATATAGCTTTGGGTTTTGGCTCGAATTACGTGAAGCTTTAAAATATGGGGCAATACTTTGTTTTTGATAATAGAATGGTTCAAAAGATGTTAGGAAATGTCTATAAACATACCCAAACTAGAAAAAGACGGATGTCCGAAAATAGTGAAACTAGCTAGAAACTCGTGTGTTATTGTTAGGGATTTTGGCTCGAATTAGGTGAAACTTGAAAATAAAGGGCAATACTTCATTTTTGATACAAGAATGGTTCAAAAGATGTTAGGAAATGTCTCCAAACATATCCAAACAAGAAAAAGCCGGATGTCTGAAAATAGTGAAACTGTATAGAAACTCCTGTGTTATAGCTAGGGATTTTGTCTCGAATTACGTGAAGCTTTAAAATAAGGGGCAATATTTCATTTGTGATACTAGAATGGTTTAAAAGATGTTAGGAAATGTCTATAAACATACCCAAACTATAAAAAGCCGGATGTCCGAAAATAGTGAAACTGGCTAAAAACTCGTGTGTTATAGCTAAGGATTTTGACTCGAATTTCGTGAAGCTTTAAAATAAGGGGCATTACTTCATTTTTGATACTAGAATGGTTCAAAAGATATTAGGAAATGTCTATAAAAATACCCAAACTAGAAAAAGTCGAATGTGTATTATAGTGAAACTGGTCAGAAACTCGTTTGCTATATAGCTTTGAGTTTTGGCTCGAATTACGTGAATCTTTAAAATGAGGGGAAATACTTCATTTTTGATACTAGAATGGTTCAATAGATGTTAGGAAATGTCTCCAAACATATCCAAACAAGAAAAAGCCGGATGTCTGAAAATAGTGAAACTGTATAGAAACTCCTGTGTTATAGCTAGGGATTTTGTCTCGAATTACGTGAAGCTTTAAAATAAGGGGCAATACTTCATTTGTGATACTAGAATGGTTCAAAAGATGTTAGGAAATGTCTATAAACATACCCAAACTATAAAAAGCCGGATGTCCGAAAATAGTGAAACTGGCTAAAAACTCGTGTGTTATAGCTAAGGATTTTGACTCGAATTTCGTGAAGATTTAAAATAAGGGGCAATACTTCATTTTTGATACTAGAATGGTTCAAAAGATGTTAGGAAATGTCTATAAACATACCAAACTAGTAAGAGCCGGATGTCTATAAAAAGTGAAACTGGCCAGAAACTCATTTGCTATATAACTTTGGGTTTTGGCTCGAATTGGGTGAAACTTGAAAATAAAGGGCAATACTTCATTGTTGATACTAGAATGGTTCAAAAGATGTTAGGAAATGTCTATAAACATAACCAAACTAGAAAAAGCCGGATCTCTGTAAATATTGAAACTGGCCAGATCGACTCTTTTGCTATATATATAGCTATTTGTTTTGGCTCGAATTGGGTAAAACTTGAAAATAAAGGCAAACCTTCATTTTTGATAATAGAATGGTTCAAAAGATGTTAGGAAATGTCAATAAACATACCCAAACTAGAAAAAGCCGGATATCTATAAATAGTGAAACTGGCTAGAAACTCGTTTGCTATATAGCTTTGGGTTTTGGCTCGAATTACGTGAAGCTTTAAAATATGGGGCAATACTTTATTTTTAATAATAGAATGGTTCAAAAGATGTTAGGAAATGTCTATAAACATACCCAAACTAGAAAAAGACGGATGTCCGAAAATAGTGAAACTGGCTAGAAACTCGTGTGTTATTGTTAGGGATTTTGGCTCGAATTAGGTGAAACTTGAAAATAAAGGGCAATACTTCATTTTTGATACAAGAATGGTTCAAAAGATGTTTGGAAATGTATATAAACATACCCAAACTAGAAAAAGCCGGATGTCTACAAATTGTGAAATTAGCGAGAAACTCGTTTGCTATATATCTTTAGGTTTTGGCTCGAATTACGTGAAGCTTTAAAATGAGGGGCAATACTTCATTTTTGATACTAGAATGGTTTAAAAGATGATAGGAAATGTCTCCAAACATATCCAAACAAGAAAAAACCGGATGTCCGAAAATAGTGAAACTGGCTAGAAACTCGTGTGTTATAGCAAGGGATTTTGGTTCGAATTTCGTGAAGCCTTAAAATAAGGGGCAATACTTCATTTTTGATAATAGAATGGTTCAAAAGATGTTAGAAAATGTCAATAAACATACCCAAACTAGAAAAGGCATGATGTCTATAAATAGTGAAACTGGCTAGAAACTCGTTTGCTATATAGCTTTGGGTTTTGTCTCGAATTACGTGAAGCTTTAAAATAAGGGGCATTACTTCATTTTTGATACTAGAATGGTTCAAAAGATGTTAGGAAATGTCTATAAACATACCAAAACTAGAAAAAGCCGAATGTCTATAAATAGTGAAACTGGGCAGAAACTCGTTTGCTATATAGCTTTGGGTTTTGGCTCGAATTACGTGAAGCTTTAAAAGGAGGGGCAATATTTCATTTTTGATACTAGATTGGTTCAAAAGATGATAGGAAATGTCTCGAAACATATCCAAACAAGAAAAAGCCGGATGTCCGAAAATAGTGAAACTGGCTAGAAACTCGTGTGTTATAGCAAGAGATTTTGGTTCGAATTTCGTGAAGCCTTAAAATAAGGGGCAATACTTCATTTTTGATAATAGAATGGTTCAAAAGATGTTAGGAATTGTCAATAAACATACCCAAACTAGAAAAAGCTGGATGTCTATAAATAGTGAAACTGGCTAGAAACTCGTTTGCTATATAGCTTTAGGTTTTTGCTCGAATTACGTGAAGCTTTAAAATATGGGGCAATACTTCATTTTTGATAATACAATGGTTCAAAAGATGTTAGGAAATGTCTATAAACATACCAAAACTAGAAAAAGTCGGATGTCTATAAATAGTGAAACTAGCGAGAAACTCGTTTGCTATGTAGCTTTGTTTTTGGCTCGAATTACGTGAAGCTTTAAAATGAGGGGCAATACTTCATTTTTAATACTAGAATGGTTCAAAAGATGTTAATAAATGTCTCTAAATATACAAAACTAGAAAAAGCCGGATGTCCGAAAATAGTGAAACTAGCTAGAAACTCATGTGTTATCTTTGGTTTTGGCTCGAATTACGTGAAGCTTTAAAATAAGGGGCAATACTTCATTTGTGATTATATAATGGTTCAAAAGATGTTAGGAAATGTCTATAAACATACCCAAATTAGAAAAAACCGGATGTCTATAAATATTGAAACTGGCCAGAAACTCGTTTGTTATATAGTTATGGGTTTTAGCTCGAATTACTTGAAGCTTTAAAATGGGGGGCAATACTTCATTTTTCATACTAGAATTGTTCAAATGATGTTAGGAAATGTCTATAAAGATACCCAAACAAGAAAAAGCCGGATGTCCGAATTAGTGAAACTGGCTAGAAACTCGTGTGTTATAGCTAGGGATTTAACCTCAAATTTTGTGAAGCTTTAAAATAAGGGACAATACTTCATTTTTGATACTAGAATGGTTCAAAAGATGTTAGGAAATGTCTATAAACATACCAAACTAGTAAGAGCCGGATGTCTATAAATAGTGAAACTGGCCAGAAACTCGTTTGCTATATAACTTTGGGTTTTGGCTCGAATTCGGTGAAACTTGAAAATAAAGGGCAATACTTCATTTTTGATACTAGAATGGTTCAAAAGATATTAAGAAATGTCTATAAACATAACCAAACTAGAAAAAGCCGGATGTCGGTAAATAGTGAAAATGGCCAGATCGACTCGTGTGCTATATAGATATTTGTTTTGGCTCGAATTGGGTGAAACTTGAAAATAAAGGCAAACCTTCATTTTTGATACTAGTATGGTTCCAAAGATGTTAGGAAATGTCTATAAACGTACCCAAACTAGAAAAAGCCGCATGTCTATAAATAGTGAAACTAGCCAGAAACTCGTTTGTTATATTGCTATGGGTTTTGGCTGGAATTACTTGAAGCTTTAAAATGAGGGGCAATGCTTCATTTTTGATACTAGAATTGTTCAAACGATGTTATAGGAAATGTCTATAAAGATACCCAAAGTAGAAAAAGCCGAATGTCTATAAATAGTGAAACTGGCCAGAAACTCGTTTGCTATATAGCTTTGGGTTTTGGCTCGAATTACGTGAAGCTTTAAAATGAGGGGCAATATTTCATTTTTGATACTAGAATGGTTCAAAAGATGTTAGGAAATGTCACCAAACATATCCAAACAAGAAAATGCCAGATGTCTGAAAATAGTGAAACTGTATAGGAAGTCCTGTATTATAGCTAGGGATTTTGTCTCGAATTACGTGAAGCTTTAAAATACGGGGCAATATTTCATTTGTGATACTAGAATGGTTCAAAAGATGTTAGGAAATATCTACAAACATACCCAAACTAAAGAAAACCGGATGTCTATAAATAGTGAAACTGGCCAGAAACTCGTTTGTTATATAACTATGGGTTTTGGCTCGAATTACTTGAAGCTTTAAAATACGGGGCAATATTTCATTTGTGATACTAGAATGGTTCAAAAGATGTTAGGAAATGTCTATAAACGTACCCAAACTAGAAAAAGCCGCATGTCTATAAATAGTGAAACTGGCCAGAAACTCGTTTGTTATATTGCTATGAGTTTTGGCTCGAATTACTTGTAGTTTTAAAATGAGGGGCAATACTTCATTTTTGATACTATAATTGTTCAAACGATGTTAGGAAATGTCTATAAACATACCCAAACTAGAAAAAGACGGTTGCCCGAAAATAGTGAAACTGGCTAGAAACTCGTGTGTTATTGTTAGGGATTTAGGCTCGAATTGGGTGAAACTTGAAAATAAAGGGCAATACTTCATTTTTGATACTAGAATGGTTCAAAAGATGTTAGGAAATGTATATAAATATACCCAAACTAGAAAAAGTCGGATGTCTATAAATAGTGAAACTAGCGAGAAACTCGTTTGCTATGTAGCTTTGTTTTTGGCTCGAATTACGTGAAGCTTTAAAATGAGGAGCAATACTTCATTTTTAATACTAGAATGGTTCAAAAGATGTTAATAAATGTCTCTAAACATACAAAACTAGAAAAAGCCGGATGTCTGAAAATAGTGAAACTGGATAGAAATTCCTATGTTATAGCTAGGGATTTTTTGTCGAATTACGTGAAGCTTTAAAATAAGGGGCAATACTTCATTTTTGATACTAGAATGGTTCAAAAGATGTTAGGAAATGTCTATAAAGATACCCAAACTAGAAAAAGCCGAATGTCTATAAATAGTGAAACTGGCCAGAAACTCGTTTGCTATATAGCTTTGGGTTTTGGCTCGAATTACGTGAAGCTTTAAAATGAGGGGCAATACTTCATTTTTGATAATAGAATTGTTCAAAAGATGTTAGGAAATGTGTATAAACATACCTAAACTAGAAAAAGCTGGATGTCTATAAATAGTGAAACTGGCTAGAAACTCGTTTGCTATGTAGCTTTGGGTTTTCGCTCGAATTATGTGAAGCTTTAAAATGTGGGGCAATACTTTATTTTTGATAATAGAATGGTTCAAAAGATGTTAGGAAATGTCTATAAACATACCTAAACTAGAAAAAGCCGGATTTCTATAAATAGTGAAACTAGCAAGAAACTCGTTTGCTATGTAGCTTTGTTTTTTACTCGAATTACGTGAAGCTTTAAAATGAGGGGCAATACTTCATTTTTGATACTAGAATTGTTCAAAAGATGTTAAGAAATGTCTCTAAACATACAAAACTAGAAAAAGCCGGATGTCTGAAAATAGTGAAACTGGATAGAAACTCCTGTGTTATAGCTAGGGATTTTGTCTCGAATTACTTGAAGCTTTAAAATAAGGGGCAATACTTCATTTTTGATACTAGAATGGTTCAAAAGATGTTAGGAAATATCTATAAACAAACCCAAACTAGAAAAAACCGGATGTCTATAAATAGTGAAACTGGCCAGAAACTCGTTTGTTATATAGCTATGGGTTTTGGCTCGAATTACTTGAAGCTTTAAAATGAGGGGCAATACTTCATATTTGACACTAGAATTGTTCAAACGATGTTAGGAACTGTCTATAAACATACCCAAACAAGAAAAAGCCGGATGTCTGAAAATAGTGAAACTGGCTAGAAACTCGTGTGTTATTGGTAGGGATTTTAGATCGAATTGGGTGAAACTTGAAAATAAATGGAAATACTTCATTTTTGATACTAGAATGGTTCAAAAGATGTTAGGAAATGTATATAAACATACCCAAACTAGAAAAAGCCGGATGTCTATTAATATTGAAATTAGCGAGAAACTCGTTTGCTATATATATTTGAGTTTTGGCTGGAATTACGTGAAGCTTTAAAATGAGGGGCAATACTTCATTTTTGATACTAGAATGGTTCAAAAGATGATAGGAAATGTCTCCAAACAAGAAAAAGCCGGATGTCCGAAAATAGTGAAACTGACTAGAAACTCGTGTGTTATAGCAAGAGATTTTGGTTCGAATTTCGTGAAGCCTTAAAATAAGGAGAAATACTTCATTTTGATAATAGAATGGTTCAAAAGATGTTAGGAAATGTCAATAAACATACCCAAACTAGAAAAAGCCGGATATCTATAAATAGTGAAACTGGCTAGAAACTCGTTTGCTATATAGCTTTGGGTTTTGGACGTGAAGCTTTAAAATATGGGGCAATATTTTATTTTTGATAATAGAATGTTCAAAAGATGTTAGGAAATGTCTATAAACATACCCAAACTAGAAAATGTCGGATGTCTATAAATAGTGAAACTAGCGAGAAACTCGTTTGCTATGTAGCTTTGTTTTTGGCTCAAATTACGTGAAGCTTTAAAATGAGGGGCAATACTTCATTTTTAATACTAGAATGGTTCAAAAGATGTTAATAAATGTCTCTAAACATACAAAACTAGAAAAAGCCGGATGTCCGAAAATAGTGAAACTGGATAGAAACTCATGTGTTATTGTTAGGGATTTTGGCTCGAATTACGTGAAGCTTTAAAATGAGGGGAAATACTTCATTTTTGATACTAGAATGGTTCAAAAGATGTTAGGAAATATCTATAAACATACCAAACTAGGAAGAGCCATATGTCTATAAATAGTGAAACTGGCCAGAAACTCGTTTGCTATATAACTATGGGTTTTGGCTCGAATTGGGTGAAACTCGAGAATAAAAGGCAATACATTATTTTTGTTATTAGACTGGTTTAAAAGATGTTAGTAAATGTCTATAAACATACCCAAACTAGAAAAATCTGGATGTCTATAAATAGTGAAACTGGCTAGAAACTCGTTTGCTATATAGCTTTGGGTTTTGGGTCGAATTACGTGAAGCTTTAAAATGAGGGCCAATACTTCATTTTTGATACTAGAATGGTTCAAAAGATGTTAGGAAATGTCTATAAACATACCCAAACTAGAAAAAGCCGGATGTCTATAAATAGTGAAACTGGCTAGAAACTCGTTTGCTATATAGATATGGGTTTTGGCTCGAATTGGGTGAATCTTGAAAATAAAGGGCAATACTTCAATTTTGATAGTATGGTTCAAAAGATGTTAGGAAATGTCTATAAACATACCCAAACTAGAAAAAGCCGCATGTCTATAAATAGTGAAACTGGCGATAGACTCGTTTGCTATATAGCTTTAGGTTTTGGCTCGAATTGGGTGAAATTTGAAAATAAAAGGCAATACTTCATTTTTGATACTAGAATGGTTCAAATAATGTTAAGAAATGTAAATAAACATACCCAAACTACAAAAAGACGGATGTCTGTAAATAGTGAAACTGGCCAGCAACTGGGCAGAAACTCGTTTGATATATAGCTTTGGGTTTTAGATCGAATTACGTGAAGCTTTAAAATGAGGGGCAATACTTCATTTTTGATAATAGAATTATTCAAAAGATGTTAGGAAATTTCTATAAACATACCCAAACTAGAAAAAGCCGGATGTCTATAAATAGTGAATTTAGCGAGAAACTCGTTTGCTATATAGATTTGGGTTTTGGCTCGAATTACGTGAAGCTTTAAAATGTGGGGTAATACCTCATTTTTTATACTAGAATGGTTCAAAAGATGTTAGGAAATGTCTCTAAACATACAAAACTAGAAAAAGCCGGATGTCTGAAAATAGTGAAACTGGATAGAAACTCCTGTGTTATAGCTAGGGATATTGTCTTGAATTACGTGAACCTTTAAAATAACGGGTAATACTTCATTTTTGATACTAGAATGGTTCAAAAGATGTTAGGAAATGTCTATAAACATACCCAAACTAGAAAAAGGCAAAAATATATAAATAGTGAAACTGGCAAGAAAATCGTTTGCTAGCTTTGGGTTTTGGCTCGAATTGGGTGAAACATGAAAATAAAGGGCAATACTTCATTTTTAAAACTAGAATTGTTCAAAAGATGTTAGGAAATGTCTATAAACATACCCAAACAAGAAAAAGCCGGATGTCTGAAAATAGTGAAATTGGCTAGAAACTCGTGTGTTATAGCTAGGGATTTTGGCTTGAATTTCGTGAAACTTTAAAATAAGGGGCAATACTTCATTTTTGATACTAGAATGGTTCAAAAGATGTTAGGAAATGTCTATAAACATACCCAAACTTGAAAAAGCCGGATGTCTATAAATATTGAAACTAGCCTGAAACTCGTTTGCCATATAGCTATGGGTTTTGGTTCGAATAGGGTGAAACTTGAAAATAAAGGGCAATACTTCATTTTTGATACTAGTATTGTTCAAAAGATGTTAGGAAATGTCTATAAACATACCAAAACTAGAAAAAGCCGGATGTCTATAAATAGTGAAACTGGCCAGAGACTCGTTTGCTATATAGCTTTGGGTTTTGGCTCGAATTACGTAAAGCTTTAAAATGAAGGGCAATACTTCATTTTTGATACTAGAATGGTTTAAAAGATGTTAGGAAATGTCTATAAACATACCCAAACTAGAAAAAGCCGGATGTCTATAAATTGTGAAACTGGCTAGAAACTCGTTTGCTATATAGCTATGGGTTTTGGCTCGAATTGGGTGAAACTTGAAAATAAAGGGCAATACTTCATTTTTGATACTAGAATGGTTCAAAAGATGTTAGGAAATGTCTATAAACATACCAAAACTAGAAAAACCGCATGTCTATAAATAGTGAAACTGACCATAGACTTGTTTGCTATATAGTTTTGGGTTTTGGCTCGAATTACGTGAAGCTTTAAAATGTGAGGCAATACTTCATTTTTGATAGTAGAATGGTTCAAAAGATTTTAGGAAATGTCTATAAACATACCCAAACAAGAAAAAACCGGATTTCTATAAATAGTGAAACTGGCCAGAAACTCGTTTGCTATATAGCTATGGGTTTTGGCTCGAATTGGGTGAAACTTGAAAATAAAGGGCAGTAATTCATTTTTGATCCTAGAATGGTTCAAACGATGTTAGGAAATGTCTATAAACATACCCAAACTAGAAAAAGCCGGATGTCTATAAATAGTGAAACTGGCTAAAAACTCGTTTGCTATATAGCTTTGGGTTTTGGCTCGAATTATGTGAAGCTTTAAAATGAGGGGCAATACTTCATTTTTGATACTAGAATTGTTCAAAAGATGTCAGGAAATGTCTCCAAACATACCCAAACAAGAAAAAGCCGGATGTCTGAAAATAGTGAAACTTGATAGAAACTCCTGTGTTATAGCTAGTGATTTTGTCTCGAATTACGTGAAGCTTTAAAATAAGGGGCAATACTTCATTTTTGATACTAGAATGGTTCAAAAGATTTTAGGAAATGTCTATAAACATACTCAAACTAGAAAAAGCCGGATGTCTATAAATAGTGAAACTGGCCAGAAACTCGTTTGCTATATAGCTATGGGTTTTGGCTCGAATTGCGTGAAACTTGAAAATAAAGGGCAATAATTCATTTTTGATCCTAGAATGGTTCAAAAGATGTTAGGAAATGTCTATAAACATACCCGAACTAAAAAAAGCCGGAGGGCGATTTATTGAGTTGAACTGTGGGTGCTAAGAGTAAGTGGCTGGGTGCCGAGGCCAGCTCTGTGTCAGCGTGGTCTCAGGATCCCGGAGTGGGTGGGGCTGTACGGATGGTCCCGGGACGGAGGAAGAGATGTATGGCCTCGGGAGAGGCACTGAGACCCGAGAGGAGGTGCCCAGGAGAGGGGTGTCAAGTGGGTCACTTGTGCTGGCATGTTCTGAGAGCAAGGTAAGCAAGGGAGGGGGGCCATGGGGGAAGGTCACGAGTCGGGACAATATCATGAGTTGGGACGAGACCACGAGTCGGGAGGTCGAATCCTTGGTTCCGGGTTCTGTACTAGGGATGGCAGGTATGTTCGTCTGGAAACTGGGGTGACTAGGGGAGTCCGCATGGGAACTCGTGAGACCAGGAGAGTCTACGGGGACTAGCGCTAACATGGGAGGGGGTGCCAAGCAGGCCCCAAAGGTGAATTCATGTCCTCGTGGCAAGGACCCGGGAGGAGGGTTCCGAAATTGGGGTCGCCCGACCAAGACCATATCCCTACCGGGACCGTGTCGCTGCTGGTCTCGCTACTCTGATGGGCGTCCATGATTTGTATCCTACGACAGGGAGAGAGGAGTCCCGGGAGGTCGCGGAGGGTGTCAGATCAGTTTTGGGTGGAGGGGGGTTGCTCACGGAACTGGATTGGATACGAACGTGGTTGACATACGAACCAAATATTGGACAGCGCCTATAGTCACATGGTTCGGAGAGAAGTATTCAGCCAGAGCCCAGTCATAGATGTGTAAATGCATGTAGCACAGAATATATGTGGCTGCTTGTGAACTCTGCATCCAACCCTTGGTTGATTGTGGAGGACGTGTAACTCAGTCTCAGGAAGGGGAGGTGCTGGGAGCAGGCTGTTGGGTTGCTGAGTGTTTGAGTTGTTGTGGCGGGAACCAGGAAGGGGAGGTGCCGGGAGAGATGTGTGTGTTTTTTTTCAGCCAGGAGAAAGGAGTCCCGGGAGGTCGGGATGGAGAGTTGTGTGTGGGAGTCCTCCAGGGGAACTCCCAGGGAAGTCCTTACGCGAGGGTTAAGACCAGAGGAGGCCGCGAGGGGCTGGCGAGGTAAGCGGAGTCCGCGAGGACTGGCATGACCAGGGGAGTCTGCGAGGGGCTGGCAAGACAAGGAGAGTCCGCAATGGGCTGGCGAGACCAGCGGAGTCCGCGACAATGTGTGTCCGCGAGGACTGGCGAGACAAGCCGGAGTCCACGAGGACTGGCAAGACCAGGAGAGTCCGCGATGGGCTGGTGAGACCAGCGGAGTCCGCGACAATATGAGTCTGCGATGGGCTGGCGAGACCATGAGAGTCCACGATGGGCTGGCGAGACCATATATAAGAGTCCGCGAGGATTGGCGAGACCAGGAGAGTCCGCGAGGACTGGTGAGACCAGGGGAGTCCGCGAGGACTGGCGAGATCAGGGGAGTCCGCGGGGGTCTCAGGAGAGATGTGCTGAGACATGGGTGGGTGTCCCCTGGAGAGAAGTATCAAGTGGGTGCCAAAGGTGAAGGCATGTCCCGGGAGGTCGGTGCCCGGGGGGAGGGTGCCAAGATTGGAGTCGCGAGACCAAGAGCATATCCCTGCTTCGGTTGAGGGAAGCTGGGTGTCTAGATCAGTTTTTTGGGCGCTGCTCACCGGCGCGTGGGCCTTGGCCGGAGGTCGGGGAGGCCACGCTGGATTCATTGGAAGACAGTGAGTATGATGGCTAGGAAGGTGAGCTACCTTGCGGTGGCACGCCCAAGCGAAGGAGAGAGAAAAAGTCAGATCTACTTTCTCTCTCCTCGTGATTTCTCTAAAACCAAGCCAGAAGGACTTATCACGGAGCGAAAATTAATGGGGTGAACTCCTTGTACGCGGGCAGGGAGAAGCTCGAGAAAAAGAGGAGGTTGGCGACCGGAAAAAGAAAATTTCCAGAGGGAAATCTGTGCAGATTATGGATATGCTCATGGTGAGCTATGTGAGGGTTGCCACTTGAGGCCCCTCCTTCTAGCGCCATTGTTTTGGCGAAATCTCTGAGGGGGGTGGATCACGCAGATGCAGGAACGTTATCTTCAAGCTCTCATAACCTGTCAATCATGAATAAACAGCGTCAGAGGGAAGACCGGGTGTTCTGGCCTTCGACCCTCCGATGTCTAAGTCAGCGTGAGTAGAAATAAGATGAGAATAGGGTGAAGATGGAGAGAATAAATGAGGGGTGAAGAGTGGTATTTATAGGGATATGGAGGATGCACCCTAAAAATACCACTTTGCCCTTATTAGAAGGTGTATTACCATTATGCCCTCAAGGAATAGTGTAGGTAAGATGGGCTTAGCTAAGACCCAAGCCCATTTTATGCGACGACACACGTCTTCTTAGACGAGTATGACCGATGTTCTACTATGTTCTAACACTCCTCAATAACATAAGAACTTGGTAAGCTGTAACTGGATTTTTAAGTTAAAGAAAAATTCATATGGGTCAATTGCAAACCACAAGGGAAGATTGGTTGCCAGAGGTTTCAGCCAAGAAGAAAGAGTGGATTATGATAAAACATTTAGTCCAGTAGTGAGGCATACCACAGTTAGATTATTTCTTTCTCTTCCAACATAGTTCAATTGGAAACTACATCAGATGGATGTGAAAAACGCCTTCCTTCATGGGGTACCTAAAGAAGAGGTCTACATGTCACAACCACAAGGTTTTGAGGACTCTGAGCATCCACATTATGTGTGAAGATTGGTTAAATTCCTCTATGGCTTAAAACAAGCTCCTAGAGCTTGGAATGAAAGATTTACCTCTTTCCTTTCATCTCTAGGATTTAAAGGCTCACACTAAGATCCTTCTCTCTTTGTCAAAGTTTTTGGGTCCTCTGTGGTCTATTTACTACTCTATGTTGATGATATCATTATGACAGGGAATGATGAAACTGAGATTGGTGTAGTGAAACTTGCCTTGCAGTTAGAGTTTGACATGAAAGATCTAGGTAGGCTACATTACTTTCTGGAACTACAAATTGAATATCCACCATATGGAGGGATCTTTATATCACAATCCAAATATGTTTCTAAAGTGATTATTAAAGCAGGAATTATTGGTAAGAAGAGTTGCTCAACTCCTTGCTTAACTTATGCCATACTGTTAAGAGATGATGGACCATTATTCAATGATGTTACACTTGCCTTGCAGTTCGAGTTTGACATGAAAGATCTAGGCAGGCTGCATTATTTTCTGGAACTACAAATTGAATATCCACCATCTGGAGGGATCTTTATATTCCAATCCAAATATGTTTCTGAAGTGATTATTAAAGCAGGAGTAATTAGTAAGAAGGGATGCTCAACTCCTTGCTTATCGTATGCCAAATTGTTAAGAGATGATGGACCATTATTCAATGATGTTACACACTACAAAAGCATTGTTGGATGCCTTCAATATTTGACCTTCTCAAGACTTGACATTGCATACAGTGTTAATACTGTGTGTCAGTTCATGCAAGTTCCAACTGAAGCTCACTATTCTGCAGTCAAACGAATCCTCATATACTTGATTGGTACTGTGAATTATGGGCTAACATATAAACCAACTCCTAACCTTGTTGAATTGAAGGCTTTTTCAGATGCAAATTGCGCAGGAGATCCTAATGACAGAAGATCAACCACTGGCTTTGTAATTTATCTTGGAAATTATCCCATTTCTTGGTGTTCCAAGAAACAACACTCAGTCTCTCATTCTTCTATTGAGGCTGAATATAGGGCCATGATAGGCACTGCAAGTGAGATTTTTTGGCTAAGACACCTGCTGTCAGACATCTATGTGAGTTTACCACTTCTTCTTCTACACTATGATAATGCATCATCTCTTTCTCTTGCCTCAAATCCCATTCAGAAGTCAAAGTGTAAACTTGTGGAGGTTGATATTCATTTTACAAGAGAGAAGGTTGTTAAGGGTGAGCTCAATCTTCAGTTTGTTCCCTCACTCAAACAGTTTACTGATATCTTTGTTTTGGCCACACCAGTAAGTCTGGGTATGCACAATCTTTTTAGTCGTTGCGGGCGTGCCACAGCGTGGACGCGGAATGTAGTGGTTGTAGTAGCAGGGTGCGCTTAGCCTTCTGCTTCTAATCAAGCGACTGAGGATGGAGAGAGCACCAACTCTACCGCAGGGTTCTTCAGATTCGCCTTGCGTACTGGGCAATGACTTACAGTAGTCCGTCTGAGCATCACAATATCGATACTTGATGTAAGATCGAGCAGAGCTTCAACTGGGAAGGGAGAGAAAAAGGACAAAGCTCCGGAGAGCGTATAGGGAAAAGAGAGCAAAGCTCCGGGTAGCTTGAAAGGAAAAGTTGCTAAGGCGAGGTGCTTAGCGTCTGAGTTCGACTAGGTCAATAGTTTTCTTTTGTTGAGTTGTTGTGTGTATAGAGATTTTAGTCCTTGGAGAACCCGCGAGCTCTTCTTATATAGTAGCTCGTTGCCAGGAGAGAAGTAATTGAGTACCACAAGGACACTATTCCACCCGTGCGGACCAACCATCTTGTGACACATGTCCAGTTTGCACACTCCACATAGGACAATGCCTCCGCGCTGCACAATTATAGACTCATATGCGGACTCAAACTTAACCCGCGAGGTGTCACAGTCTTTGTAGAAGACTATCTCACGTGCTCCTGATGCTTATCCCGCGTGCCTTTGAAGCCTGTTTATATTTTGCAGGCCCTTGCAGCTCGTGAGCCTTAATAGGCTTTTTCAAAAAAAGGACCACATGGATTGGCCCAAAACATGTCAAAGACTTGTAAGAGTCTTCAACGATAAATGTGGTGCACGCGGACTCCGCCTTTTGCTTGTTCGCGAAGTCTCCTACGTGAGCCAGTTCGCCTCGCCTTCTTGGTGAAGTCTCCTACGCGAAGTGTCACCTCGCCTCGCCTACGCGGAGTTATCTCGCAATTCTGCACGAAGTCCATTTTGCACGCGAACTGTGTAATTTGCACGAAATCCAGTTCGCACGCAAATTCTGTAATTTAGCTCTCGTGGTCTCACTGGCGGACCATTACTCGTAAACCCAAAGAATTTGGGCTCGCCGGTGTGACGTGGACTAAAAATTTAATTAATATTCACATAGACATTTACTGTCTAGTAAAATATTAATTTGGGCGTAAACAATCTTCACCAAAGGCCTCAATACTGCACATTTTGAATACATATGCTGCTACCTAGTGCTTGGTAACCCTAGCACTAGTTTGAGGGGGGCTGTTAAGATAATAGAGCTTAGTGAGCTAGATCAAAATGGTGAGCTCAATGAGCTAGGTAAAAATGCTGACAACCGTCTTGGTAAACAAGAAACTGATGCCATCAGTCGTAAAAACTCATCAGCTTGATCTTAGCTAAAAGGCACGTGAGTCTCAACCAAATAAGGTTGTCCTGAGTTACTGGTGTTCTTGTCATCTTTTATCATCCTATAGCAGGAGCATTCTCTTGGCCAAGAAGAAATGATCACAACCTTACATGTGGTTCATAACAGCTGTCAAGATTAGATATTTTGCAATTGTAACTCCACTCTCCTTGTTTTCTTGTCTTATATACACACACACACACACACACACACACACACATATATATATATATACAGTCATTCTCAGCTGCGGACGTCCGCACCAATGGTTTTGGTGCAGATTTTCATTTTTGCACCACTTTTTGATCGAATTTTTTCATCTCCACCGTCTAGTATCTAGATAATATTGTGTAGATCATCTCTATAAAATTTTAGCCAATTTAGTAATAGTTAAGGCCCTCAAAATTGCGTTTTTCTGTTATAAGCATGAACGGTTCATGTTTGACAAAATTCAGTCCGTCCATTTGTTTTTCGAGTTTGAGGACCTTAACTATTACCAAATTGGCTGAAATTTTACACAGATGATCTACATAATATTATCTAGATACTAGACGGTGGAGATGAAGAAATTCGATAGAAAAGTGGTGCAAAAATGAAAATCCGCACCAAAACCATTTGTGCGAACGTCTGTAGCTAAGAAGGGCTATATATATATATAGTGTTCTGCATTTCCCTTGTAATATCACCATCACTACTCATGTACAACTACTCTAATTTCAAATACAAGCAGTTTTTCCTTCCATCTTTCTCTACTGTAATTTTCTTGCCCTTGTTTGAGTAGTTTACAATATTCATTTCTTTCTTATCATAGAACTATTCCCGTCCTTTTTTGTGCAAGTTTTTTCATCTACTGTTAAGACTATAGACTGCATGATTTTGAGCAATTTGCAAACAAATCTTCCACCGCCTATTGAAGGTATTATCAACTTAATCTTTGTTGACTAGCTCTTTTTTTGAGATTTTGATTTCGGTTGTTCCAATTGCTTTTCTCATTGTTTTTAAGGTCTCCTAAAAGTAGGTATTCAAGCAACTTTCTGTCATTAGCATTCTTGATTAATTACATGAATGTTTGTATGCATGTATCTTTCTATGAGGATTTCGTATCAGTGCAACCATGTTTCGTATATACAGGACTAAAGTTGCAACCATATTTGCCCGGCTCTAGATGTGTAAGGCATATCATCATCTTGGCAATTGAATTTGCAGGTTTCCAAGTTTATGAGAAAGCTTTGGCAACAATTGAGAGGTACCAATTGTAGCCTCTCATTTCGGACCAGGTGCTTGTATGTGGATGAATTCTTTGAAGAAAGAAATCCTTGGGCAACTTGAGAACAATTTTCTTTTGCCTTCCTCGAACACTATGGAGCTGGTAGCATCACCAATATTCAAACTTCTTTGGCATGCTTGGAGCAGACTACAACAGTAGATGCTTTCATTGTTGCTTTTACAAAATTTTCTAGCAGAGCTTATGGATGGTCTGAAGCACAACTCTTGCCAAATTTCTTGGGAGGACTGAAACCTGAGATTCGTCATGATGTACAAGTCATGGAACCAAGAACTTTGGCGGAAGCACAAAGACTGGCACGGAGGTTTGAAGCAAAATTGAATGATTCTCAGCTACAGACTTTCTAGACCATCAGGTGCTTAGTCCTCACTACAAAAATTAATTCAGTTAGTCATGGAAGAATGCCGTCGCCAAGAGTCACTTTGTTGTTACCAAAAGGCAATAGCGCCGGCTTGGAAACAGCATTTTCACCGTCGCCATTGCTTCTGGCTACGGCAACGAGCCGTCGCCACCGTATTTGGCGACGACAAGCTACGACTACAAAGACCATTGTTTATTTGGCAACAGCAAGTGGTGACTGCTTGTACCGTCACAAATCACCCATGGGTGACAGCAATGACGGCAAATTGCCGTCACAAAGTTTAATTTATGAATTTTTTTAAAAAAATCTCGCAAGCATATAAGCATGCCAGATTTTTACTTTTAATTTTTCTTTTGGACAAAAGCTTTGAAAAAAGGATTAAACATATTGAAAAAGAATTGTCACATTCAATTATTAAATGCCCTCAAATGCCAATCTTGCATAAGAACTATATAGAAGAGTTTTGCGGATAAAACCTATACAAAAAGTAAATGAAGCTCTATACAAGAGTTTATAGAACAATTCAAAGTACTTCTTTTCCTCTACTTCAAGATTATATAAGAGATACGCTCACAGGTTTACAAACCAAAACTACAATGAAGTTAATAGCTCTTCAGTAGTATGTTTAGGCCTAGCACCAAGTCTTAATACACTTTGTTCAGAGTTGCAAATCATCTGAAATTGTAAGGCTGCAGCATGAGCAAAGTAAAGTACATAAATAAGACTACTATTGGTATATGATGATTAAGCAAACAGGTCTTTATAATCTACAAGAAATTGTTAATATGTCATTTCTCTAGTGTTAGTAAACTATATATGCATAGAACAATATGTCCATCATTGATGTGTTTTATTCAATTCCAAAAGTTTCACTACACATTAAAAAGCATTATCCTTTACATACTTCATAAAGTTGTCTAAACAACAAGCAAAACAGCTATTGCATATGCACCAGTCTATAACACCAAGCACAGGCTTCTTCAAGTATCATAGTAGATGCTTGAGCAACTATGTCACTCTAGGCATGTAACATTTAGCATTTAGGCCTAAACCCATTATTTCAAGAAATTGATTAGTGTAGTTTCAACACATTAATGAACTAGGCATATCTTTACACTTCACAGACACATGTATGTAGTGATAAACAAAAAACCACATACCGAAGAGTTGATGATGTCTTGAGTAGTTGCTGCACATAGAAGAGTAAAACTTATTTAGCTTGAGTTTGAGCAAATCATTCATTCAATATGTGATTATGAGAAATTAATATTGCATTAGCATTTTAGCTATAGGAGAAAACAATAAAAATGCACAATGCAAAGAACAGGAAATCATGTTGCACTTTGAGCCTAGGGAATGCCAATATCTTGATGTTTCTTAAGCAGATAAAATTTTACAATATAAAAACTGGGATACGATAAGGTGCTAAGATCATCTCTGCCGAATCCATCCACAAGATAGAAGATCAACCAAACATGTAAAAGTAATGTGAAACTACAAGAAATTCAAAGTGTAATCTAAACCTTTTTCCGTCATGAATAAATATGGGAAACAAAAGAAACATGTAGGTTCAACATCTAGAGTAAACATTTAGGATAATTAATTTCCAACAGTAGAATTTAGAGAGCAAAAAAGTTATGCAACTACCATCTTGTTCCTTGACAAAGCTAACAATAACAGGCTGATTAGTTGCATATTTGCATGTTTAATGCCCAACAAAAGTTGCTACTTTTCATCCCTGGTCACTAAAAGTTCATACCATTAAACAAGGTGTTTATGCAAATCATAAAACTTTAAATTTCAACATAGAAAAGAATGACAATTTACATATATATATATTCCACTAAGGGATCTTTTTTTTTACATATATGAGGGATGAGGGATTACACCAACAATTCGATCACAAAATCACATCTCCACCGTTCAATATGTAGTTCTATATGAGTAGATAACTTTTGCAAATTTTCAGAAATTTTGGTGAATTGATCTATATATAAGGACTAACAAACTGAACGGTGGAGATTCAAAACTATAATCGAAAAGTTGGTATAATCTTTCATCCCTCGTATAAACCAAAATAAGGGATCCCTTAGTGGAAAGACCATGTGTGTGTGTGTGTTGGTATAACACTCTAGATGATTAAGTTTACCACAAAATGTGACTACACTCATATGTTTGTTAGATACCAAATGCACCTAGCTGCCGAAAATGCTCTAAAATGATATGCAGTTATAGTCATCCTACTACAATAAGAACATGATCGAAGTCTTTACCATTTGTCATTCAATTAAAAGCACCCATAATTCATATATGTCTACTCAATAATACCACACATGCAACAACTATATAGTTCCTTACCAAATCTTCTTCTCCACAGTTGCAGTCCATAGTATATGCTTTCACTCATCATCATTTGCGCGCGTAGACGTCACCTACACGGGCACCAATGATTAATAACCACTTTTGACCAAATTCTTACTCAAAACAGAACCTGAGATAAACCTTACCTCTTCTCAGTCTTAACCAAATTGACCACCAACATCCCTCTTCAACACTTAACAGCTTCTACAGACCACCAACATCCCAATCATGAAAAGGGTCCTAAATCTATATGTTGTATTCACTATAATTGTATCCCTGTATCACAAATACCCACCATCAAATCTATATGTTGTATTCGCAATAATTGTATCCCTATAACAAAAATTGTATACCCACCATCAAAATTTAGAAACCCATCCAACCCAACACCAAGTGGAAATTACATTTAAACTATATTCAACACTCCAAACTAACAAAACAAAAACCAATAGAAATTTTTTCAGTTCTATAGTTTCTTTTTCAAAAATTTTGTGTAGAAGGATACAACTTACAAGAATACTCGACAAGGTTATATGGTGTCTCATAGCATAAAGCTTTATTGACAAACCTCCATCATGGCACCATAAAGCAACATCTCCGCCAAACACCAATATGAATGAAATCACTAATTTCACCAGCGAACTCAGACTGCAATTCAGCAATACTGTTCCTCTGAAACACCCAAGACAACACCAAAATACATGTGACAAATACACTAAGAATGGACCTGTGGTTCTTCACATATTCATTAGTGGCAAGTAGAAACTAACAAACTCGTTTTGCCTAGCGGTGGTCCCATGACATCATTCCATCTAAAGCAGACCAGATACTCCGGCACTAGAATAGTTAAGAGTTCATTTCGCTTACTTGCTGTTCCAAATTGTGATCTTCTCTTGGGTGCTCCTTGGCTTGAGTCGTTAGGGATGATGGGGTGGCACTTCTTGGAAAAAATGATGATTTTTCAGCAGAGTGGTCGCTGCCATGTTTTAAAGGGATTACGGCGTCGTCCTGAGCAATGCAGCGATTGTTCGCTGCTCTTTTGCGCAGCTGGATCAGGGTGTTATACCACAAGGCCCAACTGAAGAGAGCAGTACAATACAAGACCCCCAGGTGCAACAGTTGATAGAGAATTTTCAAGTGTTGTTTGCAGTACCAAAAGAATTGCCTCCAATACGATCCGTTGATCACCGTATTCCTCTGAAGCCTAATACAGGTCCAGTCAATGTTCGACCTTGTCGTTATCCACATTCACAAAAATCAGAGTCGGAGTCACAAGTCAGTGAAATGCTTTCTACCGGCCTCATTCGTCCAAGTTGGAGTCCGTTTTCTTCTCCGGTTCTCTTGGTTCGAAAGAAAGAAGGGACATGGAGATTCTGTGTTAATTATCGTAGTCCCAACGAAGCCACAATTAAGGACCGATTTCCTATTCCGGTGGTGGATGTTTCTCTAAATTGGATTTACGTGCTGGCTATCATCAAATAAGGATGTATGAAGAGGATATCCACAAGACGGTTTTTCGCACGCATGAAAGACATTATGAATTTGTGGTTATGCCGTTCGGTCTATCGAATGCACCTTTAACTTTCCAAGCACTCATGAATCACATATTCCGATCCATTATACGAAAGTATGTTCTTGTGTTCTTCGATGATATTCTGGTATATAGCCCTGATTTGCCTTCTCATTTATTTCACTTGGAGGAAGTTTTCAAGTTATTGGAGGAAGGTGTTACAATGCATTGAAGGTTAAAATTTCAAAATGCAAATTTGCTGCTAAATTTGTACAATACCTTGGCCACATTATCTCTGAGGAAGGTGTTGCAATGGATCAAGAGAAGATATTATGCTTGAAAGAATGGCCAAAGCCTACTACAATAAAAGGATTGCGCGGCTTCTTGGGTTTAGCCGGGTATTATAGAAGGTTTGTACAAGGATTTGGTCAGATTGCTCAGCCTTTAAATGCAATGTTGAAGCATGACATCTTCAAGTGGACTCCTTTAGCAGAACAAACTTTTGAGAAGTTGAAAGACGCCGTGACTTCTGCTCCTGTGCTGGCTATGCCAAATTTTCAGGAACCTTTTTTCTTGGAGACAGATGCTAGTGGTGTCGGAATTGGCGCAGTCCTCTCACAAAACAAACATCCAGTGGCCTATATGAGTAAAACTCTTTCTCCTAAAAATCAAGCATTATCTGTTTATGATAAGGAGATGATGGCTATCCTATATGCAGTGGAGAAGTGGCGTCCTTATCTTTTGGGGAGTAAGTTTACCATTATCACTGATCAATGTACCTTGAAGCATTTACTGGATCAACGCATTTCTACTCCTTCTCAACATAAATGGGTTGCAAAATTACTTGGTTACGATTATACCATTGAGCATAGACCGGGATTGTTAAACACAGTACCTGATGCTTTGTCAAGACAGTCTGAACTATTGGCGTTGCAGTCTATCTCTGCTCCGGTATTTGGAAGTTTGAACCTCATCAGACAAGCTTGTGACTTTCTACTCCTTCTCAACATAAATGGGTTGCAAAATTACTTGGTTAGGATTATACCATTGAGTATAGACCGGGATTGTTAAACACAGTACCTGATGCTTTGTCAAGACAGTCTGAACTAGTTTCGCGGTATGAATGTCATCCTTGTTGTGGTTGATCGTCTTTCCAAGTATGGTCATCTCATTCCAATTGTTCATCCTTACACTACTTCCCAAATTGCTGCTGTGTTTGTCAAAGAGGTGTTTCGATTGCATGGAATGCCCCGTTCGACTGTCTCTGATCGTGATCCTATCTTCATAAGTCATTTCTGGACTTTTTTTTTTCAAGTTGCAAGGAAGTACTCTTTGTCGCAGCTCTGCGTATCATCCTAAATCCTCAATCCGACGGTCAGACGAAAATTGTTAATTGAACTCTGGAGCACTACCTTCGATGTTTTGTTGCGGACAAGCCTGCATCTTGGAGTGAATTGATTCATTGGGCGGAGTGGTGGTATAATACCACGTTTCACTCCACTATCAAAATGATTCCCTTTGAAGCGTTATACGGCCGTCCTCCTCCATCTATACAACGGTACTACGGTACTTGCCTGGTTCCACTACTGTCCAAGCCGTTGACACTGCTCTTCGTTCTAGAGATGAACTACTGCGGTCATTGAAACACAGCATGCATTTGGCTCAAAATCGTATAAAACAACAGGCTGAAGGGGTTTACCTTCGTCTGCATCCTTACAAGCAAAGTTCTTTGTCGAAGCATACTCCTCATAAGCAAGCTCCAAAATATTTTGGACCATTTCGTGTTCTGGAACGAATTGGTTCCGTCGCCTATTGGTTGGATTTGCGGGCTTCTTCAAAGGTTCATCCGGTGTTCCATGTTTCTTAGTTGAGGATTGGTCACTCTGTTCCCACATTGCAGATTTTGCCTCCTGTGGATAAGCACGGTCGTTTTACATGGAATCCATTCAAAGTCTTGGATATGGCTGTGCTTACCAACCAGGGCAGATCAGAAACTTACTGTCTTCTTCAATAGACGGGGATGCCTGAAGAAGATGCGACTTGGGAACCTGCTAAAGCTATTATGGCTCGGTTTCCTCAGTTCGGTAGCCGTGGACGGCTTGCCTCTCAAGGGGGCGGTATTGATGCGATGCAGTCGCTGCAGCTACACTCCTTGTTCTGTTGCACCTCCTATTCTATCTTAGCTCCATGTCTGTATTAGGTTTGGGTCATTATGCCCAGTTTGTATGAGGTCCATCTGACCCAATAGTAGGAGTAGTTATCAAAAGCAGTAACTTTCTCTTGATATATATTTCTATTATGTAAACCGTATGGATATGAATGAAGAAAGCTTAGAGCATCTCCTGTGAATGTGTTATAATTTTTTGTCAAATTTGAATATGACATATGAGGTGGATTTTGACATAATTGACAATTTTTCATGAAGAAGTTTATTGAACACAAACTACCTCTTTGACCAAAACAAGAACGAGAACTACCTCCAGCTCTTTCTCACCGATCCACCACACAGTCACACACCAAATAGAACTCATCTTCACTTCAATTGATTTCTCCACGACTCCACCACCACTCCTCTTCTCGATCATTCTCCTTCTCCGTCAATCGCGATCTCGATACCGCGACCGTGGGTGACAATCGCGGAAACTTATCGTAGCTACCACCATTTCAATCCACCGACAGTGGCCAAGAATGAAAACTTATCGTAGCTACCACCTCAATGTAGGACCATGAAACATGAATTCTGTGGTCACGTATCATTACGAAGTTGGTTGAGAAGATGAAGCAATCAGTTTCAGACAAGGCTAGGGTTACGAGCGTTTTCGACCCTTCATTTCTCATCACAATGAAAGAAGGAAACTTAATCAGTATGACGTAGCTAGCCCTGAAACATTGCTTGGCACATTATAAAAGCAAGAGCTCTAAACCATTTTGGCTCGGCGGCGTCTCTCGGACTAAAGGTATATAATTATTAGTACTTATTTCCGGTGTGGAGATATCTTTGCTTTCTAGGATGTTCAACATTGATTGATGACATGCAACTTCATCTGAAAAAATGGCAGATATATTGCTAGCAGGAATATGGCGGTCAACGTTAGGCTGATGGAGTCGACAGTGGTCAGGCCAGCGACGGAGACACCTCGGCAGTCATTGTGGCTCTCGAACATGGACTTGGTGCAGCCCAGCACTCACACTCCTAGTATTTATATCTACAATAAGCCAAAAGGTGCAGACAAGGTCGACATGGCTGTCCTCAAGGACGCGCTCAGCAAGGCACTTGTGCCCTTTTACCCTTTGGCCGGCCGCCTGAAGCAAAAAATGGACGAGGGCGACAAGGGTCGACGTCGTCTCGAAATAGATTGCAATGCGGAGGGAGCCTTGTTTGTTGTGGCCGATAGCAGGTCTTGCATAGATGACTTGGGCGATTTTGCACCCACTCCCGAGTTCGGGAGAGGGATCCTCCCTACCGTTGATTATTCCGGCGGTATATCTTCTTATCCTCTGTTGCTGGTTCAGTTCACCTACTTCAAATGCGGTGGAGTGGCTCTTGGTGTTCGCCTAGATCATCATTTAGCAGATGGATTATCTGCTCTTCACTTTATAAATACATGGTCTGATATTGCTCGTGGTGTGGACATTGTAATCCCACCAACGATCGACAGGACATTACTTCGTGCTCGAGATCAACCTCGGACTTTACTCGACCACAATCACCACATTGTATACCAACCTCCTAATAACCATGGAACGACTGGGGCAGAAACAGTCGTCTCGATTTTTACATTTACCAGGGAGCAGCTCAACATCTTGAAAGCTATGTCGACCATGACTAAGGAGGAAGACAATGAGATGAAGTATACGTCATTTGAGGTGTTTGCAGGTCATGTATGGAGATGTGCCTGCAAGGCACGTGAACTAGCTAATGATCAAGAAACCAAGTTATACTTTGCTGTGAACGGAAGGACCAGACTGCAACCCCCACTCCCACCTGGTTACTTTGGTAATGTGATTTTCAGAGCCGCAGCAACAGCCGTAGCAGGGGATCTTATATCAAAACCACTATCGTACGCCGCATGCTGCATTCACAATACTGTGGTGCGTATGGACGATGACTATCTTCGATCAGCACTCGACTATCTTGAACTTGAGCAGCGACATCGGGATCTGTCAAGCCTTGCTCATGGGACTGATGTTAGGTGCCCTAATCTTGGGATAACTAGCTGGTTTACGCTGCCGCTCTATGATGCTGACTTTGGATGGGGGCGACCGATTTTCATGGGTCGTGCTGGGAATCCAAGGGAAGGGAAGGCATACATGATACCAACCGCTACTAATGATGGAAGTTTATCGCTATGCATCAATCTGGAGTCCCAGCATATGAAATCATTTTCCAAGTTGGTTTATGACATATGATCATTAAGTAATGAGGAAGATCAATCACAAGATGTTTGAGATGTTAGAATCCTTTCTTCTTTTTTTCTCTTTTTTTTTGAATAAATGTTAAAATCCTTTCATGTGTGAGATGTGTATGTTTAGTAATTTGATGGACTGGTATTCATTTATATTCTACCAGGTCAAATTTATTATGATGAGAGATTAAACCAAGGGAATGACATGTATATATCCTGTGAAAACATGTTTTAATTTATTTTCTTAATTAGTTCATCATCTCAAAATATTGAGAAAGTTTCTTTTTCATATCATGATTTCTACGAAAAGTTATTATACTATCTTATACTACTCTCAGATCGAGGTGCTCTATGCGACTATGCATATGAACTTAAAGCTATGAAAAATGTGTACACAAAAACAAGAGGTCCAACTCGATCGCATCCCAACAATACATGAAGCAAAATCATTTACAGATCGTTTCAGAAAAAAAAAAAAAAAAAAAATTCACAGATAAGATGATTTGTTGCTTCCGAAACACGGGTTTGTCTGCAGTTACATACTTACATTAGAGATAAGCAAAAACATTCAAGTATAAGATACTAGCTAGTAGCAACATATAAGACTTCAGTTTCTCGATTGAAATAGTCCCATCGATTGTAGTTGTTATCACTTGGTCATGGAGTGCAGATACAAGATACCGATTTATCTCTCAGAAGTTAGAACCATATATAAGAGATTTTTCATGAACAATGTATCATTTGCAACAATGTAGAGAGACTTCTCATTTCTCAAAAAGTAAAAAATAAGAGCGATAATTCATTTTGCATTATATTTCCTTAACAAAACATTCTACATAAAGCTATTCAGTATAAATTTGGATACCTTGTTGTGGCTACATGAAAGATGCCGAGCAGAAATAAGGGACACTATGTAAAGGGACAATGAATTTTTCTTTTTGCATTTACCGCACCGTCACAGGGCCATCTTGTTTCATCTTAATGAGACTGCTTTCTATATATGTTTCTCAAGACCGGTTTATAGCTGCCATACATTAGATGAAATTTATCTTACCTGAGTCGAAAAGTTGGTATAATCCTTCATCCCTCGTATAAACCTTAATAAGGGATCCCTTAGTGGAAAGACCATGTGTGTGTGTGTTGGTATAACACTCTAGATGATTAAGTTTACCACAAAATGTGACTACACTCATATGTTTGTTAGATACCAAATGCACCTAGCTGCTGAAAATGCTCTAAAATGATACGCAGTTATAGTCATCCTACTACAATAAGAACATGAAGTCTTTACCATTTGTCATTCAATTAAAAGCACCCATAATTCATATATGTCTACTCAATAATACCACACATGCAACAACTATATAGTTCCTTACCAAATCTTCTTCTCCACAGTTGCAGTCCATAGTATATGCTTTCACTCATCATCATTTGCGTAGACGTCACCTACACGGGCACCAATGATTAATAACCATTTTTGACCAAATTCTTACTCAAAACAGAACCTGAGATAAACCTTACCTCTTCTCAGTCTTAACCAAATTGACCACCAACATCCCTCTTCAACACTTAACAGCTTCTACAGACCACCAACATCCCAATCATGAAAAGGGTCCCAAATCTATATGTTGTATTCACTATAATTGTATCCATGTATCACAAATACCCACAATCAAATCTATATGTTGTATTCGCAATAATTGTATCCCTATAACAAAAATTGTATACCCACCATCAAAATTTAGAAACCCATCCAACCCAACACCAAGTGGAAATCACATTTAAACTATATTCAACACTCCAAACTAACAAAACAAAAACCAATAGAAATTTTTTCAGTTCTATAGTTTCTTTTTCAAAAATTTTGTGTAGAATGATACAACTTGCAAGAATACTCGACAAGGTTATATGGTGTCTCATAGCATAAAGCTTTATTGACAAACCTCCATCATGGCACCATAGAGCAACATCTCCGCCAAACACCAATCTGAATGAAGTCACTAATTTCACCAGCGAACTCAGACTGCAATTCACCAATACTGTTCCTCTGAAACACCCAAGACAACACCAAAATACAGGTGACAAATACACTAAGAATGGACCTGTGGTTCTTCACATATTCATTAGTGGCAAGTAGAAACTAACAAACTCGTTTTGCCTAGCGGTGGTCCCATGACATCATTCCATCTAAAGCAGACCAGATACTCCGGCACTAGAATAGTTAAGAGTTCATTTCGCTAACTTGCTGTTCCAAATTGTGATCTTCTCTTGGGTGCTCCTTGGCTTGAGTCGTTAGGGATGATGGGGTGGCACTTCTTGGAAAAAATGATGATTTTTCAGCAGAGTGGTCGCTGCCATGTTTTAAAGGGATTACGGCGTCGTCCTGAGCAATGCAGCGATTGTTCGCTGCTCTTTTGCGCAGCTGGATCAGGGTGTTATACCACAAGGCCCAACTGAAGAGAGCAGTACAATACAAGACCCCCAGGTGCAACAGTTGATAGAGAATTTTCAAGTGTTGTTTGCAGTACCAAAAGAATTGCCTCCAATATGATCCGTTGATCACCGTATTCCTCTGAAGCCTAATACCGGTCCAGTCAATGTTCGACCTTATCGTTATCCACATTCACAAAAATCAGAGTCGGAGTCACAAGTCAGTGAAATGCTTTCTACCGGCCTCATTCGTCCAAGTTGGAGTCCGTTTTCTTCTCCGGTTCTCTTGGTTCGAAAGAAAGAAGGGACACGGAGATTCTGTGTTAATTATCGTAGTCTCAACGAAGCCACAATTAAGGATCGATTTCCTATTCCGGTGGTGGATGTTTCTCTAAATTGGATTTACGTGCTGGCTATCATCAAATAAGGATGTATGAAGAGGATATCCACGAGACGGCTTTTCGCACGCATGAAAGACATTATGAATTTGTGGTTATGCCGTTCGGTCTATCGAATGCACCTTTAACTTTCCAAGCACTCATGAATCACATATTCCGATCCATTATACGAAAGTATGTTCTTGTGTTCTTCGATGATATTCTGGTATATAGCCCTGATTTGCCTTCTCATTTATTTCACTTGGAGGAAGTTTTCAAGTTATTGGAGGAAGGTGTTACAATGCATTGAAGGTTAAAATTTCAAAATGCAAATTTGCTGCTAAATTTGTACAATACCTTGGCCACATTATCTCTGAGGAAGGTGTTGCAATGGATCAAGAGAAGATATTATGCTTGAAAGAATGGCCAAAGCCTACTACAATAAAAGGATTGCGCGGCTTCTTGGGTTTAGCCGGGTATTATAGAAGGTTTGTACAAGGATTTGGTCAAATTGCTCAGCCTTTAAATGCAATGTTGAAGCATGACATCTTCAAGTGGACTCCTTTAGCAGAACAAACTTTTGAGAAGTTGAAAGACGCCGTGACTTCTGCTCCTGTGCTGGCTATGCCAAATTTTCAGGAACCTTTTTTCTTGGAGACAGATGCTAGTGGTGTCGGAATTGGCGCAGTCGTGTCACAAAACAAACATCCAGTGGCCTATTTGAGTAAA
This sequence comes from Fragaria x ananassa, assembly GCA_034370585.1. NCBI lineage: Eukaryota > Viridiplantae > Streptophyta > Magnoliopsida > Rosales > Rosaceae > Fragaria > Fragaria x ananassa. The sequence goes on along the minus strand of CP139764.1, from coordinate 3,361,701 downwards.
ACTCTTTCTCCTAAAAATCAAGCATTATCTGTTTATGATAAGGAGATGATGGCTATCCTATATGCAGTGGAGAAGTGGCGTCCTTATCTTTTGGGGAGTAAGTTTACCATTATCACTGATCAATGTACCTTGAAGCATTTACTGGATCAACGCATTTCTACTCCTTCTCAACATAAATGGGTTGCAAAATTACTTGGTTACGATTATACCATTGAGTATAGACCGGGATTGTTACACAGTACCTGATGCTTTGTCAAGACAGTCTGAACTATTGGCGTTGTAGTCTATCTCTACTCCGGTATTTGGAAGTTTGAACCTCATCAGACAAGCTTGTGACTTTCTACTCCTTCTCAACATAAATGGGTTGCAAAATTACTTGGTTATGATTATACCATTGAGTATAGACCGGGATTGTTAAACACAGTACCTGATGCCTTGTCAAGACAGTCTGAACTAGTTTCGCGGTATGAATGTCATCCTTGTTGTGGTTGATCGTCTTTCCAAGTATGGTCATCTCATTCCAATTGTTCATCCTTACACTACTTCCCAAATTGCTGCTGTGTTTGTCAAAGAGGTGTTTCGATTGCATGGAATGCCCCGTTCGACTGTCTCTGATCGTGATCCTATCTTCATAAGTCATTTCTGGACTTTTTTTTTCAAGTTGCAAGGAAGTACTCTTTGTCGCAGCTCTGCGTATCATCCTCAATCCTCAATCCGACGGTCAGACGAAAATTGTTAATTGAACTCTGGAGCACTACCTTCGATGTTTTGTTGCGGACAAGCCTGCATCTTGGAGTGAATTGATTCATTGGGCGAAGTGGTGGTATAATACCACGTTTCACTCCACTATCAAAATGATTCCCTTTGAAACGTTATACGGCCGTCCTCCTCCATCTATACAACGGTACTTGCCTGGTTCCACTACTGTCCAAGCCGTTGACACTGCTCTTCGTTCTAGAGATGAACTACTGCGGTCATTGAAACACAGCATGCATTTGGCTCAAAATCGTATAAAACAACAGGCTGAAGGGGTTTACCTTCGTCTGCATCCTTACAAGCAAAGTTCTTTGTCGAAGCATACTCCTCATAAGCAAGCTCCAAAATATTTTGGACCATTTCGTGTTCTGGAACGAATTGGTTCCGTCGCCTATTGGTTGGATTTGCGGGCTTCTTCAAAGGTTCATCCGGTGTTCCATGTTTCTTAGTTGAGGATTGGTCACTCTGTTCCCACATTGCAGATTTTGCCTCCTGTGGATAAGCACGGTCGTTTTACATGGAATCCATTCAAAGTCTTGGATATGGCTGTGCTTACCAACCAGGGCAGATCAGAAACTTACTGTCTTCTTCAATAGACGGGGATGCCTGAAGAAGATGCGACTTGGGAACCTGCTAAAGCTATTATGGCTCGGTTTCCTCAGTTCGGTACCCGTGGACGGCTTGCCTCTCAAGGGGGCGGTATTGATGCGATGCAGTCGCTGCAGCTACACTCCTTGTTCTGTTGCACCTCCTATTCTATCTTAGCTCCATGTCTGTATTAGGTTTGGGTCATTAGGCCCAGTTTGTATGAGGTCCATCTGACCCAATAGTAGGAGTAGTTATCAAAAGCAGTAACTTTCTCTTGATATATATTTCTATTATGTAAACCGTATGGATATGAATGAAGAAAGCTTAGAGCATCTCCTGTGAATGTGTTATAATTTTTTGTCAAATTTGAATATGACATATGAGGTGGATTTTGACATAATTGACAATTTTTCATGAAGAAGTTTATTGAACACAAACTACCTCTTTGACCAAAACAAGAACGAGAACTACCTCCAGCTCTTTCTCACCGATCCACCACACAGTCACACACCAAATAGAACTCATCTTCACTTCAATTGATTTCTCCACGACTCCACCACCACTCCTCTTCTCGATCATTCTCCTTCTCCGTCAATCGCGATCTCGATACCGCGACCGTGGGTGACAATCGCGGAAACTTATCGTAGCTACCACCATTTCAATCCACCGACAGTGGCCAAGAATGAAAACTTATCGTAGCTACCACCTCAATGTAGGACCATGAAACATGAATTCTGTGGTCACGTATCATTACGAAGTTGGTTGAGAAGATGAAGCAATCAGTTTCAGACAAGGCTAGGGTTACGAGCGTTTTCGACCCTTCATTTCTCATCACAATGAAAGAAGGAAACTTAATCAGTATGACGTAGCTAGCCCTGAAACATTGCTTGGCACATTATAAAAGCAAGAGCTCTAAACCATTTTGGCTCGGCGGCGTCTCTCGGACTAAAGGTATATAATTATTAGTACTTATTTCCGGTGTGGAGATATCTTTGCTTTCTAGGATGTTCAACATTGATTGATGACATGCAACTTCATCTGAAAAAATGGCAGATATATTGCTAGCAGGAATATGGCGGTCAACGTTAGGCTGATGGAGTCGACAGTGGTCAGGCCAGCGACGGAGACACCTCGGCAGTCATTGTGGCTCTCGAACATGGACTTGGTGCAGCCCAGCACTCACACTCCTAGTATTTATATCTACAATAAGCCAAAAGGTGCAGACAAGGTCGACATGGCTGTCCTCAAGGACGCGCTCAGCAAGGCACTTGTGCCCTTTTACCCTTTGGCCGGCCGCCTGAAGCAAAAAATGGACGAGGGCGACAAGGGTCGACGTCGTCTCGAAATAGATTGCAATGCGGAGGGAGCCTTGTTTGTTGTGGCCGATAGCAGGTCTTGCATAGATGACTTGGGCGATTTTGCACCCACTCCCGAGTTCGGGAGAGGGATCCTCCCTACCGTTGATTATTCCGGCGGTATATCTTCTTATCCTCTGTTGCTGGTTCAGTTCACCTACTTCAAATGCGGTGGAGTGGCTCTTGGTGTTCGCCTAGATCATCATTTAGCAGATGGATTATCTGCTCTTCACTTTATAAATACATGGTCTGATATTGCTCGTGGTGTGGACATTGTAATCCCACCAACGATCGACAGGACATTACTTCGTGCTCGAGATCAACCTCGGACTTTACTCGACCACAATCACCACATTGTATACCAACCTCCTAATAACCATGGAACGACTGGGGCAGAAACAGTCGTCTCGATTTTTACATTTACCAGGGAGCAGCTCAACATCTTGAAAGCTATGTCGACCATGACTAAGGAGGAAGACAATGAGATGAAGTATACGTCATTTGAGGTGTTTGCAGGTCATGTATGGAGATGTGCCTGCAAGGCACGTGAACTAGCTAATGATCAAGAAACCAAGTTATACTTTGCTGTGAACGGAAGGACCAGACTGCAACCCCCACTCCCACCTGGTTACTTTGGTAATGTGATTTTCAGAGCCGCAGCAACAGCCGTAGCAGGGGATCTTATATCAAAACCACTATCGTACGCCGCATGCTGCATTCACAATACTGTGGTGCGTATGGACGATGACTATCTTCGATCAGCACTCGACTATCTTGAACTTGAGCAGCGACATCGGGATCTGTCAAGCCTTGCTCATGGGACTGATGTTAGGTGCCCTAATCTTGGGATAACTAGCTGGTTTACGCTGCCGCTCTATGATGCTGACTTTGGATGGGGGCGACCGATTTTCATGGGTCGTGCTGGGAATCCAAGGGAAGGGAAGGCATACATGATACCAACCGCTACTAATGATGGAAGTTTATCGCTATGCATCAATCTGGAGTCCCAGCATATGAAATCATTTTCCAAGTTGGTTTATGACATATGATCATTAAGTAATGAGGAAGATCAATCACAAGATGTTTGAGATGTTTGAATCCTTTCTTCTTTTTTTCTCTTTTTTTTTTTGAATAAATGTTAAAATCCTTTCATGTGTGAGATGTGTATGTTTAGTAATTTGATGGACTGGTATTCATTTATATTCTACCAGGTCAAATTTATTATGATGAGAGATTAAACCAAGGGAATGACATGTATATATCCTGTGAAAACATGTTTTAATTTATTTTCTTAATTAGTTCATCATCTCAAAATATTGAGAAAGTTTCTTTTTCATATCATGATTTATACGAAAAGTTATTATACTATCTTATACTACTCTCAGATCGAGGTGCTCTATGCGACTATGCATATGAACTTAAAGCTATGAAAAATGTGTACACAAAAACAAGAGGTCCAACTCGATCGCATCCCAACAATACATGAAGCAAAATCATTTACAGATCGTTTCAGAAAAAAAAAAAAAAAAAAAACATTCACAGATAAGATGATTTGTTGCTTCCGAAACACGGGTTTGTCTGCAGTTACATACTTACATTAGAGATAAGCAAAAACATTCAAGTATAAGATACTAGTAGCAACATATAAGACTTCAGTTTCTCGATTGAAATAGTCCCATCGATTGTAGTTGTTATCACTTGGTCATGGAGTGCAGATACAAGATACCGATTTATCTCTCAGAAGTTAGAACCATATATAAGAGATTTTTCATGAACAATGTATCATTTGCAACAATGTAGAGAGACTTCCCATTTCTCAAAAAGTAAAAAATAAGAGCGATAATTCATTTTGCATTATATTTCCTTAACAAAACATTCTACATAAAGCTATTCAGTATAAATTTGGATACCTTGTTGTGGCTACATGAAAGATGCCGAGCAGAAATAAGGGACACTATGTAAAGGGGCAATGAATTATTCTTTTTGCATTTACCGCACCGTCACAGGGCCATGTTGTTTCATCTTAATGAGACTGCTTTCTATATATGTTTCTCAAGACCGGTTTATAGCTGCCATACATTAGATGAAATTTATCTTACCTGAGTCGAAAAGTTGGTATAATCCTTCATCCCTCGTATAAACCTTAATAAGGGATCTCTTAGTGGAAAGACCATGTGTGTGTGTGTTGGTATAACACTCTAGATGATTAAGTTTACCACAAAATCCTTTCTTTCTTTTTTTCTCTCTCTTTTTTGAATAAATGTTAAAATCCTTTCATGTGTGAGATGTTTAGTAATTTGATGGACTGGTATTCATTTATATTTGTTAAAATCCTTTGTATTTGTTTTTCTGTGATTAAAGAGCAAATCAGGCAATTCACAATTTGGTGAGTTTCTAAATGCCTGGTTTAAATTCATTACAGATTCAGGATTTGTACAATTTGTACTCTTTTTGATTCTCCTAACATTAGTTTTTCAAATCTTTATAATTGCATAGTCCATCCTCGATCTTCCCTAATTCATTATAACTTTTTGTTACTTAATGAATCTCTTACATGCCTCAGATGATCACTGAAACAAGAAAATTATAAGTACATGTTTATGTAACTATATCGCATATTCGCATTCAAGGACAAACAATATATTGTAATATTGTATACATACGAGTGAAAGGATGATGTAGATAGCATTAAGCCTTCAACAAACTTCAATCATGCTGAAAGAGGGTGATCAATTTTACATAGCACGTTGAGATATACATAATTTCAATTAGACTCGAACTTCCTAGAATGTAATCACGAAAGTACTAGTTAAGTAGTTATATAAGGAACAGAAATGAAGCCCGGTTCTGTTTAAGCCCATGATCCACATCGAGTTGGATTGTCCTGACATATGATGATGGCATGCATATGGCTTCAATCTTAACATTTCTTTCCTTTGATCCTACATGATTCTCAAGTCGGATTCTAAAATTTGATGTCGCACACTCGCACTAGCTATATAATTGACAGAGATTAAAAACACTTAATTCTTTTAATCCCAAACCGTTGATAAAGAATGAAAAATCCTTATCATGCACTGCTACTTAGGTGATCATGTAAACATTTTCTATTGAATAAAATTTCGAATGATTTGCAGATATATGAAACGTACGTTGATGAGTAGGGTCTGGATGCAATTTTATGATGCAATCTTACTCTTGATGCAATTCATGATGCAATCTTACTCTTGATGCAATTCCTGTAACCCTTGAAAATTTGGTTAAAGAAACAGCTTTTATTTCTACTAAAATTTTATTTCCATAGCCTCGAGGTATCTACATCTCTGCCACCAGAGGATTGAACTCAAGCTCAACTAGTTGACTAACATCCATTGGATAAGTGTCAGCAGACTCATACGAACTGTAGCTTTTGTTAGCACTGATCCGATTAAAAGCCTCAGTAGGATGGAATCCGTCCCAAAACACATACTCACTCCTATCCTCGCATGGAGTTGAGTCTTCGACACACAGGCCACCGCTGTTAAGTGTACAGCACCCAGCATCCGACACCGTGAATCCTGCAAAAACATACCAAGAAAGTGTAACATTAATTTCATCCTGTACTTCTTGTAATGGCAGTGGAAGAAGATCTAACAGTTATGAACATACCAAGACTTGTAGTATTGACCGAACCGATTCCGTAGTTGTTAATGTAGATGAACTTTGCATCAATCAAATTGCTGTTGAGCTGATCAACAAGAGATACAAGCTGTTGGTTGAAAAGTTGGGCTGCATAGTTGAGTTCTTCATAACATGATCCGTTGGTGCCATAGCTAGCAATTGCAGCAGGAGTGCAGCCTATTAGTCCCAGTCCACCCAAAACAACCTTCTTTGCTCCATACTCATACAATCTCTGAAAAGAAAAATGACAATATATAAGAGCCGAATCGATAATCGATGTAGATCTTGTTGTTCAAGACATCTACCAAGTAAATATATGTTACCAGTATTTGCCGAGAATATTGTTCGACAAGAACTACGGCATATTCCTCTAGTGTATATTCTTGACTAGTATTATAGTACTGAGGTAAAAAGTAATTGTTAATGTAGTCATTGCTGCCTGTTGCGACTGAATATAAGCACTTGTTCAAGTAGTTTCTGGCCAAGCTTTTCTTTCCAAGCATGCCGATGATGCGCGAGATAGTTTTCCTGTGGTTCTTTAACTGTTTACCCATGCTGAGTACTGTGCCCTGCAGCACAAGAAAGCACACTAATAATTCATGTGCCGAAACCAACTTAGCTGATAAGTATATTATGTAATAAATACGTACCGATGTCATCCCGGATTCTCTTCGAATGCCTGATGCACCGGATGCGTAGTTTACACCGCCGAGTATGGCGGAGCCATTAGCATAAGCAAATGGTGGAATGTAGTTTTCAAATCCCAGAAGTTCAGCTGTAAGAAGAAGATGATCAATTAGCTTGCAATAGAGCGAGCAGAGATGGTTTAATTTTCTCACGGATCTCACCTGCCTTTTTGAAAAGTAAATGAAATACTTAAGCCCCGGCCTAGCCAGGCCGGACCCTAAATTATGTTCACTTTGTCTAGGCACGGCCCTGCCACCTGACCTCCGACAATTAACAGTATAAAATATGACGTAGACAATCATCCAAGCTAACAAACTTGATGTGTTAATTTTACCATTTCATACAAGTATTCTGTATGTATAGGAAAATTCTGATATACCGTTCGTTATAGCTAATATTTCATGACAAAATTAAATCTCTTCAACCAACCACCACTTCCTGTTAAACATGCCTCCTTTTAATCAAATGTATGTTATACCGAACGGTATAGCAGATAAACTCTTTATGTATGTATAAATTTACTTTTGAATTCAACATCACACTTGCTATCGACATCGTATTACATGTGGAATTCCTTGTTCAGCTAGTAAGATGGTTGATATTGTATTTTCATAACATGTACAAATTTAGGCATTCAGTCCAAGATCTCACATTAGTAGTTATGCAAAGGCTTAGATTATCTGATGTTGAAGTCTACATTGTCCAAAATATTTACTGGATCCGAAAAGCTACTTAAGTGGTAATTAAGTAATGGTTAACAATTTATATCACGTTAACATGTTCATCAAACTATAGGACCACACATATAATGGAGGACAATTAAGAAACAATTATATAATGGAATATGATCACCGGCCACTTTGTGGTAGGTACCGAAATGGCTAGGCAGATTGGGAATGAATAAAACACAAACATCCAAAATGGAGCAGGTGGAATATTATGTGGAATATTTGTATGAAAGCACAAACCTTGCGATAGAATCTGCAATCGTTAAACAGAAATGTAACCAGACTCAGATACAAGTCAAGAAGGCAAAGAATAGTTAGAGGAGCATACTAAGTATATCAACGGTGGTGCGACCGTTGCAAAACCTTCCGGTTGGTCCATAAGGAAAGTCGACGCCATACGGCTCGTAGTTAACCTTAGCAGTAGTATTAAGCACATTGTTGTTGCCACTATCAGCCAGAGAGTCGCCAAAAATGAAGAAACAAGGGACTGCTGGCTTGCCAAGAACAAAGCAGGAATTTTTTATACTTAGTACCCAAGAAAGAGAGATCACCACCACCAAAAGCTTCATGGCACAAGCCATTGAAATAACAGAAAACCCCCAGGTTTGAATCCCAATGATTCAAAAGCATAAAATAAAGTTTCAGGGGAGCTAGGCTTAATTGGAGAAAACTTAAACAGACAGGGTGTTGGTACTTATGGAAGAAATTTCCCACGAGGCACTGAGGGCTAACCTAATCTTCATACAAGTTCCGTGGAAAAGGAAAGGTAGCTATCTTCATTCTCCAGAGAAAGTTCTCTATTGTCGCTGTGTTTATAAAACGATAAAATCGTTGGCTAGAAAAACGAAAAGGATGACTGAGACAGAAAGTAATTGACTTCCGTAGGGTCAATTCATAGCAAGATATATAGTCACATCTGTGCCATATTCCGCAACGTACTGGAACCATAAACGTAAACAACTATTCAACAAATCATGAAGAACTAGTCATTTTGAGCCACATCGATCTATGACGGGCAAGTGATCCAGGTAGATACAAACCAACAATATTGATCAATGATTATATATCAAGTGTAACTAATAAAAATGTTGCAAACTTGTAATTCTCATATATGTGACATTTTTCTTTCGTATTCCACCCATTTGTCACACTTACGGGTAATTACAAGTTTGTAACTACTCTATCGACTACATTAGATACGTGGTCATTGATCAAAGTGATACTCTACTGTATTATTGCATCAAGTATGTATGATTGGTTGGGGCTTTTATGAATTCTGTCCTCATATATATATGCCAAGAGAAAAATATTGTCGATCATTGACTGGCCAGGCTTGTTCAACCATATGCATTATGATAACCGACATGTCGAAGATGACGACAACTTCTACCAGAGGGTGGTGTTACTGGTGTATGGTTTACTTCTGAAGATTAATTTTCACCGATCTAATTCTTTACAGTATGTAGATATTTTGTTTCGAAAATTGAAACGACGAGGTTAACATTGGATCATATTGTGATCTCTCAGTAAAATATAAAATATAATAGAACTTATTAAGAGGACGAGGTTAACATTGGATCATTGTGATCTTTGAGTAAAATATAAAATGGAAAATTGAGAGCTGAAGCAACCAAAGGCTGCCTTATTTTCATTCCAGATCGAAAAATGTTTTGCAAGAATTCTAGGTAGCTGTAGTTGCCGGGTTATTTATTTGTAGCTGAACAAGGTGACTAATATCCATTGGATAAGTGTCTGCAGGGTTAAAAGCATTGTATGATCTGATTGCAGTGATTCGGTTCAAGGCTTCAGTAGGATGGAATCCATCCCAGAACACGTACTCTGTCCTGTTCTTGCATGGAGTATGGTCAACTTTACATTGACCAACTTCATTTACCGCACAACATCCAACATTCGAAACTGTGAAGCCTGAAATTAACCAAGCAGATATTTACTTTTATGTTACAGTACTTCTAAGTTCTAAACGCAAACCATGATCAATTAGGTTAATAATTTGACAACATAACATATCATAAAGACGTATCAGCAGCTGCAGGATCTCCAGAACCCATTTCAAAGCTGTTAATGTAGATGAATTTTGCATCTGTCAAATTGTTGTTGAGCTTATCCACAAGTGATGCAAGCCTTTGGTTAAACTGTTGCGCTGCAATGTTCAATGTGTCTACACATGCTGACCCATTTGTGCCAAAGGAAGAAATTGCATTTGGGGTGCAGCCTATTAGTCCCACACCAACCAAAGCCACCTTCCTTGCTCCATACTTGTACAACCTCTTTACAAACACAATATAATTAAGAACCAACAAAGCTGTCTAATTCAATTGTAATTACATTTGGAGAAATATATAAAATGATTAATTACAAAACACCACCTGAATTATGATGTTATTTTCATACCTAATTATCAAAAACTTACATTTTCATACCCGAAGTTTCATTCTGTTAGTATTTTCATACCTTGACCACTAGCACCATTCAATTTGGAGGGCATTTTTGTCATTTTAATAAATATATCATTTTTTTATATTTACTTTAACAAAATAATTTATTTTTTGAGGTTATCAAATACAAATAAAATAATTTACTTTAGCAAAAATATTCAAAAAAATAACTCTAAATTAAATATTTATTTTTGCAACAATAGTGATAAAAGTTAGTAGAACTCTTGTATGTATATATATTTTTAGAGTTACATGTTAAGCAAAACAAAATAAAATAAATTAAAATAAATTATATCGAGAAAATATTGAATATCGATGGAAATTCTATCAAATTTTATATAAACATGGTTAATCTATTTTTGGTTAAATATACAAGAGTTCTACTAACTTTTATCACTATTGTTGCAAAAATAAATAATTAATTTTAGAGTTTTTTTTAATATTTTTGCTAAAGTAAATTATTTTATTTGTATTTAATAACCTCAAAAAATAAATTATTTTGTTAAAGTAAATGTAAAAAATGATATATTTATTGAAATGACGAAAATATTCTCAAAATTGAACGGTGTTAGTGGTCAGAGTATGAAAATGCTAACGGAATGAAACTTCGGGTATGAAAATACAAGTTTTTGATAGTTAGATATAAAAATGAAAATAACATCATAGTTCGGATGGTTTTTTGTAATTAATATTATATAAAACGTGTTAATTCACTTATCAAATTGCAACTACTAATTAATTACGTACCAGTATTTCCCAAGAATATTGGTTGATGAGAACTTCAGCATATTGCTCAGTGGTATATTTTTTGCTGGTATGGTAATACTGAGGCACGAAGTAATTGTTGATGTAGTCGTTGCTGCCCAATCCAACTGAATATAAGCACTTGTGCAAGTGTTTGTGTGATAACCTCTTGTTCCCAAGTATGTCGGCAATGCGCGAGATTATAATCTTGTGGTTCTTTAACTGTCTGCCCATGCTGATTCTTGCACCCTGCAAAACAACGTCTTATATTTCCTCAAATGTTTGGACACATCAGAAAGGAAGGTTTGCAGAAAACCTAAAAACAGAGTTAGTGAGTAATCAAGTGACGAAGAAACAAGTAGATACCAATTGCTTGCCAGTTTCTTTTCGAATTCCTGCCGCACCGCAAGCATAGTTCACACCTTTAAGTATATCAGAGCCATTAGCAAAAGCAAACGGTGGAATGTAGTTGTCGAAGCCTAAAAGCTCAGCTGTGATAAGAAAATCTCCCATTAGCGTATACTAGTCTTATACTTGTATTTGTTCGGCAACTACGAAACTTCAAAAACTTAAGTCGACACAGATTGACAACAGAGATGTGAAAAGAAGTATGTGATGCATGCAGTTTGATAATTGGCAAACCATGCAAATAGCTAGCGACTTATTGGAATAAGAGTTTGGATGTCATATATGTTAGAGAATTACTTAAGACCAAATTAAGAACATTTGAGACCCCAATAGCAAACTGTAATGCAGGATCGATCAAACTGTAAAAGCCCTCCAGCTAGTAAGAAATGTTCAATCAGTTAGTGTTAGACAAGTCTGTGTTATAAATACACATACTACTACACCCCAAATGCTTAGCAACGTATAATAAAGGATACATGAGGGGTTTCTAAATGCAAACCACATGTCTTTCTGGACTCCTGCACTAATAACTGGACAAGCTTAGTTAGTACATATATATTTGACAAGAAAGCTTAGATGAGTTAGATCTCACATTGATGAATTAATGCTAAAATAAGTTAAATAACTATATATCTAACATAAGGACCCAAAATGGAGGATATCCAGCTACCCTAACGAAAGCACTAGCTACAATTATTTGAGACCGTCAAATTATTGTTATTCACTTGTAAGATTTATAGTCTAATACCATATTAGAGAGCTTACACAGTTACACTTCTACCCGAAAAGACTGAAGTTAATTGTGACTTGTCTAAGTAATGTAGAACAAAGAAAGGTGAAGAAGATAAGGCTATCCACCCACCCAGTGCCCCTACCCTTCTGAAACCACAAACTGAAACCTACAGTACCTACTATTTGTTGGATTATGCATGAGGTAAACAAGAGGCACATACAGAGAACATCGACGGTGGTTCGACCGTTGCTGAATCTTCCAGTTGCTGCGCCACCGGGGAAGTCGATACCCTAAGGCTGGTAATTGACTTTAGCCAAAGTATCCAGAACATTGTTGTTGCCATTGTCAGCCAATGAGTCTCCAAAGATGAAGAAACAAGGTACTTGTGGCTTTCCATTAGCAGAAGAAAAATGTTGTTGCATGCTTAGAAACCAAGACAGAGCAATTGCCACCACCAACGGCTTCATCCCACAAGCCATTGCAGTAACAGAAAACCCAAATTGGAGTAAGAACAAGAGTCGTCAAAGAAATGAAAGCTCGGTGGGGGTCTGCCTTAATTTATAGGACGGGCATAGGCCGAGCCGCCGTGTAGGGGCCCATGGCTGATGGCCCATTTGAATTATGGCTCTGTTCATCATTTATCAATAATTAACGAGGAAAATTTTAGAACTGTATAGTATAGTAGACAAACTATACAAATTACAGGACAAGCAATGAACAGTCACTTTCAGTATCAACAGCTAGCTGGAGAAGATCGATATGATGATTTTGACTCCTCATAATAATATATATGCAACTGATCGACAAGATATCCAAAACCCAGCCTGGGTTTTTACAGTATACCTATATCAGCCCAATAGAACGACAAGACTCGTCATAAAACGAGAACATAATTGAGATAAGGTTGGTGCATACTTTGTTTCATCTCTTGGTATACTCATTTTGGATTAATGCACATAAACATGAACATTAACATACGTAACAATTTGGACGGTACAAAACTCTTAAGAACCAAACATGAATCTGCTTCATGATTCTGCTGTAAGATATATAGTGGTAGCTAGAAGCCTGAAACAACGTAGTTTGATTTATACTAGAGCGCAGCTAGGCTGGCAATATCAACTGGGTATGCATCAGATGCACGAACAGCGTTGTATGATCTCCTCGCAACCAAAGCATTTCCAGCTTCAGTGGGATGGAATGCATCCCAAAACAGATACTCGTCACGATTTGCACAAGGAGTTTGGTAAGGCAGACATGTGATTTGGCCATTGTTCCTTCCCACCCCACAGCATCCTGTATTTACATTTGTAAATCCTGAAATACAAAAGGGAAGATAGAATTAGTTACACATTTTCAAGAAATGTACTTGATTTTAGTCTGTTTGGTGTATGTGACACACCAAGCGATTACATAAATTCGTCGTGTGATCGTTTTCTGTCAAAAATTTGAATTTAATAGAGTCGATCGGCTAATAAAATAAGAACATCGTGCAGTACATATAGAAGTTACACCCACAAATTAAATCCATGTGTTTTCAAGATTAAAAACGAGGATGTGCATTTACCATATTGTGCAGGGCTGTTTACTATGTCCGCAAAAATGGCGTAAGAGTCTATGAAGATAAATCTTCCATCTGGGAAATTAGTGTTGAACTCATTGGCAAGGGCCTTGAGCTTGCCATTGAAGATTTGGTTTGCAGAGTTTATCTTTGCTACACATGTTTTGCCATCTGGGCTATTTTGAGCCAATTCACTTGGGCTGCAACCTACTTGACCAATTCCAAACAACACAACCTTCCTTGCACCATAATTGTACAAAATCTGCATATTCAACACCACCAACATCGATCAAGTATCTGCAACTGTTCGTATACATCTAGTTTTAACCCATACTTACATGTAAAAATACTTGAATACACATAGATTTCCAACCTAACTAGCAAAAGATATTTTCCATTTAGTGTTACCAGACTCTTACTACTTTGCACAATGCTATGAAGGACAAAAGAATCAAGGAAGGGGGAGGAAATCGACTAACCTGTAGTTGCTTGCTGTAGTCCTGAATCAGAGATGTAGCATATTCCTCAGGGGTATATTGATTTCCAGTGTTGTAATATTGGGGCATGAAATAGTTGTTAAGGTAGTCATTGCTGCCTAATCCAATAGAGTATATGCATTTGCCCAGATAATTAGCAGCTGTGTCCTCATCGCCTAGCAAGTTAACCACTTGGGAAACTGTGTTCTGGTAATTCCTTACCTGACCACTAAACGTGATCCGACCTCCCTACAATATTGGTAACAAAGTCATTATACACCAAGACGTTCAGATATTATGTTATGTTGTTAGAGATGTCGATTAATTTGACCACCTTTGACTCTTGTTTTATAAGTGTGGTCGCAAATTGAGTCTCCAACATAACAACGTAACATAAATGACATAGTGCGGTAGTGAATCAATGAAGTTGTAATTACCAGTTGTCGTCCGGTTTCCTCTCTAATTCCAGCAGCTGCAGATGCAAAGTTCACTCCTTTGAGTATCTGCTGGTCTCTGGCAGTTGCATAGGGTGGAATGTAATCATCAAAACCTAAAAGCTCAGCTGCAGATCATAATGTAAATGACACTTGATGGTCAGTATCATGATTAATGAATTCTACAGTTCTAAACTTCTAGTAATTAAGTCATAAACTCATAATTCAGTATTGCCTAGACTATTTACACATGCAGTAATCTTTTTCATCTACCCCAATGAAATGAGTGGGGTGAATTTTTGCGGTGATGCTTGAAAGAAACCGATGGAAAGCTCACAGAATAGGTTCACTCTTTGATGTTGTCATAAATGATTAATACAGATTAGTTGATACCAACCTAACTTTATACTTATTTCAGATGTATTCCCATCCAGGGTTTAAAGGCTAGCTGCATGTACATCCACCAACCAAAGAAATGAAGAGTGAGAGAGTAGCTAGCTTACCAACAACATCAACAGTAGTTTTCCCATTGGAAAATCTTCCGGTTGGTCCGCCGAAGTCGATCCCATAAGGCAAGTAATCAGCTCTAGCCAAGGACTGAAGCTGGTTGTTGTTGCCATTATCAACCAAAGAATCCCCAAATATGAAGTAGCAAGGCACTTGTGGCTCAGCTCTTGCCCCAATATTGCACCACCCCAAGTTCAAGACCAACACCACCACACACACCGCCCACATTCTCTTCACCATTCCCACCATAATGCCCGAATAAAAAGAAATCAAAAGGTACTAAAAACAAGCAAACAAAGAGAATTCTGATCAAGTAGTCAGATGCTAGAAGAAGCAGCTTCTTCTAGCTAAAGAGGGAAAGGTGTAAATGGTGGAAGAGAAAGGAGAATGGTGCTGGTTTTGGGTCTGTGAGTGTGAGTGTGAAGAGCTTAGGGGCGACGTTGATGAGTATATATACTGAGAAAAGCAATGGCATTTGATGGCCTAGCTTTTACAGTTGAGGAGTTAGTTCGAATGCATTAATATCACGCGGATATAATGTGAGAAACTGTAATGTATGGGAAGCCAAGGTCGTTCCCTGACGCCTCTCCTCTCTGCTCTAAATTTCTAGCTTGTAAAGTTTATAAGATTTTGCATCCCAAGACCTCATAAGTCTTTGCATTTGATCGAAATGTTGTCTGCACACCAATAAGCATCTTGGCCCTGTCGGTTCTGCTTATAAAAAATTCAATGGCAACCGATATTGCAGCAAGGCATGCATTTGGTTTTACCAGTTACCCTTTCAAACTCAATGGCACATCAAATAACTCTTGTTCTAGGTACAAGATGCATGTAGAACAGTAGTACCCACATTAACTTGCTCTACTCTCAATTTTATCTTGTCTGTAACATCTTTGAGGCATTTTGTCTAAATACTTATATGCACTGAGATGATGAACAAAACATACATACCGATCGCGAGTTCACGACAGAAACAGTACTTCCGGCAGTTATCTTCACTGTCATCCTTTTGAATACGTTAGCATGATTAATTTTAAAGATGAAAACCTGTTCCTAAATGAAACATGAACCCTAGCTAGTTAATAATGCCACTTTTTGGAATACCATGTTGATTACACAGTTTCGGACTAGGTAAGACCAAGCAGGCTAGGGTTTGATCTGTATGCATTGGCATGGCAACCTTCTTGTAGATCTTACTCAGTGGTCCTCAACTAGCTCATACAATCTCTGTCCATCTTGTTTTGACTTTGGCTCTCAATTTAGTTGGTTGCAGAACTGATCCATGAAGTAAATTTAAAAAGAAATGCAGAAAGCTTAGAGAAACTATATACTATGATCTTGAAAAGGGGTCATGGGAAAAAGATCAAATTAAAGGGATCAGGTTTTCGACAGTAACATGTCTAGCAAGAACATGCATGGTGTAGATACAGAGGTAGAAAATATATCAGCCAGCACATGCCATTTATTGTGGGAAGGTGAGCAACTTCAATGTCTAGGCCATGGAAGTCATTGTATACCCAGCTAGCTACAGGTTGAAGTTGAACTCCAATAGTCCAATATATATCACCCATTCCCCTACCATGCATTATTGACAAGAAAAATGGAAATGGAAGAAGAGGGAGAATAGGTCTCTCTGTAGAGCTGGAAGTTGTCATTTGACTCATTTTGAGTCGGTGTTTTTCCAATGATCTACTGTTTCATGTGGAGACCCTTTTGCACTAGTCCACTCCAAAACAGTATTTAAGAATGGTGGCTAGCTTCAACCATTATCGACCTAACCAATCTCAGTGTACTCTGGATTTAAGAGAGACTGAAAATAACATTCATTTCTTAACTGGGGTGCTTCATCATGTTTGAACTGGGTAAAGAGAAATTCATGCTCGGAATTCAACCCTTTTTGAGTTTCTGTGTTCTATCTGTCCGATGAGTTTGTCTCAAATTACTGTCCCATATGTGCAAAATTCTTTTACATACTTAAATGACGGAGTTTTGGCCTCTGCAGTTGAAACCCATCACTAGACTTCTAAGTTTCCACTTGGCAATCATTATTTGCATCTAAAAGCAAACTATAATATATACATCTAATCCTTTTAATAATTTTGTGATTTGATTATCCCTTGTTCAAGTACACATTTTTATGAGTACCCAATTTGGGATATCACAGAATAGAATTTAGATCAATGCATGTTTTATGGCTTGTACAGAAAGATATAGAGCCATTTAATATTTGAATCTAATTTAACTATTTGTTAATTTTATTTTGAAGTAATTTCACTTATAAGTACCAAGTTTTTCTTTCTTTCAATAGGTAAGCAAAACCATGAGGGGTAAATACTGCTTACCTTATCAAGCATGTAATGAGTTAAAGCTCAATACAAATTGTTGAATCTTGCAAATGTCATGGTGAGACTTGAATGTGCCTGACGCATTGAGTTCATCACGTACTATCAGCACCGAGATCCTTGCTCGTTTCATAATTTTCAGAGCTCACCTCCAGTCGAATTCTGGTGCCAATCTAATAAGAATAGGATAAGATGAGGGAATGATTGCATTGATAAGCACATGATTTTTAGCACTCGCTATACCCAATTAAGTATTTTTGGTCGAAATCAGTGAGAATATTTGAGTTAGGGTAGCTGATGATGAGGTGGTACTTAGCTAGCGATAGTCATATATATATATATATATATATATATATATATATAAAGGAAATTTTATCTATTGTTTTGTGTATTACTAAATTTCAAGATGATCTTTTAAACCAAAAATTTTTAGTTCGTGTTGATTGCAAAAGTGCTAAACATGTGCTTGAAAAAGATGTTCAAAATATTGCAAGTAAACAGATTTTTGCTCGATGGCAAGCAATTTTAAGTATTTTTGATTTTGAAATTGCATTCATCAAGGGTACTGATAATCATATCCCTGATTTTCTAACCAGAGAATTTCTCCAGGGATCCAAACAACAAGATGTTCCCACCTTACAGACCAAAGTCGACGACAGGGAAGCATCCCCGACATAAGACTGAATCCTCTTCAGTCAAAATTGAGCCACCAATCAAAATTGAGTCAGCTAGTCAACCCTCTTCAAATGTTCCTACCGCAGGACAATCAATTACCAGGCCCAATTCTTTGGGCTCCACAGTCAGCCCAATCAAACCCAACTACCAGTCAGCTCTAGTCAACTCTTTTGATCCTTTCAAAACTAATGAACCTAGTCAACAATCCAAGCCCAATTTCCGTAAGTCATCTCCTTATGTCTTACGAACTAGTCATAATATTGTTATGGTTGAACCACATTTGAGTCATGTCAAAAATCCAATGACCTTAGTCAAACACTATTGTCCACCAAATTTATTTTACATTCCTCATCATGTCAGTCATACACTTCAATTTTTCAGAGATATCCTATTTAAAACAGGATCAGTCACCATTAAGGGTATTTATGACCCAAATGATTCCTCAAAATTATTATATCACTCTTTGTATATAGTTAACATAATTTCAGGCGCTGATTGGAAGGATCCTCCATTCATCTTCCACAAAATTGGTGATCTGACGTTCAACTACTACGATTATGAAGATGCTTGGTTCAAAATATTCATGCATCAAACTGAAGATTTCAGTCATTCCTGGTTCATTAACTTCGACCACAAATTCAACCGCAAGTTTCCAATGTGGTTTAGCAGTTGGTGGGGAACTCATGGATGCCCAATTAGTCTTCTTCCCCAAAATCTGCAAGATATAGTCACCAGCTTCTCCACAGCTGAAGAATTTTCCGATTATGACAAACTTTTCCCAGTCACTTTGCATTTCATTGCAAGATATAAGGTACCTTGGATTTTGAAATGGCACGTTGAACTCAATGACTACGTGCTTAATCGGAAGTACCTTGTCAAATGGTGGGATAAGTTCAAAACTGATCGGATCATCACTGCATTCAACAAAGATTTTCCAGTTCAAGTTACTCCTTCAGTAATCCCAGTAAGCCCAACTACTTTGCCGGCCCAGATTACTCCTCATCCGGCCCAAATCATTCCTACTTCACCAATTAATCAGACGACTCCAAAACAGGCTTCCTCTTCCAAGTCTAAGGGAAAAGCCAAAGAAGGGTCTTCATCAAAGTCATCAAAGCCCAAGAAGTTATCCTCAACAGAAGTTTTCCAAATGGCCCATCAGCTAATGGCCCAAGCTGTTGATATAGCCCAATTAGAAGCCCAGTCCAATTCAGAAGATGAGCAATCCTCCTGCAGTCATTCTTCATCTTCCCATAATTCAAGTCATTCTTCAAGTCATTCAAGAAAGTCAACTCATTCAGGCCATTCAAGAAAATCAACACAGTCATCTCGACAGCTGTACTTGCTCCCAGATAGTCAGGATCCATACAGCTATTAATGAATAGTAAAATCACTTTTTACTGTTCACTCATGACAAAACACAGCTAATCGTGCTGCTTCCTGTTTTGTCATCTTATGAGTAAACCAACAGTAAAAGCAGATCACTCCAGTAAAAGCAGATGCGGTCTGTCTGCCACTTTCAGAAGTTCAGACCTCTATATAAGGAGACTCCCTCCTTCATTCACAGCAGGACGAATCCTCAGACACTTCAGTCTTCAAGCTTCAGTTATCCCAAGACCAGTTTCTCTCAAACACTCTCCCTAGTTTTTGCAGAGCAACTCATGTGTTGAGAGCTTCTGCCTTAGTCAATAGTTTTCCTTTCCCTGTAAACCTAAACCTCATGCATTATTAATTGGTGAAGTAGGTTTTATAAAACCCCATTCGTTTTAGTAAAAAATTCCACCGTAACCAATATCTGAAGCGTCAGTTTCGACTATCTTAAAAGAATCTGCTAGAGGGATTCCTAAGCATGGGAGAGTCTTGACGTGAGTTTTAATTTCTTTGATTAATGAAGTATGAATTGAAGTCCAAGGAGGAGGGTTTTTTTGTAGTCTATCAAACAAAGGTTTGCATCTTTGTCTGAGGTTTTGGTAAAAATCTGCAATATAATTTAGAGATCCTAGAAATCTCTGTAATTGGGTTTTGTCCAGAATTACATCTGGGAATTTATCAGCAAAATGGATAACTCTGTCAATTGGAGTAATTTGTAACTGATGAATGTTGAATCCTAAAAATCTGATTTTTGTTTGGAATAATTTTATTTTGGAGGCCGAAACCACAAGGCCATTGGTTTTAATTATATGAAAGAACTGATTTAAATGTTTCCAATGTTGTTCAATGGATTGTGAATAGATGAGAACATCATCTATGTATACGATTGAGAAATGACTATAAGGATTGAATATATCATTCATTATGTTTTGGAATTCACTTGGTGCGTTTTTGAGTCCAAATGGCATGACATTCCATTCATAATGACCGAAAGGAGTGACAAATGCTGTTTTATATTTGTCATTTTCATGTATCTGGATTTGCCAGAAGCCAGATTTCATGTCAAATTTTGAGAATATGACTGACTTATCCAATCGATTAATAAGGTCTCTTTTGTTAGGAATGGGATAACGAATCCATTCCAAAACTGTATTGAGGGGTTTGTAATTGATGACTAACCTAGGCGTACCCCTTTCAAGTTCAGCATTCTTCTGAACATAAAAGGCAGCACCACAAAACACGGAAGCAGATTATAAAATGACTGAGATTAATTCAGAGTAATTGATACAAACTTTGAAAACATCAAAAATAAAATTATACAAACTTACTTAAAAATAATGCATGAGGTTTAGGTTTACAGGGAAAGGAAAACTATTGACTAAGGCAGAAGCTCTCAACACATGAGTTGCTCTGCAAAAACTAGGGAGAGTGTTTGAGAGAAACTGGTCTTGGGATAACTGAAGCTTGAAGACTGAAGTGTCTGAGAATTCGTCCTGCTGTGAATGAAGGAGGGAGTCTCCTTATATAGAGGTCTGAACTTCTGAAAGTGGCAGACAGACCGCATCTGCTTTTACTGGAGTGATCTGCTTTTACTGTTGGTTTACTCATAAGATGACAAAACAGGAAGCAGCACGATTAGCTGTGTTTTGTCATGAGTGAACAGTAAAAAGTGATTTTACTATTCATTAATAGCTGTATGGATCCTGACTATCTGGGAGCAAGTACAGCTGTCGAGATGACTGTGTTGATTTTCTTGAATGGCCTGAATGAGTTGACTTTCTTGAATGACTTGAAGAATGACTTGAATTATGGGAAGATGAAGAATGACTGCAGGAGGATTGCTCATCTTCTGAATTGGACTGGGCTTCTAATTGGGCTATATCAACAGCTTGGGCCATTAGCTGATGGGTCATTTGGAAAACTTCTGTTGAGGATAACTTCTTGGGCTTTGATGACTTTGATGAAGACCATGATGGCAAGCAATTTTAATTTTTTGTTGAAGTATAGGATTTTGTAAATGTTCATCAATTCTTTTAAAATTTATTTCTTCTTTAAGAAAATTAATTTGTTTTTGTTTTGATTGAATTAAATTTATTGTTTTTGAAATAGAATTTTCTTGAAATGCTTTTAGAGTGTGTATTTCAGGATTTGAAAGAAAATTAAATTTAACTGGCTCACCAAAAGGGTAGGTGATAATGCCATCGTATTTAGTGGTGAATGGGTAAAGAAGGGTAATAAAGGGAAGACCCAAAATTACTCTATCAGTTATTGTTCGCAGAAATTTCCTAATTCATATTTTGCTGTCTTTTTATCAGATTTATTCTGGGCATTTAATTTCATATCAATACACATTTTCAATCCTTCCTTTTGGATTGTGGTAATGATATTTCCGTAAGTAAGGGCGTCATAATCAATGTACCCTGTGTCACTACTTAAGACTGTCAATTGGTAAAGGTTTTTCAATACTGTTTTTAAATCTTGGTTTTCTTGGATAATTTATTCTGGATATATGTAAGTCTTGAAATGTTTTATTTATTTTGGAAATATTGCTTGAATCACTATCAGATGAGTTGGATGAATCTTCATTATTATGAATTACTGAGATTTGGTTACTTGATTCTGTTTTTAATTCTTTAAGCATTTTTTCAATCTTTTGTGTTGTAGAAATAGGTTTGAGTGTTGGTTTATTAAGATTAGAAAAATGTATTAATGGTAAATCAGGTTGAGATTGAGGTAGAACACTGACTTTATTGCAAATTATATCAACTTTTGTTTCAATTTTATCTAATTGACTTCCAATAGTGATTAAACTTTGATTTGAATAATTATTTTGTTCAATAATTTTCTTATGATCTGGGTCATGTTTTTCATCAATTATTTTAAAAGGTGAAGCCGGAATTTGTGTTTGAAGATGATTAATTATTATAGTTTCAACTGGAGGATGTGTGGAAGTGATTGTTGAATCAGTGGTTTTCCATTTGGATTTAGTTAAAGTTTGGATTTTGTTTTGATTTATTAAATCAATAAAGTCTAGAAAATATATTTCAGTTTTGGTTTGGATCATATGATTTTTCCATTCTTGAAATAGTTGTTTTCTTTGTTCAATTAAAGGGAATTGTTGTCGATAAAGATTTCGACGTGGGATGTCCTGTTCTGAAATTAAATCTTCATCCAGTTTTGGATAATTAATTATGAAAGGATTTGTGAGAGTGTTTAACTGGGGGTTTATTGGAGGAGTGATTAAGAAATCTCCGACTGTGGGAGTTGGTGACATGTCGTCTTCTTCTGCCGGCACTCCTGCCGTAACTTCAACTTCATATTGAGGATGATTGACTTGTGAAGAAGTTTTAGTATTCTTAATTTTTAATTTTTGTAATTCTTCTTCCAAATCTTTTATTCTTAATTTATTAATTTCTTGATCGAGATCAGCGTCCCTGCGAGAGAAGGATGATCCAGCCGCTGTGGAACCAGCAAAGGAATGTCTGGCAGAGACAAAAGTATTTTTAGAAGATTGATCCAGTTGTCTGGAAGATTGACCCAATTCTTGGATCCTTGGCTGTTGACTCGGTCTTGAATTTAGAAAATTGATTTTAACTGTACCATCATTAAGTTGTTGAATAAAATTTAAATCAGTGATATTGTGTTGTATATTAATGGGGTGATTTTCGCAAGAAAGAGACCATTCTGTCGGAAGATGGATATCTGACCATTTGATTGTTTGAGGAACTTGGATATTTGCATTTTCATGACTACTTTGTATTAATAAAGTTTGATCTTTAGGACTTTTATTAATAGCTTGGAAATTCATGTTTGTGCCAGTTACTTTGTAATGGATTCTGTAGACCAATGCTAGAGGTTGAGTTCCTTCTAAGACATTGTAGCCTGAAGTTTTAATGTTTAATGTTAAAGCTTTTAAAATATGAGGATCACTAAGGCTGATTGTGAAATCAGGATAGCAATCAAAATGTATTGGCCCATTGAAAAGGCTTGATTCAATAATGCCAAGAGTGCTATCACTGAAATCAGTGAATCTAGCATCCCTTAGACATAATAAAACTGAGGCATTTCATACGGAAATATCATTACCACAATCCAAAAGGAAGGATTGAAAATGTGTATTGATATGGAATTTTGTAAAAAAGAAATTGAAGATTTACTAATCTGCTTCCGTGTTTTGGTATCAGACCGCATCTGCTTTTACTGGAGTGATCTGCTTTTACTGTTGGTTTACTCATAAGATGACAAAACAGGAAGCAGCACGATTAGCTGTGTTTTGTCATGAGTGAACAGTAAAAAGTGATTTTACTATTCATTAATAGCTGTATGGATCCTGACTATCTGGGAGCAAGTACAGCTGTCGAGATGACTGTGTTGATTTTCTTGAATGGCCTGAATGAGTTGACTTTCTTGAATGACTTGAAGAATGACTTGAATTATGGGAAGATGAAGAATGACTGCAGGAGGATTGCTCATCTTCTGAATTGGACTGGGCTTCTAATTGGGCTATATCAACAGCTTGGGCCATTAGCTGATGGGCCATTTGGAAAACTTCTGTTGAGGATAACTTCTTGGGCTTTGATGACTTTGATGAAGACCCTTCTTTGGCTTTTCACTTAGACTTGGAAGAGGAAGCCTGTTTTGGAGTCGTCTGATTAATTGGTGAAGTAGGAATGATTTGGGCCGGATGAGGAGTAATCTGGGCCGGCAAAGTAGTTGGGCTTACTGGGATTACTGAAGAAGTAACTTGCACTGGAAAATCTTTGTTGAATGCAGTGATGATCCGATCAGTTTTGAACTTATCCCACCATTTGACAAGGTACTTCCGATTAAGCACGTAGTCATTGAGTTCAACGTGCCATTTCAAAATCCAAGGTACCTTATATCTTGCAATGAAATGCAAAGTGACTGGGAAAAGTTTGTCATAATCGGAAAATTCTTCAGCTGTGGAGAAGCTGGTGACTATATCTTGCAGATTTTGGGGAAGAAGACTAATTGGGCATCCATGAGTTCCCCACCAACTGCTAAACCACATTGGAAACTTGCGGTTGAAGTGTATGACTGACATGATGAGGAATGTAAAAGAAATTGGGTGGACAATAGTGTTTGACTAAGGTCATTGGATTTTTGACATGACTACTTTTGTCTCTGCCAGACATTCCCCATTCGGGCCTCACCTGGGACTTATCGTTTGGTCCTGGAACCTTACTGTTTGGTTGGGAGAAAACTAAGACGATAGATGGGAAGAAAGGATAGAAGAACAGATCTATAATAAAATAGAGGACAGCAAACAATCACAACACAATATAAATAGATTTAGTAAATCAATCTCAAAGACCTCTCTTGGGCGGTAGACCGACCACTTGGGGTTTGAGGAAAATTTATAATTCAAAACAGATATAAACTCCAGAGCCACACCTAGGCGGTAGTCCGCCACCTGGGGTTAGAGGGTTTTGATTAACAAATACAAATACTTTAGTATATATATATATATATATATATATATATATATATATACTAAAATGACAGAGCAGTAGCACATACAGACACCATGATATGTATGGCTTCTTCAATTTCATCACCCACCACATGACCTATTTAAGATGATGACCAGCTGGGTCCGTGTGACCCTAAACCAAGTCTTATTCAGAGCTTCAATGGCAAAAGCTGTTTGAGCATCTGGGTCCAGAGGCACTTCAAATGTCTGATCATGTCACGCCATGCCACGCCATGATTGATGGTATTGTAATTACTGGAATTAAAACTGCATGATTCATAAGAACATTTGTAACACTTTTTATTTTAACTTTTTAATTAATTATGTTGGAGGAGTGCGACTTGGCTTTTCTCTTAAGTAAACTTGAAACAATTACGTTCTAAATTTCTAAAACAGAAGAATGATACGGTAAGACTTTGTTCCTATCATCTTTAAAGGACCTAATCACCAACCTTATAGTCTCATGGTCGAGCTCATGTAGAAAGTTGAGCCTCCTTCTTCACGGGCAAAGATTAAGAAACAAAATAGAGAAAAGGATAATAAAGACTATGCTACAACACAGTCACAGATATAAACAATGTAAGCACAAAATTCATTCTCGTACAACACACTACAAAATGGGGCAATTTCTTAGCACCTTGAAATAGAGAGATGTCAAAGTTCTTGGTGCTTAGAACCAGAGGCGGAACCGTACTGTAATCCCAAATCCTTGAGGATCTGAAGCACACCTCGAAAGTCATTGCTGCCCAATTCAAGACAGTCCTTCAATAGCTCGCCATCCACCACCTCTCTTTGAACCGCCTTCACCACTTCTCTCAAAGCTCCCTGCCCAATAGTTCAAATTATTTTTGTTCCATCACAACACTAAACTTTCTGATAATTTTAATATCACTTGTAACATTTTTAGACACGTCAAATTACACGAATTACTTTTACGTTCTGAAGTAACCGTTATCTTATAATATATCAAAAAGTCTTCGGTTGTATCGTTGATATTCTGTAGATGACATTAATATTGATGATAGTCTCTAAAAAACTACAATATGTGAGTATGGGTAAGATGTCATTTCCTACTAGTAAAAACATTTTACCTAGAGTAACTAACCGGTTAAAAAAAGCAAAGCAAAACGGTGCGTACCGACTGACTGAACACTCTGAGGAGCCTACGCAGCAGCGAAGTGGAGACCCTGAAGACATTTTGGTAATTCTGACCGATCCAAGCGGCTCGCTCGGAGTCCGATTCCTTCCGAGTCAACTCACCGAGCCACCTCATCAACTCGCTCGCCTCCGACGCGGCGCCGTACATCTCCGCGTACGGCAGCTCCCTCCAGGAGTAGTTCTTGAGGTAGTCCCACCCCGCCGACCACATGAAGCCCCAGACGCCAAGACCCAGCCCGCTCTCCATTTTGGCGGCGATGTTCCTGGCCCGGTCCGAGCCGGCGTGGTCGCCGCGGGAGGCACGGAGGTTGGCCACGCGCGCCATGAGCGAGTGGGCGAGGGAGAAGAGGGTGCGGTATTGGGAGTAGGGGAGGGATTGGGAGGGCGGCGGTGTGATCAGGAGGAGGAGGGTGAGGAGGAGAATTGCCGGCGACGGCGTCGTTTTGGCCATTGGATCGTCGTTTTCTGAGGATTTGCTGAAGCTGGAGTTGGACGGAGACTTGCTGTTTGGGTACAATTTGAAGGGCCGGTTGTGGGCTCGTCAGCAGACCCAGTTAACCTTGTATTGGGCTGAAGGGTTGTCTTGGGCTCATAATTTAGTTATCACCCCTACTGTGTCCGTCTTATTTACAACTTAACATGCTGTCACTAAATTAACACCGTTGAATTCAATTTATCAGTAGAGTGTTCTTGATCTACTGATGGAGGTGTCCTGGTGTCTTTAAATGTGCCAAAAACATGTAAAACATAATTTCTATTCATATTGTCGTGCATGGCAGTCTATTCTCAGTCATCGACACTTTCCGGGATCTTCCCGGTTTCGGTATACGTTGAAGAGAGGTTGGTACTTGTTCGTGTGGCTGAGATCAATCTGTAAGACATACTGTAACCTTAAAGATCAAGGAACTCTGGCTGATAGTGAATATATATGGGAAGTTTCATATACGTGTGGTCACATATTGTACGTGGTGTCCTTGATGAATGAAATAATGCAATGCATTTCAATTGTTGCTCTAAACAAACCAATAAGATGAGAAGAGATATCGATGAGGTTATCTCCAATTCTTCATCTCCCTACCACCCTTTAGTCCTTTACTGGTTTTAGTTTTTGTGGTTTGAGAATTGAGATTTACTTCTGGACGACGATGATGATAGATACAAATTTATATTGTGGATTTGTGGTCTAATATGAATCATAACCTCATGTTATATATGAATCCAGCTTGAATGCATGATAGATGAAACTAAGCCCTATTGAGTTGAGCAGGAATGCTCATATATTGTTTTAACGAAATAAGATTAAGGAGGCTGATGTGATGTTTTCTTTCTGGAAAGCTTTCGTTTTTACAACGACAGCAAGAAAATATCTTTGTCGAGTGTCATTTATAGGCTTATGGCTCAAATCGCATAAACTAAAAGTGGATGATAATGACCTGATATAAGGGTAATCTTCCATTTTCACATGTCGAAGTCGTGAGAGCACCAATGCATGAAATCTCAATAAACACTTGGCTCATATTTTTTAGACTTTCTGTTCTAGCGGATGCTTTACTTGAAAAAGTAACGTTTTGGATCAATAATATGTCAAACCAATGAAATATATCGTACTTTTTTTTGAACTAAAAAACAGTTTTATATTTAGTAATAAGTGCTCAAACGAGCAGAATTACAAAATAGAGCTTGACAACAAGCATGTTGAAACACATTCAGTAGTGTATTTGAATTTTGAGAAAATTGTGAAAGCCTAAAGCTAGAGTGACCATTAAATACTTGTCCGCTGCCATCTATAGATAGAACAAGAAGTTGTGGTAGTACCCACAGTGGTAGATGTTTCGTGGTCCACTCATTTGACAATATTTCATGCTCCACATAATAATTTAAAATCTCCTTCGATCAGTACTACTCCAGTTTTATATTTAGTAATAAATGCTCAAACGAGCAGAATTACAAAATAGAGCTTGACAACAAACATGTTGAAACACATTCAGCAGTGTATTCGAATTTTAAGAAAATTGTGAAAGTCTAAAGCTAGAGTGACCATTAAATACACGTCCGCTACCATCTATAGATAGAACAAGACGTTGTGGTAGTACCCACGGTGGTAGATGTTTCGTGGTCCACTCATTTGACAATATTCCATGCTCTGCATAATAAATTGAAACCTCCTTCGATCAGTACTACTCCAGACGATTCAATAGTTTCATTGATGTCAAAGTATCCATATTTCGCCAGGTCACAATCTCCAAGATCCCAAATACGGTATCCTAGCAGCCCAGTGTTCATCCACTCGACTCATAAGGGAGCCCACTTTTAGACTAAAGCATCAAGATAGTTCCATGATGAAGCCCTTCCTCTTTTAGATCTTGAATATGAATATGTATTAAGCATCAGAACTGTACTAGAAGCCTAACATGGATTGGGCTTTATCATTGGTTTGGGCCCCAAGACATGGGCACCCATCCAAATTCGAGTATGTCACCAAATCCGCCATCCACCTGGTTCACGATAGGAATTGCTGCCGCCATTGCATGCTTTGTCGTCGCGTTACCATCCACCGGTACCCATCGAGCCGCCACACACAGCCACCTTGGAAGTTGAAAGGCATCCAAGAGCTTCAAACTTGGCACTATTTGACTCCGCTGCAATTGGCCTTCAATCCAATCCAACATACTCTTAATCCAGTCTCATCTTAACGTCTAACTATCAGCATTCTCAAGCATAAACCGATCAGAACGGATCAAAACACCATTCATCTCAATCTCCTCTACCTTAAGGTGTGCTCGCCGTGGTCGACTTCGAAAAGCCCTTCTTGGTTTAATTTTCAGCCCTAACGTCCAATCCTAATCCTTTCTGATCTCCACCAAATCGTTGTGATGATCATATCTTGCTTTGGGAACGAGCCTCTGTTGCCCTGTTGGCTGAGGTGTGTTGACATCGAGATCGAACCCCTACCTAAAGAGAAGATCGGGGCAGATCTCCACAACTGGATCGCCGCACAAAGGTGGTTGGGTTTCGGGAGCCCCGCAGACATAGCTATAGCAACTTGGAGCATATTGCAGATGTAGTGGTGTCGAAAGGATTCTGGCTTGATGGCAACGCTGGGTGCGACGGCCTTAAGGTTTAGGGTTTGGTGGCAGCACTAGAGAGCGGCAGCCTTAGGTGCATGAAATATATCGTACTTTGACGAGGGGCGAGGGAGAAGAGGGTGCGGTATTGGGAGTAGGGGAGGGATTGGGAGGGCGGCGGTGTGATCAGGAGGAGGAGGGTGAGGAGGAGAATTGCCGGCGACGGCGTCGTTTTGGCCATTGGATCGTCGTTTTCTGAGGATTTGCTGAAGCTGGAGTTGGACGGAGACTTTTGCTGTTTGGGTACAATTTGAAGGGCCGGTTGTGGGCTCGTCAGCAGACCCAGTTAACCTTGTATTGGGCTGAAGGGTTGTCTTGGGCTCATAATTTAGTTATCACCCCTACTGTGTCCGTCTTATTTACAACTTAACATGCTGTCACTAAATTAACACCGTTGAATTCAATTTATCAGTAGAGTGTTCTTGATCTACTGATGGAGGTGTCCTGGTGTCTTTAAATGTGCCAAAAACATGTAAAACATAATTTCTATTCATATTGTCGTGCATGGCAGTCTATTCTCAGTCATCGACACTTTCCGGGATCTTCCCGGTTTCGGTATACGTTGAAGAGAGGTTGGTACTTGTTCGTGTGGCTGAGATCAATCTGTAAGACATACTGTAACCTTAAAGATCAAGGAACTCTGGCTGATAGTGAATATATATGGGAAGTTTCATATACGTGTGGTCACATATTGTACGTGGTGTCCTTGATGAATGAAATAATGCAATGCATTTCAATTGTTGCTCTAAACAAACCAATAAGATGAGAAGAGATATCGATGAGGTTATCTCCAATTCTTCATCTCCCTACCACCCTTTAGTCCTTTACTGGTTTTAGTTTTTGTGGTTTGAGAATTGAGATTTACTTCTGGACGACGATGATGATAGATACAAATTTATATTGTGGATTTGTGGTCTAATATGAATCATAACCTCATGTTATATATGAATCCAGCTTGAATGCATGATAGATGAAACTAAGCCCTATTGAGTTGAGCAGGAATGCTCATATATTGTTTTAACGAAATAAGATTAAGGAGGCTGATGTGATGTTTTCTTTCTGGAAAGCTTTCGTTTTTACAACGACAGCAAGAAAATATCTTTGTCGAGTGTCATTTATAGGCTTATGGCTCAAATCGCATAAACTAAAAGTGGATGATAATGACCTGATATAAGGGTAATCTTCCATTTTCACATGTCGAAGTCGTGAGAGCACCAATGCATGAAATCTCAATAAACACTTGGCTCATATTTTTTAGACTTTCTGTTCTAGCGGATGCTTTACTTGAAAAAGTAACGTTTTGGATCAATAATATGTCAAACCAATGAAATATATCGTACTTTTTTTTGAACTAAAAAACAGTTTTATATTTAGTAATAAGTGCTCAAACGAGCAGAATTACAAAATAGAGCTTGACAACAAGCATGTTGAAACACATTCAGTAGTGTATTTGAATTTTGAGAAAATTGTGAAAGCCTAAAGCTAGAGTGACCATTAAATACTTGTCCGCTGCCATCTATAGATAGAACAAGACATTGTGGTAGTACCCACAGTGGTAGATGTTTCGTGGTCCACTCATTTGACAATATTTCATGCTCCGCATAATAATTTAAAACCTCCTTCGATCAGTACTACGCCAGTTTTATATTTAGTAATAAATGCTCAAACGAGCAGAATTACAAAATAGAGCTTGACAACAAGCATGTTGAAACACATTCAGTAGTGTATTCGAATTTTAAGAAAATTGTGAAAGCCTAAAGCTAGAGTGACCATTAAATACCCGTCTGCTGCCATCTATAGATAGAACAAGACGTTGTGGTAGTACCCACGGTGGTAGATGTCATAGTTTGAGTCCAAAATTACATGACTTTCTATACTTGTAGCTTGATGTTCTTGATAATGTGGATAAGGATAGCAAAATTCCACATTGAACATCGACAACCATTAACTTCCGTAAGTGTTCTTATGAGAAACAAAATAAGATGATAGCGACAAACAGTACCAAATATGTACTTTTCGTCATTTATATATATGTGGAGGTAATTTGTCAACTACAAACCCCCACTTAATCTCAAACTATATATAACAATCATCAAAAACTCAACAAAATGAACAAAACCCTAACTTCCTGCCTTAAAACAAGAGGGGTGTGTTGGACCAAAATGTTTTTTTTTTCCAAACTTGAACTCTTTGAAGAAAAATACACCCAAACCTATAGTGAGGGAAAAATATTGTGGGGTATATCATATAAATACACAAAGGGATACTATACATAGTTTGCTGCTAAGTCTAAGCAGAGCAAAGCAGCAGTGTTGTGACTTGTGAGTGCCCTATATAAACTATAAAGTGTTATCTGCATGGCCAGAAGACACAAGCAATTCCCTCTTCTTTTTTTATGGTCTGGAGCAATTTCCTCTTCCCCTTCTCCCTTATTGGTTTCGGTGACTACACACGCCACCTCATTTTTTCTTTTTTTTTTCTTTTTCGGATAAAATCTTCCCACACAAAATACAATCACCTTCATCACAATCTGATCATCATCAACATTTTTTGTGTTGAGAATTTTCTGCATCTTTTTGGTGACCACAGCCAGCCAACCCCCCAAAATATCGGTTTTGGCCAACTTGCCTCTGCCTCTCTGTTTCTCTCTCTCACCTATCCATTTATAAACCCCTTCTTCTTCTACAAGAACCAAATTATACACAAGGGTATTGCTTTACAGTGTAAAGTTTTCATCTTTGATAAAGCTTTGGTCTTGCATGTGAAACTCTCGGAGAACCCATCATCTGAGATCTGCATTCTGCCCATTTCTGCGTATGACTCCTCCTTTGGGTTCCCCATTGATCGATTTTCTTGGGTTCTTTCTTGGTATTGTTTGCACCATTGTGTTTGTTTTCATTTTTTTCATCGGGGATGTATGGGGTTGTTTATATTCTATTATTCTTGTCGTGACATGGGTTTTTCTTGTTTGGGTTTTCTTTTTTGCTTCAAGAATGATATATATTAAATTTTGTTGCTTTACTGTAGAGAAGTATGACCATGATGTATGAATGTTGAAGCTTTAGATTTGGATCATGAAGCTTTTACCTATGTAGTTTATTGAATTCTGGATAATGGGCAAAGTTTAACTTTCTTGTTTCATTTACTTTTTTACAATCTTGATTTTTACTGTTGACTGATATTCATTGGAAGTGTCACTTTCACAGTATCTGAATTACTGCAGTACCTTCCTCTAATGCAATTTTGCTACTTGGTTCAGAACTATATCCTAATGTATGATGTTTCCTACATAAACAAAAGTTAACAAGGTCTGGATTGGAAATGGTTAGAAATATGTACTTTTGACATGTATGATGTATGAAATGGTTTCACTTTGAATTATCTTTTAAGCTGGAGTGGTTTGAGTGTAAGTAATCTGCTAGCTAGAAAGTGGTTTGAATTATCTCAATATGTAGCTTGAGAGTTGATGTACATTTTGCGAATTGCAGCCTATTCTGCAGGACAAATCATATGCCAGGAAACAAGTATAACTGCAATCCTCTCACACCCAGAAGTAGATTGGAAAGGCTTCTCAGGGAAAGAGAGCTAAGGA
This sequence comes from Fragaria x ananassa, assembly GCA_034370585.1. NCBI lineage: Eukaryota > Viridiplantae > Streptophyta > Magnoliopsida > Rosales > Rosaceae > Fragaria > Fragaria x ananassa. The sequence goes on along the minus strand of CP139764.1, from coordinate 3,328,854 downwards.
GATCAAATCTTGCTTCACAGACGAATGAAGACGGCAACAGACATGCAGAACTGAGTTCATTCTTTCTTACTGATGGTGAAAACTCAGCTCTCTCTGGTGATGAAGACAGTGCAGATGGGGCTGCAGCAGCAAGAGCTTTTGTTGATGGATGTGAATGGCAAGAGGGGCGACCATCTAAACAACGGTTATTGGTTGTAGCCAACAGGTTACCTGTCTCTGCAGTTAGGAAGGGTGAAGACTCATGGCAGCTTGAGATAAGTGTAGGAGGGCTAGTGAGTGCACTTCTAGGTAAGGATAATTCCTCTTTCCTTATCCCTTTGTTTTCAGTACATCCTGTGTTTTTGGTTAGTGGCCCTTTTTTTGTGCACATGATAAGGTGTACGTTTTATTCTTTTGGTATCAGATAAGGTATCTATGTTGTCGACATCATTTGTTTTTCTTCACTCTAAATCACAAAACGTAAATGTGTTAAATTTTCTCCATCAATTGCTCGATTAACCCCGTGTTATTTTCTTGAAGGTGTGAAGGAGTTTGATGCCAGATGGATTGGTTGGGCTGGTGTAAATGTACCTGATACTGTTGGTCAAAAGGCACTGACTAAAGCCTTAGCTGAAAAGGTTCAAATCTCTTGGTCTCATTTTGAATTTTTCACAGAACTTGAGCTAATACGCTGGCCATTTATTACCTCAAAATATTGATAATAATATAGTCCCATTCATAACCCCCTATCTCCATACCTCGAAATACAGACACATTGTCATGCTGTGCACAATCTGTTTGATTATGTATTAAACTGTTAAAGGAGAAAAAACTAAAATTTATTAATTATTAATTGCAGAGGTGCATCCCTGTGTTTCTTGATGAAGAAATCGTTCATCAATATTACAATGGTTACTGTAACAACATCTTGTGGCCTCTTTTCCACTATCTTGGACTTCCACAAGAAGACCGCCTTGCAACCACCCGGAGTTTCCAATCTCAGTTTGATGCATATAAGAAGGCAAACCAAATGTTTGCTGATGTTGTAAACAAACACTACGAGGATGGCGATGTTGTTTGGTGCCATGACTACCACCTAATGTTTCTCCCTAAATGTCTAAAAGAACATAATAGCAGGATGAAAGTTGGTTGGTTTCTCCATACACCTTTTCCTTCATCAGAAATACATAGGACACTGCCATCTAGATCAGAACTATTGAGATCCGTTCTTGCTGCTGATTTGGTTGGGTATGTCCTGTAATTTTTTTATTATTATTTTTTTTGCACAGTATAATATGATTAAATAGGTACTTATTTGACCCTTGAGGTTTTTCATATCAAAAGTTATCCAGATTTGATCCTGGAAATGTGATCAATGTTTGGTGGTAAACTGTTGTAGTGATGACATTAAAGGAGCTTGAATGAAGCTTTAACTTATGATCATGTTAATGATGCCCTTTCTAAGCGTTCATAGTTAATGAAATGAAAGAAGTGGATGTAAACTCTAGCTGAGAGATGCTTTTGTCAGGAATCCTAATCTCATTTGGTTCAATCCTGAAAAGTAATAACCCTTATACACCATGGCAGATAATGTGAAGGAACCTATTTTTCCTGCTTATGAATACAGTAAGCTTTGATTACATGACAATTGTTCTCCATATTTTGTTGTGAAATATGTTCTATAAGTTGCCATCTTATGCTATATCTCGAGAGCTTATTGGTTCTGATGGGTGGACTTTTCATTTCCAGATTCCATACATATGATTATGCAAGGCATTTTGTTAGTGCTTGTACTCGTATTCTGGGTTTAGAGGGTACACCTGAAGGAGTAGAGGATCAAGGAAAGCTGACTCGAGTAGCTGCGGTATGTGTATTCAGAAAAATAAGCCCATCACTTTTTGAATCCCCTTATTTTTTCTTCTGTTTATCAGCATATAATGTTTAATTATTACTATTATTTTTCAATCAAGAGTTCCTTTACTTGGTCAATTCTCACAATGCTCATTTTTTTTTTCCGCTTTGAAACGTAGTTTCCAATTGGGATAGACTCAGACCGATTTATTCGAGCTCTAGAACTCCCTCAAGTCCAAGAACACATGAAAGAACTGAAGGAAAGATTTGCTGGCAGGAAGGTAAGAACTGATTACGTTTTAAGACCTGAAAGCACCATTTGGTATTTATTCATTTTATATCTAAACTCCTTTAGTAAGTTCTGTGCCATAGTTGTCAGCATGCTTCTTAATAATGTCTAGATTATTATATATGATTGGAAACTAACTTCATGTTTTCTTATGGTCAGTTCTTTCATCTCCTTAATCAATGTAAAACGTATTGCTGCTAATGATAGGCTAATCAAAAGTAAAATCGGCTATATATATGTATACACACACCACTTTGTAATTACTGAATTGCTCTCTCTTAATGGCTTCTTTTTATTAGAATGTGTCTCCAACCATGAAATATTTGTCTCCAAATGTTTTTTTTTTTCATTGTTAGGATTTGGGTAGTTGTTTCACAGGTTCATGGTTCTACTGTCCAGATGAATCTGTTTATGTCAGTGGATCCAGTTTTGAGTCCATATCCTTCCTTTTTTTTCCCTTTTACTATTTTATTTAAGGAGTAAATGTTTGTGACACCCTGTAATTTACACCTAAAATCAGTTTTGTCCCTCACTTTTTTTTTTTAAACTGGTATACCCTTATACTTTGAATTCTCAACTGATTTACCCTTTTCTCAGCTGGTTATGACTGTGACATGCTTATTAACAATGCTTGTGAGAGCTTCAATGGTTATGTTTTGAGAGCAAGGTCTAAGCCCCCTATTACTATACTAGAAGAGATAAGAGTGAAGGGTTATTTAGACTGTTAATGAGCATGTCATAGTCATAATCAGTTGGCAAAAGGGCAAATCAGTCGAGAATTCAAAGTATAGGGGTATACCAGTTTAAAAAAAAAAGTGAGGGACAAAACTGATTTTAGGTGTAAACTACAGGGTGTCACAAGTATTTACTCCTTTATTTAAATTTCCAAATACTTAAATGTTCCAATTCAACTGTGGACAGGTAATGTTGGGTGTTGATCGCCTTGATATGATTAAGGGAATACCTCAAAAGATTTTGGCATTTGAAAAATTCCTTGAGGAAAATCTGAGTTGGCGTGATAAAGTAGTCTTGCTGCAAATTGCTGTACCAACAAGAACCGACGTGCCTGAGTGTAGGTTCCTTTTCCATCTATACCCTAAACTAGAATGGTGTTCATCAGTGGTAGTCTATCTTTCTTCTTTTCTGGTTGCTTGGCATAGAAGATGGACAATGTACCTTCCAATTATGTTCCTGTATTTTTTGCCGGTTAGGTTTATGGCTGATCATATAATAATTTTGTTCATATGATCAGAATTGAGAAGTCTTTTCATTTGGCATATAGTACTCCTGAAGTCCTTCCAGAGTCTAATATCTTTTTATGTAATGCGGTTTCACTCACAGACCAGAAGCTCACTAGCCAGGTTCATGAGATTGTAGGACGCATTAATGGGAGGTTTGGGACTCTTACTGCTGTTCCAATACATCATCTGGTTTGTTTTTATCTACTTGGCCTTTGTTTTAATTCCGTTAGGTTAAGCAATATCTATGTACAACTGAACAAAAGATTTTGTTGATTGACTACATGGGATTTAAACTATTAAATGTGCAAATAAGTATTCTGGATGCAAGATCTGGAAATTCAATACAGCAAATAGTGTTCCTAGAAATTGAAATACCAGAGTACTTTCGTCTAGTTAGATATCAAGGTTGAAGACATGGATTAGCCTCTCTGAACTTGCTCACTTGCTGATGAGGCTCTTAAACGTTTTCCTTTCTTTGTGCATTTAGTATATGGTGGTTGCTTGCAACAAACTGGGACTAAATTTCAATTTTCTTTTTAGTTGTAAATAGTTTAGAGCTGAAGACCAAACCCAGTCTTTTCTTTGACAATAACTTGGATACTTAACATATTAAAATACGATGTTTGCCTCATGCATGCTTACATATCCAGGGTAATCTGAATTCTGTAGTTATATATATTTACATATCTTTTTATTTTCTTAAGTTTATCTTTGTAGGATTTGTGTACTATAGCATCTTTGGTTAGACTTCTGGATTTATTGCAAGTGATACATATATGTGAAAATTTCTAATACAACTTCATTTACAGGACCGATCTCTGGACTTTCACGCATTATGTGCACTATATGCTGTTACAGGTACTTACTTTTCTGACTTAAAACACACAGAATTATTACCAAAAAATGGGGAAGTCATTGTGTGTTCTGATGTCAAAATCAGTTTTTTAACTTTTTGTGCCTTTGACTAGCGATACACGATAAAGTTAGAAAATATTATTCAACTCTTATTGAAGCTGAAGAAGGTTATCTAGTAGATTTTATCAGATGCTGCAGCAATATGACGATCATCATTAAACACAATAATGTTAATTTTGATGGTTAAATAAGCATATTACTTCCTCAGAAAAGATTTATTTACATGCATGTTCTTCTGGACCGAACTTGAAATGGAGAGGGCCAGTTACAGTGGGTTAAATAACTGGAAATGGAAAGTTGGGAACAATCTTCCTGTCCTCGTGCATTAAATGTTATTCTTCTACATATTTAAGCATCCCCATCTTGCAATCAGTATGGAAAATTTGCCCAGGATTTTTTTTTTTGGGTATAATAATTAAGAAGCTTTGTATAACCAGAGTTTGCATTTGAATACTATTTTCAGATGTAGCACTTGTTACTTCTTTAAGGGATGGGATGAATCTAGTGAGCTATGAGTTTGTTGCTTGTCAAGCTTCCAAGAAAGGGGTTCTCATTCTAAGCGAGGTAACTAAAACTGTCATGTGCAGTTCTAATATACATCATCTTTTTTCATCCAATGATGTAAAATGCCTCTAGGAAGTTGGTTGCTTTGAGCTTGACTTGTGTCTACTTTTGTACTTTTCTCATCCAATATGTAAAATGCTATTATCAAGGAAAGAAAAAGAGTAAAAACAAACTCCAGATTTTTGTTTGATTCCTGCACAGGGACAATGTTATAATATGAGATACCTGGTTATATGTCTTGTATGATTAGACAGAAAACAATTCAGAGTGAAAATTGACCAAAGAAGAAATTCTGAAAGGGAGGGAGGGATATCCATATGGCTGTTTCTATCCCTTCTTGAGAGAAGAATGGAGAACAGAGAATTGATTATATTCCAACTTCTTGAAATTTTAGTGAAGTTTCTGTACTGTTTAGGAAGAAATTGGAAGCAGTCAATCAACATTCTGAAGGTGGGATTTGGGAAACTCATCAGGAAAATGATCAATCACTTTAGGTTATGATAGAACATTTTAAAAGAAAAAATGGTCTTAGAGTTCTTGTTTAGGCATCACAAAGTCATCTGCAAGTATAGAGATTGGACATGAAACAGATCAAGTTGCAGTCACTATTAATTATGTTAATTCATTAGTTGTGAAATCTGTTCTAATTATTGTGTTCATATCTAGTTTGCAGGTGCAGCACAGTCCCTGGGTGCTGGTGCTATATTGGTGAACCCGTGGAATATCACAGAAGTTGCTGCTTCCATAGGTTATGCTTTGAATATGCCAGCTGATGAAAGAGAAAAGCGTCACCATCATAACTTCATGCATGTAACAACTCACACATCTCAGGAGTGGGCTGCAACCTTTGTAAGGTACTGATCATAACTTGGTCCTATGAAATATCTAGTTTGTTGTACCATGACTCATGAATGTGTATCTCGTTGTGAAAAAATTCACTATGCCTGTTTCCAAGGTTAAACTCTGGTGAGAGTGCCTAGTTATTTTCGTTTAACCAAAATAACTGCTTTGTGAAAATTAACATTGGCAGTTCTTTTGTTTATACTGATCAAGTTGTAGTGTTGATTTGTAATTGGATCCACCAAAATAATTTTCAAAAATTTAATCAGGAGGAGATTTACACTACAAAAATAAAGATTTAAGAAATACAGATGTCTAATTCAAATATAGTTGTTCTGCTATCTCATAGCTTTTTCACTTTGTTTCCTTCCCTTTTGTTCAGGGTCATGCTCAATGGTGAATTTTTCTTTTATGTAGTGAACTCAATGATACTATTGTTGAAGCTCAACTAAGGACGAGACAAGTTCCTCCTTTACTTCCTATCAAAGGATCAGTCGATCGCTATTTCCAATCAAACAATCGATTACTTATACTGGTATGTTTTTTTTTCTTTTCACACTAGATATCTAGTAAGCGATTGAAGAGTTAAAGCATGATGTTGGCATAAATTGATATCTATGTCCATATATATATGTTTGTATATATAGTGAGAGAACGAGAGGGTATATTGTACTATATATATGTCGGAGACATCTGTATAAGCGATGCATTCCTAGAGCAGACTTGGTGTCTACATGTTTGAGTTCAGATTGTTGATACTATGTGAGCGTTATATTTTTTCATTGATTAAGAAATGTATGTCAACTTTAATTTTTCAAAATGTTACTCCAACTTGAAATTGCTGAAACAATTGAAGTTTGAGGTACCGGAGGAAGGAGTTTCTTGCTTTCAACTTACAGTTATTCACTTATCTCATCATGTTCATTGTCTCTGTTTCTCCATTACAGGGATTTAATGCCACTTTAACTGAACCAAAGGATACCCTTGGGAGAAGGGGTGGTCAAATTAGAGAAATGGAACTCAAGTTGCACCCAGATCTCAAGGAACCCTTGAAAAAGCTTTGTGATGACTCAAAGACAACAATTGTTGTCGTTAGTGGAAGTGACAGAAGCGTCTTGGACTATGTATGGTAGCCATCCTTCAATGATGCTTTATTTCTAACATCTTGCATTTTATGCTTTGGGACTGATAACTTCTTATACAGAACTTTGGTGACTACGACATGTGGTTGGCAGCAGAAAATGGGATGTTCTTGCGTCTTACAACAGGAGAATGGATGACAACTATGCCAGAGAATTTAAATATGGATTGGGTTGACAGCGTAAAGGTTTGTATTATAATTCATTTTCTTCTGGTTAACTTCAGTTTCCAAATTCAAATTTCCGACATCTGTTCATGATTTCAGCATGTCTTTGAGTATTTCACCGAGAGAACCCCACGATCTCATTTTGAGCTTCGTGAAACTTCACTTGTATGGAACTACAAATATGCAGGTAACACAAAATACAAGTTATTGTTTTTCTTCTTCTTGTAGTGTTTCTTACTTTTAATTAAAGCTAGTGCATTACTGCTGCAGTTTTGATTCATACAGTATATAAATTAACTGCAATCACTATGTTCATATTATTAGATGTTGAATTCGGAAGACTCCAAGCCAGGGATCTGCTGCAGCATCTTTGGACAGGGCCAATCTCGAATGCATCAGTCGATGTTGTCCAAGGTGGTCGGTCTGTGGAGGTTCGAGCAGTTGGTGTTACAAAGGTATGCTATTCTAACTACATGCAAGTTTTAGATTCTATGTTTTGGATGTATCAGAATAACCTTCTGTTTGCTGTTTCCATGTTTGAGCAGGGTGCAGCTATTGACCGTATCTTAGGAGAAATCGTTCATAACAAAGGCATGAAGGCGCCAATTGACTATGTTTTGTGTATTGGCCACTTTCTACCAAAGGTGTGTTTCTTCTTGATCTGTCAACTAGATCATCATTAGAGATAAGTTCTCAACAGTGAGCATTTTGATTGGAAGAATTTTGCATATATATTCCCTGTGCATCTTTTGAACACTTTCCTTCATACTGTCAGTTATAAAGTAGCTCATTAACACTCTTTGAGAACATGTTACACAGTAATTAAAGGTGAGAGTTTGTTCATGATGCTATATGTGTCTGCTCCAAAAGCTACTATATAAGGAAGAATTCCTGCATATGTTTGTTCCTAATTTAAAAGTTGCTCAGTTCATTAAAATCTTAATTAGCCTTCGAAGATAATATCAGAGTTATAGCTTGCATACACATGCCAACACATCTAGTCCTTGAGTTTGATGATGGATATCTGATGTAATGCACACTAATGCCATGGACTGATTGCTGTAGGACGAAGATCTCTATACATTCTTTGAACCAGAGCTTCCTTCCGAGGCACCAGTGCAAAGTATTCCTCGACCCACATCAGTACCAACTCCTGTCAACCCGTCTTTGCCCAAGATTTCAACGGGTAAAAGTGGTTCTAAGGGATCCCGCCTTAAGAAGCAACGGTCGTTGTCAACTTTAGAAAAGAGAGCTAATATTGGAATTGTGAATGCTTGGAGGCCAACATTAATGCGTGATAGAATGTCTCTGCATGAAGGTTCTTCTGTGCTTGACCTCAAGGGTGACAACTACTTCTCTTGTGCTGTTGGGAGAAAGCGATCCAGTGCAAGATATCTCCTCAAATCATCAGACGATGTCGTCACTCTTTTAAAGGAGCTTGCTGAAGGTGGAGTACCAGTGCCTGTCGGCTCAGTAGATGGAGCAATGCCTCTAGATACAGAAGGTGGAGCACTGCCACTCGACTCAGAAGGTGGAGCAGTGTCTCACAACTCGGAAGCTGGAGAACAAAGCACTGAGAATATCTAGATAGATAGCATCGGTCGAAAGATTTCTTTCACAAGTACATATGAGTTCCTTGAACAATCTCAGACCCGCGGGACTGTGTTTTGTAGGTAGAAGGAAACAAAAAATTGCACATATGAGATGTTCAGAGCTTCAGATTACATTCTTCCACACATTTTAGCGATTTTACCTGAAGAAACAAAGAGAAAAGTTCAAATCATAATGCTCAAATTTTGCCAAATATTCTCATTGTTTGGCTGCTCGATTTTTTCTCATTGTAATTTGCAAAATGATTATTCTGCACACTGGATCAGATCTTCAAAGACCAATAATGAACATAACCTCTAGGCTCAATCTCTTTCAAACTTTTCCCATCTTCTTTGACTATGACCAAGTAAAGCAGTGAGGAATATTTTGATAGCAACTCCATAGTGGAGTAGGAGTAGCCCCATCATTTCACAATATTCTTGAAATGGACGTACGGTGTCGACGTTTCCGGATTGCACAATTCTTTTTCACTCTCCATTATCGAACGGTATTGTCATGCAGAAGAAATATTTAAACTAAAATGCTATATATAGCCAGAAAAGCATTGTATATGATGTTTGAACATGGAAAAGGTGTGAGAAAGAAGAAGCAAATAATGAGTGGTGGGAAGCAGAAATGTGATGCAAGGGGATCACCAAATGTTAGACTCAATCTCTTTTATGCATTCAAGTTGCAAAGTTAGTTCGTGACATGAACGCTATGATCAATTCTGTTGAAGAAATGCTATATATAACCGGAAAAGAACTATATGATTGGAAAATGTGTAAACAAATTAAGAAAAACAAGTAACGAGTAGTGGCAAGTAGCGCAGGTTAGCTTGTGACATGAACATTTAAGAAAATATGTTATTTCATCATAATAAGACTGAACTCATAACTTATCAGAATTTTTATAACAAAACAGTACATGTTATCTATTTATAAACTCTTATACGAATGCCAACTTGCCTATTAGGTATACCATATACGTAGGCAAATAACCATAGAGGGATGGGTATGAGGAAGAAGAAGGGTGCACGCATGTATATAGAATAGGGCAGGGTCTACAAGAAATTCGGGGAAGAATTAGTTTGTAAATTCACAATGTGACATGTATACAAGCATGAAGCATGGGTCAATGGGCATTGGAAGTAGGAAGTAGCAAGTAGGCAATGTTATGACATGAGCCCAAATCCTATTGTGCATGCCCTTGAAATTGAAATTGATAATGAAATTGGTGGTCCTCTTAAGCCCACGAACAAATGCCATAACCAAAGTGGAGCTGCCCCTAAAACTCATTTGTGGATAGTAAAGAAATAAATAAGAAATCAGTCGGCAACATCCAATAATCAAACACAGTTACACAGATTAACTGAATTTATAAAGAAGAAGAAATCCAAACAAACCATGATTTTTTTTCTTTCTTAAATCTTATTGGTAAAAAAATATAGAAAAGGAAAATAAAAGTAAATTAGGTCAATCAATCTAGATCGTGGTAAACTCCGTGATTCCAATGGCAGTAAGAAACTTATCTATAAATATACATACCATATATGTATTCTCCCATATATCATTAGATACTGTAGTCATATACTGTATACATGTATGAAGGTCCCTACCCTAAGAATCTTTCGGGACCGTTCTGAATCTGATACTCGGAGATAAGAGTTTGGTTTTAGATCACCCACTAAACTTATATAAACGCTCCAGTTAAGATCAAATTTATGCAGTAGTACTGTAATCCTATATCAAGACACACCAATGAAGCCAGTTTTCTTCTTCATCGTCTCTCTCCTTCTCCTTCCTCTCTTGGCCTCGTGCTCAGAGCAAAAGGTTGATACATACATAATCTTCTGGTTATGGAAATCTGGGTTTGTTTCTTTTTCTGTAGACTCTGATTATGTCGGTGTGTGTGTATGGTTTATCATGTATAGGTGTACATAGTGTATTTTGGAGAGCACGGTGGAGAGAAAGCACTGCATGAAATAGAGGACATCCACCACTCGTATTTGCTCTCTGTGAAAGATAGTGAGGAACATGCCCGAGCTTCACTGCTTTACAGTTACAAGCACAGCATCAATGGCTTTGCTGCAGTTCTCACTGAGGATGAAGCTTCCAAGTTATCTGGTAAAGTAATCAATAGCTTCTTCAGTTCTTCTTCTTCTTCTCCTCCTTCTCGATCTGTGCTTTTCTAATAGTTGCAGAATGGTGGTTGTATATGAACAGAACTGGAAGAAGTTGTATCAGTGTGGCCGAGCCACCCAAAGAAGTACACCATGCACACAACAAGGTCATGGGAATTTGTGGGGTTGGAAGAAGGGGAAGAGGGGAATTACTGGAAGAACAACCAGATGGGAGGAGACTTCTTATCCAAAGCCGGGTTTGGGAAGAACATCATTGTTGGAGTCCTTGATAGTGGTACGTAATAAACAAAACAAAACCATATACTTCCATATAATCACTTCACTCCAAATGAGTACTCACATGTGATGCCATCCTTTCATTTTTGTATTTTATGTATATGTGATATTTCTTGTTATTTAGGCACCCTATTGTTTAACAACAGGAGATGATTCGCTTTTAGTGTTTCGGACAGATTCTAAGTGAGGTTTATGTGTTATATATAAGCTCTGTTTCTTGACACAAAACAAGTAAAAACTGACGAAACTCTTGTCACACTTAATTGAATTCTGAGCAAAACAATCCTCATGTAATAAGAATTTATATCAACAATCTAACATTTCTAACAACAAACAATAAGAGCTCGTGTAACTTGATGAGTTGCATATGTGTTATGTTGGCTGTATAAAAGTATCACTGCATGCATGTGATATTGTGAGCCTGATATGGTTTTTTTTGTTGAAAAGGTGAGCTTAATATGGTTGGTGTTACACATGTATGCTTTCAGGTGTATGGCCAGAATCAAAGAGCTTCAGTGATGTAGGAATGGGGCCCATTCCAAAATCATGGAAGGGAATCTGCCAAACTGGAGTTGGCTTTAATTCATCCCACTGCAATAGGTAACCTTAAATCTTTTCAATTCTTGGTGGTCTTTTATCTATTTACCTTCTTTTCTATATCAAAGATAAAATCTCAGTCCACATCTTATTCTTAATCTCCTTCCTTAGTTATATAAATCTGTAGCCATTTTGCTGCTTGGGAAAACATGTGAGTTGATTTAAGTATATGGTTCTCTAACACAGATTACTAGAAGATTATGCAGTTTCTTATGAACTTCAACTGTATATACAACATTATTTCTTGGGACCATGGTCTCTCTTCTATTTTGCTAGATCTGCTCTTGGGCAAATACTTGATCTCCCTGCCAGTTTCTGACTTCAGGATTCTAGTGTTAAACAATGCTTGCGCTATATATATACAGGGCTAGCAAAACCCCAACTAGAGGACATGTCACATGAGATAGGCTAACAATAAGGACATGAGGAACCGATGGTAACGTCAAGATCAAAACACCAATACTATATAGCAACCTCAAGATCAAAGCACCAATAGTATAGCAACCTCTCCAACATGGCATTGCATCTCACATAACTCCCTCAGTTCCTCTCAATCCCCCTATTGTAGTTCATAAGCACCAAAACTGCTTTATACAAGTGCATGCCTTACTGTCTTAGAGATACATATAGATAATAAGCAGTGTCTGCTTCAAATCCTCACCACCTTGACAAAGCTGCTTTGAGAAGTAAAAGATACTTGATATTTCAAAATAAGCGGCATTGAAAATTGAAAGTGAGAATGAGGGATGATTTTTTTTTATAGAACATCAGAATCTAGTGTAGTGAGCTAAGCAAACATAAAACTGCTTATTGATTCAACATATCAGTATATATAACAGTTTCTAGATCTAGGTCTCATCCATGTGAGATTGGGACCTTGGGGTATACAACTTATCGAAAGTACTAGAACTGTCAGTCTAGGGAACCTAAATCAACTCAGGATGGATGACCTAAAGAAGTTTATGTATCAACAATTCAACATTGGTTAGTTTAAATTATTTATCTAGATAAGAAAACTAGCTAGGGTCTGATTGATTGATACTGTTCAAAATTGACTGATCGACCAATAAGAAAAAAAATATAATGTACAAAATTGACTTGCATGATTGCGCTGCATAATTTGTTCTGTTATGAATGACCGCTAATGGATGGCTGCTATGGTTGTTCGTGATAATCGAGTCGACTGAAACGTAAAGTATTTGTGACCCTCCATCGATGTCTATATCGATCAAACAAAGTAACAAACACAGTAGTAGGTGATCCATCTATTAAACTATTTGTTGCTTGGCTTCTTCTGGTTTCTCATCTTGTGAACTGCTGCCCTCTTGATCTGCACCAGCCACCAGCCATGCATTTGAAATATGCAACTCTTGTGAACTTTCAATATGGTCTTTCTCTCGTGCCTTCTGTACGTGCAGCAGCCATCTGAAATAATGCAACAGCCATTCGAAAATAATGCGACATTTCTTAATCTTCTGCTTCCTATTATTCTATCCATGGACCCAAAATGGAGCCCTTAGACGTATCTCTGATGCAGCCTTCTCAATTATTTTTCTTTTTTAAGAGATTCCCAGAATCTTATTGGGCGGCTGCTGAGCTTCGTATGTGCCCTATATTACTTGGGTAACACTTGCTATCTAGTACCTAATGAAAGTGAAACCCATTAGTGTTAATGCTCCACTCATTGGTGCCCTAGGGTAACTCGTTTGTCAGTACTCAATTCCAACCTCATTAGTCATTAGTACCATGTTACCTTAATTACCTGCCTAAGGGCAAACTCGCTACTACATAAACCGTAGTTTGGCAAACTCGAAATCACTAGTACTGAGGAAATCATCGAGTCATTTAGTACTGAGGAAAATTTATGAACAAATTCAGTATTACCCAAAGATAAATTCATGACAATGGATAAATGAGTTCCTAATTACAGTACTTGTCCATGAATATATGTATGGATCAACTCAGTAGATTGACTTGATGAATTTCTGAAGAACTATCTAAAATTTAACGTTTCTTCAATGAATTCTGAGTTTTACCTAATGGACATTTTCGTGAATATATTTCTATATAATGAAGTTTCTAAATTAGGGTTTGCTATTCTCTTACTGCGAGTCTGTGATTAACTGATGATGGTTTAATTTCTTTGAACTTGTAGGAAGCTGATAGGAGCTCGTTACTACCTCAAAGGGTTTGAGCAATACTACGGCCCTCTTAATGTCTCAGAGGATTCCAGATCACCCCGTGACATGGATGGCCATGGAACACATACGAGCTCTACCGTGGCAGGCCGAGTCGTTCCCAATGCCTCGGCTTTAGGCGGGTTTGCTCGTGGCTCTGCCTCCGGGGGAGCCCCATTGGCACACATTGCCGTTTACAAGGTGTGCTGGGCTATACCAGGCCAATCCAAGGCTGAAGGGAACACCTGCTTTGAGGAGGACATGTTTGCAGCCATGGATGATGCCATAGCGGACGGTGTGGATGTGATGAGCCTATCTATCGGAACATGGCATCCTGTGAAATTCACCGAGGACGGTATTGCTCTTGGAGCATTGCATGCCGCCAAGAAGAACATTCTGGTGGCTTGTAGTGCAGGCAACTCAGGGCCTTCCCCATCTACTTTATCAAACCCAGCTCCATGGATTTTCACTGTTGGCGCCAGCAGCTTGGACCGAACATTTATGTCACCTGTTGTGCTTGGAAATGGCTTGAGCATTGAGGTACATTACCATTTTGTCAATGTTACAAACTGTTTGATTATTATGATAAGTTGGATGATAGCTAAAATTTCATTTTAGTGATCATACCAATAATTTGGATTTGCTGTGATAAACAAATTAACAAATTAAAGGTGAAATTAAAATGGGGTGACAAAACAAAAATGGTAATTGTAAACTGCTTGCTAATTCTTTTGAATGAATAAACATTTTCAGGGAGAAACAGTGACCCCAAGCAAGCTGGAAGAGAATAAGAAGTACCCTTTAGTATATGCAGGGGATGTTGTTAACCCTGGTGTAGCCCAAAATCTAACAGGGTAAGATGTGTTCACTTTGGGATTTAGTCTCAATTTCTCTAAAGATCGTTGGTGTTTGATCACTGGTTATATCCATAATTAATGGCTTGCATAACTCAATGTGGCATGCAGACAATGCCTTGCAGGCTCTCTTTCACCTGACAAAGTTAAGGGAAAGATAGTGTTCTGCTTGAGAGGTGCTGGGATGAGAGTTTCAAAAGGCATGGAAGTGAAAAGAGCGGGCGGTGTTGGTTTTATCTTAGGAAACAGCAAAGCAAATGGCGGTGAAATCTCGGTTGATCCTCATGTTCTTCCTGCCACTGCAGTGACATATAGCAATGCCAATAGGATCATGGAATACATCAACTCTACCAAAAATCCAGAGGCAACTATTATACCAGCAAGGACAGTGTTGCATACAAAGCCAGCTCCATACATGACTGCTTTCACTAGTAGAGGCCCAAGTGTTATTGACCCTAATATTCTCAAGGTACATGTTTTAACTCAATTTATTTATTGCAAGACAGTCAAGACTGTCAATTTGAAAATGCATATTCAACGAGTTTTACTTGTATGAAAAATTTAGGTATGTACTAACTGGAGCTGAAACCTTTCCTCTTTTGTTTCGTCTCTATGCAGCCTGATATCACAGCTCCTGGACTGAATATATTGGCAGCGTGGACTGGGGGTGAAGCCCCTACCAAGTTGGCAATGGATCACCGAGTGGCTCAGTATACAATTGAGTCTGGAACTTCAATGTCTTGCCCTCACATTGCGGCGGCTGCGGCACTTCTCAAAGCCATTCACCCTACTTGGAGCAGTGCTGCCATAAAATCTGCTCTAATGACTACAGGTAAATACTCAAACGGTTGCATTTTAAATCACTTTCTTTGATCAAGTCGAGTCATACAATTGATCGACTTCTGTATCCTGTATGCTTATAGCAATACATTACATTACCAATCTTCTATGGCCTACAACATGTCTAGCATGTCGTGTTGTCAAAGTTTTCATTTTTGTGCCGCAGATTCAAACAAGAGTCCGTCTAATGATGTATTCATTTTTCCTCAAGTATGTTTCACTTATGATACATCGAAATTTTTGTCTTCCCTGCAGCCGGGATAAAGAACAACCTAGACATGCCATTGAACGATGAATCGGGCAATGCTGCAACTCCCTTTGCATATGGTGCTGGCCACTTCCGACCCACCAAGGCAGCAGACCCTGGCCTTGTGTACGATGCTTCATACAAAGACTATCTTCTCTACTTCTGCAGTATCGGAGTCAAGAATTTCGATCCAAACTTCAAGTGTCCAAGATCACCACCAACAGCAGTCAACCTGAACTATCCTTCTATTGCAATCCCGAAACTGAATGGCACCATCACGATTAAGAGGACAGTCACAAATGTTGGTAAGGCTAAAAGCGTCTACTTCTTTACCTCCAAACCACCTCTGGGAATCTCGGTTAAGGCCTCTCCAAGTATATTGTTCTTTGATCATGTTGGCCAGAGGAAGAGCTTCACCATTACTGTCAAACCAAGGACAGAGATGATTAACGAGAAGCCGTTGAAAGATGAGTATGCATTTGGGTGGTACACATGGTCTGATGGACCTCATATTGTAAGGAGTCCAATTGCAGTCTCTTTAGCATAGAATTAAAATGAGTCATCTCTTGCAATATCTCGATGGGATTTGCTTTACTGAAATCTATAGGATAGAAAATAGGAATATGGGACTCTTGGCCCCTCACTTGATCGAAGGGTTTGTTTAGATGTATCAAAACCTATTTAGTATCAAAAGTTTAAAACAATAAAACTGAAGAGAAGAATTTTCACCGCATTGTTTCACTTGAGAGTGGATCTTATTCCGTGTCTGTACATACTGTATCTTCATAGTTCTATGGGATAAAGGAGGAAAACTCGTAATTTATCTTTAGAAATATTATTGCTTGTCATTCCTGAACATTTACGAGTCTGTTTTGACAAATAGAACAGGTACCATGATCAGACTTTGCTGCCACTTCATTTGATTAGGATGTCATCTTCATCCCATGCATTAGTTCTCACTCTAACCCTTTCACCCTTGAAGTGAATGTACTTCCAAGTTTGCTCTTGTCTTCTTGGCCTAGCTCCTGAAATGCACGTGCCACTCTCCTGACAGTATCTTCATCTGGTCTTACGCTCAACTCCTCCATATCTGCGAATACCTGATTTATCAGGAAGAGATTAAATCCTAGAATCAAGTTAATATTTCGTATTCATACTTTAACACATGTCACCATCTGTCCCAACAATGTAAAAATAACCATGAAAATAAGAAGGGAGTGCAAAAGTTCTTACTATTACCTCTATTATCTTATTTTTCATTTCATGATGATCATACAAAGAGATCATCCTAGAAAATAGCCGCTTTGGGATAGAGCGTGTACGTGTATGCAGAAACATGTTCCACAGTGATTCAGCCTCATCTAGCCTATGATCCATATCAAATGCCAGTAGAAGAGTGACAAAGCTGCTTCAGCTGGCTTGATCAAATAAGCAATCCAAGAAGTCAGCTTAAAAATACAGTATCGTAAGGTGGCCTCTGTGGGCAGTTTGGAAAAGGGTGAATAACTCAGAACTCACCCGATTACTTCCTGACTGGAAACAAACAGAGCTTCTGGAACTCGCAAACATTATACTTAACAAAAACCAGGAATGTTCAAAAGAATAATATTGAAGAGTGCTTTGGTCACAGTACAATTCCCACTCTGACAGAAAATCACAATGTGCTACAAAATTAGACCATTTGCAGGAACAGAATACCAACTGCATCAAACCATATAAATGCCAAAAATGAGAAACAAGATTCACACAAACATTTGATTCATATTTCATAAAGCATAAGCACCTCATATCAACTATCAAGCATAAAAGTGAAAACTTGAAGTTCATAAAAGCCAGTGAAGATTAGTTGGGCAAGATTGAAATGGGTTACAGAAAGAACCCCCACATATAAATTATCTAGCACGAATTGAAAAACAAACAAACAAACCAATCCAATTACTGTTTCTGCATAAAGATACAATCTTTACAAATCAGATGCTCTGTTGGGCACTGAAGGGTTCAGCATACAGTAACATTCAAATAGTTCCTTATAGTTTAACAGATTATGCTCCAATTGGGTTTTCAAAATTGCATCCATAACACACCAAACTTAAAAGATGAAGCTGATCAACTGGTGTAGAAACATGGGTTCAGTTTAATTTGATCAAAAATTTGACCTAGTATGAGATTGAGGAGTTCGTACCTTAAAGGCTTCAAAGCTTGGGTTTGAACTTTGAAGTGATGGAATCTAACACGCATGAGCTCAAAACATAAATAGATAATAAAATAAGTTTGTAAATAAAATAAAAATATATAAATAAAAAAATAAATAAGGAGTGTTAATAGTAAAAATGAGTATATTAATATATAACCATAAATAAGGTGAAAAGAAAACTTATTAATCATGATCTTGCAATCAAAGTCCATCCGACGGTCATAAAGCCAAGATAACCATACACCTGTTAGCACACAATCCATCCCCAAAAACAGAGTAGCGCTCCTCAACAAATGTGTCACAACTCAACACCCCAACCCAGCACACGGGGAGACCAAAACGCTGAAACACTCTCAGAGTTTCAGATCCCAGAGTTTGAGGCTCCCTCACTTGTTTTACCAATCCGTCGTCGTTTTGAGGTCTACTGATCTAAATTTGAAAGATGGATGCTTTTAGAAAACAAGCCAGTAAGCTCAGGGAGCAGGTGGCAAAGCAGCAGCAGGTATATCTATGACTACCCATTTCTCCATTTTCCACATTCATGCATTTTACAAGTAATTTCAATGCTACCCAGTTCACAATTTGATTCAAAATCTCTTCTTTTTTTATTTCTCAATGTTGGGTTAAGCTTTGGATTATTGAAATTTCAGGCTGTGATAAAGCAGTTTGGTGGGACTGGTTATGAAAGCTCAGATGTAATGGTGATAGATGAGGTTGAGATGCAGAGGCATCAACAGCTTGAGAAACTGTATAGGTCTACTCGTGCAGGAAAGGTATACCATGCATGATTTGTTTACTTTGTAGATTCGGACTTCGAAACTATAGCTTTAAAATTTGTAGTAGTCAATGGGGTGATTAGGTATGTGCTAATTGATCTTTGTTGAATCCGCTATCATTTATATCAGTCTTTGTATTGGTTGGGAATGATCTCACTTGGACAAATGAGATTCTTGGATTGCATAAACTCCATTATACTAAGGTGCTATGTTAGGATGATATGAGATGCAAATAGGAAAATTGTTAGAGATAGAAGTTAGCAATGGTGTCGATTACTGAAGAGGAAAGTAGTTCAGTGTTTGCATATTGAAATCGCATATCCACAATGACAATGAAACTGCTATGCGTTTCTATAGGTGACTATTTTACTATCTTGGTTCACAAGTTTGGAATATCCAAGTCATGCTAATCTAAAATGTTTAATTTCTTTTCCGTTTTGTGCCAAACTTGTTCTGTCTGCTAAACTCATTCTTCATATTACTTATTTTCAGGATTTTCAGAAAGAAATTGTAAAAGCAGCAGAAGCATTAACAGCAATAGGATATAAGCATATTGAAGCAGGTAGAAATTTATTATATTCAGCGACATTACGTGATATAATGGGAAGTGTGTGGTGAAGTAATAACGTATGAAATTGGCTTATCTGAATTAAGTTTGCAAATAGAAAATATGCCAGGCTTGGCGGTTGCGCTCATTAGTGTTTATAATCTTTTCGTGGTAGTCAGGGACCAAGTTGTCTGAGGATTGTAGCAGATATGGTGCTGAAAATGTCCATGATAAAATTTTAGCTAAAGGTGCATCTATATATGGTGATGCTCGTAAGCATGTGGAAAAGGAACAAGAAGACTTGAATAAATTGTTATCTTCACAGGTATATATCTTATGCTAATATAATTACCATTATATTTACTATAGTATGTATTCCACAGTTCGGATTACAATCATCTGTAGTTCTGAACTCAGACATATCATTTTCGTATTAGTTTTATTTTATTTTTTATATTTTATTTTATTTTTTATAATCATTCTATGCCAAAGTTCTTCATGTCTGGTGATTATTGGTTGAACTAATAGCATACAAAAGTGAACATGCCAGTCTCCCATCAAAGTTAATGCATAAGTAATGAACCCTAAAGCATTGTAAGTTTTTTCTGTAAAGTTCACTTGCACATGGTTTGGCATGATTTCTAGGGTGGTATTGATTTAGTTAGTTGATGCCTGTAACATTTCTGCTTGAAAGGCACTCACAATGGAAGCTTATAAATATAGTTTTCACCCCTAGATGGACTGTAAGTAGAATATTATGTAAGCCCGATTCATTATTGTAGAGTTCATCATTCTAGCCTTTTATTTTATTTTATTCTGTTTTTAGGTTTTAGATCCGTTAAGAGCAATGATACTTGGTGCTCCTTTAGAAGATGCTCGCCATCTTGCACAACGTTATAGTCGAATGCGGCAGGAAGCAGAGACACAGGTAATGCCATTCAATCTTATATCGCTTTATAGATATTTGTATTGCGATTACTCACCCCAAAATGCAAACAGGCAGTTGAAGTTTCCAGAAGGCAAGCAAAAGTAAGAGAAATACCAAATCCAGAAAATGTTGGAAAGCTGCATGCAGCAGAAACAAAGATGAAAGAAGTAAAAGCAAATATGGCAGTTTTGGGTATAGAAGCTTCAGCTGCATTGGCTGCTGTGGAAGCACAGCAGCAAAGACTAACTTTTCAGAGGCTTGTTGCACTGGTATGAATATGATTTTCAAGATATGAATTTTCTATGTTAAAGAGTAGAATGGTTATGCAGTTTGATACAAATACTAAGCTTAGTTTCGTTAAGGTTGAAGGAGAAAAGAATTATCATCTGAGAGTGGCTGCCATTCTTGGCGAGGTTGAAGCTGAGGTTAGTTCCACTGATTATCTTCAGAAGAAAATGTTTTCCATCTAAACAATAATAACTTATGCCAAGACCTGAATGTTGTGACAGATGGTGTCAGAGAAACAGCGTAAAGAGTCGGCTCCGCCTGTGATTCCCCAGGAGAGCTTCTCAGAGAAAACAATGTACTTCTTGGCCGAAGTATGCTACTGTTCACTAAACATATAGCTGTCTTCTTGGTAGCTTTATTAATAGAAACAAGAGTTGTCCATCCATTAGACCGTTTACATGTCATACAAGTTTTGCAATATGCTGCACATTGCAGGGGCCATATGGTTATAGAGAAACTTAAGAATGAAAGAAGGGAAAACATTAACAGATAAATTAACATAGGATAAAAAAAAAATTTAGATCAATGTAAAGGATTTATGATAGGAAGCTTCGTTCGGTTATGGCTAGTTATTTGAACATAAATTCTGTAAATACCTTGCCAGAAAATGAGAAAGGGACACACCTGTATCGGCTGAAAGGGAGATTCTGTCTACTGCAGAAATTAGCTTATTTGAAGTCATTCTTGTTGGCAATTAAATATACAGATTTCTTGCATGTTGTAAGTTGTAACCATTCTTGAACGAACTCCCTGACATACCATATGTTTAAACTACCTCCAAGACTGTCAGCTTTATATAAATCTCTTTATTTCACTTCATTCAGGCAACTCATTCTTTCACTGCTGCATCGGAGAAGGAACTAAGCTTGTCAGTGGGTGACTACGTTGTTGTGCGAAAGGTAATTTCCTTTAGATCACTGTTCAGTTGATTAAAACATAATGTTGATAGACAATTATGGACTTTTATCATGCCAGCACTAATAAGGTGCAAAAGGATATTTCTTCCACCATATTCAGAGATTTATTTTAGTGGTTCAGCAAATCCTTAGAAATGAGAAATGTGAATTTATAATAATTGCATATAAACGTTGCCAGACGAGTACCAATAATAACTAGCAATCTAGCACTAGTGATGCCACTCCTGGATTGAGGCTTTTTTTTTTTTTTGAGAAAAGTAGAGGCTTTTCCTGATGCTTCAACCATGCTAGTTGCATGAGAGACCTGTGCCTTATGGCTAGTAGTATTTTAAATATTCAAACATAAAGCAAGCATATGCTATGCTTTAGTCGGATGCTCTGCAACAAACACAGAGTAAATCAGCTAACTTCTAAAATGTCATTTGACCTTGCCTAATCTTGCTTTTTCACTGTTGTGAACAAAAAACCAGGTGAGCCCATCAGGATGGTCAGAAGGAGAGTGCAAAGGTAAAGGAGGGTGGTTTCCATCAGCATATGTGGAGAAGCGTCAACGAATTCCGTCCACTGATCTTTCTTCTGATGTTTACTAAGGCCTGAATGAAGTCTTCACCTGATGGGTTGTTTTGTTTTCACCATATCCAAATGGTGATGTTCCTGCATGATTATGTGCCAAACTGCCAATTAATGTATGTGAATACGTATGTGTATGTATATGTGCTACGAGTCATCTTGATCATTTTGATGGTACGTCGTTCATGTATCCTAGTATGTTCTTAATTCTTTTATATATATTCACATATAATTCTAAAAGCTAGGTTTCCTATTTCCTACTTATGTCTAGGACGTACCTATTTCAATTGTATACTCTAATTGCAAGTTTGTTAAGACCTTTGCTCTACAGTCTTTAGTGTATGCTTAATTGTGCTTAATTAGTTCAACAAAGATTGGCCATGGTTATTAGTAAGTTATCGATCCTTTGGCCGGCTTAATTAATTAGCTCTCTAATCTTGTCTTTTGCTTTTTAGAACTGGGGGAGAAAGGTTGGATCAATTTCGCAACTGAAGTAGATATGACCATAAAGGGATGTGAAATCATATAAGTTATTGTTCCATTCGTGGTGCTTTTCTATAGTTAAATTTGGTTGCTAAATTCCTAGTTACAACACCATTTAGTATATAGAAAGAGTGACTATATGTCTATATATGAATAAGGGGGTCTCATCGGTGAGTTTACTAGTAGAAAACGGAGTCGACTCTCTCTTCTCTCATCCTGTTTCGTATCTCCCCTGTACTTTCAGTCTCTTATCTCTCATTACCTATACAATTTCTTGTTTTCTCTCTTGACCGAGCTCGCCGAGCTGATCCATTTGATAATTTTGAACCAACGTTATTACTATTTTTTAGTTTTCTCCAATTTCTCAAGTGCAATTATTGAAGAAGCTATTACATTGATTTTAATTGATGCATAACTTGAGCATCAATTCACAAGATAAAATGTTTTGTCATGAGGTTACCCATTCAGGTCACATGAACATATATGTAACCTCCTATATGTTGGAACTAATTTGGATTTAAACACATTTGTCAACATTATGGTCAGTTTCATATTAAACATAGATTGAATAACAAAAGGCTTAAGTCTTTAACTCAGTTTCAGAGAAGTAATCCAAGTTGCATATCAGTTGGATTACATAGAGGTACATTGCATTTAACCTGAATTGCATTCGAATTAGTATTGTGATAGGATTATGCTTATGCAGTTGTTAACATTAAGTACAATAAGGATTTGGTTATGAGATTGAATCCGGTTTGTGATCACTATATTAAGGAGGCTAAGTCCTTGTGTTATTTATCGTTTTACATTAAGAGAAGCATCCCCATTGTGCTTGTTTTTGATACAGAAACACAGAAGACCTTCTTCCATCTGTTGTTTGTGTGCAGCTGATACAAGAGTTCATCACAATGGTGTCGTCGAGGATAGCAGTCAAGGCTGATTGGAGGTCCAACCAAGGTATGTTCCTGATTCATCTAGGATAACTTAAATATGTCTGAGTTGCAGTGTTATTGTATATGAGCATGTGTGTTTGTATATCTTTAAATAAGATCCAAAAACTTAATTATTAGATGGCTTTATTAGCACTCTGAAAACCATCTAATACTATATGCCCATGTAACTTCTGTGCTGTGCCATGCGCGCACTAAAGATGCATAATAACTCGATTCCATCTTGTCTCATGCACAGGCTAGTAATCTCCCACATAATGTATTGAATTCTGTATACTGAAATAGCATTGAAATATATAGTCAATCCACTACTAAAACAAATTTCTATATACTGTTAAACCCAGAAGATATTTTTTTCTTTTTTTCAGTCTGAGAATCCAGAAGATCAGATAAAAGAAAACAAGGGGTTCAAATCCTCCACCTATCTGCTACTAAACAATCACCCAGTCCTGCAGCAAATATAAGATAAAACTTAAGCATTACATGTAGATAAAAAAGCAAACAGAATTTGATCGGAAGGAAAAACTCATACATGGTAGAATCGTAACAATATAAACACGACACTCACCTCAATATCTTCATGATCGTCTATTCGTGATTCTCGATTATCTTCGTGATCTTTTACTTGTGGTTCTTGATTGGTGGCAGCTAATAGGGATCTGGGACCCTTGCTAAAACTAAGAACAGAAATGCAAAAGGAAATCAAAGCAAAACTAGTCTTTTTTTATTTCTCCGGCTGCTCTCTTACAAAGGCTATTTATACCCAGAATGGGCCTTCTAAATCTTGCCACTTGGCCAACATCCAACTGATTTGGATCAAAGCCCTAATACAAACTAATTAACTAAATTAGCTAGCTAATGAGCACGTGTGGCTCACATGTGGAGACATCCACTTCTTCTGGTGTTGCTGGGAAGATCATAACATTGCACCCTGCTGCACATGAAACTTGTCCTCAAGTTTCTGAATCAAAGTCTGGAAACCGCATCTGGATTTCATCAGCAAACTCCCAGGTGGCTTCCTCAGTAGCTGTACCAAGCCAGTGAATCAACCATTGAGTTGCTACAGCTCCATTTCTTTTCACTATGCGCCTTTGTAACACAGCAGCTGGTGCCCACTTGTAGCTGGAAGTATCACTGATAGGGGGTAACTGGGTTGCTACTGAATCCTGATCCCCAATCTTCTTCTTCAATAGAGACACATGGAAAACATTGTGTATTTTGACAGTTGGAGGGAGCTTCAGCCGGTAGGCAACCTCCCCAAATTTTTCAAGCACCTCATAAGGTCCAAAATACCTATCTGATAGCTTGTTGAAGGCTCGCTTGTGGACAAACTGTTGCTTATATGGCTGTAATTTGAGGAACACCATATCACCAACTGCAAACGATCTCTCAGTGTGCCACTTATCATGAAAATTCTTCATTCTCTCCTGAGCTCTTCCCAAGTTTCTCTTAAGTACTGCCAGCAGCTCCTCCCTACTTCTAAGATGTTGATCAACTTCAGCAACCGATGTGGATCCTGGAGCATAAGGTTTGATAGAAGGTGGTGCCACACCATAGAGTGCTTCATAGGGGAACATATGTATGGCTGAATGGAAAACAATATTATACCACCATTCTGCCCAGGGCAAAACTTGCACCCACTGCTAAGGTTTCTCCCCAATGACACACCTCAGATATTGCTCCATAGTCCTATTCAAATTCTCAGTCTGTCCATCAGATTATGGATGGTAAGCAGAAGATTTACTGAGCCTGGTTCCCTGCAGTTTAAATTTTTTTTTTCCCAAAACAAGCTCATGAAAAGAGGGTCTCTGTCAGAAATAATGTTCCCAGGCATGCCATGAAGTTTAAACACTTCCTTCACAAAAATCTTGGCCAAAGTTGTAGTAGTGTATGGATGTGCTAAAGGAATAAAATGAGCATATTTGGTTAGCTTGCAGATAACTATCCAAATAACTGATTTTCCTTCAGAATTAGGCAAACCCTCAATGAAGTCCATTGAAATGACACTCCATGCTCTCTCAGAGATAGCCAACGGTTGTAACAAACCTGGGGGTAAGATGGTCTCATAATGATTTCTCTGGCACACTTCACATTCAGACACAAATTTCTTCACTTCTGTTCTCATTCCAGGCCACGCAAAGTTTGTGGAGACCCTCTTGTAAGTCCTGGATCTACCATCATGACCCCCATGTGGCCCTTCATGAAACTCAGCAATGATCCTTGACCTCCAGTTGTCAACTGGTGGTACGAAGATTTTTTGCTTGTAATACAAGTGAGAATTGCATAATGAATAGTGTTTCTGCACTTGATGGCCTTGCTGCAGCTGATGAATGAGCTCCTTGATGTCCCCATCCTTTAAACAAGCTTGTTGTACCTCAGCCAAATAATCATGAGTAGGTTGAGACATACCTGAGATGGCAGTGAGGGTTGGGTTCCACTTTTGTTGAGCAGGGGTTGTGATTCTTTGCTTGAGAAAGTGCTTAATAGTTCTGTGGTCTGTGAGAATTTGGAAATGGTGCCCTAACAGGTATGGTCTCCAATGCTGGACAGCAGCAACAACAGCTAACATCTCCTTATCATAAACTGAAAGAGCTAAATGCCTTTGAGCCAAAGCCTTGCTCATAAATGCAATAGGGTGGCCCCCCTGAGAAAGCACTGCCCCAATGCCAAGGTCAGAAGCATCACATTTAACTACAAACTCCTTTGAAAAGTCTGGAATGGCTAGGACAGGAGCATGAGTAAGGGCATTTTTTAGTGCTTCAAAAGCCACTGTTGCTGCATCACTCCACTTAAAAGCATCTTTCTTAAGGAGGTCTGTCAAAGACTTAGCAATGACGCCAAAACCTCGAACATATTTTCTATAGTATCCCGCCAAGCCTAAAAATCCCCTTAGTGCTTTCAAGCTTGTGGGAATGGGCCATTTCTGTATGCTGGAGATTTTTGCAGGATCCACGGCAACCCCTTCTGCACTCACAATATGACCTAAGTACTCCACTTGATTAACCCTAAAAGTGCACTTACTTTCTTTGACTTTCAAGGAGTGCTGCAAGAGTCTTTTGAAAACCATCTCCAAGTGTCTCAAATGGTCAGACATGGATGAGCTATATATCAGGATGTCATCAAAAAAGACAAGCACACCCTTCCTCAACAAGTCTCTAAGTACCTCATTCATCAGGGACTGGAAGGTGGAAGGAGCATTAGTTAAGCCAAACGGCATAACTAAAAACTCATAATGACCTGAGTGGGTTCTGAAGGCTATTTTCTCTATATCCTCCGTCCTCATTCTGATTTGGTGGTATCCAGACCTCAAGTCCAACTTTGAAAAGATAGTGGCTCCATGCACCTCATCAAGTAACTCATCCACGATTGGTATGAGATATTTATCTTTAACCGTAACGACGTTTAAAGCCCTGTAATCGATGCACAGCCTCCAGCTTCCATCTTTTTTCTTGACCAATAGAACTGGTGAAGAGAATGGACTAACACTAGATCTGATTACTCCACTGTCTAACAACTCTTGTATGATCTTCTCTATTTCTCCTTTTTGGAAATGGGGATATTTGTAGGGTCTCACACTTATAGGGGGTGTGTTGGGGAGAAGTTCTATCTTATGGTCTTGGTTTCTAGCTGGTGGCAGCTCTGTTGGTGGTTCGAACAATGCAGCATATTTTTTTATCAGAGGCTGAATTGGTCAAGGTATCACAGATGTGTTATGAAGCTGAGGAGTAAACTGAATCAAGACTGCTTCTCTCTCCTTTCTCAATAGCCTACTCATGGCTTTGCAGCTCACCACAGTAGCTTTAGTTTCTGTTTCCCCTTGCAACACATGTCGCTTCCCCAAACTGTCAAACTTCATGGACATGTGCTCAAAGTTCCATACAATGTCTCCTAGGGTTTTCAACCAGTTGGCTCCCAATATGATCTCACTACCTGAAATGGGCAGAACATAGTACTGGAACAAAAATGTGTACCCTTGCAAACAAAGCTCCAAAGTGGCAATTTTAGTGGTTACCAAAATCTTCCCACTAGCTACTCTTACTCTCACAGGCTTAATAACCTCCACTTGTCCCTCACATTCTTCAACACATTTGGGTGCACAAAACTATGAGAAGCACCAGAATCAATTAGAGTGTGTAGCTATCTCTTGTTGCAACACCCTTTGAGCTACATTGTGCTATTACTCCCATCACCTACCGTATTGAGCTGTAATATCTGATCTGCATTAGCTCCATCTTCTTGCTCCTCCATTTCTCCTTCCGCCATTGGTTCAGGCCCTCCCAACTCAACTTCTTCTGGGACAACCTCGATTACCATCAAGGGTTGACCTCGTCTACAGTTGTGGCCTGGACGAAAAATGTCATCACAAAAGAAACATTGGTTTCTAGCTCTCCTTTCTTGATACTCCGCTTGTGATAGCCTTCTAGTGCCAGCTCCATTGTTTCCCACAGGAGCAATTTGACCCCTTAGTTGGTTGACAGGCATAGGAGCCCTTACAACTTGGTTTTGTGCAGCCCCAACTCTTGGAGCTATTGCATTGTTGATCCTCTGGTTGAGAGTTGCCCTACTATGCACTCTGAGATGCAGTTCCCTTTCTTCAAAAGTTTTTGCTAACTCACAAGCCTCATACAAAGTCTTTGGTTTCAAGGCCTTGACATCAGCTCTGATGTTGTTTTTGAGACCACCCACAAAAAATGAAAGCAAGGCCTGAGGTGAGAATCCGGGAGCTCTCCTTGATAGTTTGGTGAACTGGTCTATGTACTGTTCCGCTGAGCTAGTTTGACTCATCCTAGCTAGTGCAGCTTGGTAGTCAATCAAACTATGGCTGCTGAATTCCCTCATTAACAGCTCAGTGAGACCTTCCCAGGTTGGTGGAAATTCATGTTGAAACATGTACCACCTGTCAGAAGCCTTTTCCACCAAATGCATAGCAGCAATAGACAACTTCCTCTCCTCAGGTATCTGATAAAATTCAAAATACTGCTCTGCCTTGTTTAACCATTCTACCGGATCACCCCCGGCAAACTGCATGAATTCCAGCTTCATTTGTTTCATTGTTGGCATGTTAGGATCAAAAAATGGGATTGCAGTGTGGTGGTGTTGAAATGTGGGAGCACCTTGAGCTGTTACTGTAGCCCTCGGTGTATGGGTGGTGGTGGTAGTGTAAATGTGGTTTGGGTTTGGTATAAAAGAGTAAGTCTGAGGGTACTGACAACTGTTCCCATAAGGGTCTTGATGGCAGTAGGGTGATATGTATGGTTGAGCAAAATTGGTTGGAACAAAATTAGGGTGTGGGTATGAGGAATTAATATGCAGACCAAGGTGTGTATGATTAGAACCAAAATTGGGGTATGGGACCTGTGAATAGGGTACACTAACATTCACATTTGGCTGACCAAAACTTGAAGCCTGAGAAGCAAAATTGGAGCGTTGGAACTACTGGTGGTGTTGTGGTTTAGAGGGAAAAGTAGTTTTTGAAGCATCAATGGCCATCTCTTTCCCTTTTCCACTTGAATCACCCTTCTCAAACCCTTACTACCAACTCGAGACCTATTAACTTCCATCTTGCTCACATTTAGGGCGTTCATGACCACCCCAGAATCATTAGTAATAATGGGTTGAGTAGTATTAAACTCCAACAAGGTCTCAGGAGAGTCATTATCCTCATCCAACTCTTCTATGTTCACAGATTGCACAAAAGAGCGATTAAAGTTGCTACCTTTCAGGGGGCAGCTGAAGAAGAGACCTAGGCACGAGTTGACGTAGCAAAGTCAAACAGAGCGGGCTGCAGGGGTGCGCTTGTAGCCGGAGGCAGCGAGCCGAACTTCAGCAGTGATGAGTCGAGCCTGTCAGCAGCAATAGCCGATAAAGTCTTCATGGAACGCAACTCCTCCATTATCTCGGTACGAAACGAGTTAAAAGAGTCCTGCTATACGTTTAGAATGGTCTGAAGCTCCGTGAACTTAGACGCAGTGAGATCCTTGTGAGCTTGCAGCTCAGATTCAATGTGCGAGACATCATCACTGTGAGAGGTGGTGCCGGCTGGATTAGCCCCCTTGTTTTTTGTCATAAGGCCCAGAGCAAGGGCTCTGATACCAGATAATAGGGATCTGGGACCTAGCTAAAACTAAGAACAGAAATGCAAAAGGAAATCAAAGCAAAACTAGTCTTTTTTCATTCCTCCGGCTGCTCTCTTACAAAGACTATTTATATCCAGAATGGGCCTTCCAAATCTTGTCACTTGGCCAACATCCAACTTATTTGGAGCAAAGCCCTAATACAAACTAATTAACTAAATTAGCTAGCTAATGAGCACGTGTGGCTCACATGTGGAGACATCCACTTCTTCTGGTCTTGCTGGGAAGATCATAACAGCAGCCTGAGGAGGAGGAGGAGGTCTGCGTTTAAAATACTGAACTAGCCGAACCATGCCGGACCAGAGGTACAATCGGTGACGTTTGCTTAATTTAAAGAAACATTCTAAATAAGAACCCAACATCTTCCATGTATGGCTTCTCGATCTCGATTCCGGGGAAACCATGGGGACTAAAACAAAGATCAACAAACCAACCACAAACAAATAACCCTCAGCAAGATCCTCATTCTTACTTGGTGATGGTTCAGGGGCTAGTGGTGGTTCAGATGGGTTGTTGTCTAGTCTTAGAGAAGAGTCGAACTGTTTCCGGGCTTTTGGATCGTTGAGTATCTCATAGGATGCGTTGAGAAGTTGGAACTCGGCATTGGCATTGGGATCGTTTGGTCTCTTGTCTGGGTGCAACTCCAAAGCCTTTGCTTTATACGCCTTTGTTATCTCTTTCTCCTCAAGTTTGGCGCCTTCTTCACCAGACGGTAAACCAAGAACCTGATAGTGATCTACGACCACTTTGTTCTTCTCCATATTGACGTAGCAGGTGCAGGTCTAACTTAACTGGAAAATATAAACGAGTTAAAGAATAAAGAACACGATAGGCTTGCTTCATCGATCTAGTGTAGTTTAGGAGGACTGCCACATACTTGGTGCCGTGATGAATAAGAAAGTTAAGAGTCTTATATGTTGTAGACTTATTTATGGATGAGTTATATTTAGTAAGGAACTTTGTTTGCCTACGTTTTATGCTTTGTAAGGAACCAAGGATAATACACGAATATGAATATCTTAAGCTTTATAACCTTCTCAAACACAAGATAAAACTAGTATATATCATGCATGAACAGACCATTAAAGCCAGAAAATAGATCAGAAAAAATCGATTTATAAATGCACAGAGAAATCAAATGACTGTGACTCTATTTATCAGCTGTGTTCAAACCCTGAGAGTTGATCAAAGGAGGACGTAGAGAGCAAACTAACATGACTTCAAAGCCATGACACAGAGAATTTAGCTAAAACAACAAAAGTCATCATCATATGAATCATTCATTCATATAATGCGGTATATGCCTCTCCCAATGATGAAATTTCACCTAGTTGTGCAGTAGCTAGCGCAATACACAAAATTAAAGATGGATCTCTCAATATCGATCTCATATAACTGCCTTCCTGTGATATTAGTTCTTGAGTATTGGTACTTTTCTAAAAATCATCCTACTCATAAGTGACGATATCACAAAAATTATCTAAAACTGTGTCTAGCAGCACCCGATTATGTGCCACAACTAATTAATAAAAGATAACCAAACAAAACCTGAAGCACCTGTAATCAGTCTCAAATCATAAAACACTACCTACGTATCAAGTGATCTTCTAATTATCTCTCATCATGATTCGCTAGCATGAAGTGCCACCAATGATGCATAAGCCCCATCAGTAATCTTCATTAGAATATCATGGCTTCCCTTCTCTACAATCACACCATTCTTCACGACAGCGATTACATCTGCCCCTTTGATCGTGGTCAGGCGGTGAGCCACAACAATAGTTGTTATATTCACCATAACTTTGTCCAAAGCATCTTGCACTATGCGTTCTGACTCTGCGTCTAGTGCACTGGTAGCTTCGTCAAGCAAAAGGATTTTTGGGTCCTTTAGTATAGCCCTTGCAATGGCTATTCTTTGTTTTTGTCCACCTGACAATTGAACACCTCGTTCCCCTACAGACGTGTCATATCCTTGAGGCAATGAAGATATGAAATTGTGCGCATTTGATGCTGTTGTTGCTGCTATGATCTCTTCTTCGGTTGCATCTCCTTGCTTGCCATAGGCAATGTTGGTACGAATTGATTCATTAAAGAGAATAGGTTCTTGACCAACCAAGCCAATTTGTTGCCTCAACCGATTTATTTTGAACTTGTGGATTTCAACACCATCTAATAATATGCGACCTGTATCGGGATCATAGAATGGCTCTATAAGGCCTATTATTGTTGATTTGCCACTGCCACTCTCTCTAATCAAAGCAACAGTCTGTAGAAAGTAATATTAGAATGAGATCTGAACAATTTATAAATTTAGACATAAACTAACTGGTAGTGGTTTGTACTTACCTTTCCAGGAGGGAATTTCAAACAAATGTCCCTAAATATCTGCACATCTGGACTTGTGGGGTATCTGAAACTAACATGTTCAACATCAATTTCTCCAGTAATGCTCGGTAGTGTTATGCCTGCATTGCTGCTTGAATCGATTTTAGGCTTGCTATCAAGAATTCGAAATATTGAAGCCGCTGAGTCCTTGGCTTTGTTGGAGTCAGGAGCCATGCCAGTAGATTGTGAGACCCCTACCGCTGAAATTGTTAGAGCAAGGAAAACCTACAAATAAGAATTTACTAAAATTAGAACAAAACACACTCGTGGATTGGAAATAAGAGTAAGGAAGTGAGATAGCAGCTGAAAGCTTACCTTGAAAACTTGTTCAAAAGTGGCATGCCCGCTTTTCACTAAATAAGCTCCCACATAGAAAATCGATGCATTTGTGCAGAACATTACTACAAACGAAGCTCCAAAGCCTAAACCACTTACAACTCCCAATCGTACTCCTTGTTTCATTGGACCTTCACACTTCTTCTCATACGCATCCATTACCTTCTTTTCAGAACAAATGATGCAACAGTTCGGATGCTACCAATTGCATCATTTGCCACTTGACTTGCATCTTCATACATAAGCTGCATGTAATATTCAAATCATCAGTGGTGTGTTTAATTCGCAGAATACTCATTTCGAAATATTATACATTTATACTGACTTTGGCATCAGCACTAAACCCTTTAAGGAACTTTGTTTGAAATATTCCTTGTCCAATCAACACTGGCGACACAGCTATAATTATAAGCGCTAGTCTCCAGTTAGCTGTGAAACCTATAGTTAACCCTGCTATGATTGTTGCTATATTCTGCACAATCAAGGCTAATGCATCGCCAACAAGGGCCTTCACGGTTGAAGCATCAGAAGACAGCCTTGCACCAATAGCACCACTACAAGTACAAAAGATTTCAATTAAAAATAACTTAAGAATTTGATGCCAATAGAAATTATTGTCATTCTTTATTGCACCTTGAATTTGCAGGATCATCAAACCAGCTAATTTGTTGGTACACAACCATCTGGAATGTCAAGGCACGAATTCGCTCTATCAATTTCCCACCTGCAATTCCAAAGAAGAAGTTTTTCCCTGGGATAATTGAAAACCCAAACAAACCTATACCAACATACACTCCAGCCCAAAAACTGGAGTCTTTTTGTAGCTTATCATGCGGTTCATAAAACATCTTAATGGCTTTTGAGAGCAGTAAGCCAAAGATGGGAAAAATCACTCCATGACATGCTGCAGCAATAGATCCAAGCAGCAAAACTGGAAGCTCTGGTTTATTCAAGTAGGACAACCTTTTGATAGAAACTTTTTTGCGTTGCTCCGGATCAACCTTAGTTTCTGCAATGTTCTCCTCATCTTCTTCTTCTACTTGCACTTCACAATTAACTGGAGCAGGAACACCAAAGCTAGTGATAGTGAATGAGCGCCGACTGCCTGATGAACTTTTGCTTAAAGATCTTGTTGTTGAAAGTCTTAGGCTTTCAGACCTACTCATTGGCTTATCTGTATCCATAACATTATCTGGATCAGAGGGCTCTGCATCTTTTTCTTTAGCTCCTTCCTGCAGGCGAATTAACTGGCTGTAAGCTCCTTCTGGATTTCTGGTTAATTCATCATGAGTTCCTACAAATCAAAATGACAATGATGTTACTTAAGGAACAAGTTTATTGTAGAAATGAGAATGAGGATGAACTTGTGGAAATGCTCTTACCTAATTCAACAATTTTTCCTTTATGCACCACAGCTATTGCATCAGCATTCCTGATTGTTGTTAAGCGATGTGCAACAACTATAGTCGTCCTATCTGACATCAATCTCACCAATGCATCTTGAACAAGTCGCTCAGACTCAGCATCTAAGGCGCTTGATGCTTCATCTAGAAGTAGAATTCTAGGGTTCTTCAAAATTGCTCGTGCAATGGCAATTCTTTGCTTTTGTCCACCCGATAACGATGTTCCATGCTCACCTACCATTGTTTCGAGCCCCTGAGAAAAAACAAGACACTTGTTTTGAATGACAAGTCCTCAACTAAACAAAATAGTAGAAAAGGTAGATTGTATAAGCAATTAGGCTTACCTGAGGCAACTTGTCAATAAACTTTGCTGCATTTGTGAGTTCAATTGCTCTTCTGATCTCTTCTTGAGTTGCATTTTCCTTACCATATGCTATGTTCTCCCTTAATGTTGTAGTGAAAAGATTCGGCTCTTGACTTACAAGCCCAATCTTCTCTCTTATCGATCCAAGATGTAACTCCTTCAAATTAACACCGTCTATAAGCACCTCACCAGCTTCTGGATCATAAAACCTCTCTACCAAGCCTATGACTGTAGATTTTCCACTTCCACTCTGCCCAACCAAAGCAGTCGTTGTGCCACTCGGAACATGCAACGAGAATCCAGCAAATATTTGCACATCTGAACTAGCAGGGTACCTAAAATACACATCTTTGAGCTCCACCTCTCCTTTAATATCGTCCAATACAACACCAGAATTATCATAAGGATCAATCTTCGGTGTTCGGTTGATGGTCTCGAACATTTTGTATGCAGCAGCTGTTCCTGCTGCAAATGCATTCAAAGACGGTGATGTCTGCCCCAGACACCTAGTACAACAAAAGAAGCAAGCAACAACATTATTCAAGAAGAACCACAAAAAGTTAACCCTAAGATGTAAATATAACGTCACTGATTTACTTACATTCCATCCGTCATTATTGCAAATATAACGTTGATAACTTGGCCTCCGTTGTATCCTTTTTCGATGATCATTTTGGACCCATACCATATGGCAAGTCCGTAAGTGCCAAAGACAATAAGTAAGAATGTACCAAGTCCAATCCCTGTGGCTAGTCCTTGATGAACTGTACTATTGTAGGTAATCTTTAGCTTCTTGTTGTATCTCTCTATCGCTTGCTTCTCTCCGGTAAAAGATGCAACCTAGAAAATTTTAATGAAGTTAGTTATGGACCTCGATATTCAAGATCAAGATGCTTTGTTTCAAGGCCTGGCTAGCTTACTGTTCGAATGGCTCCAACTATCTGTTCTACTATACTGCCAACTTCGGCATAAGCTTCTTGACCACGAGTTGACATTTTAGAAACAATTATGGCCATGATTCCACCAGCAAAGACAATAGCGGGAATACATGCCAATAATACGAGGGTGAGGCGCCATCCTTTGACGAAAGCAATTATAAAACCACCAACAAAGGTCGAAAGGAGTTGAATGAACTTCCCCACCTGTACCACAATCCCACAAAATATGAAGAACCAGAACCGCAGCCATATACTAATGGTGAACCCTTGTGAAGTAGCTTAAGTAACTACCTTTTCTCCCATTGCGTCTTGAATGAGTATTGTGTCCCCTGACATTCTGCCAATGATCTCTCCGTGTTTGTTTCGATGTCAAAAAATCCAATGTCATCCTGTCTTAAAATTGCTTTCAAGTACATGCTCCGAATTCGAGTGGCCTGTCTTTCGCCAGTTACCATCCAACATGAGACCTCTGCGTATTCAGAGCAACCATATATTGCTTCATTAAGAAATTAACTGATATATAGATCAGCATCAAAATCAACGTTACGGCTTATTGAAGTAAACATTTACGTAGAAATGCAGCAATTCCAGTTAATGCCCAAGTATACGAACTTTAAGGCCACCTAAAACAAAGAACGGAGAAATTAGTTGATTATAAAAGACAATGCAACATCATTCACATACATAGTTATTTAAAGGGTTTGCCCAATTTCTTCCGCTATGCATGGAGCTAAAGAACCTAGCTAGTATCATACTATCATAAATAGCATGATCGTTCTAGGGCTCATAACTCCACTGGACTCATAACTCTGGACGATGTTTTTTTTCTCTTTCGGAAAATTGACTCGTAATTAAAGATTGAAACCTAGGTTTTTCCTCCAAAAACCGCTATTGTGTAATGAAAAGAAAGCCGTATTCCATGTATGTACCTTAAAAATCATGGGGACGATATGTGCACGGTCGGTAGCTCCGAAAGTATTGATAAGACTGCCGAAGATAAGCGTCATGAACGACTGCGACAGCCCGTTTCCGATGGCAGAGACACTCCCGACGACCATCAACGCAACGTCATATTGGTCTGCAAACTGAAACAGCTTGTACAACGGGACCTTCTGCTTCTCTACATCGTTAGCTTTGGCTTTTCCATCTCCATCTTTTCCTTTTCCTTTTTCTCCTTTCATGGCGAGCCGGTCTGACTCGATCGATTGTATTGTTCAGGTTGTGAAGATACAGATGATCGTCCTTAAATGTGAAGAGGTGAATGGGGAGCTAAATTTGTGACGGAACCAAAGGAGTAATTTCCTGGTGTTGATGAGGTGCGATGAGTTCCAATCAGTCGTCCTTGAGTTCAGCTGCTACGTTGATTCTCTTCTCTATTCTTTCGGGTATTAGGTGTTCTACTTGCACTTGTATTCCCAACTTCTTAACATTTTCTTCTACTTTAAAATAAATAATAAGTTTTAACACAACCAAGCAATTTTCTACATTTTTTTTGCCCTTGTGTGCGTCAGTTACTCTCTGTAGTCTGGGAGAATAAGCAAGGATATTCAACTAATCATAAGTACACGTTACTCAAGTAATTTTCAGTTCCAAATCTATGGATTTTTTTTCCTAGCTGTGTGTAAAAATTCTTGTTTCCTATATGCGTGTAAAGAGTAGCTGAAGTAATTTCTCATAGGATTGTGAGTGAATCCAACACTATGTACACCTGTTTCGATGCTGTCACAAGAATCAAAACTAGTCTTCTCATGTTTTTCTTTCTTGAGGTTGCTTTTTAGTATGCTTTTGTTGGTACTAGATCTCTAAATTCACAGGAAGATTCCCTCGCTTGGCTTCCAAGAACAGTTTTTTAGATGTCTAGAAGCAAAGGGTGGCTACTAAATCACAGTCACACAAAGTAGTTTTTGCAGCAACAGCTTTGGTCTATGAGAGCCTATTCAGGGCATCCGGGTGCGCCGCGCACCCGAAAATTTAACGGTGAGATGACCGATGAGACGGTGAGATGACCGGGCCCGGTGAGATGGCCGGGTGCGCTGTATAATTTTCGCTGGTCCATTTGGTCCATCTACTTTCGGCTAATTAAGTGGACTTTCTACCAAATCGAGAGCAAAATACATATATACGTTTAATTAAAACTTAACTAATTATACGATATTGTATTTCAATGTTCAAACCAAATTCAACTGCAACTGGTTTATCCATTCTCATTACTCTTACCACTGTGAGGTGATCCATATGCAGTTCTTTTCAATATCTGTGTATGGGCCTTCCATGGCCAAGAAGGTATCTTCGTGGTTGTTTTTGCTACATCAGGGGCGGATATAGGTACAAGCACCATGGGACTCAAGTCCCACCCAAATATTTTGGGGAAAAAAATTACTACTTATAGTTATCATTAGTTTTATGGTGTGATTGTAAGATTGTTGAGCTTAAGTCCCACTCAAATTCCTTCATCTTCACTACCAGAAGAAAGGCTTTAGCCGACGAAAAAAAAATAACCAGGCCGACGAATTTTTTTTTCGTCGGCTAAAGTGGACTTTAGCCGACGAAGGAAACTTCGTCGGCTAATTAAAAATATTCGTCGGCTATGATCAACTTTAGCCGACGAAATTTTTATTTCGTCGGCTAAATAATTTTTTTCATCGGCTATAGTCTGTGAACTTTAGCCGATGAAATTTTCAAAAGTTTAGCCGACGAAATTTTCAAAACTTTAGCCGACGAAATTTTTAGAGTTTAGCCGACGAAATTTTTAAAAGTTTAGCCGACGAAAAATATAATTTCGTCAGCTAAAGTGTCTTATATTTACAAATTTTGATGCAATATGGTCCTACGCAAAAAGGGGTGTAACTTTTGATCCGTCCGTCAGAAATTGCTGAAATTATGACAGCAGCTCCGCAGGCCCAAATCCAAGCTAACTTACTTTCGGGGCCTATCCGACCGTCGGATCTAGCGATCCGAGGCTTTTTATGTAATTTTCTGTTTTTAGGGTTTGGTCTTTTTCTTTTAAAACTGCGGTCAACCCTATTTACCGTTATTATTTCTTAAGGGGAGCCCTATCGTCGAAAGGTAAATGTTTTAAAATTTTTAAATAGGTGGTTGCGTCTCATCTACGTGAGAGTTTTTCGTGTGGAAGATTTGACCAAACTACGTAACATAGGGGGAGATATGAGTGTTTTCGTGAATTTATAGACTTTAGCCGACGAAAATATATGAAAAGTCGTCGGCTAAGGTCAAAAAATTTCAAAATTTTTTAGGCGGTAAACCAAAGTTGGAGGAAAATTTTCAAAGGACTTTAGCCGACGAAAATATATGAAAAGTCGTCGGCTAAGATGGTTTTTGCCGACGAATAACCTAATATTTCGTCGGCTATAGTTATTTTTTAATTTTTTAATTACATACTATAGCCGACGAATACGTTAGGGTATTCGTCGGATAAACCCTAAAATTTCTCTATTACCTACTATAGCCCTATATTCGGTGGTTATTTTGCGTAAAATTTTTATACGACTTGTTGCGTGTCATCGGTTTAAAACTATTTTCAGTTGGAGGTCCGGCCAAAATACGTAATTTAGACGGTCGAACGACCTTTTCCGTGCGTTTAGGGGTTTGACTTACGAGATTGACCGTCCGGATCGAGCCCTTATTCTTTTCGGATCAAGTTGAATTTTTTCCCATACATGTATTTTATCATGATGGTCAGATCTGACGGTCGGAATTCTGTTTCTCAAGTTTGATCATCACAATCATAACATGCATACTAATGTTGTATAACTTGTTTACCAAGTGTTATGTAAATGTTCCGTTTCAAAAACAAACTATACGTAAAACCTTCAAACTCTAAAAAGTCATGAAATAAGATATGACGAGAATGTTGAAATATATCCACGGTTGAAAAATCACACTATTCCGGTAAATATTCGGTGCCGATAGTTGCGGTCAATGCAATCACAACATGCCAAATGTATAAAAATACTTTTAGCAAACGAATTTCAAAGGTTTAGCCGACAAAATTTTCAAAGGACTTTAGCCGACGAAAATATATGAAAATTCGTCGGCTAAAGTCGAAAAATTTTCGAAATTTTCAACCAAAATTTTTTGGCGGTCAACCAAAGAGTTTAGCCGACGAAAATAAATAATTTCGTCGGCTAAAGTTCTTTATATAGCCGCAAATAAACCCAACACTAGACATATTGCGGCCCCTCCTCCTCTTCCTCCTCCTCCTCCACACAACCACCACAAATAAACCCAACACTAGAAATATTGCGTCCCCTCCTCCTCTTCCTCCTCCTTCTCCTCCTCCACCTCCGCCACTCTCTCTCCTCACCCCACCGTCTACTCTCCACCCCCACGCGCCCAATGGCCACCTACCGCGCCCTCCTCTCCCTCAAGTCCTCCCTCGACGACCCCGACTCCCGCCTCTCCGCTCTCCGCCTCCTCAACCTCTCCAACAACGTCTTCAACCGCACGTTCCCGCCGGAGCTCTCCAACCTCACTAACCTCCGTGTTCTCGACCTCTACAACAACAACCTCACCGGCGTGTTGCCAGTTTCGGTGGCAACTTTTCACTGTATATCACAGTTTCTCTGTCAAGATTCTCCACACACACAAAAAAAAATAAAAAAAATGTTTCTGAAGTTTTTTTTTTCAAAACCCAGCAACTTTAGCCGACAATATTCAAACATAATATTCGTCGGCTATAGTATTTTTTAATTTTTTTAATAAGGTTTAGCCGACAAAATAACCTAATATTTAGTCGGTTATAATTATTTTTAAATTTTTTTATAATGTTTAGCCGACCAATAACCTAATATTTCGTCGGCTATAATTATTTTTAAATTTTTTTTATAAGGTTTAGCCGACGAATAACCTAATATTTCGTCGGCTATAGTTATTTTTTTAATTTTTTTATAAGGTTTAGCCGACGAATAACCTAATATTTCGTCGGCTATAGTTATTTTTTAAATTTTTTTACAACGTTTTGCCGACGAAATACTTCGTCGGCTAAAGTCTGGGACTATAGCCGACGAGATTTTTTTCGTCGGCTAAAGTGGGACTATAGCCGACGAAAAAAAAAATTTCGTCGGCTAAAGTCATTACAGACGGCATTTTCCCGACGACACTATAGCGGACGAAGGCTCGTCGGCTAAGGTCTTAGCCGACGAATTTTTTTAACAGGCCGACGAAAATTTTTCGTCGGCTAAAGTGCCTGTTCTGGTAGTGCTTGTACAATTACTAATCAAATATTTTTTGGGATAGTCTCACTCTAGTCCTAACTAGCATTGACGTGATCCAAGTGTCTATCGTATATTTAATTTCATTTTTATTAAAGAAAGAGATAAGGTTCTCTATCTTCTCAAAAAAGATAAACGTCTATGTTGTCTGTTGTTTTCTTTTCTTCCTTGCCATACCCTTGTCACGCAGCATCGGTGAGGACGCGAGGTTGTCGGTCTTATTGAAATGCTTATTTAGTTTTTTTTTTTGTTATGTCTAATTTGTTATGTCTAAAGTGTTTTATGAATTAAACAAATATTGGAGTGGTAAAGGCCCACTACGTCCTTTATGACTAGATTTATCTTTATTTTCAATCTATAAATTTCTCTAACATCGTCAAAAAAAATTTCCTACTAAAAATCCAAGTCCCACCCGATTGCAATTTCTGGATCCGCCCCTGTGCTACATTAAATTTGTTGCCAAATGTTGTTGAGCACTTATGGTGATCATTGAACCAAATTCACATTGTGTGAGTTCCTATCTATGTACTTGGTGCCATATTCGATTACGAATGAACACTACTCTTATTTTCATAACTTGGTGCCTTGATATAACCTGAATACTCTGGTCATATTAACTTTTACGTTTCTCTCATTTTACACAAAGGCAACGCCTTAGCAAATGTTTTCCATGGTTATGTCATTTTCCTCAGACTTAGAAACCACCAAATGAAACGGTATGTCTATGTAAATTGATGAGATTAT
Source organism: Fragaria x ananassa (assembly GCA_034370585.1). NCBI lineage: Eukaryota > Viridiplantae > Streptophyta > Magnoliopsida > Rosales > Rosaceae > Fragaria > Fragaria x ananassa. The sequence goes on along the minus strand of CP139764.1, from coordinate 3,287,957 downwards.
CCTTAGTTTTTTCCGAGTCACCAGTAATGAAACTAATTGTGCCAAAAACATGAATGAAGTATATTTTTTAACTTGTTATTAAGCCTCCAAGGAGTGATATTATTTCACATGCCCTCACTCAATCACCCAATGGAAAATGTTGAGAAGGAACTTCTCAATCTGAAAAATAATACAAAGAGAAAAAGAACCGGTTTATAGTGAAGAGCCTCTCTCTCCCGTCCAAGTGTAAAGGACGGGGGTTGGGTTTCACACTTCGATTTTCAAACCAAGCAAAATACCTCGGATTCGCGAATTAAAGCAGAAGTACTAGTACCTCTAGAACAAACAAAACCGGCAAACCCCCCAAGTCTCTTTCTTCTCTGTCTGCCTCTGAACTCGTGCTCTTGAAGCAAAACCCCACTCTTTCTTTCTCACTCTTTCTCTCTCTTTCTCTTCTTTAAACCCACACCGCCACCTTTACTCACATTTCCCCCTCTTTCTTTTTGCTCTACCCAACACTAGGGTTTTCCTCATGAACCTTCCAACTCACTCCCAACCACACCTTGGTCATGGCCTGCACTATCTTCTTGTGCAGTCCTCTGAACCTTGCTCTGCTCAAAAGAGGTACCTTTCTGATTTCTCTCACTTGATTTCAGCTGGATGTTTTCTGATAGATTCATTGGTCCTTGTTTCTCTGTGCTAGGCTTTTTCAAGATCTTTGATTGAATGTTTAGATTAACTTGTTTTCTCAAGTGGGTGGTGATGCTTTTGTCAATTTGAGTTTTTTATTGATCAGATTTCGTTCAATATGCATTTGGGGTTTCTTATGTTCAGATAGATAAATATTACATTTTTATATAAGTAGCTTCACTGATTATGCTGATTTTCTATGGCCCTCTACTTGGGTGTTCAGTTTAGCTTGTTTTCCCCTGTAAAGTTGGTGTCTTTAGGAGTTTTAGAGCTTGGAATTGGAGAATTTCAATTCTAAAGTAAGTGGAGATTTTGGGGATTAAGGTGAATCAGATCATAGGAAAAATTGGAATTGAAATTTTCTCATGGGGAGAATGTAGGGGATGAGATCATGAAGATGAGGAGAGATGGGAGATGGGTTTTGGTATGTGTTCCTTTGTGTTTTAAGATGGAGATTGACTTATGGATATATCTTGCAATTTTCTGGATGAAGAAAGTTTGATTAGTCTGTGTCTTGGGGTCAGTTTCAGAGTTCAAGGACAAGGTCCAAAGGAATTTTAGTGCATTCTTAAGTTTGTTTCTACATTCAATTCTAAGTTTTACAAATCTGGTAGAGTAAGCTTAGGAATTTGGCTGTTGAAACTTGAGACATGTACCCATCAAAGCACATGCACTGTACCTTGTTGGTGGAGTGGGCTTAAGGGTATGGAAGCACATACGTACTAGTCTATCAGGCCAAAGGAACAATCTGATTTCATTGCTAAAACTACTCTAACCATATATATGGCCAAGCCTATTTGACATGTATGCATTCCAAATTAGGTATTTACATCTTTTGTAGCTAGTGCTGAGGTGTATGAGAGTCCATTGATTGATGTTCTAATGTTTTTAACTATTGGTTGAATCCAATAATCTTGAATGCAAGAGTGATGCTATCTCCTTTTCTCCCTTGTTATTATATGCAGCTGACTTTTAGTTGAACATCTGTATTCCAGCATCCAAATACATTCTCAATCTATGTAGAAATACTTACCGCATGACCAATTTTATAGTAGGCCAACAGTCATGAATCATCTGTGTGGCAGGGGTTGAATCACAATGTTAACTCCACCATAATTCCTTCTGATTTTGATTTAAAATTGGATGGAACCATAAATGTTAACAGAGATCAGCAGCCGTACTCGTCCCAAAGGGTAATATTAGAACGTTTTTGCCTTTTTGGCAACATACTGAGAACGACCCCATAGATGATTTGTGACTTTAGCCTTTTATAACTTCTATATTATCCATGTTGTTAACTTTTGGAAATTTCTTTCTAGTTGTTCTTGCACTCATTCTCTTGACTCATTATCAATTATAGGTTCAGAGAAGGTAATGCTGCTCCAAGGAAATGCCCCCTTCCAACACTGTACAGGAAAGATGATTGAATCTCTCTAAGGTACTGTTGGGTTTATGTATTGGAAATTGGAATACATAAGGTTTGAGGTGGGGAATGAAGCCATCGGTCCGTGTAGCATAGTTAGAAAGAAATTTAGTAGCAATGACAATTTTTGCAAATCACTATTAATTTGATACTCTTTATGGATAATATCTTTTGTGTTGCTGTTGATCGGCAAAAAATATAACAAAAAAAAGGGAAAAGGGATTTTAAAATATATAATATAAATATTTTTCTTGTGCTACATGCACAATGCTTTTGAGTTCAATTGAGACTCTTGCAAACAGCTGGACAACAAAGTTCAATGCAAACTCAATCTTCCAAACCGTGCACTCTATATAAAGAGACACAGAGAAAAAAAAAACACAGACGGACAGAGCGCGAGGGACACAAAAGGCGAAATCAGAGAGAAACAGAGAGAGAAAGAAGGCAAAACAGAGAAGAAGAAAGCAGAGCAGAAGAAGAGAGGCGAACCAAACAAAGGTGGAGCCCCCATTCTAACTATTTCTTTTTTTGCAGCGTCTTTATCTTTCTGTGTCACTCCGCCGGAAACCCGGAAGCAAGCCATCTCCCTTAACGGGAGATGACCTCGCGAGGTAGTCACCAAAAAAAGGCGAGATGACCTCGCCCCCTCCCCCTCTTGTTACAACAAACATATGGTCTTGCATCTCGCATAAAAAGTCATGCAAGAGGAAGGAAACAAACGAGTAATGCGAATCTGAAGAACATGAACTTACCTTTGACGACTCGGAAAATCCTTGACCAGATCAAAGAGAAGGAGACGACATATCTCAATTTATAGAAGAACAGTTTCCTCAAGTCCAACTCCCAACCAGACATGGATAGACGTCTGGAGTTATGTGGTTCATACGATCTCATCAACTTCATCAAGGAAAAGACGACGAAGTCTTGCCAAGCAGAGTTCGTGTGTAAAGAAGACACTCGTGAGATGGTTAAAGCCCTAAAGCAAAGGCGAGCCTACATTCGCGCCAAAGCAGAAGCCCTAAGGGGCGGCGAGCCAACATTCGCGTCAAAGCAAAAGCCCTAAAGGGGCGGCAAACCAACATTCGCGTCAAGGCAGAAGCCCTAAGGGGTGACGAGGTGACATTCGCGTTAAAGCATGAACCCTAAGGGGTGGCGAGGTGACATTCGTGTTAAAGCATGAACCCTGAGGGGTGGCGAGTTGACATTCGCGCCAAAACAGAAGCCCTAAGGGGCGGCGATGTGACATTCGCGCCAAGGCAAAAACCCTAAGGGATGGCGATGTGACATTCGCGCTAAGGCAGAAACCTTAAGGGATGGCGAGGTGACATTCGCGCTAAGGCAGAAACCCTAAGGGGTGGTGAGATGACTTTCACGCCAAAGCACTAAGGTTGGATGACTCTCACGTCAAAACAGAAGCCCTAAGGCGAGGTGAGATGACGTCACAAGCAAGGCGAGATCCCCCTATGCAGAAGATGAAGCAAGTCGCAGAGTCCGCTCACAAGCATCCACGCGGAGTCCGCTCACAAGTGTACACACGGAAGCCGCTCACAAGCAGACACGCAGGAGCCACTCACAAGCAGACACGCGCGGACTCCGCATGAAGGGGGAGTCCGCTTACACACCAAGGCTGGAATTGCAGGAATCACCTACGCCTCAAACAAAGATTGTGGCCAAAACCATTCAAGCCTTTTGTCACACTGCTGCATCACCCGTTCCGGGTGCCCAAGTCAAATCAACAAACAGTCTACTAAGTTGGGTGTCCACCAGAAATACAGTTAACGGATTCATACATCTGTTAAACCAAAAGCCGGCATTAAGCCATAAAGCCTACAAACCTCTTATGAACTACGGTCGGTTTGATCTCACAAAGGGGTACGTAGGCAGTCTAGCAACCCACTAGATGCAACCACAATTCAAAACCAGAATCTCTGACACCACCAGTCAAATTCGTCCAGTCCAAATAACTCTGGCCAAATTCCAAGAGCACCAGAGAATCAAATCCATAACCAAACCTTAAGAACTACAATGGTTTGATCCCTTTTACAAGGGTATGTAGGCAGTCTGGATTCAAATCTGGATACAACCACACCAAAAACCAAATCCTCACTTTTCTCCAAGCCAACTACCCTCAAACATACACATTTCCCAGTTAATACTTTATAATTAGAATCAAAGGGCTTTCCCTTGAAAACAGGGGTTGTAATTAAGGAATTTATTCTATTCTGAATGGGTCGAACCAGACATAAATTAAAACGCTATCTTAATTAATAAGATGAAGTGAAATCGTGTTGGGTATATATGTGTTTACAATTTTTGCCCAACAGCTTCAACTTCAAGTTTCTAGTCTCTGTGAGAGCAACTCGTTTAATGCTTGTGTTTCTTGGTAAAAAGACTCAGCAACGGACCTAATCTTTCCATTCAGCGTTTGGGAGATAGGTTTTTGGTAGGGAAGTAGTTCTTAGTGCAAAGAAGAAAACACTTGCTCTGCTTCCCTGCAGGAGACTTCCTCAGATTTGGGTTATTGCGTTTGGGTCCTAAAAGTAGCAATTTACATCGGCTCCTATTTTAACTACTTGACTGACTAATGAGGCATTGTGGTAGGTTTTGAACATTGTACACGTCTTGTCTTCACAATGTTCCCAAGTCACTATCCCTGTAATTCAGGTATCTTTTCCTTCACCCAGAAAGAAATTGCATGAAGATTTTGGCATAAATATGTTGTTGACACTTCACCCACCATATCTAATTACCGAGTGAAACAACATAGCCTGAGCCCTGAGGTTGACGATCCGGCAAAAGAATTCATAGAACGACAAGCTTATTATAACAGAAACTGTGATAGTGAAGTATGAGAGAATTCCAGCAATTTTTATTTTCCTGCACCATGATGGTGCTCTCTCCCTTTCAAGGGGTAACATATCAAATGATTCAAATCAAATCATAACTGAGGAGCTTTGAAGTAATTTGTTCCCAAACTTTATAGTGCTTAAATTTACTTAGGTAAGCTAACTTTAGAGCACATCTAGTCTTGGGTGCCATTGCCATTCTCATCACCATGTTGAATCCTCATGACATCTATGTACGACTTCCCCTCGAGTTTGCGGGTAAAAAGTGCCCGGAAGTAGTCTGCAACACCTATACTCTTGAACAATGCTGGTCTCTCTGGAGTAATGAGGCTCGGAGCAGGACCCAGGTCTCCTCCCAAGTTTGGACTGTAAAAAGTAGCTATGGATAGCCTCTCCTTCTCCTGGTTCACCGTAGCCCGATGCTCAATGCTACGGTAAATTCCATTCGTCACAATCTGTTGAGACGTGTAGATATACATTATGATCATATTTTGTATGCAATAGGTGTTGCGTTTAGTGCCTTGCCTCCAAAATATCTCCAACATTGACGATGAAAGCATTGTTTAGGGGTTTAATCGGAGACCACCTTCCATCTTTCCTAACCTGAAGGCCTTCCATTTCGTTCACTTGGAGGAGGATGGTCAATCCAACAGCATCTGAGTGACGGTTAAGGCCAATGACAAGCTCTGGTTGCTTACATGGTGGATAGTAGTTCATCCTAAACATTTGAGTCCCTTGGTCAAACCTTCATATAGTTAGCTTCCACCCCCAGTGTTTTTGCCATGAGGTCAAGAATCTTCTTGGCAAGATTTTCTAGCTCCGCAGAGTACACATCTAAGTTATCTCTACATCAATGAAACATAGCAAACATTAAGAATTATAATGTCAGCCTAGACTAATTAACAATCTATCCATATAATATATCTAGAAACCAAGACTTTAAGAATTTAGAAAAGACTTATCCAAACGCACCGTAACGGTTGAGGAAGCTTGGGGAATAAATGTGGCTTCCTCAAATGTTTTGGGAGTGTGACCAAGTAGAACATGTCTGACCAATCAAGTTTCTGGGTCTCAGACACAACAAATGCTTGTCCAAAACCCTCCACATCTTCTGGCTGCTGCCAAAACTGTTTCTTCTCTTCCATTTGGAGACTGAAGAACTCTTGAATCCCTGACTTCACACTCTCCAACAAAGTTTCACCAACTCCATGGTTTATCAACTGCAATAACATCCATGTCGGGATCGTAAAAAAGTAAAAAAGCTTGGCCCGGCTAGGTCAGGCCTTAATTATATTTTTTTAAATTTTAGGACCAAACCGGGTCGGGTTTTTCAGATGGGTTGAGCCCAGTTTATTATATACATATATCTAATAGAATTTTATTAAATAAAACAAAAAATTATAAAAAGTTAAGATTTGTTAATGATTAAACTAAGGGGGTGTATTCAATTAAAAATCTATTGGATTGTTTTGTATTTCAAAACTCCTTTAAAATCTGGTGTTATTCAATTATGATTCTTAAAAGTCCTTTAAAATCTGATGGTATTCGTTTAAGATTTTAAAATCTCCTTTTAAATCTAATGGTATTCAAAAATTTAATGATTTTAAAAGATTTTACTAGATAGTCGATTATGTAGGATTTTGAGTTGCTTGATATAAATACCAACCTCTATCACAAATCAGGTCTCTAGACATGAGATTGTGTAAGATTCTAGGGTTCTTGGTGGTATGAACAGATACACGTCTTCAAGCACCCGTCGTCGTCAAATGTCGCCGCCGGCACCCGACGAGAATTCGATCGGTTGAGAAAGAGGAGGTTCAGGTGATTGACGTCGTTTTAGTTCTCGAAAGCAACAGATCCAAAGGCCAAGTATTCATCTCTTTCTCTCTCTAGTTCATCGATTTATATTTCCATTGTTTTTTTTTTACAATTGGTGGTGCAAGGTGATCACTCCTTGTGTGAATTTTTGCTTTGGTTAATTTGGTTGGATATCTGGTGATAGATGCTGCAAAATGCAAAAGTGAGTTAGTTGAGGGTTCTTTCACTTGAACATCTATGGTTCAGCACCTTGAGCTTAACGATGAAACATTCACAATTCATAGAGATTTAAGTTTAGGGTTCTTTCACTTGAACATCTATGCCTTCTGAAAATAATGTTCAAGAAACAACTATAGTATTGTTAGGCAGAGTACAAATAGCTACTATGGTTACTTGGTCAGTGAAAACATAGTAAAGTAGAAAATGATATTACTTGTTGTCTTTAGAGGGTAATAGAAAATAAACATAACATTGCAAACATTTGAAATTCAAGGACGACGGGTAGAGGGTAGTTACAACTTACAAATATATAGGTGGTTAAAATTTAAGATTGGTTTGGAAAATGACATGGTTCAAGATAGAGACTTGTATCAATCATGTTTAGATAGTTTGCACATTGATCATTCAGTATGTCTCTAACTCTAAATACTGAGTGTTGAATTTATATATTTATTTTCTCAAATAAATTGTGAACAAGGACTTGGATGGGTCAGTAGCACCAAATTGCATTTGATACGTCATCTTGTCTTACTATCACTTCTCAAACAAATTGTTCGTAGCCTATTATTAAATAGCTGGTCACCTAAGTTATGGTCACTCAAGTTATTTCCTTATCATATTTGAGCTATTTCCTTATTTCTTTATAGGAATGTTACAGTACTACAATTCATTATATGTAATGTGTTCTTATGTGAAATCAGATTGCTAGCTTGTTTTAGAAAATGGCTCACCACCATTTGTTATCCTAAGGTTTTGTGATTCACATAATGGAATTTTTAAAATTAAATCGAAAGCTAATAGAAGGATAAGCTAAAATGCTTATCCTTCTTACTGGTTTTGTGATTCACATAATGGTTCTCCTTCTTACTGGAAAAATTCATAAGCTTCCTTTTTCAGAGTCTGTATCTAGAACTTCTGTTCCTTTTCAGAAAGTTCATTATGATGTATGGGGCCTTGCTCCATGTCTTTATGTGGAAGGACATAAATATTACATCACTTTTATAGATGATTGTACCAGACTCTTGTGGTTATATCCACTTACTAATAAATCTGATGCTTATGCTACATTTGTTAAGTTTCATCAGTTTGTTCATGCGCAATTTCATGGTTATTCAATCTCTTCAAACTGATGGAGGTGGAGAATATAATAGTAATGCATTTAAGAATTATCTTTCCTCTCATGGTATTCTCCATCTCATCACTTGTCCTTATACACCTCAACAAAACGGTGTTGCTGAGAGAAAAAATTGACATGTTGTTGAAACTGCCATAACTCTCATGTTAGCTGCTAGCATTCCTAAACCATTTTGGTTTCATGTAGTAGCTCATTCTACATTTCTCATAAATAGGATGCCTTGTCGTTTTTTGGATATGTCTTCTCCCTTATCAAATTGTTTGGTTCTCCTCCAGATCTTTCATCGTTGAGAATTTTTGGATTAGCCTGCTATCCTTATCTTAGACTTTATGCTCATGACAAACTTGATCTAAGGTCATCTCAGTGTGTCTTTCTTGACTATGCCTTAGGATTTAAGGGGGTGTTCTGTTATTGTCCTTCTAAAAATAAATTGTTCATGTGTCGACATGTTGTTCATGAGATGAAACAGTTTTTCCTTTTTCTGTGTCTCTTTCTCTTCCATCTTCTCCTTCCCCAATGCTGAGACCTGGTCCTTTCTTTGGTTCTCCTTCTACAGTGGTCCATGCCTCAGTTGATAGTTTGCTTGCTTCTATTTTGCCTCAAGAAATTCAATTTATCAATGATCTTGCTACTTCCTATAATAACCACTCTATGTTGACTCGTGCAAAGAATGAGATTTTTAAGAAGAAGAATTTTGATGAGTTTTGTGCTTATTCTTGTATTGCACAACAAAATGTTATTGATGAGTTGTCATTTTTTAGTGGCTTAACTTTTGTGCTTGATATCACTAATGTTGTTGAGCCTAAGCATTTTAAAGTTGTTGTCGGTCATACTGAATGGGATACTACAATGAATGAAGAAGTAGAAGCTTTACAGAAGCAAGGAACTTGGATTTTAGTTCCTATGCCAAAAGAGAAAAACATTGTTGGAAGTAAGTGGGTGTATAAGATAAAAAGAAATCCTGATGGAAGTGTGTCTAGATACAAAGCAAGACTTGTTGCTCAAGGATACAATCAAGAAAAAGGTTTGGACTATGATGAGACTTTTAGTCATGTTTTGAGGCATAGCACTGTTAGGATTGTTCTTGCTCTTGCTACTATGTTCAAATGGGAATTGAGACAACTTGATGTAAAAAATGTCTTTACATGGTGACTTGAAAGAGGAGGTTTATATGCAGCAACCTATGGGTTTTGTTGATCCTAATTTTCGTGATCATGTTTGCTTGTTACAAAAGTCTCTCTATGGTCTAAAGCAGGCGCCTTGAGCATGGAATGAGAAGTTTACTACTTTCTTACCTACTATTGGATTTACTTTCTCACATTCGGATCCAAGTCTGTTTGTGAAACATACTGAATCTGGTATGGTCTGTTTGCTACTGTATGTGGATGATATTGTGATTACAGGTTCTGATAAAAAAGGAATTGATCAAGTGGTTCATGAACTCAGTGAAGTTTTTGATATGAAAGATCTTGGTTGTCTTTCTTATTTTTTGGGAATAGAAGTTCAATATAATCACAAGGGTATTTTTCTGAGTCAAGAAAAATATGCGAAAGACTTGTTGTCTAGGGCAGGCCTTGATAGCTGTAGAGTGTAACACATCATATTTGCCACATATGCAGATGCTTGCCACAAAAGGGATCCCTTTGTCGAATCCTACTCATTATAGAAGTATTATTGGGGGTTGCAGTACTTAACTTTCACAAGACCTGACGTTGCCTTTTCAGTAAATACAGTGTGCCAGTTCATGTCATTTTCTATTGATGTTCATTATGCTGCAATTAAAAGAATTTTGAGATACTTGCAGGGCACTTTATCTAAAGGACTGTTCAATAAGTATGGAACTGGTAGAAGTCATATTACTGCATATTGTGATGCAGATTGGGCTGGAGAAGTGAATCATAGAAGATCAACAACAGGTTTTGTTGTTTATCTAGGTGGTTGTCCAGTTTCATGGCAGTCAAAGAAACAAGGTTTTGTTTCTAGAAGTTCCACAAAAGCTGAATACATGTCCCTAGCTAATACTGCTGCTAAAAATTCCTGGATTTGACATGTTTTGTGTGATTTGAAGGTCAGAATTCCATCTCCTCCACTTCTGAAATGTGACAACTTATCTGCTCTTGCATTGTGTTCCAATCCAGTATTCCATTCTTGGATTAAACACTTGGATAATAATTTTCACTTTGTGAGAGAAAGAGTTCAGAGACAAGACCTACTGCTTGAATATGTTCCAACTGATTTTCAGACTGCAGATATTTTCACAAAAAGACTTCACAGTCTAAGCTTCAAGAAACATGCTTCCAATCTCAATGTGTTGTCCCCTACTGAGATTGAGTGGGTGTGTTAAATAATGAGTTGTTTTTTCAGATAATTAGTTATTGGTTAATTAGAGTAAGCAAGTCTTAATGTTGTTCTAATTAGTCTCTCTAGCTAATGTTGTGGGTGACAGCTGTCAGTCATGTAGAGAAGATTAAAGTCTTTGTCTGTTAATGCATATAAATATCTTCTAGTTGTAATAGAATGTTAAGCTGAGATCATTTTATCCTTTAATAAAATTTGTGTGGCTGCGTTTTCTCTCTGCTCTCTCTCTCTCTCTGTTTTGCTTCCTTCTTCAACCTTCAAGCTTTTACAGGTTAGCCATGAATATCATGTTATCACGTTCTGCATGTTGTAAGAGAAGGAGTTGGCTATAAATAGTCATTCGACATTGACATTGTGTAGTGTGGCATCCGAGTTGTGCAGTCTCTTATTTATAAAGAATTTCATTATTTGTCAAGTGTTATAAGAGAATTAGTTTTACTGGGTATATATTGAGAGTGTGAGTAAAAAGGGGTGTACAAAGGTTCAAGGGTTCGGGTTATAAACTTGAGTGAAACATCTTGTATTTAGTTCTCATTATTCTTAATAGTAAAGAAAGATCGGATCACGCCCCATAGACGTACGTCAAAGAGTGAGGGAACCACGTTAAATTTTGTATTGTTATGTGTGTTTGTTTTTCCTTATTATAATTACATTCTCGATATCGTATCTTGTTGACCAATCCGCTACGTGAAACCCAACAATATGGTGCCCTAGATAAGTTTGTTTTAAATACAAGTTTCTTTAGTACCTTAAATATCTGCGTGCTCCGGGTCCAGGGTCCAAACAGATCAAATACCAAGATCTATGTACTATGAAAACAAAATACAGAAAAGAAAGGCCAAAGCTAGTAAAACATACATAATAGTATACCGATAATACATACAACATACATATCATGTACATTTGTCTAAACCCTAGAACGCCTACACTCCCTTGGACGTCCCTGAGGGAATCGCTTCAGATCAGTGCAATAGTTATATATCATGTGGTACCTTTGCACCCATCTCAGTCTTCTTTGGCCAGGTGCATCAAGTCCTTGAGTCTGCCATCCATTGTTATAGTTCATGCCCAAGCCAGATGGTATAGGGGTACTTCGGCCGCTGGCACACGACGAAGAACCCCGAGACCAAACACAAGCACTGGCATTGAAGCCTTTGTAGTATGCTGTGAATGGAGCTTTGGACCAGTCGGTTTTGATTAGCCCGCCTCTTGTTGCCCACTGGTCCGCGTTCAATAGACTCGAGTAGAGCTTCATGGGTTGCTTCTTGGGGAAGCCAACTCCAATTGCTTCCTCATTGTTGAACACTCTTATGGGTGTGTTGTCCACTAGGAATCTGTACGTGGAGAAACAAAATCAAACATGCAGGTTGTTTGGTTCAGGGAAGGACTTTACCAAATGGGGTGGAATATAATGAACAATATGATTATATGACAAAGAGGCTGGCTAGGAACTTGTGGAAAGTGATCCTAGCTAAAGGAAACAAATAAGCTGAAATATATTATTCTGCATCAGAAACTTATGAATCGTTCCAGCGGATCGAGTTGTTTATAAGAAAACGCGCCTAGGCGAGTAGTGAACTGTGAACTTGTAACACTTTCGACAATTCATAAGAAGACAAAACCTCTAGAAATACTGTACTACAATGAGTCATGTTGGTGGAGGAAAATTTACTATCGATCGATCTAGTATGATTTTGTCCTATCGTGCAAGTTACTCTAGGAACTTTTGACTGCTTGGAAAATAATCCTTATCCGAGAAAGTCCTAGTTCTTGTGTAGCTTCAGTATGCTGGGCTTGCATGTTATAGTTACGGCATGTGAGAGAAGTATACTATACGATCATACAACTTCCTACGGTTGATCAGTTTAGCTTACTAGCTAGCTAAGAGGAGCTAAGTACATATATCTTACATGATGCGTTGGGGATTCCACAGGATTGAGTATGTATGGAAGATTTTTGTTGGGTCGAACCATAGGTGGAATTGTTGCTCTCTATCCCCTTTCCCTTGTGTGTAAACGTTTGTATGCACAATATAAGGATCTCCACTCAAGTTCCCCAAGAACTCGAAATCAATCTCATCGTGATTCGGCCCTTGTGAAGATAACTGCCAGCAAAAAAAGACAGATCGAGTTTACAATAGTTGAACAATCAACGACATGCAAACTAGAGAGTGCATTATATATCTTTGTATATACTAAAAACAATATGATATCCACGTACACTAGATAAATCTCCAAGTTTGGATGGCAGAACTGACTTTGTATAGAAGTACTTACATAGTAAGCGGTGACGGTGCCGGCGGAGTTGCCGGCGACAAGCTTGAGCTGCATATCGATTCTGCCGAAGAGATATTCTCTTTTGGACTGAAACCCAGAGCCAGAGATTTGGTCGAGAGAAAGAGTGAGGAGGTTTCCACCGTCGAGTATCTTAGCTCGATGATCGCCCCAAGTTAGGTCGAAGTCCCGGTAGAAATTACCAGCTGAAGCTGCAGCCATGAAGGAACAACTGACAGACAGAAAAAACAAGACGATCTTCAACATCTTGGCAACTCTATCACAATTGTAGGGCGCAAGCCGCGCAACCATTCTTAAAACAGAAAGGGTCCGAGGAATATTACAGATTGTATTTATGGACGATTTTGTTGTGTGTGTGCGTGTACGCAGACAGAGACACTCACACAGTCACATATATGGAAGAATGCATTTGTAGAAAGCTAAGAGACAGATATAGATGCAAAAGTGACGCGTGTAGTAACAAACACACACCAGGTCACAACTATACGTACAGAAGGGACTGAGCTGGAAATGCTTTCGAAGCATTAGCTAATTTCAGAAGTAATAATTGTCTCGTACCTGTTGGCAACTCTCAAAGCTATGGCTTTGCTTGATAACTATGTATGTGGCTTTCAGCAAGTGACTGGATAAAGATTTAGCAGTAGTAGGCAGACGGATTCAAGAGAATTTATATCGGCAATATGATCCAAAGTACTCCAGACCAGTAATTTATTGTGGGGTTTGGCTGGTGTACGATACCTAGTAGATCATTCAGCAATTTAAAAATTAAGACAATCTAATGGTTCGCCGCTTACTACATAGCATGCATACGATACTGCATAGCAGACATTTTCATTGTGTACATATATCTGGCCAGAACTCACCTATTTTTTTTTCTTGTTTTCCTTTTTTCTGTTTGTTAGCTTAAGTTTGGTATATCCATTTGAAGATATTTCGATGAACGATCTCTATCTAGTATTGGTTTTTTTTTTCTTTTTTCCAAAACTATAATATATATAATATAGTGAATGGTTAATACATTCGGTACTTTAGTAGTACTAGTGACCGTAGTTCTTTCACAAATTAGGGTTTTCAAACATAATTCGTATTGATCTAAGACCTTGTATGTGGTCATATAACTGGGATTTGAATCATTTGATTGGATTTTGTTTGTGTGTGTATATATATATATATATCATGGTCTAACTAGCTATATAGCTGTTCTCATCATACTTTATCCCTAATTAACTAGTAATTAAATTAGCCCTTGAAGTATATGCAAAGCACTTTGACTGCATAATATATATTGCACAGAATGGTTTTGTTTTCTTTCGGAGGAAATTTCCACCGATCATTTCTTAGAGCTTTGAAAGGAGGAAAGATTGCTTCAGATTTAGGCTAGCAATGCAGAGATCGGAAAATACACGTGAATTACATAACTTGCATTGCTTCAATACAAAAGTTCTTTAAATAAAAGCACTTCTATCTATCTTGCTTGTTCAGTGGATTATGTTTATGTGGAAGCACAATGGGCGAGGGCTATATCTGGGCAGCCCTTACGTGTCAGGGTTTGGAGAGCTTCTCTTTTGGTGAGTTCACACTTCACACAGCAGCTGCTGCTATATGCTGACAGAATCAATGCATGGCTGCAGGTCCTATAAGATATGCAATTAACTTACGTAGTAGCTAGCTAACTTAGAATATATAGTCGATCATGATACTTCTGCATGCAGCTGGCCGGCCGGCGCAGACAGACTTATATTAAAAGCATCGCACCGGTGCTAACTTTCTTCTGGTTTTGCGACTTTGTCCCTAGTTCTTGGTAATTTAGGCCGCTAAGTAAATATATATACCACTCTTAACATACAATCTGAACTAGATTAGAAGTAACTAATGGATAGCTCCATCTATGCATCGAAGAAACCAGCTCCATGACTCCAGAGTAAGGATATATATATATGTTTGTCTGCTATACCGAACGGTATAACATACATATCATTAAAAGAGATCTTATATCTCTTATTTAGCAGGAGGGTCTAACATGGGGTGGTTGGTTTTAAATTTGATCATGGAATTTCAACAGGCAAAATTTCCTTATATACATAGCAATCAGAACTACATTAATCTAAGCTAAACAAATCAAATCAAAGTTTTTTTTTTTTTCAATGATTTAACAAATCAAATCTTAGAGTTGAAAAAGAGAGAGAGTACTATGTCAAAAAAAAGAGAGTAGATATTGAAGTGGACCCCACGGGCCTGTTAGGCCCACGCAAATTGGGCTTCCGCCTAGGCCCACACCATGTCCGCCTAGCCCGCATATTTTTTTTTTCATGTTATTTTTTCCTTTTAAAGGTTGACCCGTTGGCCTGTTTAAGCCCACGCCAACTGGGCTTCCGCCTAGACACACGTCATCTCCGCCTATCCCGCAGATTTATGATATCAGTATTCCATCCAACATCTGATATTTCGCCACGTGTCATCTGAACTTTAACAAGAAATAGAAAAAGTAGAGAGAGAGAGAGAGAGAGAATCAAAACGCGAGAAAAGACGAACGAAACGGCAGTGAGAGCGAAGCCCTAGAAATCTCAAACCATGGTGGTGGAGGAGGCAGCCAAGACTAGCTCAGCTTCAGAGGATCAGAGCAAGACGGAGTCTAACAACCCTAAATCAATGCAAGACGAGAACGAGCCCGAAGAAGGAGAGATCGTCGGTGGCGGCGACGACGAGTCGTCAAAGATGTCGAAGCCGCAGCACCACCCTCTGGAGCACTCGTGGACCTTCTGGTTCGATAGCCCGTCGGCCAAGCCCGCCAAGCTCAAGCAAGAGGATTGGGGCAACTCGCTTCGCCCGATCTACACCTTCTCTACTGTTGAGGAGTTCTGGGGGTCTGTGATTCTTTCATCCTCTTTTTCTTTTGTTATTCTTGATTGTTATATGGACAAAAGTTTAAATCTTTGATCCTCTTTTTCTTTTCTGAAATTGTTGTGATTGATTAGGGTTTAAAGATAAGGACATGAATATGTTTAAAGATTGAAATTTTCAGTTGAATTTGGGGGTTTAGGTGATACTGCTAGGTCGGTTTGAGAATTTGATCTTAATAGAGTAAAAACTCAAGATTCTGATTTGTACTGGATACTGATTGTTTCGTAGTCTCCTTTTTGAACTCATTTATCGATCAAAAGATGATGGATTGATGAAGGCAATGCCCAAAGATTGAGTTTAATGGATGTTGAAATGGGGTTTACGGTTGTTTTCAGTAGAGTAAATAAGTTTTTTTGTTTTTTGTTTTTTTTATCTGTTAAACATAGCTTTAGGATAACGTTTTGGTCTGTGCGTGTGAGGATATAAGAGTTCACCAGCTTGATAGATTTTTAAAATTATTTTGAATATACATTTCTCTCACAATAATACATGTTGAAAATATTATGTATACTTTGGTGTTGTGTTAGCTTCTGTTGTGTAAATGTGGATTCAGAAAGTGTTCCCATCTGATGATATGTAGATTTTTTATTTGTTTATGTTAATAATATTTGCGTTGACCACGAACCAAATTCTGTTCTAATCGGCTATAAAGCACTGAAATGAACAGAATTTGGTTCTGAAATTTGTGGATAATTGATTCACTGTGTACGTGGAACTGCATATCTCATATCAGCTGGCAGTGATACTTGTGCCCGTTTGTTCATAGTTTCTTGATAATAACTTAAGGATTTGTTCTGCTTTCAGTATCTACAACAATATACGCCATCCAAGCAAGTTGACTGTGGGGACAGACTTCCATTGTTTCAAAAACAAAATTGAGCCAAAGTGGGAGGATCCTGTGTGTGCTAATGGAGGGAAATGGACTCTGACATTTCCTAAAGGGAAATCTGATAATTCCTGGCTGCATACGGTATGGTCTAATTGCAAGTGTTATTCTAGGTTAAGTTGTAGTTTTATGTGTTCTCTGATTTGTCTGTATTTACTGGTACCAGTTGCTGGCACTGATCGGGGAACAGTTTGATCATGGAGATGAAATATGTGGAGCAGTTGTTAATGTTAGAGGCAGGCAAGAAAAAATTGCAATTTGGACCAAGAATGCAGAAAATGAGGCAGCTCAGGTGATTGCTATGTCATACTCTATGTATTTGTTGGGCTGCTCCTAATCTATATATTGTGTACATGTTGCCTCTGAAGGACTCCAGAGGTCTTATATGAAAGCATACTGCCAACCAGAGTGGACTTCAATTGCCTATTCTCTTCATATTCTTTCCTAACCAAAAAAAGTGACAACAGATATAGAATCAAAGTGAATTCCTCTATTTAATCACCAACTAGCTATTGCCTCTCAACTACTTGCTTGTTTTTTTTTTTTTTGGAATAGAAAACTATTTCCTTGTTTCAAATGATGAGATACTTATATGTGAATCACATACAATCCCTTTCATTTGTTGCATAAACAAAGTATTTATCAACTAATGTATAAATAGAAGATCCCAAAAAATGCTTTTAAATCAGCAACATGGTAATTGCAGATTTGCATTCTATTCTCCCATATTTGCAGTTATGCATATGGGTTGTCTTTTGTAATCTACTGGGATTAGTCAACCAGGCTCATATTCAGAAAATTAATATGGGCACACCATAAGTATTCATACATTATAAATTTTACTAGTTGCATTTTCATAACTGAAGTTTGGCTGATGTCTCATATCATCTTTATTGCACAGATGAGCATTGGAAAACAATGGAAGAGCTTTCTGGATAGCAACGAAACTATAGGTTTCATATTTCATGTTAGTATTTCTTTTAATGTATTTTATCGGTTGATTTACTGAAATCATGTTGTCAAGTTAGAAAAGTACTGATTTATGTTTTGGTCGGATCGGCTGTGCAGGAAGATGCAAGACGGGAGAGAAATCCCAAGAATAGTTACACAGTGTGATCAGTATAGTGCTGTTTCTAGTACTCAATGTTTCTGAACCTGAGCATTGTATGCCTTAGTTGCGGGAGTGACTAACCAAGTTCCTGCTAATTGTTTCCCTTCCTCTCATATGGCATAGTTAAACTTTATTTAAAATGATAAGAATGAACATAGATGTTTCATTTCTATTTCTGTTTTTCTTTTCCTATTGTTGTCTTGCATCTTGACATGTTAAAACCTAGTAGTAAATCTGCTGACCGGCATTGATCACTCTCCTCGTTCATTAACCCCAAAAGTTACTACTTACCACACAGTCACCCCTCTAAGACTCCAAGACAACTAGAAACAAACTTGAACAGCAAGCATATCACTCCTACAGAAGGCATGAATATTCAGAACCATTTCTACGTCTGTAGGTCTTGTGCACACAAATGAAGAAAGCCTAGTTTGTGCTTGGACTCGTCCACGGGTTGCCTTCCTCAGCGGCACGCTCTTATCCAGACTTGGTGGTCAGTCCTCTCTTTCCCATTCTGGTACCCTTAGGCCTAGTTGGGTTCAAGGAATGGAAAGAAAAGGAAAGTAATTCTTTGAACTTTCCTTGGTCATGGGAAATTGGATTTCCCGTCAACTTTAGTTCTCAGCTGATGGCATGAACCAGCTGCTATTGAATGCAGGCTGGCAATATTCTTTTCAGGCTGCCTTTCTACTGTCAAATTATGCAGCAAACTACAATAGACATGTTTGATGTCTTTCTGTTTCTACAAGAACCCATAGGGTACGTAGAAGCACGGTAAAACATAAACATACGTACAAAGACATAATATTTATAGTAGTTCACCATGTCATCGGAGGGCACGGCTGCGTCCACTTAATATTCTATTATCATGAGGCCTCAATGTCTTGGGTGTTACAAGACTCCTCCGGGAATGAGTGGTTACCATTCCCCGAGAGAGAGAGAGAGAGAGAGAGAGAGAGAGAGAGAGAGAGAGAGAGAGAGTCCTTTCTAAACAGAGGAGCCTTCCTTTTATAGATAAAGAATATTTCCTCTTATTACACATTACCGATGTGTGACTAACTATACATTTATCTTATCATGGTGTCTTCTTGTGGAGCTTGGAGTAACACATCCCCGATGTGGTACCGATGATCTTTCACCATGGCGAGGTAGCCCGGATGTCGGTCTACAAGTTTCATGACTGGTCTATAGACGGGAAAGGGAGTTTACTGAATACCGACTGCATTTTCTAATTCAAATATAAGGTATCCATGTCAGAACCAATTCAAGTTCCAATCATACCAAAGAAAAATGATCTCTACATGTCAGGTCGCATTAGATGAAGAAATCACCAAGTAAACATCGTGAGACAAATAAATCTGAAATTCATAATAGATAATTTCTGGTATCTTAACAGAATTAAAATTCACATCACATTTTAGCATCTACAAGAGTTTGATCAAATTATAATGCTGAGCCATCACTACACCAAAATATTAGCAAAAGCTTTGAGGCCAACATTAGTCTTGAGAATCCATTCCTCTACTGGTTAAGAGTCCTGTAAATCCATTAGCCCTTTAAATTGTCAGGTAGGCTGAAAAAGTTCAATTTCAGAATCATCACCAATAATTACAGCAGCAACATCAAGCATATCATAATCAGTCAAACCTTCAATTTTCATAAGCTCATCTGCAAGCTTACCTCTTTTTGTGGATGTTGCATGCTCATTCAAAAGTACTTCTTTCACTTCTAGTAGCTGGGGATCTTGACAAGTTTGCTTGCGAATCCATCCTACATAAAAGAAACAGTGAGATGTGAAATAGATTTTATGCAATTCTCTCTACTTCTTTGTATAGACTCAGTCTACAAAATAGAATCATGAAAAGCAACAAAACTGAATCTATAACAAGGCCACACATAGCAATCCAAACGAGCTGAAAAACTGACATATCTATAACAACTGAATCTATAACAAGATGAAAAAACTAACATATCTATAACAAGACCACATATAGAAAATAGAATCTGAAAAGCATCACAATAGATTGAATATATACTATTTCTGCACAAAGAGATGACACCAATAACGACAAGCACAAAGCCAGACCTCGATCTTCATCCTTCAATTAGTTCAATGGTATTATGTTTAAATAAGGATGCATCATTATCTTTCAAATGATGGCTTATATCAGTATATCACTCGACTAGTACTTGTATGTCTGTAGAATTATATATTGGCATAATGGTAAAGACATCAATATCAGTGAATTAACACTCGTTCTACAAACTATTTGATCATTAAACTGTTTCAACATTGCATAAGAACTATAGAACAAGCACGCACCCTCAATAATATAAGATCAAATAAACAAAATAAGTTTCATACTCCTACAACCAAGTACAAACACAACAAAAGAAAGCTCCATACATAACAAAAGCAGCCTACAACGAAAATGAGTATTCCTCACCTCCCAAAAAGCAATACCTCTTCTCTCTCTCTCTCTCTCAAAAGAGAAAACAATCCAAACAAAACACTCATACAACGAAATCAAAATCAAAGATGTGATCAATAACAATACCGACAGAGTGATTATATACAGATATAAATAAACAAGAAATTAAGAAAGGAATGGATCAACATGAAACACCATATGTACTGAACTGTATTGTATTGAGAGAAGAAGAAGAAATCGTATATATGGTTCATAATTCATACCTTGCGGTTGCTGTGAGAGGAAACTGATAGATAGAGGAATATCAAATGGAAATACTTCAGTTCTTCTCCGGTCTGCATTTGAAAGTGGTTTAGTTCGTCTGTCTGTGTTAGGTTACAGATTTATAAAGGCATGGTTAAAACTGGAAGATGAAATTTAGAGTCAAAAATAAGTGCAATGATTGCAGGATTTTGTGAGGGAAAATGAATCCTGGGGTTGGGTGGAGGGAAAGAAATTCCGCTCAATTTTCCCATCAGCCAGGAAGCAATTTCCTTTCCCTCTCATTTTCTTGCGATTCTCCCACCAGCATCATTCCCTGAAACAAACAGGGCCTTAATGACCCATCTTCTCATACCTAGTCTCGCCTCCACGATAGCGCCCTATGATGTTCTTGAGCTTCAAAGCTCTTGGCCCCAGTTCCACCAGTCTCCCTGCCTCGCGTTCGCGTTCAGCTCTGCTCTTGTCTCTTGTGGATTACTTATTTCCTCCTCCAATGACATTCTCACTCGCTCTTTTTGAACTCGCTAATAAGCTACCGCTCACTTCTCACAGACGCTGCTTACTTTCTAACTGATTCACATCAGTGAATCAGTGATGAGCTGGGACATCTATGCCAGGTGAAGATTCATTCCTGGTTTGACGCCATTCTTACTCCGCTCCTTATAAACTCGCTAATCACAAACTCTGCTTGGTAATTCACGTCGGTAATGAGCTGTGGCATCAACGCCAGTTGAAGGTTCATTAATTTTGCCTCTGTATTACAGGACTGCCAAAACTAATTTATGGATTCTAATAAATTGGTTCTCATCTGGCCAGCTCTATGATTTTACATATACAAACACACACACACACTAATTTGCGAGCGAAGGTAGTCCCTTGATTCTATGTGAATTCCTCTGGTTTGTTTGGAGTATATTAGACCAAAAAGAGAATAAAACCCTTGGTAAGGCAAAGGCCAAAGTTCATTGGCATTTCTTTTGACCTTTCCTTTGCATTGCATTTCGAAACCCATTCGGCATTTATTTTTTCAATTAGATCATCCACATGAAGTTATAACCAAGTAATCAATCCAATTCAATTCATACCGGGTTTGGAACTGCATTAGAGAACAAGAGAATCAATCTGTGGAGTAATACTCCAACGAAGGGACCAATCTCTTTTCATTCTTTTTTACCTAATATTTCATATATATACATTAGTGTATTTCTCCTAATCCACTACCCAAGAATATTTTTTATTTACAATTGTCTCTTTCCCTCCCAAAACATCCCCAAGTAGGAGAACAGAAACGCATAAGATCATACATAATATAAGTCTGGAGCCAAGCTAGGTCAAGTATGTCAAAAAATCTCCCCTTCTTCCCCTTCCTCCAATTCATCAACATCTACAGTATACTCGTCCTTGATAAACAAACCAAGTCGCTCCAGTGGTGATCGGAAGTGTGATCCCCAAGAGCCACCATGATACCCAGCTAACTTTTTAAGTTCCTCAAGGATATAGCAGTTCTGCTCAAAAACGACAGTCCTCTCCACCTGGAAGATATTAGTGTGATCGTATTAGACCACAAAGGTAAGATAATTACACCCACTAAGAAATGCACATAGAATAGAACAAAAGTCAACCTTTTCAAGTGCAAGACGAGCTTCTTCTCTTTCTCTTTCTTGTCGCTCCTTCAATTCAAGCTCAGCCTGCCTTTGTGCAGCAGCTTCCGCGGCTCTTATTTCAGCTTCAATCTTTGCCTTCTCTGTAATACAAGAAAATTATAACCATCAGTCAAAATACAGCGGGAGAGAGAAAGAGAGGGAGATTCATTAGCAAATGATTCATTCCCTTGATAGAAACAATCATATATCAAGAAACAAGTACCAGACATGATATAATCAAACCAGTTGTCAAGTAGTGCCACTAAATACTCATACATCATAATGACAAAAAGGGAATGTTCAAAGACATGGCCGTTCCATAAATGCCAATTTTTCTAACAGGCACACGAGTAATATGGGTTTCGCTAACAATATACAGACTTCTAAACCAGATGGTTTACATAAACAAAGTTCGAAGGCATATTCTAAAAACTCATCCAGAAAAATATATATAAAAAATAAATTCCTTCTGTAACCAAAAATAGAGAAGCTTTGTATTCATTATGATGTTTACCCAAAATATTGACGCATTAAAGCAGCTGAATGGATTGAAGTGAGTGTCTAATCAATAATATTATATTAGCGCATATGGCTGTTCCGTAGATGAGTAACACTTCAATAAGAAAAGTAAAAGAAGAGACATCCTTCAATGTACAGACAAAAGAAAAGGAAAATGTAAGAAGATATGTATAGATCACCTTCACGTTGCTTACGCTCTAATCTTGCCTTCTCTTGTTGCATCTTCAGTGGATCACTTCTATTACCCTGGAAATGAAGCAAACAGTATTTAGCAAATCAAACAGTATAAGAGCAGACACTGTCATCATCAGTTAATCTAAAATGCTGTAAACCAATGCATCCAACAAAACTTGCAGGATCTTTTATCAAATGAGAAGTCTTACTTGATCAAGAAGACTTTTCTGTTGAGCTTTCAAAATAGTATCCGCAAAGCGACTCTTCAGCATGGCAGCACGGAGAGCCTTTTTTGGTGATAGTGGAACACTAAAGATAGGAGTGCTCCATTCTAGAGAAAAATTGATAACAACGACTCAATAAGAGGTAAAAGGCCAAGTTCAAAGGTTGCAAGAAATAAAACCCTAATTCAGACATTGCTAAAGGAAACTGACCTTCTCCAGAAGTAGCATCAGTGACAGGGGTTGTGAGATGAGAACTGGGACATATGGTTTCCTCATCCAGAGCACTTACTGCCCCTTCAAATTCCAACACCATTCTACTACTCAGATCACTAAAGCAAAACTGACTATAAATCATATATTTGTAAAGTTATGTCGTCTCACCATCAGATTGTGGATCTGACTTTCTCATATGGGATGTGGAAGAGCTTTTTGCTTGACAATCCTGAAATTGAACAAAAGGTTACAGAGCATAATACTATTAAAAGAAAGTTTGAGGACGTCAAACATAAATACTGTCACACGTACCGGTCCAGATACATTGGCAGTAGACAACTGATGATTTTGTTCTTTGCCTAATGACCTCTCAGGAGATATGTCTGAAACAAAAGCTAGAGAGAATTAATTTCAAGCAGATTCTAAAGAATGAAATGGGCAAGCAAATGAAATGATCAAATGACTAACCACTTGAGGAGTGATTGTCAGTGCGTAGACTGCATTGGCATGTAATGTTGCAACATGTTCTACATTTGCTACCAACCAAGCTTGGTAGCTGCTTTGCACTTCTAGAGCCAGAAGAATGTCTGCCACCACTATCGCAGCCTACATGACACAATCTCAATCAGCTCTAAAGACTCAACTAGTTTTTCCTATGAATGGCACAAAGCAGAATTATGCATACTATACCTCTATCAATGTTCTTTCCCCTCACTTTTGCAGTGGAGAACTTGACTATTTTGGCAAGCTTTACCTGTATAAACAAAGTAAATACAACTTAGACAGAGTAGCAAGATGCAAAGTTTTAGAATGGAAAAATAAGCAGATGAACAATTAACTGCACAACAATTTACTTCAATGTTTAGGCATAAGAGATATACTGACTATAGCTTACCTCACTATCACTTGCACCAAGAGTTCCACCATACTCTTTGCATGGGACTGAGCTTTTGGTCACTGATACATTCTGAAATGGAGTAGATTGATGGGAATTCAGTCTCCTATCAGTTATTTCAGATATTTTCTTAATATGCCCACACGAATTTTCCCCTTTGTCAACCTTTGAGCTTCCCTGACTCCACTTCACATCCAGAAGACTCCATTTCATCTCAAACTTTGTATTTAAGTCTTTTGCCATCTGATGAAAAGGATTGCCCGGAGGATTATAGAGCATGGCATTAGTAAAGGTCAACCTGACATCAGATGCGAACTCTCCAGCGCCAAAATACAAATTCCTGTCCAGCTTTGATTTAATTGTTCCCAAATCCATGGGAGAAGAGATGACATCAAAATAATCAGGAATTTGTAGCTCAACAGGATCAACTGGTGTTCGGAAAGCCCAAGAGTCCTTATGAGAAATCAGTGTATTCAGAATTGTCGAACACTGACTCTTCAATTTACGATCCATCTTCAGCTTCTTCTCTCTCGGAGCCTCAATATCCCCTGGGGGTCCCCTCTTCTTCCCACCCGAGAGACAACATTGTGCAACAGAGCTCAAACTCTTGGCAGACACTGTATCCCCAAAGTCACGCGACACTTTCCCATCATCGGATTCAACTACTTTCCCAAGCTCAGATTCTACTCTTTTGCAGGAAAATTTGATCTTCAACTTGTTGCCCGATAACATGGTTGTTTCTGTGGCAATCATACTGATAAACTCTTCAAACAGAAGACGAACAAGGCCTGAATCCAAATTCTAATAAATCAGACAGCCATTCACAAAATTTAACCCTCACCACAAATCCTCATAGCAAAATAAAAAACAGCATAACTGCACGAATTCGTAACTACTGTACTACTCATACTTATACAGTACAATTGTACAAAATATATAGAAACAGATACCCAATACATAATTGAAACCCAGCAGCTAGTGACTAGACTTGAAATTCAACTAAACAAGTATAATTGCAGAAGATCAGTACCTATGAAATCGTCAAAAACCAAAATACCCCAATCGCTGACCCAAATCGTGCCCTAGAAACGATCTAATTAGGGTTCCGAATCCGAGATCGGCGAGAAAAGACAACTACGACTGCAAAATTCACCGAAATCCAAAACCGAAACGCGAAACCGTAGCTTAAATCAAGCCGAATCGAAGCCCTAGGATCAAAAACAGCTAATGTAATGTGAATCTGAGCGGAATTAAGGTTTGGATAGCTTACCGAACTCGGATCTGAAGGTCGGTGACTCGACGGAGGAATACGGCGGTCGGAACCAGAGAGCGAGAGAGAGGGCTACGCCCTACGCCGCTCACGGCGTCGTCGAATCGTATCGGAGGAGAGAGAAGGGTTTTAGACAGAGTGAGACTGAGATTGGGAAAAGAAGAAGAAGAGTGGGGGAGCTTATTATCGAGGTCGGGTCGGTTTTAGAGAACCCCACTAGGGTTTTTCGCTAAAATCCATTTTATTTTTTTCAAGAGAAAATTAGATATTTTGGTCCCCCAAGGTAACAAGTGTTGGTTTGTGATTAGTTATTTACGGCGTAAAAGCCAGCAGGGAATATTCCTTTAGATTCTTAATGTTCTAGATCAATGCTTTTCGCCTCGTATTTTAGATACTTTTTTTATTGGATAACTCCTATTTTAGATACTTAATTGTTCTACCTTGCTTGCTTAACGATTTCACTTTTCACTTCTGACCATGGTGAAAAAATGCAGGAAGGTAAAATTTAACGGATGGAAACAGGTTGCCATACCACACGCTTGCCTAAACCCTTGGTTGAATGTCGATGGGGATGAACCATTGAACCATAGTGTCTTGAATTTTAAGCCACCCCAAACTCGATGATCCATGGCATAACTAGGTCTCAAAATCACAGGTTCCTACACTCATCTTTCACCAAGAGATTTTCAAACCAATGTGTAGTTTGGATGCAGATAATGTACACAAACCACAGTATATCAGGAAAAGGAAGCATAAACTCGGATATGGGTTAGACCCAAATGATGTTAAAAACGGTTGAATGTATAAAGCTATGGTGCTAGCACTCACCAAAAAAGTGCTAATTTCATATTCCGAATTGATAGCCAGAAAAGTGGTCATAACACCATTAAAATTCCACATCAAAACTAACAAAATATTAAAACAAATCTTCCATATTAGCTTAAAATCTCGATCAAAAACCAAAAACACTCCATTTAGAAAAGCGATGTTCCCTTTCCCTTCTTGTCTCCACCGATCTCAAAGTGCTTGCACCTCTGAAATAACAAAAGCAGAAAGAAGTTAAGAGGACTGTCACAATTCATAAGTGCAACCAAACAGAAGCTTATCTAAACTAAAACACTGACCTTGATTGGATGCTGAGAAACGTGCTTGCATCCCTGGCATTGGAGCCTCAGAACAATCTTCTTAGTAGTCTTGGCCTGTGTGGAAACGTTACAGTTAGCTCTATGATTACTACACAGAAATAAATAAAACCCATGATCAAATTAGTTAAAACATAAATAGTGTAATCGAATCTGTTGAAAGCAGTACGAATGATCATTACCTTCTTGTGAAAGACTGGCTTGGTCTGACCTCCATATCCAGATTGCTTGCGATCATAACGACGCTTTCCCTGAGCCGCAAGACTGTCCTTGCCCTTCTTGTACTGCGTCACCTTGTGCAAGGTGTGCTTCTTGCACTCCTTGCTCTTGCAGTAGGTCTTCTTTGTCTTGGGAACGTTCACCTACAACATTTCAAATTCTATAATCACCCCTCTACTCCATTCCGAACACCAGCAATTAAAAACAACAGAGAAGATGTTCACTTCTTTGATCCTAGTCCAACATATCAAAACAAAAACCCACTAAAATCGAATTGCGCAACCTATTAGAAACCCTATAACACAATGCATCGTCACTGTAGATTTAACACAATATAGAAAACTAAACAGTTTGAGTTTTTATAACAGAATCAATTATTTTCCCTAAGAAACCTAACCCAAGTTCTATATCAACTTCAATCTATCATATAGAGCTAATTAGGTGAAGTTCAAGCTAGATTAAACCACGAAGAATATGAAACTTGAAGAGCATCGAATTGAAGATTGAATTTTCTACGCGAGGACTAAAAATAAACAGATCCAGAAACCAAATCGAGGAAGAAAAGCTATGCCCTGAGACTATGAGATCGAAAGAGAAAGAGGGAGGTACCATGGTGAAGGCAGCGGCTCGATAAAGAAATGTGTTGAGCAGCGGAAGCGGCCTAGACGGTGAAGCTGAAACCCTAGACGAGTGTTCGAGCAGTCTTTCCGCTTTTATACTTGATTGGCTGGGCTTTAGGTCTGTTCTTAATAGTCCTTATTTGCGAAATGGGTTGGGCTTTCAAGACTGATGTAGAAGTTGGGCTCAGCAAATCCACGTCATCTCTTTTCTCTAGCAGGGTAAGAGCGCATCTCCAATGTCAAAAGGTTAACATGACCATGGTCTATTTTGACAATCTATGCTCCAATGGGTATGTCAAATTTGAAGAGAGAGGACGAAGAGAGAGAGACAAGAGAGAGTGAAACAACGATAAACAAACAAAGACATCTTGAATTGAAGATATTAAATTTGACAGTGAAGTTAAGAATTGTCAACCACAATAACAACCATGTAGATTTGACCTCTGGATTGGAGCATTGTGGTTCTGTCAAAAATTAGCTATTTGAGCTTCTGTGGCAAAAAAGACCATACCATTGGAGATGCTCTAACAATCTATTTTTGCTTCGTTTTACATTGAACTCCATAAATGTGTTATGGTACATTGTTACAGCTTTAGTCCGGCATGAAACTTCATTGTAAATTTTTATATTCTAACCTTACTTCTTAGAAGACGATGAAGGTATTAGAGCGTGTATTTTCAAAATGCTTGCCTGCTTTCTTAAGCTTATAACATTCTATTATAAAGTGAATATATTCATGAGTCTCCGAACCTTATTGGGTAGCACATACATGCAAGCTCACAAACAATGTGATCATCTACACCCCATGAGTGTACAAAGTATAAGGAGCTTTGAATGTATTTTCTTCCTTTAGCCCATTAATCATAAAACTAGTCCCCTTTCCCATCTTGACTATCATTTTTTCAGGGAAACTTTATGTTTTGCAACTTTAGCGACTTGTGTACATTGCAGTTTTATGCTGTTACTCTGTTAGGGTTGGATGGTGATGGGGTTGACGTAGTAGCATAGTGGCTTGGCTTTGGTCTGTCCATTTCACTTTCAGGTCAGGAAATGACTGATTCCAGCCACGAAACGCATTAAGCTTTTTCTGAATCTTTACAGGAAGTCAAAGGAACACGGTGCAGCAATAGTGGCCTGCAACACTACTTTCAAGTTTCGTCGAGGCTTAGCAGTTTGTCAAGTAAAGTTTTCTGAATAATGCATGCTCATACAGATAATTCAAGTCTGTTCTGAGTAACAAAACGGTCTACAGCTTATATGCTCAAATTCAGCTCCATAAAAAGAACTGGAACAGGATTAAGAAGCTGTTCATGGAGTTGCTTGTGTTGTATGACAAATATACCAACCAAACAAACCTGAACCACTTTGTACAAAACAAGGAATTTCAGACTCAAAATAACTAAAATACATACAAAATCTGGTACTACTTTTCACCTAATTCCTACTGGCCAAGAACAGAGTGGAAAATCATTTTTTTCCCATGTACTTTTTTTTCTGTTAAGGTGAAGCATCTTATTTAGTGTTGCTTCTCTTCCCAGATATGGGATCTCGATTGAAACCTCTTCCTAGACAGGTACAAATGTCGCCTTTAGCAAATGAGCACGTCATTCGAGTTTGTTCAGACATATGTAATCAGGGGTTCTCTCAAGTCCTTTTTAGATAGACTGTTGTAGTATAAGTACAAAGCCAACTGAACAATAGCCAAAACTGTTCCAATACCATTTGGAACCTGCACAAGAAATTATATAAAGTGAGATGTGTTTGCTGCCTTTAAATTTCTGAAATTTGCATGTTAAAACCGAAAATTGCTTTTGATAGAAGGAAACACAATACTTACATATAGGAATGGATCTTCCTTGAACAATCCGTATGCAGAGAAAGAGAAGCTCATCAAGAAGGTTGCAACTGAAAGATAGAATGGCATGAACTCAACGCTCCTTGTTTTGATCACCAATTTCTGAAATAATAGACATGTTAAAACACATGTGTGATGAATGTGAAATCAAAGCAACTCAAAAATTGCAGTGTCTGAACAAAAGTTAAAAGAGATTTGTTCGCATGAACTTACTATGATAAACAGTGGCGAAGCAAACATTGAGATAAGTGAAACAACACTCAAATATCCGACGAATGTTTGCCTTTCATCATAGTCTAAAATTCTTAAGCTCACAAAGACTATCAATCCAAAAATAGCAAGAACTACTAGTAACAATCCCAGCATCCTCACCTACAATAGGCATTTTAAAGAGCAGACTATAAGCAGAGTTCTAAGAGGCATATCAATAAGAAATGAAAGTAGGCTTGTGGGAAGGGCTACCTTAATTTCTTTTTCAGCATGCACGATGTATATGCTTATGTAGATCAACTGGAAAATTGCTCCAAATGAATTGACTGTAGCCACCAATATGATCCCAGTCTTAACAACAGGCATGCCATACCAGAGGCATATCAAGCAATTCAGAAAGGCATATATGTAAGGCAATCCTGAGAATTGTTCCGTTGACTTGTTTCTGATGATTCTCTTAAATGTTGGTCTGTGAAACATATAAAAAGATACACAAATCAATGGGGAAGTGATATGTTTCCGAAATGTTCATTTTTCTCATAAACTCCTAAGGACTTACATTGGTGAGACAAACAACACAAATGCAAAAATATTACCTGCAGTGGGAAAAAGGGTATCAGAATTCGTAAATAGGCACAGTTTCTCAGGGAGTATTGATAAGATAAGAGGACAAAACTTTATCCACTTGATATAGAGCAAAACAATACAGATGCCTATAAAAATGATGAGATTTACAGTATCATGACAATATACTGAATTTCAGATGTTGATTCCCATTAAAAAGAAGAAACATTGAGTCTGGTTTCTGTCAGATGTGGATTGATAAAGCATCATTGGTTATGAAATTCAGATAATGTAAGAAAACACTTTTGTGAAATTCAACAGAAGAATTTTGGGTTACTGGAAAAATATGTCGGCCATGACCATAACCAAATATTCTACACCTAAGCTGATTCGTGTGCATCTTAAATGGACAAAGAGATGAAATTTCATCCCAAGTAAGCAATCAACAGCTCTCAATTCCAAGGGAATTTCATGACCCAGAAGAATAAATTCCATTTTCATTCAAAAGGATTCGAGATTTTGGTACCCAGAAACCAGAAATCTAAAAATCAAGCACCCAAAATATCAATAATGGAAGAAGCATAATGATTAATGAATCAGAAACTACCAGCAATTCCAGCTGCAACACTGCAACCTAAATACACAGAAGACAACTCCATTGGCAACATGATCCCTCAAATCAAAGCAAATGATAAGTTTCTATTCAACTTTCACTCCACGACTACTCAACACCAGACAACAGCTCTCTCTTTGTTTCTTCTCTTGCAAATTTGTACACTTCATAATAAATGTCCCACGAGCAAAGCCTTTTTATAACAAACGGGATTAGACGAAATTTAAACTAAAAAAAGGAAATGTCTTTCACACTTTGTGTAAGATAGAGAGAACTGGCACCCTTTATTATATCTACCTATCAAAAATCTATTTCTGTGTCAAATCTGTAATAAACCAATGTGCTTTCCCAACCATTGATTTTTCACTGCTCTACTTCTGTATATAGCAAGCACTGATTGAAAGTAGCATGTTTCACAGCTATGAAATAGAAATGTCAAACTCGTACACCCAATATGCCAATACTACTTTGTGGCTTAGACAGACTTCAAGTGGACTCAGCCTTCACTATCAGTCATCAACTGGTAGAGACTTTTATAGCTTTTTGGGCCATATAAATTAAGAAACTTGTTCCTCCTCAAAAAAAAAAAATAAGAAACTTGTTTGCTTCCTACTTATTATTAATTTATTATGCATATCTTTGCATATGTATAAGTTGTAGTGGTTATAAATCTATATGCACATGTCTTATGTATACAGAGTCATAGCTCAAAACGAATATGGGATCTGCAGAATAAATTGGGTCAGCTGAAAAAAAACAAGTGGCACATACAAGCACAGAAATCTTCTTCCCCAATAGGATAAATCATACCAGGTTTTAAAGGTAGAAGCTTATGTATATGAATACAAAATGGATCTTTCAGCTAGTTCTCTAAAAATGTTAGAAATAAATACCTCCTAACTGCAACGTTGATGCTGATACTGGTTTAGAATCCAGAACGCATTGTTAAACAGAGCATTGTAGAGTTTATTTTTTCTCTTTAATCACTACAAAAAACACTTTCATGGTCACCGATCGTTTATCTTACAATCTCATAATTTGATTTCTCATAGGAAATTCATCGAACAAGTTAAAGACCGATAGAGTATAGTCACATACTCACCAAAGTGCATTCCATGCGCTTAGTTTCATACATGAAACTGTGCAATTCTTGCTCAATCAATGATAAAAACACAGAAGACCAAAACTGTAGCACCATAATCTTCAAAGTTATGATGCTTTCTGGGACACATCACACATGTAGGACCCTAATCCTCTCGCCTCTCTGCAATCACCTCCGACGACACATTCACACACTAGAACAGGAACCAGCTACAAGGCACGAACATGTCTGTAATAACAGAATGAAGAATGCTTGTTTGCCTTACCTGAAAAACCAAATGAAACCCAGACTCAGACTCCTTGATAAATCGAAATCATGGATTCCACGGCGTCGGTTCGAGAGATTGAAAACGGAAGAAGAGAAGGGACATGGAAGAAGACAGAGAAGAAGAGAAGCAATTACACTGCGATTTGAGCCGAAGCTAAACACTGAAGACAGGTGAAATGTCAGTAGTGCCCCCACAATTCAATGTATTTATGGACGCGTTTCCGGACGTTTCTGACAAATTTCCGGCCATTTCTCACGCGTTTAAGACACCGGGGTACGCGATGGTATGGTGGAAACTGGCGGATATTGCCTGAAATGTCCCGATAAGCGTCACGATAGGGCCAGAAATATGTCCGTAAATACATCAGATAAGCAGGGGTAATAATGACTTTTGATCCTAATGTTTAGACCGGATGATTTCTCTCTATTGTATTGGGCTTAACCCGGATTATTTCGGGTCCATTATTTACTTCTCTCCCCGCCAAACAAAACAGTAAAATTATATTTCCCGCCATTTTATTGACCTTTTTGTTTGCCCCCATTTTCGGTCTAACCCTAAATCCGTTTCCTCTCCCAAATTAGATGAAGAAATTCGAACCCAGCTGATAGCCTTCGTTCAGGGATTTCAGAAAGAACAAGAGATGGGTATTCAAGGGCTTCTGCCCTTATTGAAATCGATAATGGAGCCAATTCACATTAAGGACTTGAAGGGCTGTAGTGTGGCGATCGATACCTACTCTTGGCTTCACAAAGGTGCCTTGTCCTGCAGCAGAGAGCTCTGTAAAGGCATACCCACTTCCAGGTCTCTCTTAATTTTTACCAAATTTGTCGAATTTGAGATTATGGGTTTAGGGTTTTAGGGACATCTGTGCCCTAATTTGGCTGGAATGTTTAGTGGGTTTGTGAAATGGGATGATGGGTTCTTGTTGTTTTGATCTTTTGATGGAAATGCGGTAATGGGTCTTCTTCATTTAATTCTTTTGATGTGTTTTGGCATGATGGGTCTTGTTTCTGTGTCATTTCTGGTTCTGATTAGGTGAAATTGTGCTTGTTTAGATTTCCAAATTGAAAAACTGAGCTTAAAGAACCTACATTTGTAGTTTGTATGTGAGGAAGACTCGCATGGTTTGCTAAAAATCACAACTTTTTACGATTCATAACAAAGCTTCATTTACATTTTTTGCAGTTGGATAGAATTAGGATGAGATTTTAGTGAGAAAGAGATGAGTTTGATTTGTATGTATTTTGTTTCCAATTTTAAGCACATCGACTACTGTATGTATAGAGTGAATCTGTTGCGGCATTACGGAGTTAAGCCTATACTTGTCTTTGATGGTGGTCTTCTACCGATGAAGGGTGAACAAGAGAACAAACGTGCAAGGTATGCTGGTATTTCTTTTTCTTTACGTTCCACTTCAGTTGGTGGTTCATAATCGATTCGGCTGCTTTAGTTTCTGTTTTTTAGTAATATCTTGACACAACAAACTATTTAATATGGTGTCTAAATCCTGAAAGTAGATTAATGCATATGTTTCTGTATGTGATTGTGCTTCATATTCATATAAAGAATTATCTTGTGTAGCCTAGGGCTCAGATGTGCCCATGTACACAGTTCAACTTACAGTAGTTTTTTCATTTTCTCTTGTCCTGGATTGGGTTTCTCAACTTGATCCTTTCATCAAAACCACTGTGTCCATGACATTTTTTATTTCTACTACCTCATTGGTAAGCTTCCTAATACTTTAGTGCTTCATTGGTTTGTCTGATCGTCTCTGCACACAAAGTAAAGCTGCCGATCTTTCTGTGCCATCCTTATTATTGTTTTGATAGATTTAAAACATACTGGTTTGGTGCTCACCTTTCAATGGTGTAGGGGAAAGTTCATGAGTAAGTCTACTGAGGAACTGTTTTGAATCATTGTAATGCAGGGCAAGAAAGGAAAATTTTGCACGTGCTATTGAGCATGATTCCAATGGAAATTCTTCTGCTGCTTATGAGTGCTATCAGAAAGCTGTTGACATTTCACCTTCAATTGCAGTAGATTTAATCCAGGCTAGGAAATTTGTATTACAATCGTCCTAGCAACAGACTATCTCTTTAAAAGAACGACAGCTGCAAAGCCATTTTCTTGCTTAGTACTAGACGATGCTTCTCTTTTCCTGACATTGGTGCTTATTATAGGTGTTAAAGCGGGAGAATGTGTCTTATGTTGTGGCTCCATATGAGGCAGACGCACAAATGACCTTCTTGGCAGTCAGCAAACAGGTGGAGGCAGTCATCACAGAAGACTCTGATTTAATACCATTTGGATGTCCTAGGGTAAGCTAATTAGCAAAGATTGCCTATTTTTTTCACTGCTAGATGTTTAATGCGAGTAATGCTTTAAACTTTTCCCAAATTCAGATTATCTACAAAATGGACAAATTTGGGCAAGGTGTTGAGTTTCAGTATTCAAGGCTACCTCGGAACAAGGACTTGAGCTTTGCAGGATTTACAAAGCAGATGGTTTTAGAGATGTGTATTCTTAGTGGTTGTGACTACTTACAATCATTACCTGGAATGGGACTTAAAAGGGCACATGCACTTATAAAAAAGTTCACAAGTTATGACAAGGTAAAGTCATCATTCATGCATGCAAGTGATTGTATACATTTTAGGGCTACAGACCAACAATTGTGTTTTGATTTCTCAAAGATGTATTTCATCCATTCTTCTTGATGGATAAAAGACATTTTCCTTGAATATATCTTTTGTAACATGACTGATGGCTGGCCAATTTCAGGTTATTAAGCACCTAAAGTACAGCACGGTTTCAGTTCCTCCCCTTTATGAAGAATCATTCAAGAAAGCAATACTGACTTTCCAGCATCAACGGGTTTATGATCCCGTTTCTCAAGATATTGTGCATTTGTCTGATTTGTCTGAGGACATTGAAGAAAATTTGGACTTCTTAGGACCATATCCTTTATATGAAAATAATTTGACTTAATCTTGTCATTACTTTCCATTCTCTTATTTTAGATACCTGAGTTTACGCCTTAACCTGGAATACATCTATACCACAACATATAGCTAAAGGCATAGCAGAAGGGGATCTTGATCCATTTACCAACATGCCGTTCCAGGTAACTCATATCTGCTTAAGATGGTATGACATGATGAATTGTTTACAGAACTCTATCGTGAATAGCATATCTGTGATGTCCTTTGAAAGAAAAAAAGAAGTTTGTGACTGATCCTCTTTTGTTTGCAGCAACAGGAAGAGAATATTACAGCCAACACAAGTTCACGACCCAAAAATGTGAATTTTGGAAATACAGAGAAAAAACTAGATTTGCCTGTGCAGAATAATCTTCTGACAAAGTACTTTTGTATCCTTTGGACCACTTTTTTCTCAAGTTTGTCTACTACTTAGGTTTAAGTTTCAATACATTGTACTCACTGAAGTCGTCAATTTCCTCAAGGATGAATTCCATTTGCCAGTGCAAAAGACTAGCAAGTAATTTGAAATTCTTAGCATCCTTGGTAATACAGGTTCTTCTTACCCTGTATTGTGCATTATCTTTATCTCCAATTATGATGTCTGTATACCGTTGCATGATATGCTTCTCATACATGTTAAGGTGTGATAGTTCTGTGTCATCCAGCAAAGGCTGCCAATGGATATATAGGATCCGCGCCTTTAATGTTTATTGCAGCATGCTGCATGCAATGTGATTGTGTAAAGGGTATAGTCTCATGCAGTCTTATAAGAATATCGCAGTATAGTGAATAATTGTTATAGTTCTGGCTGCTATCTTGCATTTCTTACAGCTATATGTTTGGTTCTAGCTACTGAACTTTTCCTTGACAACTTGAAAGGCTTTGCCTCTCTTGAAGCAAAGAGAAAATTCAGGGCACCACGATCATCACCTGATGATCCAAGTCCAGTTTCTAGTTCTAGTCTCAGCCCAGATGAAGGAACCTCTGTGGATGATGCTTTTGGTTCTTCTCTCAGTCTGCATGAACATGTCTCTGTTGATGATGCCATTTGTACTACGAATTGCTCAAAGTCTATTCTGCTTTACCCTGAAAACAATGGAAATACGCCTCATAGTGATTCAGTGAGTTTCTTGAATGGATCCTTATTGATCAACCATCCTTACAAATATTTTGATATAATAAGTTGTCCTTGTTTTCTCTAGGTAGAAGATAGTTTCCCCACTGATTTATCAGAATCTCCAAATGATGGTAAGGATATAAGTTTCCTCAGTAATTTCACTATCCAGTTTTACTTCTACCTACTCATCTTACTTTATGTTTTTAAAATTGACAGATATGGCGGGCAAGGCAATAAGTCCAGACAGTACATTGTTACCACAATCTAGACATTCAATTCATAAATCCTGTTTAACACTGCATATAGAGCGTGAATGTAAGAATGCTCAAGGCACATTTGAGGGTAAAACAAGGACAGAGAATAGAAAGGTCATTGTAAGAAGTTCTTATTTTAAGGATAAATCAAGAAATGAAAATATTGAGGAAGATAAACAAGAAAGCCTCTTGTCGAAGGATTCTCTTGCCAGTGATATGCATGAGAATGTAGATCCTGAGAGTGCTCCTTTCGGAAAAAGCCAGTTCTCAAGAAAACTTGTGAAAAGGAAAATCTCCCCAAATTACAACGTTCAAGAGGTATGTGCTTTCACTCTATGCTCTAATAATATTTGCATTAATGACTTTTTTCTTATTAAATTAATTGTTTGAACTGTTTCAGGACGACGTGAAACCCAAACAATTGTGTACTAATGCATCACTACCCCATAATGGTAAGTTAGAACTCAGAAAACTTGGAGATCACTGTTATCTTATATTTTCTTGTTCACTTGTGATATCCATGATAATGCCAGATTGTATAGAGTGCTTGTTGAATTTCGCCTAATTATCAAACTGTTAATCTAGATGCCCATAACATGAAGCAATTTATATTAAGAAGTCAGTGAATTGGCCTTTATAATTGAAAGGATATTTTGTTTGTTTCTTTTACGTAGGTCCCTCCAGCAATGAAGCAACATTTACGGACATCAAAACTGAAGGAAAATTTGGATCCAACATTTCCCATTTAGGTCAGTATTCTGACATAGCAGAGAAGTCGATGGAAAACTTTGTGTCAGTAATATCATCACTTAGATTTGGCTCATCTGGTTCTCGAGCAAGTGGCCTCCGTGCTCCTCTGAAAGATGTTCGAAATACCTGTACCAATAGGTAATATATATGGACCTAATCTTTAAATTCATCTCCTTTCCTCTGCTACATAATCTCCATGAATGACTTGGTGTATGTTTACTGTAGGACAACTGTTGGTGCTGACTTTAGCCAATTTGAATATGTACCAAATAATCAAAAGACAAAAACCACAGCTCGAAAACACAGAATTTAGGTTGCCGCAGAACAATTTTACTCGCAGCAAGCTATCAATTTTTCTAGACGCAATTCTACTCTGGTGATTGGTGATCTGTAACTTGGTCTGGTAGTTTGTTGTGACATCCTATCAATTGTGCAGATTCTTCCAAGGTCACTTTTGGGGTTCTTGAGGTTTTTGGTGATTAAGAGCTCCATCGTGAGTTAAATATCACTGTTGTGTTCTTCCATTTTTCTTTTGCACAAAGAGCTCGATGAACTTGATTCCCTCTGTAAGTGTATTGTTCATCTGTTGTATCAGACTGTCAGCACAGTGATATTTTATCTCATACATGAAACGATTACTATTGTTAGTCACCCTGATTATGTGGGTCGGTTAAACAATTTATAAATTACTAGCAGTTTGCACCAGTTTAAGTTGCATTGCCTTATGGGACATTACTGGTTGAAAGTGTAATCACAATTATACTTTACGTAAATAGAATAGCAATGAGACTGTCATAATCCATGTCCTACTTACATAAATGGAGGACTATATGATTCCCTAGAGTCCTAGACTGATCTTAAACCTCTGGGAACTCGATTGTTAACAACACGTAACCCTCTCTTCTCTCTGTGAGTCTATCTTCAGTGTCACTTTCCTTATCTCAATTTAGTTGACCTTCATTAGATTCATTATTTCTTGATTTGGTTGACAGCAACAGAAACCCTATTATTAGTCTTGCACAACTGAAGAAGCACCAACAATCCTAGTTGTTTCCGGAAGTCGGCCGGGTTTGTTCATTTCCTCTCCCTCATTTTCATTGATGCAATTTATGGAAATCGAAACTATCAGAATGTGATTGTTTTCTGCTAGAATTGGTGTAGCTTACCTAAAAAGACTTTTTGTTGTGTTGTATCTAAATTAGTGTCATTGTTTTCCTACACAAGTTCTATCTAAATGATCTACATACATTTTACTAAACTAATGTCCACGTTCCACGATCAAGCAGCAGCTAAGACATTTAAAAAAAAAATGAAAGTATGTTCTTGTTCTTGTCAAACCAGAACCTGAATCTATAAATTTTACACGTAGATTAAACACTGAAAACCAATAAACTAATATGACATGTTTGAAGATCCTATTATTAGAGAGGAATCTCTCTACTTGCTAAAATATGAGATCATCTCTATGGTGGGGTAACTAAATAAGCTTATTAACAAACATAAATGTGGTCAATTAGTGTTAGTTTTAGACTTTTAGCCACTAGATTATCCATTGCTCCGTTATTCACTCCTTTGGACAAAACACATGGAAAACAACTTTTGTAACATACTACTCTCAACTCTCAATCTCACATAATAGTGATAATACAGTTCCTTTTGATGTCCACCATCAAATCTATTGACCAAAACTTGGCACAAATATAAATTTGGCACCCATTTTAGAGTTCTTACCTAACCACAAACCTTGACAAACTAATAAACAAGATCAAAGAGAGGAAAAAAAGGGTTAGCATCTTTTGAGTCTTGATGCAAACAAAAAAAAATCCGTATGCATCCCAACAACCCTCACTTTGTTCACATTATCCAATCATTAATTTCCTTCTCAATTATTTCATCAAGGAGGGGACCTTATACTAATTTTTGCTTAGCTTCTTGGTCTCCTAATTTGTTTTTTTTTTTAAATCCCATTATGTGAACTATTATATAGTTTGTCGGTTTTTGAAGTTTGGAAGGTTTCTTCGTCATTATATGAAGCTAAGGAACAAAAACCCACACGCTAAAGGCTAAACTAATCCAGATTCCAGACCCAAAAAAAAAAAACGAAGCCCGACAGAGCTTGTGGGCAATTATTATATACAACCAGGCGTATCCTATTATTCTATGTAACGATATCTGATTTGTTTATACAATTTGGGACGCTTTGAGAATTTTGGTGACCGTGATGTTGTCCACGTCACTGGTTCGGGTTTTTGTCTGGCATAGTGATCATGACTATCCATGTGTCTCTGATGCTGTGGTGCTTGCACACGTGGCCACGCTGTCGAAAGCGATTAGGTGTTGATAGCTCTTGTTTCTATATGGATTTTTCTGTTTTGTTGTTTGTTTTTGAAATCGATGATTTTCTTCTTTTAGAAAACATCAATTATTGAGTTAGGTTATGACTCTGTGTGAACTTGAATTTTAGATTACTCAAGTGTCGATGGATTGTTTTAGCGTTGTTTTTGAACGGAGCGGACTATGCATCAAAATGCACTTGCATCATTAATATATAAGCCCTCAAATTATCATGTCTGAATATCGAATAAAAATTAGAAACTCTAAATTCTTTTTTTTATTTTTATTTTTGATCCAATCAAATTAATGCCTCATAATAAAAATAGATCTTCTTCGACCTCATGTCCTCACCTCATGTAATGGAAACACTAAAGATTTTTTATTTTTTTTTCCGATTTTGTTAACGGTATTAGTATGTATGCTTGATAATGCGACGTAGATAACTAGATCAAAATATTACATATAAGTTGTTCGGTTCACTTGTACCTTGATGTGCAGAAGAATTTTCGGTTTTCGAAAACCCAAATGTAGGGAAGTGAAACTCGATATTGATGTAATATTAGAACTTATTGTATACGCTTGGCGATGTATTTTTTTCGTTGAGAATGACATTGCTTTGGTTCTTTCTATTAATTGTGTGCCTTCTTTCTCAGTTGATCGTATTAGGGGGCTATCATCGTTAGTGTGCGAAGCAACGTCATTAGGTTGGAAGAAACACTCGAGAAAGCTCTCACGATTTTATGAACGGAATGGTTCTTGCAGCTACTGCATACAGTACTTACGGTCCTAATATAGTCCTATACGATTGAGATATAGTATGTTTTGATGTCCCTAAATCCTAATGCATGAAATACTAGTTAGATATTCTCAAGATCAGATGTTTCATAGTGCATATACAAGAAACATTTGTGTTTCAAAAACATAAACATAATGAGTTTGATTATTCTTCATCTTCTTTGGTCATCATCATATTGATTAATTATTCAAGGTGCACATTGATCTCAATAAGCTTAAGCTAGTGAATCGAATGCTATATAAATCAATACATGGTTATTTTATATTGGTCGCTAAATAGTTATAGTTTTTTTTTTTGCTGTAAGGTCTGCAGGCTAGGGTTCTATAGGTAGGGAACAATCTGAGAACAAAGCTGTGATGGTCTTGGTGGGATAAACCTACTTTTGTGCTTGATTCTCACTTTTGGCTGCCTCATTGAAAAAGTATAACAACTGGGTTCTTGAAATTGGACTCACCACATGCTCATCCTCAGAACTTCTGAGAAAAAAAATAATTAATTGGGTTATCAAACAAATGTAGTATATATTTGAATATGAACAATGTGAAAGGGTTTGAATTGAATCATTCCTGGTCTTAGGAATAAGTTTGGGTATGTTGTTTATAATTTAGATTCACAACATGACTTAACGGAACTAATTCTTTTACCTTTTCTTCATGATCTATATAATTTTACAGTCAATTAGATAACTTGTATAATTAAGATTCACAACACAGCTAGTTAATTGGGAATATGGAACAGGAAAAAGGATTTGAGTTTCACACTCAACTGGTGCTTTTACCTGTTCTCCGTTCATGAAAATACAATTACCATGCAAAAACTGGTCAAGAATTATATTTTGTCTGCAAAGAAAAACAAAAAATTATCCTCTGTTCTTTCAACTTCAGTGACTAGATCACACGTGTTCAAGTTATTTTCAACCTTTGTAGTGTGTTTATAAATTACTTCTATATATCAGTCAATTTTGTTTAATTTCAAGAGAGCGTATTGAGTACACAGCGTGTATCTTCACATACATACATAGATGATCGAGATTAGAGAAAATAATATAGAAATATGATGGTCAAACTTATAAATTGTTATAAACGGTTAAGATTGAGTCGTGTAAATACGTCGTGCATACAATAATTTCAAAGGAAAATGTGAGTCAATAACATCACACTTATCCTTTGTTTGGTGTTCAAAACTTAAGATTTAAGATTTAGATTTTCAAACATATGTATACCAAATAAAATATTATATACCGAATAATCCTTAATACATATTGAAAGAAAGACTCATAACCAATATATTCTTCACCAAATCCAACTATAATTTGAGTTTTATTATGTTTAGTACAAATTGTTAAGAACTTAACTCTTGAAACTGAGTATGGGGTAATGCCTAATTAGTTGTTAACAACTTAAGATTTAAGATATTTAGAGTTTACGATGTAGAACAATATTAATATCGACCAATATAATTCTAAAAATAACATATATGTTGAAAGAGATGTCATATTCTTCATATATCATTCAAGTTCAAACTGTGCATGCTTCATAAACTAAGAAGCAAGATAACTTTTTTTTATCAAATGAACATGTTTATGGTACACCGTACCACAGTTGAATTACCATAAAATTGTATATATGTGGAGTGAATTTAAATTTTAACCCAATAAAATTGAAAGATGTTGATAGTAGTTGTCGAAACTTAATGTGAATGTGTCGAAAATAATATCCTAAGTGGTATTGTTAAAAAAAATTATATAGTTTAAACACGTAAAGCACCGTGTGAATCTAGATGTTTATGTAATAATGGTTTTGTAGCCATATTTTCATGTAGCATACAACATCATGAAACAATAATGAGGACACAAAATTTGTGCCAAGTCTTTGCATGTCATCATGGTCTAAATAACTCCGTCACAATCACTTGGCACTTTTCGTTAGAGCAATTTCACAACTGCCGGAATCTTAATCTTCTCAAACGCCGGAAATTGACGCAATGTTAGCTGCTAGAGTAAGAAGGTAGAATATAATATCTAACTACATACATTTGCACACCGATTATGAACGAGACAAAAAAGGCCAAACCACACTTCCCATGTACCGCCGAACTCTATCTCCCTCTCAGAACAACAAACCAGGGCTACCAGGCTGTTCATGTTCTGCTGTGCCCATGCCATGAGGCTAGAAGACAACTTTAAAGCCCCGAAAGCGGTGGGCCCTCTGCACACTGTATCTACGCGACTCCACGCGCCGCCTTATCTCTAAGCTAACTAAGAATTAAAGTAGACCCGGACCTGAGATTTTTAGACCTGAGTCGAACTCTCAAAATTGGGCCCTCAAATCAGAGTTTGCATCTTATTATTATTATTCTTATTTTATTTTTACTAATAAAGGTTTTCGGGGACTAAAACTTTAAACTTAAAATTTAACTATCAGTATTTTATACTTTCAATTCCTTGACTTACAGCATGTTACAATATATGTATATATAGTTATAACAAACTTGTATGGCCCCCAGGACTTTTCCTTTACTTTAATTCGTGTGAAAAATAGAACTATGAGTCTCTGACAGCAATATATTTGTTTATCAAAGCAATATGTTGTCATTTCCCGTGTATTACTGACTGCAGTTGATCATTTAAAAATCTACAACTTTTTTCTGGGCCCTTTCGACGTACAGGCCCTGAGTCGACCGGCTCTTTGGACTCGCATCAAGTCCGGGCCTGAGTAGGATGCAGAAACGCATTGATGGATGAATCAAAAACGAAACGTCTAAGATAGCCATGAAGAAATACATATATATATATATATATATATATATATATATATCAAATCGGAATTAGCATCATTGTACGTTTTCCGTTACAGATTACAACTGGCCGGATTATCACTACCCCAAGAGAAGGGAAAGCCACTACATAAAAGGAAAGAAAAAAAATTATGGTCTTTTGTATTTTCTTCATCTTAATAATGGCAGAAAACAAATGAATTATAATTAAAGCTCTAACTGATGATTAATCAAGCTTCCAAGAACCCAGTCATCTTCAGAATGGAATTCCGGACTTGACTCAAATCCCTCCCCTTGAGAGTTCTTCCGTTTCCGGTGCACACTGAAAACTCCATCTTCCCTTCCACGCGCCGCCGTACGATCAAATGCGGTGGCACCATCTCGCCTTCGTCCTTGTAGTAACGCTCGTCGTCGTCGAGGTCATTAACAACACCACCACCGCCGCCGCGGAGGTCGAACACTTGCTTCGGAATCCTCACCGGCACCAAGTTCCCCATTTTCTTCTTCTTCTTTGTCTCGGACGACTTCTTAGCGTTTTGTTGCTGTTGTTGCCGGAAATCCAAGCAGGACTCTCCGTTCTCAGAGAAGATCACCTCCGCTTCTTGAAACTCTTCTGTCATCGCCATAACAACAGAACTCTACAAACACTTTGGTGTGGAAGATTAAAAGAGGAAAAGGGTTAACACTAGGAAAAATCGATGAAGAAGAAAGCTTGAGAGGAAAATGAAAATGGGGTTTGGGATTTATAGGGAGAAGAAGATGAATCGTAGTGTGTACACTTTGATTGTTTTGTGGTGTCAAGATGTCGTCACAATAATCTATTAAGGCATTGAGTGCGGTCCCCGCCACAGTTTCAGTTTTTTATTTCTTTATTCCATTTTGTGTTTTATTTTTTATATTTTTTTATAATTCATTCTAGGGCTTCTTCTTCTTCTTCTAGCTCCATTATCAAATTTTAAAATAAACCCTGTAAACGAGCTACGTGCTTTTCTTGAGGCTCACGGCTCTGATCTGGTGCCACAACTTCTGGGCTTGTTTTTAGCTAATAACACATTGACTTCGTGTAATTGGTTACTTACTTACTTACTTTGGCTGCGGGGTTTGGAGCTTTGTAGGGATATTCTTTCCGTTTAGTTTCTACTTTTTGTTTGGTCAGAAAATGAAGTTTTGTTTTGGTATGGGATTTAACAACTTTTTTCTGTACAATACGGATTGCTTGGGTAGGGCAACAGTGCACGTATGGTTAATTGACAAAATGGTATTGTAAAAAAGATTTAAAATGGGTGTTTTTGAAAAGGGAAACAATGGGCATGTTGATTTTTGAGGATGGAAAATTATTATTTTTAAATGCAGAATGAGTTCGGGCTCTTGGGGAATATACTTATAATTATCTGAGTTTGAATCAATTTTGATATAGCATGTGTTGACATAATTTATTTGTAATTTTGTTAGATTTTTGGACATTATTATTTCATTTACTAAGCTAGATTTACTCATTGAATACCATATCTAAATACATGGTTAATATAAGCATAAAAATACAAAGAAAATACATTTGCAGATTAGAAAGAATTAGGAAGGTTGATGTATAACGATCGCTGGAGATTGCGTTTTGTTAAAGAAAATACCGCCATTAATCAAATAGAAAGAAAAATCGTATCCGAAACAGTTGATTTAATGCATTCTCAAATTTTCGATTTTCTCTAACGAATGATTTTTGTGAACCGTAAAACAAATAAACCATACATAACCTCCCGGAACTCATTGAACCAGATCAAGCCGGCTATTGGAACCGAACTGACAACTTCATATGCATGGATGCCATGCATACTAAAATCAAATCAAATAATATTTTTTCCTTTTGGCTGCTTATTGGACATGCATTATTCAAATTTCTAGGGGATGAACTTGATATGTTGGTTCATTTCGATCTATTTGATAGGAAAACTAACTAATTTAATTATAGACTAAACCTAATCACCAAACATATTAGTTCTTAAATTTTCTTTAATAATCTCATA
This sequence comes from Fragaria x ananassa, assembly GCA_034370585.1. Lineage (NCBI taxonomy): Eukaryota > Viridiplantae > Streptophyta > Magnoliopsida > Rosales > Rosaceae > Fragaria > Fragaria x ananassa. The sequence goes on along the minus strand of CP139764.1, from coordinate 3,243,045 downwards.
TTTGAAGTATATGCAATACCAATTCATGAAACGAGACACCCTAAAACTCCCTATTACACGACATGGTAAAATAAAATCATGACTGAAAGAGTAAAAAATCGTATGGCCGGGATGACAAGTTAGGCCGGAAAACTCATCAGCCAAGCCGAAGAAAGCCGAGTTGCTTGCCGTGGTGTGACTTGCGCGCGCTGTAACATCCAATCAATCATTTGCTTCAACGCGTAGGTTTAACGCCCTCAGATCGCTCCACCTCCGCGCATCCAACGGCTCATGCTCCGCTTCGGATTGGGCCACACCTCCACAGATTGATTTCCAATACGACAAACCAGTGAAAGGACGACACCTGGGCCGGGGTGACGTCAGGAAGGAAAGAGAATGATTGAGCGCCACGTTCCCTCCGGCCGTTGTTTTCGTGTAAATAGTCGGGTGAAGCAATCGGTGTGGAACCACACAGAAACCCTAGTTAAAGCCCTCTCGCGGACTTAGAGTTTAATTAGGGCAGCTCTCTCTTTGATTGAGAGTGTGTTATGATGTTTGATGAGTTATTGACTTATTGTTGTCATCTACCTCAACAAGTAAAACAAAATCTTAAAGAGTTCGAGCAAAACAACATGACTTTCAAACACTTAATCGATGATGTAATAACACTTTGATTAGAGCTGCAATTTGGTTCGGGAGTCTCGAATCGATTTAGTATTTCATGACAGAAATTACATGACAAAGAAACCGAGAGTGTTTTGGCCACGATCCTCAGCGTGCTGAGCCGAGGTAAATAGTGATCCAAAGAGGATGGAGAGTTGCGGGCGTGCCACCTCGCGGACGAGGAAAAGGTTGAGTGAGTGCGCAGGCTTGACTTCTTGATCAGGTGAGCGGAGTTCCAGGTGCCACCTCAGATGAGGAATTTTACAGCACAAGCGATCGATACTCACGGCGGGGTGAGCAGAGCAACAATAGGGAAGTTTCCGAGGATCGGGGACGAGTTCCGGAGAGCTCTGAAGGGTTCTAGACGGCGAGGCGCTTAGAAACAGGGCTTCGAAGAGGCTTCGAAGGGAGATCGGCTCCTGGGAGCGCTGAAGGTTTCGACGAGGTCGAGAGGATTTTCAACTAGGTTGAAAGTTGTTTTGTGTTGTATTTGAGTATTGTTTGTTGTGTAGAGAGTTCTGTAAGCCGTGGGGCTTCTTTATATAGAATTACCCAGGGCCACAGGTATTGGCCCAAAGCATGTCAAAGACTTGTAGGAGTCTTCAACGATAAATGTGGTGTAGGCGATGTTAATCACTTCGTGATGTGATTATCTTTTGGCGAAGTCACTAACTGCCTACTATGTAGAAGAGTTGAATTAGAACACCTCATGACGACTTTGACGTGCACCACTGTTCACCCATGCAGCTTTAATTAAGGAGTGGAGTCATTGAACCATCATATCCATGGGAACATTGAACCCTTCACGTGCATTGCATGGTACTACTCACTTTTCTTCCTTCACGTGCATTGCATGGGAACATTGAACCCTTCAATCATTCCTGACATGGTCTCTCAATCAATCAAGGACTATTGCTCCTTTAATTGTTCAGTCAACATATGCGGCTTAGTCATTTCCTATGCAGACTCTTCTCTGTTTCTTCTTGCTTCCTGGCGAAGTCAACATATGCGGCTTAGTCATTTCCACGCGAAGGCATCTCGCCTCGCTTCAATCTTCTACGCAAAGTCCACCTCTTCAAATGCAAGAATCTTTCTCCGCCTGCAAAGTCCTCTTCACACACAATCCATCTCGCATGCAACCTCTATTCTTCGTATGCATATAGACTCCTTGTTAAATGCAATTAAGGATATATATATATATATATCCAATCAAGCACCACGCGAGCTCGCCGGTTGTAATAGAGGAAAAGCAATATATATCCCAAAGTCTTGGTGTTGGCGAGGGAACCCGCGGAGCAATTTGAATCCTACTTGATATATCCCCCTCGCGAAGCAATACAACCCAAGGAGGACACCCCTAGTTTATGCATGCCTCTGCCAAAGACACGGACACATCTTCAATCAAGCATGTGGAGGCGGAGTCCTTACTCCATACGAACTATGACGTCACTCAGCTCGCATGACTCCGCTGACGGGCCATCATTTGTAAACTTATTATTTCGGGCTCGCCGGTGTGACGTGGACCACGAATTTAACTAATATTCACATAGACAATTACTGTCCAGTAAATTATTAATTTGGGTGTAAACATTGCCCCCCAGCCTCGAAGTTATGAATGTCAAGAATGACTGAAGAGGTTTATGTTTTATGCTGCCCCAAAGCCACTGGTATTGGCTCGGTTCATACATTAAATGACTTGGACTTGAATGATGTCATGCGCTTCACCTGCTCCACTCAGAGAACATAGTACCATGCATGCACCTCGACTAAATAATATCCTCGAGAGGATGTTCCTCGCATGGACGCACCTTGCGGCCAAAACTTGTTGACTCGCCATGGACGTGTTGACTCGCCATGGACTTGTTGACTGGATTCAAAAAATGACCTCCGCTTGAGCTCTTGGCGATGGCGAACCAACTTTTTGATATATGGAGTGACTTCGCTGCCCCCCAGTGCGAACCAATGAGAGTCAAACAAAAAGACCATGTCGGCGAACGATCGCATAGCCTTGAAATTTTTTTTTTTTTTTTTTTTTTGAAGGCCACAGGTGTTGGCCTAAATAATGACCAAGACGCCTCAAGAAGGGTCTAAAGTCTGAAATATTTGGAAACATATCTACCCTAATGTGCCCCCCAGTTTTGATGTCTGTTCGACGAATAAAGGACATCAAAACTTTAGTATGCCCCCCTGTGAAGGAGTTGTAGTATGCCCCCCAGTGAAGGAGTTGTTAGTATGCCCCCCAGTGAAGGAAAGCTCGCTGCAAGGTCATGAAACACATTGAAAAAGCACATTGTAACTTCGCGCGTATCCTGACCTGTCTGCATTCAAACTGCCATAACTCTCTTCAGGAATGGCGAAATGACGAACCGTAAACTCCTCTGGAAAGTAGACATCCAGAGCTTTCCATTGATATAGGGCTCGCCTTCTAGGTCGTCCTGGATCGTTCCAGCTGAACCGGCGAAGTTCTTCTTGAATCGGCGAGGTGGACTGTCTGGTAGTGGATGTTGCAACTTTCAGCAACTATTGGAATTTCTTCTCTGGCTTGACTTCGCTGGCAGCAATTCAAGGCATATGGAATGCCTGCGGTATTGTTTCCAGGCCTCAGGGATAGGCCTCAAATAAAGTTCAAGCCTTTTGGAGGCAAAAACGTTGTCTTGCATTTCAGCAAAACCAATAATCTCTTTTTGGTGTTTTCTGCTATTTGATTTTTTTTTGTATTTTCTTTTTCAATGCAAGAAAGAAAGAAAAATGAAAGCAAACAAAAGTAAAAACTGAGGTAAAACTAAGAGTAAAGAAAAGAAGAAAGTATAGCATGGCTAGTTACCCTTCGTAAGGCCACGGGGGAGGCCACCAATGTTTCACTCCAAGCCTCGACGCCGTTATGTTTCCGGCATGAGAACCTCGCTGTTGAAAATTTTCAAGTGTTGAGCAGAGATGTTGTGCGTCAACCACCTGAAAATTTGAAGAAAGTAGCTCGTAGGGACTGCCTTGTTGCCCCCCAAGCATCTTTGTTATTTGGCAAAGCATGATCTTCAATTGCATTCTGGCGGACAAAATGGTGTAAAGATCTGCCTTGTCACCGACTATCATGTCGGAATGCATGGTCTTATCAGGTATAGCCACGCATTGCTTATGGAAGAAGACCATATCAAGAGCTTCACTGGGATTGAACTCTTGTGAAATATGATTATGAGACAGACGCACCAACATATAGTCTTCATCATATTCATCATAAATTGGCTCTGTGTCAAAATCAAATTTAGAGTCACCATAGTCCAGCGAATCCACCTCTGCCTCTAATGCAAATATATGAAATCCATGAGCATCATGTTTATATGCCACCAAGTCCCTACTGCAGACTAGAGTGAGATGACCCTGAGAATACTCGACTTTACACCCATGTATAATGAACTTGCAATTCTGGGTGTAAAAACGTTTTCCACATACAATACTAAAGCCATAGTTTGGCCTTTGAACTTGCATGCATAGACTCCAATTGTATTGGAGTGTGAAGCCTCGGATTGGCCTAGGTATACCACTACACCATGTATACTTAATTTTGTCATGACCTGGGGCAGCTTCTTGATAATGTCCAGTAATAAGACAAAACTTGAGTTGATCATGCCCTTGATCATGGTGGTGGATTAAAGAAAGAAGGCGAGTTACGCCGTGCCCCCCATGCATCTGACCTGTGTCCACATATATGTCTTGCATAGGGAAGCTGGCTTCTTGGACACCTTTCATATGAATTTGTGGTTCGCCATCATCAATGTTCGAACCAATTTCATCTTCTAAGATGGACTGTTCTGTCCTATCTTCAAGCTCCGTTTCCTGAGGAACAACGTCAGTCTTCGGGTCAGGATTATTATCCACAATCTTTGCGGCCTCAACCTCAGGTTCTTTGTCATTGATTGACAAAGGAATTTCTTCTTTGAACGTGGGCTCGTCCAAAGGAAAATCTTCGCCATTAGATTGGCTGTTAGGCAGTTCAATCTTTTTGGCAGGGACATGCTCGTCAACTGTAAGCTTCACATTTAGGCATTGTAAAGCCTTTTCGTTTTTTTCAGCAACCTCAGGCTCACAAAGTCGCTTGAGGATGGCATCCCATTTCTCTGTAAAGGCAACCCAACCAGCTTTTGCCTTTTCTTCAGCAGCTTTTATAGCAGCCGTTTGTTTCCCTTTAGAAGCCTCTCTAGCAGCCGTTTCCTCTGCGTGTTGCTTGAGGATGGCAGCCATTCGTTCGGCATGTTTTCTCTCGATGGCTCTTGATTTTTCTTGGAAATCTTGGAAATCAAATGGCATCTCCGTTCGTCGATCCCAACGAAGGTGACGTCAGAGACCACCCTGGTTTCCCTATGGTGTCTCGCTTATACTCCTGGTCCCACTGGGCGTGCCAATGTTTTGGCCACGATCCTCAGCGTGCTGAGCCGAGGTAAATAGTGATCCAAAGAGGATGGAGAGTTGCGGGCGTGCCACCTCGCGGACGAGGAAAAGGTTGAGTGAGTGCGCAGGCTTGACTTCTTGATCAGGCGAGCGGAGTTCCAGGTGCCACCTCAGATGAGGAATTTTACAGCACAAGCGATCGATACTCACGGCGGGGTGAGCAGAGCAACAATAGGGAAGTTTCCGAGGATCGGGGACGAGTTCCGGAGAGCTCTGAAGGGTTCTAGACGGCGAGGCGCTTAGAAACAGGGCTTCGAAGAGGCTTCGAAGGGAGATCGGCTCCTGGGAGCGCTGAAGGTTTCGACGAGGTCGAGAGGATTTTCAACTAGGTTGAAAGTTGTTTTGTGTTGTATTTGAGTATTGTTTGTTGTGTAGAGAGTTCTGTAAGCCGTGGGGCTTCTTTATATAGAATTACCCAGGGCCACAGGTATTGGCCCAAAGCATGTCAAAGACTTGTAGGAGTCTTCAACGATAAATGTGGTGTAGGCGATGTTAATCACTTCGTGATGTGATTATCCTTTGGCGAAGTCACTAACTGCCTACTATGTAGAAGAGTTGAATTAGAACACCTCATGACGACTTTGACGTGCACCACTGTTCACCCATGCAACTATAATTAAGGAGTGGAGTCATTGAACCATCATATCCATGGGAACATTGAACCCTTCACGTGCATTGCATGGTACTACTCACTTTTCTTCCTTCACGTGCATTGCATGGGAACATTGAACCCTTCAATCATTCCTGACATGGTCTCTCAATCAATCAAGGACTATTGCTCCTTTAATTGTTCAGTCAACATATGCGGCTTAGTCATTTCCTATGCAGACTCTTCTCTGTTTCTTCTTGCTTCCTGGCGAAGTCAACATATGCGGCTTAGTCATTTCCACGCGAAGGCATCTCGCCTCGCTTCAATCTTCTACGCAAAGTCCACCTCTTCAAATGCAAGAATCTTTCTCCGCCTGCAAAGTCCTCTTCACACACAATCCATCTCGCATGCAACTTCTATTCTTCGTATGCATATAGACTCCTTGTTAAATGCAATTAAGGATATATATATATATATCCAATCAAGCACCACGCGAGCTCGCCGGTTGTAATAGAGGAAAAGCAATATATATCCCAAAGTCTTGGTGTTGGCGAGGGAACCCGCGGAGCAATTTGAATCCTACTTGATATATCCCCCTCGCGAAGCAATACAACCCAAGGAGGACACCCCTAGTTTATGCATGCCTCTGCCAAAGACACGGACACATCTTCAATCAAGCATGTGGAGGCGGAGTCCTTACTCCATACGAACTATGACGTCACTCAGCTCGCATGACTCCGCTGACGGGCCATCATTTGTAAACTTATTATTTCGGGCTCGCCGGTGTGACGTGGACCACGAATTTAACTAATATTCACATAGACAATTACTGTCCAGTAAATTATTAATTTGGGTGTAAACAGAGAGAAAAACGTTATATGGTTTAAAACTTGCATAATAAGAAAGAGAACAAGTAAAACGGGGGGGGGGGGGGGGGGGGATCGATATAGGTAGAGGGTGGTCCAATAGAAGACTCCCACAGCTAGCAATGAGATGATAAATTTGCCGCAGTTGGTTAGACGTATATAACTCTTTTTAGTGCAAACGACTCGAGCATTAAGTTTTGGAAAGCCAATACATGATTTGGAATATTAGGTTTTGGAAGTCCCAGATATTTTTATAATAATACTGATGAAGATTGAAGAAGGTCATGCATGAATATGACTTCAATCTCATCTGTTTATTAAGACCAAATTGTTCTAGTTTAATTTGGCCAGTGATTGATGCTGATCAGCGTCATCACGTTAAGTACTCGGCCATTAGTTACTATATTTAGTCAATGCCGTTTTGTATCTGAATTAGATTCACATCAAATGGAAATATATACGTATACTGATGGATCATTGAAGAAACCTATGCTCGAATTAGGATCGATGTATAAGATATATTCAAAATCACATGTGTTATCCATGCATGCTTCTATGAGTTCCAATGTGGTTCGTTTTTCTCTGTTTGTGCTATACCATCTCCATTTAAATTAAGTTAAGCAACATTTCTATTGCTTTGAAGACTTAGATTGTTAACTAGCTAGCCAACTGGTGATTGAGTATATAGTAACGGGGGCGACGAATTGTAATAAGTGAGAATGAAGAAATGTTGAGCGAGACAAACTCGTAAAGGTATGAGGATTCAATTAACCGTCTATCGATTTGTTAATTGAATCAGAGAAACTAAAAGTCATTTTCTTCGATTGGCCGGGAGTGAGGAAGCAAACTACCTTGGTTACGTTAACAAGTTAGTAACACACATATTCAATCAATATTCATAACGAAATCCATGAGAGTATCCCAACAAAGTCAGATTAATTTAGTGCCGCATGAGCGCGCACGAACCCAAAAACACTAAAACTTGTTGGCCACAAATTGGTGCGTGGGAGTTAGTTATCGAACTTTAGAACTAAGGGTTTTATACCAGACAGCTCGACTAACTTTCCCACGCTAGATGGTTTGATATAGTTTAGTTTTAGTTCTCTATATATGTGTGTTAATGTATGCATGGAGAAGTCACGTTTAAAATTTTTCTCCTTATTCTCATAGTATTGGTAAACTTTCATTTAATAACACATAATTATTTTGTAAAGTAGTAAATATTAAATAAATATAAAATAAAATAAAAAAAGAGTTACAAGACTAACTCACACAGTCACATCCCCCACTTCCGATCTCTCGATCGATCATTATCAACATTTCTGGCAAAGGATGTATAGGATCCATGTATAGATCGATATTGTAAGTTATTTACTCACTCCTCCTCCTCAAAATACTAAATTCTGCGTTCCTATCATCCTATGAATCACAGAACAGCAGTACATATTCGGCAAAATTATTCTTTCCTTAGAGTGAGAGTAAATAGATATAACAAGATATGATGGACGAGGTTTAAGTATAAAAATGGAGATCAATGTTTTGGCGTGGATCGATCAATATCAATTAGAGAGATTCTACGAAACACTTGGCTAGCTAGCGCAGCTATGATTGATGATGCATGTGCTTCCCAGACTTTAAATCAGTAATCACCCAAGTTTATGTTCAGTTTACGTAAGACTTGGCAGGAGATGCCATGCACGCCTTTTCAAATAATTAGCTAGCTACTACCTGGCTAGATATTCTTCAGTTTAGTATTCATATTCTTCAGTTTAGCTAGCTACTACCAGCTAGATATACATATTCTATTTGTTTTGGTTTTACATATATTTGGTCTGAAAATGAAGAGAAAGTAAATTAAATAGTAAATTACTATAAAGTTACTAATTATCAGTTTACAAATACATCTTTTACAGAATATCTTACACATTTAAGGATAAATATTAATAAATTACGACAAACCAATATTCACATGTCATCTGTTACTATAAGTTTATCAAAATACATTTTACTACGTATCAACTGCTACTGTCGACGAGTAGCACCCAATAAAAAGATGATATTGCAATTTTTTTTTCAGGCAATTATTCGGAATCAAACAAAGGTACTACTGTTGCGATATGAGACCTTTATAAAGTTGATATTGTTGCTATTAGAAATTTTCTGCTACTAACGACGAAATGACTACTGCTATCGTGAATCTAACCGCTAATGCCGACTTCTACTACCAATTTATCTGCTACCGCCTACGTTTGCTACTCATCCCACTCTGCTACTGCTTACTTTTGCTACTCAACCCACTGCTACTGCCTTAACCAGTCTCCTCCATTTTCAATGCATTACCTCAACCCAATCATATAGCTCCACTTTCAATGCATTGTCTTCATCCGACCTCAACTTCCCACTGCTACTCAGACTCTCAACCTAATCATATACCCAAACCCCCAAAATTCAGTGACAATTGAATTCATAATCTTTGAACAAGAATCGACTTATCTTTCTCCTCGACGGCGGTAGATGACTAAAAATATGTACAGTGAGATTGAAAGGGATCGATGTAGCCATCGTTGTCGGGGCAGAGCCATAACTGTCGAGGAAGAGCAGTCGTCGTCGAGGTGGAGCCGTTGTCGAGCCTCGTTCATCGTCGACGTTGAAGAGTCAGGCATCGTCGGCGAGCGTTGTCCGTCGTATATGAGCGTCATCGTTGAGCGTTTTCCATCGTCGAGATGGCTGCTTCGCTTCTTACGTTGGTATGAGAGAGAGAGAGAGAGAGAGAGAGAGAGAGATGAACAAATCTGTGGTGATGGGGTGATAGAAGAAGATAAAGGACGAGGTGTGTGCTTTTTGAATTAAAGTTGGGTATTTTAGTCATTTCAAATCTACAATTCGGGTTAGGCCTGCTATTATTAATGTTGGGCTTGGGTTCGTCATGTCCTAATTTGTATAAGAAATATTGAAGGTGAGTTTTTTGTGTTTTTAAATTTGATCAATTCCTTATATGTAATTTTCTCTAAATTGAAAATATTTCCTTACTCCTTGAAGAAGGAAAAGGAAAAGGAAAAGGAAAAGGAAAAGTAGAAAGGCTTCTCATCTCAGATTCTATGAGAATCTTACCTTTTCCTAATCGCGGCAGGAAAGGAGAAGGCTTCCCCTAATGGACTTAGCTAGGATCAGCTTAGCTAGGATCAGCTATTACATTGCCTATATATAAACAGGCACCCTTTCCAGGCCCGGATCTGAGGTGAGGCCGACGAGGCGGCAGCCTCAAAGCCCCAAAAATCTGGGGGCACCAAAATCCAGCAGCTGCCTTCAGCAGGAGGGATTAGAAAAGTCTGCTAGCCATGGAAACTAAAGCTTAAAGCTAAAACTATTTGGGTTTTGGTTTTTTGAAATGAAAAACAGAGGAGGAGAGAAATGATTGGGTTTAGAAGAGAAGAGAAGGGAGAGAGAGAAGTTTGAGATGGTGATGATGATAAGCAGTGATGGCTGTCGACGACAATAAAAACTGGATTTTGTGATTCAGAAGAGAAGAGAAGGGTTAACCAATTGTTTATCTTTTAACTTTCTTTTTTCCTATCCTCACTGTTAAGTTAATATGCCCCCTCCGCTTCTAAAAACTGGGTTTTTCTCCCAAACTTCTAAACCATTATGCCAGTTGTATTCCCTATTACTGGTCTCCTCAAACTCCTCTTCTCAAGGTGAAGTTTTCCAGTCAGTTCGTCTGACCGTTTGGCACCATTAAAATACACACACACACACACACACAAGCCCCTTCCACTAATGGATTCCTTTTTTGACATATATGAGAGATGTGGGATTACACCAACTTTTCGATCACAAAATCACATCTTCACCGTTCAATATGTAGTTCTATATGAGTAAATCACTTCTACAAATTTTCAGAAATTTTGGTAATCGTTAAGGCATTTAAAATTACGATTTATAATTATAAGCATGAACGGTTCATGTTTGGCAGATTAGGTTCGTTCATTGATTTAATCTTGTTCAACGTACACCTTAACGATCACCAAATTAGCTGAAAATTTGCATAATTGATCTATATACAAGGACCAATAAACTGAACGGTAGAGATTTAAAAATATAATCGAAAAGTTGGTGTAATCCTCAATCTCTCATATAAACCAAAATAAAGGATCCCCTAGTAGAAGTACCTTGTGTGTGTGTATATATATATATATATATATGACATCATTCTTAGAACTCGCCTCAGGTCCGGCCCTGACCCTTTCTAGCTACTAATCTCTAGCTCATGATCTGTTGTTCTCTCTCTCACAATCTCTCCAAAATTCATTCATCTTACCTGAGAAAGTCGATTGGTTGAGTTTCATTTCCTCACCGCGCAAATGAAGCTCGGGGATTGGAAAGTGTCTGATTGAGACTCTGGAGTCTGGAAGAGATAATTGAGGACAGAACTCTCACCCTCGAACTTGCCTTTCAGGTTTTGCTCCAATTCGATGCTTCTAAGGCCAAAGCTTTTAAAACTCAAGTCAGAAATAACAAAGTCTCCATCATCAAGGGAGACCTGCATACCGACAATTTCTGCAATCATGTTTGGAACTTCTCTGTGCACAATGCGGTGGTTAGATACCAGAACACTACCGGCAACACCGTCGAGGAGAATGTTGACCGCCTTAGAATAGTGGCATGCGACCCAAAAAGCCCTGCCGACCTTGTCATCATATGAAGTACGTGAATTCATTCTACCATTTTTCACATTTGAGGTATGAATTTATATGGAGGCAACACAAGGAGCAATAATTGAAATATGTGTTTCTGTGTATATTTGTATAATTGTATCCATTACTCTAAGGATACAGTTCATGCAGAAGTAGTTATTTTTTGGTCAAGGTTTTTCATGGTTAAATACGTTGCTATAGTGTTTTGTAATTTCGACTACCAGAAAACACTACATGCAGTAATTATTTGTAGACTAACTTGTTGTATGCACTCATGGGATGCGAGTGTACACTATTGTCATTCAATAAGAATGACGAAGGACTTTATGAGTTCTCAGCCGAAGTGACCAAGGGAAATTTATACAAATGAAGTTGTTAGATATTGGTGGATAACTAAATGATGCATAAATGTTCCATTTCAAGAAAATGAAGTGTCCCTTTAAATATACACAGTCTCACACATATTTTTGTTTCTATTACGGATAACTAAAATTGTTTTTCATTATAAAAATCCACATGTCAAAATTTAAATCGAATGGAGGACCACGTCAGACGGTCTAGGTGGTCATTTAGGAGCACTGAAAAATTTCTTCCTTTAAATTTAGAGTTTTTTGTAACATTCCAAACCTAATTTTATCTTTTACCGGGTGTTTTTACAAGTTACTGAGAAATTTAACCGTGCTTGATAGATAATCTATTAAGTTAATGCTTGAGTTTATTGTTGAGTTTTTCTAAAAATGTTAAATTCTTCTTTTAAGACCCCAAGATCGAGAACGAGACGATACGAGATCTCTAGTATCTTCAGATTATTTTTAGAAACCTTCGAACTATATTCTACGATTTACCGAATATTTGGTAATAGAAATTAAGTTTTTAGAGTTAGAGTGTAGCATTTATTCTGGGCTGTTGATTTGGGTATTAAGGGAAGGGAGGGGGCTGACTTCAGTCAAAAGCCCATACGGGCGTTGACCCATTCCTCTCACTCTCTCCCTCTCCTCTCGACCTCGCCTCTGTCACTGGCGTCCTCCTCTCGACGCTGCCGTCTCCGGCCACCCCAGCTCGTGAGACCACCACCAATTTCTTCCTCTTCTCATCCTCTATCATACCCCCCAAAGCATCACTCAAGCGAACCAGATCAGAGGAGATCGAAGCTGTGTTAGTCATATTCCGGCAAGCTCAGGCGACGAGGCGGCTACCGGAAGGTAGGGTTTTGGTTCCTCTCCTCTTCTTCTTCTTCTTCAATTCCATGTCTTTAATCTTTTGATTCGTGCCCTAATCGGAGAAACTCCTATTCAATGTTTTATGGGTTTCAAATCCCTAGCTTCGGTGACTGGGTACTTCGGGTCCTGGCTGCCACCACGAGCTCCGACGAGCATTGTACATCCTTGGTGAAGCCGATTCATAGAGTTGGGGCAGCTGCTGTGAGGTCGAGTTAAGGTAAGCTCGGTTTTCTTGGTTGAGGAACTTTTGGGTTGGTTTGGACGAACATAAGAGCAATTGGGTTTTGATTTCAAGCAGATTAAAGGTGAGCCTTGTGCCTTGTTGTTCTGTGTTGGGTTGTGGTTTTGAGAACATAAGCTTAGTTGCTAATCTGGGTGTTTTATTTTCATGGATGTCAAGAACTTGGTATTTTGGAGATTACGGGGAGGCTTTGACGAAATTCCGACAAGTCGCCAGAATCCGGTGGGGTTTTCTAGCAAGTTACCAGAATTCGGCGATTGATTACCGCGAAGGAGCAGTTTTTCTGGCAGTAACTGATTAGGTAGTTTTCAAGGACTTTCTTTCTAATTTAAATTGTAGTTCCGAAAAAGGGAATAATCGAGTTGTGATCGGAAAAATTGCCAAGTTAGGAAAATTTCTATTTTGGGAAACTTTCTATTTATGGAAACTTGTTTGGGTGCCTTTAATAAATTTTGGGGTGAAGTTGTGTAGAGAGAAAATGAAGGAAATTGTTAGTTGTATGTAGGCATGCTTGATCATAGGGGACCATAAAATAATTTTGGAATTATTTTGGTTGATGTGTTAAGGCATGGAAATTGATGGTGACTTCGATTCCAGGTTAAGGTTTGGTATGGAACCGAATAAGTTTTAGTTGTGAAGTTAGTCGAAAATGATTATTATTATCTTTTGGTCAATCCTGGTCAACCTAAGAAACCTAGTCAAATTAGGAAGGAGTCGAATCAATGATTATTTTAGAGTCTGGTCTGACCAATTTATTCTTCTGTTTATCGTCAGACGTGGGATTGGCCAGAGAGTGAATAGTTGGAGGCAGCGCTCGAGGAGTATTCCGAGCATTGGAAGACTTAGGCCTAATATTGTGAGTGGACTTTTGTTTTAAATAATATGTATGCAATTGTTTATTGTTGAGCAATTTATTTTGTTAGAGCATTTGATGTCATTTTTATTTGACGATTTTATGTATTTTGGAGAATTACCGAAAATCCTATTTTCAGTAAATTATAAATATACTTATGAGGAGAGTATGTATATAAATGCTAGATAGCTATGTGTGTTTATCCACCTTAATGACGTAGCATATAGCCGCATTATAGTGTGACGTGAGCGTTGGAAGCAAGCATAGTAGCCCTATATGAGTGTTTAATTTATATAGAGGGTATGAACACATATTTATACATTTGTATGTCCATCTTAATGGCGTAGTGTATTACCGCATTAAGGCGTGATGTGAGAGTTGGATGCGAGCGTAGTAGCCCTATATAGATTATTTTAAATCTATTCATTTATATATGGAGTATGGGCAAGTGTAAATACATACATATATTGATATATATTTTTGAGCTGAAGAGGCTTGATATTTATGAGATAAATGATTTATCGCTTGAGACATGTATTCGATTTCTTTGGAATTAAATTAGGAAAGCATAAATCTTGTTAATTATTTTCTTTCTTTATTATTTTTATTTTTGTCCACTCACTTTAATGTTTGCGAATGTTTTCCCCTGGGTCTTTCGTTTTAAAAATGCCCAGTTTGCATGATTGCATAGTTGAGGTCAGACATACTTGGAAACACAACATAGTCAATATTATAGCTTCCGCTCATATATATATATATATATATATATATATATATATTTCTAATTTCTTTTTCTAATAGAGTTGCTCTGAACCGGTGATTGTTGGTTGTGAGTTTATTCTTTTAAAGTTAGTCAATAAATTAGGAGATGTTGTGAATTGGGGAGCACGAAGGCTCTATAAGTTTAAGGTTGAGTTTGGATTTTCAAAGGTGCTTGTAGGCGTTTTTAGAAAGGGTTGTCAATTTTCAAGGGAGGTTATATCGAATTTTCGATAGAATCTCTGTTGGAAGTGGTCCCCACATGGTTTACTTCGGATTTCATGATAAAATTCGGGATTGGCCTTGACAGTTTTAGCTTTTGAAAGAATATTCATTATATTTATATTGAAAAGTTTATGCAAGTATCTTTATCAAGAATCTCAAAATTAATGTGAAATAGGTTATTTCTATAACATTAGTTAAGAACAGAAATTTGAAATTAGTTATGAACTAGAATTTGTGCCCGTGCCTGGTGTAAGTGTCAAGACTCGTCCCGAATTTCACCCCGAAACCCGAGATGAGTCTTGCGGGGACCATCTCCAAGGAAAATTTACCGAAGACTCGGCAAACCTCCCTCGAAAATGGACAACCCTAACTTAAGAATTTAAGAACCACCTTTTTATTCTAAAATAAATAAATCCTCTGCTACATTCTAAAAGTAGTCAAAATACAAAATTACACTGAAGAATTCCAAAAGTATTCAGAGCTACTAAAAATAAAATAAAATACAGCGAAAGCTAACAAACCCCTAGTAGATTAAACAGGTAACCTACTGGCGAAATGTAGCTGATAGATGGGTGACTATGCCTCGACGTCTCCTGCTAGACCTCACGCGAACTCTGCAGACTGGGCATTTTTAAAAACGAAGTGCCCAGGGGAAAATATTCAACACGTCAGAGTGAGTGGATAAAACGATTTTCGTCAACAAATAAATATTTCCCTAAAATGCTTTCATCAGTGGCAAAATACAAATGCTCAACTGGAAAGATTCTGAACTGGGGTCCAGCCTGGCTAGACTCCCAAACTTTAAGAAAATGCCTCTCAGGCCTGGATATTATATATAGTATGTATGCACACTCGCCTGACCCTTTGCACGATATCTATGAACAACTTGAATAAGGTAGATATCATACAAAGCTACTATGCTTGCGTCTAATGCTCACATCATCCCACACCGGAATTGTACCTCGCATATGGGGGAAAGCGGCCGAGTGGTAATATATACGTGCTTACTCCTTGTACGAAATCTTTGAATAAATAAATGCGAAATTAGAAAGTCGCACAGGGCTACGACGCTCGCGTCTAACGCTTACGTCACCCATACCGGAATTTTACCTCGCGTATGGGGGAAATCACGTATAGCTAGCTAGCATTTAATCATATACATACTATTCTCATATAAGAGTATAATCACCGAAATTCTTAATTTCGGGAAATATCCAACAACAGAAAATCATTCAAAACGATAAAGCATTTCGAACACAATATTTAAAACAAAGGTCCACTCACAGGTTAGGCCTAAGCTTGATGTCGGTCAGAGGTCTCTTCCGCTCGAGCCTTCTCACGTCCTGTTCCATATAAATAAAACCTTAAATAAAACACCGCCGCTTAAAGCAAAACATGCATAATTAAATATGTTTCGCGCTCAACCAAGCCTAACGCTCCAAAATCTTAAATCCACTGCCAACCTCAAAACTCCACAAATTTTACCGACATCCTCAAAATCACTTTCCACCAAATAAAAATCCAATGGCCTTATTATAAATTAATAATCAGCCAAAAATACCAAACTTCAACAATTCTTTAACCTATCCAAAACTTCTCCAAAAATTCTAAAACTTATTCCATTAAACTCCTCATATTTTTCCCCACCAAAAACATTTTCTCGGCGCCGGCGCCGGCGACCAACTCAGGCGACCTCTGATGGTCACCAAAATTTGGCAGCATCTTACTCTCAACCTCCTCTACAACATTCCTAACTGCCACAAACTCCAATTCTAAGCCTAACCATGCCAATAAAACACAAACACACACAAAAGCCCTAGAATTTCAAATTCTGATTTCTCCTTACCTAGCTCGAGATGGAGCGAGCCCTTTGGAGGGATTGAAGCACGGGAGGAGGGCTTCCTTTTGAGCCAAGGCTCGCCGGCTATGACGGCCGGAGGAAGGAGTTTCGGAAAAAAAACGATTTCGGCAGTCGGGGCTCTCGGCGTCGATTCCTCCTTCACGGCGGAGCTAGGGGGGCTGCCATCGGTCTAGAACTGCAGCTGGGTTGGAGACCGACCGTTTGGGACCGGTGCGGCAGGCTGAGGCGGCCGGACGGCGGCGAACAGCGGCCGGACGGCGGCGAACAGCGGCCGGGAAGAATCGGGCAGAAACTGGGCTCGGGGGAGAGAAAACAGGGAGGAGAGAGAGAAAGAAAGAAGAAAAAAAAAACTGAAACTGGGCTTTAGCCCAACCCGGGTCCAAAACCCCTACTAAACCCAAAATCCAAAAATTAATTACCCCAAAATCATACCTCAATAAAAATTACCTTTTACTAGCTAAAATTTACCATTTTTTTACTGTCGTCAAAATTTCTTCCTTAGAATAATCCTACAAAATAATCGTCCCCTACACCTCTCTGGGGATCAATTATATTTTTTACTTATTGACGAACACGGTAAAATTCTTATTACTACTATGCCAGTAATAAATGTAAAAATTATGGGTCGGGGCGTGACAATAAGCGTGGTTGATTAAGTTAGCGATGATGGAATGAGATATTGATGATGATGATGTAGCTAGTGTAGATATAGAGATAGTTGATTTGAATAGTTTAGAGTGTTATCAATTTTTACGGCAATCGTTGTGTCATAGTACATAAGATATTAAACATAATATCATACTGAAAAGTAAGGAAAATTGATATAGAAAGGTAAATGTAAAAAAAACATGGATCGACATACATGGATTGTGTGGTTGTAAACAGTATCATTGTAATAATCGCCCGGAAATACAACCATTTGATGAATGAGTTTTCCAAGGATGCATTACGTGGAGATCAGTGAAAAATGATCGTTTAAATGGTTGATTTCCAGGGATCTATTACAGAGATGATTTTTTGTTATAGTACGTAGCATAAAATGTTGAGAAAAATATGAAGATAAATGTAGAGCACTTCAATGTGGTGTTTTGTTTATCTATCTCCAGGTTTATATAGAGGTGGATGAAGGTGGTGGCAAATAAATAGAAGGCCATATGGCAAAATATTGTCTTTACAGGTGTGCAGTCGGTTGAATTCGTGTTTCTAGGTGAAAATGGAAAGTAGTTGTTGTGATCTGATGTTGACATGTATAAATGAGAGTTATACAGCTATGTGAAATTGATGTTGGCATATATGAGTGTGAGCTGCTGATACGTATTAGTTAGAGTAGCTAACAGATAATATTGTCTATATGATAAGAATAAAAAATAGAGAGAATACATGATACAAAACACAGAAGCTGTGGTATATATTACATTCTATCATACATCATATGTATACCTAGAGCATACATATTTGATGTTACATTCTATCATACATATTTTGGTATATACCACACTAAATATTCGATGTTACATTTTATCATACATCGTACATCTAGGCCAGCAAGAACATGATTGTTCCTATGTACATGAGGGTTTCTAAAGAGCAGTTCCCGTTGATCAAAAAATGGACTGCTTTGTCAAGTGGAGGCTGATCCTGAGTTCTTTTACAAAGGTACTCTGATTTGGATAAGCTGTATACAAAAATTTCTACTTGACGATAAACTGTTTTTGCACTTCAAATAAAAAAGCAGCTTCATATCAGTTTCAGTGTTGGCAAAGATGTTGGTCTAGTAGTAATCAAAAAGAGTTTCATGATTGATGTTCAATCAATCTTGTGTTTGTCTTCTTCTTGCCACAGTGGTGATGATGGTGATAGTGATGTTGTGGCTACTGCTTTGCTGCATTGGAAAAAAAAAGAATTAGTTTTGTGGAACTAAATGAGAAGCAACTCATGTCAACTTATAAACAGAGAAAATGTTCAACAAATTATGTCAACAAAGCACAGATCATTCGATCTAGAATGTAGGTTTGCATAAACAATATTAATGTATTATCCATACACGATATAGTTGTGTACAGAAGCAATATAGATTTGCAATATCCCAGTTTTCTGTGAATGTGGATACAATTTATTATTTTACTGCTTAACTGTGTGATGTGTACAAATCTATGTATATATACTCAATCATATAAGCAGTCACAATCCACAGTTGATTACAAATCCTATCAACTAATCCACAGTTGACTAAAAATTTTAGTAAATGGGTTACTGATTCCTTTATTGTGTTATGATTATTTAATAACTAAGGTAATTATTAGTGTAGGTAGCGGCTTAACTGTGTGATGTGTACAAATCCATATATATATACTCAATCATATACGCAGTCACAATCCACAGTTGACTAAAAATTTTAGTAAATGGGTTACTGATTCCTTTATTATGTTATGATTATTTAATAACTAAGGTAATTATTAGTGTAGGTAGCAGCTTAACTGTGTGATGTGTATAAATCTATATATATATATATATATACTCAATCATATACGCAGTCACAATCCACAGTTGATTACAAATCCTATTATATGGTACAACAACTAATCCACAGTTGACTACAAATTTTAGTAAATGGGTTACTGATTTCTTTATTGTGTTATGATCATTTAATAACTAAGGTAATTATTAGTGTATGTAGCAGCTGTTTATACATTGAATTGGCTCTCATTGAAAAATCATAAGTTTTAAATATTGTTCATGGTGCAGCACAGCCAGAACAAATATACATGTTTGAACATAACTTGTTTCATAAACATATATTTACCAAACATGTTTTGGAACAGAGGAGTTGTTTTTCATGTTTTATCCAATCTCTGGTCTTAAAGTAAATGAAGAAGTAAACATGAAAGACATAATAATTTACTTTTTGTTTTTTTGTTTTGTGTGGTTTTGATTGGAATGATGTTTTTCCATTTCTTTTCAGACTGAAGGCAAGTTGGTGTTTCCATGGTTGAAGGCTGATTTGTTTACTTTTGGTACGCTAAAGTACCTCTCAACCCTATGCTGAGGATTGTGGCCAAAACATCTTGTACGTACCTAGGTGTTATGATCTCGGTGACTCACCCGAGTATCCTCCATGTGTAAAAATGAGTAAGACCAATGCGTCAAAGTAGAGAATATCAACAAGCAAGACCCGAGAACCACATTGATCACTACCCGCCCCAGTGCCAAATTCGTCGGCAGTTTAACAAAAAGAAAGCAACACCCGAGCAAGACTTGGGGCGACATAGTGAACCTTGTCACTCCCTTTAAAAAGAGAAGAAAATCGTTAGAAAAAAGGGAGGGAAATGATTTCGAGTAAGAGAACATTTTTCCTCGGCGAGCTAGGGGGACAAGGGGTGTATACCGTTACTCGGTCGTTACTTATGCTTGGAAGCATACAATTTATTTGTAACTCTCCAAGTAAGATGGTTCTCTTACTCGAGAGTTGAGGGAGACATGTTGTTGGTATATATACCGCAAGCATAAGTAACGACCGAGTAGACTGTTTTTCGGCCACGAAGGGCCCCGCCCCCGACATATTCCCCGTAGACCAACATCCGAGCTACCTCGTCATGGTGAAAGATCATCGGTACCACATCTGAAAGGTCCTCCTCCAAGCTCCACAAGAAGACACCATGAGAAGATATATGTGTAGTTAGTCCCATATCGGAACATAATATGTGAGGGAACATTCCTTAGCTATAAAAAGAAGACTTCTCATATGTAGAAATGATGGATGCTCTTATAACACCAAATGCCTATTAGCCATGATAGTGAAATCTTAAGTGGACGTAGCAATATCCTCTGATGGCATGGTGAACCACGATATGTCCTTGTCTCATTCATGATTGCCTATAGTTCACGTTCCACCGTGATTCTATATAGCCTCCGGGATTATGCAGAAACACAGTCTTTATAAGAAGGGTATCTTTCTTTCACTTGTGATTCACACTTATGATTAATGACAGGTCAAATTTGTCATCCTACTTCAGCACAAATGTTCAATATCAATATCAGAAAACTCAAACAACTTGCTATGATAGTGAAAACTAAACCACCGGGGAAACGGTGGGGTGGAAAACACTGACTTCTCTAACCAAGAGGTCTGGTGTTCGAATCCCCATTAAGGCCTTGGTGGCCAGCCGGCGGTGGCCCGTGCTAGGCAAGTGTGCCTGGTGTGTGGTGTTCGCTTTCATGCCCCGTGGCGATGCAGGGATTAGTCCGGCTGTGCTGGGATACCCTGCATGGGTGTGTGTGTTACCTAATCTAACAAAGGCTAACCCCCCCAATCAAAAAAAAAAAAAAACTCAAACAACTTGCTCAAAGATTTGCATATATATATATATATATATATATATATATATATATATATTCATCATCTATATAGGTGAGCTGAATATGGTTTAGTTTTCTTTTCATTCAACTCTTGCCACACTTTGGCTAGTTACATGCATCCTCATCTTAATAAATTGAAATGAAACCTTTCATCAAAGATTTGTATATAATTCTCATAACACCCAACAGAGAAAACCGATTTCGAAAGGATAGCTGTCCTTATTTACCAGATAAATTCGAATACTCTCATACCTATGACCAAAATAAACACAGCTAACCCAATGACCACAATGACTATTGATAGTTAACCCAATGGCCACAATCAATATACAATAAAATGAAGCTCAAATTACAATCACCCCATCTGCTGAGTTAGTAAATGGGACCGACAAAACACAAACAACACCAACAATACAAACAAACCTACGCCCTAATTCTAAATTCTTGGGTTTGGAGTTTCGTGATTAAGTTGGATATAGAAGTATAGCATGGAACCACTGCCTCATAACAATAAAATAAAAAAATGAAAGTCGAAGTTACAAAAATAGCAAAGACGGTAAAGCAGGTAAAAAGCAGATGGAGTTGTTTAGTTTATAGCTGTTGAGTTTGAAGTTGTTGTTATGATGCAGTTGCTTATCAATATGTTGTCTTTTTGATCAAATAAAGAATACTAAAGACCTATGAGGCTATGATAGCCAAAGACTTGGATCAAACAGATTAACATCAATTTAATTTTTTCCAAAGAAACTAAAGTCAGGACTGTAACGATAGTGATCTATTTACATACATAAAGAGAACACAACATAAGCTAAATAGATAAAATCTAAAATCTATTGTCTCCTAAGTTCTAATACTGATTAGTCAATACCTTTCATAACACTACTGTTTATACAGACACTTGCCAATGGACATCATAATCCATCTCCAAGGCTAATTCATATTCTATAAACCTGCTAATCATGGCAAGGATAATGGATCTGAATCAATACAGTTGCATTCTTGGGTTTATTCCTTCTCACCAAAGCAACACATAGAGAGAGAGAGAGAGAGGGAGGCACATACGGGTTCGACATCAACTATTTGGAAGATGACTATGAGCAAGACAGCAGCTGTGTTTCGGTTTAGCTGCAAAGGTCTGAGGTGCAGTCGGTCGCGACAACGGTTTAAAGCCTTCAAAGGCAAATGGCATAGATCAGAGAATTGTTTGGGAAAAAACAAAGGAGAAGATGAATCACATACCGCGACGGCGAAGAGCAGAGTAGGAGATACAGAGAAAAGTCAAGGAAGGTTGCTGAAAACGGTCGGCACGGTAAGCTATTTCGCGGTGAGCGATAGAGACAGAGAGAGAAAAGATCTGAGGCAAAGAAAGTTATCTTTCTTGTGTGTTTTGAGTGAGGTCAAGTGAAGATGAGGAAGGGAAGGATTGCAGATTTGGTTTTGATTTGGAGCTGATACCAATTAGTACAGAGGGAATGATTGCAAGTTTGACTTTGATTTTGATTTGATTAGGTTTTGGTTTAGCTTTTGAAAATTTTTGTATGCACGACGTGTATTTACACGACACAATCTTAACCGTTCATAACAATTCATATGTTTGAGCACCATGTTTCTATATTATTTCTTTTAATCCTGACCATCCATGTATGTATGTGAAGATACACGCCGTGTACTAAAGATACTCTCTTCATTTGGGCTGAATGTGATAAATGACAGAAGAAAGATATGAGGCCCACTGCTACAGTAAATGAACAATATTTTTCTAAACTCAGAAGTAATATATTGTAAATAAGGTCTTTGGTGTAGGGGATGATCTGTATGCTATACATTTGGGCTTTACTGTTTGAGTTTGTTTCTTGATTATGGGCTTGAGCCTTTCAAATCTCATATATAGACCTGGATTGCAGTGAATCTTTGCCCCTCATTGCATGAATGATGAACCTAATCAATTTTTTGTCTTACTTCTAATGCATATAATAGAAAGATACATTTTTGTTTCAACAGCTCTGCCTCCTCTGCTGACTAACTCACTAGTGCCACTTTACATCCAACCACAAAAATAATGATATGGTCAGGAACATCACATGTCCCCCATGACCCCAAATGGATGAATATATGTAAACAAAATCCCAAAACCAACTGATCCCCCAATCAAACATCCATTGTTTCTTGAGTTTAAATTATGGAGAAGCTTTCACTTAGCACTTAGCAGCATCTTACACATCTATGTAAGCATTTATTTGAGAAAAGAAAATTGTAAGTACCGAAATGTATTTACTTGTTTTTAAATTTATTATATATGACATTACTAATTAAAAACTATACAAGACATATATGAAACTACCAATTAAAAAATGAGGCATAATTCCACACCACACACTAAACATAAAATCTTAAATATGTTTCCCACTCTTCACTAACAGTCCAAAATTCAGAAGGATTCAAAACCCCAACACATCCGCATCAAGATCCCACACACCCTAGCCTCAACAAAATGCCACCACTTGCAATTAAATTGAGACCCTCGCACACTGTGGCATCTCCTATCCCCTAAAATAGAGTAGGCCCCTTAAAACCAAACCCACAGAATCTGATTACCCACCATCAATCTATGATTCACCAATTTCTACGGAAATCCCAATAGAAAAGAAGATCCTTTACCAGTCCCACAAAACACGGTTTATCACAGAGGCCCAGATAGTAAATTTTGGGTCTTCTTCTCTCAGACCTACGCATCTGTCGTTTGAGAAGTCGCAGCAATCATGCCGTCAGGTGCTAAGAGAAGAAAGGCCGCCAAGAAAAAGAAGGAGAAGGAGACCCAGAATGGGGATTCATCAACAACCAACATAGCCAACCCTCAAGGTAAGTGCTTTTGGCCTTTTCATGCATACCCTTTTGGATATTAGACTGATCTTACACTTACCCATGTGAAAGTTTATTGCTTTTTGAGGTTTTGGGGTTGTTGTTCTGGTTGCTTTGTCAATTTGGGGTGTTGGGTTTGTGGTTGTTTTTGTTGTTTTGGGTTTGGTTTTGGTTGTGATTGAATCTGGTTAACCCATATGACAGTCAATGATGTTGGGTTTGGTGGTTTATGTGCAATTGGGTATATTTGTCTAGCTGAATTGTGGTTGAAGCAATTGAGTATGATGTAAAGATTTGATTTTGATTTAGATTTTTGCTGGTTTGAATATGCTTGATGGGTAAATGTTGTTAGAGTAGCTAACTGAGCTTGATTTGATTGAGACTTTTGACTGGACCAAACCATTTACAGGAGATGAAGGGAAAATCCGGGATGAGAAAGAAAGTGATAGTGGTCAGGTTGGCTCTAAACCTCTAGCTAAAGAGCGGAGACCAGTTGCTAAAGGTAAGTCCGTAGAGGGAGATTCTAGTGATGCAGAGGCTACACGGAAAGATGGTGGTGTTAAATTTGAGAGGGATTTGAAGGAGGGTTCCAAGAGCAATAAGTGTGCTGGGTCTGGAAAGGAATCCAGTAAAGGTTCGAGTAGTAGCAGTAGCGGTAGTAGTAGTAGTTCAGATGGCGAGTCTCGCGTTGTTGACAGGAGAAGGAAGGAGAAGGGCGATGCTTCAGAGGAAAAACCTGCTAGTGTTTCAGAGGGAAAACCTGCTCGTGTTTCGGAGGAAAAACCTGCTAGTGTTTCGGAGGAAAAACCTGCTAGTGTTTCGGAGGAAAAACCTGCTAGTGTTTCGGAGGGAAAACCAGCTCGTGTTTCGGAGGAAAAACCTGCTAGTGATTTAGTTAAGTCAGTTGATTCTTTACTAGCAGAAGTGACTCACTCTGCTGGAGATGCACCGGCTGAGAAGACTATGAGTTTAGATGCAGAAAAGACCCATTCACTTGATTCTGATAAGCCTGTAACTTCTGTTCCTGGGATGACTGTGCACCTTACAGAAACTACTCAAGTTGACGGTCTAGTGATCTCTGGTACAGTGGTAAAACCGGCTGTGGAGAGTGGTACAGAGAAATTGTTGCCTACTGGGGATCCAGAAAGTTTGACAGATTCTCTGCCAGAGAAAATTGAGAGTATGGTGACTCCCATGCCAATTGAGAATGGTAAGGCATCTCCGAGTATGGCGGAATCTGTATCTAAAGAAAATGGGAGTAAAGTGTTGCCATCATTAGGTGTTTCTCTTGCTCAAACTAGTAATGATGCTGGATCCATTAAAGATTCCGAAATTCCAGAGTTTTCTGAAAGCCAGGTAAAGATTGCACTTTATTATATTATACCTTTTACGTCAACAGTTGAATGCAACTTTCTTCCTTTAACTTTATGCAGCCGCTAGTAGCTCCTGCCCCACGAGTGGTGGAAAAAACTTCTTGGTTTGGTTGCTGCGGAATTCTGGACGTGATAACAGGCTCTAGGAGATAACTTCAGGTTAGAAATTTGTATCAACTTCACAACTTTAAATAGAGTTGTCTACCTGTTATTTATTTATTTATTGTTTTTAATATTTCTCTATAGTACTTAGATCTGTGGATGCTCTGTTGTCTGTCTATGTGTATATGGGGAAACCTAGGAAGTGAAAAGGGGTTAAGATGTCTCAGAAATGCCATAGTTGTCCAAATTCTAGGTTAATAATGCTTCAGGTATGTTGCATTTGTGAACTTTTCCATCTGAGGTTTCATAGGTGTTATGTGTTAAGTTTACTCTTGGTTCTTTACTCTTTAGAGAAATTTAGTCTGATCAGTATCTCCAGTGCATAACTACAAAAACTAGTTATTCCTAGTTTAGTAGATGTAGTAGATAGAATATCGACATACCCTTATAAACAAGTATTGCAAGCAATAAACCATTTCTGTTTTACCTATATTTTTTCCCACTCCCAAGTATCATTATTTAGGTTAAATCTGGGATAAGTGGATAACGTCTCATGCCATACTTACTTGTTTGGAGTTCACCAAGCTGTTGCTATTAGATAAGATTGGAGCTCTTTGACAAGTTATTACGAAGTGCTTTGGAAAATAATGGTGTTTAGTTTATGCTCTTTCTTTTTGTGCTTTCTCACTGTTGTCAGCTGCTCATTTACTAGCTAGTCACAAGGTGCAGTGCTAGTGAAACTTTGTAGTTAAGTGCTGGAATTGTAGACACTAATTGTCATGAAATAACTTGGTTAAATCTTTCTTATGAAGGCTTTTGTATAAGTTATTTCCTGGTCATGATATGTACATTTTTGATGGAATATCAGCTTCCATGTGTTGTATATTGTGTTCAATTTAACAAAATATCAAAGGATTTTAGTTACAATCTAGTTGCTGTCCCATTTAGGATCTGAGCAGTAAGGCAATGATGCTTGCATAGTGCGGACACAGTGACTGGTAATGAGCATGCTGAAGATGCGGTATGGAGTTTACCTTGGCTGAGTAAGGTTAGAATTTCATGCGGTTTTAGCCTTGGGGCTTTAGTTCTGGAATAGGAATATTAGGGGTTTCAATTGATTTCTGGCTTGAGGATTGCAATGGCTAGTAGTGAAGGCGATGATACGAGAAAGTTTGGGTGAGGAACTGAGGATTACAGGGATTACGGTTTCAAAGATAAGCAGAGAGAAACAATAGGTTGGCTTCATAAGAGGACTTTCGGGCATGAGTTTAAGCTGGCCCCTCAGAGAAGAAAAATGAAAACAAAATAGAAATATTTCAAGGTGCCATACTTTTACATCCCACCATCCCTTATGCCAAGTGTGGACCTATCCAAGCACTAGAGTCCTTTTAAAGTTTGGAAGTGTGTTCCATTAAGCTCCCTTGACTTACAAGTGCTGAATTGTTAAGGCTACATGGCACTAATTATTAGTGGGACTCAAAATTCTGCTACTTGGCACTAAAGGCTGCCTGATGACATAAATGATCCTCTGCTATTTCCCTAGCAAATGAAACAAAAGTCCCCATCAGGGTTGAATTGCAACCCTTTGAGCACTAGTATATTTGTGCTTACAAATGCTTATCCATATTTAAAACAGTAGTCAGTGCTTTCAGCAGAACACACACAAGAACTGTTTGAGTTGAAAACAGCTCCGAACTCTGAGTTAATGGGAACTAGGTATGGAAGTCCCAAGTGTTCTCATATCGACATTAGAACAGGGTTGTCTGTTTTGCTTGTTAGGAGTTCAATTTGTAGTTTGTTGGCACATACTTTGATTGTGCTTGTGGGGGTTCATATAGGCCTTTAATTTGTCGACGTCTTCTGCTTTGCGATTTTGTTCCTCTATGTTTCTCCTTAGATTGTACTTCAACATGTCTCTGTAGTTCGAAGATTCAGTCGAACTACACGCTGGATTGCTCAACTTCATATCAGCATTCAGAGATGTGCCTTACCTTAATTTTATGCCAATGATTTTACAGTTCAAGATTGTAAGACCTTTCAAACTGAACGTTGGCTAACTTTTTCAAGGTTTCCTCTGATGCAGGATCGAAGCATGACAGGTTTCAGTCGACTATTTGGAGCATGTGAAGTGAAGAACCTGGTTTACAACTTTATGATATTTTGTTATTAGAACTTCAAGTTTCTTTTTTCCCCAAAGAATAATGGGCGAGAGGCCTCCTTTGTAAATCATTATAGTTGTGGTATAGTTTTGAGGAATGGTAGGCAGCTGAATCTATACAGCTTTTACAACCTTCGAATCTTATTTAATTTTGCAGAATAGTTTATTTTGGCATTGTAGGGAAATGGAGTGACCTAAAATTGCAAGAACTTCTATTAGTATGAATTCCTTGAAATAATATACTCATTGCTGCGAGCCTTGCGGTAGTGATTAGGTTTTTCTTTGGCAATTGGACAGCTATAAGACTAAAGTCATTGATGTCTCTCAAACGTTCCTTGATACTTTTATTAGCTTCTGCTTCAAATACATCAAGCAAAGGAATATTCACAAAAATGTGAAAGAAATTTGTAAATTGTATTTTTGTGCAATACAATCTTCACATGCTAATCACACCATACACACAACACTTGAGAAAACCTTAAACAAAAGAATGCAGACACAGCACACCCAGCACCAAAGTCACTCAACTTTTCCAATTTCATCTTGATACAGAGCCATGGATGGCTGATACAGAGCCATGGATGGCTGCTATATACAGAAGCTGAGTAACTGAAAGGATGATTAAGAACGCCTCCATTGTCCTCTACAAAATTAGAGCAAGTATTATTCAGTATATGACACCCCCGGAAGAAAGAGAATACTCACTCGTGTTTCTTTTTATCTCACCAGACGAGCATTCCTGATTTCAAGCTCTATCTCCTTCCAAGCAAAGCTGCAAAAAATTTATGTAAAATTGTATACATAAAAAGAAGTTCGTATGTGATCTTGAACGGTTGTTAAAAACAAGCAATGAAAACAAATGAAATGACATAAGGTACCCCATTGCGAGGAGAGTGAGAGTCCAGGCAATTGTAGCAGCTGCGGCTGCAGATGGCAAGCTATCATATGTCCAAGAACGAAGATGGTTGAGTCCAGAAATGGCTGAAGCAACACCAACAACTCCGGCGATCAAAGCAAATGTTACAAAGAATCCAGTGGCAGCATTCCCCATTGGGAAGTATATGGGTGAGAAGTGCGCAGGAAGATTAAAATCAGCACCTGCAATTGATATATCACTCCATGTTAGCTAACTGTTAAGAGACGAGAAACAAATAAGAGAAAAAGATGAGGATCGAGAGAAGTTGTACCGATAATGAAACCATGGTCGATTGCTCTATTCATGGCCCAGCCGCCGATGCCTAGCACAATGACATACATGCAGAAATTCAGAACCAAAAGCAAACCAGCGACAGATTTTAACTGCTGACCGGCCATTTCTGTAAGATCAAAAGCTGTTGAAGAAAAGGGTTTGTCGTACTTGTTATCTGTAACATGTTAGGGAAAGAGACAGTCTTATATAACGAGGGGTCCTTTGGATGAAGGGTTTTGGTTCTTTTCTTGCTAAGACTGTTTGGAATTCCAAAGGCTGTGTGGGGTTGTAAAGGAGATAACTGATGCTTCATGATCAAGGCAAGCCAAGAAAAAATGCCAGATTCTTACTTGCTTCACATTTTTAAGTCTTCTTTTTAGTAGGTGCATTGTTCCCCTCAGCCACAAAGCTTTAGTTATTCCTTGAAGAGATCAGGAAAGGGAGATTCTTTACTGATGAACTTTACTGATGGATTGAAATTCGCAAACCCTGGTTTTTTCAGTTTTGTTACTCAAAGCAATGTGTTGGTTTGTGGAAGCTGGGTTTATAGACTCGTGAAAGTAAACCAGTCTAATGTTGTGAGCTGAGTCAGTCTTCAATAATTACTAAGACCTCTAGTTTTGATTACTCTACTATCACACAACAGTACAACACTGATAACAGCCAATTCTCCTTGTAGTGAATCCATATCAGAATGAGCAGATTATAAGGACTAAACTAAGAAATGCCAGACCTCTCAATCAAATCTCAGGCCTAACTCATCAACGATACAGCATAACACTCTTTTAGTTCTTTCACTGAAACCACCATCACTTCCACAAAGCATTTACTAATCAAGATCACACCATTTCCATCATTTTCAGTCAATATTCATTCTTCGACCACATTTACACGATCGATACCTTGTATAGTTGTTACACACTTTCACTTTGGCCATTTTAATCAGCAAAGAAATCAGACCCACAAAAAAGGAGTCTTGATCTTTAACAAAGTAATAGAGCCACACCTTCTTCTCTACCATCTGCATTGAGTTCTGCTGAAAGATTGGTGGAGGCATATGAAGACTAAAACGTCTAGGAGACCCAAGTAAAACAACCAAACCATTCTTCAAGCTCTAGTCTTCTCTAGTACAGTAGTTAGTTATCCAGAATTCATTTAAACTTGCAGCCACAAAATTTTGTTTACAAATACAGCAGAATAGCATAAAGTGGAATCATATATAGTTCATCAATAAAGCTTTTTGTTATCCAATTCCACACAGAACACTGACCTATGCATAAAGGATTTTTGCGCCTCACTCTCCACATCTGCTATATTATCCAATAAAGCCTTCGCAGTACCTTTTCCATCACCAGCATCCTTCAATGGGAGAATACACTTGCATTTAGAAAATTAGAAATCCTCTTGATTTGTAGTAGCACACATATTCTAAAGTTGAGGATTTTTGCGTTCAACATTCTTCATTGAGTACATGACACGTTCAACACCAGATGTATGTGCTCGATAGCCACAACTATTACTACAACTACACCTTGAAATGAGAAGAAAATTACACCTACGTACAATTTTACTATGTTCCTGTGCTAAAAAAAGAAAATTGAAGGTAAATTTTCTGTGGTACAATTTTTCAAAGCTATTCAGGTTATGGCAATTTCAAATCACCAGGAATATTTCAACACAATGAACCAACTCCTCTAAAATTAACCAGATCAATTCTGGAAGTGAAAACTGGAAAGGAGGTAAGGTTGGTACAAAAAGGAAAGCAGTGCCTATCAACTCCAAACCCCTAAAGGACAACCTAAATCAACAGGATTAAAATTGCCCACCAGACCCCTTGTGTATGATTGAATTGATGACAGAAATGGGTGTTTGATTACACATCATAGAAACAATCAAGAGTAAATATTCCAAGATGAGTATTAAATATTTGTCTACAACTCATTTTTTTCAAGTTAAAAACAAAAGAACCACATGTCTAGAACAAGCTCATTCATCCTCTTGGCTTCGCAACCTAGCAAGCTTGTTAGTGACAACAACATCAAGCTCGGCAGCTCTCTCAACAATTTCCTTCCTCTTCCTTGTGGAGATATTGTGTGCAATCTCAGCACAATAGGTCCTGGTTAACAAAGTTGCACAAGAAACAGTCAGAACCGAAACACATGAAATGACTCAAAAGGCTTAAGCAAGTAAACAGGACACAGCAGCTCACCTATTGTGCATCATCAGAACTTCCAGCTCCTTGACATTGTGGACAACAAACTTCTTGAAACGATTGGGTAGGTAATGGCGAGTCTTCTTGTCAGAACCGTAACCAATGTTGGGCATTAGAGTAACTCCCTTGAACTTTCTTCGTACACGAGAGTCAATACCCTTAGGCCTCCTCCAGTTGGTCTGTAAAAGAAACAGTATGTCCAACATGTTAACAACCCAGCAAATGAACAGAAATTACAGAGAATCCATAGTACAATACCAAGTAAGAAAAGCTGGATAACAAGACAAAACAAATGTATGCAGGGTTAAAGTAACAGAAAGCTGTGGAGAAACAAAGCTCACTGTGTCGCAAGACCTGTATAGATTCTATCTATGCCCTGTAAACGAAATGTCCAGCTACTAATAAAGTCTGGACATTAGATACCATAGGCAATTGAATCCTTCCATCCAATAACACTACTAAACAAATACAACCAACTCAAAAGAGCAAAGACAAAAGTCTCAAAACTAGTTGAAATAATTGCAATCTCAGCCGAAAGATGGTGATATTTAACTGAATAATCATGTGAATATCAGGCATTAGGGTTAAAGTTTGCATCATGGATTGCAAGAATACTTCTAAAACTAAAAATAAAATGAAAACAGGGTATGCAACATAGATCAGATGGTAGTGCATGTAAATATTCATCATTCAACAGCAGAAAAGATGGGTACAAATCATCACTTCTTGTGGCATACCCCTCACTATAAACTAGAACAAAAAAATTCAAAGCAAATTTGCACATAAAAAAAGAAAGAAAAAGGAATCAGATATAATTAAGTCATTCACCACCTTGCATCTCTTGGATGCAAATAAGACTGGGGCGACAATCACTATCATCATTTTCACTCCAAGAAAAATCGAAACTCTACAAATCAGAAGCTAAGAGCTGATAGTGACAATGGCGAATACCTTGACGCAGATCTTGCGGTCGCTCTGGGGCCGCTTGAACTGCTTGACCCTCTTCTTCACGATCGACTTCTTCAACAACGGAACCGCCATTTTCAACTCACCTCCTGCAAATCCAAACAAACTCAGTTAGATTCTAGATCTGAAAATCCTAGCGGGAGAGAAGGAGCGGGAGGCTGACCTTAGGGTTTAGCTCGGCGGCCTTGGCTCGAGTTTGAGTTTGGGGACTTGGTGGGGCTTTATATAAAGCCAGGTGAGTGTGGTGTTAGGGTTTCTTTGAAATTTTGGGTCGGGTTTGGTAAACGGGTTCAGTCTAAAGCCCGTTTAAATCGAACCCCATATAAAAACCCATGAATTTTATCATAGATTCGGGTTGGGTGATGATGTCCGGTAACTTCAAAGCCGAAGTCCAAATCTTTCGAGTTTTAAGCCCCATAACTATTAAATATTATTAAAGTAGATGACTAAACAACAAATCCGGTGTAGCACATGCTTGGAAAATGTTTTTTTTCTTCCAAGTTCGAATCCTGGCACCGGAAAATTTATTTTTTCTAAAAGCTTGAAATTCTTTTTGAATTTTAAGCTCGTGTAGTAATGTTGGGCAAAAATCGTAAACACATATATACCCAACATAACTTCACTCCATCTTATTAACTAAGATAGATTTTTAATTATGTCTAGTTCAACCCATTCAAGACAGAATGTGTCTCTTAATTACAATATCTTGTTACAAGGGAACACATTTTGATTTCGTTCACCAAGAGACCATTGTATGTTTGTTTGTTTTTGTGACTGCACCCACATTTGGGAATGGGTTGCCTACGTACCCTGGAGAGAATTAAGTCACTCGTAGTTCAAGGGTTCCAACAAATGAATGACTCGTTGGAGGGCTTTGACTTTAGGATGAGAGTAGTGTTTGGAAATGTGTTTGGATTTGTGTCTGAAGACATTTGAGCTTTGGAGCAAGATTTTGGCTTCAGGCGATCCGGGGATTTATTTGGATTGGTGGTTGCATCCAGATTTAAATCCAGACTGCCTACATACCCTTGTAAAGAGATCAAACCAATGTAGTTCGAAGGGCTTGGTTATGGATTTGATTCTCTTGTGCTTCAGGAATTTGGCTAGAGTTATTTGGACTGGACGAATTTGACTGGTGGTGTCAGGGATTCTGTTTTGAATTGTGGTTACATCTAGTGGGTTGCTAGACTGCCTACGTACCCATTTGTGGGATCAAACCGACCGTAGTTCATAAGAGGTTTGTAGGCTTTATGGCTTAATGCCGGCTTTTTGGTTTAACAAATGTATTGTGAATCCGTTAACTGTATTTCTTGTGGACACCCAATTTGGTAGAGTGTCTGTTGATTTGACTTGGGCACCCGGAACAAGTGATGCAGCAGCGTGACCAAAGGTCTGAACGGTTTTGGCCACAGTCCTTGTTTGGGGCGTAGGCGATTCCTGCAATTCTAGCCTTGGTGTGTAAGTGGATTCCCCCTTCATGCAGACTCCGCGTGTATGCTTGTGAGCGGTCTCCGCGTGTATGTCTGTGAGCGGGCTCCGCGTGTATACTTGTGAGCGGTCTCCGCGTGTATGTCTGTGAGCGGGCTCCGCGTCTTGCTTCATCTTCTGCATAGAGGGATCTCGCCTTGCCTGTGACGTCATCTCGCCTCGCTTGGACTTCCAATTTACGTGACATCATCTCGCCACTCGGACTTCCAATTTTGTGAGAGACCATGTTGTCTGAATGTCTGCTCTGTCTAGAAATCACCTCGCCACCCCTTAGGGTTCCTGCTTCGATGTGAGGTGACCTCGCCACCCCTCAGGGTTCATGCTTGACGCGAATGTCATCTCGCCACCCCTTAGGGCCTAAGGGGTTCATGCTTTGACGCGAATGTCATCTCGTCACCCCTTAGGGTTCATGTTTTGACGCGAATGTCATCTCGCCACCCCTTAGGGTTCATGCTTGACGCGAATGTCATCTTGCCACCCCTTAGGGCCTCTGCTTTGACGCGAATGTCATCTCGCCACCCCTTAGGGTTGATGCTTTGACGTGAATGTCATCTCGCCACCCCTTAGGGTTTGGCTTCAGGTGATCCGGGAATTTATTTGGGTTGGTGATTGCATCCAGATTTAAGTCCAGTCTTGTGAGGCCATGCTAGTTCTCCTCGCCTGGACCTCAAAGACACACCCTTAGGGTTCATGCTTGACGCGAATGTCATCTCGCCACCCCTTAGGACCTCTGCTTTGACGCGAATGTCATCTCGTCACCCCTTAGGGTTGATGCTTTGACGTGAATGTCATCTCGCCACCCCTTAGGGTTCATGCTTTGACGCGAGTGTCATCTCACCACCCCTTAGGGCCTCTGCTTTGATGTGAAGTCACCTCGCAACCCCTTAGGGTTTCTGTTTTGACGCGAAGTCACATTGCCACCCCTTAGGGCTTCTGCTTTGACGCGAATGTTAACTCGCCACCCCTTAGGGTTTCTGTGAAGTCATCTGGCTCGCCTGGACTTCCAGTCTTGTGAGGCCATGCTAGTTTGCCTCGCCTGGACCTCAAAGACACCTCACCTTAGGGCTTTTGCTTTAAGTTTTCAGCTTCCGTGCGAGGTCATCGTGCATGCGGACTGCTATCTAGCTCGCATGATAATGTTTTAGCAGGAATGCTTGTTTTCTTCTCTTGTACGGCTTGTTATGCGAAGCGCAAGGCCTTATGTACAAGAGTAAGGGCCGAGAGGCCTGGTCTTCAAACTCGCCTGGAATGCTTGTTTCCTTCTCTTGTACGGCTCGTTATACGAATCGCAAGGCCATGTGTACAAGAGTAAGGGCCGAGCGGCCATATATTTATTGCAGCAAGAGGAGGTGGGGGCGAGGTCATCTCGCCTTCTTTTTGGTGACTACCTCGCGTGGTCGTCTCGCCTTAGGGGGAGATGGCTTGCGGGCTTCCGGCGGAGTAAGGAACGAGGCCGAAGGATAGAGATACTGCAAAAGAAATAAAGAGTTAGTGTGTGGGCTCCACATTCTTGTTGGCTCGCCGCTTCTTTTCCTCCCTCTTTCTGCTTTTTGCTTCGCTTGTTCTCTTCTCCTTCTTCTCCTCTTTTGTTCTTGTCTGTGTTGACTCCGCCTGCTTCTGTTTTTCTCTTGTTCCCTGCTTTTTGCTTCGCCTCCCGGTCTCTCTTCTCTTATTCTCTGTGTCTCTTTATATAGAGTGCATTGTTTGGAAGATTGAATTCGCATTGGACTTTGTTGTCCAGCTGTTTGCAAGAGTCTCAATTGAATTCAAAAGCATTGTGCATGTAGCACAAGAAAAATATTTATATTATATATTTTTTAAATCCCTTTTCTCTTTTTTTATTGTTATATATATATTTTTTTTTTTGCCGATCAACAAATAATAAATAATATTAAACCATATGGCCTAACAACAAATCTGGTGAAAGCTTAGAATTCTTTTTGGATTTTAAGCCCGTGTAGTAAGTAACAAATACTATTAAATCAGATAGCCTAACAACAAATCCGGTGTAGCACATGCTTGAAAAATATTTCTTTACTTTCAGATTCGAATCCTGGCACCAGAAAATTTATTTTTTCTAAAAGCTTGGAATTCTTTTTGGATTTTAAGCCCGTGTAGTAAGTAATAAATACTATTAAACCATATGACCTAACAACAAATTTGGTGTAGCATGTGCTTGGAAAAATGTTTCTTTTCTTCTGGGTTCGAATCCTGGCATCGGAAAATTTATTTTTTCTAAAAGCTTGGAATTCTTTTTAGATTTTAAGCTCATGTAGTAAGTAATAAATACTATTAAACCAGATGACCTAACAACAAATCCGGTGTAGCACATGCTTGGAAAATATTTCTTTACTTTCAGGTTCGAATTTTAGCACCGGAAAATTTATTTTTTCTAAAAGCTTGGAATTTGATTTTAAGCCCGTGTAGTAAGTAATAAATACTATTAAACCATATGACCTAACAACAAATCCGGTGTAACACATGCTTGGAAAATGTTTATTTTCTTCCAGGTTTGAATCCTGGCAGCAGAATATTTATTTTTTCTAAAAGCTTGGAATTCTTTTTGGATTTAAAGGCCATGTAGTAAGTAATAAATACTATTAAACCATATGACCTAACAACAAATCCGGTGTAGCACATGCTTGGAAAATATTTCTTTACTTTCAGGTTCAAATCCTGACACCCGAAAATTTCTCTTTTTTTTCCCTAAAAACTTGGAATTCTTTTTGGATTTTAAGCCCGTGTAGTTAGTAAATACTATTAAACCATATGACCTAACAACAAATCTGGTATAGCACAATGTTTTTTTTCTTCCAGGTTCGAATCCTGGCATCAGAAAATTTATTTTTTTTACTTAAAAATTCAGATTTTATAACCCGGAGTACTTATGTGCCTATTTCTATTACAAAGTATACTACTGCCTATTGATTTTCATTCGAAAAACAGTATTTTGGTTTGCAAGTTCACTTTGTGACCTCCATTATACAAAGCTTGTCGAAAGAACAGGCCTTTAACGAGCTGTAAATGGTGCAATCAAATTCATATGAGTTGAAAGAACTGGGGTTAACATCAACCCACTCCTTGTCCACCATCTCGACATGCGCATTTTGCTTTGCGGTCGCACTGAACTGGAGTTTATCGAGTTGCTTTGTCAGCTTCTTCATATAGTCTGTTGTGAATATCATGTCGAAACTCTCTTCATAGTCGTTTGTATCTTTGAAGATTTGGATCCCAACATCAGCTTTGCTCGTATTAACAAACCCGAGAAGTAGTGAGTTGGGACCTATATTTCTTGGATGGCTGCTGCATCTCTGATAGAATACACAGAAGCAATGAGTCGAGAAAAAAAAAACGCTAAAAGGATGACCATAAATGCATTTCTGAACTCTATGCATTACAATGTGAGCAATTGAACCTCTACACTATGTAATGAATTTCACTAACCTCAATATACTCGACACCCATTTCTCTTAGATTCTCTGGAACATTGTTTGAAGAAAGCAAGCTAAAAACTCCTCCTGATCCAACTGGTGACTGGAGAATTTCCCAAGGTGATTTCATCAGAATCTTATGCTTCTTCTCATCTTCCACTGAACTGCTGCTGACAACTGGAAGTTTCTCTTCCTTGAAGAATTGGACCTGTGAGAAGGCCAAAGAGAATGTAAGAAACACCGACTACAGATCAACCGCTGGATATAAGACAAGACAGCTTGGCATCTGATAAAGATCAAAAAGTATTTGATCAACCTTGGCACGTGTTCTATAAAGAGATCAGTTTAAACTTCTATGTTACACACCCATTCGAACAAGGATTTGGTTGGATTACGTATCAGAACTAGTTCCACATTTCAATTCAAATCCAACACAGAATGAGATTTTGCTATGAAATAAATAAACAAATTGCACCCTATATCATCAGTCTAATCAAGTGTGATCAGAATTTAACAATGAAAGAAATTGCTTTAAGGTGGATTCACATAAGAAGTTCATGCATGTGCAGTGGGCAGTACTGTTTCCATTGAATATGGGCACGATACAAATTTGTGGGAACTATATGATTAATACTGCTTTAGCCCATACCATGCCAATGCTATATCATAATTGTAAAGAGCGACTCATGATGGGATGATGTGTAACTACAAACCTTTTCGGAGTCAAAGCCAAAGTAATCATTTTCTGAGAAATGCATCCTTAAAGATTCAATTTTCTGAGCTGAACAAACCAAAATCAAAGGAACTGAGGCACGATCTGCCATCTGCAACAAGAGATGTTCATTAGCCCATGCATGTAAAACTATCCAAACAGTACTGAAACACGAATATTAGTAACCTATAAGAAGTCAACTAAGTTTTAAAATGAAATGGCCAACAAGAGATGTTCATTAGCCCATGCATGTAAAACTATCTAAACAGTACTGAAACACGAATATTAGTAACCTATAAGAAGTCAACTAAGTTTTAAAATGAAATGGGAGCATGAATATCAGTAAAATATCCATGCGGTCAAGTGTGTATCTTCAAAGGAAAAGAAAATCTCAAAATGTGTGACATTCTTTTGAGTTTTGACCCCTCAACTGTAGTTGAGAAACAGTGTCCATATTGTGTGCATAGTTTAAACTAAAGTGGGAACTGAAACAAACAACAAGGTTCCAACCAGAGCCCGATGTGATTTCAAATTCGTTGCACATCTTACAATTTAAAGTAAAAAACAGCAAACAAAAATAGATAAAAATATTTGTGTGTGTGTTTAAAATGATCAGGAAAACACTACAAGAAAAATAAAGAGCTACTATCACCTTTACGAATCTCTGATCGTCACAAAGTAATGTCTGAAAGGAAACCATCGAGTTCTCTGGGTCGTCGGAATTGTTTACAACTAAAGCAATGGCAACCTTGCCTTTAGATATAAGCTCTACTCCCATCTGTTGATAATGGAAATGTGTACCCAGCTTATCTTCGCTTGCAGAAGAAATGAGACATTTCTCTGATATTTCCAGAGTACTGCTCGTTTCTTCTGCTTTAAGCACACTGACCATCTCAGTCACATTCAATCTGAATCAAGAAGTCAGAAATAGGTTAGATGAAAATACATCTGGCGGTAGAGTAGACCTCTACCATACAGTGAGAGCACAGTTTCAGCTAAAGAAAACATATTTTTACGTAAATGACAATCATATTTTTGTCTTAACAAAATTATATATTTATGTCCATATATGATTACGTTCCAAATACCCGCTTTCTTCTATCAGAATTGCCAACTTATCTGGGGGATCGAATTAAAAGACTTTCAAACTAGACAAAATTAAACTAAATTAAACAAGACTTCTTTTGGTGCTGTTTTCAGCAGCTTCATTCGCAGCCATACCTAAATTTTGTTCTCTTCTTTGGTTTGCTAAGCTCAGTTGCAAGAGCATATTACCCAAGCAGGAGCATTACCAGTACTGACTCACATGTTGCAAGCCAGGAGAGGCAGAACCTATGATCAGATATTATTGACTGATAGTGAAATCCATTTTGGTTTAAACTGCAAGAAGCAGAAAACACATTGCTTCTCCTTCATGATTCAGATAATAAAGATATCAGACTCACCTTTTAGAATGTATCTCTACATTATCTAGAGCTTGTTGAAGCAACAGTGAATTAACACTGACAATCTGATCAGCAAGTAAGCTCCGTTGTGCTTTCTCTCCAAATCTTAACCCATCAAACACATGTTTTTGATCCATTTCACACAGCTTCTTTTTTGCTGCTATGAGGCGCTTCTGAGACTTTTCTCTCTCTTTCCATTCCTGAAATGTTACTAAAGATGAATCAGTAAAGGCAAAAACACCACATCAAAGAAATCAATAGGACATTAGTCAACCTCTAAAAGATACAATGACTTGAACTAGTAAGCACTTAGTAGCTCTCTTAAAAACTTTAGCTCACCAAAATCCTACTGATTGCTCGTCTACATCTATTTTAACAAAATCACCAATAGGTATGACTTTCAGTTGGTAATACTTTAAATGAAAAGCTTGAAAAAAAAAAAAACCACAACGCAATTTAGATTCTACCATTTTCGAAAAATTCAGACTTCTGTAACCACAAATAATTGTTTAGTAGGTAGAACAAGAGAGTGAGCCTCACAATCTGGCGCCTTTCTTTCTTTGACCTCTCATCAAAGCGTAAATTTAGTTCAAGGAGTCCCTTTGGAGGTGTAATCTGCATTTCTTTTCTCTTTATATCAACATCTGGAACAATTTCTTCGACAAATGGTATCAACACAAGGTGACCAGATAATGTTGTTCCTGCAGGCTTTGGCTTGCCAGTTGAGTCAAGAATATTAAATGATGAATCCAGCATGGCTTGTAGAAGATCACTTGCTCCGCTGTTGAAAACATTAACCACGTTTCCCACAGGTTTATCTGTTTCCTAAAGCAAAAACACAATTTATGATGTTAAACAATATAGGCTGGTGACAAAAGTCAGACAGACTTTTCAATGAAAAGACGATGACGAAATATATATGTGCGTGTAAATTGACTGTGTTCATATTTTAGCAGACACACAAGCAGATGCAAAAAATTCAGGTCCCGAATGAAGAATATGAGTATAAGACCATAGTGGTTTAAGTGGACCTCAGGGATACAAATGAAAATTGCTGTAAGAAACACATACATATGTGCACAAAGCCATATGCCCATATCTATAAGATACAGTCATTTTCAAACCTTGAGAATAACTCTCATTCCGACAAGATCACGAGTATAGATTTCACCATCTTCCAACTGTGGCCTATCTTCTTCCCTCACAAGTAAAGTTGAACCAATAAGCTGCCTAGCCTGGAAACATCAATGGTTACAAACACATGAGATTTATGATTCTAAATGCAAAGTAGTTTTCATTGTTCTCAAGGACAGAGGAGAGTATCGAGAGAAGCTTAATCTCAAAATTCTTTTATCTAACATGTCAATGTTACACAATTAGGTTAAATCCAAAGTTTTATGTATGTAGATAAAGTAAATAGAAAGTATCAGAGCGAGAGAGAAGAACACAAACTTTTAAAACCCAAGTGGCTAATCCCCCTATTTTAATGCATTTCAGGACAAATAGGGATTGTAATCGAAAATTAGAAACAACTGAATAAATATATGAACAACAGAAAACATTATTTACTGTAGCTCACAAGAAGCTCACCTGGTCCACGTCATCAATTCCTCTCAACTTAAGTATCCAACTCTTCTGGCCAGGGTGTCCTCTTCCCTCCACCAGCTACACTTCTTGCACCCTTTCTTGGCCTAGTGATTGTTGTCGCAACCATCTTCTTCCAGGCTAATACAAAAACATCAAATTAGCAACAAAGTAAATCATAATAGTCAAGGGAACCTTGCAAATCAGTTGGCTCATTTTACCTCAGCAAACCGCAGTTCAGGAAAGTCAGTGCTAGGTTTCGCACGAATCAATCCTTGAAGCCCATGGACATTGGCCACATAACCAACACTGACGAATCCTGACTCCGCCTCAGCAGTCTCAACAATCTCTTCAGTGGCTGAAGTGGCAAATATACAATCAAACTTTTATTGGGCAACTACTAAACATTGCACAGACAATTGATCATTCATTTATCATATATACGGGTTCCTAGAGTAACTCCACCAACATAGTTTATTAGGAAACAATAGAACAAGCCTATGCATGATACAAATCCCCATTTACACAATCATCGAAACTAAAGTGTTCAACTTCCACACAGCATCAAACACAAAAGCTTTAATGTATTCAAGCATCAAACTTTCTATATGGACAAATGTATCTGTGAATTTAAACCGAAAATATGAACTTCAACTCAAATTTAGAGAACTGATTCATATTTTCAGCTTTTTAAGCTATTGGAAACCAAAACCATGGTCCATGAAATTAAAGTATCAAACTTTCAATCAGCATCAGAGTCAAAAACATGTCTTTGGTGGGTAACCTCATACATATGTCTGTAAACTTCGATTAAAAATATGAACTTGGACTCGAACTTACTGAACTCCTCCGTTGTGTAGCTTCTAAAGCTATCAAGAACAAAAATTTAAGCAGACCCAGTATGCAAAACACTGAGACAAACAAAACCCATCAACAATATGTCTCCAAACTAACACAGTGAAGTGAAGTGGGAAGCTTACTAGTGGAGTGTAGAGGAGGGAGGGCAAGGCGGTAATTGTGCAGAGGATTCAGGGGAAGTCGGAGAGGTGAGGAAACTGAGTCGAGACGAAGGTGCCGAGTTTGAAGGGAAGCGGCAGCGAGTTTATGAGTGGTGGGTGGGAGGAGTGGACTTGAAGAACAGAGAATGGAAGCTCTCTGCATTTTGGGGGGAGGGGGGCTCTCACTGAATCAAACTAGGCTTCTGATTGAGTTGTACACTTGATAACGGTTCAAGGACATTAACACACTTTTAAGATATTTTAAAGAATATAAATATATATATATATATATATATATATTTTCTTTTCTTCTGTTTTTTACAGTTTATGCGTTAGAAGCACCTAAGCAGATATCGATTCAGCTTAGTTCTAACTCACTGTTTAGTCATCCTTACTTATTTCTTTGATTACTAGGCGGTTTTACATCATTGGTGTTGTTGGATAACGCATATTAGTTTTGGTGTAGCAAACAACATGTATACCTGATACGATACGATAAACATGTATATTGGTGGATATATATGACACTTGAATATTTTATAATGAATGATGATTAATTTTGTTAGTACATAGTACAACATCAGTAATACTCGTCTAAGAAGACGCGTGCCGCCACATAAAACGGGCTTGGGCCTTAGCTGAGCCCTAGAAACCTACACTATCTCTTGATGGCATAATGGTAATACACCCTCTAAGCAAAGGCAAAGTGGTATTTTTAGGGTGTATCCACCATACCCTTATAAATATCACTCTTTCCCCTCATTCTTTCACTCTACATCTTCACTCCCTTATCACCTGCATCTGCTCACTGACTTAGGCATCGGATGGTCGAAGGCCGGAGCACCCGGTCTTCCCTCTGACACTGTTCTCTCATTGATTGACAGGTTATGGGAGCTTAAAGACAACCTCTGCATCTGGGTGATCCCCCCTCTCAGAGATCACGCCAGAACAATTGGCGCTAGAAGGAGGGTGTCCTCAAGTGGAGATCCTCACGTCGCTCACCATGGCCATCATCTGCCCAGAAATCCGAGGAGAGAGAAAGTAGATCTGACTTTCTCTCTCTCCTTCGCTTGGGCGTGCCACAGCAAGGTAGCTCACCTTCCCAGCCAGCATACTCACTGTCTTCCAATGAATCCAGCGTGGCCTCCCCGACCTCCGGCCAAGGCCCACGCACCGGTGAGCAGCGCTCAGAAAAAACTAATCTGGACACCCAACTTCCCTCAGCCGAAGCAGGGATACGCTCTTGGTCTCGTGACCCAAACCTCGGCACCCTCCCCCCGGGACATGCCTTCGCTTTTAGCACTCATTTGATCGCTTTTGGCACCCATTTGATACTTCTCTCTAGAGGACGCCCTCCCGTGTCTCGGTGCCTCTCTCCCGAGACCCCCGTGGACTCCGCTGGTCTTGTCAGCCCCTCGCGAACAGGGTTAAGCCAGCCTTTGCGGACTCACATTGTTTGAAATATCCCACATCGGCCAACGGAGAGGGGTTATGTACTGTATATGTACATGCCCACATCCGATCTAACACGAGGCCTTTTGGTGGCTCAGCGGCTTCGGAGGGAATGGGTACTCCGAGGTTAAGCATGTTGATGCTAGAACAATCCCAGGATGGGTGACCTACTGGGAAGCTGCTCCTGAGCTGGCGGAAACAAAACCTTGAGGGCCGGCGGGCCCAAAGCGGACAATATCGTGTTACGGCGGAGAGGGTCCTGGGATGTGACAAATGGTATCAGAGCCACTCTGCCGTGTGGCGCGAGTGTGCCGACAAGGGCGTCGGACTCCCAAAGGGGGTGGATTGAAATATCCCACATCGGCCAACGGAGAGGGGTTATGTACTGTATATGTACATGCCCACATCCAATCTAACATTAGGCCTTTTGGTGGCTCAGCGGCTTCGGAGGGAATGGGTACTCCGAGGTTAAGCATGTTGATGCTAGAGCAATCCCAGGATGGGTGACCTACTGGGAAGCTGCTCCTGAGCTGCCGGAAACCAAACCGTGAGGGCCGGCGGGCCCAAAGCGGACAATATCGTGTTACGGCGGAGAGGGTCCTGGGATGTGACATTGTTGCGGCCCCCTTCGCGGACTCCGCAGGTCCCGCCATCCATTCGCGGATTCCGCAGGTCCCGACATCCCCTCTCGGACTCACATTGTCGCGGACCCCCCTAGCGGACTCCGCTGACCTCGCCAGATCCTTGCGGACTTCGCTGACCTCGCCAGACCCTCGCGGACTCCCTTGGTCTCGCCTCACCAGCTCCTCGCGGCATTTCCTGATCTAGTCAGAGTTCTTAAACCTCTTGTGGGGACATCCCTAGTAGTTCCCCTGGAGACACCCCCACACAGCTCTCCATCCCGACCACCCGAGACTCCTCTATCCCGACAGAAGGATGCAAAAAAAAAAAAAAAACCTTCCCAACACGGCGTCTGGTCCCGACACAAGA
This sequence comes from Fragaria x ananassa, assembly GCA_034370585.1. Lineage (NCBI taxonomy): Eukaryota > Viridiplantae > Streptophyta > Magnoliopsida > Rosales > Rosaceae > Fragaria > Fragaria x ananassa. Next base: position 3,199,337 of record CP139764.1, on the reverse strand, counting down.
TATAGTCCCGACCAAGGATCCCGTGACAAGAAATAAGTGGCTCCACCCAGAGCTCCGGGAGCCCTTCCCACATGGCCCCCCGAGTTCCCGAGGCCCCCCATCCCTTGCTTACCATGCTCTCGGAACGTGCCAGCACAAGTGACCCGCTTCACACCCCTCTCCCGGGGGGCCCCCTCCCGGGTCTCAATGCCTCTCCCAAGACTGAGTTACACACATCTGCCTTTCTCTCTTCCTCCCTCTCGGGACAATCCATTTCTCACCACGGACACCGCTTATCACGCCAGTCTCCGCGGACTCCTCTTGTCTCGCCATTCCTCGCGGACTCCACTGGTCTCGCCAGAGTCCCCGCGCAACTCCAAGTTTTCTACAATGACTATAGCTGCTCTACACGGCTCTAGATAAGTCTTACTTCACACTATCCAATTAAGTTGTTATCATACAAATAGCATGCCACATGCATCATAATATATTCTCATGTACATGCGAAACACATACTTGTAAACCATGTGCAAACCACATACACTTGCTTCACATGATTACAAACCAAACATTGTTGTACATCTATATATATCAATCTCAAGCTACACACACAGCATGTGTAAACAGCCATCATTCAAACATGCATTTTCTAGCTACACACGCCACTAGCGCGACCCGTCCCGCCACCCCTTAACCCTAGCCAGCCCGACAACAAAACTCTTACCTTGGGTTTTCTACCAAAATCACAAACATATGAACCGTCCCATTCACCCCAAATAAATCCAAAGACAAAGAAAGCCACCAATTCATACCGTGAAACAGTGGATCCGCGTAGTGGCAATGAAGCTGGTTGCAAACAGCCAAGCGCTCACGCCCACTCGATCGAGGGTGAAGTTGGACGCTTCCTAATCTGAGGTTTGTAGAACCACCGAAACCCTAAAACACAAATTACGGCTCACCCAATTATCAGTTTCAAAACAGCGACAGTCTCGCCAACCAAGCGCGGACTGACTCGCACGGGCAGCGGCCTGCAACGCTCAATAGCGAGTCTCCCCAACCAAGCGCGGACTGACTCGCCACGCAGCGGCCGCAACGCTCAATAGCGACAGTCGCCAGCCAAGCGCGAACTGACTCGCCACATAGCGACAATCTCGCCAACCAAGCGCGGACTGACTCGCCAGGGCAGCGACCCGCAACGCTCAATAGCGAGTCTCCCCAACCAAGCGCGGACTGACTCGCCACGCAGCGGCCGCAATGCTCAATAGCGACAGTCGCCAGCCAAGCGCGAACTGACTCGCCACATAGCGACAGTCTCGCCAACCAAGCGCGGACTGACTTGCCAGGGCAGCGGCCCGCAACGCTCAATAGCGAGTCTCCCCAACCAAGCGTGGACTGACTCACCACGCAGCGGCCGCAACGCTCAATAACGATAGTCGCCAGCCAAGCGCGAACTGACTCGCCACATAGCGACAGTCTCGCCAACCAAGCGCGGACTGACTCGCCAGGGCAACGGCCCGCAACGCTCAATAGCGAGTCTCCCCAACCAAGCACGGACTGACTCACCACGCAGCGGCCGCAACGCTCAATAGCGACAGTCGCCAGCCGCCTTTAGCGTGTTTCCTCGTCAACTAGCGCGAACTGCGTCGCCCCGTAGCGGCACGCAACGCCTTTAGCGCGTTTCCTCGTCAACTAGCGCGAACTCTCTTGCCCCGTAGCGGCCCGCAACGCCACTTGCGCGGTTCGCCAATTAGCACGAACAATGTCGCCCCATAGCGACCGGCCACGCCATTAGCGCGGTTCATCTCGTCAACTTAACTCGATTCTTCACCCCCGTCACATCGCGACCCTCGCGTAGGGACAGGGGGACTCGGCACCATGCCTCCAGCGCCCGGGTAATTGTGCCACGCCATATCACATGCTCTCGATACACTTTGGCACCACCCGCCTCCCATCGGCATCTTGGCTACGCCCCCTAGCGAGCTCTTCGACAGCTCTACACAAGCCCTATCGGCAACATCATTATGCCCTAGCGACACCCATCGTCATGCCTCAGCGGCACTCCTCGCCACTCCTCGATGGCACACTTGCCTCGATGGCGAAATGGTGAACTACGTCTGGTTTGATCCCATAAACGGGTACGTAGGCACTCTAGCACTCACCTAGAGGCAACCACAAAATATGCCACCACAATCTCCCCCTCGAACGTATACGGGAATAACTCAGCTAGCTCGAGCATATAGCTGGTACATATCAAAGGCTACTAAAACGCCAAGGCATACCAACATGCCGGTACCCGTGACCCTCGCGAGATGCTCGCCAGCGGTACCTCAACTTCGACCCCCGATCGCCCTGCCATCTTCAAACAATACATGGGAGCAACAACCCGATGTCTCAATCATATATAGCGATACACGGCATACCCCACTCGGAGGGAGCCGGTCCATCCCCTCCCTTGCATGGGGACTGGTTATGTCGCCACTAGTAAGAGACTCGTACTCCCGATATTGTATCAGATAAAGTCCCCACCCAAGAGAGTCTCTTGATCGCGGACTTAGGGACTTGTTAGTACATAGTACAACATCAGTCATACTCGCCTAAGAAGACGCGTGCCACCACATAAAACGGGCTTGGGCCTTAGCTGAGCCCAAAAAACCTACACTATCTCTTGAGGGCATAATAGTAATACACCCTCTAAGCAAGGACAAAGTGGTATTTTTAGGGTACATCCACCATACCCCTATAAATACCACTCTTCCCCCTCATTCTCTCACTCTCCATCTTCACTCCCTTATCACCTGCATCTGCTCACTGACTTAGGCATTGGAGGGTCGAAGGCCGGAGCACCCGGTCTTCCCTCTGACGCTGTTCTCTCCTTGATTGACAGGTTATGGGAGCTTGAAGATAACATCTGCATCTGGGTGATCCCCCCTCTCAGAGATCATGCCAGAACAAATTTCAACATGCTCAAGACGACACACTAAGTAAAGTAGTAGTTTTTTTGTGTATTGTTCCATACTTTTGTACATGAGTGCTTAATCACGTTTGATCAATTTCAGAAATCATTTATGTTATGTTGATGTTATGATCAATGTATTTAAAAAATTGTTGCATAGTATTATGATCTGTCAAGATTTTTAAATAACGTTTCAATTCTAAAAAATGAGCTTACAAGCTTCTTTGGATTACTAATCATATAGCCTAAATTTAAGTAGCAAGTTGTACACACACTACGGATTGTTCCAGTGAACGATCGTTACAGAAACTATGGAAACAATTGCATGCTTCGAATTCATTGCACCTCTCTTTGTCCATAACCAAAGGGTGTCTTTAGGTGATCATGAGTCGACATTAGAAAGTTTAAAGCAAACTTTTTCAATATGCCTATCCATTTAAGGAAAGTTTTCTCTAAACGAGCAAAACGTAGGCTCTCAAAACTCGAGTTGGTATCATACCATGTTGCTATCAATGGCAAAACAAAATCTGCTTTCAAATAAATTAAGGCTTCACCTGTAGAAGGTAATATGATTTCTATTTGTCTTTGTAATCAAACTATTCCATCAAATATGATTATTATTAAAAGAACACCAATATAATTGTCACGAGCACTTTACATCACGTTATATAAGTGAAGTTTAATCCCAAAAAAGAATATGTATAAGGTCATTAATACTGAATTTACTCACGATATGTTGTAACAAGCTATTAAATGAACTTTTAAGTGATCATGGAAAATTTAATATTTGACGTAATGTACAATGTTGAAGACAAAGATCGACGATAAAGAAAATAACAATCACGTCTAAATTAAGTAAGATTTAACAATTTATCGAATTCAAAACTTTTATTAATTGACAAAATCAAATTAGATCATCAATTACACGATGGATGAGCATCATATACACTGATTAATTTTATCCAATACATTAATGAAAAGTTCACCCATACATCGTAAATATTGAATTGGGGATCCAAGAGACGTGATGGTCGAGTAAATGTTGATGTGTGCCTTATTAAAAAAAATTATCCCCTTTTAGCAATCCCCTAATCCAGAATTTGTCAAAATTCACCTTCATAATCCAACATCATAAACAATTAATCACTGTAAGATTCCCAAGATGCTATAATATGCAGATTGTGCAGTACCACGTATCTTACCATATAGGTCCAAGCATATAATGTGGATAAGAATTCAACAAAAAATAAGCAACATTTGTTTAATTTGCAAAATCTTAATCCAAACAAAACAAAGCAGGATTATCAATTTAAATAGCCCCCACTTAAATCCACCACCATCATAACCCCAAACCCAAAAACTCCCTCTTTCTCAATCAATCATTCTCCCCTCCCTTTTTTTAGTTTTTATTCTCTCTCTGCTCTGTCCAATCATCTCCACTCTCTCTCTCTCTCTCTAAAGCTCCAAATTGGTTTCTAGAGAGAGAAAGTGTCAGGAGTTGCATGCAAGCCCTGCTTCTTCTTCCATCTCTGTCAATCTGTCTGTGATCGTCTGACACTGTGAACAAGCTCTGAGGTAATCAACCCCCCCCCCCCCCCCCCCCCCAGTTCTTAAATTTGTAGTCTTTTTTTGCAAGTTTGATCAAATGGGTATTCAGAGTTGAGTTGTGTGAGTTGAGTTGAGTCTTTGATTTGGTTGATTGCATATAAAGGTTTGAGCTTTTGTAAGTTTGATCAAATGGGTTGTTGAAGGTGATTGTGATGCTGCTCGTTTTGTTTGCTATTTTGTTTATGTTGAGTATTTGATTTGCTTGAGGTTGTGTAAATTTGGAAAATTGAATTGAAAAGTTTCCAGCTTTTTTGTCCCAAGTGGTTTCATTTTGTATGCTTCCTTGACAAAGAACTAACGGCTCTAATCACTAATATGCGTCTATGAAATTTTTCTTCTTTCCTTTTGACTCTGTTTTGATGCACTAAATGCTAATATGGTTTTTATTTTTATTGTTGACCCATGGAAAGGTGTGATTACCATCTGTGAGTTTATGCTGGTTGTGTAGCTCATGGCTGTAAATTGTTCCAAATATATTGAGAATGGACAGGGTACCTTCTTAGCAATTTGCTGTAAATTTCATATGCAATGCATTTTAATGTCGAGATCGCTCAGGTCTCAATAATAAGATTTTCTTTGTTGTTTAAGTCATAAGATCTAAGAATTTGGTTTCTTTGACCGGGTGCTTGCTTCTACTTGTGTCGTTTCTGGTGCCAAGTTTATACCTTTTCTGTAAGTAGCTTATAATAAAGGTTTGATTCTGTTTGATTCTTTGCGGTTTTGTACCCTTAGAACGCTCACTATGTAGCTTAAAATAAGGGTTCTACATTTATGCTTCATGTCAACATTCTATTTCTCAGCTGGATTTGGTTTGAAGCAGCTAATGAGCTTTTGTTTATGCAACATGTCTTCTCATTATTCAGAAGCATCTGTCTACTCCCTTGTCTCTTTAGTGATGATACACACAAACACAGACACACACATGCACACAGGGTGTATATCTATAACTTTCTGTGTATAAGTCTCTGATATTCTAGTACTCTATTGCCATTTTTCTATTTCTCTTCTACTTATGTTGCCATAACTTATTTACCCTCATGTGGTGTTTCACTGCAGGTAGAGACTGGATGCAATGAGTCAGCCTTGGAACTTTTCATCTTCTGGTAACTCCCAATATTCTGTATCATATTCCCAACAGACTATGTTGTGTTTGTTTTCTGATTGACATGTCTATATTGTCTTTGTAGGTTCTACTAAAACTCAGCTGGTGGGTGGAGGAGCATGGGGGATTTTATCTGGATCAGCCCACCATGCCTCAAGTGATGCTACCCTTTTCTCTAGCTCATTACCTGTACTTCCACATCCAAAGTGTATGTCTGAGTCATTTTGTTAAGATTTCCATCGTCAAGTTTAGTGTAAATGCTAAAAGATGTGCCATTGCAGTGAACTTGAATGATGTGGAAAATGGCCGCCAATCTATTGATGATCTCTCATCTGGCTTAAAAAAATTCCATCAAAATATGGAGGGTAATGATCCAATTGATGATATTGAAAATCATGCAATTGGTAGCTTGCTTCCTGGGGACGAGAAGGAGCTTTTAGCTGGCATAGCAGATGATCTTGACCTCAGTGGGTTGCCTGGGTCTCTGGACGATTTGGAAGATTATGATCTCTTTGGTAGTGGAGGTGGCATGGAATTGGAAAGTGATCCACAGGATAGTCTGAGAATTGGCATTTCAAGGGTAAGTTTATCTGATGGTTCTATGGGGAATGGGATGGTTAATTCTGCCGTTTCAAATGGTGTGGGAACTGTTGCTGGAGAACATCCATATGGCGAGCATCCCTCCAGAACACTATTTGTGCGAAACATCAACAGTAGTGTCGAGGATTCAGAACTAAGAGCACTTTTTGAGGTAATTCATTTAACTGCATACTCTTATTTTTATGTTCATTTGATCTGGTATGACTTTGGTTCGCATAAGTACTGTGTAAGTCTGCTGATATGTTGCATATGCTTCCTGAATTTAACTTGACAATTTAGTGAATTATCATGGTCTTTGTTAGATCATAGAGCACCTCTTATGAAAGTTAGAGAATTTCGTACAAGCAGGGTTTGTGCAAAAATGTTTCGCACATTTACACAAAATTGTTGGTTGAAACTTGAAAGTTGAAAGTGTCTACAAAGAACTGAGAAGAACATATCCCATTTATAAATTATGCCTTGCTATAGGTATTGAAACCTCAGGTCTAAGAGTCTAGCTAATATATTTTATTTCACTGACTGAGCAGACAATTTGTTTTCTTTTCTTTAACAAATTTGATGTAATGTTACTGACTTATATATTATCTATGTTGTAGCAATATGGCGATATTAGAACTCTGTACACTGCATGTAAACACAGGGGCTTTGTGATGGTATCTTATTATGATATTCGTGCCGCTCGAACTGCTATGCGCATATTACAGAACAAGCCACTGCGACGGAGGAAACTTGATATTCATTTTTCAATACCGAAGGTCAAACAGTTTTCCGGTTCTTACTAGTAATTTCCTGACACACTTTTTATGACTTTCTAAATTGTGCATTTTCTTTGTCTCGTACTATACCAGGATAACCCATCAGAAAAGGACGTTAATCAAGGGACCTTGGTAGCTTTTAATTTGGATCCATCAGTTTCAAATGAAGACCTCCTTCAAATATTTGGGGCTTATGGTGAGGTCAAAGAGGTGATATGTTTACCTTATCGTCTTCTTTACATTTTTGTTATCAGTGATAGGAGGTAATTAACGTTATTTCTGTTTTTGTTTTACAAAGCAGATAAGGGAAACGCCGCACAAGAGACACCATAAGTTTATTGAGTACTTCGATATCAGAGCTGCAGAAGCAGCACTCAAGTCATTAAATAGGAGTGACATAGCTGGAAAACGCATAAAGTTGGAACCCAGTCGCCCTGGAGGAGCTCGTAAAAAGTGCGTATGTGTACTTAGTATATGATGAATAAAGCTATTTTTTTAATTTAATTAGTTACCACCCGAGAAATATAGGTTATTAGCTTTTCTTTAATGGGTACTGAAGCTTGTTTCTTTCTGAGAACTATTTCCAGTCATATATTTCACATAACTATTGTTTGGCACATCAATCCTATGTTTTCAAACACCACCTTATATAAAGGTTGTTTAATCTGCAGTTCTGTTTGTTTATTCTATAGTTCGTTATTTCTTGGTTTTCTAATTTGAGCTTTGGACCGCCCCTCCCCCCAAAAAATAGTTCCATCAACCCCATTTTTGTGTTTTTTTTTTCTTGTTCAGTCTTGCTTATGGATCTTGGTTTATTTGATTTCTTGGGGACTAATTTGTTTAATTGTACTCTACCCTTTTAGCTTGATGTTGCAACTGAATCAAGACCCTGAACAAGATGAATCTCGGAATTATCTACATCCCGTGGGTTCACCTGTAACCAACTCTCCACCAGGTAAAAATTTAGATGCTACGAGACTTGGACATGAATGCCTAATCAATGTATGATTTGCAAAGTGTTTTGATGTTTTACAGTTTCTTACAAAATGACTTCTTTGCAACAGGTAGCTGGGTGCAGTTCAACAGCCCCACTGAACATAGTCATATGTACAATATTAGTAAATCCCCTGGTTTCAGGATCATGAGTCCGACAAACGGCAATTATGTGCCTGGACTAGCATCAATTCTGCATCCCCAAGTAACAAACACTCTGAAAGTGGCACCTATTGGTAGTCCAGCAAGGGGGGGTATTACAAATCATATGTTTACTAATACAAACTCAGCACATGGATCTGCATTTCAACAGTCACATTCATTTCCGGAGCCAAACTTAAGCAATTTCCATGGAACATTGCACTCCTCTGGACCTTCAACTTCAAGTGGATCATCAGCTGTAGAAACATTATCAGGTCCACAATTTCTTTGGGGAAGTCCAACTCTTGAAAAAACAAATTCTTCTGTCTGGCCTCAGAAAGCAGTGGGACATCAACTTGCATCGAATGGCAAGGGTCATAATCATCCATTCTCAAGTCCTCATAGCTCTTTCCTCAGCTCCTCCCCTCACCATCATCATGTTGGATCCGCTCCATCTGGCATTCCATTTGACAGGCACCTCAGTTATGTCCCAGAGTCACCGGAAACTTCATTTTTGAGTCCTGCCTCCTATGGAAGCATGGGAATAGGCCCCAATGGTGTGAATTTGAGAATTAATAGGGGCACTCATACTGCTACAAATGTTGGCTTTTCAATACCCGGAAGTGTGCCTGAAAGTAGTTCCTCCAGTTTCAAAATGATGTCCTCACCAAAGCTTAGTCCCGTGTTTTTAGGTAATGGGCCATACATGGGACTGCCTCCTACAAGCATTGATGGTTTCACTGAGCGTGGGAGGAGCAGACGAGTTGAGAATAATGGGAACCAAATTGATAGCAGGAAACACTTTCAACTTGATTTGGATAAGATTATCAGCGGGGACGATAGTAGAACAACATTAATGATAAAAAATATCCCAAATAAGTAAAGACTCTTTTGATAATCCTCTCATATATCTAAATTTCTTAAGGCCGATTTTTATGATTTTCGTACTCTGTTGCTCTGTAGGTACACCTCAAAGATGCTACTTGCTGTAATAGATGAAAATCACAAGGGTACCTATGATTTTCTCTATCTTCCAATTGACTTTAAGGTAACATTTGGTTACTTCAAGGGCAGGCTTTACATTTTTCTTCAATTCGTTATTTAAACTTCAGTTTCCCTTATACCGCCTCGATTCATTCCTGTTATGCAGAATAAGTGCAACGTGGGCTATGCATTTATCAATATGCTGTCTCCCTCACACATCATCCCATTTTATGAGGTACTTAGCTGAGCCACTGATGTGTACCAGTATGTTGCACACAAGAAACAGTCCTTATCAATGTACACCAATCTCATTATAATGCAGGCATTCAATGGAAAGAAATGGGAGAAGTTTAATAGTGAAAAAGTTGCTTTGTTGGCTTATGGGCGAATCCAAGGGAAGGCAGCTCTTGTGACCCACTTTCAAAATTCAAGCCTAATGAATGAAGACAAACGTTGTCGCCCGATTCTCTTTATCTCAGAGAGTTCAGAGGCTGGAGATCAGGTAACATGATAAAGCACTGGCCTTTTGGAACTTCTAACGGTCATCATGTTTACTAGTTTCTTTATTTGGAAATAGCTTCTTGAACTAGTTAAACATAGAGGTACTGTACTAGTGGATACATTACAATACACGCATGCTTGATATGATCTGATGCGTTTTTTTTTTTTTCGTTTTATCTTTTCATTTTATGTAGATCATCCTGGAACATCTTCCCTCCAATAATTTGAACATCCACGTTTCTCAGCCAAAGGAGTCAGACATTGGTTCATCAGCAAGCCTGGAGTGTTGCGGGTCTGATGAGAACAAGAGTTGGGTGTATTCAAAAAGAGTGCCCTCGGCCCAAGTTTGATGGGGGCTGAGACTCATATATCGTGTACAAAAGCAGGAGTCGAAGGACATAACATGAGGATTTTGTATTCTAGTTCCTTTTGGTCGTACTCTAGAAGAAACGGCAGCGTTTTGCTTCATGTGCAGTAAAGGTAGACCATATTGGCGGATCAAATTCTCCCAGCTGCCAGATGCATTTGTCATAGTTGTGCAGGTCCCTTGTTTTTGGTCATGGGGGATTGGATAATTTAGTCTGCAGATACTTTAGGTGTTTTGGGTACATGTGTTTTGAGCAATCAGGTACAGAACTGTATTGTGGGGGATAAACATGCTAATGTTTTGGCATTTGGGGTTCTTGAAATGGGAAAGCCAAATGTGTGAGATGAGAAATTTTACCAAAACTATTGTATCATCTTTATCCAAGTTAAATTATTCACAGCTGCCTTTAAATTGTGTTTGCTTCCCTGTTTTACTTTGATCGAGGGATTTCTATATCATCAGACAAAGATTTCATCTATTATTTTATACAGAAATAGTGTTGCCTGCAACTCTAATAATCACTCTAATAATGTATCCATTTATTCATTATACATTATACACGTTATATTATAGTATTATACATATAAGTTGGTACAACTACTATTTACCTCGGTACAGCTAGATGATGCGCTCCTTCCTAATACCATATCAGTAATCTTACTTGGATGAAAATTCAAGGTGATGCGCTCTTATCTTTCCTTGTTCTAAGTTCAATGTCAATGAGGAAGTAACACTTATCATGCTCTCTAACATACTGCACTCGACCATTCATTCTGCAGAGAAGTTTCCTAGACAGGTTTAGCCCAAGCCCTTCTTGTGTAGTCCATCGATTTTCATCATCAAACATATCTTCGATTAGTGCAGGGGGAAGCCCTTGACCAGAGAGAGTCATTCTACATGCACAAGAATATTGGCAGGCATAATGTCAAAGAAGTACCTCAAAAAAAAAAAAAAAAAAAAGCTTGAGCTACTTAGTAGTTGTGCATAATCATGATATGACTAAATATGGGTTGAGGTACCTGAACTGTAAACGGATAGAGCTGTTGCCGTCCTTTATTACTTTTAGACCCGGTGAAATTCTGATTTCAACCCAGCCATTTGGAGATGCATGAAGCACCACATTAAGCAAGAAATCTGACAGAACCAACTGAAGCTTGATTTGGTCGCCATGCAAATATAGAGATTTAATTTCGTTTGGAATCTCATACAAAAGCTGTACATTTCTTTGCCTCTGTGAGATCATTGACTGACTCACAGTTGCATCCAAAACACTTCCTAAGAGAAATTCTTCCATGTTCAGCACCACACTGCTGTTATAACCAAGATAACAACTCAGGCTTATTCTCACATATTCATAAGTACACCAATATCATTTATGTGTTATGTTCATGGTGTAATTATTTCAAACTATTTTGGTAAAAGCAAATCGACATTATATAATAACGAGACTGCTAACTTCAAAAGAGAATGTCTTAAAAGTAATGATACAGAGAGCTACGGATTAAGAAGACTCACCCTTGCTCTATGCTCCTTGTATCCATATTCTCAAGGATTGCCATGATTTGTCTTTCACATGCTTCACTAGTGTCAAGAAATTGCTTCTGATAACTAGAAATAATCGTATTTTCAAGGAGTTTGTGAGTAAACCTGATACCATTTAAAGGATTTTTCATCTCTTGGCGCATGTAAATCAATTCCTTAAGTTTTGAAGAAGAATTACTATCCTCTTGTCTGAGTCCTTCCATGGCCGACTGCAGGTCAGGCTGAAATATTTGCAAAAGCAACCAATTATATTCTCATTGGCATCAGTCTCTCTCACTTGCAAGGCAGAGGAGTGTGAGAGAGAGAAGTGTGTGTACCTTTTATGGTAGCTTGTGCTTGTTTTATAGGCCAAGGTTGGGCACTTTAGCCTTAGTCTCCAATGTGGGACTACTTGCTAGTCTTTGTGGTGTCTCCCTTTTTGGGGGTGTTTTGCCGCTAAAGTGATTTTGGCAAGTGGTTTGTTACCGGCCCTTCACTCCTTAGATATCCGTGAGGGGCTTATCTTGTCTGGAATGATCTTCGGTGACCGGGTAATTGCACCTTATTCTCGGCTCAGCCAAGTATTTTGGTTATGTACTAACAGTTACTATTATATTTTTAGGGTAATTTAAAAATAAAATAAAAGTTCAATATGCTGGAAATTTACAATTAAAGGTGATGACGTGTATATGCCATGTAGGACGTCACATCATTTGGTATTAAATTTTAATTGAAGTTATGGAGGAAGTAGAAGAAAGTCTTGGAGGTCTAGAGGGATGAGACTGTTGTGGTTTTCTTTAATTGTGTGTTGGATGTTTTCCGAAAACAGTGAGAGCGATATAAAGACATATTCCATATTTCCTCATAATTCCAAAGTTGTATTCTGGAACTTGTTTTTCGTGTTTTCAAAACCGTATGCACCGAACTCATATTCCACTTGTTTTTGTATTCAAAAAACAAAAAACAAAATTGTAAAACAATGCCGAACAACCCTTTAGTCTCTACATATTTTGATAAATCGTTCGAAACCTCTTTTTTTTTTAAAATTTAAAATTAAAAATTGTTTCAAGATTACAATTTGAGAAAATAAGAGATTTTATTTTGAAGAGAAGAAAAGACCGCAAATCAACGTGCTTTTTATTTTGAAATTTGAACTTCAAGAGCTGCAACAAGTCTAATTCCTTATTTGATGTAGTCATGTCTCGTGCACGAAGATTTCTCTTTACTGGGTTACAACTCTATTTTTCAAGATTCTAGAAAAAAAAAGATTGTGTTTCAAAAATAAAAAAGCGGGAAACAACTTGGTTATATTTTAAAATTTCAGACGTCGGTATGTTGATGGTTATTATTTGAAATTTGAAGAGCCAATAACCAGTCGATTACAATTTGAAGTTTTAGGAGCCAATAGCCGGTCAGTTATTACTTGAAACTTCAGGAGCTAGTAGCCGATCTCATTCCTTATTTGATGATATTGTGCTCGGTGACAGAGATTTGTCATCGGATAAATACATCTCAATTTTTATGGGTTTTTTTTATCAGTTAAACAACTCAAATTCTACAACGAGTCTTTTGTGAGTCGAACGACCTCTTGCTTATAAATGAGAGACTATGCCGCTAGACTAAATGATACTGGTAATTTTTCCGGGTTTTTAAAGAAAAAAAATGTTATATTTAAAATAAAATAAAAAGAGCGCGAATCAACATGAATACCATTTCAATTTTCCAAAAAAAGCTAATAACATGTATGATTCCTTATTTGTTAAAATCATGTCCACTGCATGAAGAACTGCCTTTAGTTTAAGAGTCTCACCTTAATTTTTTTAAGGTCTAAATTCATCTTTACATATGTCTATAAGATTTGAACTCATGACCTCAATATTAATGGATACGTTATCTTGTCAACCACGTCACATTTTACTGATAAAAAGTACAAATTTTAAAGATATTTAGTCTCTTCAACGATGTCATCATAAACAAATTAAGCCTCCTTCTTAATTTCTCTCATACATTCACTAATTAAACACTCGAGTTCTTTTTTCTTTATAATTTCATGCGGATGCCTTCAATAATCTAAATATGCATAACAAACAAGCCATTCAATCAAATGACATGATCTGAAACACAAACCAGGATGCATGTTGCCAGCCTTGATCTGGTCTATCTTTATTTTGCCCTCTTCCAAATATCTTCCTTGTGACGATGTTTTGTTGGCAGGCCTGGACCTCAGATTTCTGGGCCTGAGGCGAGTCCTAAAAATGGTGCCTCCGTCCTCCACCCGAGCTTCTCCTCAACCTTTTCTTTCCAGCTGGTCCCTGCTTTGCTCTCTCTCCTCTCGTTTCTGAGCTGCCTTCTCTCTCTGGCGGAGAGCTGTTGTTGCTGTTGGGTGGAGGATTCTAGAGAGGCGGAGATGGAGAGAGGGAGGTGGGTGTGTTTGGAAGTGGGGATGGAGATGGGGAGGAGGGAGAGGGAGTGGTGGCAAGGACTCCATTGGCTAGCTTCTCCTTAACAAAGCAGGGACACTAGCTAGCTGTTGTTTGGTCACCTGAGCGGATTTTGGTGCCCTTGGTGCCCCCAAATTTTTGGGGCCAGAGGCGGCCGCCTCGTCGGCCTCACCTCAGGTCCGGGCTGTTTGTTGGATATGATCGTTCAACTTCCTCTGTGGGAATATTAATGGAACCCATTTGTACTGTATCATCTGCAATATTTATGCTTTCTCTCCTGTGCTCTCTTTTGGTCCACATAAAAAATAGATAGCCACTCCATTCCCACTTTATGTTGTTGATAGTTGAGCCATGACCTAGGACCTAGGTGGATGGTATGAGCATCACATCTTCTCGTACTAACTATGGCTATCATCATCGTCACCGATCCAGTTGCTGTTGATGTGAGTCCTAATGGCCCTGTGTACCCCTTTCTTTCTCTCATCGGTCCCTTCTTCATTTTCCTCCGAGGAAGGACAGCGCGACCCACCCGTTACAGGACGACACGTGTTTTTTATGTTTTTTTACATCTCTTCTTCTTCCTCCTTTCCTTTTCTCCGGCGAAACCGATCCCTTCCGGCAAAAAAAATATAATATGTTCTTTTCCTATACCCATTCGCCGCCTCCATCATAAGCCTCACCGCTCCAAGCTAGATACAACTCGCTGCCATAGCCTTGCAGAAACCTGCCGCCGTCAAACCACGCCTCCACCAACCCATGCAAATCACGCCTCTATCAACTCGTGTAAAACCTGCTGCCACGAATCCTTGTCACCCGTCGTTGGCTTATTGTAGATCCAAACGAAGCTTCGCCGGAGGGAGTAGGTTTTGTCGGAGAAAAGAAAGGGAGGAAGAAGAAGAGTTGTTGGTTAAAAAAAAAAACGTGTCGTCCTGTGATTGGTGTGCTGCCCTGTCCATGTGGTACGACTATCACACGTAAGATTTTATCTAACTTTTGTTTTAACTTCACTCGTAAAGTGCTTATTGTGAAAGCTTATGAGTTTCAATCACCAGGTTTCTATCTGGTGATTCTGATGTATGAATATGATGATCAAACAGTCGGTCCAGCTAGCTTGAGTTCTACAAACCACAGCTTTTTGAATAAGCATTTCCAAACGTTATACCGTAAACCCCAAAACCCTCGAGCTGTGGGGTTTCTATCCCACATATACATATATACTTTCCGTCCATGAAATAAAGAGGGGCCCCGTTCAAGTGCATTTGGTGTTTGATAGATGCTTTCAAGCTCTAGACAGCTCAATGAAGCTGCTTTTTGGACTAACTTACCCACAACACAGCGTACACTTGTGCTTGTATATAAGAAAACGATGCAATGAGAAATATATACAGTAGCTAGAAGGAGACTGGGAGAAGAGTTGATGACTTGATTGTTACTCAAACCAGCTAAACCAAGTTAATTACCAAGAAGTTCATCTAAGAGTTGATGATGTTTGACAGTTGAATTTTGTTGTTGTTGTTGTTGATATATAAAGTTGAAAGTTGAAACTTTGAATGTATCAATCTCATGGGATCTCATCGCGATTAATTGATACAAGAAAATCTCTCTCAATCTCTCTCTCTCTCTCATCAATTGAAAGAGGGGCAGCTCCGTGCCTCCATCAATGTTAAGAAAGAAGAGGAGCATCATAAATCAAAATATGACCAAATCAATAAAAGGTAGATATACGATATACTTAGTTAGTGAAAACCTTTGAAAAGAAAAAAAAACTTTTTAAAATATTCCAGGACCTAGACTTCCATAGAAAGAAAATCAATAACCTATATTCAATTACACATTATTCTTTATAAGATTTTCATTTCTCGTCACAAATAGTTCATGTTTTCTACTTTGTTTATTCTTGATGTATTAACATATCATATGTCGGCCGACAAGTCATTGAATTCAAACAACGCTTCAGATAATTGAGCCTTTCGAAATACATAATATATCAACAATTTTTAGTGTTTTACTACTCTGATAATCTGATGGACTCACGTTCAATGTATTAATTTCGAGTCGAATAATAAATTTTATTTCAAAAAAGTAAACTAAAAAGAAAAATATCCAATCGTGTAGCACACGCGCCCAAGACGAGAGAGAGTTGAGTCTTTGCCTACACACAACACAGAGAGTCCCTCCCCCCTCTGTTGCCGCGAAGGTGCACGTGTCGACGCGTCATGGGGAGCTGGCTGCCCACCCCTTACGTGTAATTCCCCCATTGGTAGAATTCACTTACCGGAGATCCTATCACAGCCGTCCGTGTGATCCAACAGAAGCCAACATAGTACTTGTGTCTCTGACCGTTTATAGAGAGAGAAAGAAACAGTCTTTCTCACAGAAGAGAGAGAGAGTCAGCTTCTGCTGCTTATTATTGTTCCGGTATTTTTCCCTCTTTTTATTTCTACCATTTTTTTTTTTCATTTTTAGTTTGAAAGCTTGTAAATTTAGTTACAGCTTCATGCTACTGTTGCTGGGTTTGATTTTTTTTTGAGTTGGGTTCGATTAAAATTTGTAACTTTTGTCTGTAAAGTCTGTGAATTTTGGGAGTTTGACTGTGTTTACTGGCTTTGGAGCTTTGTGGAGGGTTTTTCCAGTTCAAGGTTGGGTTTTGATTGAGAATTGGGTATGTGATCTGTGCAAAGTTTCGTTTTTGTTAATGGATTTTTGTAGAGGTTTGAGAATGCTTGGGTTGTATGAGTCAGTTGGGTGGTTGACTTTGAGTTTTCTGTGTTTTACTTGCAAATTTTGGTGCTTTCATGATAGGTTTTATGTTGAAGAACCGTGATGAAAGAAAATTGAATGTTGATAGTGAATTTTGAGGTCAAAGCTCCTTTTGGATTGAAGTTTCTGTTTTGATTCCGATATGTGATGTTTTGCTTATGCATACATACATATGAAAACAGAGTGTTTGACTTGGTCATGGTGTTTGGAACAGTGGGTGCCAAAGGAGGCATCCGTCCTCTATTGTGCCGAAGGAAGGAGTGGTCTTGAGCATGGCATGACAGTTTTCAGGTTAGTAAACGGAATTTAATCAGCTATGTGTTTGTTGATTTAGTTTATTCAACCGCTTTTAGGATTCGTTTTGTTAAAGGGAAGTATTATGTTCATTGATTCGTGTTCTCATTTTGGTTTATATATGGAAAGGAGGGAACTTTCTCCATGTTCTGTCTTATAATGTTGCCAACAATACTGCCTATGGTATTCACGGATCCATATTTAAATACTTTTTCTCTCCTTGAAACAGGTGAGTTAGGGCATTTCATTGCAGTCTGGGGAAGCCCTTGAAAGATTTGTCGGTTGTCTACATCATTATTTATAAATCTTTGATTGGATACCAGACGCAGAGATATTGGGGCATCTCACTACCACACCGTATGTGCTTAATATCTGTGCTACATGGTTCTTGATGTTTCTGTAAATTGGTAAACTTTAAAAAAAAAAAAACTTATTATATGATTACTTCCTTACAGAATCAAGATTGTGGTGCTTATCACAAGTACAGATCAAATGCCATCATTAACAATGGAGGCTCAATCAAGCACAGGATGTTTAAAAGAAAAAAATGGCCTTCGTATATGTCAGAAATCACACATGATTTCTAAGCAAGCATGCTCTTATGTGAAGAGATCTGAACATACGACAGATTTCAACTCTTGTAAATGTCAGGCCGGTAAGCAACTGAACATTAAAAAAACCGGTGTTTAATCTCTCGGATGGTATTATTGTAAAGATCGGCATATTTTGCGTTCAAAAATGATTAAGCTATATTGATTAAGATAGCAAATTTGATAATAGATTGTACTGCTAGCAAATCTTGACAAAATTGAACACTTATTACCATTTATTTATTTTATTACATCTTCATTTATTATTTTTCTTAAAAGCCAAGCACGTGCATGACTCTGTTTCACTATCAACAACTATAGAGAAGAAGTAAATGATTGGGTCTCTTTTTAGTTTTTATCCTTGGATATTTCACATTTCAAGTATGTGAAATTCCTGATCTCCTCTCCTTCAGGATATGTGTGGGAGTGTATGTATTATATGTGTATAAGTCTCAGGATGAAGAGGGTTGAAATAATGTCTTATACATGTAAATAGAACACTGGTTGCACTTGTTTGTATGGTTATTAGTTGTGTTTTCTGTTGAGTACCGTGAGATCGGCAACCAAAACGAAATTCCGGACAACCAAAATTATTAGTTCCAAGTATTTTGGGGTCCCTGGTTTTCTAATTTTATAGTTTGAGAACATGCAATAGCTTCTTGGGATTCTAATTGAGCGATGCAAGTTTGAGCTGAGGACATTAATTGATGGACAATGAACTACATTTTGATTTTGAGAGCAATTCTTATTTTTCACAGTTTCTTCAAGCACACAAGTTTTCACTGGGGAAAATGGAAGTGGTGAAGCAATTCACGAGTTTGATGAAGAAGATTCTAAAATTCTGATTCAATCATGTGATTCTCCAACAAAAAGAGCGGTAAGTGTTTGATTGCCAAATGGCTTGTTGTGGTATGATTGTAGCCTTCTATTTATTTTTTTCTTTCCAGTTTGGCATTTTCAGAAGTTGTAGTGCGTTAAAATTTATGCTTGATAGGAAAGCTTGCATTATTTGCTGAGCTATGGAAATCTGTGACAAATAAATTAATGTAATATCACATAAAGTGCATGTCCATTTAACTAAGGTGGTATCATAGCAATCTAGTTTTTTTTATCGTGTAGTATATTGCTATCTCTTTTCTGTTTTTTTTTTCATGCTGTCAGCTTGTCCACTTGTATTACATCATTTCTTATAATCATCAAAAGGTGTTTCTTTTGAAAAAACTGGATGGCCATTCAACCATGATTCTTACTAAATAACAGTTATGTTTGTTTCTTGTTAAAATGGCTAAATATGTGTGCATCACGATGCTCATTTGCAGGAACCCTTCCCCGCCTGCCCATCGAACATGGAGACAATTTTTTCTCCTTCTTTCGACCCCATTGAAGTCCGTAGCGAAGCAAATAGTGAACCAAATGCTGAGAGTGATGCAGGTCAGCCTTACCTTCAATTTCATTAAATTCTCAGACACCATTATATTGTAACTTTTAACCTCCAAAACTTACCAAATTTTGGTTTTTCCAATGAAGCCACACTTATGAAACAACAATCCCTTCTAAGTTGGGTTTGTGACTTTTATTTTTGATAAAATGATCATATCTATCTGCTACAGTACTATGTCATGTCGAATCTTTATACTAATCTTATGCTACTTTTTCAGGGTTGGGAGCTGGTGACAGTGATGATAACAGAATTTCATGTGACAATCGCAATTGTGATGTTTCAGATTTCTACATTTCTGACATGATTATTTCGAGCTTACCCTTCACTGGGGATGCATTTGCTGATGATATTTGTGAAACAAATTGCTTTCCGGATTACAATTATGCTGAACCAAACATCTTGTTTGATGTTTCTGAGCAATACATCTTATTGCCTTTTCTAGAAGACACTGTCCGAAATAGTAATTCTAATAATCTTGATGATAAATTATATCAAGAAGCCGTTATGGATACAGATCGGGCTGGCTTGTATTTAGAAATTGGTCAAATGAGACCCTGCCTCCAGGATACTGTTATTAACTCGTCTGACTCAGATCAGGCAGAGTGCTTCGATCCACAGTTGTTTATGAAAAATCTACCTGAGTTATCAGATGTTGTATCGAACTTTCAGACCAATTTATTGCCTGAGGAAGCTTCAAAACGCAAGTCTGTAACTCTTGTACTTGATTTGGATGGTAAGTATTGTTATTTGCATGTTTTCCCATATGATCTTGTGTTATCTTGCATCTTATATGATATTTCACGCTCTTTATACCACTTTATCAATTCCTTTACTAGTTATGGCACCTTGGCTTGTTAACATTGTTTCCTATGTTAAAATATTTCTTGGATGAACTTATCTTGGAATTGTTTAGTTAAGATGATCGAACCCTAGCGATCTATTCTGTTGGTAGAGTTCCTGCAACTAGGAGTGCACAAATCCAGTCTTTTATTTTGATAGTCTGTTTACTGTAATTTTTTTTTTCAGAATTTAATCTGAGAAATATCTGCTGAAGTTTATGTTACTGATGTATGGTTATGCTGCCATTATGCAGAAACACTGGTTCATTCTACATTAGAACATTGTGATGATGCAGACTTCACATTTACTGTCTTTTTGAACATGAAAGAGCACATGGTATATGTTAAACGGAGGCCATACCTCCAAACGTTCTTGGAGCGAGTTGCAGAAATGTTTGAAGTTGTAGTTTTCACTGCCAGCCAAAGCATATATGCTGAGCAACTTCTTGATATATTGGATCCATATCGGAAGTTTATATCTCGCCGAGTTTATCGTGAATCATGCATTTTCACAGATGGCAGTTACACTAAAGATTTGGCAATTTTAGGGGTTGATCTTGCAAAAGTTGCCATAATTGATAATACTCCACAGGTAGATTCTCTAGCCATTTTTAATGGCTTAGCCCTTGGCTAGCCAATTCTTAGTTTTCTTTTTTTCCTTTCTGCAATTGGTGTTGCTTGTCGCATTTCCACTTTATGGACTGTTCTATTTGCACAAAACTTGCTTGTTCTAGCTCTTGCTTAAATCAGTATTATTTATGCGTTGCTAGACTTCAACTCATGGTACATATTGATAAAATATTGAAGTTTTTGCATGGGCTCATTCTCTGACGTGGACATGTCTTAATGTCTTTTCATATTTCTTTTGATCATTCCCACTTCAAACTTCTATGATTGGTCTATAAATTTCTTACTAGTAGAAAAGCATTATGCACTTTGAAAAAGTCCATATCGTAATTAAATTTTTAGACGAAAAAAAAAATACAAACATACTCTTGGTGGGGCTTAGGTTAAGGTTGTCTGAGCTTACCCTTGGCCTCCATGAGGAGAGAGTCAGAGAAAGGGAAAAAAAAGTGATTCTGCGGCAAAAGGTTAAGAAATAACGAATACTGAGTCAGCAAGGGAAAAAAATGTAATGGACCTAGTTGCTACTGGATAAACTGAAAGTTTCACTCTTATTTTTGTTTGTTTATTTCAGGTTTTCCGCTTGCAAGTCAATAATGGAATTCCCATAAAGAGTTGGTTTGATGATCCGTCCGACAGTGCATTGATTTCATTACTTCCCTTCCTAGAAACCCTGGTTAATGCTGATGATGTCCGCCCCATAATTGCCAAGAGATTCGGTAACAAGGAATAAGAGTCCCTTGTCTTTCTCATTTGCTTGAGTATAGCAGCCCCTTGTCCCTCATATATCTTAGCACCTATTGGCCTCTAATCTAGATGCTCTCCTTTCCTTTTGGACTCACAGGATAATTAGCTATACAATAAACTCTTTACTTACTTATAGTCAGTCAGCTTTTGGTTTTTGTTCTCTTACTTTTTCCTTTCAGATGACAACTCTATGGAATAGTTTGTCTAAGTTTGTTCAAAGGTAATTGTAGAGAATGTCTTTTGTATCATTATCATTCAGTTTAACTTGCTTTTATATCAGGGGTGGATACATGAGATTAGGTAGATAATATTGGCCTCTAATCTAGTTTCCATGTTCTTTGTTTTAACCTCATAAGATGATTGTATAGACAATAGAATAGTATTTTCCCTTAATGTTCAATCAGCTCTTGGTTCCTGTTACCTTATTTCTTCTTAATTTCAGCTAACAACACCATGGACGGGTTTGTCTAATTTTTGTGACAAGGTAATTGTAACATGTCTTTCATAGTTTCATCCATGTACAGCTTTAGGCTTTCTATATCAGGCGTGTGTACATGAACAACTATTAAATACTGAAATCTACTCATCGCTTCCTTTGTAGTCTCTGATAGTTAATAAATAGGAAGATTCCTTCTCTGTTATAGCAGACTCACAAAAGAAAATGATCATTAAAGCTTAGTGAAGTTGAAAGCAGAAATCCACATAGCATTCTTTACTCATATGAGCTATATCATGCTGCATAGATGCTTATTAGAAGGGAAATCGATGTATGATGAACAGCTTTACCTTTTTTATATAATTTTGTCCTTTTAGGGGGAAGTGAAAATTTCAAACATAGACATGGAACTGATGGAAGTAATAATGACCATAACTTGGAGTCTTCTATAGTATATATTATATAAAAAAAGATTATCACAAACAAAAAAGATTACTGAAGAAAAACAACTGGAACTTCTATACTATTGAATTGCATTGGTTACTTTGTGACTTGAGAGCAAATCTTGCCTTTATGTATTGATATTATAAATTATGCTAACTGAAGCCCAGAACTTGTCTGTTGTTCTATAAAGTGCTCCTACTTCTGGCTAAGAACAAGAAACAGGAAAGACCAGAAAGAGAAGGACAACTTTGCACAATGTCCATATGTCTGGGATCATAGTTACAAAAGGATTTTCTCCCCTTGTTTCTGGCTATATATTGTTGTACATATTAGTTCTAGTAGCATATATGTGTTCCTCAAGAGTTTATAACTGACTCACATTTGTTTATAGGTCTGTGTTCTTCTGATTTCTTGCATTAAGAATCAGGAGTCCTCTTCAATTGAGCTATTTTAGTAAAACAAAGAAATGATCATATATGATTTTGATAAGTTCAGGCTGGTTAAGTTAGTTCATGCTCTTCAATTATGTGCTTAAATGACTGATCTAACTTACAAGTTAAAATATTCATGATGATTCTTGTGCCAGTTCATGATGACCTGGCATTGGATTAGCAGACTAAGCTACATCCTGATTAGGTATCCCCATTGATCTTATCTGATAGGGTAGTGCAGATTGTACAGAGAGAAGGGTTTAACTAACTGATATTGTTGGAAGAAAAGATGTGTTGTGAAATTAACTGACCATGACTGCTCTACATGATCTTCTAATTTAACACATTTTTATACTTTTACAATTTTGCATGCCTTGTCTGCAGGTCATGCGGAGACCACTAACATGTTCTGCTAATGTAAAGATAGTAAGTACGTTTAGTTATATTCTTTCCTTCTTTAGAAATCTGTAGAGATATGTATATATAATGAGCATAGATTTTTTTTTTCTTTTCCTACTGTCCCTGCACTCAGTGGATTTGTAGTGACATTTGAATCAAGGTGGTTATGTAGCAATAGAAATCATGTCCTTACCGTAATTCACTTTTTCTCTTCTTTACTTTGTTATCCTTGTCATTTGCTCCTTTGCCAATGGCTATGATAATCTGAATTTTAACATCTGTAAATCCAGCTGGTAGTTGTTTTCTACCATTTAATAGCGTACTAATCTTGAGTTGAATGATTTCTGGGCTTTGCTGTTGCCTTAATGTCTTGCTGCAAGTTTTGAATACTAAATACTTCCGCCATCTTTCATGACTATCGAGATTGGCATTGTCTGAGCCATCAAATAGAAGTGGCATACATGTGTAAAATTGGTGTGTAATGCTTCTATCCGACTTTTGCCCACGGAAAGGTTTAAGAACTTGATGCTAAGTTTGATCAGTGTTTAGTGTTTCAATACTGAACAGTGTTTCTGAGGTCCCTCTTTTGATGAATGGTGTTTGTTATGACAATAGAGATCATAGTCAGCTTACGTAAAAACTATTCCTTAACCAGCGTAACCTCAATTTTGGAGGTCCAATATGGGTTCCTATGTCTCATTTCGGGCGCGGTTACAGATAAGAACAGAATGGAAACTGAGATTCCCTCCTTTTTATTTAACTGAGATTCAGCTCTGATGGAGTCGGTAGAAACTGAGATTCATCGTCCAATGTAGTTCCTATGTCTCACTTTAGGCGCAGAGAAGAACTAGCTGTCTGAAAAATTGATAGTAGTTTTAGGGCTCAAAATGTGAATCACTGAATTTGGGTGATGGATTCTTAAAAAAAAAACTGTGGTAAATGCAATGGGTAAGTAAGTGATCGTTTACTTCTCTCATTGAATCAGTGATTATATGGAGACTACCAAACCCCTCCGTGATGTTCTAATAACCTCAAAAAAGTGAACAAACATACATGCTTCCTATCACATAAATAGCTTTATAAGAAATCAGTTGCAGCAAAGAGAATAATACAAATACAAGAAGCTCAGCAAAATAGTCAAATACAGTAGCAAACGTGGGAAACCTCAGTAATATTATATTTCTGCAAATATATAGCTCCAAACATGAGCTCTATGGAGAGTTCTGATATAGTCCCTGAAAAAGTTTGCCTGTGATGATGAATTAGTGTTTGTATGTTTATTGGGATGATGAATTAGTAAGAGCAGCTGGTAGCTGTAAGTTGATGAAGAGAGGAACTGAAGCTGGGATTCCTGGGAACACCACAATGGTACAAGCTCCCCATCATCACAAAAAGAAAAACATACTCTCATGATCCCAGTGAATCATTAATCAGCACAGTGAGTTAATGGAGCCATGCCTTCTGAAGAAGATGAGATAATGGAAATTGATAGGCTTGGGGCTTAGGGTTTAGGTGAATTGAGGGGCCTGTGGGAGTAGCAAAGGGTCTATGATTTATATTTACGTACAAAGTGGACAAAGTTCTAGAGTGGTGTCGTATCTTTTGTCTGAAGATGGTTGGTGGGCGGTGATCACTAAAATTCTGGAAAAATAAAGCCTATATTGTCAAATCCTAGTGTAACTTTAGTTGCTTTTGCTAGGCTATAGCATTAGCTGAGATAATCAACTCAACATCCATGCCATGATCAAATTTCAAATCCTGTTATGTATTCTGTTAATGATTCCTAACTAATTAATGTTCATCAAATCCAGAAGAAACTGCTGGAAATTAACCTCAATGTATGAACGCCGATGTGCGTGCATATATGTCCTTGATAAAAATAACTACAAAACCTAGGAATTAGATCGATCACGAGGCTTCAGTGCATGCATTAGTGTAGTTTCATCTGCTGTTTTTATTTAAATATGAATCATATACCTATTAGATCTGTAGCAAAGCTCTGCTTACTGAGGCTTCCTGAACCCAGGAGTAGTCCAGTGACTAGTATTACCGCATATTCTTTTCTGAAGGGATGAATAAACTTATATAAGTTGTCTGTAGACGGATGTAAATCAAATAAGATGACGTTCTCTGTAAATGCGATTTAGATCGATCTCTTTTATCATTATATGAACTTTTCCCTTAAACAAGGGGAATATATGTGATCTGATTGGCCTAATCCATAATTAAAAACCTGAAAAACCTGTACGTTTAGCATGCATCAAACTCGATCAGTGTTTAAAGATGGGAAACAAGGGTGGGTTTTAATTTGTCGGAATAAACATGGCACCCATTTGTTTAGCATGTTGTTCATTTGTTAGCTTGAAAACTCTGATTACTAGTACTAATCAGTTAATTAAACCCATGTTTAAACGTACAACTAGAAAGCTTAGCATATATACAAAGGAACCATTCCAAATCCAAACCACGCGCATGTCATGTCAGCTACAAGAATCTCTCTCTCTCTCTCTCTCTCTCTCTCTCTCTCTCTCTCTCTCTCTCTCCAGCGATCACTTGATTGGTTTTTCATCCTCATCCTTACTCTTCTGCTCTTCAGTACTGTACTATAAAGCTTTGGCAATCGTCGCCAAGCAAAGCACACGAAACCATGTCGCACGTCACCTCTCTGTTGGCCAAGACCAGATAGCAACAAAACCCTGCATGCATGAACAGTAAAAAACACAGAAACCCAACCCCATCGATGACCTTCCTGATTCATCCATCCCTGCTCCTCTCCAACAACTCCCTTAATTTCCCATGGGGTCCGAACACCTCCGAGAGAAAATCCCAACACGTGTCCAGCACAATATAGTAGCACACTCCAATCAAACTTAGGGTGGGTAAGTGAAGTGACTCATACTGCGTTCTGGGTAAGTTTTGACCCCAACAGAAACAAATTAAGAACCCTAAATGAACTGCACTGTGATCGACTTCTGAGATAAAGAACCTTTCAGGTTAATTAATTAATTTAAGGCAACCATCGCTGTTCATACGGTTAATTTCCAACAGCATGCAGAAGTGGTGTCGCCCTGCCATTGGCTCCAGCCGATCGAGGTAATACCAACGACCGGAACATCGTCTTCTTCGATCACCAACGAGGAACATTGTGGTTCTTCTTCTTCGAGCTAACACCGCAGTGAGAGTGAGAGTGATGATTTTTTTTTTTCGATGAAAGAGTGAGAGTGATGATGCAAAAATACAAAACTACTTATGTTCGACACCACTTAGGGTTAGTTTGATATTGTTGTGTCTTTAAAAGAAAAATACTGTTGTTGTATTACGAAAATAATCATTATGAATTAAAATAATTTTGTGTTTGGTAAATATATTAGTTTTAAAAGTGTTGCTAAGATAAAATTTAATAATTTCTAGTATTTTTAGTAACAGCTGTTTTTAAAAGTAACATTCAAGTTGTTTAAAAAGCTGCTGCTAGTGACCTGTAATTTTTTAAAAAAAAACTGTTTTTTTTTCATTTACCAAACACTATAAAATCTAAAAGTTCGGATAGAAGCTGATTTTTTAAAAAGCAAAGCTGTACCAAACGAAGCCTAAATATGGTCATGTTCTTATATGATTGTTTTGTACGTTTAATGATGAATTTATAGGAGATTTTGAGATACTCCAATTATCACTGATGTAAGATCGAGTGTATGTGTGTGTGTATATGTGTGTGTGTATATATATATATATATATATATATATATATATATATGTGCATGCATCTCGGCTTAAGATTTTGTAAACGTATTATGGACTTAATTTCAGTGAATATTGTACAATGTATTATCACGAAACAACATGTATATCAAACAATTAATCAAGAAGGCTTCCTTTTGGTGGTAGCTAGGACACTCATGCTAGGACCTGTATTATCCTGACAGTTTGCTTTGAGCTCTCTCCCATGGATTCCAGCTAAACAGATAAACTTTTCGAGGACGGATATAATAGTGGCCTGGATCAGTGATAGGTCAATTCTCTCGTACTAGATACACACTACTACAAAAAAACTCTTAGTTGACGAAATTTTTTCGTCACCTCAGAGCTTTTGTCGTTATGTAAACACTTAGCTGACGAAAATTTCGTCACCTCAGAGTCGTCATCTAAGACCGGTGATTAGAGTACTTAGGTGACGAAAATATTATTTTCGTCATCTTAGTCGTTACTAAGATGACGAACCCATTTTCGTCACCCTTCTATTGAGCTGACGAAAATTTGTTCGTCACTCCTAAAGTCAGGTGATGAAAATATTTTCGTCACCCCTCTACTTAGCTAAACTTTCGTCACCCATTTTGCTCGGGGTAAGGCCACGGAAGTGTAGCTTTCGTCACCTTAGTGGTATTTATTTTTATTAAATTTATGTAGTAAAAATCACATTTAATATTAACAAAAAAAAGAAAAAAAAACATGGACAAAGCATCTGGACAATAACAAAAATTATATATATATATATAATCAGTTTATATACAAACTCATCAAGAGTAGTACTTGATCATACAAAATATATACTGGAAAATGAACTAGCTAATGACTATGAAGTGTCAATTGAATCAATGCCTCCGTCATCATCATGCTCCTGCAGTGGGACTGCCGGCTGGCATACGCCGAATTTGGTGAAGAGAAACTACTCACATTGTTGAAGACGTGCCATGATTCGTTTGTTCTCTTCCTTGGCTTTCCGGGCTTCCTCATTGGCTTTCCGGGCTTCCTCCTTGGCCTTTCGGGCTTCCTCCAGGGCAGTGTCAACAAGTGCAGCTCGTTGGAAACGTGAAGTGCAGCTCCTATCGGGCCCTTGACTCAAACCATAACTGCCTACTAGTCCCATACCCCGGATCTCGTTCATGTTTCTATGTCCAAATGCTTTTTCAAACACAATCGCTTGAGTTTGTTGGTCAAAATGAAGATCAATATATTCTTCCGGAATGACAGGGTGTTCCTTCCTCACATTTTCACGGATCTTATGAACCTTCTCCATCAGTTTAGCCTAACAAAAGAAGTATATGTTTTACAAAAACAATTAATATGGAGAATAGAGTTTTGAGGGCAGTAATATCTATATTGTTGAAAGTCATTAATCATAGGCTCTTATCTAGCATTATTAACCCATCTATAATGAATTTTATATTCATTAATAATAGGCTCTCATCTAGCATTATTACCCCATCTATAATGAATTTTATATTCATTAATCATAGGCTCTCATCTCATCTAGTAGGAAGTAATGCAAGTTAACTAATGAGTATCATGCAAAAAAAAAACAATAAGTAATTCAAAGGCAGGAAGTAATGCAGTAAGCAGGAAGTAATATAAAGGCAGGATGTACATGTCTTACTTCATTTTCAGCTGTTTTCTGGTTGTGAGCTGAGTCATACGCCTGTGAGTAACTTTTAATAAAATAGAGATGTTCACCCTTGTCCTTCAATTCTTTAGCATTGTAGATGAAAGACCTTGCCCCGGTGTGGTGGTGCAATGTCTTCTTGTCCCGGTTACTCTTGTTTGCAGCCGATCTTCTCTGTAATTTCATCATATTAACACTTTGGTTAGTAACATCAAACTTAATCATCAATAATTGGTGACATATATATATATATAAGCAGTCTGCAAAACTCCCAGAAAAAAATAAGAACAAGAAATCATCACACGTTACTTTAATTTTTCGTCCAATCCTCTTGACTATCTCCTCCGCTTTTAAGCTTTTTACCACTCCTGTCTTGGTTTTAGGGGGAGGTGCTGCGAACAAATAGAAATTTAGTTATTCAAGTCAATGTAAATGATCGCATATGCATGCAATACTATATATATATATATATATATATATATATATATATATATATATATATATATATATTTTTTGAAAAATAGAGTGAACTGAACTCAACAATAACATTACTTCATTTAGAAACTAAACAGCATGAGAGGCTAGTTTGATAATTAAGGTATGTAAGTATGAACCAAATAAATGACATACTTGTTGCATAACTTAACAAGACTACCAAGAGAGGAACACTATAATCTATTTGATCTAACTCGATAAAGCTGAGACACGTATGTATACATCGACCATAATCAATACAATAAAACTGTTCGATCAATAACTCAATCAAACAAATAAAAATCAAGTATGAATCACTGAAATTTGGAACACATTTACTTGCACCCAATAATGTACCTGAGACCAGGAAACGTATTCAACAAGATTCTTTGTTCAACAAACCAATTGAACCAGATAATGATACTGAGACCATGGTAGTCCAATGACTCTTAGTACAATACACCAAGCAAACAAGTATACCATACTTCGAGTTTCAGTTAAGCTCCTGAGTCACCATTGCTGGTTCAACAATTAAATGTAATTAATCAAACAATGACCCAATAGATCAATCAGCATCAAAATTCTTGTGCAATTTACAGATCAAACAACATACAACCAAAGGGCAACAAATGAATATTTACAGAAAATAAAGAACACTACCAGCCTGATAATATATCAAATCTTTGAAGCCCTAAAACTAATCAAACAAACACAGAAGTCAGAGAAAACGATTCTTTACCAATCCCAATAACATTTCCAAAAGAAATCAAACCCTTTTCTTCAGCGATAACAAACAAGTCACTCATCCTGATTACTAGCTCAATCCCACAGAGCAAAGCATTGTCCTCAAAATAGCAAAACATAAGCAGAGCACCAATCAAAGTAAGAACAAACAAAAGAAAACCCCGAAAACTCGCCAACAGAGAGTATGATCCCATTAAGCTAAGATTCGGTACGACTCAAGGGAAAGTATTCGATTAAACCAATAATACTCAGAAACCAACCACTGTTTTCATCATCATCAACTACAAGAAACCAAAAACCAATATTCGTACTAGCATTCATTCCAAACCAATATCAGGAAATAGAAACCACTGTTTCCATCATCACTAATGGTAAATTACGGGTGAGGAAAATTAAGAGGCAGATGAGTACGAGTGAGAGTGTCTTACCATTTTCAAGACGCGGTTTACATCAAACGCTGATCTTACCAGATGACTGGCCAGTCCGATGATCATCTGAGGAAGGTTCGTCGACATCAGGCAGTGGTGGATGGAGAGGAGGTGCCAAACTTGACAGAGGCGCCATAGGCCGTGAGGGGACCTCTGTAGGGCGTCGATATTGCTGGGCTACCTCCTGCAACAGTCGCTGAGACTGTTCCGCCTATCTCTTCCTCTTCCCACTAGTCAGCGGCATCGAATCGGAGGAGGAGACGACGATGTGGTGGAGGAGACGGCTTGGAATTGGAGGAGGAGACGGCAATGTGGTGGAGGAGACGGCTTCGAATCGGAGGAGGAGATGGTGATGTGGAGGAGGAGGAGACGGCGATGTGGAGGAGGAGACGTCGTGGTTAGAGGAGTATAGGACTCGGGCTGTCTAACAGTGGGTCTGAGAGTGGGTTTACGAAATTTGGCCCAAAAAATTGGCGGAAGTCTCCACCCGCCAAATATTAAGTAGAAGTTAGGTGACAAATACATAATTTTCGTCATCTCAGTAAACCAAGCAAGTAGTTAGGTGACGAATACATGAACTTTCGTCGTCTAAGTGAATTTCCAAATTTGTTGATAATTACAAATGTTATTAAGAAAATTTTGAAAATAATTATTGACCACTAAAAAGAAATAGTTTTGATAATACAAATGTCATTAAAGAAATTCGAGATTGTCTGAGAAATTTAATTAAAATATTACACACTCATATACAATCTATATGATATTAAAAAAAAACCACTCATTTAAAGAAATTGATAGTTTGAATTCAACTAGAAAATTTTCATAAATCAAACGTCATTGACATCATAATCCTCATCCTCCGTATCATCGTTCTCTTCGTCTTCCTCTTCATCCTCCTCATAATGCGGCTCTTCATCTTCGATCTCATCTTC
This sequence comes from Fragaria x ananassa, assembly GCA_034370585.1. Classification (NCBI taxonomy): domain Eukaryota; kingdom Viridiplantae; phylum Streptophyta; class Magnoliopsida; order Rosales; family Rosaceae; genus Fragaria; species Fragaria x ananassa. The sequence continues at coordinate 3,168,435 of CP139764.1, read as the reverse complement.
ATCCTCCTCATTGTCAATATGTGGGACTTGAGATCCAGGAATTGAAATGAACGCTAATCTTACGTAGTGGGGGTCATTGTTGATGCGAATAGTCTGTGTATCTGGAATATAACTGCTTAACTCTTCTTGATATGGTTATGGCGCCTCTTCTTCATCACATGCTCCTTCTGCATCCCCTTCAAGCGTAGAAGTGAGGGCGTATGTTCATGAGTTGAAGATCTTTGCGCGCCTTCACAATGTACTTAGTCTTATCTTTAAACCCAAAACTGTTCCCACAATACTGTCACAAACATTCTTCTCGATATGCATGACATCAAGGCAGTGCCTTATTCTCAATTTCTTCCAATAAGGTAATTCAAAAAATATACTCTTGTGCGTTCAGTTCTCCAATCTAGAAGGACGTTTTGGATTCCAAGCTAACACATCAGGATCACTGCTAAGATGTCCGAAATCAAAGAGTTCAACATGTCCAAAATCCACTCGCCAGACTGCTCTTGGGTAAACCAAACTCTTGCTTCCCATCGAATGAAGCTGCATCAAATCGCCATGGATGATCTTCCGGAAGCTATGTAGGACTCCCCAAGTAACACACCTTTCCAGCATGCCAACTAGCATTTAAGTCTCCTAAGTAGATTGGACAAGCCTTGTAACCTTTAGTAGTTTGAGACGACAACATCTCGTATCCAGGAAAATCACTAATGGTCCAAACCACTGCTGCTTTCATCCTGAATGAAGTTTGACTATATCAATCAAAAGTAGGGATGTCATTTTCCCATAATTTTTTTAACTCGTCAATCAATGGTCTCATGTAAACATCAATACATTTTCCTGGAGAACAACGACCTGGAATTAACAAAGTCAACATACTAAATTCCTTCTTCATACACATCCATGGAGGTAGGTTGTACACTACAACAATAACAGGTCAAATACTATAAGACAAATTTATGTTTCCGGTAGGATTGAACCCGTCTGTTGCAAGTCCAAGTCTTACATTTCGAATGTCTGCTGCAAAATCAGGAAATGATCTGTCAAATGATTTCCAAGCCTCCCCATCTGCGGGATGTTTGAGAGTGTCATCATTTTTCCTCGTTACCCCGTGCCATCTCATCTTTTCTGAAGTGTGTGAAGACATGTACATACGCTTCAACCTAGGAATTAATGGGAAATAACGAAGCACCTTCTTTGGAATCCTTTTCTTAGATGAAGAAGATGATGATGACTTCCACCTCGACGCTTTACACACTGGACAGTAATCCAAGTCTTTGTTGACGACTCCATAAAACAAAACACAATTATTCTTATGTGCCTCGATATTCTGATAACCAAGGCCAAGATCTTTCAACATACTCTGTACCTTATCAAAGTTATGGGGAAAGTTGTTTTCTGGATGAAGCAATTTCTTGATATTCACCAAGTTACGGTTAAATGACACATTCGACCAATTGCTGTCAACTTTGGTTTTAATCTGTTCAATGTTGGCACCCAAGACAGTTACATTACACCCAGGGTACAATGGGGTTTGTGCTTTAGCAAGCAGCCTGTTATATTTATCGTAATCATCATTGTCAACATTTGAAAAAGCATGTTCTGCATCAGTGGTATCGTAAACAACTTCTTCCTCATGTCTTGTAGCAAATGAAGGAAAAGCATCATGTAGAATGTTCATGGGAGGATCCACATAAGGGTCGAAACTACCGCTGGATGAGCCAGCATGCTGAAAATGTCCCGCTCGGATTTCTTCCAAGGTAGGTTCATTATCTAATGTTTCACCGTGTAGACTCCATGTAGTATAACTACGCATACTACGTCTTGTATTCAGGTGTTCATGGATTTCATAAATCGTCTTCCACTTAGTATTATGACATTCAACACACGGACACCTGTGTACAGTTCTGCCATCAGCATGCTCATGTACAAATAATAAAAAATCTAGAATTCTTTGTTGGTATTCAGGGTTCCCCCGGTCATACTACATCCATCTCTTGTCCATGTCCTGTCATATATATAAACAACAAATAAGAAATAGTAGTTCAAAAAACACAACGAGAGACAGTGTTTCGATCGCTTTCACCTTATGGCTCCGGTTAGGGTCCTAATCTCATTCAGGAGAACACGATTTTGTTTCTAAGTTTGTAATTCTTGTCTTTTCGATTTCGATGTGGGAAAATTTCGGCAGCATCTCCCTACAGTCTCTCTAGTGCACAAATAACTATACCTAGTATGCACTCGAGGAACAGTAACGAGAGACAGTGTTGAAACATATACCCACAACCGAAAACGAAAAGACAAGAATAACAAACTACAAAACAAAATCATGTTCTCCTAAACTGTCCAAAAATGAGACAATTCAAGAATCATTTTGTCAAACACAGTTGTGACAAAATGATTCTCAAACGAGATTTATATGGTTCATATTTAGGTGAATGAAATAATATAATCTTATATTCTTACATTTGATTATCACAAAATAAACATATCACATATATGTACAATATCATTTGAATGCACAAAAAATTTATTCAAACCAAACAATTAATTAAGTATATTTACATATATCCCTAATAACATAATTAAATAATTTTCTCAAAATCTAATAATAGTAAAGCATAATATATAAATACACAAATTAAACTAATTAACTCTAATCAATACACACATTAGAATAACTAACTTTAAGAATCAACATGCATATATATATATATATATATATATATATATATATATAATCATCACCCAATATATATAATATCATCAACATGCATATATATATATATATATATATATATATCAATCAGCTATATCAATCATCACCCAATAATATTAACAACATGCTTTGTGACCGGAATCCTCGCCGGAAAACTCATTGGAAAACATGAAAAAATATGGTGGAGAAAGAGAGAGAAAGAGATTATACCAAATAACTCAATGCATATGGTAGACAAACTCAATGCAAGTTTCGATCAGAGCCTGGCGGGATTTGAAGTGTTTCACACCGGGTATTGAAAATCGAAGGAAATTTTGAGAGAGAATGGATAATGAAAGATGCAGATCTGAAAACGCAGCAGGATGTTATAAAATTTAAATCCAGTAAGGTGACGAAATTATCTATTTCGTCACCATAGTAATAAGTAAGACGACGAAAACATATTTCGTCACCTCAGTGATACACACTTTAGTGACGAAACATTTTTTCGTCACCTCAGTGATACTAACTTGGGTGACGAAAATCATTTCGTCACCTAGCCCGCCACTTAAATGACGCAACACTTTTTCGTTACCTCAGTGAAACAAACTTGGGTGACGAAAATATATTTTGTCACCTATCCATCCACTTAAATGACGAAAATTGATTTCGTCACCTCAGTGATACAAACTAGGTGACGAAAAACTATTTCGTCACCTTACCTGCCTCAGATGACGAAATATTTTACTTAGGTGACGAAAAAGTTTTAGTCACTAAAGTGTTATCTTAGGTGACGAATTGGAAATCTTTCGTCACCTCAGGGCTTTTTTCTAGTAGTGTTTATGTTGATTCAAATATCATATTATAATAATTCAGTTAGTAGGATGTTGAAAATGACATTGGTTTTATAATATAAAACTCCTAGTTTAGAGTTTGGCTTTTAGAATTCAGGATTCAGGGTTGAACCCGACTTCGGTGACAAGGGCTTGTCACCTTAAGGTGACCACAACCAATGAACATGAGACACGTGTCAATTTTAAAATGTTTGGTTGTAATTTAAGGACATAACATGAGGTTTGGGTATTTGGCATATTTGTTTATGATTATTGTTGACACTTGTTCATCTCTCATTAGTGTTTGTCACCTATAAATGAACATATATAGTTGGTCACCCAAGTTATTTCCTTCAGGATTTAGTTTAAGAAAGAATACCACCCAATTGGACAACAAAAGTGAGCTTAATCCATGTCCAAATCTAGAGGCCAACCACACTACCTCATTTTTTATTGACTTCGAGGTGGTCAGGGCTGGAATATCCAGGGACGGAAGATAGACAAGAGCTATATGGGCTATAGCCCAGACAACATTTTTCAGCCATTCCTAATTTTACATGTGTATATCATCTCACCGAATGATTTTTTAATAAATAGCCTAGTCAAATTTTATACAAAAAAGAAAAAAAATCATTGATTATTTATAATTTATGCTTGGTCATCCCACAATTAATTCCCCACCACTTATGTATGTCTTATTTATACCATAATCATGTTATAAAAATGTTGATAATTAGGTATCTATCTATATTTTCTACTACTATTATATATGAATACCAATATGAGTTTAAATTGTCAATTTATGTTTATTATTAATTGGAAAGAAACAATTACTGTTGGTAAATTTTTTTATGAATATTTCATATGGTAAATTTAGCCCAGAATATTTCGAAATGCTAGCTTACCTGGGGATATCAACCAATCTATGTTTTGTTAATAACCGAATTACGAAAGTCTAACCCAATCTTACTTCTCTACATAGTGGTTTTAACCAAATGCGGAATCATCAAAATTCAAAAATAGTTTGTTGTTCGATCTACCATATTCTATCCTACTTTACATATTGTCTCAATCATTAATATTGTTGAAGGAGAAAAAATAACGAGAATAATGGTCTACTTATTCATTGATAGAAATACCTATTTATAGGTGTTAGTACATAGCCAAAATACTTGGCTAAGCCGAGAATACGGTACAATTACCCGGTCGAGATAGCCCTGGTGGGCCCTTCACAGACATCCAAGGAAGGAAGAGTCGGTAACAAACCGCTTGCCAAAGTCATTTTAGCGGCAAAACACCCCCAAAAGAGGAGGCACTCCAAAGGAGGGCAAAGAGTCCCACATTGGAAACAAGCTCAAGGTACACAAGCTTAGCCTATAAAACAAGCTCAAGGTACACACATCTATACTCTCAGATACAATCACACTCTCACATACTCAGATATATACTCTCTTCTACTTTCATTCCTCTACCCGTACAAGTGCACATAGCTCACTTAAGCATCGGAGAGTCGAAGACTGGGCCACCCCAGTCCCGACCCCGTGACGCTGTCATTTGTGCAGGTACCGAGTGGAAGCCCCTCAAGAATTCTACTTCGTTCCGCCCCGCGACCACCTCCCGGCTCGGGACGTAACAGGTAGAAACAATTGGCGCTAGAAGGAGGGTCCATATCTTGTGGAACTCCCACTTGCCTCGGAACTCAGCACCATGGTGGAGATTATTAATGACCCCGTGGACCCTGACACTCAAGTGTAACTTAAACCCAACACATCCCTTCTCCAAACCAGCAGCCCAGCCTTCATTAGCCATCCTGACCCCGCCACAACCCTTGAACTCCTCAAGCGAGACTTTCATTCGTTCCGCGAGCAAGCGGCGAAGGAAAGGGCAGAAGCGGAAGCGTACCGGGTACGCATTGTTAAGTTGGAAAAAGAGCAATCCTTGCTCCGCGCCACGTTAGAGCATCGTACCGTGTACAACGATAGCTTGGACCGCGCGGCACGAATTACCGGGACCCCGGATTCTCTCCAAGGCCAGACTGGTCCCGTACTCTCGGGAGAGCCTAACCAGATCGTATACATATCCCATCCCCTTGCCCATCCCTCATTTCCACTCCCGGCCCCCCAGCCATCTCCAATCCTCAATGACTCGCCCCTGCCACATCAACCTAATCCATCTCCCCAACCCATCCCCATTTCCACCAAATCACTGAAGACGGAAAAGTGTAAAGGCACGAGGGACCCCTATCTCCACTCCGACATGCTCTCGCAATATAGTTCCACTGGCCACAGCGACGCCATAGTCCAGAGTAATTGTGCTCATGGCCAGATCCTAACCCTGCATGGCGGAGCTCCACGGTTCCCCCAACGCCAGTCTTCTGTAACACGGCAATACACGGCGCCCTCAGACATCTTTAACATCCAACACGGTGTCACGATCACCCTATCAGTGTGGGATCAAGTGACATTCCGCAGGGATGAGGATACCACACATCGTCACCACTGTGAGCCTTTAATAATCAATGTGCAGGTGGATCATTACAGGTGCCACAGAGCCTTAGTGGATACCGGGGCCGCTGTAAGTGTCATATTTTCTGATTGTTACAAGGGACTTCGGCGGGACCACGCCAAACTATATAACAACCACGACCCCTTGGTCAGCTTCTCTGGTGACATAGTACAACCGCTAGGCTCAGACCGCCTAACCGTGGCGGTAGAAACTACTCCTTGCCGCTCCTCCATTACTGCTTGCTTCCTCATAGTCGACTGTCCCTCGTCCTATAACCTTATCTTAGGCCGGGACATCCTGTGGGGACTGTAATGCTTCGTAGCCGGCCACATGCTCCTCATGAAAGTTCCTACCCTAGGTGGCATCTTGACAGTTCAAGGGGACCGAGCAGCCATTGAGCACTGTCATCTTAATGCCATCCAACAGGGGCGCAACGCCTATGAGATGCTGCCTCTCAGCCCCTCGGAACCCATAGATGACCCGCGAGACGACCCAGAGGGGACAGGAAAAAAGAGGGCCCCACGACCTAATCCAACTGAAGACACGGAATGGATATCCCTGTCCCCCACTGCCCCTGAAAGGAAAGTCCGCATTGGCTCAAGTCTCAGCCCGGAACTCCGCCACAAGCTCATTACTTTCCTCTAAGAAAAACAAGCAGTCTTCGCTTGTTCCTACGCCGACATGCCGGGGATCTCCCCTGACATCATCACCCACAAACTCAACATCATCAAAGACCACCCCCCTGTCAAACAAAAGAGACGCGCCTTCCACCCAGACAAGTATCGAGCTATCCAAGCCGAGATTCAACGGCTCAAGGAAATCAAATTCATCCGGGAAGTTTCCTACCCGACATGGGTCTCCAACGTCGTCATGGTCCCCAAGCCTAACGGCAAGTGGCGCATGTGTGTTGACTACACGAACCTTAACAAGGCCTACCTTATGGACAGCTTCCCCTTGCCACGAGTCGACCAGCTGGTTGATTCCACAGCTGGCTTCAAAACACTCAGCTTCCTTGACGCATACTCAGGCTACAACCAAATCAAAATGCACCCCGCCGACCAAGCCCTGATTAGACGTATTTGCACACGCATCAATTAACCCTGTCAACAAATCAGTTATAGTATAAAGCAAGCAGGGATCGTTCTAAACCGGGGATCCAACTACAGGGTAGATCCATCTAATCTAAAGTAAATGTCAAAATAAGCACATAGGTTTAAAAGTTTTATGATTTTGGAATAAACATTGAAAATAAATCCTAAATTACTTCTATACATATATACATGTGATCAACCAACAATCATGCAAACTCAACCAAACAACCATGCAAGAATAAAGAAGACGATTTCTAATCTCATTTAAGTCTACACCGTGAGCAATTATACAACCTAAATTTGATATGCACATAAGTTCCTACGGGGTTCCTATGACATAGACCAACTTAGAATTAGACTACGGGTTTCATTCAACATCGCGACACAACAAGCTCGGCTACGTGCTCTACTTATAGGTCACACACATAAACTAATCATGCAATTACGTATCACATAAAGAATCGATGTGTTTAAGTACTAGTCCTAAATCAAACATAGGCAGAAAATCGGTGAAAAACAAAGACGATGCAACTTATCAACTACGTGTATCAAAGTCGAACTTTGGATGATTAACACATGCAATATCAACTACTTGTATCAACTACACATGATAATATAAGAATGCACCGAAAATCTTAAAGTATTTAAACATAACACTCACGGCATAAAACCTAAAATCTTAGATTAAAAACTGAAAACTTTAAATTCAAAACATGGTTCAAAAGTTGTTCTATCTCATAGACAAGAATCGAAACATACTTAAGCAAAAACCTAAAACAACATTAAACAAGAACAAACACATACTAATCCGAAAGTAGAAGATGAGTACACTCTCAGAATATCCCTACGTGTTCTATTCTTTGAGTGCGCGGAGTCCTAGGCTACGTGCTTTGGACGAGTGCTGAAGGTGGGATCGGATTGTAGTGTTTGGAGGTTGATGGAGTTTCGGCAAAGGCTTTGGTGTTATTTGCACGGGTTGATGATGATCTTCTGTCCTTGGAGTCGTGCTTTATATAGAGGAAAAACCCTAGAAGAGTCGGCCACAAAGCCTAAACCAAATTGGTTTAGGATTCCTAGTTCTTCTCAATTTCGGCAGAATGACCTCCGTCTGATGATTTTGTCATAACTTCCTCTAGAAAATAGATATTGAGGTGATTCCAATTGATTTGGAAACTAGATTCCCGTAGCTTTCTATCCATATCTGGCACGTTTTCTGATTCATTGTGAGCTGTCCTGGAGAGTCCGTTGAAGTTGACAGACGTGCACAGGAATTCTCCCGATTTCATCCAGATTTGCAAGGCTTGGATATTCTTTGAAATTCTGCCGAATTTAGATCTTCTTCTCCATATTGGACTTGGTTTGGACCTCTCCTTCATGGACTAGGCTTCAAAGAAAGATTGAATCTTGATCCAGACAGGAATCCTGAGTAAACAAGGGTTTCCAACACTTAGCACAATTTCAACACCAAATTCTTCAATTCCGAAATTACTATGTATTTTATACTAAAAACTACATATTTCTAAATTAAGCAATTATTCTACACTAAACACAAATATAAAGCTAAAACAACTAAATAGGAGTTAACAAAGGGTAAATAAAGGGTATAAACATATTAAAAACGTCACACTTTGTGCTCCTATCAACAACCCCACACTTAACCTTTGCTAGTCCCTTAGCAAACCACTAAAATAAAAACAACACACTAAAATCGAAAATACTACAATGACTCAATCTAATGTCTTCAACGAAAATTGTCTCAGAGATCTTCAAAATCATAGCATTAAGAATAGCACAAGAATCGAAATTGAAAGATGAATTCAATGGTTAATAAACATTAGATTTCGATGTAACAAGTAAGACATGGCAGAAACATAGGTGAAATTAAGCTCGACATGTTCCAAACAAGTTCAAATTCAACTCACAAAGGATATGCACTCCGAATTTTTTTCTCTCAAGAACATGGCATATGCTTAAAAGCTTTTCACACACAAGAGTTATAAAGAAAATAGTGATTTCGAAAACCTCATGAAAAGATACCAATCATATGCACAAATGAACCACAACCATACGCTTACTCATGAAACAGACTCCACAGATCAAAGTTTACTTATCTTAAGAATCATGCGGATCTTTTAGAAAATAGGTTGGCTAGGCTCGGCATGGAAAAATTTTCAAAGTATAGGAATCACAAAGGTCATCCTCAAGACTTAGCAGAGCAAGAACATCCACCTTATGTCACCAAATACCATCAAGGGCCATATAACATCATGTTGGACCCATTCTTCACTTTAAACATTGTGAAAACGAACAAAGGCTAAAAGTATAACATATTGAGCCTTGAACAAACAAATCACAACTCCAAATTCACAAATTCTTCTATCTAGGCCGAGATACCTTCTTCAATTTGAAATTTTTTTTTTTTCTTCTTTCTTTTTCTCTCGGTTCATGCTCTTTTTTTTTTTTTTTTTTTCATTTCGAGAGCAATTTTTTTTTCTTTTCTTTTCTCATGTGTATCTCGGCAACAAACTCCTTAGAACAACCCCACACTTGTATTGAATCATCACCTCAAATCACCACAAAAAGATAGCTCTGCCAAGCTCGAGACAAGATAGAGGAATTCTATACTAGGCAAGGGATAATTTAGGTGAACAAGAAAGGCATAACGTAGGCTCTAGAGGGTTCATACTAAGGGGTCCCAAACAGGGCTCAAAATAGGGATATATGGCTATTTAGATAAAGTGGTGGTAGTCCTAAGAAAGATCCACAATCCTTTTCAAAATCAAAGCAAGTTATGATAAAAGTTTTGAAAGTTTCACAAGTAAGTTCTAGCAATCTCTAATTCATTAAATCTATGGCATATAAATCGATCAAGTAATGTATAATGAGGTCATATATATCAAAGAATAGATAGAGTAAACTCTCCAAAGAAAAGACACATATATAAGGCTCGAAAATCTCACAAAGGTAACATGAAATCAAACAAGTAAGGAACATGCTCATTCTGTACCTAAGTTTCAATGGTCCTCATCTACTACAAGTTCGTACAATTTCAACATATCTATTAACCATCAAATAACATATAAGCTCAAATATTCAAAATTATGCTCATCTCAATAACTAATCAATCAAAGATCATATGTTCATCCTAGACACGTTAGAAGGCACCTAAGACTCAACAAAATAAAAACAACACACAAAATAAAGAAACAAGTTGTAATCCGAATCTAAGGCAATAAAAACCTAAAAATGTTTAAAAAAGTGCATCTAAAATCGGAAAACATAAACAAAAATTCAAAATTAATCCTAAAAATGAAAAACAACTTAAATCATATCAAAGCATAGCAAATCAACGAGTAATGACATCCACCCCACACTTAAAATCAACATTGTCCTCAATGTAAGAAAACTAAAAGCAAACCGAAAATAAAAGAGGAGGGATAAAGAAATTGCAAACTCTCGTTGATGGCTCCTTCGATGGGTTGCCTCCCATGTAGCGCTTAAGTGTTTAAAGTCCTTTAGCCTAGACTATCATCTCCTCTTGCTCATGCCATAGCATCTAGGAGAGAAACTTCCTCCACCATGTGGTTCACCATGTTCTCCAAGTAAGGCTTTAATCGATGACCATTAACCTGAAATTCAGCTCCTTTGACCAAGCTTCTAATCATGACTGCACCAGAAGGAAAGATATTAGTGATAACAAAAGGTCCTATCCACCTAGAACGTAGCTTGCCTGGAAACAACCTAAGTCTAGAATTAAATAAGAGAACTTTCTGGCCAATAACGAAATCTTTCTTTCGAATCATCCTGTCGTGGAACGCCTTGGTTTTCTCTTTATAGATCACGGCAGACTCATATGCCTCATTCCTTATTTCTTCAAGTTCACACAACTGCAACTTCCTGTGTAATCCGGCCTCATCAATATCCATATTAAAAGTCCGAACCGCCCACCAAGCTCGGTGTTCCAACTCCACAGGCAAGTGACATGCTTTGCCGTACACCATACGAAATGGTGACATCCCCAAGGGATTTTTAAATGCTGTTCGATATGCCCATAGTGCATCATCAAGTCGTTGGCTCCAATCCTTGCGTGACGGCTTTACACTCTTCTCCAATATCCGCTTGATCTCTCGGTTACTAAGCTCCACTTGCCCACTTGTCTGGGGGTGATAAGGTGTAGCAACCTTATGCTTGATTCCATACTTCTTCATTAGAGCGTCAATTGTCCGATTGCAAAAGTGGGAACCTCCATCACTTATTACAAATTTCGGCATTCCAAACCTGGAGAAAATATTAGAGCGTAGGAAATCTGCAACAACTCGAGAATCATTAGTCCGGGTGGCTTTTGCTTCCACCCATTTAGAAACATAATCCACACATACGAGAATGTATAGATATCCCTGAGAATTCGGAAAAGGCCCCATGAAATCAATACCCCAACAATCAAATATTTCAACATGTATAATAGGTTGCATAGGCATCTCATCCCTAGGTCCTAAATTCCCTGTCCTTTGACATCTATCACATGAAGCACAATACATATAGGAATCTCGAAAAATAGTAGGCCAAAAGAATCCACATTCTAAAACTTTCAAAGCAGTCCTACGAGAACCAAAGTGACCTCCACAAATTTGATCATGGCAAAAACTAAGAATAGACCTATGCTCATTCTCTGGGACACACCTCCTAATAACTTGATCAACACAATGCTTCCATAAATAAGGTTCATCCCACACATAATGTCTAGCTAAAGCCTTAAGTCTATTTCTAGCATGGTAGGTCATAGAATTCGGAAATTGCTTTGTAACAAGGTAATTCACAATATCGGCATACCAAGGCTCACTTACCTCACTTACCTTGCTTACCTTGAAGAGTTGCTCGTCCGGGAAACATTCTTGGATGGCCACGGGATCCGTGTCACGCACCAACCGGCTAAGGTGGTCGGCAACAACGTTGTCCGACCCCTTCTTGTCTTTGATTTCCAAATCGAACTCTTGGAGAAGCAATATCCACCTTATCAATCTCGGCTTGGTATCCTTCTTTGTCAACAAATACTTCAAAGCCGCATGGTCAGTGTAAACAATAACTTTAGATTGAAGTAAGTAAGAACGAAACTTATCCAAAGCAAAGATCACGGCAAGAAGTTCTTTCTCGGTGGTGGTGTAGTTCTGTTGCGCATCATTGAGCGTCCGAGAGGCATAATAGATGGCATAGGGCTGCTTGTCCCTTCTCTGTCCGAGCACAGCCCCCACAGCATAGTCCGAGGCGTCACACATCAACTCGAAGGGCAAAGACCAATCCGGTGGCGCCATGATCGGTGCCGATGTCAACATGGTCTTCAACCGCTCAAAAGCTTCCTTGCATTCGGCATCAAAGTGGAAGGGCACATCCTTTTGCAACAAAGAACTCAAGGGTCGAGCTATCTTGGAGAAATCTTTGATAAATCGACGATAAAAACCTGCATGTCCAAGAAAGCTTCGAACATCCCTCACACTTGTGGGAATGGGTAAGTGACGCACAAGATCTATCTTAGATTTATCAACTTCAATACCCCTAGAACTAACAATGTGACCGAGCACTATACCCTGATTAACCATGAAGTGACATTTTTCCCAATTAAGCACAAGATTAGTTTCCTCACATCTCCTAAGCACAAATTCTACATTTTCTAAACATGCATCGAAATCTTCACCATAAACAGAAAAATCATCCATAAAGACTTCAATCTTAGAACCTATGAACTCAGAAAATATGTGGTACATGCATCTTTGAAACGTACCTGGAGCATTGCACAAGCCAAAAGGCATGCGGCGGTAGGCAAAAGTGCCAAAGGGACATGTGAACGTTGTCTTCTCTTGATCCTCTTCCGCAACACTTATTTGATTGTAACCACTATAACCGTCAAGAAAACAATAGAAGGAATGACCGGCTAACCTTTCAAGCATTTGATCAATGAATGGCAATGGCATGTGATCCTTCCTTGTTGTTGCATTAAGCCTCCTATAATCGATACACACTCGGTGGCCGGTTACGGTCCTTTGCGGCACAAGCTCGTTTTCATCATTCTTCACCACCGTGATTCCGCTCTTCTTTGGCACAACTTGAACCGGTGAAATCCACCTTGAATCCGAAATTGGGTAGATGACTCCACAATCGAGCAACTTTGTCACCTCATCCTTCACAACTTGCATCATAGGTGGATGAAGACGTCGTTGACCCTCCTTGGTCGGTTTTGCTCCATCTTCAAGCAAAATTCAGTGAACACACATTGTAGGGCTAATTCCCTTGATGTCGGCTAAGGTCCAACCTATGGCCGTCTTGTGTCTTTTCAAAACTTCGATCAATCTCTCCTCTTGCTCCGTCTCTAGTGATGATGATATGATAACCGGCAATGTTTCATTCTCTCCCAAGTACACATACTTCAAATGTTCCGGAAGAACCTTGAGATCTAATTTTGGGGCTCGGACAATGGAAGGAAGAAACTTGTTAGATGGAAAGAGAATTGGACTAGGGGAGGAGTAGCATACCTCGGCAGCCACCTCAAGGGACTGCACGGTTTCAAGCAAGGATAGAGGTACGGCATCTTGAGCTAAGGTGATTTTGTTCCCCATGGCATCAAATCCGATTCCTTTTTCCAAGGTGAGTGTCAAAGTGTCTTGAGCTATTGTCTCCACATACTCATCTGCAAGAGCATCCACAACATCAATAGAAAAGGAATCTCGAAAAAGTTCAGGAAGTGGATACCTCATTGCATCAAAAATATTGTAACTAATGATGTCTCCATCTATTTCGAAAGTTAGTTCCCCTGAGTAGACATCAATTTTGGTCCTTGCGGTTCTCATGAATGGCCTTCCCAACAGAATGGGAATTTCTTTGTCATCTGCATCCGCCGGTTCCATGTCAATGACATAGAAATCTGCAGGAAATGTTAAACTTGCAACCTGCACTAAAACATCCTCAACATATCCCAAAGGGATCTTGTTGGAGCGGTCAGCCAATCTAATGATAATGTTATCCTTTTTTAATTCACCTAGACCTAAATCCGCATAAAGATAAGAAGGCATAACATTTATCGAAGCACCTAAATCTAACATGATTTTATCGAAACTATGAGTACCAATGGTGCATGGAATCGAAAAACTCCCTGGATCCTTGAGCTTAGGTGGTAGTCTCCTTTGAAAAACCGCAGAGATGGTTTCATTCATTACCGCTACATCCTTCTCTCGTGGTAGCCTCTAACTCTTTCAAAAATTTCGCATACTTTGGATTTTGTTGAATGCACTCAAGCAATGGCATGTTTACTTCCACCTTCTTGAATAACTCAATCATTGCATGATCAGCTTCATCATGCTTTGATTTAGCAAACCTGTTGGGGAAAGGGGCACGAGTATGGACATTAGTAGAAACTAAACCATTAGAGCTAGAAGACTTACCTTTCTCAAGCACGGCTTGAGTGGATTTCGGATCAGCAGGGACTGCAAGAGGCACGGCCTCTTGCACCTTCTTCTTCTCGGCTGGAACTGCCGCTTCTCTCTCGGACTGAGGCACGGCCTCTTTGTCCGGCTGCTTCTCGGCATAAACCTCTTCAATATCTTCATCATTTTGCAGCAACATGCTCTCGGCCTCACCTTCCTTAGAAGGCTCCGACTTCTTCAACATAGGTTCCTCAAAAATGCGACCACTCCTAGTTGCAACGATCTTGAATTGTCCGGCATTCGGGTTGGGCAAGGTTTGGCCCGGCAACTTACCACTTTCATGGATTTTACCCATGAAATCAATAACTTGCCCCATCTGCTTTTTGAGCTCAGCGATCTCTTTAGAATTAGCCTGTTGACCTGTCACTAAAGCTTGAGTTGCAGATGTTAAGTTCTGTTGCCCTTGAGCAAGGGACTTCAAGATTTCATCATAATTAGGAGTAGAAGAACTAGCATGCATGAGTATAAAATGAAATCAAAAGCAATAAACTAGATTAAGCTAAGAAAAACAAAACAAAGGAAAACAAAAGAAATTCAAAAATCAAGAGATAAATTTCAAAACAAATGAATACAAAATCATACATGGCACCAATCTTTAAGATTACAAAGTCATACAAGCTTATTTTCGAGTTGCTACTAAAACACTTAAATAAATAATGATTCTAGATGGTAAGACACGGTGGACGTGCGGCCTGGATATTGATGTTTCGATCAGAAGCTTGAAGCGTTGTTTCTAAAGGTCAATAGCTCAATCCAGAGATAGTGAACATGGTAGGACTCGTTTAGTGAGCAATGAAAACTCCATCACCGAGATGTATGTTTTCAAGGCTCTTGAGATCCAATTTTGGTCCCATGCACCAGAGTAATAGAAGGAGCGTACCAATGTACTCAGCTAGCAACAGACTTATGAACCAAACATGACTCCAAGTGTTAATAAAAGCCGCCCACAACCTCATGCAAACCCGAGGGTAAACAAGAAGGGTTAAGGCTAGAATTAACAAAAGGGATCCTACCTATTCCTGTGTAGTACAACCTACAACATTATTCATACAAGTATTAAAGTAGAAAAACAAAAATAAAACACAATTACATCATATACAAGTTTATGGTTTTAACTTTACAAAATATAAACATATAGACATATATACAATGCAAATTTCGACAATTAAAAAGATCGAGGATCCCGAAGGATCCCCGGCAACGGCGCCATTTGATAAGACGTATTTGCACACGCATCAATTAACCCTGTCAACAAATCAGTTATAGTATAAAGCAAGCAGGGATCGTTCTAAACCGGGGATCCAACTACAGGGTAGATCCATCTAATCTAAAGTAAATGTCAAAATAAGCACATAGGTTTAAAAGTTTTATGATTTTGGAATAAACATTGAAAATAAATCCTAAATTACTTCTATACATATATACATGTGATCAACCAACAATCATGCAAACTCAACCAAACAACCATGCAAGAATAAAGAAGACGATTTCTAATCTCATTTAAGTCTACACCGTGAGCAATTATACAACCTAAATTTGATATGCACATAAGTTCCTACGGGGTTCCTATGACATAGACCAACTTAGAATTAGACTACGGGTTTCATTCAACATCGCGACACAACAAGCTCGGCTACGTGCTCTACTTATAGGTCACACACATAAACTAATCATGCAATTACGTATCACATAAAGAATCGATGTGTTTAAGTACTAGTCCTAAATCAAACATAGGCAGAAAATCGGTGAAAAACAAAGACGATGCAACTTATCAACTACGTGTATCAAAGTCGAACTTTGGATGATTAACACATGCAATATCAACTACTTGTATCAACTACACATGATAATATAAGAATGCACCGAAAATCTTAAAGTATTTAAACATAACACTCACGGCATAAAACCTAAAATCTTAGATTAAAAACTGAAAACTTTAAATTCAAAACATGGTTCAAAAGTTGTTCTATCTCATAGACAAGAATCGAAACATACTTAAGCAAAAACCTAAAACAACATTAAACAAGAACAAACACATACTAATCCGAAAGTAGAAGATGAGTACACTCTCAGAATATCCCTACGTGTTCTATTCTTTGAGTGCGCGGAGTCCTAGGCTACGTGCTTTGGACGAGTGCTGAAGGTGGGATCGGATTGTAGTGTTTGGAGGTTGATGGAGTTTCGGCAAAGGCTTTGGTGTTATTTGCACGGGTTGATGATGATCTTCTGTCCTTGGAGTCGTGCTTTATATAGAGGAAAAACCCTAGAAGAGTCGGCCACAAAGCCTAAACCAAATTGGTTTAGGATTCCTAGTTCTTCTCAATTTCGGCAGAATGACCTCCGTCTGATGATTTTGTCATAACTTCCTCTAGAAAATAGATATTGAGGTGATTCCAATTGATTTGGAAACTAGATTCCCGTAGCTTTCTATCCATATCTGGCACGTTTTCTGATTCATTGTGAGCTGTCCTGGAGAGTCCGTTGAAGTTGACAGACGTGCACAGGAATTCTCCCGATTTCATCCAGATTTGCAAGGCTTGGATATTCTTTGAAATTCTGCCGAATTTAGATCTTCTTCTCCATATTGGACTTGGTTTGGACCTCTCCTTCATGGACTAGGCTTCAAAGAAAGATTGAATCTTGATCCAGACAGGAATCCTGAGTAAACAAGGGTTTCCAACACTTAGCACAATTTCAACACCAAATTCTTCAATTCCGAAATTACTATGTATTTTATACTAAAAACTACATATTTCTAAATTAAGCAATTATTCTACACTAAACACAAATATAAAGCTAAAACAACTAAATAGGAGTTAACAAAGGGTAAATAAAGGGTATAAACATATTAAAAACGTCACACTTTGTGCTCCTATCAAGCCCACACAACCTTTGTCACCGATAAAGGATTGTACTGTTACGAGGTCATGCCCTTTGGCCTCAAGAATG
Source organism: Fragaria x ananassa (assembly GCA_034370585.1). Classification (NCBI taxonomy): domain Eukaryota; kingdom Viridiplantae; phylum Streptophyta; class Magnoliopsida; order Rosales; family Rosaceae; genus Fragaria; species Fragaria x ananassa. The sequence continues at coordinate 3,150,899 of CP139764.1, read as the reverse complement.
CGGGGGCAACTTATCAACGGCTCGTTAACGCCATGTTTGAAGATGAAATTGGTGAGATTATGGAAGTGTATGTCGACGACATGTTGGTCAAGAGCAAGACAGAAGATGACCACATTGCCAACCTTGACAGAGTATTCACTAAGCTCCTCAAACATGGGATGCGTCTCAACCCTCAGAAATGCATCCTTGCTGTGGGAGGCGGTAAATTCTTTGGCTTCATGGTCAGCGAAAGAGGCATTGAGGCCAACCCAGAAAAAGTCCAAGCCATCCTAGACATGACTGCTCCGACGTCCCGGAGCGAGGTCCAGTGCCTTACCGGACGCCTAGTTGCCCTAGCACGCTTTATTTCCCGCCTTACAGACAGGTGCAACCCCTTCTTTCAACTGCTCAAAGCACAACATAAAAAAGAAATCACTTGGGGCCTGGAACATGACGAAGCCTTCAACAGCATAAGGGCATACCTCGCCACTGTCCCTCTATTCTCCAAGCTAATTCCCGGAGAAGTGCTTTATTTATACTTGGCTGTTTCCGCCACGGCCGTCAGTGCAGCGCTCACACGCCATGACCACGATCAAGAACTCCCAGTATACTATTGTGGCAGAGGATTCGCGGATCCAGAGACTCGCTATCCAGACATAGAAAAACTCACTCTCGCCCTCATCACTGCCGCTAGGAAACTCAGACCGTATTTCCAAGCCCACACAATCCATGTACTCACCAACCAGCCTTTACGGCAAATATTGCAGAAACCTGAAACCTCAGGTCGCAAGGTCAAATGGGCAGTTGAGTTGGGAGAGTTTGACTTGCACTACAAGCCGCGAATGGCCATCAAAGGGCAGGCAGCTGCAGACTTCATTGCTGAGTTCATCCCATTGGCTGATAGCAGTCCCCACCTAGACATCCCCGCCGGGGATGCCATCTGGGAACTCCAGGTGGATGGATCCTCCAACAGCAAACTCAACGGAGCAGGAATCATCATCACGGACCCCGAGGGTCACTCGTATGAATATGCCCTCCGGTTCGAATTCAAAGCCTCCAACAACATTGCTGAGTATGAAGCTCTTATCGCAGGCATTCAACTTTGCCGAGAGCTCGGAGCCCGCCATCTCCACATTTTCAGTGATTCCCAACTTGTTGTTAGTCAGGTGGCAGGGGACTTCAAAGCTAACCAGCACAACTTGGGGTCCTATAAAAGTCTCGCGGGGGCACTTCTGCAAAGCTTCACCTCATACAAACTCACCCAAATCCCGCGAGCCAACAACTCCAAAGCTGACGCCCTCGCAAGACTCGCCACGGCTCCTCCCGAGTCCGCGCCCTCGGATGTCCACATCGAAACACTGGATAAGCCAAGTATCTCAAGAGCCTATTCAGAAATTTTTGCCCTTGAGCCCAGGGAGCAGCCCTCAAGGATAGACCCATTCATTGCCTTCCTCTCGGACGGCACCCTGCCCCAAGACAAGCATGAAGCACAGCGGCTACGCCGCAAAGCCTCCCTTTACTTGCTCAGAGGTGGAAAGCTGTACCGCCGAGGCCAATCATGTCCCCTACTGCGGTGCCTACCCACATCAGAAGGGCACAAAGTGCTGAAATCGCTCCACAGTGGCATTTATGGGAATCATGCAGGAGCCCGGAACCTCATGTTCAAAACGCTTCGCGCGGGGTATTATTGGCCAATCCTAGAGCGCGATGCTAAAGCGGTCGTTCAAACATGCCTCCAATGCCACAAATTTGCAGATTTTGCACATCATCCCCCAGTACCCCTCTCTATCATCATCTCGCCGGTCCCTTTCAGCCAATGGGGACTCGATTTCATCGGCCAACTCCCCACAGCCCCGGGACAGTTCAAGTACGCCATTGTCATTGTGGATTACAACACAAAATGGATTGAGGCAGAGCCCCTCGCCACAATCACCACTGAAAAAGTAATCAACTTTCTTTGGCGAAACTTGTACTGTCGTTTTGGAGTACCCCAAGCCATCATTACTGACAATGGCACCCAGTTCGACAATGACACATTCTGGGGATTCTTGTCCGATCAAGGCACAACAATCTTTTACACCTCCCCAGCACATCCCCAAACCAATGGCCAGGCAGAAGCTATCAACAAGCTCATCAAGCAAAACCTGAAGAAACGCTTGGATGAGGCCAAGGGTTTGTGGGCAGCAAAGCTCCCGGACGTCCTCTGGACACTCCGCACCACCCCCACAACGGCCACGGGAGAGTCCTCATACCTTTTGGCTTACGGCACCGAAGCGGTAGTACCAGTGGAAATGGAAGTCCCAAGTGAGCGAATCACAACCTACGACCCCGAGACAAATGCGGCAGGGCTACGACTCAATATGGACCTCTTAGAGGAACGCCGAGACAAGGCATACCTCAGAGTCATCAACAACAAGCAGAAAATAGTCCGATACTACAACAAAAAAGTCGTATCTCGCCCCCTGAAAATAGGCGACTGGGTCATGAAAGAGGTCATTCCCCACCCTACTAGCCTCAAGGCGAAGTGGGAAGGCCCACTTGAAATAGTTGACGCTCCAGGACCCGCCACATTCTATCTCCGAGATTGTGATGGTCGCGTGCTGCCCCGCCCCTGGAACGCTCACCACCTCCATCTCTATCCCAGTTAATTACATTGTATATATTTTAGCCCAGTAGCGGCACCAACAGTGGACACTTCGCCCATTAGCGGCTCACTCTAAATGCTATGAAATGCTTTGCCATGTAAACATGCTACACTTCATTTCCACACAACGCCACCTATCCGCCCCATAGCGGCCCACCACGCGGCTAACGCGGTTCCCCTAGCCACCCCTTAACCCTAGCCAGCCCGACAACAAAACTCTTACTTTAAACTTCCTACCAACATCACAGATATATGAACCGCCTCATTCACCCCCGATAAATCCAAAAACAAAGAACGCCACCAATTCATACCGTGAAACAGTGGATCCGCATAGTAGCAATGAAGCTGGTTGCAAACAGCCAAGCGCTCGCGCCCACTCGATCGAGGGTGAAGTGGGACGCTTTCCAAATCTGAGGTTCGTCGATCCCCTAAAACCCTAAACCCTCTGACACTTATCTCTTTGGTTGACAGATTACGGGAGGAAGCCCTTGCATCTGGATGATCCCCTCTCAGAGATCAAGGCAACGGCCCGCAACGCTTAGTAGCGAGTCTCCCCAATCAAGCGCGGACTGACTCACCACGTAGCGGACCGCAACGCCACCTCGCGACAGTCCCCAACCAAGCGCGGACTGCCTCGCTTCCAAAAAAAAATGTGTGGACTGCCTCGTCAAGGCAACGGCCCGCAACGCTCAGTAACGAGTCTCCCCAATCAAGCGCGGACTGACTGGCCACCTTGCGACAGTCCCCAATCAAGCGCGGACTAACTCGCCACATAGCCACAGTCCCCAATCAAGCGCGGACTCGCCATATAGCCACAGTCCCCAATCAAGCCCGGACTGACAGGCCACTTCGCGACAGTCCCCAATCAAGCGCGGACTGACTCGCCACATAGCCTCAGTCCCCAATCAAGCGCGGACTGACTGGCCACTTCGCGACAGTCCCCAATCAAGCGCGGACTGCCTCGCCACATAGCCTCAGTCCCCAATCAAGCGCGGACTGACTGGCCACCTCGCGACAGTCCCCAATCAAGCGCAGACTGCCTCGCCACATAGCCTCAGTCCCCAATCAAGCGCGGACTGACTGGCCACCTCGCGACAGTCCCCAACCAAGCGCGGACTGACTCTCCACATAGCCACAGTCCCCAATCAAGCGTGGACTGACTGGCCACCTCGCGACAGTCCCCAACCAAGCGAGGACTGACTCGCTAGAGCAACATTAAACTTTTCTTCTTGCCAACAGGTTTCTGGAATATCACCCCCGTCACCTCGCGACTCTCGCGTGGGGACTTAGGGACTCGGCACCATGCCTCCTACTCCTGGGTAAAACCTATCCTCGGCATCTCTAGAATAACTCCCCACCCAAGAACTCTCTCAGACTGGGGACTTGGGGACTTGTTAGTACATAGCCAAAATACTTGGCTAAGCCGAGAATACGGTACAATTACCCGGTCGAGATAGCCCTGGTGGGCCCTTCACAGACATCCAAGGAAGGAAGGGCTGGTAACAAACCGCTTGCCAAAGTCACTCTAGCGGCAAAACACCCCCAAAAGAGGAGGTACTCCAAAGGAGGGCAAAAAGTCCCACATTGGAAACAAGCTCAAGGTACACAAGCTTAGCCTATAAAATAAGCTCAAGGTACACACATCTATACTCTCAGATACTCTCACACTCTCACATACTCAGATATATACTCTCTTCTACTTTCATTCCTCTACCCGTACAAGTGCACATAGCTCATTTAAGCATCGGAGAGTCAAAGACTGGGCCACCCCAGTCCCGACCCCGTGACGCTGTCATTTGTGCAGGTACCGAGTGGAAGCCCCTCAAGAATTCTACTTCGTTCCGCCCCGCGACCACCTCCCGGCTCGGGACGTAACAGGTAGAAACAATAGGCATTACATAAAGTCTCTTGAAAGATCTAGAAGATCTATCAACTGTAATATATTCTAATAAGGAAACCGGATTAACCAATCCTACGTGTATTAGGGCAAGACACATAACAGAACGACGAAAACATAATTTCCTTAAATACTCCCCCTTGTGTTGCGTCCCTAATATGATATGGTGCTTATGGTGTTGCCTCGGTAAAAATCTTGCCAAGTAAAACAAAAATCTCGTGGGTAAAACAAAAGACTTGGACGAAGGGAAAAAAAACACAAAACACCAACTACAATTGAAGATAACATGTGATGCATGTAGACTCCTCCTGATGTCTACACAACGACTCCCCTTGATTGGTAACTCAATCTCGGAGAACAGATAAACGACGTAAGCCTATGCACTTCACATACTTCAAAAGTAGACCTGGGCAACGATTTAGTTATTAAATTCAGCCACAAAATCCTTAGATCAGATTTGCTATACTTAGCATTACTTTGATCTTTAAGGAGAATGTTGTCTAACAACTCAAAACATAAGTTTGCGTTGAAAATCACCACTCATGTCATGACTTTTGTGTACTTAAATAGTCATAACGTCTTTGATACAATAGGTATGGACGAACAATATAAAGTTCTGGAAACTAGACACACGTAGCTTTCCAACCATACAAGGTCCATAACCTATTTCATCTTGAGCTGATCACAAAGCTCTGTCGAAGTTGACTATTCTGCCAAAGCAGATTCTTGGACAGATCCGTCAAACTTTACGAAAATAGCCATAACTCACTCAATATGATAGGTGTGATCAAATGGTTGGTGTCCCTAGAAAGTAGACACATAGACCTTTCCAATGGTACCAATTTCACCATTTTCCAACGAGTGGGCTATCCTGTAGGTCTCGTGGAAGTTGGACTATGAAACTGGGTAGATTCTGATTTTGTTGCTAATATGTCTTTTTGTAGGGATGAATAAGCCATAACCTTTCATAGAAGGAATCACTGCCATTACATTGGCGTTACGTGGGTGCATCTGGCCACTACCTTGATATTCTTTCACACTCATCTAAAACGGAGCGAAGTTGCTCGACCGCTAGGAAGAGAGTTGAAAGATTAAGGAAAACTTGGCCTTACAAGTTATAGTGAATGAGATGTCGAGTCAAGTATATTGTAACAAGTACATGAATGTGCTACCATACTTAGATGATTTCTCCTAAGACTTCTTCGTCATATGGACGAAACGAGTCTTCTTAAGACTTCGACCGATCAAGGGATACATATAGGCATAACTTCATCGTCCTTTAGCTTGCCTTAAGCCGACTGATGAATAAGCATCATCAATAACGGTCTTCACTTTCAAGACCAAGTATTCCCAAAATCCTTTCATTCTTAATTTTGGATCAGTGATATCTCTTAGTTTAACAAGAGTTCATCACGATTCATCCAGAATTTACATGCAAATATGCATAATTCTTCATATCTATTCCCTAATCAAGTAGATACTTAACAAATACCTTGCAAACGCGCTCTGTGGTCAGGAGCCACTTGATTTGGGTGAAAACCAATCTATTCAAGATCTTTATGTACATTTCTTAGTTCCCAACAAATATAAGTTGTGACCACAAGCTGCTTGTTCAATTTTTCGAAAACTACAAAACTGACAAGGTAGTGGAGTGCAATGACATCCATTACGAGAGTATATCTCATCGTAGTCGATTCCAGGGCATTTGTGAGAGACCTTGCGCCAAAAGGTGAGTCTAAACTCTTTTTCTCACTACGTTTTCTAACAAAAACATAACTGATAGAGTTTACACTTAGGGTGTCGGCGTCACCTTACCAAAACACTATCTATTTGTTTAAACTGGATCGTATCTTTCCATTTAACTCAATCTACAACGTTGGTATTTTCTCAACGAAAGTATGGTTCGATATCAAACTCATTAAACTATGCCATCATGTACACCTGTGTAATTTCTAAATGTAGAGATCTCTATATGGATTGGTATTGACATTGAGGTGTCCCCCAATGATGATCATAATCCAGTATTAACAGACGAATGAGTATCATTGATCAAATGATCAAGTTGTGCCAAAACTCGCATTCTTCCTTGGCGAGTATGTATCGAACCAAGTGGCCTCACCATAAACCGTGGGAGCCACGGCCTAGCGGCACCATCTACCACATTTGTGGTATCACCATGCCACCATCTATGGATGATGACATGTCCTCTTATCCGGACATCAACATGTCCTTATCCGGACATCAATCCTTACAGACATGTTTGCAGCATGTATATATGATCTCATCACTTTAGGGAACTTGATGAGACACAGTAGGGACAAACCACGACAATTCCAAGTCGTTCTACTTAAACATTCTTGTTCTTATCTCCCCCTAATGACGGGAAGACAGGCTCATCAAAGTGACATAAAAGAGATCGCCTGTCAAAGTCCTTATATAAGCGGACTATAGTCGGAAGCTCATGTCTTATTCAAAGACAATATTCATCAAATAACACATCATTATGTGCTTGTGGAGGCACAATTTGGCACATACAACATGTGGACGATATAGATTATAGAACGTTAACTCAATTTGTTAACAAATATGTATACCGTTACAACTGTAACATAAAGATTTGAATGATGGTGGGTAAAGATGAATAAGTAAAATTATGACTCTGCTACAACCCGTAGTCGTTGGCCTTACAAGTCCAAAAAAACCGTTGGCCTCACCGCCGGGACCGGTTGAACAGGCCGCCAGCATCACCAGACTTTTGTTTTACACTTCTTTTAACGGTTCACTATTCTCCAATGCTCCAAACGCTACCAAATTTTGTAAGCAGGTAGAAATGGAAGTTAAGATTGTAAAACCGCCAGCCAAAATGACAGAACCGGCATAAAACCTGCCGAACCATCCGTCGGAGTCACTAGACATCCGTGAACACTTATATTGAGCGATTCACCACCTTCCACTTCTCTAAATGCCACACAATTTTGTACATAGGTAGGTTTGGATGTTAGGAATCCGTGGCCGCAAACAGAACCTCAAGAACCGGTCTAAAATTTTTTGAACAGGATCTCACAATGACTAGTCCGCAAGCTGAAAAACCGGAAATTCTAGGTTTTTTTAACTTTTCAATCATTGTTAAGGTCTCCCATAATAGCTAATTGTTATGGCTTGAATTAAACTATTATGAACATCACCATAGCATTATTATAGCTCAAAGTAAACAATGAGAAGTCATTAAGCTAACATTTTATATATCATTCTTATAAAATCACTCATAGACATTGTAATTAATATCCTACTTAGTGAATAACGACTTAGCATCTTGTTTATATGCTAGTCTCTACATTTTATTGTCCTTAGCATAAGAGGGTGTCGCTCCTAATCTTCTCTAAAGAATAGGCTTTACAAAACAAGTAACGAGCCAATGTGAGATCATAGGGGGTTCTTTTGCGTCATATTTGTTTATGAAAACATGAGTAGTGCCTCCATTGTATAGGAGGATGACGAGAATGGCTTTAATGCCATCCATAGGTCGTGAGAATTGCTCATAGCTCCACAAGTGATATTCTGGTAATCTTTGATCTCAATGGTTACTTTGCTCAAAAGAAAAGATGTACGTGAGAGTCTTTACTCTTTAATATACGAATCATCAAAACATGTCCAAATTATCCCGGACGATTTATGTTAAAGCCTACATGAGTCAATATCTCAATTCTCACTCAGTGGTGACAATAGTGACAACAACCGATTCAATTAATCGAATCATAGTGACTCATGAATGTTGCACATTCATTATAATGATACATAAGAAATTCTCATCAATTCTCACAATGTGTTTCCAGGTGATAAATGTTGACATGAATATCATTAAATCATAGCACGGTTCGATATGCTTTCACAAAACTTGAAAAAATAAACAGATTTGTAGTCACTTAGACTATTAAATCGAAGTCATATTTTTCATATATTCCGCAATATACCTTTTGTTTTTAAAATCCGTAACTGTGAGAATAATGTTCTCATCTTCTTTTATATCGTGAGTTTCTTGTTGCAAGAACTCCATATATTTTGTATACATTGAGCATAATATTGTTTTCATTGCAATTAGTGAACTGATGTAGAACCACATCAATAACAAGATCTTTCTTGTACTAGCCTAATTTTTAATATGACATGTGGGGTTCGAGACATTGCCTCTCCTTTTTTTTTCAAAACTCCTTACATGAAATTCGTCACTTTTTTTTTATGCCAAATTCAGAGTTCATATTTCGGTCAAATATTTAAACAACAAGATGGAAGATTGACTATTATCGATATACGATAATTAATTCCAAATGATGAATTATGTCAAGACCAAAGTTTATGGCAACTCAATTCGATGTAAACCGTGACAAATTCCGTTACAAATCGATATTAACCGTGACATTTCCGTTACAAATCGATATTAACCACGACAATTTCAGTAGCAAATCGATGTTTGTCCCTTTATTAACCACGACAATATTTCGTCGTAATACTGACGGCTGGTGCGCTTCGCCGTCAGTATGAGTAGTGGGTGCCCAGAGCAATTTTCTTGGCGAATGAGGTGTCTCGATAAAGAGTGTTAATCCGCCATTGAGGTACTCTTTCCAAGTAGAGAAGTACCCGAAAGGAATATATAATTCTGATGAGTTGAGGTCGGTTGTGGGCGTCGGCCGAGGAGTAGGAGCCCTTCTGGACTTGCTTGGAAGGCGAGCAATCTTGGAATTTTTGGATTCTAAAGGCTGTCGAGAGGAGAAACAACTTTTCGCCAACTTCCATTTTGAGTTTGGGGCTAAAAATTTGACAGAAGGAGTAGCTCTGGATGGGGAAGCTGTTATCAAAAATTCAGGTTGATTCGGAGCAGGGGAAGACGGTGAACCGGTGGTCGGTAGCGGCGGAGGTCTGGAATCTTCTAGTGGCCGGTTCAGAGAATTTCCAGCCGGTTCTTAAGGTGAGGCTGGCGGCGTTGGATCCGGGACGGAGAGAGCTTTCTAGGGATATAAAATTCCGGCCAAGGGCTGTCGGAATTTTGGTCGGAAATCAGGAAAAACAATGCTGCCTGATTTTAGGGTTTAGGCTTTTAGGCTTTTTTTTTTTCTTCAATGGAGGGGCTATTAGCAAAGTTTGGTAAGAGCACCAAGTCTGATAACGTGTTGAAGGAGAAAAGATAGCGAGAATAACAGTCTATTCATTCATTGATAGAAATGCTTATTTATAGGCATTACATAATGTCTCTCGAATGATCTAGAAGATCTATCAACTGTAATATATTCTAATAAGGAAATCGGATTAACTAATCTTACGTGTATTAGGGCAAGACACATAACAGAAGTACGGAAACATAATTTTCTTAAACAAATATGAAAATCTTCACCATCATAACATTAGTAGGGTCATTAATCATGGTACATATTTAATCAGCATCACATGGTTTCTGCTTGTGTTGATCCAGATATATTGAGGCCTCAGTTCTCTGAATACAAAAAGTTATAGACCATAAACCCTAGAAATACAAAAGACACTTAGGATGATTGCTGCCATTAAGATGATGAACGACTCTGAGTTATGTTAATCTAACTGGAAATCGAAGTACACAGTAATGCCTTTATACAAAGACAAGGGCATTATTGTAACACCCGTTTTCTTTGGAAGAACAAAAGGAGTACGCATAGAACAATTTTGCCCAATAAATAACGAACCGTTCATGCGTTGTCCCCCAAGCCATTGAGCATCATCGATCTCTGTTTGAGAGAAAGTGGGAGGCACAGAAAGAGAGAGTTAAAACTTGATTGGAAGCAAAAGAGGAAGAGAGAGTGAGAGTGACCGGGCGACCATGAAAAACACAACCATTAACCACCAAGACGATCATATGCTACTCATGATCACTCATCAGTTCTACCCTGTACACCCAAAATGAACACCCACAAGGTTTGTACTCCAAAAGCACAGAATCGTTTTCGGTTCTAATTAAAATTAAATTCCCCATGCTTAACATGATGAACTCGCTTTCTCTTATTCTCAGTAGCGGCGACAAAGCCACGACGCCGCCGTAACAAGGGCAAGAGCGTAGAAGCTGGTAGCGCCGGAGCCAATAAGAGGAAGCTAAATAAGGCACAAGTGAGTCTTCTTGAGCTCCATTTCAGAAACGAGCAGAAACTCGAGTCTAAGAAGAAGGACCAGCTCGCTTTCGAGCTTGGAATCGACCCTCGTCAGGTCGCTGTATGGTATCAGAACCGAAGGGCTCGTTCGAAGAAGAAGCAGCTGGAGGAAGAGTACTCCTCTCTGAAGAAGGCTCACGAAACCGTCATCGTGCAGAAACTCAAACTTGAATCCGAGGTTCATATCTTAATCTCCATCTATCTATTTTGAACTCTCAAGTGTATATGCAACTTTCGAAGAAAATATCACAGAGATCGACTTTAACCTACCTAATGTTACTGGCTCTAAGCCGGCCTCTAACGTATGTGCCTTATCCTCTGAGAAAGAAGAACAAGGAAAATATATACAACACAGTGAACACGCCACTTAATTAAGCACTTCAAAACGTACGTGCATGAAGCTCTGGGCTCGAAGAAAACACACTTCTAGATGCATGTGTGTTTCCGTACACTGGTGATGTTGTAGTTTAAAGTGGTTGGTGATGGTCGGCCCTGTTGGGACTTTGCCCAGCAGACTCACTTAGCTAAGATCACGTGATCACGTATTTGGTCTACGAGACATGGGAGCTAGCAGTGTATCTTTGATTTGTTTGGAGTATATTCTCAACACATACAGTTACTTCATTTTGATGATGCAGGTGCAAAAGCTCAAGGAGCGACTCTCTGAGGCGGAGGAGAAGATCCACAGGCTGTCGGAACATGTCGAAGGCGGTGGTTCGGGCAACACCATGAGCTCCTTGCTGTCGATGGAAGCGAATATTGGTCCTCCGCTTTTGGGAGAGTTTGGGGTGGAGGAGTACGATGATGTTTTCTACATGCTCCAAAACAACTTCATTGATGACATGGAATGGATGTATATGTGAACTTAATTAGTTGTTAATTTAGAATTTTGTAGATAGTGACAACCTTAGCTAATGTAATGTGCTAGTACGTGCTAAGTGTGCTTGACTAGGAATCTGAAGATTAATGTGATTAATATTGTTACATTAGCTCCAGTGGCGGAACCAGGATTGCACAATGGGTATGGCTAATTTTGTATGGACACAAGAAATTTTGTTTGAGGTCTGTAACCCAGTGGGAGGCTCATCCTCACGCCTTTACTTTATTTATTCAAACCATACAACAGGGGGGACATAAAACCAAAACCCTGTACATTTAAAATGACAACAATAGGTCAAGAAGCGAGTCAAGTGACGCTTCGCGAGTCCGTGTGGAGGAGCTCGTCCTCCTCGGCGTCGGTTACGGTGGAGGCGACGGCGGAGGAGAGGAGGAGAAGGAGAGAAAGCAGGAGGAAGAGAGTGACAGAGGTACAGAGGTGATGATGAATGATAGGTTGCAGTTTGGTTTGAGGAATAAATGGGCTAATTTGAGTTGTGGATTTGTGGGCTATTTTCTATTTAGTGTGTTAATTTGGGTTGTGGGCTTTTTGCCATTTAATAGGCTAATTTGGGATTTTGGGTATGGCTAATATTCTTATAGGCTAATATTCCTATGTATCAGTTGTTGCTTTAGTTAATTGTGGATAGGGCTATAGTCCTGATAGCCACAATAATGCTTCCGCCACTGATTAGCTCCAAGCATTTTGGGGTCCCTGGTTTTCTAATTTAATAATTCGAAACATGCAATAGCTTCTTGGGATTCTAGTTGTTTTCTACCATTTAGCATAGGTCATGACATTGATTTGATAATCTTGAGCTACATGATCTCAGGGCTGCAAGTTTTGAATACTACACACTGTTGCCATATTTCATCACTATCCATGAGAACAGCATGGAAACTGAGATTCCCTTCTCCAGAAAATATATTGAGATTCAGCTCTTGAGGGAGTTGCAGAAATTGGGATTCATCAAATAGGGTCTTCCCGAGAAAAGAACCAAGCTATCTGAAAAAATTGGTAAAAGTTTTAGGGCTTAAAACGGGAATCATTTGGGTGATGGTATCTCAAAGAGAACAATGTGATAAATGGTAAGCAAGTGATCGATCGTTTACTTCTTCGCATTGGATCACTGATCATCATATGGAGCCTAGTAATCCCTCCGTGATGTTAAAGTCATTGCCAATTTGCCATTCCTCCCGCAATACAATGGCACTGTTAAAGTATCAAACTCATCAATTGATTTGAATTCTCCTCTTCTAATTAAACTACCATAAATGGCAGCAAAGAAAGATTATAGCATCTCCAACAGCTTCCATATTTTCTTGAACTTCACATTTTTTGGGAATATAAAATTGTTTTTAGGTCCAACATGCAGCTTCCTCATTTCATTCCCTAGGGGATAAAGAAGAAAGAGAAACATTCATTTCCTAAATGTTTACACCCAAATTAATATTTTACTAGACAATAATTGTTTATAAGAATATTAGTTAAATTCATGGTCCACATCATGCGAGCTAGACAAAGTCTACATGTAAAAGGACTTCGCGTGGAAAAATGACTTCATCACGTGGTATGGAAGGACTAGAAGACGAGAGGTATTCGAGTTGGCTTGGTCCAATGTTTAATTGATTGCAAAGTCTATATGCATGCGAAGAATAAAGATTACATGCAGGATGTATTGTGTGCGAAGAGAAGGTTTGCATGCGAGATGAGTTTGGATGGGTGTGGTGCAATTAAGCTTGGTACGTGTAGACGTGAAGCATATGATCATTTCTAGTTTTATTTGATTAAGGAGATATACATGTAAGTTATGCATATCTACTTTGCATGCACGTCCAGACTTCTAGTATTCAAAGGGCACTCATATAGTGCTTAGAAGGGGCATACGTCCAAGAAGTGTTCTAGGCGAACTCTACTGTTTAGAACAGAGCGACCACCACAAGGTGATTAACATCGCCTATGCCACATTTATCGTTGAAGATTTTTACAAGTCTTTGACATGTTTTGGGCCAATAATACATGTGGCTCTAAAATAACTCTATGTAAGGAGCTCGAGGATCTACTCTAGACACACTAAACAATCAACAAAAATACAATATAACTTTCAACATAGTTGAACCCCCGACACAGTTGACCTTAACCCTTTTCTTTTACAGGCTCCCTGGAGCTTTGCTTTCATTTCCATGTTCGCTCCCCGGAGCTTTTTCTTTTTTCCCTTTCTTCCCAGTTGAAGCTCTGCTCGATCATACGTCGAGTATCGATATTGTGACGCTCAGGCAGACTACTGTAAGTCTTTGCCCAATACGCAAGGCGATTCTGAAGAACCCTACGGTGAAGTTGGTGCTCTTTTCATCCTCAGTCTCTTGATTAGAAGCAGAAGGCTAAGCGCAACCCATTACTACAACCATTACATTCTGTGTCCGCGTGGTGGTATGCCCGGAACTACTAAAAGAGACTTTACATACCCAGACTTACTGGTGTGGCCAAAACACCAAATTTATAGCAAAGTCTTCATTTCCAAAATTATCGAAATTAACATTATCATGAATTCCTCACATGCTCCGATGAGAAGAAAATAAAATAAAATATATTATTGAGTATTAATTAATTGTTATAGTAAGATATATAATAAATTTTTGTTATAATTAAAAATGATGTAGAATATTTAATTGTAGTAATAAATGTCAAAAATTTTAAAATGGAGAAGTTGTTGAAGTTAGAGCAAATTTTTTTTTTTTTTTTTGAGATTTTAAGTTTTGTTTCCTTATTTTGTAGAAATTTTGAGAAGCTATTGGAGATGCTCTTAGATAAAACTTGTTTCCTGTTTCTCCACAATCCAAAGAAATTCAAGATCTACTGGAATATAATAACCTCAAAAAAGCGAACAAACATACATGCTGCCTATCACATATATAGTTTTTTCAAGAAATCAGTTGCAGCAAAGAGGATAATACATTAATGCAAATGCAAGAAGCTCAGCAAAATAGTCAAATGCGTTAGCAAACGTGGGAAACCTCAGTATAACATTTCTGCAAAAATATATCTCCAACCAAGAGCTCTATGAAGTCCTTGAAAAACTGGCATACTTAGTTTCAGATGTGTTTTTGATCTCCGTTAGTCTCAGGTGATAGCCGAAGAGAATAAACAGATGTAGTGTCCTCAGCCGCAACCGAGATCACTCTGTCCACCGGTCCCCAGCTTTTGAGGTAGTGTGTTTGTTTGGATGACGAATTAGAAAGAGCAGCTGGTAGCTGTAAGTTGTAGAGAAGAACTGAAGCTGGGATTCCTAGGTACACCACAATGGTACAAGCTCCCCATCATCACAGAACGAAAAACAAACTCTCATGTTCCAGTGAGTCATCAGTCAGCACAATGAGTTGGTGGAGCTATGCCTTTCGAAGTGGAACCTATACATGCCAGTATGACCCGAAAGGCTGAAGGGTTTGGTCGGGTGTTTTGGGTAGAAAGACTTGTTTTTGAAGAGAAAGTAATAGCCAGTCATTACTTCTCATGACTTCAAAGTAGCTGTATACGCAGAAGGGCTGGTGAAGTAGAGTATTTACGAACGGTAATAGATACTAATCGGCCTGGTGGCAATCGAAGATCGAATGAGCCCTAGCTCGTCCATGGTCATATCAACACTGCCATTGTATTGTGGGAGGAATGGCAATGACATTAAGGCTACAATTTAAATAAAATAGAAGGCGGGAATATATATATATATATATATATATATATATATATATATATATATATATCAGCCCAGTTTTAAGATTTACTTTTGTACATGAACCGCATTCAAGTAGAGATTGCAACTCTCCAAAAGAAGACATAAAGGCAACTGTCTTCACTTCTGCGGAGATTCTACTGGGGAGTGAGGAGATAAGGAGGATACTGTCCCACCTTGCACATCTGAATTTTGTACTACACCTGCTTGATCCTGCACAACCCACAAGCATAATAGTCAAGAAATAACTACATGGATGATGCCCGTTTGCTGACATTGTTTTTCTGACATTTAGCCTGAGATGTGGTCACTGTAAAGAGCTCCAGTAAAAGCATGCATATTTCCTACTTTCCTTGACAATGCAAAAACGTAATTTCGAGTTTGAGGTTTTATTGTACCTGATGGTGGGAGTAGTTTTGCTGAATTGATGACTGACTGATTAGATGTTGTTCATGTAGATGTGATTGTTGTTGGACTGGCTGTTGATGCTTCTGCATGTAGAATGGATGCTGTTGTTGTAACTGCAATTGCCGATTGTATTGTTGTTGCAATAAAAATTGTTGTTGCTGTGGCACAGGAAGTGGTTGCTGAAATTGCTGAAGTTGTTGCTGTAGTTGTTGAAGCTGCTGCTGTTCTTGCAACGGAAGCTGCTTTAGTACTTGAGATTGCTGCTGTTGTTGCAAAGGAAGTTGTTGCTGTTGTTGCAAAGGAACTTGTTGCTGTGTTGGTTGAAATTGCTGCTGTTGTTGGAAAAGAAGTTGTTGCTGTTGCATCTGAACATAATATTGTTGAAGTTGCTGTTGTTGATACTGTTGTAATAACTGCTGCTGCTGCTGCGGATGCTGCTGCTGTTGTTGCAGAAGGGATTGCTGTTGCTGGTAGTAATAATATTGCCACATCTGATAATAGGTATTCTGCGTTGCATACTGCCCATTGCCTAATACTGATGACTGAGGCATCTGTGGAGCAACAGGTTGGACAGGCAATGGGGGCTGAGATGAAGAGGCATCATTGGCGGCTTGTACATTCGGTATAGGCCCGGAATTAGGTGCTGTTATATTAGCATGAGCACTTGCAACCTGATACTGATTGTGATGCTGAGCCTGCTGGCTGCCTTGCTGAATTTGCTGGTTTTGCGAAGGTGCAAATATAGAAGTGTGACCTTGACTTGCAGGCATTGGATTACCGGCTTCAGTTCGCAGGTATTTCTGTGGAGGAACACGCTGCTGTGGAAGTGATTTTCTTTGTAACTGCATTGGAAACCCAAAGTTTGACTCTTTACCAACTTTATCAGAACGATTAGTTTGACTCCTGTCTCCATAACCATTTGCATGTGGCTGAGAAAACACAGGGATAGGCATACCACTGGCTGCTTCATTTCCAGCTGATTCTGACAATCTAGAATTTCTTGGGCTGTGCATATAAGTCTCTTGATTACTTTCTAGCTTCTTTCCATTTGAAGTGTAGGTTCCTGGAGAAGCTTCAGACTTGGGACAAGTGGAGGGTATTAGATCTAAATTTGTATTTTCCTGGGAATTCAAAGAAAGCCTTTCCAAAGACAGTGGCTTTGGGTCTTGTTCACTCTTATAGTCACACTCCTGATCAACATTGCTGCCCATGGTGTTTGCTTGTGAAGATTCTATCGAATCATTTCCTTCAGCAACTTGAAATCCAAATTCTACAGATGACATCTTGGGTTCAGGGATGTCTTCTCTGGCCTCCTTGGAAACTTCCCGAGATACCCTTTTCACTTCTGCTATATGGGTATTTTGTGTAGCCTCTTCAGAAATTTCCATAGATACCTGTTTCACTTCTGCTAGAGGGGCATCTGGGGCCTCAGCAGACACTTCCTGTGATACCAGATTCACTTCTTCTATGGAGGACATATTTGCTTCTGGTGCATTATCTGGGGACTGCTCTTTTGAAACTTCCAGAGATGTAAGCTGCAATCTTTCCTGTAGATTTTCAGGTTGTTTTGATGGCAATGTCTGGTCTGATAGCTGGTATGTGAGATCCTGGCCACACTCTGTAATTTGATTTTCCAGGAATAACATTTCCTCATCATGTAATGGGAGCTCAATCATGGAGTCAGAAGTACAATCTCTAGATGGCTGCTGAGGCACAACAAAAGTTTCCTCCTTTTCTCTAGGAAAATGTGAAGACTTCGTAAATGTAGCTTGCTGATCAGAAACATTAAAGGCAGACTGCTGAGCCAAGGAAGTTGTCCTAAGGGAAGAGGGGAACAATCGTACATGCCGAGTCCACACCTTTCTTACTTCATGGATGGTTCCACAGAGGTCAACAAACTGCGTGCATCATATATATAATTTAGAACCAAATGAATTAGATGGAATAGAATAAACTAATTCTTTGCAGGTATTATGGAGACTGCACTGAGGTTTGAAGAATATTACTAAATCATCTCATATTTATAAAATATAAAATATAAAAAATAAAAAATAAAAACCCGACTTCGTTCTCCCTTCTCAATTATCATAGTAAAATCCAGAAACATCGCTTCAAGTTTCACCACTTCTGTCCTTCGTAAAACAAAAATTCAACTTTTTATTTTATAAAATTAGTTATAATATTTATCTCTGAACTGGAAAACTGTATGTCCAGGAGTGAAAGTTGTTTAAAAAATTATCAGAAGCAGGGATGTTTTGTTTGGTTAAGTATTGAAATTAGAAAGGAGGATCTTGTAAGTTAAATAAACATTAAGGCAGCTTAATGCAATTTTGCTTCATTGATTAGTATGTGGATATACCTTATTTGTGTGTGTGTGTGTTGGGGGGGGGGGGGGGGGGGGGGGGGGGGGGTTATGTTAACCCACATAAAATCATGCTTTTGATGGCATTCATGCTGAATGACAATACGTGACCAAACTAAGCATATGAAACTGGAGCAAGTTTTTTTGGAAATGTGGACATAAACTAATACCTTTTCATTCTACTGCTTCCCTAAGACTAGAAATGACAGCATCTGCCAAATAAATAAGTTAAAAGAATTTGACCTCTAAAAATAAGCTTGAAATATCCTCAGCATCTTTTGCATCCAGACCAGTACATACTCCAGATTCCCGAGATATTGCATGGGCTACAATAGAATCTACTATATTTATGTGCTGCGTCCCTCCATTCATCATTGTGAACTTTATCAACTCCTGCAGACAAATTAGTTTTTCAATAATTGTTAAGAGGTTTATCATGGTATCAAAGGTTTACCACACTGGTCCACTGGGGTATAGATTGAAGTTTATGCGCACTCTTTGAATATATCAACAATAGGTGTGTTCAAGATCTCAAAAATGTTACTATTCATGAGCAAACTACTGACAGAAGATAGGTACCTCTAGAAGTACTTTGCAGTGAGGCAAATGCTTGATACCATCTATCAAGACATCTCGTGCAGCATCTGCACTATCACTCATCTTTAAACAGGAAAGCAAGATGTCAATAACCACTCTCATGGACAATGAGATATAATGATCACTTCAAAACTCAGATGTCGACAGAACTGTGCAATCACAACAAGGATGTAAATCTAAATTGAGATATGCACTTCCTAATAGATTGCAGGTTATACAATTGTTGTTTCAAGTTTCAGCATATGAGCTCTCAAAAATTAAACCAGTGTACTCAAATAAAACACCAAATAACTTATTTCTTTCAAACAAAGGCATCTTTTAAAAACATGGTGCCACACACACAAAAGTAGACAAGGAAAATAGCATTTCATTGTTCATTAAGTACATACCATGAATGTAAGCCGAGAGAAATGAACATATAAGTTAGCAAGAGTATGCAACTGTTTCTTCTGTGCAGCCGTTGCTAGAGCTTCTCTGAATATAGTGGAAGCTGCTGTGAAATTTCCCTAATAATGTAGGAAAGGCAATATCATAAGCTTCTCTTAATCTAACAATATTTCCAGGAAATATTTGTTTGAGTGATGAAAGATCTAATTGCATACCGTACGTTTTTCCATGTTAGCCTTTAAGATAACATTCTTGACAAAATGTGTATCTGACTCTGCATTACATTGAAGAAGAGCTGCACGAGCACCAAGCACATCTCCTATTTGCTCCTTAAACCTGGCATTCAAGAGATGAATCACCGACACTCTCTGCACGAACATATGAGCATGGCCATAAGCATCCCAAGTCATGTACAAAGCAATTCAGTCAAGGGATCCTAACAAAAACAGCAATAGAG
Organism: Fragaria x ananassa; assembly: GCA_034370585.1. Classification (NCBI taxonomy): domain Eukaryota; kingdom Viridiplantae; phylum Streptophyta; class Magnoliopsida; order Rosales; family Rosaceae; genus Fragaria; species Fragaria x ananassa. The sequence goes on along the minus strand of CP139764.1, from coordinate 3,131,394 downwards.
AAAGTTTCAGCATGGCATAAACTCGTCACACAGGAGCTAATCCTAAGAAGAAATATGATATAGCAAATTTAGTGGTACGCTGTAAGTTGTCCCCTGCAGCCTTCAGAACAATATACAATGGAATAAAAAAAAAAGTTTAAGCAACAAAATTTGGAATTTATTTTTGGAAAGCCCTTTATAAGCCCAAAGTCCATATATTCTTAAGATAGGGTGACTCATCTGATCGCTCATTTCACAATGTGAAGGTTTCGATTTGATCATTAAACAGAGATGGGCCAAGAGTATGCTCATTATGATTCCAGCAAAAAAAATTGTCAACAATTCAAGACTCCTGTAACTTATCAAGGGTGTTTATTGTCTCGCCAGGCAGACTGTAGTATGTATTTAAAGTAAGATGATAACTGATTTAAATTTCTTCAGTTTTCTTATACCCATACTGTTTAACAGACCGAAGCTAAGCTCTATATTTGTATAACAATAAAAGGAAAGTATGAAAAGATCAAATGTACTAGTCATCTAGTTGTTCCAAATGTACTAGTCATCTAGTTGTTCCAAACAGTAGAAATATTGAAGCAAAATATTGGTGCAAATTATCTTGAATTAAAAGGAGATGTTGAAAGAATTTGTAATGAAACATAGAACTAAGAACCTTTAAATTATAAGCATGAGATAATGAGATATCCATGGTTTGAACAAAAATACCTTCACAAATATTTGGGTTGCTCGGTCAAGAGAAAAGTTTGCAATCTCTCTTCCTCCGTTGATTTCCACGAAATCCACATAACGCATCCAAAAATCAGGGTAGTTAGCACAGGGAATCAAACACCTCTCATAAAGCTTCACCGCCTGCACTCATGAAGGAAAGGGTTCAAATGTTGATAGAAGAAAGGCATCTGGCGAAGGCTGCATATGCAGAAGAACAACATCAAAACCATACCCAATCAAAATCGCCTTGCATCTCAACATAGTCCAAATACCGATGCCAATTCTCCAACTGACCAGCATCAAGCTCCTTCACATGGAAGTAAGACCTCTTTATATTAATCTCAAAATTACCAATCTTTTCATCAAGTTGGCATGCTTTTTGATACAACTGTTTCCCGATATATATGTATCTTTGCAGTGCTTTAGACCTTCCTGAGCCAATTGCTGGATCTAGAAGGTCTTTAACTACAAGTGAAATTTCATCATCTCCAAAAAATCTGGGGACTTCACCATCAACTACAGCTTCGAAATGCAAATCCACAGTAGAATTACTCTGGCTTTTCATCTCCTCTTCAAACAAGGTAGCCAACTTCTTCAAACTGCGGACATGGAACTCATGCCTTGTAAGAAATAATATATATGCAGTTCAAACAGAATACACCAAATGACAACATTCTATTATTCCAAAAGCAAAAGAGATTATTTGTGATAGAAATCAATTATAACAGCAATGCTCATATTGGCAAAAGCCATGTAAATTGTGGTGTTCTGAAAGCCATAGTATTTCAAATGACCGGGAATTCAAAGAATGGGGATGAGACAAAGAAGGTGAGCTACTGCTGGTTTTGAGTTTCTAATTTAATTTGTTCACCCCACCCTATTATTGCTATGTCAATAAGACTTCTAATGAGTGAATCGAAGTTCATGAGGTTCTATTCTAGATGTAACAGAATTAGCACATACATAATCTAATAACAGCATTCAAAAACCTGAAAATCAATGAATCAATAAACGCAAATATATACCTTGCATAGTAAACATGCAACTTCTTGGTAGGGAACCTAAGAGCTTGGATGTAAATCTGAGCCAGCGAACTCCACTCCTGCTGAGAATACTCAAATTCAATGTACTTATCCCACAAAGTATAGCACGCATAGTCCTTCCCAACAAATGACATGCCTCTTTTAAGTAGTCTGCACGAAAATTTCACATAGACAAATAAATTTCACACATACTATAGATACTAACTACACCAAGCAACAAAGCTTAAAACTACTTCACACTTGCGAATAATGCAGAAATACTAAGTAATGTTTCGCCAATCGTAAACCATCACCTAAACCCTAACTTACAATGCATCAATAGTGTGTGGAGCTGCCATACATTACCTGCGAATATCGGCCGGATCTTCGAAGCAGGACATACTGAAGACACAGTAGTCCAGCCACAGCGGAACGCAGTAGGTTGCAGCCTGCACAGCTCGTTCAAAGACCTCAACAACTTTGTCAATGGAGCATAGGCGCATCTTATGGTCAGCATACGTTCTCCAATATCCATGGCACAACGGAAACTCAGCCAGAAAAGAGTCATACACTGAGCATAGTTTCTCTATGTCATCCTGCGCAAGATTTTGAAAGCCGAAATTACTACGAGAAATAGAAAAAGGTGGAGAAGATGAAGGGAGCGAAATTGCTTACCGGAGATGAATTCTCTATCTGAGAAATGAGTGAGGTCCAGTGATCGAAGTCCGGTGAAGCTTGGCGGATTTCATCTGAGCGGAAAAGAGAGAGTATTTGAGCGGTGGATTGGCTCAGCATGCAGAGAATATAGTAAGCAGTGTAGCGAGAGAGAGAGAGAGAGAGAGAGAGAGAGAGAGAGAGACTGTGTTTTACCTGGAGTGTCTGATTCCATTGGCTCAGCCTCTGGTATAGAATGCAGCTAATAGTCATAAACAGAAGAAGAAGAAGAAGAAGAAGAAAGAGGTCGATGGGCCAGTATGTGGAGTTGGATCAGAAAGTAAAGGCCCAATGTTAGGTAGCATTTGGGCCATACGGATACAGTGTTTGGTGGCGTCAGCTAATTAGTTGTGCTCAACTGTTGTTTTGGTATCAGATTCAAATTACAATAGTAATAAGACTATAATAGAGTTGGATTCTTCTGCTCGTTATCCTCCACCTCCATCAATAGATTTTGATCAAAGAAACTAAGGTCTAGTTTGATACGTTTTAAAAAAAAATCAGCTTTTATCCGAAGTTATAGTTTTTATAGTGTTTAGTAAATGAAATAAAATTATTTTTTTTTTTTAAAATTATAGGTCACTGGCAGCATCTTTTAGAAGCAATCTGAAAGTTATTTTTAAAAGCAGTTGTCACTAAAAATACTAGAAATTAATAAATTGTATCTTGACAACACTTTTAAAACTAATATTTATCAAACACAAAACTGTTTTAATTCACAACTGATTATTTTCACAGTATAGCAGCATCAGTTTTATTTTTTATTTTTTAAGTCACATCAATACCAAACTAGCCCTAAGACAGTTTAAGAGGTACCGACAAACTAATTGAGTAGGTGAATTGTCAATTTCAGTCAATATCAATTACATGTTGAGACTCGACAAAAGAAAATGTGTCAAATCTTTTAAAGTTCATCAACCTATCAATTGAGATCAAGGAAATAAAAACCACAGACGAACAAATAATATTGTTTTGATGCTCAAAACTACGGTTTCTTCATCACTAGGCAAGGTAATTGTCAAAACATTTAACTGTTGGTTTGTCTCTACCTATCTAAGTTGAACAAGTGTTCTAAGTCTAGGGACTCTTCACCTTGTGTCGTCTCCTAGTAATGTAGATTTCGTATTCATCTTCCTCCAACAATGACCTAATGTACATGTCAAAGTGGTCATACATTGTGTTGCAACGCATAGTGATGTCGTCTCCCGACAATGTAGATGTCGTATTCATCTTCCTCTAACAATGACCTAATGTACATGTCAAAGTGGTCATACATTGTGTTGCAGCGCATAGTGATGTCGTCTCTCGACAATGTAGATGTCGTATTCATCTTCCTCTAACAATGACCTAATGTACATGTCAAAGTGGTCATACATTGTGTTGCAGCGCATAGTGATGTCGTCTCTTGACAATGTAGATGTCGTATTCATCTTCCTCTAACAATGACCTAATGTACATGTCAAAGTGGTCATACATTGTGTTGCGGCGCATAGTGATGTCGTCTCTCGACAATGTAGATGTCGTATTCATCTTCCTCTATCAATGACCTAATGTACATGTCAAAGTGGTCATACATTGTGTTGCGGCGCATAGTGATGTCGTCTCTCGACAATGTAGATGTCGTATTCATCTTCCTCTAACAATGACCTAATGTACATGTCAAAGTGGTCATACATTGTGTTGCGGCGCATAGTGATGTCGTCTCTCGACAATGTAGATGTCGTATTCATCTTCTTCTAACAATGACCTAATGTACATGTCAAAGTGGTCATACATTGTGTTGCGGCGCATAGTGATGTCGTCTCCCGACAATGTAGATGTCGTATTCATCTTTACGTAACAATGACCTAATGTACATGTTAAAGTGGCCATGCCCTGTGTTGCTGGGGATAGTCATGCCTCTACATCATTTATCATAATCATCATTTCGAGTTTTAATTCTTGTGTCAAGGAATCAAACTTTGAACTATGTTCATCATTGAACTAGCAGTGAATTTATAGTTTGGTTACAAATGGACGTACAATAACGATCAGGTAACCTCAGACGTTGAAGTCATTTTCATTCTAACTTTAAAGAGGCCCCCAAATCTGAGCTGATCGACCGACATATGGATCCGACTTAGAAGGACCCACAAACCCACCACGTGGATCTGAATTCCTCGCGGATAAAACCTCAACCCTCACTGACTCACTCTCTTCTCTCTTCTGAGCAACAATGGCGAGCCTCTCACTCTCCTCCGCGTCACCACAAGCTTTCTCTCTCCACCGCAGCAAGGTCGTCTCCGCCGTATCTCAGCCGCGGCTGGTCCAGCTTCAGGCCACCAAGCTCTCCGCCTCGCTCCGTTACAATCCGCTCAGGTTAGTTTCGTAATTTCAATCCATCTCTGGATTTTTCTATATATACAGACGTTGATTTCGAAGCTCCGGCTTCGTTTTGTTGTCTACAGAGTTTCGATCCGCAGAAACGTTTGGATCAGTGGAAACGACGAGTTGAAGTTGATGAAGAACAAGAAGAAGAGCATCAGGAGGGGAATGAGTGCAGTTTGCTACGCTGCGCCTATCTCGGTCAATAATATCCAGTGGATCGCCTCCATTTCTTATGCGTATGAAATTTTCTTTCTGAATTTTCATGAAGAAATTGATATTTCATATATATATATATATATATATATATATTGGAATTGAATTTATTTTCCGGTTTTGTTATGCAAAATTCAGGACCCTGATGTTTGCCAAAGGAACAGCTGTGCAGAAATCGTTTCTGGTGCCCTTGTTTGCTCTACAAGCACCGGGTAGCTTCATCACATGGATTAAGTGAGCCTTTTTATTTTATTTTCGGCAAGTTATTCCTTTTTTTTTTTCGCTTGAATTGGTAAAATTGGTGTTTGTTGGTATCACATGGAATCAAGGCAGCCTTTTGAGGCCTTGGAAAAGCATGACTTGGTTGACATAGATGAGTTTGGCTTGCAGGGGTGAATATGGACTCTGGACCGCTTTTCTAGCGCTTCTTGTTCGGCTCTTCTTCTTTTATCCTGGTAGGTCCTTTCTTTCGATTACTTGGATTGAGTGCTTGGTTAGACCTTGCTTTATACAAGGTAGAGATAGTCTTCTTGGTATAAAGTTTTTGAATTTCAGCATGCTTTGTTGACTTTATTGGTTCATTTCATTCTTGTAACCATGCTTATATTCACCAGTAATTGAAAATTTTGATCGTAGTTTTCAGAATAGTGAGACTACTGATCTACATAATAGTCCGAGTTTGTTTATGTTTGAACCCTGACCAGATAATAGGCATAAAGAAACAGTGAAATGAATTGATAGGTTCCTCTGTAGTTTGTCATTCTCTACGTCTTGTTATAATTTCAGCTATCCATTCCAATTACATGGTCTCGTTTTGTTCTTATTCAGGGGAACTTGAATTGCCGTTAGTAGCGTTACTTCTGGTGATTGTTGCTCCTTACCAAGTTATGAGCCTAAGGTAGGGATATGCATTTTCTACACCAACCTTGACTGTTAATCTGCTATGTAACTTTCTAACTTATTGTTTCAAATTGTTCTGTTGGCAGGGGAAAACAAGAAGGTGCTATCATTTCCCTAGTCATTGCAGGATATTTGGCTTTTCAGCATTTCTCACGCATTGGAAGCTTGAACCAATCATTTGAACGAGGTTCAATTGTTGCAACTTTAGCCATCATTTGTATCACTGTTCTGTCATGCTTGCTCCTGTTCCTGTTCTGAGTTTCTTGTAAAGTAATTAGAAGTACAGTAGTGATCATCTAAAGGTTGAAAGCCGGAGAACAGTCATAAATGCTGAACCTTTTATGTTCATTTTCTAAATATGTTTATGATGAATAAAGTTCTGTGTTCATATTTTTCAATAAAAGGAAATATTGTCAACTAGTGTGGCCTCTCTTCTGAAATTCGGTTCATGAATTATTCCTAATGTGCAGGGTAGAGTCCTAATACAATGTCACAATATTGCTTTATATTGGAACTCTCTACACCTTCAAAACATGATTGTACACATGGCGTTTGAGTGTATCACATTTCATCAAATTTAAACAACTCATGTTGCACTTGTTTGTCTCTGTTGGCACTGCTGAGGATTGTTAAGCCTTTACACAATTTATTGCTGATGTGAGAGTTTCAGAATACTAGCATGAATGAATTAAGCAAGATTTGAATAGCTGTCGCCTTCTTTTTCCAATAAGGTGTTGTGGAATTATGCGGTAAAATTTTCGTATGTTTATGTCCTACTAGCAGGACGTCACAAAACATATGTAATAGCCTAAAGCCTGGTTGAATTATATTTATTATGCTAATACTGCAGATGGACCTATATGTCTACAAGAACAACTGCCTAAAAAATTTGTATACTTTCTGACTTTTCTCTCAGGCGTAATAGTCAACTAAGAGGTATACATAGATGAAGTTTGACAATAATTTTAATGGTGAGAACCAGGCCTTGTGAGAACATGATAGCTCATTTCAATTCTCAGTGCCTCCTTGGACTTTATGATGGTTGCTGGCAAATGAATGAATTGCCATCTAATTGCAGACAGAACTATTGGAACTCCTGTCTTTTCAGAGGTAAATTGCTGCAAGAAGTGACCCCAAGAGTGTGGTGGACAGCAGAAGCATGCAAGATGAGATAGAGTTGGCTGTGTTAGGGGACCCTGATGGCTCCTCACCATAAATTGATGATCCACTCGGTGTAGCTATGAACGGGGTGGTCGGGGATGGTGGTGTTGTCGTAATTATCGGTGTCATTGTTGGCGATGGTGGAGTCTGGTAAACTGGAGGAGTCATGCTGAATTTGGATAAACAGAGTGAGATTTATGTTTGCTTGATGTCTCCATAGTCAAGCTGGAGTTGGTTATGAAAGATTACCTGGTTGATGTTGCTGATGATGCATAGTGACAGCTACCACTACCTGCACTAACAAAGAGTGAGGAGTTCAGCATTTATTCAAGCACCATGCAACAAGAATTATGAGGTTGTGAATTTGAATCTATTAAATGAAGATCTGGAAATTTTGGCAAAAGAGATAGGACGCTATAGCTACAATATTCAGCAAGGTACTTTCCCTACCAAGAAATGGATGGTTCTTTTCCTTTTATAATATCGGAGCAGTAATGATGAAATTTCTGGCAAATTTTCACTTTAGAGCAGAATTGTTGTACAAATGATAAGGTTTTGATTTCATTTTCTTTATAAAGAATATTTCTGGATTAAATTCATAGATGTCTTACTTGGGTCAGTGGTGGTGAGTTGTGCTGTTCCTCCAAAACTACAGCTGGTTGGAGCTGGATTCTTCTGGTAATAGTCATTGAAGGCATAGGAAGCGTGATCCCGGAGAGTGTTTGGATTATAACAGCTTCCACTTGGTTGAACTGGTGAACAGTCTGCACCACGGTAGCCACAAGCATAATCAAGAGCTACCTGCAGGGCAGTTTCTGAAGCTGATTGGCTTGCTACACACCAAGTACCGCCTGAAGATGCAGGGGTTGTGGTAGGAGTTGTTGGGGTTGTAGTGGGAGTTGTCGGGGTTGTAGTGGGAGTTGTCGGGATTGTAGTGGGAGTCGTCGGTGTTATGTAGGGAGTTGTGGGGGTTATGGTGGGAGACGTCGGGGTTGTGATGGGAGTGGTAGGGGTTGTCATGGTGGCCGGTGGTGGTGGGGATGCCGGGAACACAAGTGTGGGAGTTGTTACAGTTGGACTTGGGTTTACGACAGGTATCGTTTCATGCCGGGCAATGGACACTGCAGATGAGAAAAGTATATGGTTTTCATGATTCACTTCTACTTTGTTTTGCTGGATTGCTTCCAATGGAGGATTCTTTGGAACACTTGAACCTGAAGAAATTAAAAGCATGGTAAGTTCCTCTTTCTTTTCATGGAAATCATTGCAGAAATGGCGAGGATCTGTACGATGGGAACTATATCATGCTCTGTGTATAGGACTACTATGCAGGTAAAACAAATTGCAATCCTGATATTGTCTCGAAGAATGTAAATATCCATCTATTTATTCTGAAATCAAAAGTAGATTTAATTGAAACTGATGTTCCTAGATATGGATGAGATCCGCCATGGGATTTAGGTGTTTGATGAATGCATGCATGTCTGTAGATTTTCCTCATATTCATGCTAATAAAGAATTTATTGTAGAATGAATAAAATTGAACATGAACATAATTTGGAAGTTGGAACTATAGCACATGTTCATGATGAAGCAGATATACACAAGAGAATTGCATAGGCAGACAGCTATAGAGACCGTATTCCATTTAAGTTACCTGAACTAAAGAACAGAAACAAGAAAAATAATGCAGAATGCCGATGAGAGCTAACACCCATCTCTCCTAGTTGCTTCCTCTACACTTTGGTTGTATAATTTTCTTCTGGGTTATTGCAAGAGAATGATGGAGAAGAAACTAAGATATACTACACAAGAGAAACATCAACGCTTGTGTATTTCCAAAAGAAGGGTTACCTCTTTTGCCTGCATCTGATTATATATATCTTGAGGAATCATAGCTTTCTTGGATCCTGGAGAGAATGAAAAAGAGAGAAGGGATCGAGAATATGAGAAAACTTGAGAAAGGAGGCATTGGGTAGTTGGATATTGCAAGCAAGAGATGGTTCAATAAAGTGTGTATGAATGGGAAAGGCAAATGAGAGTGATCTGCCATCCTGCTGGGTTTTAAATCTGATGCTTAGGCTGATAAATCGAGTATATTTATGAATGAAATATACTGATCTTGCAGGATTTCCTTTATCTTTTTCACTCTTCTTTCTACTGTTTTTGTTGTACTTTTGTTAGATTTTATTGTTCATGGTACTGAATCCAAAAAGCTAAAGTTGAGCAATTGGGATTTTGTGAGTGGCATCTGATGGTTTGTGATCAAGAATATTGTCTCCTGGTCGATCTTAGTCTATATGTATTTAGTGAAAATGCCATTTGCCCATGAGTGAAGAAAAATGAAAACATGGATTCCTTTGTGTAAAATATATATGCATCATGTGGTATTGCCTTGCTTTTTTATGTTCTTTATCTGGTAAACCCAAATCTAAGCCTAGCCAGTTCATTTTAGTATCAGTGTGCAAAAACAACATTTGGTTGAAGACTAAACTAGAAACAACAAAGGAACCTGTTTGTGTTTCTTGCTTTCTATCGTTTGGAGTCGGTTTACTTGTAAAAAAGGTTGCTTAGGTTGATTACCCAAAAGCAGATTCCTAATCTATCCAGGTAAATTACCCAAAGAAAGATCCAGGTCTATTCAGGAAATCAATATCTTCCTACTTCTTTACTAATCCAGCCTGATCGAGTTGGGAATAGCTATGTACGTGGGAAATGTATATATATAAACACCCTGCATTCCCTTACCATATTACTAATTTACATACTAAGCTCTGTTCTTCAACTTCAATCATGATAAGACACCATTTCCATAGCGAAGTCTGGCAACCAGAGATCCTCCCCGGGGTTTCAATTCCAAGCTGCAGCGATCTGTTCTCAATCAAGTTCCAGCTCTTCGAAGTCACCAGAAGCAGCTGTCGCACAGAACAAGAAGGTGAAAATGTTACTAGTGAGGACTTGGAAGAATCAAAGCTTGTAGCTGAAAGACAAACTAAACCACTCTCTCGTGTCCAGCTATTGTGTTTGAGGACTCGGGACACATGGTTGATCTGCACAGGCGCTCTTTCCAGCATGGGTGTCCCACAACATGAGCAGCCTGCTATTGTTGAAAAGATAGTCGAGGCATTGAGAGTTGCCGTCCCTTTCCGACCTATTTGCGTGGTCATCGAGGACATTGTGACTACGCAGGAGTGCAATGGCGGTGATGAAAGTTCGAACCAAAAGAGATTTGATTACTTGGAAGCTAAGGAAGAGGGAGAAGAGGAGGAGGAGGAGGAGGAGGAGTGTGTTATTTGTTTGGAGGACATTTCTGACTTCGGCCCCAAAAGCGTTACACCCTGCTCACACATTTATCATAGTGATTGCATCTGGAAGTGGCAAAAGGAGACTCAGAAGAAAGGTCACTTGTTCTCGTGTCCCGTGTGCCGATGCCATATTGCAGAGATGGCAGGCGAGCCGTCGCAACCACTTCTGTTGCCGGCATTGTCCCTGCATCCCCCGCCGTATCAAATCATAAACGAAGAAGAAGACAACGTTGAGACAGACCCGCGGCCCGAACCGTCGTGGTGCGAGGTGGGGTGCACTTTAACAACTTTGCTGAGGATCCGATTCTGTTTTCTAAGCTCTTGCTTTTAATTTCGAATGTGATTACTGATTAGAGATAGAAAGAAGGAACATTATGCGCATGTTTATTCATTTGTATGTGGCTTAGGCTATTTACGCTTTTTGTATATTGGACTTGGCTATTTACTTGGTTAGAACCGTCAATTACAGACAATAGGATAAGCTGGTCTGGGTTGGCTGCCAGGAATTACAGACAATATTGTACTATCCAAAACTATCTTTTGAACACTTACCTAAAACGAAAACTAGCTAGCTCTTTCCTAAATCCTTTAGGAAAACAAAATCATAATCCTGCTCTAGCTAGAGTTCTAGGCCTCATCAGGAAATTGGTAAGTTAAGAATCCACCTCTTGTCTAGTTCATCTAGTATGTTCTAGTATTACATGGATCTCCTCAATTAGCTATATATAGCCTATATATGCAAGTAATATTAACCAACACTAGAGCTGCAGAGTAAAGAGTTTGTTTCTGCAATCGAATCAACAACAATCAAAGGCGAAGTGAATCCTGATAATGATCATCATGGGAAATGGGGATAAGTGTACTATTTGTTTGGACAAAGTTTCTCCCTATGATAATGTGACTGCTACTCGCTTGCCCTGCACGCACTTATTTCATACAGATTGCATTAACGGGTGGCGGGAGTGTGGGAAGACGACGTGTCCCATCTGCCGTCACCCCATGGAGAATGAGGAGGTCGACAACGACTACAACAATGAAGAAGACGACGACAAAGAGGAGGAGCAGGTCGACAACGATGACGACGACGACGAAGATGAGGAGCCATTCAGACGATCAATCCCGAGACCAGACGAAAACAACCAACACAACGATATGTATTGGGCTGTGCAGGGGGAGCCATCATTCCCCTCAAGTCCCCAACAAGACTGGTCGAACCATGCAAGTACTTACCCTCCATACTTGGGCATTGTGGGTGTGCCATGCGTACCGTTTGCTCAACCGCTAGGGGAGTGGGCTGGGTACGTGAACCACCCACAAATCTCAAGCCAGTCGTGGCCCGTTATCGGCGAGCCATCGGCACTGTCACCCCCAGAATGGGGGTTCATACTCGAAAACCACCCGCAAACCTCAAGCCTACAATTGCCAGTCCCCTATGTTCTAATTATGATCATGTTGACCGTGTTCTTAGTAATTTGCTGCTTGTCCTTTAATGGAGAGATGAAAGCTTTCATGCTTGTTTCGGTACTCATCTGGGTGATAATTGCACAGAGTGGGGTAGAAGAAGTTAGCATGTACTAAATAATTTAAAATCTTCTTATATTATTGTGTTTTGAGTAGTCGTTCTTCTTCTCATTTGGTTCGTATCTTTTTGCAACCTGCTTCCTCCGAATTTGCTATTACCTTCTTCGATCAGTTCTAGTTGAAGAATGATGAAGGAAGACAGATAAGTGATTTCAATTTGATTAGACATAGCCAATGTATAACATACACTCCCAAAACTGCTACATGAATAAAGTACGAAACGCTACAACATATGTTCCTATACTATTGATCGCATCCAAATTCCACACCCACCTGTGACACTAGGATCCTCCTGCAGTTACCAAACTTGAAACTACGATCTAGTTCCACACACCCTGTCCAATGTACATCTCTTGCAGCTTGGTATCTGTTCAAAGTGCAAAGGAAGTAGATGTGTATTTAACATAAGGAAACATCGGCTTCCAAAGCAGTATAACCCTAGCGCAAGTTAATCATACTTGGATCCCACTTCTATATGCTATGTCAAACTTCAATAAACTGCCATGGCTGCCTTCGTGCAAGCCATTCTTAGTTCGATCATCGGTTTTTTATGGGCCAAACCCTGCAGAACCGAAGCATAGATTTATTCCCTAGGAAGGGTGTTACACTGTGAAAGCCGTTGTGAGATGTCACTCCAACCTGCAGATAGAAGGGTTCTTTTAGATTGCACAAGTTGAGAAGAACTTGCTGCAAAATGGGATCGATAAAGAACTATTACCGGGGAAATTTCGATAATCGGGCTCTATTCCATTTCCGTTTATGTCCTTATGATTGGGTGTCACATACTTGCCAACAGTTACAACCACACCAGAACCATCTTGAAGCTCAAAGACAGATTGAATCAAGCCCTATCAAAAGATAAAGCAAAAGATCCTAAATCAAACCATCAAAGTCATAAAGAAAGAGTTCCTCTAACTTGTGGAGAAAATTCTATCCTCGACCCTGAAAGGGCATATTTTGATTCATCAGTGAGAAAAATCGCCATATAAAAGCAAGTTCCTGGACTCTAGGTAACAAATACATTCTAGCTAAATACAGTTCTAAGACAAGACAGATGTGCATTCAATTTTACAGAAGTAACCATGAAGCACTATAGATAGTAGCAGCATAGATATCAACTACAATTAATACCTTGCCAAATGTCCGATCACCCACCAGAACACCTTTACAGTTATCATGCAGAGCAGAAGCAACCTGCAACATAAGGTACCAAATTAATTTTCTAGTTTCACTAGCAAAAGGAATCATTCATAATAGGATGAAGCAAGCTGCTCACAATTTCACTTGCACTGGCAGTATTATTGTTCACCAGAACCTGTATTAGAAGTTTCAGTTAGGAGCCTTTTCATAAACTTCAGAAGTCTAAAATTACAAACACCTCTTAAAAAAAAATCACCGCATCGGCCCTCCTTAAAAAATAATTAAAAAAGACAGAGAGTAGAATCAAGAAGGCATACAATAACAGGAGCTTTCACTAATGGTGCAGTATCTGCAACAATATTTTGTTGGTATTGGGGATCCTTCCCAACCGTATAAATAACCTGTCACAAACATCACAACACATAGGTAGCGAGTTCAATGGAATTAGTGATATATCTTATATACAACAGACAACGGAAAGCACCCTACAAGGCTCTTCACTTCTTCTCAAAAAGGAATGAATCGAAGGATAATGTATATACAAGACTATTGCCAATCATTGGGATAATGATACATACCGTCTCCCCTTCATTTAGAAATAGCTTTGCGATTTCTATTCCAGCCTGAGAATATATAAAAGAGTACGAAAAAATTAAAACAATATATATATATATATATATATATATTTTTTCTTTTCGAATTCCACATCAATTGTAAAGATTCAACATATGGACAGAATTGAGCTCCCACCAATCACAAGTTGACATGAGTGAGTAAGTATTATAAACAAAAGATGTATATCTTTCTATGACTGTAAATATTCTCACGTCTATTGAAAACTGATGATATATGATTGAATTGCTGCAGTTTTTTAAACACAATAAAATTAAATTGACAACTTAAAAGCAGACAAATCCTACTATGACTCTGAAAGTCAGTCATGTTGACTTCACATGACTCGGACAAATCCTCTTAAATTCACACATCCTCAGGAAAATAAAACCAATATATTAAGTCAGAGCTATCTTTAAGATCCAGAATGAAACCTGTACTAGTCCACCACGATTATCTCTAAGATCCAGGATGAAAAATGAGGCGCCCATGTCCTGAAGCCGCTTCATAGCTGCAACAATCATAATTCCCTTCAATATAAAATACACTAGCTGAAAGTGCATAACTATAGCATATATATAATAAAATGAATATTAAAAAGAAAACAACTGACACTGGATACAATAATCTTAACTTTGGGGTTGTCTGGACAGCTTATAAGAACTTCAATACAAAACCAAAGCTGGGGGTGGGGTGAATTACACAAATGGGTACCCAACTATTCCATTTGACATTTTTTTTTCTTTTTCTTTTCCAAAGTCTATTTATCTCCCCTATAGTAAAATAGGTTGATTACTTTAGTTCATTATAAGGTTCTTCTATTTAGAGAACGACCCTAGAAAAGGGGAGCATATATTATTCCTATTTCCTTCCTTTGCATTAATGTTTAGACCCCAAATGCAAGAGAGAAATGTTCAGCATCGTAGCTGCATAGCAACAAGTAACAGGCAATACTGCATATAGATGATAAACTATCATTCAGTTGAATACCCTAAAACCCCTTACCAATTACCAAGTCCTTTCTAGCCAACGCATTGAACTCTTTTAGGTGCAGGTAGCCAACAGATCTGGTTCCATTTTCTATTTGCTCCAACCTATAAAAGACAGGAGTTCGAGCAACAAGTTGTCTCTGAATGTCTATAGATTGAATAGGCCTACAATTCCCACGCTTGACCTAAAACCATGGCAATTATTTTCACGAATCATTGTAGGAGCAAGACATCAAGTTGGTAACAGCAGTGAACTCATTAATAAGATTACTAACAAATGAAAATCTAAATTAGCAAAACCAACAAAATTGCAATTAAATCACAACCGTAATAGTAACAACTGTTTCATTGGGGCCCTGTATTGAGGAAGATACTTCAAAGGCTGATTTCCCTTTCACATCCACACCATTAACAGCTAGTATTTCATCGCCCTGGGAAATGAGAAGAGCGTTTGAAACATTAATAGTTTCAGTTACACCAACTAGAAGAAAAAGTCGATGCATATAAACAAGGAATCTTCTGGGGGAATATGGAACAGATATCACCATATAGAGATATCATCAAACTTGGACACAAAATCATCAAATTTTCCCATATTGGAGAATCAATATCAAGTGAAAAAGCTAAAACTTGTATAGAGATATAAACATTGTCAGTGTAGGTAATATAGTTACCTGCCTCACACCGGCCGCATGTGCAGGGCCATCCAACAAAAGTCCTAGTACCTTCACTTTCACATCTCCATTGTCATCCGGAACTTCCCTGAGGTTTATTCCAATACCACTCATGTCATACCTCGCCATCTTGGAGAACTTTCATTTTCAACATCATAAGAAAAACCGACACAACGCCAACGGAATAAGATACAATCTATAAACTCATAACTAAAGCCAACAAGCACTCCTTAAAAAAGTATAACATTCACAACAACAGCTCTCATTTCCTCAACCTAAGCTTCTCGAAATCACTTTTCGACATAAACAATAATGTAATAATGTGATTATGTGAATGCAATTACCTCAACAGGCGAAAGAAACCGCGTATACGGATCCCCTAAGCTAGCCAGCATTCGCTTGATCATATCATGAGCCTTTGATCTCGTCTTGATCGAACTAGTCCTTATATCTTCCTTCTTCATCTAAACAAACCACCGCAGTAACTTTTTGTTACTTTTCACACATAAATTCAACTACTTTATAAATTTACTGTAGAGTTCATCACCTCCGTACCTTCCAATTTTCCGGCAGCCAGCTCCGGCGACCGGTGTCGAGAAAGCTGTCATTGACAATCTCCCAAGCCTCCTCCACAATCCCCTCGTTCGTCGCCACCGGCTCCGCGATGACGTCAATTTCGTCTTCTCTGCAGTACTCCGGTGGAGCTGGACCGGAGGGAGAATAAGAAGAAGGAGGAGAAGGAGACTCGATCGCTAGAGAAGAGGGAGAAGAGAGTAGAAGACTGAGCGAGAGGGCCCCGCCTAGGGCTCCGACGAGAGATTTCTTGGCCCAATGGACCGAGTCCGGGCCCAATCGCGACGGAGCTGAGGGTTTCGGCGATGGCGGGAAAGATAGTGAGAGTGTGGCGGTGGTGTTGCTCACCAGCAAGACCCTCATCTTCTTCCCCTTCCTAAATTCCAGAGCTTTTGTTTTTGGGTTTAAATAAAAGCCGTTAACGGCCGTTAAGGACGTCAGGGCCTTTCGGGTTATAGTGGAGCCCGGGCCCGCTATGACTACTTTAGGATAAGCATGATCATTTTATATGAACAAACTCGCTTTTGGGGGCGCGTTAGTAACACCACTCAATATCTATGGAATTATTTTTACGAAGGAATATGAAATAAGACCTAGAATATAGATCCAGGGATTTCGTCGTTATCATTGTGATAGCTTTGGAAATTACTTAGAATATAGTTTTGGGAGCATAGTAATGAAGACCATTATAAGTTCTCCAAACTGTAATAAGTATTATGCCTTCAATGTCGAGTCTTTCACATCAAAAAAAACTTTTATCGTGTTTCATAATATAAAAATGTCTCGTTAAAGAAATTTCCTATTTTTCAGTAGCTTAATATGTTTTTATATTCACTCAAATGTCTAATAAAAAAAACTTATAATGCATAACAAAACATATACACTAGTTCTGACTCATATTCGCCGATTAGTGTCTGACTTACATTTTTAATTACATCGTAACTTTATATATGAGTTATTCACGTTAAGAGTCTTTTGTCACATTTCAGATTATAAAAACACTCAGACGGAAGATGTTTCTTATCTCTCACTTTTCTATTCCTCATAACAGTCTAATGAAAGAAAACTTACCTTACACAACAAAATATTTACCTAAATCTTACAAAGAAATATTTACCTAGATTTTTAATTTTTCAATTTCTATTGCGAAAATCGGCAATAAAAAAGGACTCGCAATCACAGAAGAGAGAGAGAGAGAGAGAGCAAAGAGAAAAAGAAAAGAGAGAGAAGAAAGACGAGGGTTTTCTCAGTGCACAACACAGAAGGCCTTCCTTCAAAGACCAAAAGCCAAGATATTTATCTCCTGCCTTGTTCTTTTTGTCCGGAGAGAGAAACCAAACCTAGATTAAACCAGAGAGCGCCGTCTGGGCGGGGACCGGTCAGATCTGACGGAGGAGGCGCGGCGGAGAGAGAGAGAGAAAAAATGAGCGGGAGAGGCGGCGGCGGAGGGAATGGGAAGGGGAGTAGCGTAATATCCGGAATACCAGGTGGGTCCCGGAAGATCGTTCAGAGCTTGAAAGAGATAGTCAATAACTGCACTGAGCAGGAGATCTATGCCATGCTTAAGGAATGTAACATGGACCCTAATGAAGCCGTCAATCGTCTTCTTGCTCAAGGTCCCCCCTCAAAGCTTCAATCTTTGCTATTCAATTTGTTTTTTCCAGTTTTGGGTTGTTTTGGGTTTTAGTTTTTTTTTTGTTTTGCTATTTTGGGACAGCTGTGAAAATTTGAGGTTTAGGTTTTAATTTTTGCCCAATTTGTGATACTTGTTAATCCAATGCTATTAGCTGCAGTCAGTAACTAAAGTTTTGAACATGTTATGTATAATCATTGAAGTATGCTACTGGTTCGAGGAAATCTATGTCGAATACATGTTTTTGTGTTGTGTATTGTGTGTTAAGTGGTATCGGAGCTTGTATGAATCTGATTTGAGTGCGTAGATATATGTTTTGTTGAAATTTTGAGACTAATCAGAAGCTTTTAGCTTGTGCAGATCCTTTTCATGAAGTGAAGAGCAAACGGGAGAAGAAAAAGGAGGTGTGTGAGTGTTGAAAGTACAAAACTTTATACAGTTTTGCATTTTTTTTTTGTAGTGGTTTTATATTGTCGTTTACTATTCTCACGTCTGTGAGTCTCTCATTTGCTGCAGAGTAAGGAACCAACGGATTCTAGGTCCCGCGGTGCTAATTTTTCAAATTATGGTGGTAGAGGCGGTGATCGCTATGCTTCACGTGGCGGATCAAACCACTTTGGCACTAATGGTATGTGGCTATGGCAATTTAAGGGAAAATACCTTTTCTTTTGTTGAGTTTGAAAAATATGATGTGGAGCCTTGATAAGCTTAGTCTCGACTCATCTATTCTTTCACATTTTTCCTCAGAATCTGGTTCTTTGCATGGTAGACCTGCGTACAGGAAGGAAAATGGAACACCTGCCTGTGCAGGTTCTTCCTCTACTGCACCTGGCACAACTGGATATAACTCGAGCCGACGACCTCCTACATACAGGTGATAAATTTAAAATATCAGTCTGATGCCATAGCTGACTTGCTTTTGTTAAATTGCTTGTGGATTTGCATATGCACCGGAAGTTACTGAGCTAAATAAGCCTTCTCTGGGGAGTCTTGATAAGTGAATCATAGCGGTTTGTTAAATTCTCTAATTACGCCTTTTCTATGTATGTAAATCACAGGTCATCTGTTAACATGTAACCTGTTATGGATTTTTCAGTTCTATTGTTTTTGAATTATTTTGTTACTTCTGTTGTTCTTGGATATGCGTTAAAAGCATGGGTATGTACATTTTCAATAGCATATATGTGCTCATTTATGTGTTATGTATGTTGCAGTGATTCGGTGGCAGCTGAAAATAAAGTCACATCACTAGCTGATGATGGAATATCTTCATCCTCACAGCCTTCCTCTGGATATCAGTCTGCATGGGGAGGGGTGACAGGTCTAGTTTCAATGGCTGACATTGTTAAGAAGGGTAGGCCACAAGCCAAGGCACCCCCAGCTCATATTGTCAACCATCATGATACAGGGGCACCTCCTGCAGCAGGATACAATCTGAATTCATCGCAGGCTAAGCCCTTGGCTGATGAGTGGCCCTTGATTGAGCATCTTCCAGGTGTTAGCATGTCCTCCATTTTAGGGAAACCTGCAAATTCTGAGCTGTATGCTAATTCATCAAGCTTTCCCGTGGATGAAACTAATCAGCATGTAACATCCCAACTGGATGAGGTTGATACGGAAGATGATGGTTCCGTTGAGGCACTGAACACAAGCCATGATGGGCCTACTTCTGTTTCCGGTAGAAATGTGCAAGAAGATAACTCGGCCAATGCATCAGCGTTTGATAATAGCTCGTATGAGGATATTGATCCCTACCATACACAGAGACATGTCCTCGAGGATAACGAAGGTAACCATGATGCTTTGTTTTTAGCCAAGCCTGCGTCTTTCTTTGCAACCCATATTATTTCTATCAATTGTGAATTATAGAATGGTACAGTTGCAATTTAACGGTTCTTTTACGCATTGCATTTTGAATACATGAGTAGGTGATTGTATGAGATGAATAACACAAGCACTGAACTTTCTTAAATGAATAATTAAGGAGGTCTGTTCCAGTGGGACATTCGGTTGTAACATTGCTGCTAATCTTTGTCCTATGAATTCTTATTTTGTACATCTCTTTTTTGTTTCAGGTGAGCATGATGCTTCATCAGTGGCTGCAAACTTGCAGCAGCTTGACTTACAGAAGGATGATAGGGGAGCACCACCTGAAGACGAGAACCCTCCCCCAGTGGTCATTCCAAATCACCTACAGCTCCATACTCCAGATTGCTTGCACTTGAGCTTTGGAAGTTTCCGATCTGGTCCTGAACCTGATCTTGCAAGTTCTCATCCACTGAAAAGTGACTTGGAAGAGACATCTCCGGCAGTAGATGTTTCTGCTGTTGGGCACTCAGATGCTAGGTATGTCCATCATATAGTATTGGCTGTGTTTATACATGTTGGTTGTTTAACGTCATCTGAAGAGATATGTTATCCTGCAGAAATCCTGAATACTATGGAGACGAGCATCTCATAAATACCTCTGACGGAAGTTTGGTTCATAGAACTGGGGCCAATGCTGGAGATTATGATTCTCCTTCAGTGCCACAACCAGAGGTCTTAAAACAGGAAACCCCTGAAGTTGATCAGGGCATTCAATATACTTTTCCTTCTGCACCTGGATTTGCATATGACAGCTCCCAACAACTGAATATGGCATTCTCTCACCAACAGAGTTCACAGATGCAGAACAATGCTCCCTTTTCAAGCATGATGGTAATTGATAAACTATTAATTTTGGTGGTTGGAATTCTTAGTTTTTAAGATAAACTCTCATACTAGATTTTTAACAGTTCCTGTCCTCATAATTTTTAACAGTTCCTGTCCTCTTGGTTTTATGATGACACTAATTGCTAGTGCTAGATAATGTTTGTTGGGGCATGTGCTCTTTAATTACACAAGTGAACTAGAAGTTAGGGAATCAAATGGTGCATGCATGATGGTGTGAGGAGTGGGAAAGGAATACCAAGGACAGTTATTGATAGTGTGAAACATTGTTACTCAAATCTGCACTGAAAAAGCTAATATGGGAAATTGTAGGGGGCATATAGCCTATCCTTTATTTACTTTATACTTTCAGCTGTATTTGGCTATTTTGGTGTTCACAGTTATGTAGGAGTAGGTGGAGTATATATTGATATGTGAGTTTTCCTTTGAATTACTATGTAATCCATGTGTAGGTGGAGTTCATTAATCTAGTTGAATCTCACTTCGCATATTCTCTTTTCAGCAGGCATACACAAACTCATTGCCCAGCACACTGTTGGGTTCAAATGCTCAGAATGTAAGGGAGGATCTTCCATACTCACCTTTCCCTGTGACACAGTCTATGCCCACAAAATATAGCAACGTGCCTTCTTCCATCAGCGGTCCCACCATGTCGATGCCAGAGGTGACTTTCCTTTTATTGTTTATGATATTTTTTTCTTTTGGTACTTGAAACCAATATTCTTTGAACGAAGTTTTTACACTCCAGATGCAAAATGCTCGTGCAGTGAAAAAGTTGTTAATATGATCATTTTAAATTGAGATTCTTACAGCTCAATGTAAGTTCTTTTGTCAAACTACACCAAGTTGGTTGAATTTATGGTATTTTCCCGCCTAGGGGTTGTATTTGGTGTAACCAGTCCCTTCTGGTCTTGATTGAGTTAAACTAAAAAAATTTGGCCGTATGTTTCAGTTAAAGATAGACAAGAAATTCAATCCCTTCTCCTTGCCTCTTTTTTTTATATTTTTTTTATTGCCATTTTCATGAATTTGATTTGAAGTCAATCCCTTCAGCGTTTATTATGATTGTAACTTGAAACGTGACATGTCCTCTTTTCTGTGCACATGTCCTAATCTTATGGAAGATATCTGTTTCCAAAATACCGGCATGCATAATTAATCGAGATAATGAAAATGCTCATTTTGGCAGATTCATTTACACTTTTTACTTTCTGCTGCTAGTTTCAGTTAGATGATATTGTAGTCATTATAGTCAGATTAGACAAGATATTATGAAAATTGCAGATTATGGCAGGAAACTAGTAATAGGATCGTTTCTTGTATAATTATTTTTAATCTTGCTGACTTGCCTTTTCATCTCAGTTGAAGTAGTTTCTGGAAGATGATATTAACACCATGAACTTATTGATGAGAATAGGTTGAAATAGTAAATGTCAGAGAATTGATGCCTGAATAGAACATAGTTTGATATCTTAAACAAACAAAAAGCTAAACAAGTAAGAGAGTTCATGATTATTACACATTGAGTACTAATTTTTCTACCAAATTTTTGTGTGAATGCAGGCTTTGAGAGCAGGTGGCATCTCTTCTGCTCAACCTACTCAACAGACCCTACCAGGTGCTGGTGTTGCAACTGGACCTGCTCTTCCACAACACGTGTTGCACCCTTACTCTCAACCTAGTCTACCTTTGGGACATTTTTCCAACATGATTGGTTATCCTTTCTTGCCTCAGAGCTACACATATATGCCATCAGCATTCCAGCAAGCTTTTGCTAATAACAGCACATACCATCAGTCACTGGCTGCAGTTCTCCCACAGTATAAAAATAGTGTTTCTGTCAGCAGCTTGCCCCAGTCAGCAAATACTCCTTCTGGTTATGGGTTTGGTAGTTCAACTAGCATTCCTGGAGGAAACTTTCCTTTGAATCCTCCATCTGCACCTACCGGCACAACAATCGGTTATGATGATGTTATAAGCTCCCAGTACAAGGACAGTAACCATTTGATGTCACTTCAGCAGGTAATGATGTTTTATCGGTCTCAGTAAATGCACATTAGTACTTGGCTTTTGTTCTTTTAAATGCCTTCAAACCCGCACATCTGTGAGTCCCTTTTTCCTCCCCTTGTACACATTCTTGGTCATCAGGTGACCAGTGGATGCTTGGTCATCCGCAATTAGATTCTGGAAAATAACCAAATAAACTATAGGAAAGTCGGACAAACACCGGCAACCATTCATTTACTTTCAAAATCTCATTTAACAGAGAACACCATTAGATCCAACGATGAGCGACCAAGTATGTTGTCATGTGGTTTACCAGAAGAAGGATACTGTATCCACACATTATTGTTATTTTACTAATACTTTTTGCCCCATTCTTATGCTTTATTGTAATTGTTTAAATTGTATGCTCTTTTCTCAGAATGACAACTCAGGCATGTGGGTACACGGACCTGGTTCCCGAGCAATGCCCGCTGTTCCAGCCAGCAATTATTACAGTTTCCAGGGGCAGAATCAACAGCATGCTGGTTTCCGCCAAACCCAGCAACCATCACAGCAATTTGCTGGAGCTCTAAACTACCCAAACTTCTATCATTCTCAGACAGGGATGTCCCTTGATCATCAACAGCAAGGTTCAAGGGATGCATCCCTGGGTGGCTCACAGGGCCAACCTTCTAAGCAGTCTCAACAATTATGGCAAAACAGCTACTAATCTCAGTCACCTCCAGGTTTTTCAGGGTCTCACTCCGAGTTTGAAAGTGGCCAATCAGAGGCATTAGGCCTCATAATAATCATCATGTTACTTATTTGGTCATAAAAGAGACCTTGACTGGCTGCTGCCCTGTGCCACGAGGTTGTATCCTAGATATTTATTTTTCCTGTCATGCTTAACGTAGGAACGCAGTGTGCTAATTTGGATTAGTGAAGTACTATACTACGCTCCATTTCGTTTGCCGTTCATCGCGTTTCTTTATTATAGTAAAATCATGGTTTGCTTTGAATATGTGTCACCAATATGGGATACTGCTGAGAGCCCACCGATATGTGTCACCAATAACAGAACTTCTGCTACTCAACACGAACCGTACTATTTCGAGAAACAGTAAGAACTTTTGCTACTCAAAAGATGACGCTGTTGGTTTTCTTCTAACTTCCTAGTTCAGTAGTTCCTAAAACTATCTTAGTAATGCCCGAGTGCCTGACCACACTCCTCACATCAGCTAGAGCGGATAGGATTTCTTTCATGTCCATACTCCAGTCTCATTCCTCAACAGCTCAACTAGTGAAAACCAACTTTCCGACGCAAATGGTGTTCTTAGATTTAGTTTATTAGAAGCGCGTGTAGAAGCTATTGGTGCAATGCGTGACCCTCAGAAATCTTAATACGGAAACGGCCATGCTATCTCTATTTTAAGCTTCTCATAAAACGTAAATAAATGTGACAGATACGGTGTTGATAAATTCATTAAGATGTACCCTCAAAAGTAAATAAATATAAAACGTAAATAAATGTTGGTGTTGATAAGTTCATTACGATGTACTCTCAAAAGTAATATAAGGAAACTGGTATATCTGTATATTTTTTTTGTGAGAATGAGTATATCTGTATTTGAACACTAAAAAATCTTCAAATCAACAAATTTACATTGGTATAGGGCTCTCCAACTAGCGTCCCGGGTAAGATATACGGGGATAAACGGGTAACGGGTATGAGAATCTCTAATGTTTGGATTCTTAAATCGGGTACGGAACGGGTATAGTATTTTGATATTCGTCCACATACCTACCAATTTGGGATTGGAAATATTATTATATATAATTTATTATATATATATATATATATTTATAAATAGATATTTATGTAAAAATATTTTGCAATAAACTATTTTTTTCTGATTCTCATAATGAATATTTATAGAAACTTTCTTTTTAAGCGAGACTTGTATTTATTTTTGTTAGATTAAATCAAAAAACTTATTTATTTTAGTATTTGATTCTAATTTTATATTTTTATATTTCGTAATTTTTAAAAAATGTTAATTTATTAAATAATTGTTAATAGGAATCAAGACAGGTATAGGAACGTAATCCTGAAAGAAGAAGATGGGGACATGTTTGCTCTTATGAGGCGGCGAGTTCCTTGCATTGTCAAATGGTCGCAGTCTCCTAGTGGCAGGATGAAAATAAGGGTCACTAGTAATTTCCAGTGGCATCATACCCGGAAAACTGATAGACATAGTAACTTATGGCTTTGTATGAGCAGTATTTTTCCTGTATGTCGCCGAATTTGTAAAGTAAATGGAGTAGCTAATGATACACTCTTTGCTAAATGGTGCTTGTTAGAATGCATAGATTTTATAGACATACCTAATGTTATTTTAGGGTGTTCTTACAGTATGGAGTTTAGGCACAATGTCCCTCTTTGTATTTTGAAGTTTTGTTAATAGTAACGGCGTGAGGGCCGCCGTTTTAGTCATTTTATTCAAAAAGAAGAAGATGGGGACGGAAACAGGGAACTGAAATAGTGTATGTGTATGATTTTTTGATTGGCTGACCCTACCATCTCGGTTGCCATCCCTACCCTCATCCCATAAAGAAGTAAACTTAAACCACACTTCTAACCGACGAATTGTCGTCGCTGGAAGTCTCAATTTCATTAGAAAACAACGATAAAATCTCAGTTTCGCAAACTAACTATAAACACTAGACAGTGTCTTTACCCAACAAGGAACCTGCGAGAGTGCTCCACAAGCCCCCAGTTTGGAAGTTACAGCTTCCAACGCGTTAAAGCATTAAACTTTAAGCATTGTTGTCAGTGGAGAAAGGCCTTCACTTTATATGGCAGTTTGTTTCAGAATCACTCTTCCTTCTTCTTTCTCAGGTAATCTTTCCACTTCTGTAATCTTTCATTAAAAACTATACTTGATTCATTCTAGAACGCATCACAAAAACCCTTTTCTTTTCTTGATAATACTTTTCTTCTCATCAAGGGTCATCACTTCAATTTTCATTTCAGTAAAGGTAGACAATCAGACACAGCCTTTTCTTTTCCGGGTTCTTTAGCTTTTCTTGATTATCGGTAAAGTTTGGATCTTTTAACAATTGTTGATATGTGAACTGGTGAAGTGCTTTGCTTCAAGTTTGCATTGTGGGTTCAAGTTTCTGATACCAAAGAACTGGCCAGTTATGATTTTTATCATCAATGGTGTGCTAAATGCCTATATTACAGGGATGCTTTGAATCTGATGGTTTCATACATTGCATTTTTGGGCTGTGATCACCAATTTCAGCATATTGGTTTCTTTTTCTGACGGAAATATAAATTATTTTTCTTGTTAGAGTAGTAGCTGGTTTGTTATTTTTATGTGTGTATGTGTAGATGGAAGACAGCAACAAGAGTAAAACAGGTGACAACATTTCTTGTTCCGGTAGCAATAAGCCGAAGAAACCAGATGTTCATAAGAATGGTTATAGTAAAGATGTCATGCCTGGGAGTGAACTTTGGACTGAGGGGCTTATCTGTGCTTTTGAGTTCATTCGAGGTCGAAAGAAATCAATTGGTTTGAAATCTGGCTCAACAATCCCAAGCAGACAACATACAGATGGTGGTGACCATGAGAAGCTGCGGGTTCCTTCTAAAGGAGTTCAGGAGTCTTCTTTCCCAATACATGACAGGAACAAGTCCATAAGTGGTGATTACAAATACAGCCCGGCTCATGATGGTGAAAGAGTGGCTGATCATTGGGTGCCAATTGGGTGGGCTAGAATTTCAGAAATCATCCAAAATGTGCAAGCTGATGCCGGTTGGGATCCTCAACAGTTTGGGATTGATGATGAAGATGACTTCACTGTTGCAGACTTAGCAGCTCCATATTGGGAGCATCCAGTAGGGCCTGTCTGGTGGTGCCATGTCTCTGCAGGTCATCCTGCGGTTGAAGATTGGCTCCATAATGCCCAGTGGCTACATCCCGCTGTCAGTTTAGCTTTAAGAGATGAAAGTCGATTGATTAGTGATAGAATGAAACACCTATTATATGAGGTACAGAGCATCTTACATAATATGGAATTGCCATTTACTTGGAAGAATTAGCTTTTAGGCCTCTTGTTATAAGAAAGTAGACCTGGGATTGAATCGCCTTAACTACAGATGGTGGCTTGTAGGATTGTGCACCACTATTGCAATTTGTGATGTATGGCCATTGCATATAGAATATTCTATACTTAGAAACTACCAATAATTTTATGAACTGTTAGGACCATCTTACACTTGATATTTAGCTTTCTAAGCCAATAAAATGTGGTGGCTTGGGTTAAAGCCTGAGAGGTCTTATATCCTCACTATTAGGCTGCTAGGAAAGCCAATAAGCACTTTACTGAAAATTTGCACAAAACATCCTAGTCTCTTCTTTTGTATCTTTTGTCCCCTTATTTCATGATTCATGACATCTAGGAAAGTAAGGACCTCTAGTTGGTATATCTTTGAGGTTTTTATACATTGCTTAATACTTGTGAATCCTACGAGTGGATCCACAGAGGTGAAGAGTAACAAAATTGAGCCCTCCCATAAATGAGCTATATTTATCAATCTTGAGAATGAATTTGGCTTTCATTCTTGTGTGAGCTGTAGTTTCCTTGTTTATTGATCATGCTTTGTACTTCTATTCAGGTCCCCGTTAGAGTTTCTGGGGGGTTGTTATTTGAGCTCTTGGGACAGTCAGTTGGTAATCCATTTGTTGATGAGGATGATATACCCATTGTACTTCGTTCCTGGCAAGCACAAAACTTCCTTGTAACTGCTTTGCATGTGAAAGGGCATGTATCAAATATAAATGTGTTGGGCATCACAGAAGTTCAGGTTGTGCTTATTAAATTTCCCTTTAATGGCCTTATTCTAAACTAAACTATGATTTTATTACTCATGCAATTTAATAACTTATTGTGATGCCATGTTTATATCATTTTGTCTTTGCTCTGATTAGGAACTTCTTTCCACCGGAGGCTATAATGTACCAAAAACAGTGCATGAAGTCATAGCACATCTAACTAGCCGCCTTACTCGATGGGATGATAGGTAACGTTGATATTTTTTTATTGTATTTGTTTCAGCTTACAATGCATACTTTTTAAAATGCTACATCAATTATTTGTCTAGTCTCATGAATGCTAGCTTTTGTGTTCCAATCATATGAAATGCTTTTTTCTTCTCTTTTCCCCTTTTCATCTATGCATTCAAAAATGCTGCAATGAGTTTTATATGGTATTTGTGTAAATGCTCCCCCATGCACACAAAGACACAATTACAGTTCAGTTCATGCAATATGTAAAAGCAGACGCTTTGATTGTTTATGCTATAGATTTGGACATTTTACATTGTCTTTCAGCAGGGTTGATTAGTTGTTTTACATGAAAGTTGGTTCATTTATCTCAGAATGGATTTTAGAGTATTTTGAGTCCATATATTCTAATTTCCTTATGTCTTTGATGTGTTGGTTGTTTCAGGCTGTTCCGCAAGTCCATATTTGGTGCCGCAGATGAGATTGAATTGAAGTTTATGAACAGGTACTTCCTTAGATAGTCCTCATAAAGTGATATTATCTCATTAAGTAATAAGTTGATACCATTTTCTCTATGACTAATAAATGTTCTTTCCTCAATGAATAGGAGAAACCATGAAGATTTGAATCTTTTCAGCATAATTCTCAACCAAGAAATCAGAAAGTTATCAAGACAGGTATGTCACATCTTTTTGCTAGTAAACCATTTAATATGAGAAGGGTGTTGCTAAATGTACCCAGCAAATGTCTAAGTGTACCTGGCTCTAAAATATGAAATTTTATTTTCCAATTTAGCCCTTTAGTCAATGAAAAACTAACCAGAGAAACGCACCCAGCAAGAACTGAAGAATGTGTTTGAGATGAACTCTATGAATCATTATTTTCCTTGATGTGTGCCTATGTTTTCTCATCTTGAAGTTGGAGCATAGAAGTCCAGGACTGTATGCGTCATCTCTGTGAATTATTCATAGTAATGACTCTATCATCATTAAAAGCAGCAATCAAGTGAACCAATTTTGCTGATGAATGAATCAAGAAAATATGTTTCAAGTGTTTACTGGGTTTTTAGATTTTGGCTGCCATGCTTTCTATACCTCTGTTGCGAAATTGAATGCAAAGGAAAAGAACAAATGATGCATTAGCTAGTGATATGCATCTCCAGGATAGTGCATAGAAGTGACCACATCTTATGAGTTTTCAGTTTTGATCCAATAAAAAATATTAAACTCCAGGTCGATAGTTGGGTTAGAGAAAGATACATGGTCAGAGATGAAGACTCGAGTAGGGGATGTGAAGCAACCACAGCAAATTGATTGTTATGAGCCAATCGTAAACTAGAATGAACTCAAGCCCATTTCTCCATTATTGTCCATTAGGTTTTGTTGGGTGTACAAAAGGGTATTATCGGAAAATATGCTGGGTTTAGTTAGTGATTTTATAATTTTGCTGGGTGTTTTCAGTTTGCTGGGTCTACTTAGTTATTTTCTGGGTACATTTAGAAGCACCCTATGAGAAATAGCCTGTGATTTTTCATTATGAAATGAAGATTGAATTTGAGTATGATATCTGAGATTATCTGTTACATGATTATTAATTCTATAATAAGACCTAGAGTGAATGTTTATAGTCTAGGAATATATTTGGATGTCATTGATTTCAACCTACTTGTACTATAGTTTTACCCATATACTCTTTTTATTTTGGACAAACTAACTTTTAGCAACTATACATTATGTTATATATGTTTATTAGTGACCTCTTTTCTTTTGACTGTTGAAGTGGAAAAACCGAGTCATAGTGATATTTATTTAAAGAACAGTCACAAGTCACTTTTTCTAGTGTCCGTTAGAGTTAAAACGTCAACAAAATTGATTAATTTCCTGAAAATTCCATTTCCAGGTCATCAGAGTAAAGTGGTCACTTCATGCAAGAGAGGAGATTTTGTTTGAGCTTCTTGAACATTTGAGAGGAAATATCACAAGAACCTTATTGGAGAAAATAAGAAAGAGCACAAGAGAAATGATTGAGGAGCAAGAAGCTGTTCGTGGCCGTTTATTTACAATTCAGGATGTGATGCAGAGCACTGTTCGTGCATGGTTGCAGGTCTGTGTACACAAACAATAACGTGCAATTTAATGGAACTTTATTTGTATCTAATTTTTATTGACTGCTGATTTTGTCCTCTTTTCAATATTAATCCAGGACAGAAGCCTAAGAGTGACACATAATCTTGCTGTCTTTGGTGGTTGTGGCCTTGTGCTTTCCATCATCACCGGACTTTTTGGAATCAATGTTGATGGAATACCTGGAGCAAACAATACACCATATGCATTTGGCCTATTTACAGGCATACTCTTTTTTATTGGAATCGTGCTAATTCTACTGGGGTTGCTTTACCTTGGGTTGAGAGAGCCTATTGCCGAGGAGCAAGTTGAAGTTAGAAAATTAGAGCTTCAAGAGTTGGTTCAGATGTTCCAACACGAGGCAGAAACTCATGCCCTGGTTCGTAAAAATATGGCTCGGAATAATTTACCGCCAACATTGGGAGATGCATTCAGACGTAACGCAATTATATCCTCATCGAGTAGGTTATAGTGCCGGAAGCCTGGAAGTGCATTTTGCACCAAACTCTTGTCTTGAGAATTTTTAGTTGAAAGGAAATGTTGCAGGCTTCATTTAGTGTAGTGGGGGCGGTATTGAGAATGATTCCTAGTGATACGGTAACAAAATAGATGCATAATCGAAACTTGGTATATTGTTAAATAGTCGTATTTGTAAGTTCGAATCTAATCTGGATTTGAGATGTCTTTTTTCTGTTAGATTTAACTTCTAACACTGTCCAAATACTTTATGAATAATGGATTTTAGGTTTGACATGCCTAATTGCCTCTACCAATATGGAGTTAAATAAAGATGAGAGTGAAACCAACATAACTTGGCATTAAACATCTCGTAATGGTGCCAATGTTGCCGATGTATTAGTAAATGGCGCATCTATTGTCATCTCATAAATCATTTTATTCACCTCACATTTTCATCACACTCTACTTATATATTTTTAATTGTAAGTCTACTTTGTTCACCTATTTATAATATTTAAAATACCATTTTCTCAATTCTGTTTTTTAACCCTACATATATTTTTTTCAATTTCATATTTGTTTTATTCACCCTACATTCTATCTCTTCTCACCCTTGTATATATTTTTTAATTTTTAATTTATTTTATTCACCGATTTGTAACACGCACAATATCAGGCTCTTCTAATAGCCATTGAACTTCAAAAACAAAAAGAAATTAAAGGAAACCATAACTGTTGTAAATATTTACAATCAAGTGTTTGTCCATTCATCTTCCGAGGACTTATATGCAATATCTTAATAGTATAAAGACTTATCATGTAACTCATACCTCTATATAAGGGAGGTATATAAGACATAACAAGATGTTACTTCTTCTTCTCCCTACATTTTGTTATTCTCTTTTCTCTCTATCTCATTCTTAGTTTATAACAATAACATTAATATTTTGGTTAAGTTAAATCACCAACTGAACAAAAAAAATCACAAGTATAAATCTCAATTAAAGAATAAAAAAATCTCTAAAACTTAACAACTCATTGATATCCTTCGATATCAAGATGCACAATATTTGTATACTCTACTTGGAAAAAGCTCTGATGCCGATGAAAAAAAAAACAAATCGAATATAAATAAGCGATTAGACATAAAAATTTACATACAAAATCAACATAAGAAATAATAAGTAAAATGATAGACGAAACATCAACAACAAAAAAAAAAGGAAAAAAAAATACAGTAAATCAATGAATAGGAGAAACCATGAAGATTTGAATCTTTTCAGCACGTCATCTTCAATTGAATGCTAACGTCTTCAGACTTCATAGAAAGACCGAATATGATACATTCTAAATTAAAGTTTATAAAGTACGTATTTATCCAAATAAAAAATTGTAATTTGTAACAACTTATTGTCCCTTACTGTAATTTTATATCAAGATATAGTAGTATTTCAATAAATCAACGACGTGTGGGGTGAGCAACATGGTTTGTGGGGTGGCAATAGACGCATCCTATAAATGGTAGAAACATTCTCAAGTACCCATGTGATGATCACATTCAACTCAAAAACATATAACCCTGTATCTCAAATCCATAACTTGAATTCCGAACCTTTTACTCGAATTGTTCTAAATTCTAATGTGTAAATCATTTGAGTTCTGTAAGAGGAGATGAATTGAGCAGGAAGTGATAAATTCTTACAATACGCAATTTCGTGAATGCGCTACTATAAGCCATTACACTAAGGTATAAGAATATATTAGACTGATGTTCTTTCCATGCTTCTCCTGTCATCCACTCACTTGAGAAGAGATCTGGCAAAATGTTCGCGTGCAGTAGCAAGTGCTTGGCCTATTGTCTGCAAATAAAAGATATCTAAATCAATATCCAATAAGGTTGGTTCAGTCTAGTTGTTAACTTGAATTGCTTTTCATGTCTGATTTAAATTGATGAACATCATTATTATGGGGTTATGTAAGGCATACGAGAAGAGAAATTGACATACCTGCTCAGATAATGGAGCTCCAGAATCAATACTATGACTCGCAACCTTACTTGCTATAACATTTGAATCGGTCTCAAGAACAATGCTGTGCAAAAAGAAAAGAACATGTTAAGTCCAGGTAGAAATAGTAACCCTCTCCTGTATAGAGGGTATTATTTGAAAAACATATATGAATACAACGAAAGGTAAACCACAAAACGTAACCAAGCTTAGGCAAGAAAATACACTATTAAACAACTTTCCACCAAAGATACACTATCAAACAACTTTCCACCAAAAATACACCTCTAAGAATAAGGTAAGATCTCAAAAATATAGCACCGACGGCAATCAACAAATTCTTCAACTAGTGGCATTCCCCTGATATTCAAATCTCCCATTTCAGCATGAACTAAACAGCCACAGATGAACCCCCCCTGCCTACCAAACAGAATAGCCATTTCCCAAAACTATACCCCAGCTAGTGGACTGGGAACAGCAATCCCAAATTGAGATGCAAAACATCCTAACATGCACTACGCATCATTACCTTTGTTGTTATATCATGCAAAATCTTCAGTCTACTAAAAATAATGAGCTGAACCTTGGAAATTTAATTACCTGAATTACACTACCAAACTTTATTCACATGAATGTTTTAACATATAACTCACCCGCCATCAACAATTTCATCAAGGCATAGTAGAATGAGGTCCAAATTCTCAAGTGCTTCCTTTTTGTCCACATTGCCTCTGCGCAAAAGTAAGCCAAAATGAGTATCAAAATCTGATTACTTTATAGTATTGTCTACAAACAGAAGAGGTGAGAACAACCTGAGGAGAATTCCAACTGCATCAAAAAATCCCTGAAGAACTGTGGCTAAAATGAGCTCATTTTCATCATCCCCCCCGGTAACAAAAAAGTGAAGGTCTTGAAAAAACTTGTAAACTACTATGCTGTTCTCAAACATTGCTATCTCAGCTGCACTCGAAGAAAGTGGGTACGAATTAAAGATTCAAAACAACAGAATACCTCATGCAAGGGAGTAGAAATTCGCAGGAGTTAAACGAAATTGACAACACTCATATTACATAGAGATAAATAATTAGAGCACAAATTACCTTCTGTCCGTGCATTTGTCTTTTGAGTTTTAGTGAAAACAGCTTTCTCAAAAGCTTCTTTTGCATTATTCGTTGGCCAGTCCTCTGAATAATACTTGACAGCTACACGTTTTCCTTCAGAATCTAGGAGGAGGATGTTCTTTACAGTAGGGCATGACTCCTACAAATAACATCCAATGAAGAGCTCAGATATTGCCAAAACATAATAAGTTCAATGCAGCAGTTATTGTAGCATTATGAATACTAGGATATACACCCTAGCCCCGTCCAATTAAGGTCAGATATCTACTGATTCATGTTTATCAGGGGCAAGCAATTGCATATCACGCCTCCAATAGTGTAAAAGCTTACATTATCTTATTATTTAACAATTACTCTTCAAAGTTACAAGTCAACTATCTCTTCCAAGTTATCCCAAATGCGATATAACACCAAGTCCAACAATGCTTCCAACAAGACCAGCCAAACAAGCAACAGAATGGCATAATTTCTTGTTACCAGACATGATTTCTAGCCTACGTTAGTATACAGGAAATATAGATATTTTCATAGCTAACACCGCGAAAGCACAAATTTTCTTTTGGGAAACCACATCTGTCTTATATTGCAACCAAGAAACCCTACCTAACAAATATATCCCCATTACTGGTGCACCGTAATCATATCCTAATCAGCTTGCGCAAGCTTACTAGTCCCGTATCAGCTCAATTATCAGAAATTAAATCATAATCCACTTATAACACTACCTACATTGTGCTCCACATTCCTATAACATCATCAATCAAAAAAAAAAAAAAAAAACAAACACCAAAACCTTACTACCTCAATTGGCCATGGCAGCTCAAATACCACCTAAACGTGTCAAATTGATCCCCTTTTTACCCTAAATCACACTCCATCACTATGTCTCTTATATCTCTCAGCATCAATTACAATTCACAGCAACAAAACAATCAAAGCTTGTGAATTTATTAACAAATTTCTTAGTTTCCGATCAACAATGCATGCCTACACAAATCTATCTCCAAAAACTCGTATTCCAATTACGTCGTAGTTTCAGGATCTGCAAGATCCAGCTCAACCGAAACTTGGATCAAGAAGCTCACGGAAAAAGTGGCACAAAACCCTAACCCTAGAAATTACTACTTATCAAATCAACCATATATATAAGCAAAGAAAAAAAAATTAGAGAAAAAAAAACTGACCATTTTGATCGGAGAAGCAGTTTTGGTTTTCACAGAGAGACGAAGACGACGAACCCGAAAGTTTATGTTTACATGACACGTATATTTAATACCACACCCACCACATTATTTTGGTTATTACTAAAGAGACCCCAGAAGTTTATCTATTTGTATTTGGGACCACAAAGTTTGTGTTAAATGGTTCTTATTTTGCCAATTTGCCCTACCGATCTTGACCTTAAAGAAAATCCCATATTCATGAGTCGAATGTTACAGCTTCCATTCCCAAAGGTGCCATCTTTTTCTATATTTCTATGTGATTGTTAATGGGTTTAGATTTGGTTTTGGTATTTGAGTTTGTTTTTGTGTTTGGTTTTCAGGTAGCAGTAGTGTCAGTGTTTCAGAACCTGTTTGGAGCTCATGGACGGTACTTTCCTGCATGCCCTTTTATTTGGTTTTGATGTTTTGCTATTGGGTTTTGCTAATGTTTGATCAGACCGGATAAAAATCTGATCTTTTGATTGTTCTGCATACCTTTTATTTTACTGATCTTCATTCTGATCAATGTGAATAGAAAGAGTAGAGTGGAAAGGAGTATTAGGTTTATTTGATAGGTATGGTACTTGTAATGTGGTTGATGCCAGATTTGTGTTATGATGATCACACTGTGTCTGTGAATTGGGCTGCCTAGTATCTGTATCGGCTGTAGTTTGTATGATTGGGTGCAAAGTTTTCAAAACATCCTTCAATTTTATAGTAAAAGATTCTGTTTTTGTTTAGTTTAATGACTGCAGTATGCATCCACTTTTCTTCTTTTAGAATACGGGTTTTTGTAATTTAGTACTCCGCTTCTTGAGTTTGTAAGAATGAATTCTGTACTTAAAATACAGTTCCAGTAGCCGAGTATATGAGATACTTCAGAACAATGTCGGGGTGTCATCCAGTAGAAACTCAGTTTCTGGATTTAGAACTTTTTGCACTGGCCAAGGTGCGTCTAGACCTTTCATTCAACTCGGAACTTCAATTTATATACCAAAACTTTCCAATTACTTTGATATAATCCATTGAAAGCCATGTTGATGTCATTGTTTCATACACAATTGTCGCGAATTTCAGATTCTATAGCATGGAAAGACTAATCTTTCTACTATGCAAGCAATAGTTCCTAAGATGGAAAAGTTAAAATAATGTCCCCGTTTTGAGAAATTTGGTGATCTATCAGTTTGTCAACGTTTATTACCTTGGATATTCTATCTCCCCTACCTGTTTTACAACTTTGAGATATGCTTAATCGCGACCTGTATCATCAAACTTAAAAATATCAGTCCTGGTACTACTTTGGCAGTTAGGAGAATAGGTCATCTACTGGTAGGTCATGTCACTGCAAACCTTTTAGGAATCTTTACTTTTCTCTCTGATGCTAGTTAGTTAAAAAAATAGATGCCATGAATGTATCATAGTATGTACATTTGCAATTCAGATATCTTTTTGAGTTGTTTTTCTTTTTACTTGTGGTTTGGATCT
Organism: Fragaria x ananassa; assembly: GCA_034370585.1. Classification (NCBI taxonomy): domain Eukaryota; kingdom Viridiplantae; phylum Streptophyta; class Magnoliopsida; order Rosales; family Rosaceae; genus Fragaria; species Fragaria x ananassa. The sequence continues at coordinate 3,095,639 of CP139764.1, read as the reverse complement.
CTGTTCTTTCTTTCTCGGCTCCTTAAAAACTTTTCTGGCTTCCAATAATATAGAGGCTCTTTTCCTACTGATTGGTCTTTCTGACTCTATGCTTAATATCAAATTTTGTTAATACTAGCATTATGATTCTTCATTGTATATCAAATTTTATTTCCGTATCCAACGATTTTCTGGCTTCATTAGATTTGTCAACAAAGAAGTGTGTGCCCTGTACCTCAAAGGATATGCGACCTATGACTGAAGAATCTGCAAGTAATTTACTCCCAAAGGTTTGTGGTTCACTGTATAATTAATCACTTAAAGTATATGTGTTTCTTCTCTAAGATATGTATTTTGCTTAGGTGGATGGATGGAATTTGATAAGTGAAAGTGGTTTGTTGAAACTGAAAAAGTCATGGAGAGTTAAATCCTTTACTAAAGGATTGGAAATGTTTAAGCTCGTAGCTGATGTTGCCGAAGCGGAAGGTATCTTAAGCCTCTTTTCTGATTTCTAGATCCCTACATATATATATATATAGGCCGGATGTGGAGCGCACATCCGCACTGGCTTAAAGTGCGCATGTCCCTCGGTTCGCCACCGTCCGGCACCGATGACGGCGCACCTCCATCCCAACGGACTCCAGCAGCGTCTCCAATCACTTTCCCTCTCCGGCGAGTCTGCCGAATTCCATTTTCCGGCCAGATCGACTTTATTTAAAGTTTTGGGTGATCTCGCCGGAAAACTGGAAAAGAACTGACTCGCCGGGGAGGAAAAGTGGTCAGGGACACTGCTGGGTGGAGGTGCGCCGTCGTCTGCGCCGGACGGTGACGTGCGCACTTTAAGGACAGTGCGCACGTGCGCTTCATATTGTTTGTGTGTGTGTGTGTATAGAATGAATTTAAGCTGAAATAGTTTAGAACATAACTAATCTGGATTAGCATCATGAATGTGTTTGTTGCAGGTCACCATCCAGACCTTCATCTTGTTGGATGGAATAATGTGACCATTGAGATATGGACACATGCAATTGGTAAGGAGATCCTATGAATGAAGTAATGTGATGTAGTTGCACTTGTCTTTTGATGATATTGTATTGTTGTGCATTAGATTCTCTCTGAGAGTGTAGATTTTCATGTCTTCTATATTATTAATTTCATTGTCCGTGTAGCTTTCATGTCCCGGACCAATAATGTGTCTGAGATACAGCTTATAATCCTTATATAGACTGATTATTCCTGAATTTTTGAACAGTGAATAGTCCGATTAATTCCTGAATAATTCTGACCTGCTGACTACTTAATTTGCTGTAAATTCGCACCAATTTCAAAATTTTGCCAGCTGGAGATTCAACTTACAGGATTTTCTTCCATACTGATTTTGTATATTATGTTTACTGAATGATAATAATTCTTGATATGCATTGTGCAGGTGGATTGACAGAGAATGACTTCATACTTGCTGCTAAAATCAATGAACTTGATATGCAAAACCTGATGAGGCGGAAAACTACTGATTGAGCTGTGGGGAAAGCATACATATGGAAACGGTTGATATCGTCACTTGCTCCTGAAAAGAAACAATTCTCATGAAAACAATAATCTTGTCTTATGATAGTTGTAGCATTTTCAACTTCTGTCTTTCTGTGGTTCAATCTCAAGAATCTTACTCAACTTCTGTCTTCGGTTGATTCAATCTCAAGAACCATTTTGATTTCCAGAAAGTCTATTTTTCAGTGATTTAGCTTATGTTAATGATATACATTTCTAATGTAAATAGTAGATGTGTATTATGTTAAATGTAGACTTTACAACTTTTACCTTCGATTGATTCAATCTCAAGAATTATTAGAAAATCTACATTTATTTGATTTAGCTTATCTTAATGGTAGACATTTCTAATGAAAATAGTAGATGTGTTTTATGTTAAATGTAGATTTTACAACTTTTACCTTCGGTTGATTCAATCTCAAGAACAATTTTTATTTCTATAAAGTTTACTTTTTGTGATTTACGTCGTGTAAATAGGAGACATTTCTCATAAAAACAGTAGTCTTGTCTCATGTTAGTAGTAGACTTGATAATGTAAATGATAGACAATTCTCATGAAAACAGTAGTCTTGTCTTATGATAGTTGTAGCATTTTCAACTTTTGTCTTTCTATGGTTCAATCTCAAGAATCTTACTCAACTTCTATCTTCGGTTAATTCAATCTCAAAAATCATTTTGATTTCTAGAAAGTCTACTTTTTAGTGATTTAGCTCATGTTAATGGTAGACATTTCTAATGAAAATAGTAGATGTGTCTTATGTTAAATGTAGACTTCGCAACTTTTGCTTTCGGTTGATTCAATCTCAAGAACCATTTTGATTTCCAGAAAGTCTACTTTCTTTGATTTAGCTTATGTTTAATGGTAGATATTTCTAATGAAAATAGTATATGTGTCTTATGTTAAATGTAGACTTTGCAACTTCTACCTTTGGTTGATTCAATCTCAACAACAATTTTGATTTTCAGAAAGTTTACTTTTTTTATTTAGCTTATCTTAATGGTAGACTTGTTTAGTAAAAATAGTAGATGTGTCTTATGTTAAATGTAGACTTTGCAACTTTTACCTTCGGTTGATTCAATCTCAAGAACCATTTTGATTTTCAAAAAGTCTATTTTTCTTTGATTTAGCTTATGTTAATTGTCACACCCCAGTCCTTAAGTTATTTTACGGTTATATATTTCGGTATTATTTTGGTCTTTTACCGTATTAATTAACCGTTTATTGTTAAGGACCTTAAAGTTGACTTTTTATTCCGTTTGAAATTTGGGAAACTTTCTTCATGAAAGTTGTAGAGGACATCGTTACGAGTTCGTAGACATGCTATGCGTTAAAATTGGAGTTAGCATGGTAAAGTTATCAATTAAATGGTAAAGTTTGGAGTTGGTAAAAAGGGGTAAATATTTGTAGTGGATATTTTTTAGTTGGGTTTGAGTGATGGACCGGGTAGAGGGAAAACAGCCCTCGCCTCCCTCTTCTCGTCTCACCCACCTCACGTGCCTCACCCTGCGGCCTCCTCGTCTCGCCTCGCTCGACGCGCCTCATCCTTTTTTGTCTCTTTGCTGATGAACAGTGTAGGAACAGTGCAAGCATGTCACTCGGAAATAGTATATTGTAAATGATACAAATCAAAATAGCATGAGGAGTCACAAAATTGAAATCAAGAGAGATCAGCTAATAAAAGATGATGGGGAATTCTAAGGTGCGGCAAACGCACCACGTGGCTGGTGCGACTAGAGACTCACAGGCCAACACGTGACACTTTTTTCCATGTCAACTCTGCTCTGCTAAAAAAAGAAAAGGAAACATGTCTCTCAGATCAAATCTCAGATCTTCTCCCTTTCCCATCCCATCTTCTCACGCCAAGCTCCGCCTCTCTCTTGCCAACCTCCACTCAATCCCAAAACCAATCTCATTTCTCTATCCATCTCACCAGGCGTAACCATGGGCTTACCAATATATCGCGAAAATCCAATGGGGCAAGCTCAACGAGGACCTCGACTTCCTCTTGTCGCCAAGATGGGATTGAGGTGGTGGTGGAGCTTGGGTTTTTTTACGATGGATAAAGAGAGGAGATCTACTTCCGAATTTATTTTTTTATCGGAGATCTACTTCCGAATTTATTTTTTTTCTTTCCAGTAAATAAAAATAATCTAAACAGTGTCTCACCTTTTAAATAAACAAAATTTTGGTATCTCACGGTTATAAAACTTCAAAACAACATCCTACTTGTTATTCCGACTCTGTTAGGTCCGTAAAAAAAACTAACAGCAGACATATTTTTAGCTGACAATGACCAAGTTACCCTTTAATTTCTATTTTCATTATTTTTTAGCAGTTTTAAAATTGTTTTCAGTTTTAGTTTTGAGGGAAATTATTAAAACCCGGCGAAGAGAATCAAAGGGATCGACGAGGCCTTCTAGATTGTTCGCCAGAGATCGAGTTTTTGATTATGGGAATGGGTTGGTAATTAAGGTAGCAGCTAGCAGCAACACCTTCTCCAAAAAAAGAAAAAAAAGAAAAAAAAAAAAAAAGGCCTAGCAGCAACACAAATGAGAAAGGAGGGAGCTAGAGTGAGAGATGGGTTGCGCTTTGAAGTCCAAGAAAGGAGCGCGGTGCTGGAGATGGATGGGCTGGCGACGGTCTGGGAATTGATTTTAGCGGTGGTGAAATTCGGTACGGCAATCGGATTGGTGATGGGTGCTGCAACGAGAAGAGGATGGACTACGGATTCTCGGATGGGTGCAGCAACACCTTATACAATAGATCGGCGAGCTCAAAATTGAGTTTTCAGGTGATGGCACGCCAGAGATCATGTGAGCTGGATAGAACAATTTGCATGCGAAATGGACTTCGCAAGACGAGGCGAAATGAACTTCGTAAGGCGAGACGAGGTAAAATGAACTTTGCGAGGCGAGGTGAAATGAACTTCGTAAGGCGAGACGAGGTAAAATGAACTTTGCGAGGCGAGGTGAAATGGACTTCGCGAAGCAAGGCGAAATAGACTTCGTGTAGAAGTGGAGTCCTAACGCGAGGCGAGATGGCTCCGCGTAGGAGACTTCGCGAAGAAGTGAGAGACGGAGTCTGCATGCATGCGGAGGTGTATGTTGAGTTGTAATTCCTCATTCACGAGGTGTCAACGGAACTCCCCGTTTGTTTGGAAGTCAAGATTCCGCGCACCTTCTTTCTCTGTCCGCGAGGTGGCACGCCCCTTACTGAGGATCGTGGCCAAAGCAGAACATTTAATCCAAATCGATTATACCTTATTGGTTGTAACTAAATCAATAAATTAAGACTGATTGATTTGATTATGTTAAAATTAATAGTTAAATCAATTAATCAAAATTGATTGATTTAATTATTACCGTTAAGGAAATACAATTAATTTGGTGTCTTCATTACATGTTATAAACAGAGGTATGTTGACACTATAAATACCCCCTCTCATATCAAGAGGAGGACTTCCGAAGAAAAAATAAAACAAATTACTCCTGAAAGCTCAGAAGTCTCAAAATCCCTTGAAGAACTATCAAACCCCAAAATAGTCAATTCTTCACCAAATCCAAATCCTAAACACTCGTCACGGGATCATCTCTCGTGACCCCTTACGTCTCAAGAACAAGTGTTTGTCACCCTTGAGACAAATCCATATTCGGAGATAGAATCAAAGGAGTTCACAAAGATTTGTAACCCGCATTCATAATAATAAAATTATATTATTCTTTGTACACGTGTTGTTCTATAATTTGTCGTAGATTTTTTCATGTTTACACCAACCCACATAAATAGCGTAAGATCTGTATATATGGTTTTGAGCATTATATGATTTACTATTAGTGATTTTGAGACCACGATATTGAGGAACAAAAACCAAAGACAAATTGGAACTGAGAAATAAAAGGAGTGTTTCAACATCAAAGAGTGATAGAGTTGAAGAGAGAGAAAAAGAGTAATAGTAGGAAAAAAATGGTTAATATATGAAAAGACGAAAATATCCTTAAGTTGTTAATTTTTTAAATGGACTTAGCAGTCATAGACTATGTTGCACGGACACGGCGACATGGAAAATCTCAAAAACTCTGAATCCGACACGGCTCGAACACAGCAAATAATAAATTTTTTATGTATTTTTAATATATATATAATACTAAAAAGATGAAATAAAAAATTATAATATATTTTTTAGATTTTTTTTCTTTACATGAGAACACACGGAACCGCTCTCTCTCTTTATTCCTGACCCAATATCTCTCTCCCTCTCTGTATCTCACGTTCTCACCCAATCTTATCCACCTCTTTTCTTTTTGGATACAGAAACAATCCACCTCTTCTTCACACTTAAATCAAATCTCAATTTCAAATCACATAGAACATTGTCTCTCTCACCAGTCACCACAAGTGCACCCTCTCTCTTCCATCTGCAATCTTTTCCTTGAAGCCCCGATTGGCGATCAAATTTGCTCCCACGCTCACGAGGCTGCTATGTTTGTCAGCGTTGGCACGTCGAGCCACTGCAACTTTGAATCCTGAAGTCGCCGCTCTACCCGATGACTTGATCTAGCAAGGACCGGCCTAAGCTTGTTTTTCAGAACCACCCGACGCGAAGGAGCTGAAACAGTTTTCCGATGAGCGACCGCATGAAACTCGGCACTGACATGGCGTGTCGGAAGAATGAGGTGGCGTGTCGGTCAAAGCGTCGGGGCGTGTCAGAAAAGTCAAAATTTTAGACACACCACCGTGTCTAAAAGTGTCCGACACTTTGACACTTCACCGTTTGGCGAGCCCGTGTAACTTAGGTCATAGATATCAAATAAAAACGTGAAATACTATTTTGAAGTTTTCTAAATATGAGATACCAAAATTTTATTTTTTTAAAAGGTAAAACACTGTTTAGACTATTTTTCCTTAAAGAAACGAATAGTGGTTAAAAAGGGAGAAGGCCCAAGTCCAAGACCCTAGCCCAACTAGATCCCAGCAGCCTCAAGAATGGCCGAAAACTAATTGGAATAAAGTAGAAACTAAATAGATAGTAATAAATAAATTTCCTTTCAGCAGATGTGCCCTTAAGAACTAATCAGAATAAATCTTAGCATCTTACAAGCAGTCAAGAGGCCAACAAAAGGCCATTTTACATTTCTTCTGGGGCTTCTTCTGAATTTACACCCTGCTCATATCCTATAGAATGTTCATTTTGTAACATTTCACAGTTGTTCACATCATCATAAGTAGTATACTAGTAGTAGTAGTTTAAACCGCTTCAAATGATGTTAATATACTATGCTTCATTGATTAATGATGTAATCCAACTTCTGAGAGGTGATTCTGCATGCTGAGGTCCTCACTAGCTAACTCGACAGCAAAATTTGACAGCAAACCTGCAAAGTCAACCAAACCCCATCAAAATATAGTCACTACGCAGATAGGAAGTTACATAAATGTAAGAATCACTGTGCCATTACAGTATCAAACAACCGGGGAACTTTCCCCCCAATTTCTAGTCTAGAAAAGCTCAGGTTTATCTTCCTTTTGCCTGTACATAAGTTGTGGCTCGTCTTAAATAGATATTGAAATGATCCTCTCAGTAATGGAGGTAACCTAGAGCATGACTCATATATGACGACCTTAAGGTTAATGTCAGGCCAGTTTATCATACTATACCACAGTAATTGAAATGCCAACTCCATGTCTCCCAAAGGATACAAGGTTTAACACACATTGTGCAATAAAAGAAGAATAATGACACCAGGAAAACCTAGCGCACAAGTGCACAACTGAAGTTCCAACATACCATTCTATATTAGTCTAATATACAGGAGAGCTAACTCACTCAAACTTCATTTCAAAGAGCAGGACATCTGATACCAAATTGTATTACTAGTTTACCTTATACGAGTTCTTCCTAAAAAATTATCAAGCCAAGTGGCCCAGAGAAAAGTTTTATCCATTTTTACTGAAAACCCAAGGCCATCGCCATGTCTCCAAAAGTATCCAGCTTTATCATACATCAGATCTTGCACTGTTCATTATAGAAGAATCATCTCACCAGTAAAACCTAGCAAAGCACAGTTGAAGTTTGTTTATACCATTCTATATTAATCTAATATCCAGTAGAACTAACAAACAAACTCAAATGTCACAAAGAACAGTATATGTGCTCTAGGAAATTGCATTCACTAGTTTACCTAATTAGAGTTCTTCCTGACTCGGTCAAGTGTCGCAGGAAAAAAGCTTTATTCTTAAATAAAACCGGTAATTACAACACCCACATTGATTGTAGTTATGGCTGGTGTTCAGAAATTTAGTGTATTCCTGCTCAAGTGGCAGATGGGCAATGCAAATTGAATGTGATATGGTCACTGCTCTGTGCATTTCAGGTGTGATCTTCCTCTAAAGACTAGTTAGTTGTTTGCAATGGAACAATTTATGCTATTGTTGTCCAGCATAAAGATCTCACCTAATTCAAACCTTACAAGCAGATACCTCATCTAATTTCTCCAACAAAAGATTTGAATGCCCATAATATCAACTAAAGAACAATGCAGCTCCGGATCTACTTCAAGCATACTTATATTCAGCTAACACTACAACTACTCGATGCACTAAACCCACCACATTGCCAACAAAATTCAGATTGAAGAATAGAAATGCCGAAAAATACAACCATATTATCAATGCAGTGGTACCTGAAGCATGAAGCTCATCTGGAGACAGGCTTTTGCAGAAGAGCAGTCAAGTAAACCTCCCCATTCTTCTCATTCTTACTCGCCGTCGCCCACTTCACTCTCCGGTACCCCAACTTCCCAATCAACGGCCCGAAAACCTTCTCAAGATCCACCCCCTTGCTAAAGAAATGATCCAACCACAAGTACCCTCCTCCCCTCAACACCCTGTCCGCATCGTACAACAAAAACTCCAACGCCGTCACCGGAATCCACCTGTTCACCGCGTGCCCGCACCGCACCAGATCCAACACCCCGTCAAACACGGGGAACCGCTGCTGCAGCGGCACGTGCAGAGGCACCAGCCCCCTCAGCGCCACCGCCTCGTTATTCGGACTGCCGAAATTCATGGTTGTAGTGACAACTGTCACATTGTAGAGCTTCATCCTGGCGGCGAAGGTCCCGGTGCCGCCGCCGACGTCCATCCCGAGGCGGAGGACGGCTCCGGCGGCCTTGGCGATCTGGAAGAACTGCGGGATGGGGAGGTCCAGCTCGGACTTGTAGGTCATGAAGCTGGCGAGCTCGTGGCTGAAGTCGAAGCCGGAGCTGAGGCCACGGCGGTTGAGGCAGCTGAAGCTTTTGCAGGCGTACTTGTCCCATATCACATTCTGATCCGGGAGAGAAGGAGGGAAAGCGTCGTGGGAGAGCAATGACGTGGGCTTCTGCGGCGTTCTGGAGAAGCATCTCCGGCGGGGGAGGGGGTGGCAGCCGCGGAGGATGAGGCTCTCGGCGACGTCGGCGTCGGCGGGGCAGAGGGAGAAGGGAGTGTAGGTCATGTACTTGTTGAGGAGGTCGGGGTGGTTGTGGCAGGAGGAGGCGACTGGGGAGAGGCGGGAGTAGAGGAGGAGGTCGGCGGCGGCGGCGCGTGGGGGAGGAGGGTGGTGGCGCGTGAGGTGGTTGATGGTGGCGCGTATGGTGTGGAGCTGGCGGAGGAGGTGGTCGGGGACGGCGGTGTTGGGAGGGGTGGGGGATTGGATGGTGGAGGACAGGTGGTAGAGGGAGAGAATGTTGGTGGCGACCATGGCCATAAGGAGAAGCAAGTTGAGACCCATTGTGAAACCCATCTTCAACCTCTGACAAAAAAAAAAAATTGGGTTTCAGATTTGGGAAAGATTTGAGCTTTTTTCTTGAAGTCAGTGAGTGTTTGACTTCATGGTGAAGCAAGCAGCTTTATTATTACAGTGGAAGCAGTTGCAGAGCCCAGATGGGGTTAGATTTGTAATTAGGTAGAAGTTTGGGGGTGGAAACTGGGAAGGGAGAGTTGATTTGGTTTTGATTTGTGGGTGTATTGAATCAGGAGTCTAAATGATTGTTTTGTATTTTGAGAATACATTCAAATCTGATGGTATTCAATTAAGATTTTGAAAAATCAAAATCTTGAGGTATTCAATGTAGATTTTAAAAACTCCTTTTAAATTTGGTGGTATTTAAAATTCTAACGATTTTAAATGATTTTAGTAGATGAGTGATTTTGTAGGATTCTAGAGTGCTTGGTATAAATACCAAACCCTATTAGAAATCAGCCCTCTACACATGAGATTTTGACGTCTTTCTTTTCCTCCCTCTCTCTCTCTCTCTGAAGATGAAAAGACGTCAAAGAGAGAAGATGAACTGATCGACCCGAGAAGACGAACTGACATCGAGCTAACCAAGCTGTGAATCTTGGTGGAATTTTTCATTGTCGAAAAGGTACTTTGATAGGTATCTTGATATTGATTGTAGTGGTTTCCGCAAATCATATATGAATATGGATCACTGGACAGGAACGAGCCAGAATCGTTTTGATACATATGTTCAGTAAATTGCATTGGTTCAATATAGATTGTAGTGCATATGTTTAGTTTTTTATGCATATATGTTATCATGCTATTTCTGGCCATGCATATTCTCGTATTTGTATGTGTTTTTGGATCCATGTATGTTGCATATTTCTTGTTTTGGTTTCTCCAAATCTAATGAAAAGGGTTATTTTGGTTTTAAATTGAATTTTTTTTTCATTCCCTTTATTGGCATGCAACTCTTTTCAGCTCCAGCGAAGTAGTGAACTAGTGATGATCTTCCCCTACTTTTTTACTTGACTTTTTTTAGCTTTGTAAACTGTTCTGATTTCTTTTGTTGCTAAGATATTTTTTTTTGGCTTACTAGCTAGCTCGGATGCCCCTTTTTTCATTGGGAACTATATATTGAATTGGTGTGTGATATTTCTCTGATCTTATCAGATGATCTTGACATTTTTCTTTATTTAGCTAGTTTTTTTTCATTGGTTATGATTTTGTTGATTTGGTATGACAATTTGCTTTAAAATCTTGGTTGTATATACAACCTAGCTATTATCGGATTGAAACCCTTTTAGATCATATACAAATATATATGCCGAGGCGCATTTTATATATATATATATATATATATATATATATATCCATCCATCTATCTGTGTATGTTTGTGTGTGTGAACTGTATATGCTTGTATTATGGTACATATTGATCTTAGAAATGAAGTTACCTTTAGAAGACTATATGTTTGTTTTGCTAATCGACGTCAATTCTTAGCTCCATTACGTGGTGTTAGATATCATCTTAAAGATTTTGGTGGTCAAGGTCGCCATCCCCGAAATGCAAGTGAGTTGTTCAATCTTCGTCATGCATCATTGAGGAATGTGATTGAGAGGATATTTGGTATCTTTAAATCATGGTTCACAATTTTCAAAAACGCATCTCCATTCCCATATAAAACACAAGCAGAATTGGTGTTAGCTTGTGTTGGACTACACAACTTTCTTCGCAAAGAATGTCGTTCCGATGAATTTCCTGTTGAACCAGAAAATGATTCATCATCTTCATCCTATCTCGATATGGAAGATGAGAATCTTGAACTTCTTGCTCAAAGTCAACTACAACAAAGAGCAAAGGCTAATGCTTGGAGGCTTTCTATTGCTGAAGCTATGTGGCGAGATAGACCGCGAAATGGTGATAATGGAAGTCAAGAAGACAACAATGAGAATGAGAATATTGAGGAACATATGGATGATGTGGATGAGGATGAAGAAGATTATGACGATAATGAGATTGGAATTGATGAATACGCAGTTTTCTAATGTTTTTTTATTATTGTTATATAAGTATTCTAATATGTTATTTATTTTATTATTGTTATAAGGTTTATTCATGCTTTTATGAAATCTAAACAAATCTTTTTAAAATAATACATCAAAATCAGTTTGAATCCATATAGAATTAAAACAATACGTGGATTCTTTAGAATCAATTAAAATCTACAAATTATAATAAATCAATCAGAATCATTTAAAATCTAGATTAAATACACCCACTTGTTTCGTTTGTCATTCCGTGGGGTTAGAGTGGGAGGGACTGGAGGCACGTGACGTGTTGGACCTACTGAACCTTTTTTCCCTTTTTTTTTTATGGGATTTTTTCTTTTTTCATGCAGAATCTATTCCATGATTTTATATTCCTGCTTTTCTGATTCCATGATTATGAGAGCTACTGTTTTCCGGGGTCGGTTGTTCTTGAGTCCGACGATGAGTTTAACGCCGGAAATAAAAAGATGTGTTTTAATTCGAGTCCTGTATCTTGTAGCAAATCCTGGTAAACACATAAAACATTAGAGTGATTGGTTTATTTATGAATATATGTTTCATGGAGTTTCATCGTCTTAATTTTTACACATCAATGAAGTCATACTAAACACGTTTTTAGATTTTCTTACCAAAATTTTAGTATTTCGTAAAAAATAAAAAGACAAACTTTTATGAAGCAAGGAACACCAAAGTTACGAGCCAAGGATAACGAAGAGGACAAAATCACATAGAAGTGCAAACTAAGAGTTGATCTTAAGTTTGGCTTTCATATATTATCATCAAATCAAGTGACATTAGCATACACTATTGCATCATGCGATAATGTTTTTCAATGAGCTATGATATGTTAGTAAGTTATAAAACCAACATCGCAATGATCATAAGTTGGAATATTCTCACTCATACATTTATGTTGAGTGAGTGGTTAAGACTTCTTTCAAGTGGTAATTACATATATAATCAGAGCTTTTCAGTTGCGAACATCCGTATTTATTCTTACGGTACGTATTTTCACTTTACACTCACTTTTCAATCGAATTTTCACATCTCCACCGTCTAGTATTTAGATACTAATGTATAGATCTTCTCTGTAAAATTTCAGCCAATTTGGTTATCATCAAGACACTCAAAACTGCGTTTTTCTGTTATAAACATGAACGGTTTAAGTTCGACATAATTATGTTCATCCATTAGTTTAATCAAGTTTGAGTGCCTTAATAATAACTAAATTTACTGAAATTTTACAGAGATGATATAGACATTAGTATCTAAAGACTAAACGGTGGAGATGTGAAAATTCGATTGAAAAGTGAGTGTAAAGTGAAAATCCACACCGTAAGAATAAATGCGGATATCCGCACCTGAGAAAAAAAAATATATATATATATATATATATATAGTTCCTTTCTATACCAGAATACCGTTTTGAAATTAAAGTATGTTGCTCCTCATTTCGCTCACTTTTAGGTCACATTTTCACATCTCCACCGTTCAATGTGTAGAACATAGTGTGTAGATCATTCCTGCAAAATTTCATCTAATCTAGAGGTCATTTAGGTACCGAATTCGATTAAATGATTCAACTGAATAAAATATATCCAAACAGAACCGTTTATGTAAATCACAATTACGGAAGCTCAAATGATCTCTAAATTAGATTACCCTAAACGTTTATTAAGACTGAGGATGTCACTAATTTTAGGCTCTTGAAACAAAACTGGATTGTGTTCTACTGATACATGTATAGCAATGTGGGCCGATATAAGGACGGTACAACATAAATGGAACGAACCCAATGAACTGGGCTTTTCGTTCTTGTTTTTCTATATCTGAGTGCTGCGTGCAACAGTACAATCTGTATATAAAGATCTCAGACTTCGCGTCCGACAAACGCAAACACAAACTCAAACTCAGCCAGACTTAGATCTCTCTCTACTAACAACTTGAATCAATGGTAAATTCTCTCCCTCACTTTCAGTTTTCCTTTTCCTTCCCACTAGATAATTTTGCCATACTTTGAATTAGGGCTAGAATGTTTTTAACTTTTCATATTCAGATTGCCACTAATTATATAAATTATAGCTGGGTTTTAATCAATCTGTACTCTTTTATGGTCTTCAATATGGCTTGGGAGCTGAAATAGAGTAGCTGATAGTACCCAGAAGCTTTGCGGTCTTTTCTATAGTTGTAGTTATCTGGGTTAGCTATGTTATTGGGTTTTCTACTACCTGCCACAGAAAGTAATTCACTTTGAAGAATTACAATCGCTAGAGTTTCTTAAACATGATCTGAGAGATTTAGGTAGTTAGTTCTATACTTCTATCCTCCATTTCAGGCTCATAAGTAATGGGTTTGGAATTGTGCAGGAGTTGGCTCATGTCATAAGTGAAGTTATGAACCTTTTACAGTCTTGTAATGCAATTACGGTGCTTTAGAAAGCACACGGAACTGTATGGTTTAGTTGTCTGGTTTGCAAGCAATGAACCAGTTCATGTTCTCAATCATGCCTGGCTAGATATCAAAGTTAACTTTTTCAAATTGATCGGATAACCAGAAGCACTGCCTTCTTTCCCTTGTTTTTCTTGTAAGTCTATACATGTAAATGAATGGAAGTCAAAGACTATATGTTATATATAGTTGGCATATTATTTCAATTATGTGTTTTTTTAGTATGATTGGGTTTGTTAGCTATTTGTTTTCCCTGTCATTGGATGTTCGTTCTTTAACTTTATGAATTCCGTTATTAGGCTGATCCCGAACTCGAAGCAATCAGACAGAGGAGAATGCAGGAGCTTATGGCTCAACAAGGCGCTGTAAGTACAACTTAGTTTATCTGAACATCTGTGCTACAAAAAGAGGTTGGCTTCTTGGCGCTTTTGTGCTGACCTCACTACTTTATATTGATAAGCAGGGAGGAGCCCGAGGGCAGCAAAATCCTGAACAGCAGAAGGCAAATGATGATGCCAAGAGGTTGGGTTTTAAATCAATTTGGGTGTTACTTCTTTTTCTTTTGTTCCGATAATGTTCTTAATAATCTCATAACATAAGGCAAATAAATGTAGGGAGGCAGAAGAACGGAGACAGATGATGCTTAGTCAGATTTTGTCATCTGAAGCTCGTGAAAGACGTAAGTTGATATCCGAAATTGGCAGTTGATTTTCTAATTAGTTTTACCCTATATTTTCCTTTATTAGTCATCTATTAAGGACAAAACTATTTCTGATTTGATATCCGAAATTGGCAGTTGATTTTCTAATTAGTTTTACCCTATATTTTCCTTTATTAGTCATCTATTAAGGACAAAACTATTTCTGATTTAATATGTTTGGAACTTTGGATCACTGTTATTGACTAGTAAATATAATGAAGATGTCTTGGAAGGATATTTAGTTTTTTCAAAACTAAGAATGACGGAGAAGATGCTATCTTGATAAGTTAATCTGTGCCAACAATCTATTGCAGTTCAGTCAAATGCATAATAAGTGCAATTCATAACTTGGCTAGGGTACTTATGCATTATCTTATACTTAATGCTATGCATTTGCAGTTGCTCGAATTGCTTTGGTGAAACCTGAGAAGGCAAGAGGTGTTGAAGATGTCATATTGAGAGCTGCTCAAATGGGCCAAATAGCTGAGAAGGTATGGTTTATGGTTCTCGTATCCTCATCTGTCTTATAGTGGCCCATAGTTTTCTATTTTTCTCGCCAAAGCTTTCATAAGAGCTCATCTATAGAAGAAACAAAGTGCTTAGAATTCAATTGTCAGGTTTCCGAAGAAAGGCTTATTTCATTGTTGGAACAGATCAACAACCAAACAACCAAGCAGACCAAAGTCACTGTAAGTTTCAATTCATGATGACCTTCATTTGTTTCCATTTCCATGATAAGCGATTCTGATTTGGCCTTGTGTTGCTTTCCGTTTTCCAGATTCAGAGGCGTAGGAGTGTTCTCGAAGATGATGATTGATTTGAATTTGTGCGTTACAGTTGAAGACTTGGCTGTATATTAAAACATAATGAACTTGTTATTGGGTTGTGAAATATTTTACTCTTCTTTCGTCAATCTTGATATTCGTGATATGTTCTAATGCAATATTGTATGGGAAGAAAATTTTCGATTATTGTTTGAAGCCTTGTGAATTTAATTGAAAACTGGTCACTTGGAATGGAATAACATTCTAAACTGATTACAACCGACGCTCAACGCTTGATCCTAGATTTCATTTGATATCAAAAGGTTTACCCCTTAGTTGTGTTTTTGTAGCTTAGATTTCATTCTAACAGGGATACATAACCCCTGATATTTGGTGCACATTCATGTCTGCATCTGATTGATTGACTGTTTTTTTCCTGTTTGGTGAGACCAAAAGTCCAAAATTTCCGACATATGATTCTAGGGGTGGGCATAAAAAAACTTAAATCTTGGTTCCGTCCTGATCTTGTCCTGAAATTTGACGAGATGGGACAGGATCTAATTTTAAAAACACAAGACCCGTCTCGTCCCGTGTAAAAGTATATACTAATCTGAGCTATTGGTTTTTTAGTTGTTTTTATCTCAGCCTTACATTTTTGAACCCTAATCAGACTGTTATATACATAGTCTTTCACTCTCTCAGTCTTTCTGTCTCAACTCATAGTCATGGCCGGGATAGCTAGAACATAAAGGTGAGTTGAGATAGCTCACCTTTGTACCATCGCCTCGGCCAGTCCTCCACCGCCTCGGCCAATCCTCCTTGAACTCCTCCACCGCCTAACCTCACCGCCCGCCTCCTCCTCGTCTCGCCTCGCCTCGCCCCGCCTCCTCCCCCACTCACCTCGATGGTAATCTTCATGTTGAGTAAAGGTGAGCTACTGCCAACTGTGTCATCTAGTGATCCAAGTACAAAGGTAGCCATAAGTTTACGAAAATCTGTTGCACAATAAGAAGCTATCTTTCAATGGTTGAAGGGAAAGGCTGTAACCTCAATGTTCTTATTTGCAAAACTAATTTGGGTAGGTGGTTCAATTTGGTTTTACATATGCTTTGTATGAAACAATGAATATGTCTTAGATTTGCAGTGTTGAAATTCTGATTCATGAATCTTACCCTTATTTGGGTTTGGATGCTATGCTTGTTAAACCCCTCATAAACCCTGTTGTTTTTTTCCCGAATGACTTTCAGGTGTTAATGGTTTTCAGTTGATGGCGAGACTGGGTTTGTCCCGTCCTGATCTCGTCTGGGACCGGACTTAAGTGGGATCAAGTCTAAAAAACATAAGGCCCGTCCCGTGTGCAATGTCTGGGATGAGCCGTGGGATGACCTTAATCTCGTCTCATCCAGTCTCATGCCCACCCCTATATGATCCAGTAAACCATGTTTCCTAAGAAATATATATTAGAGGAGGTAGTTTTTATAAAAATACAACAATGATGGAGATAAATTGAGATAAATTTAATTGAAGTTGAAGACATCAAAAGGGTTAGCCACCTAAATGCTAAAAACAAATGAGAAAATATACGTCAGTTTTAAGCACCATCAACCGTTTGATTGAATAAGACATGACACACGAGATTTTTGTGGGAAATTTTAAATTATTTCACAAGTAAAAGAAATATAATATAAAGTAAACTAGGAATTACAAGACTTAAGAGAAATCTTGAGTGAAGAGTAGGAATTAAAATCTTGTGTAAAGATTCTGAAATTTTGAGTATAGATTATGAATCGAAGATTTGAGTAGATGCTGGACAAGATAAAAGAGCAAAAGTAATGATTGATTTTGATACAATTGTTTGCATTTCTTGGTTTGATTTTGCTATGCTCTACTCAGTGGATGTTTATAATTAGGGTTTGGGGGAAGTGAATTTGAATCATTGAAGTTGCTGCAACCAATTCAATTTCTGGGCTCTACGTACATTGCGTTTTTACTTTCTACTAGATTTAATTCATGTTAATTATTTTAACATGACCTATTTAGCAACCCTATATTCTATGCCATTTGAACTTCCAGCCAACGATCACTTGCAAAATTAGACGACTGTAAGTATCATGCTTTTAATAATCCTTTTCAGAGTCCTTTGAAAGCATGAGATCATTTCAACTTTTTGATATATTGAGTGACCATAGTATTTGTCAACGATACTTGCAAGGAAACTGAAATCATATTGAGAATGTGTTGATCGATTGAAGATGAGGTAATAGAAGGCTGAGAGGACGGAGATGAGAGGAGAGGAGAACAAACATCTTTAAACTTCATGCAAACAAGGTCAGAAAAGAAAAAGTTAGGGTTTAGAGGATAAGATCAAGAAACTAAAAAAGAAGGGAAAAAAATCATAATTAAGAAAAATAAAAAGACAATATTTCAAAAAACAAAAAACAAAATTAATAAATTATGTTTTGGTGACGTTTGCCACGTCAGTTGCCACATAAAGTGGGCTCTAAGATGGTTTACTAAAAATGTCACGTCAGTTACCACCTAAAATGGGCTTTAAGGTGGTTCACCAAAAGATGATTCACTGAATATTATTCTTCATATGCCTCTACTTATTATTATTTTTAATAGAGGGTACAACTTATATTGTTCGAAAATTGAAAATAACTACCTATGTAAATATTATTAGACTATTAAGTATAGCAGACCATCTTGTTTTAAAGGATTTTAATAGGAAGTGGTAGAGAATAGTTTCATTAGAGCAAATGCAGCAGTGGGGTAAAATGAAGGTTGAATCATGTCAAATGACCAAAAATACAATCCACCAAGGAGTTATTGGGTTGTGTTAGACGTGAATCTCATGTGGAGCCCACCTACGTAACCTAACTAAAGCATTAGGTAATTCTTGCTTTAGGGACTAACCCAGACCAATCCATAAACGGAGGTCACACTAACACCATTTTGCACATGACGATACATGTTTGTCAATAAAAAACTATTGTTTATACATGTCAATAGTTGTTGTATTGTCAAACCAAAGACCAATTAACCTGAGTTGAAAATTGGTTCAACCCACCTAAAATTTGTGCATTTGCTTTTAGGCTTGTTTTCACTTCTGCTTATTTCATTTGTGTGTTTACACACGTTACCTTCAGATTTTAGTCAAGTACCAAAAACAAAGAGCTTTTCCTTTGCTTAGAGGAATCAAAAGCAACCACAAAATTAAAGAACAATGATATAAAGAGCTCATAGGATATGATCCAGCTGATAAACCAGTTGAGATCTAAAACATGAATTAAGAGAGAGCAAAACCGTGTCAACATCGAAACAATTTAAAATCCACTGCATTGGCACACAAATCATTTGAGAAGGGTTCTGGTTAGATGTTCTCTTGCAATAGCCCATGCTTGTGTTATAGTCTGCAGAGTTCGAAAATCAGAATAAGCAGGATTAGATTAGTTTCTAATTTCTACTGCATTTCAATTAAAAAATTTTGAGTATCTGAAATCCCTATTAGCAGTACCTAGAAGCCCCTTAATCTATTTGGTTTCAACTAATTAAGCAAACGGAAAGTTTTGCATTACCTGCTCAGCCAATGGTGCATCAGCATCCATGGTATGAGTTGCCACCTTTCCTGCGATAATAGTTGGATCTGTTTCAAGTATCATCCTGCAATATAAGTCAACCACATGAGATCGATGTATAATCATATACTCGATGACAGAACTAATATCAAGAATCATATTGCATACCCTCCATCAACGATCTCATCAAAGCACAGAAGTATGAGATCCAGGTTCTCTAGTGCCCCCCTTTTATCAACATTGTTCCTGCAAGTCAGACAAGCATGAATATATAGCAAAAGGTTCAAGATACATAATGATGAAAGGTGAAAGGAGTTCAAGGAAAATGTTATGACGTCCAAGTCTACCTCAAGAGAAGAGCAACTGCATCAAAGAATCCCTGAAGGACAGTGGCTAAAATGAGTTCGTTTTCATTGTCACCTCCAGTCACAAAGAAGTGAAGGTCCTGCATAAACCTATATACAACAACGTTGCTTTCGAACATCATTATCTCCGCTGCATAAGATATACAATAGCAAATTGTAAATTAAGGTACTGCAAATGTGGTGATATAACATGACTTCCTGTAGCATATCGATAAGATGATAAAGGAAACAAGATTTGTATGTACTAGAATGAAATCATTGTTTTCATACCTTCAATCCTTGCATTTGTCTTAAGAGTCTTAGTGAACACAGATTTTTCAAAAACTAGCTTTGCACCATTTGTTGGCCAATCATCCGAGTAATACTTGACCGCCACACGCTTCCCTTCAGAGTCCAGAAGCAGAATGTTCTTCACAGATGGGCGTGAATCCTGGATAAAATATAAAGGTGGATCAGAACAACATGCATAAAGATCACTCGATTCTCGATACAAATTCATACTTCCATTCCACAAAAATCATAAGTTGTATTCAAAATATCAAGCTTCTATAATGCAGTACGTCCAAATTCATACACAAATACAACATCACATATTGTACCAAAAGTCTGTCTGATCTAAACTAAGCACATATTGTACCAAAAGTCTGTCTAATCTAACTTAGGTTCTAATAATAGATCCTGACTGTATCCTTGGATCTTAAAATCTGATTGAACATCAGTCACAATTGGCCAAATCAACATAATTTGTTAATAACTTAATACACATCAGTTGGTGACTTCAGCCTTCAGGTATCAATTTTCAAGCGTAAAAGAGATCTATGATTCAAACTGGATCGTTTTGCTCGTAATCAGAGGATGACGTGAACTCAAATGATCACATCTTATTTCGCAATCAATTATACTAAACAAATCGATAGAGGTAATATGGATTCGAAAATGAGACTTACAAGGTAACCGAAGATACTCCCCATTTTGATGTAATGCAGATGATGATGATACCTGAGACTCGGACACTTCGGTTCAGATATATAAATACTTAACTTTTTCTTTAGAGGAATGGAGATGGATAGTTTGGTCAGTTTATTTAACTTTCTCCAAAAAAAAAATATATCCAAGGTATGCAATTCTGACCGTCCAAGATACTACAATTAAGAAGAATTTTTTTATTTTGTATCTTCTTTAGTCTTGATAGACTCATGTATGTACTATAAACTTATTTACAATCTTAATAGATTTACGTTTCTTATAATATAGATTTAAAAAGAAAGAAGAATAATGTCATATGTAGTGAACGGAAGACCTTGGTTCTTTGGATGCTCTATGTTGTAATGGCGGATGTTTGTATGACCCAGCTAGCTATAGTACCGATCTCAACATTCACCGTATGGGTTGAGATATTTGGATTACCTCTAGTGCTCATGACTAGATATGCGGTGATGATGGATGGTTGGGGAAACTCTTGGTTAGGTGGACCAGTTGAATGAGAATGAGATTAAACAAGGAATCAAAGCTACGGTCCGGCTAATCCACCCTTACACTTATTAAGTTGTTTTGCGTGATTCGTTTATACAATGACTAAGAGGGTGGATTGTGCTCTTATTATTACCTATTTTTTGAGTCAATGGCCTCATTATCTCATAAACTGCAGCTCTATTGCTAATCTAACATCATGTTCCTTCATGATAACAAATAATCTTCGATATACGACGTCTACATGTATCTACAACAAACGAAAAAAAAAAAATATGAAAAACTTGACCACATCGTATGGGAAGTTGCAAATAAGAAAAAATTTCAAGACCTCACGAGTCATGACGTATATATATTATGACGAAGTGATTAACCTCCCAGGTTCCAAAGTCGCGCGTGATCGTAGCCTCCTCCTCTGAACTAGCCGCATCTCCTGACCACTCACATCTCAACCTTTTCCTTTCCTTAAACTCCGACCACCTTTTGTACCTCTCCAAATCTTCTTCACTTTTGATTTTGTGCTTTGTCTCTTCTCCCCACCTCCCAACCAAAGCAATCACATTTTCTCTCTCAAAGATCACACCTTTCCCCCTAAAGTTTCAATCTTTCACTTTTTCCGACCACACCCAACTCCCCGGAACCACTTTCCGGCCGACCCAGAATGGACAAAGAGCCTCTACTCCCCTACACATCAAGCCCAAGAAGAAAGCTCCCATCTTTAACCACTCTCTGGCCTTTGCCGGAACACGACGAAGTCCCCGTCCCCTTAACCCCGTCGGAGTTTAAAGACCGCATCATCTTCGGCTCCCCCGCCGCCGCCGCTTCTTCTTCGCCGCATGACTCGTCTCCTCTGGTCGACGCCCTCACTCTGTCTCTCAATTCTCCGAGACTCTCTTCAAGGCCCACATCCTCGTCTTCTCTACTGGACCCCACCACCGCGCCGCCGCAGGGGGACCCACAAACGCCGCTGAGCTGGCTGATCGACCCGAACTACTCATGGACCAACACCAACCTCCACCGGTCCAAGACCGCTCCGGCAATGGCGGTTTTGAACGAGGTGAACCGCCGGGCCGGGCCTAAGCCTCAGATGAGTTCACAGTATATTGTGAGGCAAGCTGTGATTCTTCTTATTGCGTATTTGACATTAGGGGTGACTATATATTGGTTTAACCGTGATAATTTCGAAGCGAGTGAGACTCACCCTGTTGTGGATGCTCTGTATTTTTGCATTGTGACAATGTGCACTATTGGGTATGGGGATATCACACCCAAGACTACGGCTACCAAGCTGTTTTCGATAATGTTTGTGTTGGTGGGGTTCGGGTTTATTGATATCTTGCTTAGTGGGATGGTGTCATATGTGCTTGATTTGCAGGAGGGTTATTTGCTGAGGAGTGTGAAGGGTGTGGGGGAGAAGAAGGAGTCGTATATTATTGATGTCAAGAAGGGGAGGATGAGGATTCGGATGAAGGTGGGCCTGGCATTGGGGGTTGTGGTGCTTTGTATTGGTGTTGGTGCTATGGTGATGCATTATGTGGAGAAGTTAGGATGGTTGGATTCGTTTTATCTCTCGGTTATGTCTGTAACGACTGTGGGGTATGGTGACCGGGCTTTTCAGTCTGTGCAGGGTCGGTTGTTTGCTTCAGTTTGGTTGCTTGTGTCCACACTCACGGTTGCTAGAGCCTTTTTGTTTTTGGCTGAGGCAAGGGTGGATAAACGGCATAGGAGGATGGCAAAGTGGGTTCTTGGCCAGGATATGACTGTTTCCGAGTTCCTTGCTGCTGACATTGACAATAATGGCTTTGTGAGGTATGTGTTTTTACCAAACCTTTTGACATTTTGATCAGATGAGTTGTTTGAGATTGTTGGCTTTGTTTTAATGACCTACAATGATGATGGTGTAAAAGTTATTTACTTCATAGATTGCATTGTTTTGCTCTGAATTCTTTTTGTGCTGTTTAGTTGTACTGCATTTACCCATTACTTTAGGTTTTGTATGAAAGAAACATGAATACATGTTAAGCAACTTGTAATACATTTTTCTGCTTTGTTAGAATCACAGATGATCACTCCTTTCTCTAGTTATCAAGTATGAGACTGAGTGAAGAGCCCTTTTTGTAATATAACTGCCCAGAATTAGATAGTTTATTTTACATTTTCTAGGTATAGAATGTGGATAGTTAACTAATTTGGTGTCATTAGTCACTATAAGCATACAGTTGCACTACTATGGCTATATACTTATTTGAATTATTTTAAGCATTTCATTTGATTGTCAAGTTAATATGTATACCTTGCAGATTATAGTTACAATATGTAATACAAAAACTTTCTACAACTTCTATAAGTTCAACTTTGTGGTTAGTACTCATATGATGCCGAATAAGACATCAGTTATTAGATTGTGTTCAAAGTGTTTCAGGGTTGGTGTGTCTTCTCATTCATTGGTACATGTGTATGTGTGATATGAAGGAGACTAATGAAGTCATTAAGGTGGAATAAAACAGATAAGAATCATAAGATATTTTAGGTGAGTCTTTATCATAGCATCCCCATAAGCACAATAGTCGCTTCTTTGGGTTTGAGCAAGTCTTAATAACATAATGCCACCACAAGTGATACAATACGTATAGGACTCTGAGCATGAAATTCATCATAGTGAAATTTGATTAGGTGTCTCTGATAAGAATTGGCTATATGTTTTTCTCTTATAAATGATACACATTTGATAGTGGGTATCAACTCCGGATGCGTATGCTTTGGTATCTTTCTGCCCTTTTGAGTTTGATGTCAGGTTGGTAATGGGCATACTCTAGTAATGTTTAGTTTTGCTTGTGTATTGAACATCTGAGTCTGTACGTTCTCCACTTTGAGAAAATTGTTTGGTTTCTCATGTGAAGAGAAACATTGTGGACAAGTCTGCAAAGAATTTTGGATGCCACAAAGTCGGGTCCTTGTGTCTAAGTCCAACTGATCCGGGCAATATGAACACTTGGTAGCATATGAAACCTATCATTGCCATTATTGCATAATAGGCACTGAGAACAGAGTATCTGTTCTGAATTACATCTTTACTTCAGAGCTGTCTTTTGCCCACCTTTTCAACTAAAGAACATATCTACGAACCTCCTGCCCTTTCTTGTGTTTGGAACTCATATTGCACATATCTCTCGTGTTCTTTATGGACAAAATGATTACTCCTGCTCTTCTTTTTTGCAATGTAAGCACTACTACTTTCCTGATTCTTTTCCTCCAAAGACAAATTCAGTCAATGAACTTATTCTTTACATGGTCGGCTCTTAGTAGATGTGCCAAAGGTCAAATACAGGTTGTGAAGCATTATTGAACATCCAGCACTGCCAACTTGGGTGTATAGGCTAGAACTACTATTGTATTGCACCTTTCTTCTTCTCCTAGTTAGTAGTTACTCATATTATTTTGCATGTTCTTGAGCTCAGTAATCTGATTTGGTGTTTTATATGAAGTACCTTTTATAACAATAGTTTGGATGACGGATTGAAAGAGGTACCAACTTACTATTTTTCTGAAACCGGAGTTCTTATTTGACTGCCCAACTTCATAAACTTTTGAACCATCATACGTGAGTAGTTTATGTGTGTTTCAGATATTATAAGGTAAAAGTGAAGATTGTTGGTTGCTAATAACCAATAGTTGAAGAGTCTTTTACAGTCTGAATAGTGTATCTGAATAATCTGGAGTCAACAGATTGCAGAAGATGGGGATTATTTTCAGAAAACATGCATATAATCTGCTTCTCTGAACATGCCTTGATACGTTTTAACATTTCCATTATCTGTCTATACCATTATTTTCTACAGAAGTATTCCATACATATTGGAATGCAAAGGTTTTGCTTTAGATTTCTTGCGTATAAATGTGACATTTTTTTACTAAGATCTATATGGAATGTCTATATTGGCAAACTGTTGCAACTAATATATTGATCATTTATAGTTATTATTTGTGTATTCTCTTAGCAGTCAACCTTTTGCCATTAGTGACCATGATGTATTCTAGAAAACTGGAGATGAACGCCCTGCTTATGATATTCTCAGTGCTACCGTACTAGTCAATAACGTGGTTTCGACTATTATTTTCTTGTTGTGGTCGTTTAGTTATGTTAGCTAGCACACCATGATAGCTTAACATGGTGTGCTAGTTTCCTTGGCTGACTTTATTTGTGTGTATATATAAATAATTAAATAAATCTGCGTCTTGTTGGACTTTCTTTGCTTTATCTTCAGCACCTTAAATTATTTGCTTGCTTATTTTGACTTGCAGTGATCTGCAACTAGGCAAGTTTTTGTTGGCTAATGATGTTGTTTGTATATGCAGCAAGTCAGAATATGTGATATACAAACTCAAGGAGATGGGAAAGGTATCAGAGAAAGATATTATGCAGATCTCCTACAAATTTGATAGGTTAGACACTGGGAACTGCGGAAAGATAACCCTTGCCGATCTTATGAGTCGTCATTGATATCCAAGCACCTTTTATTCCTTTTCCTCATGGTACAGCAAGCCAAGAAAATACCTTATCTCATTGAACATGATGTAGAAGAAGCCTGATCTTTATGTAGGACTCAGCCGTTCATATACAAGTTGCATACACATGAAGTCATGAAGTATGAACTCTTCTGCCTGATCAATTGGTCCTCCTTTCTATACATCCTGAGCATCAGCTTGGTCGTTCTTATATGATCAGCCACATCGATGCATTTCTCGAGTAATACAAACAAGCTAACAACAAAGGTTATTGCATATTCCAGAATTGCTCAAGTGACGGGAGAAGTGAAACAGAAAATTGAAAATCACTTTTTGAGTCTAGACAGAAAATAACTGTTGACATAGACTGGCTGTCCTTGTTTTTGTTGGAGAATTTTGAAGATTAATTGCTTAGAAATCAACAATATGTTACTTTTGATTAGAGTTGAGCCCATCCTTCTGGCTTCCAATTATAAATGATTGCAGCTTTGGATCAATGAAGGTGAAGCCTTGAATCAGCACTACTAACAAACCACAAGATTTGTTTTTAAGTTGGTTGAATAGCTTGAGAAGGATGAAACAGTTTTACAAATTGGAAATTATTGCAGTGTTTAGGGTTCCTGAAGCCTCCTCCATCTTTTGGTTTATTGGTGGGGAAAAATGAAAATGAAATGCACTCATCATATTTGATAATAATGAACCCAAAAGGTGTGTGAGTGTGTAGCTACTTCAACTCCTGGTTTATCACTTTCTGTCCCTACTATCTCATATGTTTGGTATGACAGAAACCCTAATCTTATAGTAGAAGAAGATGAAAGGTAGTCAGCCTTGGTGACCATGTTGGTATCAAAAGCTTGATGATCAAAGCAGTGCATTCATAATCTATTGCGACTTTTATGGTAAAATTGAATTGAAAGTAGACCAACCACCTATATATATTGCTTTATTCTTGTCCTCTACAAAAGTTCCTTTCAGAAGTGTTGAACAGGACCTTTGTTGTTACTAGAACCTTTCCTTGAAGCTTTACTAGAGCAATGCACAGAAAGCCAGTTCATACCTGTAATAGAGTAACAGGACGAACAATTGGACTGTCTATTGGATTCTATTCATTCTAATGATGAAGTAGACTCTCCTCAGTGATCTTGATCTTGATCTTGACTGGGAAGCAAAGACTGTGTCCTTTGAATTCATAGCGTTTACCCATAAAGGAGAACAAAAACCAGAAAGAATGCAAAAATATACCAAGTCAGATTGACTAACTGCCACTCAAAGAAACAAAAAATTTCTGATTTGGTAAATAAAGGTCATTTATTCATCAGTTAGTAAAATGGTGGGGGTATTTGCATTAGAGAATTCAAGTTGGGGATTATTAGTTTAAAGGAAAGCACCATTAGTTGTTAGAACCAGTCATGGAGGTTTTTGACTTGTTCAGGAATCAATCCACAAGGGTCCTTTCACATTTGAGGAAGACTTGGCTTTTTACACCAAGTGATGAAGGTTGAGACAAAACCCTTGTAGGGTTTTGCTTAATTAAATCTTGCAATTTGGATCATAAACCATACTTTTATATATACTTGGAGCTTCCTAAGTGGAGTAGATGGTGAATGGTCACCTCAGGATGCTGACTTTGGCCTTCAAGTCAAGAGGGATCATTGCTACCAGGACTAAAATAACATTAGCCTTTATATGCAGATAACATATATGTGGACTGTGATTACTGGACTATAACAACCAAGAAACTAGAAAAGAAATGAAAATTACTATAGCTTAATTTGATCATGTTTGCATGTATGTTGCTGCTGATGTGCCCTAAATCTAGGGTTTGGTGCAAACCCAAATGTGTCGATATCTCAAAGATTCTTTTTACGGTGCGCACACCTAACAAAAAACCTGCCCTCTTCCACATCGATAGGGACTTCCATTACCAATTTCATATATAAATACCAAAACCAAAGTCCTTAAACTTATGTCCCTTAAAATCGACGCACTAAAATTAAATTTATAGGTCAACAATCTCAAGCTCTTTGTGCACAAATCCCTCTTAAGCAACCGCCCCAAAAATCCAAACCCCCATCACACAACTACACACGAGATTGATTTGCAAACTTTTGATTTGAATCATTTCACTAGTTTTCATGTATACAACTTTCTGTAATTCATGTATTATTGCTAATCCTTTTGATTAAACTATGGTTAGTCAATACACGGGGTTTACTACCCTTCTTAACTCGGCACTAATCTTCCAAAGTTTTTTTTAGAGGAATAACAGAATTTATTCAGAAAAAAAGAGGTTACAAAACATGAGAATTATTATTTAATTTGTGATGGAAAACATGATCGAAATACTCATTATGCACGAGTGGTCATTGTTTACGTCATGTTTTCAATATTTCGTTCTTTCAACACAAATCGAAATTACAAATATTTGTAGGAATGAGAGTAGATATACTATTTAAACTATCATAGCAAATCGTACTTTTATATGTAAGTGAATTATTTGAAACATATGCTCCACGTTCATGTCAATAAACATTGAGCATAAATCACGGTTGCGAAGTGGGTAATTTGTATAAATATGGATGAACGATTTTAAAATTTGAGAAAAAAGAATTCATTATTTATGTTATATTTTAACTAAACCCTTTGGTTGTATGTCAATTACAATCATAATGTACTATTTCTCCCTGCACAACACATCTAGTTACAAAAATGTTGATGAAAAAAACATTTATAAACAGACTAATGTCACTCTCAAGCAAAGGAGCTTTTTGGCCCTTGAATTTTCCCTTCCTTGACCAAATCTCCCCAAAACTCACAAGTGAAATAATTGAATTGATCTCTCTATCATACTTTCAATTGGTTTATGATGTTTGCTAGCTACAAAAGCTTAATTTTGTTGACTATACAAAAAGCTATAATGTTAAATTAAATGTGTATGCATGTTTCATCCTCTTACATAAAGTAGGCGGTGACAATCTAGCAAATCCAATATGTTTCTTTAGTAGCTTAATTTTCATAATCAATTTTCACCAATGCAATAATTTCTAGCTTTCTGCGATGTAACTATTTTTCTTTTCTCAAATCATGGTGTTTGCACTCCACTTTTGATTATGTGGATTTTGATAAGATAATACACAAACCTATATATATATGTTTTCTGATCCAAATGATTCTACCAATCGATTCTATGTTATTAGGGTTTCATTTGTGTTTCCAGCTCGTTCATCTTGAATTTACATCGATCGAATCATATAAACCCAACATATATTTTCTAAACTAATTGTACCGTCCACTTACACAGTCTCCTAATTGATCGGTTAAATGAATCGTTTTCCGAAATACCTAACAACAACAAAAACCTCCACATGTGACTAAACACGTAATGCAAAATGTATAGCGCACACTGCTTATGCTTAGTCAAGTAGCTCAAAGCAGAAACATGAATGATCGTGGTGGGTGATCCGGTGCCTATCAATCGGAGCTACCAACTCAAGTAAGCATCAATGCATGGTGGATTAGCTGCCGTTTAGCTACAAATAGTGTCGTAATCCTAAAGTCGGTGGTCAGAGAAACAAAAATAGACGACAGGCGTCGCAGAATTGGTGACGTAAGCCCGGGATCAGCAAAGGAAGGACAGGCACCGTGTGGTCTACCACGTGCCCACTCCAGAGTCGACAGGAGGACTGGACTACGGTCAAATACCGGCAGCCACTATCGCCACGTGTCAGCCTAATATCCCAAACTGTACTGTTCTTCAATTCCTAACGTAAGTGTGAATAGTAATGGAAAGGACCACACTAAACTTGTAGGGATATGGAGGTGAATTCCTTTCGTACGTATACCATAATGCGTATAGGTCTCATAATTGAAGGCATCTAAAACTTTAATATAATTCTCTGATCATGTTAAATTGATGATTTTGAATTTCTTTTTTCTTTTTCTTTTTCTTTTTTGGATAATGATCGATGATCTAATTAATCATTCAAAAAACTTACTCTATAAATTAAACAATAAATTCAGACGCTGCAAGCCAGTATGCCAAATTGTGCTGGATATTAGAAATTCAGAGCTCGTTCAAATTTACGTACATATATGTCCGTCTGGTCAGAACCTGTGTTCTTAAAGTTGTTATCCTCGGTACAAAAATTCAACCTGTGTTTAAGACACAGCATTTGTTAGCAACCTATTTTTATTCCAAACAAGAACAAAACTCATTTCCTATCACTAATACTTACATCTCACTAGTCCCGCTAAGAACATTCTCATTTTTGCATTCATCCATCACTCCATTCACAATTCGCAAACTCACAACAATATGCTTCAGACTGCAATCCATCCATCAGGACAAGAATGCACAAATCAACTGAAGGGATGCCTAATCAGACAGACAAATACAAAAGTTGCTATCTAATTTGCTGCTCGCTGGCTAAAGCATAACCATGAAATTACCATCTACATATCAGATATTGAAAGCTTCAAAATTCATCAGATTTTACCCACAATACCTATCGCATATTCAACCAAAAAATCACCATCTACTCTCACTGCCTCTCGTACTTCCTCATATTTCTAAAATTTCTAAGACCATTTCATATATCACTACGGAAGAGAGCAGAGATGACGGTACCAGATCGGCGACCAACAACACGAGTGCGCTAGTGCCCGTAAGTAGCAGATCAGAGAATGAGATCTGATGAAGACCGGAACGAAATCGAGGGGAAAACCCAAAGCTAGGAAGTCGCGTAAAGAAATAAGAGTGGTAAGAGTAATACCTGAAATCCAGTGATATAGGTTGCACAAAACAGAGCGGAGATTCACCGATCCAAACTTCTATTCAGCTTACGGAGTTGTGTTGCCAGGTTTCTCTCGCCTCACCTCTCATTCGATCTCATTTTGTGCCTCTAAACCCTCCCTTCCATCTCCTTATTTCTCCTCGTTTATGCGTCCTTTTACCACGGAATTGACAACCTTGCCCCTCAGTCACTTTTTCAATTTTTTACCTGGCTTGATGGTTGGCTTGGACGGTGATGTCTGGCTCGATTATTCCCGGTGTATTCCAGACTACTCCTTATAGAGAAATTACATTCATTAATTAGAGAAACCAAAATAAGGGTTCCTTACTTAAATAAAACAATGGGAGTATCAAGGACTCAAAATGTTTCCAAATGAGGAGGCACCTTTTGGTCCTCTCAATATTGGAAGGTGTTTTGTCAACCTCCTTCATAAAGTGATTATAAGTTTATAACAAGTCCAAGTTCAAACCTTCCTATTGTTGAAACAAAGAGTATAGTAGTCGTCCTCTCCATTCTCCACCAAAACTAGTTCTTTGTTCTTCTCCCATCTGCTTGTTTGATCTTCTCCCATGTCTGATCATCATCATGAGCCCAAAGATCTTTACTACCATGACCTATTTCAGTATGATGATCATGGACAACTTAACGGTGGAATGATCATGACCAACCCCAAAGTTTCTGGTTCATCATCCCCGGCTTACAATAATAATCCATTACATGGGTTTGATGTTCCTTCATACATGAACACCGGCTTCACAGAGTACAATTCACTTGCAACGGCTTTTGGCTTATCATCTTCGACCTCCGATCATGAAGTATTTTCCTCCATTGATGAAGGCAACCATCAAAAGCCTGCTGATAATAACATCGGATACTTAGGTGGTGGTGGTGGTGGTGGAGGTCATGTTAGTAGCGATGGTGAAGTTCTTATGACGCCGAACACATCGGTATCTTCCTCTTCCGGTGAGGCCGGCGCCGAAGAGGACTCCGGTAACAAGAGCAAGAAAGACAGGCAGAAGCCAAAAGGGTCTTCGGAAGAAGGAGATGTCCATAGCCCCAAGAAATCGTAAGTGCTTGTTTAGCTTAGTAGATAACTAGATATCCATTTTTGATAAATAGATTAAGTATTCGGGTAGAGATCGATATTATACCCTTAATATATTTTCTGCATTCAAAGTACTATTATCGTAGCTTAATCAACTCTCTTTTGATCATGACATGCATACTCGACCTGATTACTTATAGTTGATGATGAACACCTATATATATGCAGGAGCAAGATAGTGAAGAAGAAAGGAGAGAAGAAGCAAAGACAGCCTCGATTTGCTTTCATGACCAAGAGTGAGGTTGATCATCTAGAAGACGGATACAGATGGAGAAAATATGGTCAGAAAGCTGTCAAAAATAGCCCATACCCAAGGTATATATTTACCTACTCAATATAATTTGATTATACACAAAACTAGCTCATTTCTTTGTCCACACTTAAAAATTACCCACCATAAAAGTAGTTCTTAATCTGGAAAACCATGCTGCATGAACAAAACGTTTAACTAGAACTTTGCTTCTTGTTTTAAACTTGTGCAAACTTTAGCTTTCATTTCATTTGTATTCTGTTTCTGATCTTTTACTCCATCCTCAAATCCGTTAATGGAAATTTTTTACTGTTTTTCACTAGAACAAAAGGTTGACTAGCTCATTATCCTAGTTTCAATTCCGCCTTATGTTTTTGCCGTTTTCTTGTTGAAGTTGTGTTTGATTTGAGCACGGCTCTCTGTTTCAAATAATATTACAGAAGCTACTACCGATGCACGACACAGAAATGTGGGGTGAAGAAGAGGGTAGAAAGGTCATTTGAGGACCCGTCGACGGTGATCACCACCTACGAGGGGCAGCACAACCATCCGATCCCTGCGACTCTCCGAGGAAGCATCAACATCAATGCGGCTCACCACCACCATGCATTCTTCTCTCCTCCGTCTATGTACGCGTCTGCTGCCCCGACGACGTCGTCTTCAGGTCCTAGCTTTCCTCAAGAGTATCTGTTTCAGATGGCGCAGCAGCCTCAGATGATGATGAGAAACGACGGAGGAGGCGCCGGCGCCGGCGCGATTTATACGTCGAGGAATGTTAACTTTCCTCAACAGTACCATCAGTTATCTGGAGATCAATATGGGCTATTGCAGGACGTGGTTCCCTCGATGTTTTTCAAACACGAGCCATGACCTAGCTAGCTTATCTCTCCTACCTCTCTCTATCTAGATATGATAATCACTAGCTTCATGATCCGTGATTGACTTGATTATTAGAATATAGATTATATTATATATTAATCAATCTCACCTCTGATCATTTCAATTATTAGTTAAGATAAGATCGTTAATTTATATATACAGGTGGGACACTAGCTACTAGCTAGCTAGGCAGTACTGTATTACGACACTGATTGCACGGCAAGAGTTCGACTCTCTTATTTCTTGCTCTTGTTAAATTTAGAGATGAATTTAAACAAGAAAATGTTCGATGAATTGTTTTGTAAAATAACCGTAGGACAATAATCTGATATATGTTGTCGGTCGGTCACCAGGAAGACCGACCGACGCTTTCTGGTTTGAATGGATCGATTGAGAAGAGTAAAGATGTATTGAGCAGTTCTATGATATCTACATGGAGGGAGATTTAGATATTTTGTTTCTATATATGAATTGAAGGTGACTTGCTAGCTAGTTATGGAAGATTGATTTAAATGGTTTTGTAACAGGAATTTGGTAGTATAGTTTCAGGCTACGTACTGATCGATATTGTTTAGTAGCTAGATGCTTGTAATTCTACAGCAAAAGCTGGCTTTGGTATGTAAGGACATGTAAGATCCTTGCTGCGCAGCTTGTTTGCAAGGTGTGATATCTATAAGTACTAGTTGATGATGAATTATTTTCATGAATACCACAAGAAATATTAAACAGGCAAATTGTGAACCAATTAGAACTTTGTCATGGTGCGAATTCAGTGAGAAAATTCCGATTTACAATTTGATTAAAGTTTAATTAGCTACATACATCAAGAATTTATCGATTGTTATGCGGAAGCGGCCGACGGGCCCTGAAAGTCTCACACACACGGGTCCAATAATGCCGATACTCCCCCCACTTTAGCCACCCGGATGCGAAACGGGTATGAGGTTTTACACAAAAGACCTCGACATTAGTGTGTGTGGTACCATTCCTTATAACCCAATGATAACTCTTCACGTTTCTAATGTGGGATTCCAAATGACTCTAATCTAAACCACACTTTTTCCAACACTACCATTTGAGCAAACTTACCAAACTAATTCCAAATAGCACCTAATTAATTAATTCAAGCTACGTGATACAAATAGAAATGAGTTTTAGGGTGTGGTGGAAGCAGTCTTGTTTTTGTTTCAGGCAATTAGGCCCATAACCCCAAAATTATGATCTGGATACATCTAAATTGTTTCTTGTAGCAAGCTTAGTACCAAACTACCAATCATGCTCTCTCTTCTTGCTTTTCTGGTTCTTTGGCAGTTTAACTCGTTCCTTAGCTTTTTATAAATAAAAAAAAAAAAACCCGTTCCTTAGCTTATATGGTGAAGCAAATGTTGTTATATCACTATCAATATGTGTGAATCATGCTGCTCTTGGAAAACGAAGTATATTTTGATTGATTAGATATTGGTCCTCAAGGTGATCGATATAAGCTAAGGAACGCGTTGCCCCTGGACCCCAACTCGTTGACCGGGCAGCGAGATCTCCGAATAGCTGGTACTCCCGGATGACTAGTTCCCCCGGATGGCTGATTCAAATATATTAACAGGTAGTGTGCTAAAGCTGATCGATATGAGCATTCAAACTTTGGCCATGGCTACATGTAGCTTGTGGTGGGGTCTTTCTAGCTTGTCAAAGACATTTCATTGGCGACTTCAGCACTTGCATAGGACACCATAATGCTTTATTTTCTAAGCTCTTAGCGGTTATTGTTGGAATTGAATTGCCATTTCAGGTAGGCTGGCAATGTATCTGGCTCGAATGTGACTCGATGAGTGTGGTTGAATGCTTCTCTAAGTCATCATTTGTTCCCCCCATGGCAACTACACACTTTGTGGCTTAACTATGTTGCTAGAACTCGTTCAATGTCATTCTTTTGTTCGCATGTCCTTCGAGAAGGGAATACTATTGTCGATAGACTCGCCATTCTGGGTATGTCGTCTACATCTTTGATTTGGCATACTTTTCCAGCTGAAATTATTCTATTCCTTCGTATGGATTTCTTGAGTTTTCCTTACATTCGTCATGCCTAGTCGCTGCTAATCTGCAATACATTTTTTCATTATGGCGTTATGTTACCTGAGACTGAGTCTTCCACTCTTAATCTGTGGTGTTTGTTCTTTATGGTTAATGCGATCAAGGATGTTGGACTGGTAAGGTATCAGGTTGACAAGTATACAACAAGAAATCAAGTTCATGTACGAGGTGATGGTCATGCTAGTGGCTTCATTGATCATGAACTTTTTTTTTTTTTGGGTACTCTTTCTTTGATTTCATTGTTTTGTAGTAGGCCTAAAGGCTTTGCTATGTTTCATATCAAGGCTGGATATTGGCATAGTCTACCAGCCTTATTGTACTTTTCTTTTTTTGTCATATTAATAAATTAGTATGACAAGTTAGTCCTATTCCCGCTTACCTAAAAAAAAAAAAAAGAACTTTGGCCATGGCTTCTCTCTTTTTCTCCGTATATGAAGACGCTGCAGTTTCAGACTTGCATATAGTCGTTGTAGACGTATGACTGGACCATCACAATCAAGTGCGTAATTTCGTGTGTGTTTGGTTAATGATGAAATGGCTCTATACACAGTATAGCTATCTCTGTCTGTAGAATACGTTTACCAGTGAAAAATTCAACATATAGATTTTCTACTTCATGACCTGATCGAGTGGAGGCTAATGATCCACAACACATTAATTTGGTACTGAATTTATGACCTGATCGAGTGGAGGCTAATGATCGAGCGAATCATTTATAGTTCCGATTTCATGGTTTGCTCGGAATATGAGAAGTTGATGGCCGGAATCCAAATCCGTATTTTGTTTCACGCGCGTATGATTTGGGCCATTTTGCCACACAAACCCTAGTGCTTTTGAATCCCCTAAATCCTAACTAAACAGAGGGCAAATTAAGATACCATAGCTTAATTAATTCATAATTTTAGAATGATCGATCAGCTGTAGGAAATCTTTGATTAGTATAGTCATACTCATCCCATATATGTTGCTGGGAAACATATAGGAAAAAAGTCAAGCAACAATTACATTCAGGTAGGTGGTTCTACCTAAACAAACATTTAGGTAGGTGGTTCCTTCATAAGCACTACTTACATTTGACGGTTCGGTAACTAAATCCAGTAACAAAATTAATTAATGAAATTAGGAAACTAATCACAGTGATAATCCCCGTCATTATCCTGGAAAACAAAACGGCAACCACTTTCAACAACCGGTGAAAGAGAAGGACGTACCTTCCGACGCTTTCTCTATTCTTCAAGCAACAGAGATACTTAAACGACCGCGTTTCGCTCTCTTCTTCTTTCGCTTCGATCCTCAGCTAGGGTTTTCGTATTTATGCTTCTCAATGCGCCGTAGACCACTCACTCTCTGAAACTCCCCCGCTAGGTAATCATCTTCTCTTTTTCTCTCTCGATCTGCAATTGTCCGATTGGGCTAGGGTTTTCGGCTCATTTTCGGGTCGGGTTTTGGTGCAGATTGGAGCCGGATCGAGAATGGTGGACGCTGGGCCTGTTACTCCTGGGCAGGTATTGATTGAATGCTGAAGATGCTTTGTTTGAATTTTTGTTGTGGAATTTTGATGAGGATCTGGGAACGTGTGTGGAGTAGAGCTGTTAAGGAAGTTTTGGTTTGTTTTCGAGGTTTTGATCCGATGAGAATTGTGTTGATTTGTAGTGCATTGCCGTTTTGTAGTGGAGTAGGGGTTAGTGGATTAGTGCATTGTGGTTTTAAGAAGAATGTTTTCGACTGTGTCGCATTTCTGTGTCGATTTTACTTCTAGAGATCGCTGCAGGAGCTTTAGTGTAGGAAATTGTGTGTATTTTTTTCGTTAGTTACGGATCATGAGTTGCTTTTCGGACCTTAGTTTGTCTAGATGGACAGATTGTTTGACAATGCGGTAAATTGAAACTAAGAATGGAAAGAGGGGAGAGTTAACTCTTGCGTCATGATGAGAAAGACTCTACCAGACTTAATGAAATGTAGGTTTTGTGGTTTCATGAATGTAATGTTGTCGTGTAAACTGTGACTATGAATCAAGATGGTTTGTCATGTGGATCTCTTTGTTGTTGGCGTCCGTATATTTAGATCGGTTGATCAAATATTGACAAGAAATGCATTTGAAATTAGTTCACCCATTTAATCTTAAGTTACATCAGGATATTTGTCTTCATCCCCATTTAGACGTATCCTCCTGTGCTATTGAATTGCATGCTGCATCTCTTCTTGCATTTTCAATTTTCTTTTTTTGTGGTCATTCTTTTTTGCATGAATTGAATCTAGCACATTCATTAAAGCTTTGTTATCATGTCCCAGGTGTCCTTTTTGCTTGGAATCATCCCGGTTTTCATCACATGGATATATGCAGAGTACTTGGAATATAAAAAATCTTCATCTGTTCCTAAAGCGTAAGTTTCTGCCTTAAAACGGCCATATTTGACTTGGACTTACCTCAATTCTATTGGCATTAGATTCATGTTGCTTAGTTAATATGAGATAGAGGAAAGCATTTAGTCTGCTTTTACTTGTCTTCACTGATGCAAGGCTGTGGCTTCCCTAATTAACCATGGTATAGGTCAACTTGTGATGATAATGACTAGAATCTTTCTTCCCAATGTTTAGTCCTGCCCATTTCAATCAAAAGTGGCCCATTCAGGGCTCATGGCCCTATGTTGGGGTACACAATATATTTATACTAGATCATAACAGCAACTATACAGTAATATTTATGCTTCCAGAATTGAAACTTGCCGCTCTTTTGAAAGTTTTTCCTCTGTTTTATTTTTCGTTTAAACATTTTAAAACAATAGAACAGGTGTTTCTTCCATTGTGTAGTCATTCAGATAGCAATCTGGTAGAGTTAGGAGAGGAGACAATCAAGGAAGATGATCGGGCTGTATTGTTGGAAGGAGGTCTTTCGAGATCAGCATCTGTAAAGTTCAATAGTTCATCCATCAAAGTGAACTTAATGAGGTTCTCTCTATGATATGCATCATCCCTATTAAATTTCATGTTCATTTACTTGCTGGCCTTTCTTACGTTATGCTTCTCATTTCCAGGTTTCTGACCATGGATGACTCTTTTCTACTAGAACACAGACTAACTCTACGAGTGATGTGAGTATTTAGTGTAACACAACTCTTCTTAGGGAAGAAATATGTTACTTATATCATACTGGACTTTAACTGTAGGTCTGAGCTTGGTGCTATTCTGTTTTATTTCTACATATGTGACCGCACAGATATACTGGGGGATTCCACAAAGGTACAATTTTTATGAACATAAACATAGATGTGCCACTTTAATCACATTATTGTCTATGGTCCTATTAGATGTGTAATCTATTATCTATTATATGACGTCCTTTTCTTTTTCAAATGTCACATCTCACTCACCTGCACGTGCACATGAATTCACATCTGGATACAAAATGATACTACAGTACGACAGTATGATAGATAAATATGTCATCTCTAATTCGAAAAGAACTAATTATTTAATGTAGCGAATGTTTTATAGAGGAAACATTACCATGTTCATTTGAATGACTGATGGTGTTACTATTGTCACTTGTAGATAAGATAGATGGTCCTGTTTTCACTCACATGAGTGCATGTTCATGGGCACAATAAGCTAATTTTTTACTCTGAATATTGATTTATTGCTTCTTCTTTTTTGCTGTTGTTGTACAGAACTACAATAGGGATCTTTTCATCTTTCTATGCCTTCTCCTCGTCATAGTTTCAGCAATGACATCTTTGAAGAAACACTCTGACAAATCGGCATTCTCTGGAAAATCCGTACTTTACCTAAATAGGCATCAAACGGAGGAATGGAAAGGGTGGATGCAGGCAAGTACTCTTTGTCTTTTAGCCTTGGAGGTTTTGGTTTGGGAAAGAATTGAATGTTGTGATAATGTTAGTACTACTCTAGGTGACCACCTTCCATATTGGAATTTGTTTCTTCTCTTTTAGATATTTTGAATTTGTGATATCATCAATGTTTATCTGTCTGGAACAATCATGTCATTCCTTGGTCTTGAACTTCATGAGGCTGTAGATTAATAAGTAAAACATGTATATAAGATTTGTTTTCTCTAGCCCTTTGGAGTTAATCATGTTTAAACTGGCAGGACAATATGTTAAATCTTTACATGGATAACTCCTTAGTCCTCAAACTACATCGCTGTTTATTAGAATCACATATAGCTTTCAAGTATTTTTGTTGTTGTTGTTGTGGCAGGTTCTTTTTCTATTGTACCATTACTTTGCTGCAAGCGAGATATACAATGCAATACGTATCTTTATTGCTGCATATGTTTGGATGACTGGATTTGGAAACTTTTCCTATTACTACATTAGAAAGGACTTTAGCCTCGCTCGCTTTGCTCAGGTAATTTAGTTTTGGATGGTATTATCATTTCTTAAATTTCGTTGGGGAGTAATATAGTAATAATCTGAGTTGCTTGTATTCATTATTGTACAATGTAGATGATGTGGCGGCTGAATTTTTTTGTGGCGTTTTGCTGTATCGTTCTCAACAATGACTATATGCTCTATTATATCTGTCCAATGCACACTCTCTTCACTCTTATGGTGTATGGAGCCCTTGGTATCTTTAGCAAGTACAATGAGATCAGATCAGTAATGGCTGTGAAGATTCTTGCATGCTTTCTTGTGGTTATCTTGGTTTGGGAAATTCCTGGGGTTTTTGACATAGTCTGGCGTCCATTAGCTTTCTTATTGGGTAAGTACATCTCAGATCTCCAGTTGTTTATTTTTATGTCTGTTGTGAAATTGAGCAACTTCCTTTCTGGTATTTTGACTCTGGGCAAACTTGGCAGAAATTTACTAACATTGATCCTGCAGTCTAAATTGTGTCCTCTTTGTTTTATATTTGGGAGGCTTGAGTCCAACAATGGATAATATTGTCTTAATTATGTGGTGTTTTATTTTATTTTTATAGCCTGCTTTTGAGTTTCATAATGGGTCTTGTGTTGATCAAAGATTCCTTATACAGAGAAGTGAAAATATGTTGGTTTAATACTCTTGAACCGGAACTTATTGTCTTTACTTTATACTTCTCTATTTGCAGGGTATACTGATCCTGCAAAACCAGATCTCCCTCGGCTGCATGAATGGCATTTTAGATCTGGACTGGATCGCTACATATGGATCTTTGGAATGATATATGCGTATTATCATCCTACTGTAATGCCTTGAACTTTTTATGCATTTGATTGCTTTTTGCTCTGTTGATATTCTAACTACTGCGATTTTGAAATGCAATATCTTAGGTTGAAAAATGGATGGAGAAATTGGAGGAGTCTGATACCAAAAGGAGAGTCTCAATTAAAGCAGGAATAGTTTCCATCGCTTTATTAGTAAGTTGTGTGGCATCCATTATCTGCTCATTTATAATTTTAATTGTTTTTTATATACCACAAATTCGTGTTTTGATCATGCTCATTTTTTCTTTTCAGGTTGGTTATCTATGGTACGAGTGTATTTACAAGCTGGACAAGGTTTCATACAATAAGCTGCATCCCTACACATCATGGATTCCCATAACGTGCGTGTTATACAACTTATCGCTTTTTTTAATTTAAGAGGGAATGCATTCCTTGGAATTTATTGAGATGGCTTACTGTCATTCTTGGTTAATGTGATTACAGAGTTTATATATGCCTGCGGAACTTTACTCAGCAGCTGCGGAACTTTTCTTTGACTCTCTTTGCGTAAGTACTTTTACCTGAATGTTGAAAATAGTTTTACTCTTAATCACGTTATCCTTCGCATTCAGGGCTAATTTTGTTATGATATTCAAGATTTTGCTGATGTATAATTGCACTCTGTATTACTAGGTGGCTTGGCAAGATTACTCTGGAGACCTATATTTCACAGTTCCACATCTGGCTGAGGTATGCAGCACTCAGTCTATTTATCTTTTTAAGTTACTCTTTAGTCACTAAGTCCAACATTTTAAACCCAGTGTGATGCATCTTTAGTCCTGTGCTAATAGTTGGACAATAAAAATATTCCTATATTCATGTATAGATCAAACACACCTAATGGACAACCTAAATGGCTTCTCTCGGTCATTCCAAACTATCCCATGCTCAACTTCATGCTGACAACTGCCATCTATGTTTTGGTAAGAGAATCCTATTTAACCATTGAACTTTTTCAAGCAAACACTGCATACTAATTCTCACCTTCTGCTGTTATGTTGACTTGATTCTACAGGTATCTCATAGGCTTTTTGAGTTAACGAATACACTCAAGACAGTCTTTGTACCCACAAAAGACAACCAAAGGCTGCTTCATAATTTTCTTGCTGGGGCAGCCATTTTTACT
Organism: Fragaria x ananassa; assembly: GCA_034370585.1. Taxonomy (NCBI): domain Eukaryota; kingdom Viridiplantae; phylum Streptophyta; class Magnoliopsida; order Rosales; family Rosaceae; genus Fragaria; species Fragaria x ananassa. The sequence continues at coordinate 3,055,019 of CP139764.1, read as the reverse complement.
TCTTTGTACTTCATTTCATTCATTATTGTTCAGATACCTCATTGACCAGTAAGCATCTTTCTGCTGTATGCTCAGTCTAATGTTCCATAGTTTACATTTGGTAACCAGTAGTTACTGTTGCAGGCTTAACAAATCAAGACCCAAACGAGGGTTATACAGATGCTTCCTGTTGGATGTGCAAATATAGAAAGAATTGAATAAGGGAGCTGGGAGTGTCAGTTGCAACTGTAGCCTGAAAAATGTGGTTCCACCAGTTTTCAAGCAGAAAGGCACTCCATAGCTGTGTGAAAACCGAATACCAGTACAGTTCCCCATGAGAAGTTTAGATGGGGGAAGAAAGCAGGGAGCAGTAGGAAAATTCTTTTGAAATATTGTGGATTGTTGTGTATCTTCACTTTTTCTTTACCCCCCAGTTTTGCTAAATCATTGAAGAAAAATGTAGCTCTCTGTGACATAGCTAGCTTCGTTTGCTGTTATAAAACAAGTCATATTCATTGAATCAATGGAAAGGAAATAGTTGAAGTACTCTATATTATAGTGCAGTTCAGTTCTGAATCTTTATAAGGGTTTCAAAGCCTAAAGGCATCTCTGCCGATGATTAGTTCCTCGTTGAAAAGAAATGTACATTTGATAAATTATTTGTCAAAAGATTTTTATTCGGTGAAGGCTTGGGACACAAGTTTCCTCGGCTTCATGGCAGTATCAGAAATGACTCCTAGCAGCAAAACTTGGAGCTCTGGTAGGCTAGCCTTTTCATGGAATCTGTTTTACACCGTTTCGGGATAGAACCTTAGCTTCTCCTATCTATGGTTTACGACTCTCAAAAGCCATGAAAATGTTCTATGAACGGCAGAATGTGCTAGGAGAGACTCCAAGGCTTCTGCAGGTGTTTATGCAGGTTTGGGTTGCATTGCGCTGGCTGTTATTTCAGTGCATGCATTCCTTTTGTCATGTAAGTTGCAAAACTATTGCTGCAAATCTTGAAGTAAAAGGGGAATCCTAACAACAATTGTAGGAGACCTTCAGCTCTAGTCAAGACCTACAGTTATCTTGTGTCATGTAGGAGAATCCTAACAATTGTACTAATGTGTTGTTGCGCGCTCTTCATGCCACACCATATATTCTCTTGCGTATTCAGATGTCTATCTTGGGATTTGTTATTTCACACTTTCCATACTTGGCCTAAAACTCCAATAATTGAAGATATTCTCCAACAGTCCCCTGAAATTTCAATCATTCTAGGATAGGAAGAGATTGGTTGTTAATCCTTGTGAACCATTTTTTTTTCTTTTTGACAAAGACGTTAAAAGAACTTTCACAGTAGCTTACAAACAGTAAACCATGAATCAAACTTGCAAAATGCAAATGATAATGAAAGATGGTAAACGAATAGCTAATCAGTAAGTGGTGGGGATCTTGGTCATTGGCACCGGATGTCCCACCTATAAATCAACAAAGGTCGACACTGACACCGTTATGGCCCTTCCCAGACAATGAGGGCAATAGTTATCTAATCTACAGCCGACCCCCAAGAGGTTGAATCTCATCTCAGACAAAAGGAGAAGATCAAATCCAAGAGTTTCATTCATAAATCATTTGTCATATTAAATTTTGCTGCAACTTTGGCTGAGAGACTTAAAAACCAAGCAGCCATAGTAGACTGAGAACAGAATATACCGGTGGAAACTCCAATCACTTGCTCCATCTCTCTTATATATATATAGATATCCATTATTCTCTAAGTTGTTTCTTCCGTTTTGTGCTAGATACGACCTCCCACATGTAAACGACACAATTTCATGTGTTATTGACACAAGTCTCTCTCTCTCTCTCTCTCTCTCTGTTTGAAAGTTTGTTCTTCACCTTTTGACATGGGAGAAGTAGAAGCTCAAGAACTGCAGCTGAGCATCAAGGGTATGTCAACTAGTTCATTTACTTACTGGCCTTTAAATTTTCACTGCATGCTGCAATTCTAGAATCTATGGAGACTCATATAAAGCCAATCCCAACTACTAGTACTAGCTATGGAAACTGCTGCTTTTCTCTGAACAATCTTTTGATTCTGCATATATTAGTCTTAAAATTTAGGGGCAGATGGAGAAGAAGTGTCAAAGTTCGAGCTTTACTGTTATCAGATCAAAGTCAAAAAAAGTTCTAAAGCTATAACTAGTGTGGTAAAGAAAAAAACAAACCATTACTGATCATCATGAGTTCCACTACTGATCCTTGGAAATTTGTTTCATTGTTTGTACTATCAGTTCAAGAAGCAAATGAAGCAAACTCCCAACCAGATGTTCCTAAGAACCAGCTGCCTCGGCGCAGAGGTTTCAACTGGTGGCTTAGAATATCGATTTACACAGTCTTTGTCCTTGCTGGCCAGGCAATTGCAACACTCTTGGGAAGACAATACTATGAAAAAGGTGGAAGCAGCAACTGGCTTGCAACACTAGTACAGCTTTGTGGCTTTCCTATCCTCCTTCCCTTTTATTTCATTCCAGCATTAAACAAAAACTGTCCAACCACAAATAGTACTACATCATTCGAGTCAAAGCCACCGTCTACATTAGTCCTAGCATCAGTTTATGCCTCTCTTGGCCTTCTTATAGCAGGAGACTGCTTCTTGTATTCAGTAGGATTATCTTACCTTCCTGTATCTACTTACTCCCTCATCTGCGCATCCCAACTCGCTTTCAATGCACTTTTCTCCTTCTTCCTCAACTCGCAGAAGTTCACTCCTTACATTGTCAACTCTCTTGTTGTCCTAACTATCTCATCCAGCCTCCTAGTGCTTCAAGGAGACGACTCTGCTGACTCAAGTAAAGTTTCCAGGCCAAAGTACATAATAGGCTTCATCTGCACAGTTGGGGCATCAGCTGGATATGCATTGTTGCTTTCCCTAACGCAGCTAATCTTCATAAAGGTTATAAAGAAAGAGACATTTAGAGTGATCATGGATATGATTGTGTATCAATCAGCCTATTCATCCGCTATTATCTTGGTGGGATTTTTTGCTAGTGGAGACTGGAAGGGTATAAAGAATGAGATGGAGGGGTTTGAGTTAGGGAAGGTGTCATATATTATGAATTTAACATGGACAGCTATAGTGTGGCAGCTCTTTTCCATAGGAATTGTGGGGTTAGTATTTGAGGCATCGGCCCTCTTCTCAAATTCAATAAGTGCTGTGGGTTTGCCAATTGTTCCAGTTCTAGCTGTGATCTTCTTCCATGACAAAATGGATGGGATAAAGGCAATGTCCATGGTTTTGGCTATTTGGGGATTCATTTCATATGTTTATCAGCACTACCTCGATGATTGTAAGTTCAAGAGTGAGAAGAAAGTTGCCAATGGTGAAGTTTCTAAAGCTTTCTCTCTGGAAACATAAATGGTTGAACAACCCCTTGTATATGATGAACTTGATACTAGTCTTATGCAAAAGAATGAGATAAAGATTTCACTTACATTAATGTGGTCAATATTTACATGCTGAATAGTTATGATAAATAGATGCCTGTCCTGGTAAAACCGTTAAAGTCCATTGTTTTATACTTAATGTTCCTTACAGGGAATCAAACATGTTTTAAAGTTATAACTTTGTAGACAGAAACTGGCTGATTGTGATGGCCAGATGTTTTTCAGAAATTGTTTAAAATGATGCAGGGCCTCAAATCAATCCATGGATCTCCATGATCACCTGCAACACTATCAGGCATTTCATACTCCATATAGCTAGCATGCATCGAGTGTCAGACCACCTAGTAGAGAAGTAACAAGTCGCCAATTATAATCTACACGTTAGAATCAGGATATTGAATTGTAGAGAGAATGAGGAGAAAGTTGATGTATTTCATTGATGAAGAAAGACATATAGGATTCCAAGTACGTGAAGGATATAGTTGATTAGTGAGGACACATATTTCTATTACAACTCTAATTCCGTAATCCAGAAGAAATTATCCTTTTATTCAAATATCTGTACTAATCCTAGTTGGACTGAGCCACACCAAAGCGTATATATACACACACTTTTATGTTTTCTGTACTAGTACCTATATCCATATTGTCTGACTAGTTTCTTCCATTCTGTGCTAGATCATACGACCTCCCACATATACATGCCAAAATTTCGTGGCATAATTGACACAAGGCTCTTTCTCTGTATTCTCTCTTTTTGGAAGTTTGATATTTACCTTTCGACATGGGACAACTAGAAGCTCAAGAACGGCATCTGAGCATCACGGGTATGTTAACCAGTTCTTTACCTTTTAGTTTTCACTGCATGCAGCAAGTCTAGAAGCTATATTATAGGGTGTTGCTAAATGTACTACATACCCAGCAAACTTTTTACACCCAACAAAATTATAAAATTTCTATCTAAACCCAGCAATGTTCCAATAATAACCCTATCTTTGTTAAACCCAGCAAACACCCATCAAAACCGTACTCTCGCTTGAAATTGCTTGGTGCATTCCAATTGTTTTCCTGATCATGACTCTTGGGTATATGTTGATTTAAACTCAATTGATTTTGTTCGCCAAAAAAAAAAAACTGAATTGATTTTGTGGGAAAGATGGTGCTCATGTTAATTGAGATTGGGGGATATATTATATACGCCAATTTATAGAGAAGGGAGGGATTCATGCAATTGGATTGCAGAGTTTCTAATTGGATTCATGCAATTGTCTTTAATGGCGGGCAATTGCTCTGCCTTCGGCTAAACACCTCATCATTTTATTCTACTCTAGGATTTCTCCCAGCTTGATTTCAAAATCCTTCTCTGAAAATAACTTCCATTATTTAGTCTAAAGAAACCGTTGGAGTCCAAATCCAACACACCCAAAACCCAAAACCCCAAACCTGCTACCAAATGCTGACAATTAGATTTTTGTCCTTCATCTCTCTCACAGTCTCACCCATATCTACGTTGGGAATTTTCTTCCCAGTTCCTTTGCTTTCATTCGTGTCTCTTTACTGGCATGGGTACATGACAAGGGTAATTTGGGAAACTAAGTGGCCTATTTTGAAATGCTTTAAATAAATAAATTTGTTGGGTCTACTTAGCCATTTATTAGCAACTTAGATGTATAATCCAATCACAACATCTATTACTAGCTTTGGAAACTTCTGCCTTTTCTGATCGATCTTATGATCCTGCATATGATATTGTCTTTATTTTTTTTGGAAGGATGATAGTCTTTATATTTAGAATGGGAGAAGTGTAAAAGATCCCAGCTATATTGTTACTACTATCAACGTCAATTTTTTTTTGAAACCATACATAGAGTTTGATGTATAACTAATATTGTAAAAGAACCGTTGGTGGTAAAATATCAGTAATGGACTCCTTACTGTCAGTTTTTTTTTTTGTCCAAAAGTTTCCCCATTTTTTTGGCTTTGATCAGATACTTCAGTTATAAATATGATCATATCATGATTCATGAGTTCCACTACTGATCCTTGGATATATGTTTGTATTTCAGTTCAAGAATCAAATGAAGCAAACTCCCTACCAGATCGGCGCAGAGGTTTTAACTGGTGGCTTAGAATGTTGATTTACACAGTCTTTGTCCTTGCTGGCCAGGCAATTGCAACACTCTTGGGAAGACAGTACTATGAGAAAGGTGGTAAAAGCAACTGGCTGGCTACATTAGTACAAATTTGTGGCTTTCCTATCTTCCTTCCATATTATTGTATTCCATCATGGAAAAAAAACTGTCCAACCACAAATAGTACTAGAGCAGTCGAGTCAAAGCCACCGTCTCCATTAGTCCTTGCATCAGTTTATGGAGTTCTTGGCACCCTCATAGCAGCAGACTACTACTTGTATTCATTAGGAATATCTTACCTTCCTGTATCTACTTTCGCCCTTATTTCTGCCTCCCAACTTGTCTTCAATGCAATTTTCTCCTTCTTCCTCAACTCGCAGAAGATCACTCCTTACATTGTCAACTCTCTTGTCGTCCTGATTATCTCATCCAGCCTCCTAGTTCTTCAAGGAGACGACTCTGCTGACTCGAGTACAGTTTCCAGGTCCAAGTACATAATAGGCTTCATCTGCACCCTTGGGGCATCTGCTGGATATGCATTGACACTTTCTCTAACGCAGCTAGCCTTCACAAAGGTAATAAAAAAAGAATCATTTAGAGTGATCATGGATATGACAGTGTATCAATCAGTCGTTGCTACCGCTATTATCTTGGTGGGATTTTTTGCTAGTGGAGACTGGAAGGGTGTAACGCATGAGATGGAGGGGTTTCAGTTAGGGAAGGTGGCCTATATTATGAATGTAACATGGACAGCTATTAATTGGCAGCTCTTTCAGATGGGAGTTGTGGGGTTAGTATTTGAGGCGTCATCCCTCTTCTCAAATTCTATAGGTGCTGTGGGTTTGCCTATTGTTCCAGTTCTAGCTGTGATCTTCTTCCATGAAAAAATGGATGGGATAAAGGTAGTGTCCCTGGTTTTGGCTATCTGGGGATTTATTTCATATGTTTATCAGCACTACCTAGATGATTGTAAGTCCAAGAGTGAGAAGAAAGCTGCCAATGATGAAGTAGCTCTTCCTCTGGAAAACATCAATGGTTGAACAATATTGATGATTTGATGTACATATTCTAATTTTATGCAAAAGAACAGTACGTTGTAATGGTTTATTTACATAATGAGTTCATAATTATTTACATGCTGACTAGTCTCCTTATGACAAATGGATACCCATGTCCTGATAAAAGACAATTGTTTTCTACTTGAATGTTCTTCATAGGAGCATCAAACATGTTTTATAAATCTTAACTATGTAGACAGAAACTGGTTGACTGTGACGCCCATAAATTTTGCGGTAAATGTTTAAAATGATGAAAGGCCTCAAATCAATCAAAATGGACATTCATGATCACCTGCAAAGATTTTAGACATTTCATATTGCATAAGACTATATCTCCTCTCTCTATCTTTCTTTCTGCTTTATCAATTTCAAGATTTTTCATCCTCACCTTGGACATGGGGCAGGCTCAAGATCTACAACTCCACATCATTGGTAAGTCAAGAAATGCAGGTCTGATTATTCTATATGGTTTTTCTATATTAGAAAGGAAAAGACCTTTCTATGAAATTTTTTGTTTTTCGTTTAAGTTACTAATTTTCTACCAGTAGAGTTCTAGTATATTTGGAGGAAGCTGGAAAGGGCTTAAAGAAGTACAATCATCAAACATCAAAACATCAATGGGAAATGTTTAAAATGATGATCTTATTGGTACACTAATCATAGATAAAGCTGCACCTATTTGTAATCCAAATATGTTTGTCATACCAGTTCAAGAAGCTGAACCAGCAATTTCTCAGCCTAGAAATTTCAAGTGGTGGCTCCGCCTCGCCATCTACACACTCTTTGTTCTGTTTGGCCAGTCAGCAGCTATACTCTTGGGACGACTGTACTACAACAAAGGTGGGAGAAGCATTTGGATGGCAACCCTAGTGCAGTTTATAGGGTTCCTAATCCTAATTCCTTACCACTGTCTCTCATCATCCAAAAAGATCACTACAGAAAGCAATGTGAACCTGCTATCTTCATCAGTTCTTGCATTGATCTATCTCTTTTTTGGTGTACTACTAGCAGCAGATAGCATGCTGTATTCCATTGGACTATTGTACCTTCCAGTTTCAACATTTTCACTCATTTGTGCATCTCAGTTGGTCTTCAATGCTTTCTTCTCCTTCTTCCTCAATGCACAAAAGTTCACACCTTACATTGTCAATTCCCTAGTCCTTCTCACCATCTCCTCCATGTTACTTGTGTTTCACGCCACCTCCATGAATGTAGCCGGAATTTCCAAAGAGAAGTACATAATGGGAATCGTGTGCACTGTTGGTGCATCTGCTGGCTATGGTTTGATGTTTTCCCTTACACAGGTGGCCTTCCAAAAAGTTCTAAAATCTAATACATTTACTGCTGTGTTAGAAATGATAATCTTCGAATCTGTAGCTGCAACCTGTGCTACCCTAATTGGACTTTTCGTCAGCAAAGAGATGAAGGGTTTAAAGAGAGAAATGGAGGAGTTTGAGCTTGGGAGGCTGTTCTACTTTGTGACTTTGGCTAGCACAGCTGCAGCATGGCAAGCTTTCAATATTGGAGCAATAGGACTGATTTTTGAGGTTTCTGCCTTATTCTCAAATGTTATATGTGTTTCGGGTTTGCCATTTGTTCCAGTTCTTGCAGTTATATTCTTCAATGATAGTATGGATGGAATAAAGGTTATTGCAACAGTGTTGGCAATCTGGGGATTTGCTTCTTATCTCTATCAGCACTATCTTGACAATTCAAACTCCAGCCCGGAAATTAAACCTGTAACAGAAATTTCAATGATTCCTTTGCTGAAAGAGACCAACTGCTGAGTGAATGAGTACAAAGAAGAGGGAAAATGACCAGAGCTATTTTCTTTGTATTCAAGAAATTCCAAGTGTATAAAAAAAGTGCATCAAAATTATAATTTCAGCGTTTCTCTTCTCCTACCTTTACCATTTGGATTTTCTGAGAAAATTTCAGTAATCCATTACAGTTGAAGGTCACCAATGCCTAGTTTTAACAAATCAAAATTGCATCACTGAAATTACAATTAATGTGAATCAATATTGCACAAAAAACGTTACAGCAGTTGAATAGTTCTGACCCAATCCTTGTGGGTGGTTAACACAATTTTTGTCAGTATGAAGTTCAGGAGTTGTCAACTACATATCAAGTAGATTAGCTTGTAGAGGTAAAAGCTTAGTGACTACATGAGACAGCCAACATAGTGAGCTCGGGGATATTTCCTCTGTAGCTGTGGCCATTGGACAAAGAACTGATCAGCTAAGCGCAACTTGTAAAGAAGCAAGCCACTTAGGGAAAGCCTATGTACTCTTGCTATACTTTCAACATAAAACACAGATGACCATCTAATCCCCACAACCTGTATGATATCAACCAAGAATCAAAACTCTGTATTGATCGCATGCAAAGAACAACAGTTCGGAGAAAGAAAAAGAAAATCTAAAGATGCCCACAAATCTAATTTACCTTAAACAAGAATGCAATTACACAAAGTGGAACACAAGTCCCAGGCCCATTGCACAGAATCTGCATTTTTAATAGATCATAAAATAGTACATTTAGGACAATATTCAAAACCAAATGAAACAGAAATGGGTAGAGAAAAATAGAATATTACCACTTGTGGTCTGATTCTTAGCATTAGCCAAAGCGCATGAACGATAGCAATTGAAGTAGTCAAAACAGAGGTAATATAAGATTGACCCACTTCCCTACTTCGATAGATCTGCATGAACTGTGAGCGTGAAATCCCTTCCACCTTGTCCTCAGTCTCTTCTAGCAAGTGAGCTTTCTGGAGACTCATATTGTCAGTCGCAGCAGCAAGGTAGAACCTGGGGGAAAATCTGTCCTTTTGCAGCATGGCTAACAGGTTGAGCATCTCTGCAGTGTGACCTCCGGAGCCTAATATAATGAGTGTACTAAAGGGTGGATGACCGGAGGCCAACTGCCCTCACTGTCCTGTTTCTTCCTGGTACGTATGTCCCTTTTGAAGCGTTTGTCTTTTCATCCATTTCATTGAGTATAAGCTCATAGCTGCCGACCTTGTTAATCAGGTCGCCCATGGATGTGAAACGCTCTCCATGGTGCTTCAACCTTTGGCGATGCTCGAGTCCGCGGACCGCCAATTTAATAGCTTCCTGCTCAGGTAGGAGGAAGTCACATTTGGCTTGTTGAATCTTGAAACGCTGGAGGAAAGAAACGCTGACTCCTGGAACGTTTGAGTGAGAGAGTCAAGGCCGACCTCGGGCTCAATGGTTCCATACGTTTCTCGGAACAATCTCTCCATGGTGGGCCAGTCCGCGATGGACTCTGGCTTCAACCTGGAGTACCAACTGAAAGCATCTCCGGACAAAGAAGTCCCAAAGAGCTTAAGCTTGAGGATGTCATTGTTCTCATATTGGCCGCACTGAACTTTAAAGCGGGTCATATGTGTTGCTGCATCCTCCTTTATTTCCCCAGAAAATGTGGTGAAGACAATATTCTTGAAGCCATGGGGAAACAGATACTGCGCCACACTGTCAGGGTAAGGATAGCGATACTGGAGGTCAGAATCGCCTTTTCCGATCTGCTCCTTGACAATGGATGATATAAGCTGGCGCCAGTCAGCTGCAGTCACAGGCGCCGATTCGCCTCCCTCTTCATGGTTAGGCCATGCAGAAAAACTGGAGGCCTGACCAACATTTTTGGAAGCTGGGCCAGAAAGAGCAATTATTGGGTCTTCATGTGTCCCGCTTCCTTGGCGTGGGGTGTTATTGAATCCCTTGGAGGGACCAGAAGAGCCGCGCGGGGGTGGATTCTTTGAATTGCTTGCCCCTAGCGCGAGCTACGGGGTCTTCTGAGCCCCGACTTTTGGATTTCCTCTGGGGCGCTCATTTGGCGGGATATACTTGGGTGTCCCCTCATTCGCACTCACGCCAGCAAGTTCTAGGGTGAGATTCTTTGGCGCTTGCGCTCTCACCCAGTCTTCGACTTCAAGGAGCCGCAAGTTTAGGCGGTCTTGTTTCTCTTTGAATTCGTCTAGCTTATCTAGACTGTTTTTGTTTCCGAAGAATGAGACGTTCTGCTGATCCCGCAGCTTGGTATCGTGGCCGTCCAAGCGGCGAGTTTGCTCATCCAACGTCGCTCAAGTGTGAGACAGGCTCTCTGCATTCCGCTTCACTGCCTTCGAAATCTGGTCTAAGTCCGTGCAGATTTGCTGGAGACTAGCTTCGACGAGGCTCTTGGTTTTGATGAATTCACCCGCTAGTTGACCATAATCCTCACTAAGTGTGGTGAGTTTATCCTGGTTGACCTTTCAGAGGGCTCTGTCTTGTCTGAGTTGTTCAGTTAGGTCGGCGATACTCTGTTGAGTGGCCATACCCTGCTCGGTGACACTTTGTTGAATGGTGTCCATCCGATCGTTGAGCTTCGCCAACATCTCGAGGACTTGCTCCATTAGGAGGAGCAGATCCCATGTCTTGGGTTGATTAAGATCTTGTCATGTCGGGTTCGCCGAAGTCTGGATTGCCAAACTTAACAAGAACCTGTTCTTGAGTCAGCGAATGGCAAGCCGCACTATTATGGGGCTTGTACCGTAGGGATCTGTGTTTGAGACAAGAAGGTTGATGCTTCCTGTATGGTGTCTCCTCAGATTTCCCTATATTGTTACGCTTGAACTCCCGGTCCCACTGGGCGTGCCAATGTTTTGGCCACGATCCTCAGCGTATGGAATGAAGGTGAATAGCGAACAAAGAGAAAGGGGGAGTGTTGCGGGCGTGCCACCTCGCGGACGAGGAAAATGTTGATCGCGTGCGCTTGACTTCTTGATCAGGCGAAAAGAGTTCCAGGTGCCACCTCAGATGATGAATTTACGAGGACAAGGTGGTCGATACTCACGGCGACGTGAGCAGAGCAACTATAGGGAAAATTCAGAGGAATCGCGGTAGAGTCCGGAGAGCTCTGAAGAATTCTAGACGGCGGTGCGCTTAGAACCAGGGTTTCAAAGTGGCTTCGAAGGGAACTGGGTTGCAGTTGTTTTGTGTTGTTTGTAAGTTTGTGTATTGAGAGAGACTCACTTCAACGGGGAAGCGGAAACAAAGCTCCTAGGAGCGTTGGAGATTCGACTGGGTCGAGGGTTTTCAACTAGGTTGAAGGTTGTTCTGTTTGAATAAGTTGTATGTTGATTGTTGATTGTAGAGAGTGTCTGTCTCTAAGCCTTCGAGCTTCTTTATATAGTGGGAGAAATCCTTGCCGCGAGAGAAAGACAATCAGAATCCTTGTTGGACTCTGCAATGTGAAGCACAAAGGAACTGTTCCTCCCATGCAGACCAATCCTTATGTGACACATATCCAATTCGCACAGTTCATTTAGAATAGGACACTACTTCCAGCGCGCCTCTCAACTGTAGAGTCCTATGCGGACTGAAATAGGGAGCAATCTTATCCCGCAGGGTGCCACAGTCCAAGTAGAAAACTAATAGCTCGCGCGAACCGCGGACTCTGTAGCTCAATTCCACCTCGCGGGCTATTACAGCTCGCGGGCCAAAACAAGGCTTTTAATTAATAATGGTCACAGGGATTGACCCAAAGCGTGTCAAAGACTGTAAAAAGTCAGAAACGATTACAAGCATTCGCGCGGACTTCGCATATGTTTACCTCGCGAACTAGCGAATCAATTCGCCAGCGCGCCTAGATTTATTTCGCCTCGCCTAAGCGAAGGTTATTCCGCGCGAACTGTGCGTTCCACGCGAAGCACGCGAGATGGATCCCCACTCCGCATGAAGTCATTTCGCGTGTGAGCTCTGTTTTTGTTTGAAAGCGCGCGAGATCCGTTAGTCCGCGCGGAGTCATTTCGCGCGCAGACTTTTTTATTCCATCTCGCGTGGTCTTGCTAGCGGGCCATTATTTGTAAACTTAAAAAACTTGGGCTCGCCGGCTGACATAGACCAAGAATTTAATTAATATTCACATAGACAATTATTGTCTAGTAAAATATTAATTTAGGCGTAAACAAGACTAACTACACGCCCTGAATCAATTTAATTTGGTCCGCCTTCATTCATTACTTCGACCAACCATATGTAACTGCATGCACCAAGCTAACTTTGATAGTTAACATCATATAGAAGGGTCTCGATGCACCCTCTCTACCTGCTAGATTAAACTTTTCACCATTTTCTAGAGACCAAAATCCTTTCTTAGAGCCCAGAGACCTAACCCTTTCTTTTTTGACTTGGTTGGTTACCATGCATAGCAAAAGCATGACACACACCAACATATATACTTGATCTTCACTCTTCCACAAACTAACACATGTACTGAATACTCATACGGGAAAGTTTACTCCTGGTTCTGGGGGTTGCTCCGAGAAATCCCCCTCATGTGACTAATAGATTTGCTTGTGAATTTAGAAGTGAGAACTGACACTTTCACTCTCTTTATTGGAGCAACGACTTTTTTCTTTTGCAGTAAAGACTCAATTTTGATGAAACTTTTATGGCTTTGTTATGTATGTAGATGCGACTAGTCTTGTGTTGCAATGCTTTTTGATGCACTTCTTTTGATTCCATATTTCTTGTCATGCTTTGATTTATGTTTGTGATGGAAATTGAATTTTAGATTTCTCATTTTACAATCCACATTACAGTAGACAAAACTAATTAAGATTCTAAAAAAGAAAACATATATGAAGGTTGAATTGTAAACTAAATCAGGAGCGTGATTGCAATCCCCCAAATGAATTGTGACAGTGGATGCAAGCTAGTGGCAATTCCTTTTATTTGAAGACATTGTTTAAATCAATTTTGGAATTGAAAACAAAAACAAGTAGAAACTAAAGTATCAATGAAACTATCCTCATGGTTTGGGGGCCAGGTTGGCCTTAAGCTTTTTAGTGGCGGCTACATCAGTCTGAGATACACGTTGTATGATTCATGATTATTATGGTGCTATTAATATGGCTATTTGAGACCTTTGTTGTATGTATTTTAGTGGGCGCCGTTATGGAGAGCTATTTGGTCCAAGGGTTGAATTGATTTGTTTGGCTTGTTGTGTTGTTGTGGGGAGGGGATGACTCTAGGTGTGGAGGACGAACTTGTTGTAGTTGTATATAGAAGTGTTTCTATGAGTTTACTTGCATGTTTGGGTATTCAATTTTAAGAGAGGTTTGGCGAAATTTTCGGATAGAATTTCTTTTATGCTAACATGGTGAACATGATTGAAACCCTAACAAATATTTGTACAGAAAGATGAAATTTGAAAGAAAAGAGAAGAGAACTTGTGGAGCAATTTTGACTCATCTTCAATTATGAAAAACATAAGAGTTATTACAACACAACACAACTATATATAGTCTACTACTTATTACATCATAAAAGAAAGGAAATATCTTCTAAAGTCAAGTCAACACCATTCCAAGACTGACAGCTGGATACCACTAGTAGTAATTAGCCTAAGAACTAATTAGGTTTATGCCTAATTAACACTTTAAAGGTGGGTCATGCATGTTTTCTTGGTTTCAGGGTGAAACTCGAGATATATCAATGTTTAATTAAAAACAAACTTGATTTCTGTGACTTTTTAAACTTTTAGCATGCTAATATTAGAGAAATTTTTAGATGTTACAAAATGACCACGTGACAGTATGACGTGGTTCTACATTTCAATTAAATATTGACATTTGGATTTATTACAACTAAAATATAAACTAAAGTTTTCTATTTTTTATGAAAAGACCTTTATGGGTCTTTGTTGAGTTTGGACTAATGTTTAGGGTTTGAGGTTAGGGTTTAGAGTTTAGGGGTTAGGGTTTTGGGTCTAGGATTTAGAGTTTATAGTTTAGGGTTTAAAAATCAACAATAAACCTAAAATTGTCTTTGACAAAATAACTGATATAATTTTTCCTTAGTAAAATCCAAGTGATAATATTTGATTGGAATGTAGGACTACATCATACTACCACGTGGTCCTCCCGTAACACTGAAAAATTTCTCCTAATATTGATCGACATTTAATTATAACTTTTGAAGTATATAATCTTAAATACAAAAAAGCTCGATCATAAGCTCATAACATGCACGTCCGATTAACAATAAATGATTTCCGGCAACAATGCTATATGTAGTACTTTGACAACTTATCCTATGAACACCTTCAAGGATAATTATTCAAACATGTTTATTAGGGAACGAAAAACCAAAAAGAGACTAAATAATGGAGAAAACATTATTCTGTTAAAGGTTTTGTTTATCATTCTTCTCTATGGTTTGGGAGCAAGACCAGCCTTGAGCTTTTGAATGGTGGCTACATCAGTCTTGAAGGACAAAGCCAACACATTGTCATCGATGTTGGTGGCGAACAAAGTTGAAGGAAGTGACACAGTTCCTGCACTTGCACTTCCAAAAGCAGAAATTGCTAGAGCTACGTTTTGTGAGTTAGCATTGTATTGGAAGTGCACAAGTCCCTTGGGAAACACAAACATGTCACCTGACTGAAGAGTCTGAATAAAGAGTTTGTTCTTTGAGTCGACAAATCCAACTTCAAGGGTGCCGCCGACAAGGAAGAGGAGCTCAGCAGAGCGAGGATGAGTGTGTGGTGGGTTAGTAGTTCCAGCTGGAAATTCAAGAACTGCGTATGAAACACTCTGCCCATTGAGAGCAGGAAACTCTGCCATGGTTACCTTCAATACTGTGACGTTTTTAGGCTTGTCTCCACTAACATGAAATCGCATTCCAGTAAATGTGAAGAAGTTTCCATCTACTGTTCCATTTGGAGGGGCAATGAAGTCGGTAAGAATGTCTGGGTCTGCAATTGCCATTTGAACAATGGCAAGTGAGGAAATCAGTAGTGAGAAGAATTTGAGGCTTGACGTCCTTGAAGCCATGATTGGAAACTAGATAAATATTAATCTGAAGACTTGTGATTTGGGTAGTTGGATGAGGTTCTTAGAGCTTCCGAAAGACGTTATTTATAATTACAGAAAAAAGCAACAGAGTTTGTTTCTTGCTGCAAACATGTCTGGTGTCAAATGGAGATGAACATTCCAATGTACCTTGTTGTAGCCCTAGTGTCCTACAGTTGTTTGTTTGTCATGTTCTGAAGAATGTACCGAAGAATATACGAGCCTTTTCTCATCTTCTCCCAATAGAACTTCCCCACTAAATTACAATAACTGAAGTATATAATTAAATTCGACGATCACATCTCCAATAACCTTAATTGGACCTTGGTTATTCAGTTATGAACAAAAAAATCATTCATAGAGCCAGACAACACGCTCTAAAAAGTTTAAGTTTAAAACCGTCATCCATGTATTCGAAAGAAGAAAAAAAACCACTCATTCATACTCTATAGAACAGAAGTTAAATATTTTGATATTCATGTTAAGAGATCTGACCTTTAAATTACATAAAGACTTTAAATTTTATAAACTTTCCTAAATTTACCATTTGTTCACTTTAGAATTTAGATGAACCGGATCCCATGTTAAATTATGTAAATTAGAAAAGATAAACACCAGATTATTGAGGAAACAAAACAGCAATCAGCAATCTATAGTTCTAAACACTATTGTTATTACTCTAATTATTACAGAACAATTAACTTATATTAGTGTCCCCAAATAAGACTTCACTATTGTTCCATCAATTCCATGCATTGAAATTTGAATATGACACACTGTTAACAAAAAAGAACGGGTGATGCAGAATAATATCATTTCTAGCCGGAGGTCTTTTAGCTCTGTCTTCACTTGTTTGTCTGATCTTTTGTGTTTGACTAATTTGTGTTGTAATTATCAACAGTACAATGTTTGACTTTCTTTTTTCTTTTTGTATCATCATCTTTGATGAAGTCAGACACTTAACGCTAGCTATAGCTAGGTCATCTTTCATTCTGCTACATTTGTATCGACATAAGTATTGGGCTATTGGCTACCTTAGAGCTCATATATAAAACTAAGTGGTTGTTCCATAGCATCACTTTGATGCCTCATCACCTATGTTGCACGGACACTTCATACCAGTGGAGTGTGAGAGTGTCTGACACTCCCGTCACATCGACACGTCTTCGACACTTCTCGACACGCCACGTGACGTGTTAGAAAATGTTGATTTTTCTGACACGTCCCGACATTTTGACTGACACGCCATATCATCCTCTGACACGTCACATCATCTCTCATTTTTGTTGCTTCTTTTTAGCCACTGATGAATGTGTGTATTACTGGGAGAGAGGACTGGAGAAGAAAAAGAAGAGGTGAAGCAAAGATAAATGAGATTTTGAGAAAAGGTGAATTAAGCAGAGAGAAAAGAGATTCCGGCTAATGGAGGTTTTTGTTTTTGAAGTATTATATATGTTTGAGGAAAGTTTTTGAATATTTTGGGTTGTGGGAATTTTTATTAGGGAAAAATTATGGGGTGTTTAGTATCATAAGTAGCTAGTTTACGTCATTTGTTGGACAAGCACTAGAGCTGGAACGCCATGGAGGAGAGTGAAAGATTTTAGTGCTTTAAGTTTATACTGGGTTTATTAGAAGACATAATTAGGATATTTTTGACCAATAAATTTATGATATTTCATATTTTTAGTATTTCTTTTATGTATTAAAAATATATAAATATATTTATTATTTACCGTGTTAAAACCGTGTCAAATCTTAATTTTTGAGAATTGCAGTGTGACGCTGCGTCGTGTCGCCGTGTTAGTATCAGTGTCGGCAGAACATAGCTCAACACTCTAGAATTCAAAGAACAAACACCCTTTTTTGAATTGGCTTTAGACAGAGCTTTGGTTAGGTTGGTGAGAGAGAAAGTTTGAGGCTTTGATTACATGGGATGGGATTAGAGAGTGAGGAGTATACCAGTAAACAGAGTAGTGCAGGAGGGGATGACGATAACTCAAGAGAGGTTTTTTAGGGTGTGATAATTAAGGAGCTTTTTGGAGAACCAGAAGTGCTTTGGCCGAAAGCAAAGCCGGCAACTAACTGCACAATTTCTAGTCTCAGTCTCTCAGACCTCGCCTAGCTCAGCCCTGCAAAACCCCAAGTTTTCCAAAGACTTGAGTGAGGGCTTTGGAAAAGGAAAAAAAAAAGTTTGTTGTGATAGAGGTCCCACACAAACACAAGATATAGGTTGACTCACAACGCCCCAACCCATGACCATTCGATTATTAGATAAGGCCGCTGAACACTTGAACCCACATTTCTGTGTACAATCTACACCTCACCCTCCTTAATTCTTCACTAAAAACATAAAACAAAAGAGGTCGATCACATCAAATCACCAGAGAAAGAAAGAAAGAAATAAGCAAAACGAGAAGATTCGAATACCTTGCTTAGACTCCACCTCTCCGGCCCTCCGCCGCTGATCCATCCATGGCGGTCAGGCTAACCACTTGGTTCGTCACCCAGGGGATTAGCATTTCCAGTTCCACCTCCACTTCCAGGCGCTCTCATAACTTCTCATTTGCTTCTTCTTCTTCTTCTTCTTCTTCTTCTTCTTCCTGTAAGCTCCGCCACCGCAATCTCAGGTATATCCAAATGCCTTCTCTTCAATCAACTCATCAGGTCATCTTCAAATTCAATTGCAATTCTCGAAATGGTGATGTTTTTGTGGTTTTCGATTCGATTTTTTTCCGGCTATTTCTCTCGCAGCTGCACATGCCTGCAGAAGAGGCCGAGAGCTCGGAAGAAGTCCTCGCAGGGACAGTCTTCTGCTGAGTTCCAGCCGAACGGCGAAGAAGACGCTGAATCCGAGACTGCTCCGGTGCCCGTTCTGAATTCCGAAAGCGTATCTGATGATGGTGATGGTGATGATGTTCATGTTATCAGCTCAAACGATTCGATTTCGAGTGCTCTCACTACATCTGATCAAGCAGCTCCATCGGTACTGGCTCTCTCTTATATTTCTGGTTAATGATCTAGTTTAGAATTTTGATTAATTTGAATTGTGTTATGTTTAGCAGGATATGGTTGGAATGATAAGGAATGCGGAGAAAAGTATGATAATTTTATGCTCTAGTCGTTTGGTTTAGTGATTAGAATCAATATTTGTTATGGATATGATGAAATATGTATGTCTATTTGCTTGTTGTTGGTTGTAGATATTCTTTTACTAAATCGCGTTCGAGTTAGTGCTCTTCAAGACCTTGACAAGATTTTATCTGAAAAGGAGGAGTTACAAAGAGAGATGAATGCTTTGGAGATGAGGCTGGCAGAGACTGATGCGCGGATCAGAGTGGCTGCTCAAGAGAAAGTCAAGATGGTGGGAGACCACTTAAACCAGATGCGGAATGAACAGAATTTCAATGGTGGCAGTGCGGAGAGAAGCAACGGGGTTGAGATTTTTGAGAGTGAAAGCGAGTTATTTAATGAAGAAGCTCCGTTGCCATACAAAAGCAGCATCAACGCGCTTGTAGCCAATCTTACTTCATTGAGATTAGAAAATGTGTCGCTCAGGAATGACATACAGGAACTCCGGGAGGAGCTTAGTAATGTGAAAAATACGGATGAGCGTGTGGTCATGCTCGAAAAACAACGCTCGTCTTTGGAGTCATCCCTAAAAGAGCTGGAGTCGAAATTGTCAGTTTCTCAGGAAGATGTTTCCAAACTTTCCAATCTCAAAGTTGAATGCAAAGGTTTATGGGAAAAGGTGGAAAATTTGCAAGTACTGCTAGATAAGTCGACCAAGCAGGCAGATCAAGCTATTATAGTGTTACAGCAGAATCAGGAGATTCGAAAAAAGGTTGACAAATTAGAAGAATCTCTTGAAAAAGCTAATGTGTATAAGGAGTCGTCAGAAAAGATGCAACAGTATAATGAGCTTATGCAACAGAAGATTAAACTAATGGAGGATCGCCTTCAACGTTCAGACGAAGAGATACATTCTTATGTTCGGTTATATCAAGAATCTGTGGAGGAATTTCAAGATACCTTAAATACTCTAAAAGAAGAGAGCAAGAGAAGGGTGATGGATGAACCTGTTGATGATATGCCTTGGGAATATTGGAGCCGTTTATTGCTTATAATTGATGGTTGGTTGTTAGAAAAAAAAATATCGGTTGATGATGCAAAGGCATTGAGAGAAATGGTATGGAAGCGAGATCGACGGATTCATGACACATACATGGCATGCAAAGAAAAGAATGTAAATGAGGCTGTGACTACATTTCTCAGACTAATATCATCCCAAACAAGGTAAACTTTCTACTATTGAAATGTAAAAGTTATTTATTTATGATGCTAATTAGACTTTCTTGATTTTTAGTTCAGGATTGCATGTCATTCATATCGCAGCAGAGATGGCGCCAGTTGCTAAGGCAAGTTCAGCTAACCTCTATTGGTTTTGATTTCTTTGCTTTTTTACACAAAAAATTGATCACGTATACTATTTTTAGTAAAATATATTAGATGATCAAATTCAGATCAGATATTTGTGGATCCTATTTCACATCCCTGAAATCAAAAGTTTCCTTTTAATTTTGCCTAGGATATTAGATTTTGACTTCCTAAACTGTGATCTTAATTTGAACCCATCCTGATGTAATAGCATCCCGCAGGGCTCCTCATGCCTTCTTGATACAGTTTTTGTTTCTATTGCATTTCTTCACTTCTAGTGTAGTCTTTGCTATCTCCTTGATCTGCTGTAGCTTTAAATGTGAAGGGTGTTGTATTAGGTTGGCTAGCTTATATTCTCTGTGAACCAGGGCGGGTGGTCTATCATTTGTGAAAAAGGTCTTTGATAATGCATTTCCTTGATATATGGTGTCATTAAAATAGATTTATTTTGAATATATAATTATTTATTTACGTATGACTCATAGGTATTTTATTCTGCAGGTTGGCGGTTTGGGTGATGTTGTAGCTGGTCTTAGTAAAGCATTGCAGAAGAAGGGACACCTTGTGGAAATTATTCTTCCCAAATATGATTGCATGGAGTATGATCGTGTTCGTGACCTAAGGGTATGTTGTGTCTAACGGTTCATACTTATTTTGAAAAATATGGTTTTTCTAATTGAATTTTATGAAACTCGTTAGTAACATGTTCTCATTTATAGGCCCTAGATGCGGCAGTAGAGTCGTACTTCGATGGTCGACTATTCAAGAATAAAATATGGGTTGGCACTGTTGAAGGTGAGCAATTTCAATGTATCTGTCTGCACGGCATATATTAGTACTGAATTCTCACTGGATTTTTTTGGTTCTCCAGGTCTTCCCGTATATTTTATTGAGCCTCTTCATCCCGATAAGCTCTTCTGGAGAGGACAGTTTTATGGAGAACGTGATGATTTCAGACGTTTTTCTTTTTTTAGTCGTGCAGCCCTTGAGTTGCTTCTTCAAGCTGGCAAGAAACCTGACATAATTCATTGTCATGATTGGCAGACAGCTTTCGTGGTATGGACCTTTAAGCTCATCTTTTTTTCTTTTACAATTTCTATAACTATGTACTCAGACCCAAGTTTACCGAGTTGGTTCTTTTCTAGGCTCCACTTTATTGGGACTTATATGCCCCAAAGGGATTAAACTCAGCTAGGATATGTTTCACCTGCCACAACTTTGAATACCAAGGAACGTCACCTGCTTCAGACTTGGCGTCTTGTGGTCTGGACGTCGCCCAGCTAAACAGACCAGATAGAATGCAAGACAACTCAGCACATGATAGGATCAATCCTGTTAAGGTAAATGGATTCGTCTCATACCAGCATACTTTAACTGTAGACACTGATCTGTTTTATACTTTCCACTTCCTCTATATTAGGGTGCAGTTGTATTTTCTAATATCGTGACAACAGTATCACCAACCTATGCGCAAGAGGTGCGGACTGCTGAGGTATGGCTTCTGCTTCTGACATAATGTTTGACCACATTTATATTGAAGCTGGAATGGACTTAGATCAGGCTCCTTGTGTTAGGTTTCTTAGGCTATTCAGTATCACATTGATAATCAACTTATGTTATATGTCACATTGATAATCAACTTATCACATTGATAATCAACTTATGTTATATGTATTAGTTACCTTGATCTTTTTCTCACTTGTTCCATAAACTATATCATCTATGACTACAGGGTGGACGTGGTCTCCATTCAACACTTAACTTTCATTCTAAAAAGTTCATTGGAATTCTCAATGGAATTGATGCTGATGCATGGAATCCTGCCACTGACGCATATCTCAAAGTACAGTACAGTGCTAATGATCTTGAGGGGAAAGCAGAAAATAAGGAAGCTATTAGAAAGAGTCTAGGGCTTTCTTCTGCCGATGTTAGGAGACCATTGGTAATTACATTTTCTGAAATTCAAATGATTCACCTTGTGATGCACTAGTATTTGTTTATAAGTTTTCTAATTAGGTATCTTTTCTCTGCTAATTGATTACACTAGATTTTTACTAAATTGTGTCGCTTCTGAAAGAATTTAAAACCTCATCATGTTAGTGGGTTTTATAAGGAATCGTACATGGGAAAATAATATTATAGATACAGCTTATTTGTTTGGTCATTCGTACAGGAGCTTTTGCTTAATATATGTCCATTTTCGGTTAATTTGCTCTGCATGTATGTCATGTGTGATATTCTGAGAATGTCATTCATTGACAACGTTATTTATTTTCATTAAGCATGACTGTTGGTCAGTGAAGCTAGGTGAATACTTGAATTTGTCTGATCTCTTGGATAGGTGGGATGCATAACGAGATTGGTGCCACAGAAAGGTGTATATCTCATCAGACATGCGATTTATAGAACATTGGAGCTAGGTGGGCAGTTTATTCTTCTGGGTTCAAGCCCAGTACATCATATTCAGGTACTGTTATCTTATCCTGGCTATTTTCATACCTGGTACAGTTCTTCAGATATTATGAGTTTATAGTACTAAGGAGGTCAAATTTTCCTTTTTTCTTTACAAACTTTTTTTTTTTTGCCCTCCTGATGTAACCTTAATACTATAAACCCAGTGCAAGGTGAAGGGGCTTACCACCAAATCTTAAATCTATTCTATACTCTAAAGTGCCTATCTCTCATCCATTTGTTATTCCTCCCTGACCTATCCTTTCAAAACTCAACTTGACGTGGTACCCGAGTAGAAAAGTTTAAGCTCAAATCCCCGCAGCTGCAGTTTGGAGCTTAACTTTACATGGTGGATTTTAGTGGTTTGTTTGCATTCTTTTACAATCAGTTTTGAGCTCAAATCCCTGCAGCATTTAATTCTACATGCTGGAATATAGTGCTAGAGTTGAATTTTTTTGAGCTCAGATCCCCCCAGCTGTACTTTGCAGTTTAACTTTACATGTTGGATTTTAATGACTTGTTTGCATGCTTATACAATCAACAAGTGATGATAAATATATGGCATTTGCTGAAAGTATAGTGGCTGACTAGCTGGCCGTGTTCTCCTATATACCCTAGTTGTATCTCTCTTTTCTAGTGAATTGTTAAATTTGTTTTGTTTTTCATACTTATCTAAATAATCATTCAAAGGTTTCTTCTTTTATTTTGGTCTGCAGAAGGAATTTGAGGCAATTGCAAACCATTTTGAGAATCATGATCATATTCGGTTGATATTGAAGTATGATGAAACTCTTTCCCATTCCATTTATGCTGCTTCTGATATGTTCATCGTCCCATCAATCTTTGAGCCCTGTGGACTTACACAGGTGAAGTCTTCCTCTGCCCTGTGAAAATCTCAGCATTATTATCTAGCTTTCTGTATTAACATCTTGTTTTTGTTTTGGTTTCAGATGATAGCAATGAGATACGGTTCTATACCCATCGCAAGAAAAACTGGTGGTCTAAATGATAGGTGGGCTCTCAATGGCTAATACACATTTAACCTGTGCTAAATGGGTTTAGGCTAACGCTTCTATGGGAACTTAAATTATTAATTGTGCCTTGTACAGTGTCTTTGATGTTGATGATGACACAGTACCTGTTCAGTTTCGAAATGGATATTCATTCTTATCTCCTGATGAACAGGTAAATTAGCCTTAATTATGTAGCCTTCATGCAATTATAATTTCTTATTTTCTTTTATCTGGCTTGATGCTGGAGAGTGGAGGGTTCAAATCTGATATAATATCTTTGCCTCTCCTTAATCTTGTTAATTTTCTTGATTGTCATCCACATTGGTATACATATCATTCTAGTCTACAACCTGATGCATACTGGCTTCAAACTTGAAATATTGGCAGGGACTAAACGGTGCTTTGGAACGTGCATTTAAGCATTACCTAAGTAAGCCTGAGAGTTGGCGGCAGCTTGTTCAGAAGGATATGAACATAGATTTCAGTTGGGATACTTCTGCTTCACAGTACGAAGAACTCTACTCCAAGTCTGTGGCCAGAGCAAGGGCGACAGTTCGCCCGTAATCTCTAGATACTGCTAAACCAGATGTCTCCATGCTTTCATCCCCTGGAACATATTCTGCTTGGGACGCTGATAAGTTGGAGCTTGAACTGTTTTTGTATTGAAGGAAATCTTTGTATCAAGCACACCAACAGCTTGAGATATTCTTACAAGTTTGACGCTCGAAGCAGGTGGTTTTAAGATGATCTGCACCGTCATCCAAATGCTCATTCATTTACATTTTGATCACCATTTATTTATTCAGGCAACCTCTCACTTTGTTGTATACTACTTACTAGGTTCTTATTTTGTTTATAAAGACTTGTGCATACCTTACACTGGCTGATGTGCCTTATCTTTTCGGCTTTCACATCCATACAAAACTTGGATGTAACACTATATCTTGACGCAAGACAGATGAGACATGTACATAAATAAAGAGTCAAAATTCTTACCATTTTTTTTTTGGGAAAACTAATGTTCGTTTGGATACTTGAATCTTTCTTCTGCGTGTTTAGGTTATGATTCTCTCTTCTGTTTTTCCCTTCCGCTTCTGATCAAACTTGGAATGTCATACTTTGAGAACTAAGCCTTCAATCTTAGAAGGAAAAAGGTTGTTTTCTTCTTGACTTTGCAGGTGATTGAGCTTTTGTTTGATTATCATTTCGATGCCTTTGTTCTTGTTTGATGAACATTAGTGATCAGTTGCAATCTAATATAACATAACGAAATCAAGCACATTGTTGCACAGAGTTCACATCATGTTGTCCATTGATTGAAACAAATTTACATCACCGACAACATTGCAAACTAAATAAATATAACAATTCTTTCCTCTCTCACTTTCCGGGGACAAAGTTGGTGGCGTATGACCAGGCATTGTTGTTCACTGGGTCAGCAAGGTGGTCGGCAAGGTTCTCCAACGGTCCCTTTCCGGTGACAATGGCCTGAACAAAGAAGCCAAACATAGAGAACATGGCCAACCTACCATTCTTGAGCTCCTTCACCTTAAGCTCAGCAAATGCTTCTGGGTCATCAGCAAGACCCAATGGGTCAAAGCTGCCTCCTGGGTAAAGTGGGTCTTCAACTTCTCCAAGTGGGCCTCCAGCAATTCTGTATCCCTCAACTGCGCCCATCAGGACGACTTGGGTGGCCCAGATGGCCAAGATGCTTTGCGCGTGGACTAAGCTAGGGTTGCCCAAGTAGTCGAGCCCGCCCTCATTGAAGATTTGGGCTCCGGCCTTAAACCACATAGCCTCGCCGAACTTGACGCCGTTGCTGGCCAAAAGCTCGGGAAAGACGCATCCGAGAGCTCCAAGCATGGCCCACCTGGAGTGGATCACTTCGAGCTCCCGGTTCTTAGCAAAAGTCTCTGGGTCGGCTGAGAGCCC
This sequence comes from Fragaria x ananassa, assembly GCA_034370585.1. Lineage (NCBI taxonomy): Eukaryota > Viridiplantae > Streptophyta > Magnoliopsida > Rosales > Rosaceae > Fragaria > Fragaria x ananassa. The sequence goes on along the minus strand of CP139764.1, from coordinate 3,029,728 downwards.
AGCAGTGTCCCAACCGTAGTCACCGGGGAACTCACCTTTGAGGTAGCTTGGGGGCTCGCCAGAGAATGGGCCCAAGTACTTGACTCTGTCTGGGCCGTACCATGGGCTTCCAGAGGAAACAGGCTTGCTGACGGTTTTCCTCATGGAGATCCTTCCAGTTCCGAAAACCTCCGCGGGGCAAGTTGCACGGCCTTGCCGGCAAATGTGGGGGAGGAGAGAGCCATGGAAGCAGCCATTGTAAACTTGGAAGTAAGAAGGTAAAGAAATGGAAGAGGTGAGAATGATGAGTTGTTGTGGTAACGAAATTGAACTTCACGAGCTTCAATAGGACCAGACCCCTTATCTTAGAAGACCAATAGATCAATTCTCATTGGATGTGAAGTCTTGAAGTTTGATTTCCTTAGTCCAGTTGGCACCCTCAACACCACCAAGGCACCAAGCTTAACAGTGTAACAAAAAATCTTACACAACAATGTGATAGTACCACTAGTTCCTCCAATTGGGTATTGCCAGTTGATCAATTTGGATAGATAGCCTTTATCTGGTGGAAGAGATAGTAATACGAAATCGTTGTAGGACCAAAGTGCTGATTCGACCAGACAAATGTCTCTTAAAAATTTGCGCACAAAATGGGACCCCTCAAGGGTTGCATCGACAGCCATGCATGAAGGCAATGTGCCATTCCATTGATATGTTTCAATAGGGCATCCTAGAGAATTCTCAAAATAAGAAGATGTGTAATAATAATCAACAGCAATGATAATAATGTATGTTTAGCTCTCTGAATGTGATTCTTAGAGGGCTGACAAGTGACAGGTGAATAATAAACTCAATTTTTATGAGCATGTATACGAACAATGTTGGTTTTGTTCTAAACAAAGTTCAGATCAAAAAATAAAAAATAAAAAATAAATAAAAATCTTACAAGTGAAGAGCCTAAAACCCTTTTCGATTTGTTGTTTGGAAGAGTAGCAAATGAAGATGAGATATTTTTTCCTTTCCGGTGAGATATTTTGCAATGAGGTTCTCTGCCTGCCACTCAAGTCTTCTTCAACCTTTTCTGGGATTTTACTTTCCTCAGTGACCGTTGGGACATTGACTCACATGCATGTCACCAGTAAAACTCCAGCCACACACGCATCATTGCTTTGTTTGCAATAGCTCGATCATGCACACCATCCATATCAAGCTCAGATTTCCCTTTCAAGCTAGCTGTTATTCATCGTATATCAAAGCCTGGGTTGAAAATAGTAAGGGTAAACTTTAGAAGTGATTGATTGTATCACCTATGATGTAAACTGGAGACGTTAGACAATCACTGTGGCCTTCACCATTGGCCAAAGTTAACGTCTGAAGGATCTCCAAGCCATTCTGTAATTAATTAGCATAGATCCCCTGTCGATCACAAAGAAGAAAAAGCCTTCATCATATACATCTATTGTGATCTACTTGGGGTATTGAAGTTGTCACCAAGGGTTCAAAACTCGAACAATTGAGGCATTGTCAAATTGCCCCAAGTCTGCTCCATTCCCATTCCATAATGCAAAGCTTTCAATATCAACCACGTCAAGGTACCAATGTAAAATATCAACTGCAGCAAACGAATAGATTTTTCAAGGTTGTTCAACTTGTTTTACAACAAAGCTTTCGTGTTCATGTGGTTGCCAGTAATCCGACGTGGGAAAATTGGTCACAGCCATAGAAATTGATATTAGAGGGTTGCCATGTGACAGAGCAAAACAAAATGAGAATCTTCATGACCAATGAGAATGAAGTTTTAGATAGCCTAAGATAAGGAGCTTTGATCCCAACACCCCTATTAATATGTCCCCAGCGGGTCACCATTTTCATCACTCTCAATTCCATCTATCTAAGCACATTACCTTCTTTTCTCTCTCTCTCAACAATGGCTGCTTCCACAATGGCCCTCTCTTCCCCAACATTCGCCGGCAAGGCCATGCAACTTGCCCCCGCCGAGGTTTTCGGAATCGGAAGGATCTCTATGAGGAAAACCGTTGGCAAGCCTGTTTCCTCTGGAAGCCCATGGTATGGCCCAGACAGAGTCAAGTACTTGGGCCCATTCTCTGGCGAGCCCCCGAGTTATCTCACTGGTGAGTTCCCCGGTGACTACGGTTGGGACACCGCTGGGCTCTCTGCCGACCCAGAGACCTTTGCCAAGAACCGTGAGCTTGAAGTGATCCACTCCAGGTGGGCCATGCTCGGAGCTCTCGGGTGCGTCTTCCCCGAGCTCTTGGCCCGCAATGGCGTCAAGTTTGGCGAGGCCGTGTGGTTCAAGGCCGGAGCCCAAATCTTCAGCGAGGGCGGGCTCGATTACTTGGGCAACCCTAGCTTGGTCCATGCGCAAAGCATCTTGGCCATCTGGGCCACCCAAGTCGTCTTGATGGGCGCAGTTGAGGGATACAGAATTGCTGGAGGCCCACTTGGAGAAGTTGAAGACCCACTTTACCCAGGAGGCAGCTTCGACCCATTGGGCCTTGCTGATGACCCAGAAGCATTTGCTGAGCTTAAGGTGAAGGAGCTCAAGAATGGTAGGCTGGCCATGTTCTCTATGTTCGGCTTCTTTGTTCAGGCCATTGTTACCGGAAAGGGTCCATTGGAGAACCTTGCAGACCACCTTGCTGACCCAGTTAACAACAATGCCTGGTCATACGCCACCAACTTTGTCCCCGGAAAGTGAATGAGGCTTTAAGACTTGTAGTGTCCTCATATGAAATTTGAGTGGGTTCATGTTGTAGATTGGTGTGAACCACCCAAGTGAAGAGAATGTGAATTATTATTTATATATGGGAATCTGAATGGAGTAAAGTTCTTATCTTTTTGTTATTTCAATACATTTTGCGCATTGATTGGATTGAAATATAATCAAACATGGCAGAAAAGCGACAGTCGTTAGCCGATTAAGGTGAGCCATGCTTTTCGGAATGGAACCGTTGAGCATGTTACCTTGGAGGTTTAAGTATGAAAGCAACTCAAGTTTAGAGACACTATCTGGAATTGGACCGATCAGTTTGTTCTGCTGCAACTCAAGTTCAGTTAACTCTTTTAGCTCAAAAAGTTTCTCGGGAATGGTTCCTTCTAAAGCATTGTTGTCCAGGGAAAGCCCTTGTAGGTGTGAGAGATTACACAGCTGTGGTGGAACTGGACCTGAGAATCTATTGTCACCAAGGTCGAGGACGATAAGTTGGTTCAGTTGGCCAATCTCTGGTGGTATTTTTCCGACAAATGAATTAGTGGAGGCTTTCAAAAGCCTGAGATTGGAAAGTTTTCCAATTCCAGGTTTCAGATAACCGGTAAAGTTGTTCAGGCCCAAATCTAGAGTGGAAAGAGTTGTGCAATTGAAGAGGTCATCTGGGATTTCTCCGAACAATTTATTTGACCCAACAGAAAAGAAACTAAGATTTTGAAGCTGCCCTAGACCCTGAGGTATTTTCCCAGTTATTCTATTATAAGCCAAGCTTATAACTCGAAGATTGGTGCAGTTGGTAATACTAGATGGTATGGATCCCTCAAGAAGGTTGCCATTCATGGAGAGGTTTTTGAGATTATAAAGCGACCCTATGTTTGATGGAAGCTCCCCTGTTAGAGAATTTAAGCTCATTGACAAATATGTCAGATTTGTCAAGCTTGTCAAGGATGAGGGGATCTTTCCAGTAAACCTATTGGAGTGCAGGGTCAACATTTGCAATGATCTCAAAGATCCAAGCTCGGTTGGTATTGTCCCGCTTAACTCATTGTTTGAAAGTTCTAAATGGGTTAATGATTTCAGCTGAAAAATGGAGAGTGGGATTGTGGAGTTTAGCCTATTCTTGTACAATCTCAATGTTTCCAAGTGAACCAAACTTCCAAGCTCAGGGGGAATGCTTCCGGTGAAATGATTGCTGTAAATGTCAAGGTAAAATAGCTTCTTACACCAACTTAGTTCAGAAGGGATTTCCCCAACAAAGGAATTTTCAAACACTATCAGTTCTAAATTTGACAGATTCCCTAGCTCCCTTGGTAGTGCACCGGACAACTGGTTTTTACTTAAATCAACTGCTTTGAAAGCTGCCAACTTACCCATGGAGAGCTCGAAACCCTAATAGACGGCTAGGGAGGAGAGAACGATAGGTTTTTAGTTTACAACATATTTCTAGCTAGCATTTAATTATTAGATCATGTCAGAACGATTTCTTCGTTGTAGTCACTAAGTAATATATATGTGAGTACTTGTTCGTTTTAGTAACGAAAGTAAAAATTCTCTTAGAACTTTCAACTAAATGAGAATTAGAAGAAGCTAATAAAACTTCAAATAAATGGAATGTTTTATATTTCATGTTTATGTTACAAAGTATCAAATAGACCATATATACATTATTTATGCTAAAAAGAGAAAAGAAAAGAAGTAGTGTTTATTTGTGGTCATCTTTAATACAAAAATTACATATAGCTGCAAGGTATTAGACATTTGATATTAGTACATGTTTTCTTAAAACTACATTAGATCATTTATAAATTTGTGCTTCATGATTTCTTTAAATATTGCTGCCTCACATCTTGCAAAATTTCTAGCAAGTTTTGCCCTCCTTCATGTGTTGTTTTTGGATAAAGTCATTTGATAAAACCTACAACATTTACACATCAACAAATGAATAAAAGAGAAAGTTGCATATATTTTACACATGTTTTACACTTCTTACCATATATTAAAGTGTCCTCTTTTAGATTTGGTGTGTAGCCAAGCCATCATCAAGTTATGATACTCTGGAAATCGTGGAAAGCTATGCATGCAATTACGTGGATTGCTCTTTACTTCATAGTGGAGATCCATGCTTAGTCTCCTCGAACTTGTTTAGTCGTGCATCCTTTGCGATGACTGCTTACTACCAACAGGAACATGATTGCAAATTCGGTGGCTCTGGACTCAAATCTACTACCGATCCAAGTATGTATAAGATTATCTCGTAGGGTTTACAAGTAGTGATTAGTTGCAAATTGTGTTGGCTGTGATTGTTTTATCATTTCACAGGCTACGGGAAGTGCAACTTATTTGTCGGTTCAGAAGAGATGATTTATGCTCCAGCAGCTCTGGTAATAGATTTAAGGCATAATTGTTAATTTGTTACTTTCGGATTTATTTAGTGTCAATTTATTATCCTAACTTTTATTTATGTTAATTTGCTACCATAACTTTCTAAAATTAACCAATTTGCTACCATATGGTTTATTTTAACCATTTTGCTACCCTTAGAGCAACTTTAGTAAACTCTTTATGTTAGCTAGCTTTTAGTTATTTTAGAGAGCACGTTTAGTGTTTAGCTTTTTTTAATATTTTCGGAGTTCCAGCAGACTAGTTAAAATTTAGCTATTATAATTTTAGCTATCTCGCTAGCTAAATAGGCTAGTTAAATATAGAAAGCGAGATGACTCAGATGAGACTAGCTATAATTTAGTACATTTCTTGTAAGATATTTTATATGATATATAAATATGTTTAAACTATTTAATCTTTATTTGAAGAATAATGTTGATGTAATACTAGCTAAAATAGAGAGCATTGATGCAACCGTATTTATAAAGTGGCTAGCCAAAATGACATTTTAGCTAATTTGACTAAAATTTAACTCAAAAATGACTAACATTGCTAAAGATGCTTTTATGTCAAATTTTTAACTCTAGACTTTCAATATTAACCAATTTGTTTACCTACATATTCAAATTTAGCCATTTATTATCTAACATTTTCAAAAGACATCAATGTTTAGACAGAGCAAGAAATTGATAAATCATATGACACAAGATAACAAATTGACTAATCGTAGGAACCTAGGGTAACAAATTTTCAGAAATAAAAGACAAAGTAGCAAATTGACTTTAAGAAACTAAGGTAGCAAATTGACAGAAATAAAAGTTAGGATGATAAATTGATTTTTAAGTATATCCTAAGACAGCAAATTGGCAATTAAGCCTAGATTTAAAATTAAAATTATTTGCTTTTACTTCTGCTTGGTTTCTAACTCTTTGCGGTACCAGACTACCAGCTAAAGTAAATGTATAGTTTGATACGTATGCTGAACAAGATGTCTTTTATACATACGATACAGAGCAAATAGTTTGATACAGCTTCTCAGGCTTCTCACTGGTCATAGGTTTACTGTTTTTGTATGAAGTATGAACGTACTATCCTTATTGTGGTATTCAAATTTTAGGGAAAATGGTGTATTTGCAAAGCCGACCGTCCCTGACAGTTTACTTCAAATGAACATTGACTATGCTTGTAGTCACGTCGACAGCGTAATTCAAACTGGTGGTGAATGCCAATTAATAGACACCATCATGAACCATGCATCTGTTGCCATGAATCTCTTCCTTCAAGCTTCTAATAGAACGGATATAAGCTGTCACTTCAAGTCGACCGGCATGATTGTGATTGAAGATCCAACTAAGTATATCTGGCAGTCAAGTGCATAAATTTGTTCGACCATTCAACTTGAATTTATAGTTGGGTTGTAATTAATTTACTCTGTTTCTAGGTTCTGGATCTTGTTCCTATGAGACCATCTCCCACCATAGGCTAAAAAACCAAATTTAGCCTATGTTTACTCCCACCATAAGCTAAATTACATTTTCCAAGATAAAAAATTTGGCTTGAGCTATTTGGTAAGCCAAATTTGGCTTATGAAGTTTGTAAGCTAAAATTAAATGTTATTTTATTCAACTTTACATTTCTCCTTTTAATTTACATTATCATCAAAATTAAAAATTCGTTAATCACAATCATCGTGAAGATCTCGACGAGATCTTTCATACGAGCTCCATATCGAATATATTTATATAATATTTTTTTATGAGTAATTATTGATTTAAACAAATATATGAGAAAAGAAAAATAAATGGCTTTACCTTTGGATTTAGCTTATGGTGGGAGTGTTTTTTAAGGCCAAAAGGCTATAAATTTGGCTAAGAAATTAGCTTACGGTGGGAGACTCTGGTAAGCTAAAAAAGGATTCCACAGAATATTCTTATTTTATAGGTTAAATTTGGCTAAGAATTTAGCCTACCATGGGAGATGCTCTGAAAGTCAAAGGAGGGACTTCGAAGGAGATGTTAATGCCCCTGCGAGCGCCGAGAAAAAGCATAGCAAATTTGGTATCATTCAAAGATCAGTGACAATTCCGGTAGCGGCGGGGACATTTTTTTCTGCGTTGGTATGGTTTGCAAATGTTGTGCGCTGTCGTTGTTGGGAACCCTCACAAGCAATAGAAAGTGCCAAACCAAGCCCCATCTCAACCACAGCCACAGCCACAGCCAACGCCACAGCCACCGCTACAGCCACAGCCACAGCCACAGCTACAGCCATCAAGTCTGGTGAAGATATCAGTCATTCGATCAGTTGCTTGTGATGTGAATCCATGTGGATGTATTTTTTGACGGTATTTTCTCGGAGAGTTTTAAACGAGAACTTTATAATATGGATTAAGTGAGGATTTTCATAAAATATCTCAAATTTTATATAAAGTGCGGTTGTTTGGATCTTCAAATTTGTTCACTTGACCTCCTTTTGTTATGAGTTATTAAATGACAATTATCTTTTTTTACGTAATGATTATTAAAGACAATAATCATATAAAAAGAAGTATATTTATTCTCTCTATATTTTTCAATTCGATAATTAATTGATTGTATTCTTTATTATTTTTTTTATATATTTTTACTTTCTAATTTACTATTTTCTAAATTTTATTATATATTATATATCTAATTAGAGCTAGAACCATGTGACATAAAATTTTCTACTATCATACATGTTGAAAGCATATATATATAATAAGGTGAATGAATATATATATATATATGTAAAAACAAATCGATGATGAAAAATTAAATAACTATTGAAATAATTTCATGTACATAAAATAGAGGGGAAAAAAGAACATATATAGTATATAATTGTTATCCTTGACCGTTGTTTAACACAAATTTTTTCTTATCAGATAAACAACTAATTAAAATATGCTACAACAAGTCTGTTGTGAGTCAAACTCATGATCTTTCACTTATAAGGAGAGACGGTACTTGGCTAGTAAATATAAGTGTTTGAAACTCAATATTTTGTGTTAGTTGATTTTCAAGAGAAAAATTAACGTCATTGAAAAAAATTTCTTACAAATTGATCAAATAATAGAGGTTTGGTGACATTCTATGGAAATAAAAAATATCAAGGAATTGAGGTCGTGAAAAAGGTTTGAATGAAAAAAAATTAAGAAATAGAGGTCTCAATGATAGCATATAAAAAGGAAAAAAAATTAAAAGAATGAGAGGTCTAAATAATAAATAAGAGGTATAATGAGTAAATTATCAATATATATGTGAATAACATACTTAAGGTTATTTTAAAAATTTAAAAGAAGGTCTAGTAAGCAAATACTTGTAGTTACAATTAATAAGGAGGTGTAAAAAGTATAAGAGATATACTGAGCAAATTTGAAGGTCTTAACACTACCAGAAAATAGATCTTGGGCGACGAAAAAAAATTGTCGCCCTATTAAAAAATTTTGTCGCCTAAGTACTTAGGCGACGACATGTCGTCGGCCAAGACGTCGTCGCCAGAAGTGCGTCGGCCAAGAACTTGGGCGACGAAAATTCAGTCCGTCGTCGCCTAAGAGTAATTCTTAGGCGACGACACGAATTTCGTCGCCTAAGATATATTTCTCGTCGCCCAAAAATATTCGTCGCCTAAGATTTAACGCCTTGGCCGACGAGAAATTATTTCGTCTCTTAAGATCTTATAACCTTGGGCGACGAAACTAAATATTTCGTCGCCTAAGATCACTACATCTTAGGCGACGATAATTTTTTTTCGTCGTCTTATATGGTAAGTCCTTGACCGACGATTTAGCAATTTCGTCGCCTAAGATATATTTAATTTTTTTAAAAATATTTAAATAATTTTTTTAAATATATAAATAATGTTTTTTTAATTTTTGCTGGAATTTTTTTTTTCGGCATTTCTTTAAATTTTTCTATTACTAAAATTTAATTAAAAATAACACAAATTTATAAATTTATAAATAATTTATTACAAAAATTCAGTCCATCTGCCTATGGAGAAACTCGAAATCTAACTCATCATTCCAGTTCGGAGGGTCCTAAGGCTGAGGCGGCGGCTGGTCAGGCTGAGGAGGCTGCTGCTGAGGCTGGGGCCACTGAGGGTGGGGCCACTGAGGTAATGGTATAGGCGTAGGCATGGGCGGAAAATCAAGTCCGGCCGCATGTGCAGCGATGCAGGCAGTCATCCACTGTCCCATAGCCGCCTGGTTGGCATTGGTGACTTCATTCAGCCACTCCATATGCGCAGCCGTGGAAGCCGCATATGATTCCGCCATCACCGCCATCTCCCTCGCCCTTTGGGTCGGGGTCGGGGTCGGGGTCGGGGTAGGGGTCGGGGTCGGGGTCGGGGTCGGGGTCGGGGTAGGGGCCGGGGGCGGGGTCGGAGAGAGGGAGAGAGAGAGGGCTTCGGTGGATTTTTGGAGAGAGAGAGAGAGAGAGAGGGCTTGGATTTGTGAGCGGCTGCGCGAATGGTTAGGGTTCCGAATTTTTACCTTTTATATTGGCGTTCTTGGGCGACGATTCTGTAAAAATCGTCGCCCTGTTTTTTGAAAATCGTCGGCCAAGATAATCTTGGCCGACGAGATTTTTGAAGTCGTCGCCTAAGATACTCTACTTGGGCGACGATGTTCTTCACTATAAATCTCGTCGCCCAAGATGAAGAAAATAGTCGGCCAAGAGTTCTATTATAAAATTCAGAATATCGTGATTTTGGTGATCGGAGAAGAGGAACTTAAAACCGACCGTCAGATATGACCAGCATAACAAATTACGTGGGTGGGAAAAAATTCAGCTCCATCGAACAACGACAAGGGCTCGATCCGTCCGGTCAATCGGCGCGGTCAAACCCCTAAACGGACGGAAACGGCTATTCGACCCTCCAAATCACGTAATCTGGCCGGACCTTCAACTGAGAATAGTTTCCAATCGACGAGACGCTGACGGGGTTATAAAAATTTGGTAAAAAATAAATACCCGGGATAGGGCTACCACTAGGTAGAAATAAGAGAAATTCGTTGACCGGAACAACCGGCACCGAAATTTTACCGAAATATCTTCATTTTTCACGGGTTGACGTATTTCACCGTTCCGGTCATATCTTATTTCACAACTTTTTTGCGTTTGAGGCTTCTACGTATACGTTGTCTTCAAAACGAAACTTAAACTCAACACTTATATAAAAAAGTTATACAACATTAGTACATATAACGTGAGTTTGGTGATCGGAGAAGAGGAACTGAAAACCGACCGTCAGATATGACCAACATAACGAATTATGTAGGTGGGAAAAAATTCAGCTCCATCTGACAAAGATAAGGGCTCGATCCGTCCGGTCAATCAGCGCGGTCAAACCCATAAACGGACGGAAACGGCTATTCGACCCTCCAAATCACGTAATCTGGCCGGACCTTCAACTGAGAATAGTTTCCAATCGATGAGACGCTGATGGAGCTATAAAAATTTGGTAAAAAATAAATACCCGAGATAGGGCTACCACTAGGTAGAAATAAGAGAAATTCGTTGACCGGAACAACCGGCACCGAAATTTTACCGAAATATCTTCATTTTTCACGGGTTGACGTATTTCACCGTTCCGGTTATATCTTATTTCACGAATTTTTTTCGTTTGAGGCCTCTACGTATACGTTGTCTTCAAAACGAAACTTAAACTCAACACTTATATAAAAAAGTTATACAACATTAGTACATATAACATGAGTTTGGTGATCGGAGAAGAGGAACTGAAAACCGACCGTCAGATATGACCAGAATAACGAATTATGTAGGTGGGCAAAAATTCAGCTCCATCTGACAAAGATAAGGGCTCGATCCGTCCGGTCAATCAGCGCGGTCAAACCCCTAAACGGACGGAAACGGCTATTCGACCCTCCAAATCACGTAATCTGGCCGGACCTTCAACTGAGAATAGTTTCCAATCGATGAGACGCTGACGGAGCTATAAAAATTTGGTAAAAAATAAATACCCGAGATAGGGCTACCACTAGGTAGAAATAAGAGAAATTCGTTGACCGGAACAACCGGCACCGAAATTTTACCGAAATATCTTCATTTTTCACGGGTTGACGTATTTCACCGTTCCGGTAATATCTTATTTCACGACTTTTTTGCGTTTGAGGCCTCTACGTATACGTTGTCTTCAAAACGAAACTTAAACTCAACACTTGTATAAAAAAGTTATACAACATTAGTACATATAACATGAGTTTGGTGATCGGAGAAGAGGAACTGAAAACCGACCGTCAGATATGACCAGCATAACGAATTACATAGGTGGGCAAAAATTCAGCTCCATCTGACAAAGATAAGAGTTCGATCCGTCCGGTCAATCGGCGCGGTCAAACCCCTAAACGGACGGAAACGGCTATTCGACCCTCCAAATCACGTAATCTGGCCGGACCTTCAACTGAGAATAGTTTCCAATCGACGAGACGCTAACGGGGCTATAAAAATTTGGTAAAAAATAAATACCCGGGATAGGGCTACCACTAGGTAGAAATAAGAGAAATTCGTTGACCGGAACAACCGGCACCGAAATTTTACCGAAATATCTTCATTTTTCACGGGTTGACGTATTTCACCGTTCCGGTCATATCTTATTTCACGACTTTTTTGCGTTTGAGGCCTCTACGTATACGTTGTCTTCAAAACGAAACTTAAACTGAACACTTATATAAAAAAGTTATACAACATTAGTACATATAACGTGAGTTTGGTGATCGGAGAAGAGGAACTGAAAACTGACCGTCAGATATGACCAGCATAACGAATTACGTAGGTGGGCAAAAATTCAGCTCCATCTGATAAAGATAAGGGCTCGATCCGTCCGGTCAATCGGCGCGGTCAAACCCCTAAACGGACGGAAACGGCTATTCAACCCTCCAAATCACGTAATCTGGCTGGACCTTCAACTGAGAATAGTTTCCAATCGACGAGACGCTGACGGGGCTATAAAAATAAAAAACATTTCCTTACAATTTAAATGTGCTTTATTTATTTTAATTATTCGGATTATATTGGCCGACGAAAATAAGGTAATTCGTCGGCCAAGATAATACTTGGGCGACGATATTTGTTAAATTCGTCGCCCAAGAGTAAAAATAAAAAATCATGTACAATGAAATTTAAATGTGTTTTATTTTATTTTAATTATTCGGATTACTCTTGGCCGACGAAATTATTTTATTTCGTCGGCCAAGTAAAAATAAAAAAATAAAATACTTAGGCGACGATATATTTGAGTTTCGTGGCCTAAGGATTAAAAAACTTAGGCGACGATATAAATATCTTAGGCGACGAAATATTGTTTCGTTGCCCGAGTTTCTATATTAGGCGACGAAATTTATCCTTAGGCGACGATTTTATTTTCGTCGCCTAAAGTTGAACTTTAGGCGACGATTTTTTTTCCTTGGGCGATGATTTTTTTTTTCGTCGCTTAAGAAAATCGTCGCCCGGTTTTTTTCATTTCGTCGCCCAAGATCTATTTTCTGGTAGTGTAATAGCCGTACTCTTTCATATAACGGGTGGATTATGAGTGTTTTAAATTTTAATTAATATTCTCGAATTTCTATGTGCATGTCACTGTTTATTAGAAAGTCTTTCCTAGCTTATTGTTCATTATAAGGTCTTTAATAGAAAATCTCCCGGTGTTGCATGTATTCCATTTATTTTATTTGGTTACATCTGAATGTTTTCACCACAAACCATAGAATGAGATTTAAAAGATAATACTGTACCATGGTTGGAGCTATTTTTATTTCATTTTTGAAACGTAGGAGCTATTTTTATTTACTTTAAATACAATATATATGGCAAGCTTGCGATGCAGGACTGAATGGAGCTAGTCTGAAGTCTGAACTACTTTGTGTGCCTAGCTATAACACGGTTTATACCATATACAGTGCGCATTATGCACAAGTTGCATATAGAGGCCAAAGTGATGAGTTGGTTCAACTCTCAAATCTGTGTTTTGGGTGTTTACACCCAAATTAATATTTTACTGGACAGTAATTGTCTTAGTGAATATTAATTAAATTCATGGTCCACGTCATACTGGCGAGCCCGAATAATGTTGGGTTTAAAGGTGGGTTGCCTCGCTTGCAATATCACGCGAGTTGGACGTATGAGAAGATGTGTGATACAAGGAGGCACGTATAATTAAGGAGTCTTCTCCTTGAGTTGTGTTCGGTTCCGCGAAGCGAGATGCCTTCGCCAAGAAACAAAGGAAGAGAGTTCGCATACAAATGTAGAACTGAACAACATTGGCTCCGCATGATTCTCTAATTGCATAAGATACGGCTCGCATGTGAAGTGCGGAGTTCGCATGCTACAGACAAAGTTTGCATGGGATGTATATATATTGGACGTGATAGTTATCAAGTAGCCAGCTTTGCTCATTTGATAATTACTCATTATCAAGTTTGCGGAACAGAAGGATCAGAAGGCTAGCTAGTTGCATCCTTAATTGCATTCAACAAGGAGTCTATTTGCATGCGAAGTATAAGGCGGGGCGAGAAGGAAAAGATGGCGGACCCCGCCTGGAATGCAAAACAATGAGGCGAGCTCGAGATACATGCGAGCTGGAAGGACTTCACGTTTAGACATGTTTAATTGCAAAGGGGGTTATCCAAGTTGACCGGTCAACTGTTTAATTGCTTGGTGGAGGAGGCTTCCCTAGAAGTCCATATATATGCGGAGCAGAGACTTCGCCTAGGAGTCCTGGACATGAAGGATTATTCTGTCTATATACATATAGATGAGTATATATCTGCATATATCACTTTGCTATTAGTGCATGGAGGGAAGTAATCAAGTGAGGATGCAACCATCCTAAGCTATGTGTGATCCATGCATACGTTCGTGAGAAGAATGTATTCTAAACCAACTCTATCACCTTCAAGAAGAGCAACGACAAAGAGTTGATAAGGACTGCCTACGATGCAATCTTATCGTTGAAGACTCCTACAAGTCTTTGACATGCTTTGGGCCAATACCTGTGGCCCTAAGTAATTCTATATAAAGAAGCTCCACGGCTTACAGAAGCTCTAGACAACAAACAATACTCAAATACAACACAAAACAACTTTCAACCTAGTTGAAAATCCTCTCGACCTCGTCGAAACCTTCAGCGCTCCTAGGAGCCATATCCCTTCGAAGCCTCTTCGAAGCCCTGTTTCTAAGCGCCTCGCCGCCTAGAACCCTTCAGAGATCTCCGGAACTCGCCCCGATCCTCGGAAACTTCCCTATTGTTGCTCTGCTCACCCCGCCGTGAGTATCGATCGCTTGTGCTGTAAATTCCTCATCTGAGGTGGCACCTGGAACTCCGCTCGCCTGATCAAGAAGTCAAGCCTGCGCACTCAATCAACCTTTTCCTCGTCCGCGAGGTGGCACGCCCGCAACTCTCCATCCTCTTTGGATCGCTATTTACCTCGGCTCAGCACACTGAGGATCGTGGGCCAAAACATTGGCACACCCGGTGGGACCGGGAGCATAAGCGAGACACCATAGGGAAACCAGGGTGGTCTTTGACGTCACCTTCGTTGGGGTCAGAGAAAGAAAACAAGATACGATAATGGATTGGCACGACAATTCGGTGGTTGCGGTTATTGATAAACATCTTGCGGCCTTCGATGAAATAATAGATGTTTTCCAAAGGAGGCTTGATGAAATGATAGCAGCAGCCATCAGCAAACACCAAGCCGAACAGGCGGTTGCCAGGGAGGTTGTTGAAGCAAGTGTTCCTCAGAAAAAGGAGCATGAAGATAGGACAGAGCAGTCCATCTTAGAAGAAGAAGTTGGTTCAAACACTAATGATGGTGGCGAACCGCAAGTTCACATGGGAGGCGAACCACAACTTCCTGTGATGGCGAACTGTAGCCGCCAAGACACCGACTGCCCCATGCGGGATGTATACGTGGACACAGGTCAGCGGCATGGAGGGCAAGGCGAAGCTCGCCTGCTTTCTCTACCAGTTCATGACAAGCAAACTGAAGATGGACCCGCACCTCTTGAGTCTCTATTTCAACATGCACACGCGGGGCGACAAGTTTGGCAGAGTCCGCCTTTTCTAAAGGTCCATCTCGCCAATCTTATGATCATCAGCGAGAGGACTCACTCCGCTTCGCCAAACCATAATCATATTGAGTTTAACTACATATGGTTTGGTGACATCCCTCGGCCAATCCGCGGTGTCACTCTCCAATATACTTGGAGTCCATGCATGCCCGTGGTTGCAAAAAGGGTCGAGCTACCGACCTCTGTGGATTCTGCATTTGATTTTGACAAGAAGCCAACCTATGATGAGTACGATGAAAACTATATGTTGGTGTGTCTGTCCCCAAATCACATGCCACAAGAGCTTAATCTCAGTAAAGCTCTTGCTAAGGTGAACAGAGACCAGCCGGTGGTTTTCTTTACTGACCAATGCATGGCTGTTCCTGATAAGACCATGCATTTCGACATGGTAGTGGGCAATAAGGCAGATCTCAACAGCATACAATCCGCTTCGCCACAGTTGAAGATCTTGTTGGGCCACCAAACAAAGATGCGTGGGGGGCAGCGAGACGTGCCCTGCGGAATTCTTTGCCCAACTTTTCAAGTGGTTGACGCAGGACAACTCTGCTCAACGCTTGGACATGATCATCAGCAACAGTCTCACGTTGAAAACATGACGACGTCGAGACTTGTAGTGAAGCGTCGGTGGCCACCCGATGACCTTAAGAAGGGTAACTAATCATACTATGATCCCTTCTTTTCTTTGCTCCTAGCTTTTAATTCAATTTTTACTTCTGTTTTCTTTCATTTTTCTTTCTTTCTTTCTCGCATTGAAAAAAAAAAAAAAACCAAGTAGCAGAAAACACCAAAAAGAGATCCTTGGTTTTGCTGAAATGCAAGACAAACGTTTTTGCCTCCAAAAGGCTTGAACTTTATTTGAGGCCTATCCCTGAGGCCTGGAAACAATACCGCAGGCATTCCATATGCCTTGAATTGCTGCCAGCGAAGTCAAGCCAGAGAAGAAATTCCAATAGTTGCTGAAAGTTGCAACTTCCACTACCGAACAGTCAACTTCGCCGATTAAACTGGAATGCTCCAGGAATAACCAGAAGGCGAGCCATATATCAATGGAAAGCTCTGGATGTCTACTTTCCATAGGATTTTACGGTTCGTCATTTCGCCATTCCTGGAGAGAGTTATAGCATGTCGAATGTAGGCAGGTCAGGATACCAGACAGTCCACCTCGCCGATCAACCTGGAATGATCTAGGAAGAACCAGCAGGCGAGCCATATATCAATGGAAATCTCTGGATGTCTACTTTCCAGAGGAGTTTACGGTTCGTCATTTCGCCATTCCTGGAGCGAGTAATGGCAATTTGAATGCAGGCGGGTCAGGATACCAGACAGTCCACCTCGCCGATTCAGGAAGAACTTCGCCGGTTCAGTTGGAACGATCCAGGACGACCTAGAAGGCGAGCCATATATCAATGGAAAGCTCTGGATGTCTACTTTCCAGAGGAGTTTACGGTTTGTCATTTCGCCATTCCTGGAGCGAGTTATGGCAGATTGAATGCAGGCGGGTCAGGATACCAGACAGTCCACCTCGCCGATTCAGGAAGAACTTCGCCGGTTCAGCTGGAACGATCCAGGACGACCTAGAAGGTGAGCCCTATATCAATGGAAAGCTCTGGATGTCTACTTTCCAGAGGATTTTACGGTTCGTCATTTCGCCATTCCTGAAGAGAGTTATGGCAATTTGAATGCAGACAGGTCAGAATACGCGCAAAGTTGCAATGTGCTTTTTCAATGTGTTTCATGACCTTGCAGCGAGCTTTCCTTCACTGGGGGGCATACTAACAACTCCTTCACTGGGGGGGTATACTAAAGTTTTGATGTCCTTTATTCGTCGAACAGACATCAAAACTGGGGGGCACATTAGGGTAGGTATGTGTTCCAGATATTTCAGACTTTAGACCCTTCTTGAGGTGTCTTGGTCATTATTTAGGCCAACACCTGTGGCCTCTAAAAAAAAATTTCAAGGTAAATCTGGGTCGTTCGCCGACATGGTCTTTTTGTTTGACTCTCATTGGTTCGCACTGGGGGGCAGCAAAGTCACTCCATGATCTAAATATCAAAAAGTTGGTTCGCCATCGCCAAGAGCTCAAGCGGAGGTCATTTTTTGAATCCAGTCAAAGTGCACGTTTACTCAAGGTACATCCCTTCGAGGCAAATCCATGGCGAGTCAACAAATCCATGGCGAGTCAACAAGTCCATGGCGAGTCAACAAGTCCATGGCGAGTCAACAAGTTTTGGCCGCAAGGTGCATCCATGCGAGGAACATCCTCTCGAGGATATTATCTAGACCCCGTCGTTCATGCATGGTACTATGTTCTCTAAGTGGAGCAGGCGAAGCCCACGGTATTATTCTTTAAGTTCAAGTTCAGGGTACCCAACTATGTTAAGTTCATGATCATCAGTTTAATATGGTACTAGCTGAATCATGCGGGAGGCATCTACAATTCTTTGTTGTTGAATACTTGAGTTTTAGAGCCTATTCACAGGCTTGTTTACTCACAGTCATTTGATGTATGAACCGAGCCAATACCAGTGGCTTTGGGGCAGCATGAAACATAAACCTCTTCAGTCATTCTTGACATTCATGACTTCGAGGCTGGGGGGCAATGTTTACACCCAAATTAATATTTTACTGGACAGTAATTGTCTTAGTGAATATTAATTAAATTCATGGTCCACGTCATACTGGCGAGCCCGAATAATGTTGGGTTTAAAGGTGGGTTGCCTCGCTTGCAATATCACGCGAGTTGGACGTATGAGAAGATGTGTGATACAAGGAGGCACGTATAATTAAGGAGTCTTCTCCTTGAGTTGTGTTCGGTTCCGCGAAGCGAGATGCCTTCGCCAAGAAACAAAGGAAGAGAGTTCGCATACAAATGTAGAACTGAACAACATTGGCTCCGCATGATTCTCTAATTGCATAAGATACGGCTCGCATGTGAAGTGCGGAGTTCGCATGCTACAGACAAAGTTTGCATGGGATGTATATATATTGGACGTGATAGTTATCAAGTAGCCAGCTTTGCTCATTTGATAATTACTCATTATCAAGTTTGCGGAACAGAAGGATCAGAAGGCTAGCTAGTTGCATCCTTAATTGCATTCAACAAGGAGTCTATTTGCATGCGAAGTATAAGGCGGGGCGAGAAGGAAAAGATGGCGGACCCCGCCTGGAATGCAAAACAATGAGGCGAGCTCGAGATACATGCGAGCTGGAAGGACTTCACGTTTAGACATGTTTAATTGCAAAGGGGGTTATCCAAGTTGACCGGTCAACTGTTTAATTGCTTGGTGGAGGAGGCTTCCCTAGAAGTCCATATATATGCGGAGCAGAGACTTCGCCTAGGAGTCCTGGACATGAAGGATTATTCTGTCTATATACATATAGATGAGTATATATCTGCATATATCACTTTGCTATTAGTGCATGGAGGGAAGTAATCAAGTGAGGATGCAACCATCCTAAGCTATGTGTGATCCATGCATACGTTCGTGAGAAGAATGTATTCTAAACCAACTCTATCACCTTCAAGAAGAGCAACGACAAAGAGTTGATAAGGACTGCCTACGATGCAATCTTATCGTTGAAGACTCCTACAAGTCTTTGACATGCTTTGGGCCAATACCTGTGGCCCTAAGTAATTCTATATAAAGAAGCTCCACGGCTTACAGAAGCTCTAGACAACAAACAATACTCAAATACAACACAAAACAACTTTCAACCTAGTTGAAAATCCTCTCGACCTCGTCGAAACCTTCAGCGCTCCTAGGAGCCATATCCCTTCGAAGCCTCTTCGAAGCCCTGTTTCTAAGCGCCTCGCCGCCTAGAACCCTTCAGAGATCTCCGGAACTCGCCCCGATCCTCGGAAACTTCCCTATTGTTGCTCTGCTCACCCCGCCGTGAGTATCGATCGCTTGTGCTGTAAATTCCTCATCTGAGGTGGCACCTGGAACTCCGCTCGCCTGATCAAGAAGTCAAGCCTGCGCACTCAATCAACCTTTTCCTCGTCCGCGAGGTGGCACGCCCGCAACTCTCCATCCTCTTTGGATCGCTATTTACCTCGGCTCAGCACACTGAGGATCGTGGGCCAAAACATTGGGGATGTAAACTAAATAATGGAACAAGTAAACAGTTTAGATTTAGCTTGACAGAAAATAATTTACGAACATAAATAATTTACGAACATACATGTTTGCGATTCTAGGATGTATTATGTCATTTATGTGTTACGTTGTGACACATAAATAAAAATACATTATATGATATAACTTTAAACTTTATGTAACATTGTGAAGAGAAATATTGTAATTGTTATAACATGTCATTTAAATTCACAATGTGGGGATTTTTATGTATAAATGATATGGGTAAAATGTAATAGCATATTAATCATCATAATTAGCAACTAGCAAGTGAGGATGTTAATCAACTCGTTTTAAGTAGCACTTTGTATTGAACCGTTCGTTTCATGTTCTTATTCAAAGTTCAATGCTATGCGTTAAGCATGATCCACCTCCCACACTATAATCGGTTCAATGTGACTATCCACCTCCTCATGGTTAACAAGTTATGACCATAAACGATCCAAGTGACAACCAATTAATCCCCCATAATTTGACAATTAAGAGCAATTGCACCCGTAGGCAATTGGCAATTGCTGATTTGCCAATTAAATTGCCCTTGTCAATTCACTATTCATCCCAAATTGGCAATTGCCTCTCCTTTATCAATGCACCCGTTGAAGGCAATTTACATGCTAATTCATTATTACATTTTAATTTTGAATAACTTATTAATTAAAAATGTTAAACTTATAATTTGATTAATTAATAATGTGATTAATCGTACAACGGTCATTATTGTTAAACAAATTATTAATTAATGTTTTAATAAATTATTAAATATCTTATAATTTCTGATAAGATATTCGTCCAATCTTTACTTGACACGTATTAACTTCAGAATTTAGAACTTTGATTAATTGGAGTGTTTACTTCACTTGTTTGACGGTTATTCTATAATTGTTAGAGAGGATGGTGGTTCGAGTCACCCCTGAAACATACTTTTTCCCAAATCAAAGCCAATTTCCTTTTCTCCACGTGATGGGCACACCACTTTTATGTGGAGCCCACCAGAATTGGTCAGGCAATTCAATGGGCGAAAATTAGCAATCCAATTGCTCGGGCGGCTGGGTCCCATGTGGGCCTTAGCAATTGGTCGGGCAAAACTTTGCCGGTGCATTGATGTTTTCTCTCAATCAACAAATCAGTCATCAAATCGATCCATTGGTGCAAATGCTCTAATCACTATCAATGAGCATGGACTACTATATATTTGAACCCTTCCAACTTTTCAATGTCACAAACCCAGTTTTGTTATCTCTCAAAACCCCTATACCCTAAAACAAAGCCATGGCTCAATCAAGTAGTGCTTCATCTATTTCCATTCTCTTCCTTCTGCTCTTGTTCATCCTGTTTCCTGGTATAATGGCTCAATCTTTCTCTAGCAATTTAATGTTGCACATTCGTTAATAAGTACCAAGAAACTTGTCCACTGGATTTTGTATTCTACTGATGAAACTCTTTTGTGGTGTGAAATAATAATTTACTAAACAGATTTGTGTACTGTGGTTTTCTTTTTGTTCCCTAACTTGTGCAGGAGGGTTTGTGAAGCTTATTAATGGGGATGAAAATAAGACCTGGTGTGTTGCCAAGCCTTCAGTAACTGATTCAGAACTCGCTGCAAACATCCAGTTTGCCTGCAACCAATTGAAGGATTGCAAGGTGATACAAGAAGGAGGCTCATGCTATAACCCCAACTCTCTGATCAACCATGCCTCAGTGGTGATGAATCTTTACTACAAGGACGTAGGCCAAAACAGCTGGAATTGTGACTTCAGAGGATCTGGTCTCATCACTCAGACTGATCCAAGTAATAGATGGACTATTTCAGTTTAAATTTGATTTACATTACATGAAATATGCTCTTATGATGATAAACTTACTTTTCGGTCTTGCAGGTTATGGTAGCTGCAAGTATGCATAGCAGGTGTCAAAGGTTTCTCAATTTTAATTACCTAGAAAAATATGAGAAGAAATTATATGGTTCTTTTCTAGAAATTTTACCGTCTTTAATGTGGTAATTGTGGACTTTTCATTTGGGTGTACTGAGGTTGGTATTTTAACAATGTCATTCCATATCAAGCCATGAAGTTCTCTCTCTTATAATGCCTTGTATGGAAATTCCAGTACTTTGCCTACAAGTTTTAACTCTGAAGTACCATCTTCTTCGCTATCTGTTGTGCTATGAGGAAAGATTGTTGATCATATAATACATATTGGCATTTATAGTTGATATTAGAAAATCCAAAGGCATTAGCAGAACAACAAGCTTGCAAACAGTAAAGGGAAATGATAAGATAGTGAATGCCAGAAAACATTAAACTTAATCCGTATAAATGAAATGAAGAGGACAAAAAGAGCTGTACTAACAAACACTAGACACGAAGATGTTCTTATAAGTTTAAAGAGGAAGTAAATAAAATGAAACTGAATCATTTCGAGCTGCTCTGAGAAATTCGACATTGGATTTGCTTGAATAGACTAAGATGCTAAGATGAAAAGTCATTATTGTCCCCACGGTCCAATTTATTTATGGATTCGTATCCGGCCGTATCGGATACGTTACACATACGATGAACGATACACATACAATGATAAATTTACTTGCAGGTTATGGTTGCTGCAAGTATGCATAGCAGGTGTTAGAGGTTTCTCAAGTGTACTCTAAACCCTACTATATTGTATGAGAAGAAATCCACTTATGTGGTTCTTCTCTAGAAATTTTACCGTATTTAATGTGGTATTGTGGACTTTTCATTTGGGTGTACTGAGGTTTGTATTTTAGCAATGTGGTTCCATAGCTCCATGAAGTTCTCTTTATAATTTATTGTATGGAAATACTAGTACCTCGTCGACAAGTTTTGAGATTTAACTCTGAAGTACCATCTTCTTCACTATCTGTTTTACTGTGATGAAAGATTGTTGATCATCTTGGCACTTAATAGAAAATCAATGACATTAGCAGTACATAAGCTTTCAAAGTAGTACTAACCGTATAAAGGAATTCAAACCTAAAACTTAATCCATTCTGGTAAAGAATGCTTGCATTTTCATATTTTAGAAAATAACAAATTCAATTGAAATGAAATGAAGTGGACAAAAAGAGAAACACTAGGCATGAAAATGTTCTTATGAGCTGTAACTGTAAAACCACAATCTGCTAAATGACAAGCACCACACATCACACTAGTTAGTATTGATTATTGAACTATAGCTGGTTGCCGTTTTGATTTCAGTCAATTTTGTGAAGTAAAATTTGTCTCCAAGTCATGAACTTCTCGGGCCGTTATACATGCACTAATTTGAATTGGTGCATGTAGTCCATGTTTCAACCAACAACTACTGAACGCTGCCAATTGTCCTTATTTTACAAAAAAATTATAGCAAATGGTTTTCCACACAAAAGGTTGAATCTATACTTTAATTCTCATACCCTTTAAAAGCAACCTGTGTGTGAGCTTGTTCAAAGTTCAAACTGCAGTTAAACATATAAATCTCTAAGTGTTCATGGCTAAAGCGGAAAGCTCTTTCTCCATCCTCATCCTTTTCCTTTTGCAGCTTCAGTTTTTCTACAAAGGTATCATTTTCTTTCTTTCTAAGTTGCATTATTGATTCTAATTATTTTTTCCAGATGACTATTGTGAGTTTATGATTGACATACAAAGAGTCATCCTACTTCTGAGCCTAAAATTTCCCTTAATTGTCTGAAAGAAATAGAAAATTTGAATTCCCTTCCTTGTGTTTATACTGACTCTAAATATGCTCAGATTCTATTCATAAATGAGAGCTTTTCTTTGTCAGAAAAACGTATTGCTAAAGACAACCTTGCTTTTGGTTATCCCAACTTGTACATAATCTGGCTTTTACTGCAAATTCTCCTTTACAATTGTCCGGGTTATAATTTTTTACACACTACTGCTATATATACAATGTCTTCCTCTTGATGCATTCCACCTTAAAATTTGAAAACTTGATAATACAACAGCAATGGCTAAGTTAGCTCTATCAAGCTCTATTCTTCCTGTCCTGCTTTTATTCTTCATCTCAGGTACACCTTCAATTTTAAGCTGCAAAGATTGTCCCTTTCCTTTTGCCTTCTCTGAATTGGTTTTCTTTTCTCTCTCAAAATATGAAAAGATTATAACTTCTGCTAGAGATAATTCTATTGAGCTGATTTGATTTTTCTATGCGAAAAAAAGAGAGCCTATTTTCAGATGGCTCGGCTACTTGGTTCTTTTTTTTAACCAAGATTCCAACAATCTTGCAGGACAAGCAGAAGCTAGCACAGTGGAGTGGGTGAAGGTAATGTCAAGTTTATGACCTCAGAAGGATACAAATGCACAATTTGTAGTTCCAGATACTAACCCCTTGTGATGTACATTGTTGTAGACATGGTGCGTTGCAAAGCCTTCAACGAGTAAAGAAGCACTGCAGAATAATCTAGACTATGCCTGCAGAAACATAAATGCAATGGATTGCACAGCAATTCAAGAAGGAGGTCCCTGCTCCAAACCTAATGATCTTTTGCTTTACGCTTCATTTGCCATGAATGCTTACTACCAGGCCAAAGGGAGGCACTACTGGAACTGTGACTTCAGCAACTCTGGTCTCATTTCCTTGACAGATCCAAGTATGTATACCATCTATCTTGTGCCTCAAAAAATTACAGTTAGCGTTCATTAGGTGGTTGTCATAGTAATTCTGAACATCTTTGTTTTTTTTTCTTCCACTTTTCAGGTTATGGTAGTTGCACATATGAAGGTAAGTAATCATATAATAGAAGTAAAATATAGCTGAGAACTGGAAACCAAAAATGAGCTTCCCTTTGTTTGTCTTCTCATCCGTTTGCATTGAAAATTTTTGTAGGGGGAGAGACAGCGGTGGATGACTCAAATTCGGTAATTTGGAGTTCTTTCACCAAGTATGTCATCGAAACAATGACACCGAGTGATTAAAATGCTGACATTGTTGCGTTAATGGGTGTTGTTGCAGGGCAAGTGGTGTGTAGCAAGCCCTTCAGCAAGTGATGATCAGATACAAGCTAACATTGATTTTGCTTGTGACAAGGTAGACTGTAGCATTATAAGTTCTGGTGGTGTCTGTTACGAGCCAAACACTGTCAAGAACCGCGCCTCAGTTGCCATGAATCTTTACTATCAACAAACAGGTCAAGCGGATACGAGTTGTGATTTTAATGGCAGTGGGAACATTATTAGAACCGATCCAAGTAAGCATTTTCATTGTGAGAATCATTTCTCCAAGTACAATGTGCGATCATGATCTAGACTTGTTTGTGTCTGCTTGTACAGGTTATGGTGATTGCAAATTCAAGTATAGCTTAGGCAAGATCAAGTGATCACTGCTCTTGTTTTACAATGATGCTGCAATATTTTGAGTGATAGTGTAGGGATCGATGAATGACTAATTTTCTTTCATGCACATCAATTGTCAAGCTTATTTCGGAAAAATAAATACAGGCCTGATAACTGGAAAGTTTAGAGTCTGAGAATATTATACCAGTGCATTCATTTCCTACATTATGTGCTGGGTTTCATATTGTCCCTCAGATGCGGAAAATTGAAAATATAAGAAAGAAAATTGTGATTCCCTACCATACTTGCAGTCTCTATCCCCTTCTTGTTTGCTAAAATTCTCTTGCTTCAAAGGCTTTCCAGCCCAGAGACTAATTCGCGCCGAGAGATCTGATCAGAAGTTAAAACACTTCCTCTTCTCTGGCCACCAAAAATAAATTGAGATTTAACAGCATCGGCTGGAATTCAAACCTGGGTATGAGGATTCCACATCTAGGCTCTTATCAACTAGACCACCTGGTTGACGTGGGATTTCGATTGTGACAAAAAGAATTCAAAGATAACGCTCAGATGATATACTGCACTATTCTAAACTCTAAAGTGCTTTCCCCTATGCACTAATCAAGTAGGGGTTATGACAAATGAAGCTAATTAGCTAACGTTGTCCACATTCATTGAGGACGGTGGCGGAGGTGGATAAAAGGTGGGCCTGGGCGGATTCGATGTGGGCTGGGCCTGCGGGCCAGAGGATCCGACATTTAAAAAACCAAACTAAAAATGAAAAGTCAATATTACCCCCATGTATCAGTTTATTTACGGAAATGTTTCCGACGTATCAATAAATTTAGAGCTCCGGCAGTAGGGTACTAGACTTCAATTCGTCCCTCCAGACTCTGCAAACCTTAACTTTCCCAGGCGTCGACTTACGCCGTGAAATCCCTCGTTTTCTTACGTCACAATGACTGCTCCGCCGTTTCTCGCCACTCCCGGTTTCTTATATACATCTCTTCTTCTCTCTCCTCCCCCTTCACTCAAAGACATCACCTTTTTTCATCGTCCAACTCCAACCTAGGATGGCTGTCCTTCCCGCTCTTCTCGTCACGGCCTTCCTCGCTCTCTCGAACCTCGAGCTCCGCGCCACTTCTCCAGGTAACAACAACTCATCATCACTCTAAGGTTTACATGTTCGGTCGGATTTTTGTGTGTGTGTTTTTTTTTCAAAATCATGAAATTAGGGTTTTGTTACAGTGTTCAATTTTCCAATTCTGGCTTATATGCTCATGATCAAAGCTCTTCGATCACTCATAGAACAAAAAACGGTGGGTTTTTTTTTTGTTTTTTTCAAATAAAAAATAAAAAATTGCAGGACACAGCCATGCCGCTTTTACGGCAGACATTGCTAAGGTAATCCCCCAAGACCCGTTCATTAATTGTGTGCATTTATGTATCATAATCGTGTGATCTACTCATCTACAATTGTAGATGTAGACTGTGATTTGTTAATGTGTGTGTTATGTATGGTTATAGACATGGTGTGTTTCGAATCCATCGTTGAGCTACGAGACTCTGCAGGACATACAAACTTATGCCTGCAATTATGTGGATTGCTCAGCAATTTACAGTGGGGATCCATGCTTTGATCCCTCGAATGACTTGAGTCATGCAGCCTTTGCCATGAATGCTTATTATCAAGAGCAACACGATTGTTTTGGTGGCTCTGGACTCATAGCTATCACTGATCCGAGTATGTGTGAGAGTAGCTAGTTCATGTTATGATTGACTAGTTGCAAACTGTATGGGTTCTGATTATGGTTTTATCACTTTGCACGCTACGGGAACTGCTATTTTGTAGGTAGAGAAGAGATGGTTTCTTCTACAGCAGCTCTGGTAAAGACTAAAGAAATTTAAAGTTCAAATGATTTTACTATACTCCATCTGGTTGCGTTATCTCTTTGCAGAAGGGTGTTTACATTCCAGGTTTTATTGGTATCATTAGCTAATATAAGAATGTGTATTTTCTTATTGCACTAGATGTCCATACACTACGCTATACTACCTCCTCTAGTCCACTCCACTTCAAAAGACTTTCAGCATGTGCAGTTCATATCATTGATCAAGTTGTTAAGATTTCTTGACATCCACATGGCCTGTATTTATTCAGAATGATAGTTCCTTTGGCGTTAGTATTTAGAATTGGCATGCAAGAATACTCTCGGTGTTCTGTTTGTCTGCTTGTTACTCGCTGCTGGAGTCTGTAGTTCTAGCTTGCCAAACATAGTGTCTTGTCCAATTTTCTGAACTTGCCTCTTTTTATAATGAACTATCGTGTCGTATAAAATATGCTTATTGTGCTATTGATAATTGCAGAATACCTGGTGTGTGGCAAAGCCAACTGTCACGGATAGTGTGCTACAATTGAACATTGACTTTGCTTGTAGTAGAGTCAACTGTAGCGTAATTGAACCTGGTGGTGAATGCCAATTACCAGACACTATAATGAAACACGCGTCTGTTTCCATGAATATCTACTACCAATCTTTTGGCAGAACAGATTTGAGCTGTTATTTTCAGTCGAATGGCATGGTTGTGATTGAAGATCCAAGTAAGTATGTTTGCTTTTTGGCATTTAATTGTAGAGTTTCCATATGCAAATGATATCTTATGTATAATGCGAGTGTTCTCTACTTTGGTTATAGGTTCTGGAACTTGTGTTTATGAAAGGGTTGTCCCTGTGATGGATGCTGTCCCTGCAAGTATCAAAATAAAGAAGGGGGAAAGTAGGGCCTTTTCTGCAACATCAATTGGACTTATGGTGGTGTGGTTGATCACTGGTTGTGGGCTAATGGCAGTGGCTGTATATGTTATGCTTTGGCTTCGGAAAGAGAACAAGGGGAGTGTAGTTGAAATCCTAGTGATTTGAGGTTATTAAATATTTTGGCAAACAAAAAGTAGAAGCATTAGCATAGCATGTATTAGAGATGCTCTCTTGCGCAAGCAAGCAACACAGAATGTATGATACTATGATGATTGAAATTTTATATGATTTTTGAATTTACCTTTAACATTTCATGCCGTTTGTACTATCGAAGATTGTCATTTCTGTTTCATATCATTCTAGGTTACGTTGCAGCTCAGTAGTTCATGGTAAGAGTCCCCTCTTCTCATTTCCACGGGTGCTTACTAGCAGGAAAAGGAGAGGCATTGCTATAACTGTAATTTTGGCCAATCATGTTTCAATGTCTTAATTCCTGAACAGATTCAAGTATACGGTGTACCATTTGATCATTTATCGTGTACATTCTGCACCTATAGCACTCGAACGCATTAGTTTTTACAACTCCACTGTGGAATCTGCAAATGCAACCATAACGAATGCAGCATTCGGGTGGATTGCCAAGAAGCATGAATGTGGATGAGCGAGTAAGCCTAGTTTGTGTGAGAAAGTAGTTCATATATTTGAGTTGGCTTCCTTGAAGATTTACATTATGTGCTGGGGTTTCACATGAATATTGTGCGTAAAACAGACTATATACGAGTATGACTAGATCATACAAAAAGATACAACATTGTCCTAGATAGAATGGGAACAGTGACCCTGACAATATAACTGATATAATTCTACCTGTCTAAGTTGCTCTGGGTTTGCTGATTCAATGAAATATATGCTACATTTTATTTACTACGATGCAACCACCGAACTTAACTTCCGATGTGTGAATCAAAATTGAGGCACGATTGGAATCGGCAAGAAATGTGGTTGTTAAATTGAAATGAGCTTGTGACATTTAAGAAATAAGATGTAAACATATTCACTATATGTTGCAGTGCCAACAAATATAAGATATAATGATTCGTACGAAGGTTTTAAAAGTAGTTAGTAAATGTAAGATTCTAATTGCTTGAAACCGATTAATCTTATCAACTAAATTCTACATGTTAAAGAACACTGCAGTATAATTGTAATTTAGATTCCAATAAACCACAAAGAAAGGGGTTAAAACAATTGTTGTGATTTTGTTATGATCAAAGTGGTTTCTTCTCTCATCCCTCACCAATTCACCGTGAACCAAATTGGAGTGCCTCAACAAAGAGACATCATAAAGAGAGCATAATTGAAGTGATGAAGGGGGGGGGGGGGGGGGGGGGGGTTTAACACGAGAGGAGATTACGCATTCGTCAAACCTCGTGAAAGGGTCCCACATGTGCCCCCCCCCTCCCCAGTGCACGCGTGCTCCATCGGACGGCCATCATTGCTGCCGCAATAGACGGAAAGCATTTCCAAGGCCCCCAATCGGACACATCCCTCTCTGTCTCACAGTGTCCCACATCCCCAATATAACCCAAAATAACCAAAATCAAACACCACATTAAAACACCCAAAACTAGCAAAACTCACCGTCTTCCAGATCTTCGCTCATCTGCTCAATTTCACCTCGTAAACCCAAGTCCGATCCTCTCAGATAACATAGGTTTTGATCTTTTTTGTTTGATGCTTGTGTGTTTGAGCTGGGTTTGTCTCTGGATGGCTTAAAGCTTTAAACTTTGAGCTGGTTCATGTTGGTTCTGTTTGATTTTTGTAACTTTTAGTGCTTGGTTTGGTCTCATGAAGTTGGGTTTTGAATTGGACCTTTGGTGCTTAGATACTTTGGAAATTAGCTCTTTTTTTTCTTTTTTTTGTTGTTGAGGTTAATCTGGATTTAAATATGTTTGGTTAATGATAGACATAGAGAAATGAATGGATTTGGATTAGTCTCGGTTAATATTTCAGTAAAGGGCTTTGCTCTGCTATACCCACATGATGAAATGTCATTGATTGTTGTACTTGTTTCATTATTCAAACTGGTGTGTTTATTTGTGAGTTTTGTGTTATATACTGTGCTAGCTGACTTAAGATGTTATGTGTTATAAGGTTTCATTAATGTTTTTTTTTCCTTGTTAGGTGGGGAGTTTGAAGGCTGGTAACTATTGATTTGGAATCAAAGAAGTAGAATCAAGATGCCGTGGAACAGGAACTGTGTTCGTTTGGTGGTTTTCTTCCGTGTCATTCTGTAATTGTATACACTGGGTGAGCCATACCCTCTCTGTGTTATAGTATATTTAATGTGTTGGTTATGCTTACGTCAATCCAGATTATAAGTTGTAGAAACTGATGTGAAAATTCAAAATTGAAACTGGACAACCTGTTTAGCTCCCACATATTGTGTTCTCTCTATGTGCTTACCAATATTTTTAACGGTGTTTTTGAAAAGATTGTTTCATTGCAAATCCAATATAAACTTTCCCATGTGAAATGGTTCTTTTGATAAGCAATCTGTCAAGTTTTTTTTCCCAAAATATCTTTGTTTGACATTATGGGGTGTTTTGTAACTTTATTTTGTTTCTTGTTGCTCTTTCATTTTTCATACTGACAGATGTTGTTTTGAGGGTTTACTTATGCAGGTGAAACTCTTTGGTTGTTGAAGAAATCCTTTCTTTGGGTGATTTTTACGGGTGGCTATAGTTGTGAGAATGTACATTGGGATAACCATAAGGAGATACAGAGCTATTCAGGACGTTGGGAAATTTATGATGTGTGTTGGGATCATTGCTTACTATCAACTGATGCAAGTTTGCCAGGTACATACCAATATCTAATTTCATTTGTGGCATGCTGTTGTTAATCTTATACGATTTCCAATTGGATTCTTTGACATGTCTAGTGGATTTCATGTGTTCTTCAAGAAGGATAGATTAAGCTAACCAGCATTGCATTCTCTGACATGTTAAGTGTACTTCATTTCTTCACTACAAATCATAGAATTAGAGGATTGACGAGATAGAGGTGCAACTATTTCCATTAAAACTCATGGTTATTGGTGTACTGCATGGGCTGCTTCTGGCTGTTTATGTATATCAGGAATATATGCAGGGTGGGATATTTAACTGTGTTCAGCAATTAAACTTCAATAGCTTGTTGGTTGTATTTGCCTAAACTTAAGCGATGATATACCTTTAATCGAAATGATTTTTCCAAAGTGGGAATATTGACATTTCTTATTGTCAGTGTTCTCATATAGCAT
This sequence comes from Fragaria x ananassa, assembly GCA_034370585.1. NCBI lineage: Eukaryota > Viridiplantae > Streptophyta > Magnoliopsida > Rosales > Rosaceae > Fragaria > Fragaria x ananassa. The sequence goes on along the minus strand of CP139764.1, from coordinate 2,999,043 downwards.
TTTATAATGTAGGACATGCTACTTTGAAAGCTGTGAAATCAAGCTGCCGCTTCTTTTGATTTTTTTCCTAAAGGCACAGTTTGCATTGTACATGTTCTTTCACAAATGCATATGCATGTGATGGATATTCTCATTTCTGCCTTTTGTGATATTTTTGGCAATGTGGTTTAGCATGACTCTGTTGTACCCATTTGAAAATATATAATTGTGTTGATTGTTGATGTTCTTCTATTTGTTCGTACAGGCTGAATATTTTCGTCAGTTGCTTAAACCTGTTACGTAGTCTAGTATCGCGAGCCTTGTGACTCTGGGATTTAGATAGACTGCTCTCCAGCTGTATTTATACATAAGAAGACAGTGGTATTGGGAATTAGATGGCTTTCCAGTAGCAGAATGGAAATAAGTTGATTTACAAAACACTCCTTAGTATTACTTTACGAATCATTATCTAGTCAAAGTCGTAGTATCTTCTAATCAAGTTGAAGCTCCACCTCTTCAGCTTTTATCACTTAGGATTTCTGATGCAGAGTGACCAAGCATTTGACCCAAACAAGGCAGCACCGCCCTTTGCAAATCAACTGGGTAATAACTACATGCATATGCCAGTGGCATCTCCTTTTGGTACTGTTTTAACTCATGATTCAATGCACTACAAACCCTTCCATGGTGTTGAATTTCAAACCTCTGACATTTGCCCGAAGAATTTCATAATCTTCGACCAGACTGATCATCGTAGTCAGATTATGTTCAATCCTGCAATTGCCCACAAAATTTCTGGCCCTGCCTTTGACTTCTGTGCAGCTTACATGCAAGACAATTTGGGATTCAATGAGGGAAATAATGAGAATAAAGAAACATCTTCATCTCTGAAGGAGGATTCAGATGATATTGATGCACTGTTGAGCTTGGAAGAGAAAGAAGAGCAAGAAGAATATGATGAGGAAGAGGTCAGTACAGCACGAACTCATGGAAACTATGGGAGTTCATACTCTGATTCTTGCTCCAGTTATGGTCTGAAAACCAGGAAGGATGAGTCGAATTTTTCACTCGAAAAATCTTCTGGCATTGGTAGCAGCAGCAGCTGCAACAGTGAAAGAAAACGAAAGAAAATGAAGAAGATGGTGAGAGCACTGAGAGAGATTGTACCTGGTGGGAATGAAATGAACACAGTTGCTGTTATAGATGGGGCTGTTCAGTACTTGAAGTCTCTCAAAGTCAAGATGCAGAAGCTTGGTGTCGGGAATCTAAATAACTAAGATGGAACCTGCTATGGTGGTAATATTGGGGTTCTGTGCTTTCTGTAGCTTCTACTGGAAACTTATGTCCTTGTTGATGTTCAGAGATTGAAGATGTTTGCGTTGCTTTGTGATAAGTTTACTCGTTTGCTTGTTTTCACATAATTTTCAATGCCATGTTGCAGCTACCGACTGCTATGTAAAACTATGCACCTTTTCTCTAGCCTTGACTGGTAAATTGAATTTCAATAAGTTAATATATTTGATGTTGCATCGTTGCTTAAAGAAATCTGAGTTACAGTGCAAATAGATGCAATGTCACAATTCACTTCTATACCTCCCATTTATCTGTTTGAATTTCAGAGGCATAAACATTGTGGAGATACATGCATGCTGCATTGTTGTATTGCCCGGCATAACCAATAAGTCTTCATGTGTGTGGCACAGTAGTGTAGTATATCACATTTGTATCTGGTGCTAGATTCATCCAAGCTCCTTTTTCAAATACCAGGATGGTTACTGGTTGCTTTATTTGAGCATGACTTGCATGACTTGCTCAAATCTCTGTCACTGTCTTGGTTTCTTATACTTTAGATCCATCCAGGTATGCTTTACATTATCTTTTAGGTGCTACAATTGTAGGGACATGGATGTATGGTGCTTTTGTGTTCTCCTATTCATCCGTATTTTGAAACCCCACTGAGGACTATAGGCGTTTGTGTTAGTGGAGCACCATTGAAGACTTTTTTCGAGTTTTTCCACTACTGCCATTTCTTGCTTGCTAATGTTTTGTTCCTTTTGTCCCCACTCTGAATCGATTTGGTCAAGTTGGGGATGTCTTTACTCTTTAGTACTCATCATCCCAGCAGTTCTCGTGTTTTATGGTAATTTTGTTCTTTGCTTTATCCCATCCAGAATGCAGAGTGAGGGCAAGAAGACGCGGTATGATCTTTTGGTGTTTCTGGTGTTTAATTCATTTTCATTTGATTGTCCATGGTATTAGAAGAGTACCAAGCACTACATTCATGTATGTGAATCCTTCAATCTCAAAAGAACATCGTTTTAGATATAAATATGACAAGCATTATGATATCACATCAGTAAGGATCTAAAAGAAACCCTTTCAGCTGACATTAATAACTCTATGATTTACCAAAATATAACTCAACAAGATATCTGATATAGGTGACTGCGAAGATTGAATGATTAGTTAGCTTTCCTACTGTGCAGAATAAAAGGATTACCTGAAAACTGGTTACTGGATGCTTTGTTAACAAAATGTTAACAAAAAGAAAAATCACTAATTTATTGATCAAATGGTCCAAACTGTGCACAATTGGAAAAGAAAGAGAAAAACGAATACTAAAGGCCTAGAAGCTAATTCATCCTACCCAAAAAACTCATAACCGATAAACTACCAGTTTCCAAGAAGGTTGACATGGAGAGGGAATGTAACCACATCATCTCCCAGCGAAATGGTGTGTCCGCCTGATGGTAGAAGATTATAAGCAGTATAATCAACAATTCCCAAGTTCTTGTAAACATTGAATACAAACTTGACCTTCTCAGTCATTCCAGCTTTCACAAACACCCTCTGAAACCCAATAACCTGCTTGGCATGTGTAGAAGCAATACCACTTGGGGGTTTTGAGTAAACCATAACGACCTCACTTCCATCCCTTGTGCCCACATTTTGTACTTCAACCTCAAACTCAAAATCATATTGGCAATCCAAGTCATCAATAAGGACTGAAGAGCAAGGCGGCTTGTATTCCCCTTCCTTGTACTCCAAGTCACGGCAGTGTTGGGACTTGTCTAACTTTATATCAAGAGACCTTGTTGCAGATAGTATCGTGTAGTTGAATTGAGTGTAGCTAAGACCATATCCAAATGGGTACACTGTGGAGCCATTATAGAACTTGTATGTACGACCAGGATATCCTAGGCTATCAACTGGCCTCAAAGGCATGGAGGTCAACGGTAACATATCCACATAATCAGCTGGGTACCATGTAAGAGGTAATCTTCCACCTGCAACATTGTGAACCAAAAAATGACATTAGTTTGTGACATTATTTCAAGCCCTCCAAAGGTGAATTCTAAGCATTGTTAATGCTTACCGGGATTGTAATGTCCAAAAACAACGTCTGCAATAGCACGACCACCTTGCTCACCAGGGTATCCGACCCACAAAATGGCTTTGATGTCATCATTTTTCTTGGCAAAGCTAATATCAACACCCCCTGCAGACATGATTACAAGAATCGCTGGACCTTTGGAGACTTGAGCAACTTGGTTGATGAATTGGGTTTGGTACCCTGGAAGAAGAAGATCCGTCCTGTCCAAGCTCTCTGCCTCAACTGATAAGTCTAGTCCGGCAAAAATTATGGTCACATCTGCTTCTTTTGCAGCTTGCATTGCTGGAAATATCAAGCTCTCATTTACACATTTAACCCCATCACATCCCATCTCATGCCTCACTTCTCCATAGTTTGAAAATGCATCAAGAGGTGAGACAAACTTGCAAGGAATACCTACACAGTATAGTTTATTAGAATGGAACAACAATTTTGGTGTTGGAACAATTTTGTAAAACAGTTAACAAACACGATTGTCTTCAATATACCTGCATAGTTTCCAATCATAGCAGTAGAAGCATTGGCATGAGGCCCAACAACAGCCAATTTCTTAATCTTGTTAGGGTTGAAAGGCAAAGTTTCATTGACATTCTTGAGTAAGACAATCCCTTCTTTGGCTGCTTCTCTTGCCAATTCAATGTGTTCTTGGGAGCACACATCCTTCTTACCAAGTGAGTTGTAAATAGGGTTTCCATCAAAGAATCCTAGCCTCATAAGTACCACATAAAGCTGCTTCAAAGACCTGTCTATTTCTTGGACCTTTACCTTTCCTTGTTTTACAGCAGTTTCGGTGAAATTAGAGTAGTAGACTCCACAATCCAAGTCCAGCCCTATGTAATGTACATTGATTTTGGTTAATCAAACTCGGATATGTTGATCAATACCAAAAGAGGTTCAGTGAGTTATGCCAAAGACTAACCTGCTTTTAGTGCTTGTGCAGAAGCTTCCACTCCAGTGTCACCAAGCCATTTGTGGCCATTTACCATCACTTCTAGAGAATCACAATCTGAGACGATATATCTGCCAAACAAAAAAAAAGAATTAAGATATATGCACAATCAAATCATAGGTTGCAGAGAAAATAGAATTGGATTCAACATCATAAATAAGGTATAACCATACCCATGAAGATCCCATTCTCCTCTAATGGTATCTTTCAAAAGCTTTGGATCAGCACAAGCTGGTATACCATTAATCTTGTTGTAAGAGCACATAACACTACTAACATCACCATCTTTAACACACATCTCAAATGGTTTAAGGAAAGTCTCCGACATATCTTGCTCCGTCACCTTTTAATCAAAAATTTCAATAACTAAGTTTAGAAACTTGAACAATATGTAACATAGAAAACAACACAAAAATGTAGTGATTCATGATAATGTGTTCAAATACACTCACTTGGGCATCAAAATGGTAACGATCCACACCAAGCCAGTTATCGACATCATAGGCAGCATAGTGCTTGCAACAAGACGAGACCTTGAGAGGCCTAGAGTTCAAGTCTGCAAAATTCTCTGTGCCCTCAACATCCTGCAAGCCTCTAACATAGTTTGTAGCATAAGCTCCAACAACATAAGGGTCTTCGCCCGGCGTCTCGGTGGCTCTACCCCATCTTGGATCTCTCACTACATTGATATTGGGACTCCAATATGTCAATCCAGCCCTTCCTAAGTTGTGCATAGCTCTTGCTTCTGTTGAAACAACCTACAAATAAAATAAAAATAATTATTCAGCTAGTTAAGTCACATGAAAATTTAACAGAGACCAAGCCTATAAATGATCCAGTAGTTGTGATTCACTGTTATTCACTGTATAGTTTTGTTGCAAAATTTATACTGTATTTTCAGAAAAAAAAAAAAAAAAAAAAACTTATATGTATCTGCACGAAAGTTTTATATGCATATATAGCCCTGGCATATATATCATCTCCAACCAGAAACAAAGAAACAAAGAAGAAAAAACCGTACCAGAAACAAAAAAGAAAAGTATACCTGACCAATCTCCTTCCACAAGGATTCGTTGAATGCCGCAGCGGTGAGAATGACAGGAGGGAAGCTTGTTGCACCGGGAATGAGATCGTCAAAGTAAGTTCCCGGACCGACATTGGAAACACCGTGGAGTGCCTCAGACCACCACTCGTACATAGGCAAACCTAGCCGAGGCACCCCAAGTGCTTTGTTTCCGAGCTGCTGCACTTTCTCTGCCAGTGTCATCCTATCCACCAAGTCTTTGGCCCTTGCGTCGTATGTCAAGCTTGAGTCACAGAAGCCAAAGGCCGACATCTCCATGCCGAGTTTTGCATACCTCGAAGGATCACAGACAATAGTGAAGTTGCTGGCTCCATTGGTGGAGACACTTTCGGAGTCGAGAAGTCTTCTTCCGGCATTGGAAGAAATAAAGGAGGCAATGGAAAAACAAACGAGCAAAGTGACAACGTTAGCCATGGTTAACGTAAGTGAGCAAAGTGACAACGTTAATCCTCTCTCAAGCTATACACACACGTATATATATAGTAGTATAGTGAGATGAGGTTTTGCTGAGTTATCAGATAAAATCTTTCAAACTAACTCATTCAGATAATCAGATACACATTGGAGAATTTAAGTTTTAGTTATATTCTTCAAGTTTCTTTCTTTTTACGTACCAGTTGATGGATCTAGTTGTATATCCTATCAAATGCATGCGATGATAATTTGGAAAATAGATAATTAAGTAGATAAGATATACACAGTACGATATTGTTTAGTTACAAACATTTATGATATACATATATAGATAGATACTAGCTAGGAATGAAACTCCTCGGCGCGCCCAGCAAGATTCATATTCTTTGTTTGGGATCCTCATCAACATAAACCCTTTCCTCCTTTTTCTTCTCAAAAAAAAAAAAAAAAAAACTCTTTCCTCCTTCGATCTCAGGAGTTCTCTATTAAGAAGTACTCGATCGATATCAACTAATCAAATAGAAGTATAGAACAGCAAATCACTTAAAATCAAAACAAACGAAATAGGAACTTAATTTTTTTCTCGATATATTTTCTCTATCGACCATCTTCGCTTATATATAGTTTTTGAAAGCTTTGTTTAAAGATTAAACCAAATGATCGAACCAGGATATTGAACTTTAATTAGAGAACAGGTTTTGTTGCACAGACCAAACTAGCTAAAGTACTACAAGTAGAGAGTACGATAGTTTTCACACAACCATTAAGTTTCACGCTTCTTTTTCTCATAACACGCAGTGAAGCAAAGTACGAAATTCCCACATTACCTGCACAACTCAGAAACCAACAGTACACAGCTTGCACGCATTACATGATTATGTTAATCCAAAATTTATATGCAGACTTGTTTTGTCATATATAGTTTTTCTTTCACACGTACTCCTGGCTTTCTTATTAAGAACAACACGTCGATCTTGCTCGCTTACATCTCTATCGTCATTTCATCGGAAAATCACACGTCCTACAAACTAGCTACCTGACCGCCGGCCACTGTTAAGTAGTGTGTTCATCCACCACGGAGTCACTGACTCACTTCTAGTCTGTGAATCCATATTAACAAACCTAATAACAAAAACTACTATCGATGCGGACAGCAAGAACCTATAAATCTGTGCTCCTACTTTGCCCATGGGTGGAATCCATTATCCATCTGGTAATTGGATCCCCATCCCCACTGGGTTTAAGATTTAACAAGAACCTCATATATACCTGTCCAGGTCGAAGTGGTCACTGATACGACCGATCAATCAGATTATTTTCAAGTGATTAATCAGAAACCTAGTCTTGTAGTGTGTGTATATATATATTACACATGCATTGGTTTAAACTAGTAAGTTTGTAAATTCTGTATTCAAGTTCATCAAAGTTTATTAAATCAAATGTTTTATTTATGCTTCCGTTTCCTTTGGTATCAGAGACAAAACGGTCTGATATAGTTATTTATCATAAGTCTCCAACCCCAAGTGGCGGACTACCGCTTAGAAGTGGCTCTGGAGTTTAGATTATGTTCTTTCATTAACACTTCTCAATCCCCAGGTGGCGGACTACCGCCTAGGAGTGGATCTTGAGTTGATTTAATTATTCTACTTGTTTTGTGAAGCGTTGTTTTTCCTGTCCCTTAATTTCAACGATTATGGTTTTATTTTCTATTTCTTACCTCCTTTAAGATTGTTCTTCTCTACCACCTACCACCAAACATTAAGTCCAAGTCCAAACAATAAGTCCCAAGAGAGGCGTGAGCGGATTAGAGTAAATTTTAGTCTTTAGGGTCTTAGGACAAGTTTCTTAAAACCTACTATCTTTTTAGTTTTGTTCAGTTATCTCTTCCTTTCATAAAATGAGATGACTTTTTAGATCCAACTCAGTCACTTCTAGTTCATCAAGGTCCTCCCTTAACAGAATCTCAGACATAGTTAACGAAGAATAATGAAATCTATAAGAAAAAAATGGAGTCTTTCTTCATTTAAAAGTGAACATCATATTAAATCAGTAGAACAAGTGTATGCCCTCAGTAAACAACATGAAACATGTCAACTTTATAGTTCTAAATCAATTAAAAAACATAGAAAAGATGACCACAAGTTCCTCCATATTGGTTTAGTCCAAATCGGTGTTAAACCTTTAACACGAAAAGGTCTTAATGCATCTATCCTTCTTTGTCTAAAAGATGCAAAGTTTACTGACTTTAATGACAGTACCCTTTGATTAATTGAGTCAAGCCTTTTCAATGACCCAGTTCATTTTAATTGTTTTCCCAATTTTACAATCAGCCTTAGTGACCCTTATATCTTGAAAGTTTTAACCCTAAATGTTAAAACTTCAAGTTACCATGTTCTTGAAGGAACCTTTAATCTACATAATTCATTATAAAGTCACCGGAACAAACATGAACTTCCAAGCCATTAGAAAAAGCCCCAAAAATCATACTCTCTTGATTCAAAGCAGTCTGTTTACGCCCAAATTAAAATTTTACTAGACAGTAAATGTCTATGTGAATATTAATTAAATTCTTGGTCCATGTCATACAGGCGAGCCCAAGTTCTTAAAGTTTACAAATAATAGCCCGCCAGCAAGACCACGCGAGATGAATTACATGGTCCGCACGCGGAATGACTCCGCGCGGACTACAGATCTCTCGCGCCTTCAGGCACAAAACAAAGCTCGCGCGTGGAATGACTTCGCACGGAGTGGGGATCTCGCTTGCTCGCGCGCTTCGCGCGGAACACACAGTTTGCGCGAAATGTCTTCGCGCAGAATGACTTTGGCACTTCGCTTAGGCGAGGCGGAATACATCTAGGCGAGCTGGCGAACTGATTCGCCAGTTTGCGTGAAAGACTTCGCGAGGAAGACATATGCGGAGTCCGCGCGCATTACAATAATAGTTTTATACTTTTACAAGTCTTGTACATGCTTCGGGCCAATCCTTGTGGCCCTTATTAATTAAAAAGTCTTCTTTTGGCCCGCGAGATGGAATCGAGCTTCAGGAGCTCGCGGGATTGCTTGAGTTAGCTGCCCGCGCGAGATTAGTTTTCTACATGGACTGTGGCACCCTGCGGGATAAGATTGCTCCTAATTTTAGTCTGCATATGACTCTACAGTTGAGCGGTGCGCTTGTAGTAGTGACCTATTCTAAATGGAATGTGTGAACTGGACATGTGTCACAAGAAGATTGGTCTGCCTGGGAGGAATAATGTCCTTATGCTTTACGTTGCAGAGTCCGACTAAACATCTATGATTATCTATCTTCTGCTGCAAGTCGGGCTCTCACTATATAAGAGACTCGAAGGCTAACGACTCTCACACACACAACTTATTCAAACAAAATACAATACAATCTTCAACCTAGTTGAAACCTCCAGACGCTCCCCGGAGCTTTGCCTTCGTTTTCCCGTTGAAGCAAGACACACCCAATCACCTTTCATTTCCCTATAGTTGCTCTGCTCGCACTGCCGTGAGTATCGACCGCCTTGTGGTCGTAAATTCCTCATCTGAGGTGGCACCTGAAACCCCTTCTGCCTGATTAAGAAGTCAAGATCTCGCAATCAAGTCTTTTCCTCGTCCGCGAGGTGGCACGCCCGCACCGAGGATCGTGGCCAAAACACAGTCAAGAAAACGTCAATATTAATGTTCCACACACAATTAGATGGTCAGACATCAACCTTCTTTCTGAATGGTCTCTCACCAGCGAGAATCACTCATCCAATACATAACATAGTCTTGCGGATTTAGACTGTATTCAACAGTTTAATGATGACACAATAAGAATTAATTTTCAAAATTCTAGAATAACTCAGAATCCAAGAATTCACGAAATAGGAAATTTCTCTAGGCATTCTTTTACAACTGTTAGACATTCTTTTGCTGGTTCCACTATAGCAGAAACAATTTCTAGACATGATAATGATTTAGATAAAGAAATTAAAAATATTAGGATTAAAGAATTAGAAGAAGAATTACAAAAACTTAAAATCAAAAACATCCGAACTACTTTCCAAGTTAGTTACCCAAATTATAGATCAACGAAATCAATTATTTCGTGATTGGCAAGCGTTTATGCTTGAAACAAAATCTGAAATATTCTTTCTTGACTTTATCGATCAATTAAGTGAAAAACACATCCAAACTTTAACAAAAGCAAAATGAAAAACCCCCACTAGCTCAGTCCTTTCTAGTCATCCTCCTGTCGAAATTATAGTAATTGATCATCTTAACAGTCCAATCATAGCCTCGCCTTTTAAGATAGCCACAGAAGACCCAGAAACTAAGAAAATTGTTGAACAAAATAATTACACAAACCAAAGTTTAGTAACCATAGGAGCCCAGTTAGATAAGATATAAACAAAAGTTGACAACATATCCTCCAAAGTCAACATCCTACCTCAAGCCAAACCAGAAACTCCTTTAATTCATTTCAGTGAACTAAATACACCAACTCTTAGGCCTACTTCTTCAATCCAAAAAATCGAACAAATGTTAAAAAATTTAAAAACTGAAACTCCTGAATCTAGTAAAATCGCAGTAATTCATACTCAACAAACTTCTTCCTCTGATAGCAATTCTAGTACCAGTAGCTAAAATATAGACTTAAACCAAATGTTCCAGTCTTTAAAACTTGACAGAATAATTCATCCAAAAAGCGACATTTTAAAACTTGGACAGAACGTCCTCTTCCTTTGGATATACAACCTAGTCATCATCTTAATAATCAATTCTCAGTTTCTTCCGATGAAACTTATGAATGGAACATTGATAATCTTTCAGAACAAGAAATCTTAAATAAATTACATCACATGTCTATGGCAGCCAATAGCTACGTCACTAATCACAATTTCAGCTAACTCGAAATTATTGACATACTTTCCACAGGATTTACATGAATGCTTCATTCCTGGTGGGAAAAACATCTCACTCATGATTCTAGATCCTCCATTAAACATGCTATTAAACATGATAAAGATGGAACTCCCATCTTTGACGAACGCACATGAATGAGAATTTCTGATGTTTAACACATTATTTTACACAATTATCCAACATTTCATAGGTATCCCTAGTCATATTACTTCCAGAATTCATGATCAACTCAGTAACCTTAGGTGTCCTACCTTAAGTGATTTCAAATGGTACAAAGATGTTTTCATTTCTCGCGTTATGCTTAGAGATGATAGTAACCAACCATTTTGGAAAGAAAAATTTATAAATGGTCTCCTAAAATTATTTACTCATAAAATCCGACAAGTTCTTAGTAATGAAACATGCCACATTAACTATGATTCTTTAACTTATGAAAATATAATTACAGTTATCCAAAAAGAATGATTAAAAATGTGTATAAATATGAAACTAAATGCTCAAATGAAATTATATAAGAAAACAGCCAAATATGAACTAGAAAATTTTTGTGAACAATATGGCTTACCTCCCTTACCTCCTTCAAGGAGAAAAAGAACAAGCAATAAATTTGATAAATTTATTCCTTATCATTATATATATATATATAGACACACACACTCAACTCAAGTAACTTAAAACCCATTGAGAAGGCAATATTGTGGTATGTTTCTATAAGATTGTGTATTTCTCTTATTCGTGCAAAAAGTTTTGGAATTTTTTTTAAAATCAAGATAATTTCCTTAGAAAACGAAGATCACATCGGGTTTGGAACATAAAACAATCACATTTTCAATAGTGATACTATAACCTGAATGCCGACCCGAGTCAAGGAAGGTCAATGAGTTTGTTCTAAAGACCATGAGGACAGTGGCGGATCCAGGAATGAAAAGTTCCCTAGGCTAATTTTCTATGTGCACAATATTTTTTTTTAAGGTTTAGAACCCAGTGGGAGGCTCATCCTCACACCTTTATAAATTTCAACCATAACATACACCGGAGGGGATATAAAACCAAACCCCTTGAATCAACAACAACAAGCATAAACCTGTTTTAAGCAACAATAAACTATCTAAATTGTACCCTGTGAGGCCCACTCACTTCAAACTCAGAAATCACAGAATCATTATCAATGCTCTCAGCATATTCTCTTTCAATGTAGAGAACCATCGAATCATCAAGAAACTCATCTTCCATCTTGTTTCGAAGTTTGCTTTTTATGATGCTCATAGAAGAGAAAGCTCTCTCCGTTGTTGATGTGGAAACTGGCAAAGTCAGCACAAGACAAATCAATTTATAAATCATAGGAAAGAATGCTGACTTTCTTGAGTCAACTAATCGCCGACACAAATCAGACAAAGAAGATGTGTTGGCAAATCTTTGATCGTTTAGAATATCTGCTACAAAATACCCACACTCCATCTCTAGATTAAGCACATCATAAGATGTAAAATCTGTAGGATAAAACTTGGAAGCAAGTTTGCAAACATCTTCAGATTTGAATGATCAAAAATTATCGTGTGGACCAAATGTAGCCCTAAGAATAAGGAGCTCTAAGGAATTATCTGTAAATCTAGTATCCAACTCTGCCAAATGAAAGTCTATCACAGCATTAAGTATATTGACTCGATAATAATGCTCATTTGTGATATTTTGTTCACAAGCCCTTGTGCCTTTCTTGTAAGGAGCAGACATATTGGCATAATAATAGCATACTCTTCACAAAATGATTCAACCCTCATAATCAAATCTTCCCAACCATTTTCTCTCATCTTCTGAAGTTTTGATTTTGTGAGTTTAAGAAAACTGAGAGCATTCAAGATGTCTATGGCCTTTTTTTGCAATGATTGGCAAAGAAAATCAGTAACCTCATGACGTCATGCATCAAATGCAAGCAAAACACAAAATCAAAACGTTTCAGTGCCTTACCCGTACTACTTGCTTCTGCTTGTACTTTCTGTTGTCCATTTTCTTCCAAATTTGCAAGAGTTGTTCGGGTAGCTCCATACAACTTGATCAAACTTGAAATAGAGCGAAGATGTGAACCCGAACGAGTAGTCCCTGCTCGTTGCAAAGTGCAAGTCTGATTTGCCCCCTTACCTGTCTCAAGTTCTCCAGCAGCCACTAATTCAGCAATTTCTTCTTTACTAGTAACTCTCAAAGCTGAATGCCTTTTCGCAGAAGAATCAACAAAGTTAACAATCAATTGTAGAATAGAGAAGAAATCCCAAATAACATGCACATCTTTAGCTGCAGCATTTAGTGTCAATTGTAAGCGATGAGCAAAACAATGAACATAATATGCATAAGGACACTCTCTAGAAAACAAAGCTTGTAAACCATTAAATTCACCCCGCATGTTGCTAGCACCATCATATCCTTGTCCACGTATATCTTCTACTTGAAGATCATATTGAGCAAGCACTTTGGATATCTCATCTTTAAGAGTTTGAGAACAAGTGTCTGCCACACTAAGCACCTTGAAGAATCGCTCCCTAATAAACCCATGACAATCAACAAAACGAAGAATGATAGCCATTTGTTCTTTATGAGACACATTAACCGCTTCATCAACAAGGATACAAAATTTGGCTTGTCCCACTTCCTCCCGAATCTTGGTTCTAACTTTGTTACCAAGTATATTTAGAATTTGTTTTTGGATAGAAGGAGCAATGTATTTGGCATTCTTAGGACCACTTTGAAAGACTCTATCAACCTCTATATTCATTCTTCTAAATGAGTTCACCACTGCAGTGAAATTTCCACCATTGGATGAATCGGCCGATTCATCATGGCCTCTAAATGCACACCCTTGTAGCGCTAGCAACTTGGTTGCCTCTATAGCAGTAACAAGCCGGAGTCGGTTATCTGCTATTTCTTGTGATGATTGTGTGCTAATCACTCTTTCAATATGGCTGGATGGGTTTCTAAGCGACTCCCACTTATGCATGGCAATAGAATGTTGGGAATTTATGCCTCCCATGTGATAGGTAAAACCAGATTATTTAGACCTAACATTCTTCCATCCTTGAAACCCATGCTCAGTAAATGCTGGATGATGAGAGGGATAACTGTCAAATAAGTAACAAGGGAAGCAAAAAGCTTTATCTAGCTTCTCAGAATACTCAAGCCAAGGCCATTCCTGGAACCACTTAGGATTAAATTTTCGACCTTGACCTCCATCAAATGAAGGTGGGTAAAAACTTGAGATTGGTTGATATGGTTCTAACACCACATAAGCTCTTCGAATACTATCATGCTCATTCAAAGGATACTTACATATCGGAAGCCGTAATCCCGGATCACGTTGAAGAGAATTAATATCAAACCTCTCTTCTCCCACTGGAGAAGAGTTCAAAGTGACATCATTAACAGAATTTTCAGTCACATCTCTACAGCCTCTACTGCCACTCGACCCACTCCCACTCCCTATCTGACTATCATTGACACTATCACTTAATAGAATACTACCAGGAGTAAACCATGAGAACAAATTTTTGTACCTTTTGCTTTTCCGACCATCCGCCATCACCTTTTGGCACACGACAGTCTGCAGAACAGCATAACTCAATCCAGTAATCCACTATGGATTCGCAACATTCATTCTGTATACAACAAGGGGAACTTGTCTCTGTTAATTGAAGTTCAGTCAAAGTTGTCTTAGCATAAAAATTGAAAACCCCCAATTGAAGCATAGAGAAACAAGAGAATCTCAATTCAAGATTGAAAGCTAAAAAAAAACAATGAATGGGTGATTGGGTGTTAAGGATTTAGTATCTGGCTTTGAAATTGATTGAATAATAAGAAGATGAGATGAGCTGAGAGGAGAGCATGCCATGGTCCCGTGCAGCGTTGAAGATGTGAAGAACCGTTTAGGACTAAAGGCTATGCGAAGTGAAGGACTAAAGGCTGCTAGCTGCAAAGTGCAAACGAATTAACCCTCTTTAGCGATGTCGCCGATGTGGTCATGTGGATAGCTGAAGAAGTGAAGGCCAATCTGCAGAACCCTTTTGTTTGTGTGCGAAGTGAAGCTGTGAAGGACTGAAGGCTGCAACAGATGTAATTATGTAAACCTCCTTCTATATATATATATATATATATATATTTTTTCAAGTGCAGTGGGCTGAAATATATATATATACACCCATACTTAGAGGTTTTTGGCCCAAATTTATCTATGGGCTGCAACCTAGGTAGCCCTAGGCTTGGATCCGCCCCTGCATGAGGATGAGCCCTCTTCTTTGGCACCCCTCTGAATTGCGGTGATTGCCGGCACCTCAACGACCCTGCATCAAAGTTCTTCAACAACGGATGGTGATCTACAAATGTTACAAATGCTGATTTATTTTATATCAAAATGAAAATAAAAAGGAGTGATGTCATTAACACACATATTTTTGTTATTAACACATCCCATATATGATGGAAACCAATTATGAAACAAATTCAAGTGGTAAAATTGTATATAAAATTAAAATTGTAGAAAGGAAAATATATAAAATGTATTAATAACAAAAAAAGATAACACCAACCAGACAAAATATGTGTTAAAGGAGGAAAGTAATAAAGAATGTAGTTTAACCTGTAAATTATTTTCAAGGGTCCAAACTTGAGAGATTTTTAAGATTTTTAATAAGTCCCCAAAACCTACAGAATTTGCAAAAGTACCCATTTTGGTTCGTGCCCACTATAAATAGTAAATACAAGAAGACGTAATAGTAAATACAAGAAGACGTATCAGACCAGCTTTGTCAGTGTATAGGGGAAAAGTTCAAAGCTTTCAGGTATGCCTCTTTCCCTCTCACTCTTCCTCTCCCCATTAATGCTTTACTTGAGTAGTTGTGTTGGTTGTTTCTGAATTCGTTATTATCTTCAAAATTTGGTTATGATTGCCCTAAATCATAGAATGCTTGGTTTCAATGTTATTCCAGAAAAAAGTTCATTGCTTTGTGTGTTCCCTCTTGTTTTTTTCTTCATCAACACATACCCTTATGGAGTTTAAAGTAGATATGACCTTGTTTAGATGCTCAAGTGATGTAAAGGTGTGATCTTTAAAGAAAGTTGAGTGCTTTGTTTAGTTGGGTTTTGAATTTTGTAAAGTGTTGTTGCAGAGCTGTTACAACATGGGTGATGTTGATGAAGAATATGAGGAGGATGGTGGGGGTAGTCGATTTCATGGGTTTATGTTTGGTAATGTGGATGACTCCGGTGTTCTTGATATCGATTATCTTGATGAGGATGCAAAAGAGCATTTTGCTGAGCTTTCCGAGAAGCTTGCTCCTGCTTTCACACATATGGACCTCTCAGTCAGGTTACCACGGGCGTTAAGCGGTGATGTGGAGCAAGATTATGGTGAGAAGGCTGAAAATGTAGTGGATTATTTTGACATTGATGAGGATTATGAGGGTCCGGAGATTCAAGGTGCTACTGAGGAGGACCATCTGTTGCCGAGAGAGGAATACCTTTCTGCTAATGTTTCGGTAGACAAATTTCAAGAAGTGGAACATGAGGTGGTTGAAAATTATGATGAGGAAAGTGAACAGGAGGTGGTTAAACATGATGCTAGACTTTCCTCACCGCTGCCAGTTCTATGCGTAGAAAATCGAGAGGTGATCCTAAGGTTCTCAGAGATCTTTGGCAGTCATGCAAAGGAAGCAGTTAAAAGAAACCGTAGGTACCCTGCTCATAAAAGTAGGCATTTATCCATGTATGTTTCGGATTTTGTTGAAGACGATGAAGAGGCATTTCTCAAAGGAACTGGTGAAGGATTTACAGCACTGAAACTCGCAGATGGAGTGAAACATGACGTCTCAGGATTCAAAAATGATGACATGACAATTGCAAAATTTCGTCTTCACAAAGAGGCTGCCTCATTTGCTCTGCTGGATGAACCAGGAAAGGGCACATATCTTTGTGCAGAACCGATGAAAGAAGATCTCGATGTGGATCTTTTTGTGGAAATGCAGTCACCCATGTGTCCTCCTTTCTACCCTCTTGATCAACAAGACTGGGAAGATAAAATTATTTGGGACAAGTCTCCTGTAATAAGTGCCAATGCTGTTGAGACCCCTGAAATTTTTTGACCTCAAGACGCCTTGGTTGATAGTGAAACTGAAAGAGAATCTGATAGGGGGTCTCAAAATATTCGGTTAGAGTCCCAAAAAGAGTTTGATGAAAAAAGGCATGATGTTATGCTATATAGTCGGTTGGAGCCTTTTGGCTCAAGAAATTCAGTAGGAGCTTTATCGGAAAGCAGATACCATCCCCAACTCTTAAGGCTAGAATCTCGATTTGAAGTGGATGACCAGGCAGATGGTAGAATGGAAAATGTTAATCAGAAGCTTCGTAAGAGAGATGCTGTGAGGCAATCCAGCAAATTTACTTCACATAACAGAGACATGCTGGAAGGATCTTGGTTAGACCAGATAATATGGGACCAAAATATGCCAATTAGTAAGCCAAAGCTTATCCTTGATCTTGAAGACGAGCAAATGCTCTTTGAGATTTTGGATAACAAGGACAGTGAACATCTTAAGCTTCATTCACAGGCCACAATTGTAACTCCCCCTTTAAAGTCGAGCAATGAGGATCCTTTGCCAAGACATGGAGCTCAGTTTTGTTGGCGACATGTTGCTAATGACAAGCACTATTCAAACAGGAAAACATCTCATCAGTTGAAGTTGAATTCCAAAAGACACACATTTCAAATCATAGAGATTTATCACTCACAACCTGCAGTTCTGCTACAGACTATGAAGCTGAAGTTAAGCAAGTAAGTTCGATGCTTTTTTTAATTTATGCTTGATTTATTATCTGGAGGCTCACAAGTTCTTTAAATGATAGTTAAGTTTAGGTACTCCTGGGTTTCATTTTATGCATTAGCTTTTCTGGTGCTTGTACATGATAGTTACTCAATGTTATTGAGACAATTTCACTTTTTATTACCTGTGATGTAAACCTTCCATGCCATGCCATCCAAGTCTTACTCTTACACGCTGCTTTTTTCTGTCACAGTAAGGAGGTTGCTAATTTTCATCGACCAAAGGCTCTGTGGTATCCATGCGACAATGAAAAAGCTGTAAAATCACTAGGGAAGCTGCCTACTCAAGGACCAATGAAAATTATTATAAAGAGCTTGGGTGGCAAAGGCAGTAAGCTTTATGTTGATCATGAGGAAACTGTCTTTTCTGTCAAAGCAAAATCTTCAAAAAAGCTAGGTTGTCACCTCTTCTTTGATATATTTATCCCATTTAACCTTAATTATTGTTTACAATAAATGAATACTTCTAAAGTGTACATAATTTCTGTTATTTGTAGATTTTAAGTCATCCGAAACAGTGAAGATGTTTTATAAAGGGAGGGAACTTGAAGATGATAAATCTCTAGCTGCTCACAATGTTCAGCGGAACTCTTTACTTTATCTGGTTCGAACAAAAATATATTTGTGGCCAAGGTCAGAAAAGCTTCCTGGTGAAAATAAATCTTTGCGTCCACCTGGGGCATTTAAGAAGAAATCTGACCTCTCAGTGAAAGATGGTCATGTCTTTCTAGTAGAGTATTGTGAGGAAAGACCTTTACTTCTGAGTAACACTGGTATAGGTGCAAGATTGTGCACTTATTATCAAAAATCAGCCCCAGATGATCAAAATGGATCTTTGTTGCATAATGAAAACAGCAGCTTGGGACATGTCATTACGCTTAACCCTGCTGATAAATCACCTTTTCTCGGATATACAAAAGCTGGTTGCTGTCAGTCATCTCTTGAGACAAACATGTATAGAGCACCTCTTTTTTCTCATAATGTGCCATCAACTGATTATTTGTTAGTTCGTTCTGCAAAGGGAATGCTTTCAATTAGACGCATTGACAAGCTTAATGTTGTAGGGCAACAGGAACCTCTCATGAAGGTAATGTCTCCTGGAACTAGGGATCTTAAGAATTACATGCTTAACAGGCTCCTGGTCTACATGTGCCGTGAGTTCCGTGCTGCAGAAGAGCGCCATCTCCCTCCTAGTATTTGCGTAGATCAGTTACGTGCACAGTTTCCTTACCTATCTGATCCCTTTATCAAAAACAAAGTAAAGGAACATGTGAATTTGCCAAAGGGGTCAAGTAAATGTTGGGTTAAGAATAGCAATTTCAGGATTTTCTCAGAGGATCAATTAAGAAATATGGTGAAACCAGAAGAGGTATGTGCCTATGAAAGCATGCAAGCTGGTCTTTATCGGCTCAAACATTTAGGAATTATGGAAACTCATCCTCCAGTCATCTCATCAGCAATGAATCTGGCTGCTGCATCTCACATCGAAAGGGAACTACAGACGACTCCATGGAATTTGAGTGGCAGTTTTGTAGCCTGTACGATGGGAAAAGAAAAACTTGACCATTTAGAAATATCTGGCCTTGGTGATCCATCTGGCCGGGGCCTAGGTTTTAGTTATGTTTGGGCTGCTCCACAATCAGCAATGTCCAATGCAGTGGGAAAGAAAAATTTTGCTACTGGTAGAGGACGTTCAGATTCTTTCAGCAGGGATAGGTGTGAGGAAATTTGGGAACGACAAGTCCATAGTCTTTCAGCAGTAGTTAGTGATAAGAATGAGAGTGATTCTGAAGGAAATTCTAGCGATCTGGATTCCTTTGCTGGGAGATTAGAGAATATGCTTGATGAGGATGAATGTGAAAACGGGTTAGGGGGTGACCATGAATTTGAGCATGACAAAGCAGATGGTGTTAAAGGCCTTGTTCATAATCTTTCGGCAGTAGGCAGTGATAAGAATGAGAGTGATTCTGAAGGAAATTGTAGCGATCCGGATTCCTTTGCTGGGAGATTAGAGAATATGCTTGAGGAGGAAGAATGTGAAACCGGGTTAGGAGGTGACCATGAATTTGAGCAAGACAAAGTAGATGGTGTTAAAGGGCTTATAATGAGAAGGCTCCTATCCTTGAATCCAGCAGAGGAAAGTGAAGATGAAGCAGCTGAAGCAGCTGAGTTATGCCGGTTGCTTATGGGTGATGAAACTGAGAAGAAGAAAAATAAAAAAACAAGAGTTTTGGAGGAAGCTGGGCAGCCTCCATGCTCACAAACAAGTTTTGGTTTAGAGAATGCCGATAGGGTAAAGCAAAACATTGGTGCAGCACAATCTGATGGTTTCTATACTTTTAAAGAGAATCCGATTGGGGACAACAGAGTGTTGGAAAATCCTCTTAAAAAAGCAAGACTGGAAAATTCAAAGGGATGAGAGAGATTGATAGTGAACCTATGCTGAAGAAACTAAAAACATCAGGAGATGGTGTCAAGATGTGTAGTGAAAAGAAGCCAGCAAGAGAGAGAATTTTCTGTGGAGCATGTGGTCAGCATGGACATATGAGGACAAACAAGAAATGCCCCAAGTATGGACAAGGTCTGGAAGCACATCTTGAAACTCCAGATCTGGAGAATGTACGTGGAAAGTCTATTCCTCTTAATTCATCTAGTCAGTTTCAGCAGAAAACTACAAGAAAGAAGCTGATATCAAAGACTGTTATTGACCTGGTTGAAGCTTCTGAGGTTGAGAACCTTGGTCCGAACTCAAAGGTTGTACCATTAAGAGTCAAAGTTGTAGGTGAAAAGCTTCCTGATAAACAGGCTCTTGGAGAAAAAGAGAGCTATCAGAATCCAGTCACCTCGGATCTTGAAACTGGGAATCCCACTGTTAAGGTTAGTACAATAAAAATCTCTAACATGACCAAACTTGGAGGGGTATCAGTTGAATCTCATAAACCCCCTATCGGGATACGGCCTCCCTCTGATATAGATAGGAGTCATGTTAAATCACAAAAGCCATTACCAAGTATAGTCATACAGCCTCTAACAACCACAGTTAGAGATCAGGTGGAATCTCAAAAGCCCTCTGTTGCTAAGCTGCCATTACTGGAAGTTCATAAAGAGCAACATCATCAGAAAAGACATGAGAAGCAGAATAACATGTATTTTGATACCGAATCAGCAAAAAACAAAGCAAAAGATGATATAAGATGGGAAAAGGAGCAAGAAAGATTTGCAGAGCAACATCATCAGAAAAGACATGAGAAGCAGAATAACATGTATTTTGATACCGAATCAGCAACAAACAAAGCAAAAGATGATATAAGATGGGGGAAGGAGCAAGAAAGATTTGCAGAGCAACATCATCAGAAGAGACATGAGAAGCAGAATAACATGTATCTTGATATCAAAGCAGCAAAACACAAAGCAAGAGATGATGGAAGATGGGGTGAGGAGCAAGAGACACAAAGAACTGAAGAAAGTGCCAAGAGGCAGTTTGAGGAGAAATTTAGGATGGCGAAGGAGCAAGAAGGACTTGCAGAGCTTAAAAGATACGAAGCAGCCATCAGACAAGAGAGAGAGGAAGAACTCCAGAACGTGAAGAAGAATAAAAAGATGAGAGTATTGCAATTGTATTGTAACAAACGAGGACCAGAGACAAAAGATGACTCTTATGAGGACTCACAGACAAGAAGGTTTAGTAAAAGGATGCCTGAAAGAGATCAAGGGGCCAAAAGGAGGCGAACTGTTTATTTGGGAAGTTATGCTGAAGATTATGCCCCACCTACCAAGCGTCGTAAAGGAGGAGAGGTACTTGTCTTGCTACCTTCTTATATTACTTTCAATCAAATCATTATTATTTTCTTTATGACTTGGTTTCATTATAAATAATGAGTGACAACTGTTCTTTCTCCTAGAACTAGAAATGTTTCCAGAAGGTTCATAGTATTTGTACAGACTGATCTTTAAACAAAATTAAGTTAAAATATGTAGCTTCTTCCATATTCTCAAACGGTTTGCACTGTAAAGATGAGGGGCAGCGTGAAATCATTTTCCAAAGAATATTTATGTAGACCTTACAAAATAAACTTCCATACATTATATCTGATGAAGAAAATGAATTAACAGACACCCAATCTATCTACTCATCTGTTCATCTTGTAGTAAGAAATAACAGAGGCTCATCAATATACCATTAAGTGTTAACAGATGGTGTAGATGACCTGTGAATTAATACCTTTTATTACAAACTATTTGTATTGAATTCTTAATTTCTGTACAGGTTAGGTTGGCAAACATCTTGGAGTGCATTGTAGAATCCCTCAGAGCTCGAATTGAAATCTCGTATCTTTTTCTAAAACCAGTGGCCAAAAAGGAAGCTCCTGATTACCGGAACATCATACAGCACCCAATGGACCTGTCGACAATCAAGGTGAAAGTTCGGAATCTGGAGTACAAGAGCCGGGAGAAATTCAGACAGGATGTGTGGCAGATTGCCTGTAATGCCCACAAATATAATGATGGGCGTAACCTGGTTATCCCATCACTTGCAGATCAGCTTTTAGACTTTTGTGACCAGATGTTGCTTGAGAATGAAGAAAGCTTGACGGAAGCGGAAGCAGGCATTGAGTAAGCAGATGTGTAGAGATATGTGTAACTGCGTATTGAAGATCTGTTATATGTCCCCCAGGTTCAGCGCAGAAGATGGTAGTTTTCTCTAGTGTTAGAAGTTTGTAGGTTGTTTTACGTATGGATCAAGACAGCTTTGACTTCGTCTTGCATCTCAACGAGGGGAATAGTTGTATCTCTTCTGCAACCCTGTCCATTGAGTTGTTCATGCAAGTAACAGTAGTTCCACTAGTTTCCAATGTTGTGCAGTGAAAGCCGTTGTTTTCGTCAAATGCATAACGAGAAATCATTTTGTAAATCTATGTAGTTACTGTTACTCTCCCAAATATCATTTTGAAAACTCTGTGGAAAGTAGAAAGCGTACATCATAGCTTTCAAGGAAAATATCACATCATAGCTTTCAAGTAATCACAATACATGACAGTATGACAGTAAGGAGGAATGAAATAACAGATCACCTCAGCATGGATTAGCCTCCGAATCTTTGAGGATACCGGGTTCATCGATAAAAAGGCCCATGAGCCCGTTAAGGCTTGTTCTTCTTCACTCCAAAGAGTCCAAAGCAGCAGAAAAAAATGGCGCTGAGATACCTCACCAATTTCATAGCATCGGAGGCCTTCAAAACCGCCGGCAGAGAACTACGCGACGGCGTTCCTCGCCTGGTTAAGTTCGCCTGCTGCCTCAAACTCACCAACACTTACCTCTTCACCGTCGTTCTGGTACCTCCACTAAATCCTCTCCCCCCTTTTTTCTTTTCACAACACTGAGCTCCTAAAACGACGCCGTTTTGGTTTCGCTGTGCGCAGACTTACGGCCCAAGCATGCTCCCGACGTTCGGCCTCGCCGGAAACTTGTCCTTGGCGGAACGCATCTCGACCCGGTTCGAGAAATTGGGGGTGGGTGATATTGTTCTGCTACGATCGCCTGAGGTTCCGAAGAAGATTGTGACCAAGCGATTGGTGGCCATGGAGGGTCAGTCTGTTAGTTACATTGTTGACCCTAAGAACAGTGATGGGGTTGAGACTGTTGTGGTATATATGTGTTCATTTTCACTATAAAGTTTGTGTCTTTTTTTTTTTTTGGTGTTTTGGAGATTGTTTGATTGTTGTGATTGTGGTGAACTGGTGTGTAGGTTCCGAAAGGGCATGTTTGGGTGCAGGGAGATAATATCTATGATTCGAATGATTCGAGGAAGTTCGGGGCTGTTCCTTATGGTCTTTTACAAGGCAGAGTCTTTTGGCGGGTGAGAATCTTTGCTTTGTTCTGGTTTGTGTTTTTTTCGATGTGTATATGCGTGGTTTAACTTGCATTGGTTTTGGATATGCTTGATTAGCGTAAAGGGAATGCATGTATTTTGTGATGTGGACTTTATGTAGAACATAGGAGCTTAGATAGAAATGGTTAATGGTGAAAATTAGCAGGCTGAAAGATACATAATGGGTTGTTGTTTTATGTTTCTTCAGAGCGGAGGTTGAAAACCTTTGTTGGTGTTGGAACTAGAGTTTGAATGCTTGCATTGACGACTCTAATTAATTCAAATTGATTCTAGACAGGAAGATAGCTTTGATAAGAACGGATAGTGAACATAAGTAACATACAGCAAGGAAACTACATACTCTTTAAGGATTGTTGGTTACCAGCAGTAAATGCTGTTATGTTAACTTGTTAACTCTATGTTCTTTTCTTTCATTTTATTTTTTCATTTAAAAATACCTAAGGCGGCCTCTTATTTATACTTAGCACTAAGAGAAACTTGAATTTGAACAAGGAAAATCAAAATCATAAGTCTCGTTGTGAAACTGAGACTCAGTACTCTCAGTTTACGGTTCTTTAGTGTTATCTTGTTAAACACACTTTATTTCATTCTTAAGATTTCTCATCTTTGTTCATCTCATCATTAGTTTTTTGGCCACCTAAAGATTTTGGATCATTGGCACAAAGCAAAGGGAAGGCTCCTGTCTCATGAGGTACATTATCGAGCATGTACTGTTACTGCCCTCTTTGGATATGTTCTTGATTGTGTGATATGCTTGTGTAATGGAACTAGAAAATCTTGTTTCCTTGAGGTTGGAAAAACTTATTTTGAGACTGCCGTTCATGGGGTGTATAGAAGCTTGTTGTAGCATGCTTTTGTTGTTGTTGTAAAGAAGTATTTTAACTCTCAGACTTCATGTCATGACTATTGAAATGAAACCTGCATTCCCCAGTAGCATTATTTTCAATATCCATGGCTTAGTTTTCATTTTCTCATAAGATGCATGCACTTTTTTTTTTCATTACAGACATTTTCTTGTTGAATCTGCTGTCAGTTACGTTTACCATAATACTTTGTCTCACACTCTACAAAAAGATAGTCAATCCCCAGTCCTTGTTTACAAAATCTTCTGCTGTGATTGTCTTATGAGAAATTTTATTAACACATTCCTAATTACTAGATACACATCTCATACTTAATACACTACCTATTAACTTTATTGTTTTAACCTTTTACTACATACACATACCCAAACTTCCTACAATACCCTTATTTAAAATACACAACTCATTCATTAAATACACATATTTTTCTAGATCTGCTCCTCAATTATTAAAAAAAAAATCACATTAGTGAGATTTTTCTCAAAAGGTTTCATCTTTTCTCACAGTAAAATCTAAATTTCCAACTTCAAATTGTACTATCTAATCAAACAACATACCCTAAAATCTAAATTTTGTAGTAGATCAAACTTAATCAAAGACAGCGAAGTCATACCTCGCTTAGGGGTTAAGAAATATCACTATAATTCATTACGTTGTTTTTAGTTTTTGCTTGAAACTATAGTTGTTCGTGATAAACGTCGCTAGCTATTTCTGATTAGGGCTTGGTATCTTCATACACATTGTTCTCGAAGAGGATAAGAAAAACGGAATATTTTATTTCAATTAGATTTCTTTACTTTTGATATGAATGTCTCTTTTGGTAATTTTACATATCCACAAAGTCTTAAATAATTTATATAAAAAAAGTGATGTGTATCTAGCGTTTGGGGATATGTTAATAAAATTTCTCTTGTCTTATACATCTTGTTAAATTTTGGATTAACAATTTTACCAATTCTGTGGTCGAATCTGTAAAATAACCATCAACTTATGTTCATTTCTCCCTTGAAGGTATATTTGGTGAATTTGCTCAACTGAATATTCACAGGATTGGCTTTCAATTGAAGTGGTCTCTGAAGTTGAGGAACCAAGACTGGAATCATGAGAAAAGAGTTCATATTTTCAAACGGATTGAGATATGGGCGACTGATGGAGTCAACCTACTAGGCTTTGCACCAGAAACTTGCTGAGGATTCATTCTACGTCCAAATTTTGCAAGTGAGAGATTGAAGTTCCGATCTCCAGCTTTGAGATCAATGAGGCCTTCACTTTTGTATGTCAATTTTTGTAAGTCAGGCCTCTATGTAAACTATCTATTTGTTTATCCATCTAATTTTAAAGACTTTATAAACTAAACAAGTACCCAGTTATGTCTGTTGAATATTATCACAAAATTACGGAAGATTTGGTAATCAATGTTTGCCCTTTAAGGCAAGTCTGCCTGGTCCGCTCTTAATCAATTTCCCTTTCTATTTTGCGACAAGCACTATGATGATAAATATTTTGAAAATCAAATCATCTACCGCCATATATGCACAAAAAAATAATTAACAGCATATCAGAGGAAAAAAGAAAAAGAAAAACCCTCATCCAGCATCTTGTTGCTATGTACATTCTAAACTGTAAAAACCATGGCAATGCTACCTATGGCTGTACACAAATTGCCTGTCAGGGATGCAACTTAACACCCTCTTCATCTCATGGCCACAAGCTGTTGTTATCTGGGATAATAGTTCAGTGCTTTCGGCTCATTTCGTAGTTTGGGACAGCAACGACATGCTTTGCATGCAGGTACGTCCGTGTATTTAAGAGTTGCGGAAACAGGAAGAATTATATTGGACTTGCTCTTGATACCTGCACCTGAAAGCTTGACATAGCAAGCATACAATGAAAATGACAAAAAATATGGAGATTGCAGAAGGGGCTGTTGCAGCATAATCTAACTCCATTGCACTACCCAGTTTACAACAAACTAAAGTGCAAAATATCTTTCATATCATAGAAGAGTTTATATTTAGTCTGCCCCTGACTAACATGTTATTTGTTTCTTTTGTTCCATGCAAGACCAAAGAAAATCAAAATAAAGTACAAATTACCAGTAGTTTGAAAGAATATAGCTTTGCAGAAAAGCATCTATTTGTGCAGAAATTGAATGGTTAATGGAAGAAACTAACCTGGTTCCGCAAGCTCATTGCTGCAGTCCAGCTCTGAGGATGTGGTAATGCATTGGAATCATCACTGATGAAAGTTATTGTAGTTGAGTCTTCTCGTCGTTGTCGTGTGTTAGCTGTTATTGAGGGTGGTAATTCTCTCATCACCCATAACACATACGCTGAGGGTATTGATGAACCTGAAAAGACAACATGTACTTCTGTTAAACTCTAGGAATCTTCATGTTGCCAATTGAAATAAGCCCCCTTTAGATAAAAAACAGGATCCATAAAATTTTTCAAACAGGAAGGGAATTTAGAAACACCTACCTACAAAATAATATAAAATCAGCAAAAGAGCAGTATAAACACCATTCACTGGCTGTTGATAGCAATGGTAAAGCATCTGCATAATATTATAGTGTAGTCTGAGAGATCAATAAACTAACTGATATTTGATCAAGGAAAAAACCACATGACTGAAAATTAGGTGCGTACAGGAATATTAGTTAATAGAGCCACCAAAGCACTTGAGGCGAAACATAGTATGGAAACAACAGCTAAACCTGCAACCTGTCGACAATATAATGTTTCCATGCATTATTATCAAAATAATAAAAGTAACTGACTGATTATTAGCCATCAATATATTTACCAAATCCAATGCTTCATGGGGCAGATTAATCAAATTATCAAATCATATAATGTACCAGATTAGCAAGTTGAGAAATAGAGAGAGAGTAATTATAGCAGTAGTAATAATAAGTATTTGTATAGCAGCAATAGATTAAATACCTTCCACATCTCAGAAGAGGCTCTCTCAGATCTAACTTTTCTCATTCTCAAGCATAATAGCAGTCCTGAAATGTCAACAAAATGCCAAATGCAACTTCAAAGGATTCATGACAATTATATATAAAAAGAAAAAATGGTGTCTGGGCATGTATTAATTAGATCATCAAATGCGAACAAAACCACAAAATTAAGGACCTGGTTCTCACAAGACAGATAATGAAGCAAAAAGACGATTAGGAGTTCCTATCTTGTTTGAAACTAAAGAAGCTGGAATGGACCTAAATTAATCATAGGCCGATAATGAGTAGGCGGACCCACCAAAAATATCAGTTTTTGGGGTGCCTCGACAGGATCCTTCCAGAAGCAACAGTTGCCACCTCTTCCTCCTAATCTTATACAATTGATATCAAAATATGCCCTAGATGGATCTTGTGCATCAAACTCTTTCACCCGAAACTGCTAAATATAGTTCAAGACAATACACACCAAAACCATATTTGGTCTCTAAAGTACATCCAGCGAGAATGTCATAATAATCATTTATAAAACCTGATTATTCCTCAGAAGATTGCTTTTATGTGTGGGTGTAGAGAATATTCCAAAAATTTTCCAGCTGAATATACAAACAACGAATGTTATGCTATGTTGGGTCCGGTTCAAGGGACACAAAATTTAACACTATTTTTTACACTAATTTTTATCCATTAGATCTTAGTTGATCAAATGGTTGTCATTAACTGTGAGTATGACTTGACAAATGACATGACAATAATATATTTTCCGAATAAAAAATAAACGAATTGATTTGAACAATTTTCTAAAGAAAATCAAAGCAAAATCTCGTACGATTGAGTGCAGAAGAATTCCAAATGAACTCCAGGTATGGCATAGAAGGTGTGCTTCCCTCTTAAAGTAATACCCAATAAGACCATCTTCATGAAAAAAAAGGCAGTGATAAAAGAAGAGTGTAGATAAGGATAATTAGATGTAGTTCAGTATCATATAGTGTGATTCCTTCCTATGTATTCTACAAGTAAAGAATTAGGGTTTGTCCAGGTGCGTCAAGTTTGCAGAAGAATACGAATTAGGGTTTGCCCAGGTGAGTCAAATCCTATATAGCATGATCGATTGAATTGTCCATTCAATTAAGATGATCAATTAGATTGTTTACAAATCATTGTACGTATTTGATGGCTTCCTACACATGAATATGAGCACACACCTATTTTTCATATGTGAATTCCTGGATTTTCTTTTTTCGTTGAAGACACACCGTGTTCTATCTTCTAGATGTCAATGTAAAACTTTTCCTTTGATTTTCATTAAAGAAAATTGTTAAATTAAACTCATTTGTCTTTGAGCTTTTTTATTTGGAAAATATATTATTGTCATGTCACTTGCCAAGTCATACTCACAGTTAATTACAACCATTTGATCAACTAAAATCTAATGGATAAAAATTAGTGTAAAAAATAGTGTCAAATTTTGTGTCCCTTGAACGAGACCCTGCTATGTTATATTGACAGAATTTCCTCTAAAAAGGTTCAATTTGTTGACCTTGATTGGAAACTGATAATATCTGTAAAGCAGCCAAATATAACATTTTAGGTTAAAAGTATTATCAGGTGCCTGTGTCATCTCAACACTAAGCAAGTCACGTCCCTATATATCCATGAATTCCAGTGAGAATCTGATATTCTAAACTAGAGAAGTAAACTCGTAAAATATGCAAAATTTACTGAACATTGCAAGCAAATACAAGCACCTGAAATGATAGCTACTCACCATAACATGCCAATGCTCCTCCCAATAGTAGCGTCAGTATTGCAAAAAGATCTACATATACCTGCATGACGACAATATTCACTCAACATGATGCAGTGGTTGTTACTTAGAATGAAACCATTAAGAAGACACTATATAGGGTTCATAAACAAAATGATTATATGCTCATAAAAAAGATGTGAGAAATATGTTTCTTTAAGTACCAATATATAGTGTAGATGTGTAGATATAATTCTTTGTTTGATCCTAACCTAGAATTGGCTTCAATAGTAGACTAATGAAGATTTTTTTGAGCTTTTTGAAATTCAACAACCTGCAATCTATTCACAAGTATCCATTTCAAGTTAAAAACAGAAAAACAAAAAGTCAAACCACCAGGAATCCACTCACTCAAACAAATGTTAAATAGTAGTCTTCAAAAATACGCTCATTTTTCAACTGAATTTTTTCTAGTAAAAATCTCTAAGTTGGCCTTAATAAATTAACATTTATTTATGTGAGCATACACACTACTGAATGATGGAGATAAATTCAAATCAACACAAGTATTCTGAGGCTTCAGCTCATGTCAAAGCAGTCATTATTCCTATATTTACTTCTGTGTTCACCAAAGATAGAAATACATTATATGACCACATGATGAATTGAAGTATTACAGAAAATTATTTAGCAGGTACATACCCGAGCTACCACAGCAGAATCGATGGCATTTTTTCCCATCCCGATCCAGATTATCACAGCACATGCGATCATTATAATAAAAACTAGCACAGTAACCTGACAAGTGAATCATGAGTTATATATATAGCATCAATCTGTACAGTACTATGACTTCACCAGAAAGTGTACAATAGGTACTGACATGACATAAGATCAACGAATAGCCAATGAACAAGAAAGTTAGAACTATTGCAATACCAAAATCACAATTTTCTGGCGGCTTCCGACATGGACAATTTGGGGAAAACACCTTCTATGACTCTCAGTGTCCAATGAATTAGCATTGCTAAATGTCTTCTCCAACAAAGCTTCGTGAAAACTACCTTCATCCTCCTCATCTTCGTCATCTGCCTGATGGCACAGGTCAACCCTAAAGGTGAAATTAAACACCCCAAGAACAATGTCAGATATAGCTCATAAGAGACAAAATTTACAATGATATTATCAATTTAAAAAGGATATACTAAAGCACAGACTTTTTAGATGACCCTTAGTATGATTATTAAAAGAAAGACTAGTTGTTAAAGAGTATTATTATTTATATCCACATAGTTATACTCAACCATGTTTTCTCCTAGTTGCCTCACAAAGTGCAAAATATACTTATACAGCTCAACATATTAAATTTGTTTCTCCACTTCATCATCCATATTATCATGTCCCAGGGGTAATATCCTCCTCGGTCTCACGATATGTATGAAAGGAAACAACATTGTCGTTTAGACATTATACCCATCTCTACAATAACAGCTATGGAGGAAAGAAGCATCCATATTTTCTAAAACATGAAGCATATTACACAATCTTTGTGCCGTGTTGATGAAGAAATGCTAATATCATATTAATCCCTCATATGTTAATAAATTCTTGTTCAATAAAATTGTATTATTTATTACAAAAGAAAAGAGAAACCTTACCAGAACGATAAAAGTAGAAGGAATGCAGCAAAGAACAAAATTTTGGGTAACGCTGCAAATGAAAATTTCACTGTTAAGATACATTGAGCAAACATAGAAGATAAGTAGCAGGCTTACATATGAGACTGCAAGCATACCCATAAGGCTAAAACCACAAGAGTTGGACCAACATTTCCACCCTTTGCAAGCAGCAAAAAGAGTTAATACAAAATAAATCACGCAACCTGTCATGAACAAGAATAAACACGTTATTAACTGTCATGTTATGCCAAAATCACAAGTTTATAATGAAATATGTTTACTCATTGGGACAATTATATTTGTACGTTATAAGCCCATCACAATCGTTGCAATATCAAGAAAGGAAATTGTATATTGTATATAGTGAATTGTAAATTCTTACCCATATTCGAAGAGCCAATCAACAGATGAAAAACCTGCAGTTCGACATTAATGTGTTAGGATTATGCCAACCTGCTTCCAATGAGCTTTAATATATAGCACTTAATTTACCATGGGTGCATATACACACATTTACATGTTTTCATGTGTGTGTATATGCACACATAAATATACATGCATAAAGTGTCAACTACTACTACTACATGCATGTATACGGATACAAAGGGTGCTGCAAATATACAGTCTCCATACATCACCAACTACTACTTATATATAACTATATGCATATACATGGAGGGTGCATATCTGTGTAGAAATTGGAATCCACAATTATGAGAAAGCATGAGCAAAAGAATCAGTCAACCAAAACTAAAGCAAGGTGGGGTAACAATAATCAGCAAATGTATCCACTGATCACTCCCCATCTATATGTCTCTCCCATGAGAGTGATTTAAGCATAAATACTTTGGTTGCTAATTTAGTTTGGTTACCTAGTTAAAGTTATGGTCATCTGCGATCTCTCTACAAGACCAACCACAGATAATTGCTGATCGTAGGACATATAAACTCTAGTAGACCAATTTTTACCATTAGTCCGCATTTTTGAAGTCTTTACAATGTCAAACTACGTATAAGGCCTAAGGGTTCACAGAGTCAACCGAGTACCTCTAAACTAGGTAACTCTAACCAGTTATCAATTTCTTTTTAAATTTACTTGCATCAATGTTGATTGTCATAAGCAAAACATATCAAATCCTTGTATTTTGTACTTATGGATGTATCTCCATGTCTATAAACAAAACACATCAACTCTCACGTAAATAAGAATCAATAAAGCATGAATCATCACTTACTTTTTGGCGAGTCCATCCAAGTTGTGAATTCCTTGAGTGAATCCTAATTAACTGTGAACAGTAGGTAAAAACACATCAGAATTATTTCAAGAAAATAAATTCATAAACATCGACCAAGAATTGCCCGATTTTCTCCAAGGTTGATGTCTTATCAAAGCTCTATAAACAAAAACAATGCATTTTTGGAGATAACAAGGTATTACTCAGTTTGAACTAATATCAGTAGACTTTGAGAAAAAGTGAAAACCTTTAGTGATGTTCAGCTCAAAAATAGTAAGTTCTGCAATTGTATCAACACAAACCAACTGTTTATAAAACGGCATAGTCCACCTGTTTCAAAGCTCTCTCACTTCAATTGGTAATCCTATAACTTCTAGATGCCTTTAAGCTCACTATCCAACATTCATACCAAAGCTAAAGAAAACCCAATTACCAGTTCACCAACACAATCAAAACCAAAATCCTCCACCTCAAAAATCCATAGCAAACAAACAAAATTCCCGTTCCAATTCTCAAAACCATCAATTCCATACACTCCAATTAACCTTACCTCTCAAGTCTCACACTTTCCCAACCTACATTGGAATCTTTTCCACAATGCACAAAACCCAGTTCAAAAAAAAGCTCTAAACCACACCAAGCTCAGCACTTTGACCAATCTAAGAAGAAGAAGAAGAAGAAGAAGCAGACCTGATAAAAAGCAAGAGCAGCTACAATGGCATCAACAAGAGCAAGACCCACATTCACACCCACCAACACCTTTGGCAAACAAGACCCTTCTCTCAATTCAAACATTCTCCAAACTCCCAAGCTTCCTCTCTCTCTTTCTAACTTTCTCTCTCCAAAGTTGAGACAAGGAACAAGTGAACAACCAAAGTACACACTCTACTTTGACAAAGTTTCTGGTCTCAACCGACACTGTGGAAGCGTACGGACGCGGAAGAATAAGACCTTCTCGTAGGTCGTATCTTTCATGACAGATCTGTCTTCGCTCATTTGTGCGGTTTTGCCCCATAAACACAAACGCCACAAAATCTTAAAATTTTCACGGCTGGAAAATCTTGTTGGTGTTTGAGGTAATTAGCTTTAATCACCGAGGATGGAGATGTAAATTGAGATATACTGGGGTTTTGTTTGATTCTCGCACGCGGGTGGCTTTGATTCTCCCATGAATATCATATCAATATCACTCTCCCGTTTTGACACCAACGAGTTTGACTTTGTTTAAGTCGTTAAACCAATTAGCTTTGAGGTTTAGGTCCTTAAGTGAGAATTAAGGTAATAATTAATGTTTAGTCTGTCGCTTTCCTTATAAAAATGGCATAACACGTACTCGGCCTTCTGTTTTACTTGAGCCGCCCCGGTCATGAAATTCATATTATAATCGACGGTCGGATTTATCACACTAACTGGCTATATAATAAGAAGTTCGACCCACTTCATCAGATTAGTCTTATAAAAAAAGAAAAAATTATCACATCAGTGATTGAATAATTCAGGTATATCACTCAAGTTTTATCTTAAAAAATTGGTAAATGAAAGAAAACAGTCTTAGCTTAGGATTCGGCTTGTTTGTTTGGACACGTGTTTGCTTGGATTTGTTTGGATTCACTGATTAATGACACATCATTTATGTATAATTTAATAGACAAAAATCAAAGAAATCCAAAACACAAATCTTACACCACACATAGCGTATCTCTCTTCCTACTGAAGAGATTGAGATGGGCTATTTGGTGGTAGTTCAGCGAATGTTGTATGAGACTTGAAGTAATGAGAGACTAGTATCTCGAGAGGGTGGGAAAAAAACTGAACTTTGATCGTAAGAGAAAAAAAGTGCAACGTACCAATCTACTTCATTGAGATGATACTCCCCTTGATGTGAACATTATTTAAAAAGACTTGATAGCCGATGCATGCCTATATTCTTCACATGTTTCTTAAAAGTAAACTTAGATAAAAACTTAGTAAATAAATCTGCCGCGTTTCCTTTAGAACTAACTTGGTTCACTTGAATGTTAAGAAACGTCTGTTGTTGTTGGTTGTAGAAAAACTTAGGTGAAATATGCTTTGTATTATCACCCTTGATGTAACCTAACTTTATTTGTTCAATACAAGCTGCATTATCCTCATAAATACATGTAGGTCTATCAATTGTAGAATTTAATCCACTAATCCATCTAATGTGTTTAATGATTAATCTCAACTAAACACATTCCCGAACAGCTTCATGTAAAGTAATAATTTCTGCATAATTTAAAAATGTCGCCACTAGAGTCTGATTTGTAGACCTCCAAGATATCGTCATATTCTCAATAGTGAACACATAACCAGTTTGAGAACGTCCTTTATGAAGATCAAATAAATATTCGACGTCGGTGAAACCCACCAACGTAGTGTTGGGGTTCTCGGCATAAGACAAGGCGGTGGTTACGTGCACGGTGTCGGACTAGTGTCCAGCAACCGTACCGGTGGCGTTCATGGTGGCGGTTCAGTCCTTTTGTGGATCGATGTTGTGACTTCCATGGGCCATAAGACCATCTTCTATCCTTCTTGAATCAGTGTAGGGAAAGAACAGTCCCAAGTCAATAATACCCTAAAGATATCGAAAGATATTCTTGACTCTGGTCCAATGATGTTGGGTTGGCGCTGAGCTAAATCTAGCTAACAAGTTAACTGAGAAGGCAATGTTTGGTCGAGTGCATTGAGCTAAGTACAATAATGCACCTGTTGCATTAAGGTATGGGACCTCTGTGCCCAAGACCTCTTCGTTGTCCCCTTTCGGACGAAATGAATCTTTGATTATATCTAGACTTCAACCAATCATGGGAATGCTAACAGGGTGCATCTTGTCCATATTAAATCGTCTGAGCATCTTTTAGACATATGCAGACTTATGGATGAGAATTCCACAGGCTCGGTGCTCTAGTTCAAGACCTAGGCAAAATCGAGTCTTCCCAAGATCTTTCATCTCAAACTCGAATTTCAGATAAGCCACGGTCTCTTTGATTTCATCAAGAGTACCGATAATGTTCATGTCATCGACATACACGGCCACTATTGCAAATCCAGAACTTGTCTTCTTTATGAACACGCACAGGCGTAGTTCATCGTTCTTATATCTTTTCCTAATCAAGTAGTCACTTAGAGGAGTATATCACATTCGTCCGGATTGTTTTAATCCGTAAAGCAAGTGTTGCAACCTTATAGCATACGCACTCCATGATTTAGAGTCACTTAATTTAGGTAATGTAATGTCATCGGACATTTTCATATATATATATATATATATATATATCTGAATATAGATCCCCAAAGAGATATGCCGTAACTACATTCATAAGCTGCATGTCAAGTTTTTCGGACACTACCAAACTAACTAAGTAGTTGAAAATTATAACGTCCATCACTGGAGAGTAAATCTCTTCATAATTAATCCCAGGGCGTTGTGAGGAACCTTGTGCCACAAGGCGAGCCTTATACCGAAGTACCTAATTCTTCTCATTACGCTTTTTAACAAAGATCCATTTATGTCTAACAGGCTTTACATTTGGCGGAGCTAGCACTACTGGGCTAAAGACTTGTCTTTTTGCTAGCGAATATAATTCTGCCTGGATTACATCTTTCTATTTAAGTCAATCTGCTCTGCCTTGACATTCTGCAACAGAGAGTGGTTCGATGCTATCATGCTCAATGATTTTGTGAGCCACATAATAAGCAAATATATCATCGATGTAGGTTAATGACCGATTCATCAATTCATAAGTGTTATCATAACACATGGAGATCTCTATGTTCTCTGATGTTGACATTGATCCTGAGGCGTCCCCCATGGATTATAACATCAATTCGCGGACATAACTGTAATTAGAGATGATCTCATGAGAATGATTCTCAACATCAATGATCAAGGGATTGACTTGTGCCTTGTTGATCCGTTTCTTTCTTGGTTGCGTGTGTCACGCCCCCAAACTGAGACCAATATTATATGGAAATATGGTGCCCGAATTTGCGACGTGAGTTAAAACAAAAACAAAATTCTCGAATAACTTATTAGAAGAAGATATATATATATATATATATATATATATATATACGTCTGAATAATACTTTTATTCGAAAGTGAAATCATTAATATTTTACAATATGAGAGTTTTATCAAGAGTATATAAGATATTGCATTTATTCTCAAAATAGCAATAGAAAACATTCTTTTATTTAGTAGGTTCATCTCATTTCCCAAGCATCTATTTGTTACCTGAAAACAAGAATGTGTAGCATCATGAGTAACACAGACCCAATAAGTACATCTTACATTCTTATAATAACGTGTCTTATAAGAAACAAGAAATATACATAACTAAGTAAAAATGTATCAAGAATTATTTTTATTTGTTCATACCGATTCGTATTTATACGCGCGCGCGCACACACACACACACACATACATACACACACATATACAAGTGTGAATAAATTCATCCATATGAATATTTAGGAAACTTGTAATAAATCACAAAGATTACGTGCTAGGTCTACTATACCAAAACACGGATAAGTCACAGCATACCAAAGACAATATCAAAGTATGTATACTTAAGGTGGACACTTTCTTCTTATAAGTATAATAGTGTACTATCTGTAACGACTAGGGCCCAAGCTAACTTCACAAATCATAAAACACTTTTATCAGTAATTCACTTAAGCACGGGGTAGTACTAATCACTCAGCTTAACATTTCCAAACTTAATTACGTCAAAAGAGTGTAGTAAATTTTAGTAAGTAAGATAATTACTTCAATACCAACAAAGTATATAAGCTTATATCAATATACTTTAAAATTATAATAACTCAATATATACACAAAATAAGCAATTTAATAAACATGAAAGTAAATGTGCAATAAAGTAAACGTACTTTAAATTAAATAAACAGAAAATATTAGTTAGTAGTCAAAGAATTAGTAGTCATATTTCCTATAGTGAGGGAAATTCTTGTCCAAAGAACCATCAACTTATCATTTTCATATCTCATTCAATTTAGGACTAATTTCAGTTTACCCCCATCAACTTTAGGTCGATCATCATGTTAGTCATTTTTCTTTCAATTTTATCAAAAACATCCATCAACTCCCAATTTTCATTAGCCATGTCCAAAACTCCATTATCCATCCAATTTCTTCGTCAAGTGATGACGTGACATAAGAAGAAAGTCAAATTCTGAAAAAATAACATTTCTGACCATTTTTTCTTCTATATCGATACACATCTCCGTACCGGTCACAACTCCCTAACCTTAGTGATTTTGGTGGGATTGAATGCAATTTGTCTATTTTACCCCTTTATGTGGGCTCAGCGACTTCTAATTTGGTTTTCTTCTTAATGCAAGTCATTACATGACGAGAGAATTAGATGAAAAACTTATGTTTGGACATAGCTGATGAAAATTAAAAGTTGAGGGGTGTTTTTGATGAAATTGAAAGAAAATGGACTAACATGATGATCGACCTAAAATTGATAAGGTAAACTGAAATTGGTCATTCAATTTATGTCCAAATTAGGCAAGTGAAAAGTCCATGTCCAAAGATTTTTTGTAAGGAATCCAATAGGATAAGTCATATAATCCAGTTTGAAGTCATAGAGTCTAGAACTGGTGAAAAACAGTAGCAGTGCAGAAAGCTGATACCCTTTATATTACTTTTGATGTCTAAGTCTTTACGTGCTTTATATTTTACCATTGCTTCTGAAACTTTCCTGATTTAAAATAAATGTCCTAAACTTCAATGATACAAAGTTTGTAGGAAAAAAGTTATAAATGAGTGAGATATGAATTTTTGAAATTGTGGTAGTTGTAATAGATTTTCAGCGAGTTTATTAGTTTGAAAGTTTAACTAGCCATAACTTGTTCATTTTCAAATCTTTTTAAATGATTCAAAAGCCTAAACTGAAGCATTTTTCATGAAGAATCTAATATTGTGATCAAATTTACAAAGTGATATTTAATTATATACGAAAATTTAAGTTTCTAGATAACATACTTTTTTTCTATTTTATCCTTAGTTATGCATTTTGATAATCTTAAAAACAAAAGAGTATATGAATGTAACCATGTACTTACTCTTGAATTTTCAGTTTTAAAATGAAAGTTTTGGTATTGACTCAAGGTTAGACTTCTTTGACAAAATGAGAACTTATCAAGAGAAAAAGAGTGAATGATAAGATTTTGGTATGGGAGCTTTTCTATTCAACTAAGGGAGATTGTGATCATCTTTATGTTTGATCTTGGAGTGTGAAGAAAAGATGTTGTAGCTCCCAAATATTTATAGGCAATGAAGTATGCATTGTAAATTAATTTCCACCAATTTTATTTGACTTAAAAGACCAAACATTAAATTTGAGTAATAGTCTAGCTAGTTAGGGTGATTGTTCACAAAGGAAACCAAATAGTAAGAGAGGTAAAAGAAAAATCAGCCAGTACATGAATCTATATATGAGGTATACCTTATATATGTATTGATATGAATCTATAGATACACAAATATTTATATATGTATATATAGATAGATATATATATATATATCTACTCAAGCTAATAAGTAAAGGAATATGATGTTTTCTTTTGTTAAGATCTTGTAAATGTGTTAGTAATATTTAAGATTAAAATAGTATGCATGATAAAAGCAATATTAACACGAGTCTTAAATTCGATCACAAGTATCGATTGTATGTAAGAAATACAGGTTAAGGTATTTAAGTAGTTTACTCAAATTCTAATACTTAATAAAAATACTTATCTTGTAAGTATGATACTTGGAGTCATTGGCTTCTAAAAGAAATATTTAAAAGATGTTTGGATTATTATCTAAGGTTAAGGAGTCTTAGTGTGTTATATAATTAGTACTAAGTTTTGGGGCACTACTACGTGTTAATCGAACCAAGTGGCTACCCCTTTTCCTTTGGGGAGCCACGGCCTTCATCCCCCCACCATGGGTGGCGCCGCCGGAGGCGGCAGTCCTGTGCCCGGGGATGACTGTGTCCCCCTTAGGGACTTCAAGCCTAGCAGGAATATTTGCTGCTGGTATATCTGATCTTGTCACTTTCGCAATCTCGGATAAAGAGTCAGACATCGTATCTACTATTTTCTGAAGTTTGAGAATACGTTTCACTTCATTTTCAGTTTTTGAGATACGGGAATCATAATGAGACAGAGTGAGGACAAATCACGACAATTCATGTCGTTCCACATGAACACTTTTATTCATATCTTCCCCTAACGACGGGAAGAGTGTCTCATCAAAGTGACAATCCGCAAACCCAAGATTACTGGTCAAAAAAAGTTAAAGAGTAATCCCCTTTGAAGATCTCCCAATGCACACTACTTTGATATGACCTCCAAGAAAAATGCACCTCACACATCACATGAAAACCAAAATTTGCAGCTTGATCTCTACCCATGAAAATTGCTCTAAAGAGCTCATTGTAGCTTCAAATCAAGTGTGGCCAATTCTAACAGAAACTAGACTCCCTTATCTTTAAGTTCACATAGATTTCTTCTTTAGAGTCACTGCGTGCCAAGAGATATTGGTCTTCAAAAATGACTGAGCTGCAGTCTCAGTTTTGCCTATTATGGTTCAGATCGTTGCCCTTTTGAATGGGAACACTACACCTTCTGTCCATTTAAAAATTTGATCACATGGTGAAATAGTACAATTCTGGAGCTTGAAGTTTCATGCATGGGAGTTCTAAATATTCCTTATAGATATCTCACAGTAGTTAAGCAAAGCTGACACATTGTTTCAGAAAGATGCTTCCGACCTCTAGTCACCAAAATTTGCAATAACTAATGCTCCAGAGATGCAAATGGGGGGGTGAGACAACTTGTGGATGAAAGGTAACACACACTAGTGACAATATCGACTTCCCATAAAATTTCACTTTTGAACCATTCTCAACTAGGAAATATTCACCTTCAAAGATGATTGTTCTGCTCTCCAGTTTCTACCTACTCTGCTCTGACCCTTTCATGAAAACCAAATTTAAGGTTAGGAAATACCAACATGAAAACTATTTTTTTGGGGTACAATAGACATGTCAAGGTACAAGTCCTCAAAGTTTCAGCTCAAAATATCTCCAGGTGAAGAAGTTGTAGCTATCCAAAGTGCTTGTACAAAAGCTGTTCTGATTCTGACCTTCATGCTTTAACTGTTTTATAAATGGAGATCCAGAGCTTCAAACTGAAAACTGTTATGCAGGCATATATTTGACATATGGGATAGGGGGGTGGGTTGGGTTTGTGGGGTAGTAGATATAGTTGTTGGAGAATGTTGATTCTAGAGCTCAGTTGGACTCATATAGTGCATTACCCCCAACTATATGTATTACCCCAGGAGTTTATAGGGTGATGCTATAACAACCTGACCTTAATCGGATCTCAATCGCCCCTCCTTCCTCTCTCGATAACGAGTATCAAGCTATGTAAGCTTCTGGGAGCATCATATTCTCTCAGGTCGAGGATGCTCCTAGAAGCTTACATAGCTTGATACCCGTTATCTAGAGAGGGAGGGAAGGGCGATTGAGATCCGATTGGTGTCAGGTTGTTATAGATGCATACAGAGTTTAAGGGGTGATGCATTATTTTAGCGGTAGTCTACACCGTTAAACAATGGAGATCATATTAGCTGGGGGTAATGCACACATAACATACTGGGTTATGCATATAGTTGCGTGTGTATTATATATTTAGATTAATGCATATAGTTGTTGGAGAATGTTGGTTCTAGAACACAAGGAGTCATATAGCTCAAGAATGTAATGCATGTAGTTGCGTGTGTTTTACACCAAGGGTAACAGAAAATAGACTCCTTGTGAATGTTGGTTTCAGAGCTCTTGAACCAACTATATGCACACGAAAATAGACTTCTTGAGCTCTTGAACCAATTATAAAATAGACTCCTTGACCTTATTGGTTAAGGGTAATGCACACGCAACCATCACTTAAATTTTCACGGGGTCTACAGCCTTCATGTGAGATAACATTCCCCAAATATTCAACATTTGAACATTTGCTCTTCTTCACCTTTAGTCTATATTGTTGGAGAATGTTTAACAATGTTATCAATTGGTTTTATCGATGGATGAACTGTAGACCAACCAAGATGTCGTCAAAAATCACAAGCATAAATTTCCTTGGTTGCTCCAAAAAAATATCGTTCATGAGCGACTAAAATGTGGAGGGAGTGTTAGTAAGGCTTAGGCATCAATAGAAACTCGTAGTGTCCTTCATGCCGCCTTTAATTAACTAGAATGTTTAACTAACTCAGTATGTTTAACTAGAATGTTTAGTTAACTCAGTATGTTTAACAGTGTTTGACAAGATAGCTTTCTTCAGTATTTGTTATCTCGATCTTCTTTTGTAATTACAAAACTCTTAACTAAAGAGAGAAATTGTGTGTATAGAACACTTCCAATAAGGGATTCCTATTTTTGTTCATTTTTAGAGATAGGGTATTTGACAAATTTCTCGATCATTAAATCACATATTCATCGTTCAGTTTATAGGTGTATATGAGTACAACATCAATTATATAAAATTTTCAGAAAATTTTGTGATCGTTAAGTGAACCAAATATTTGATTTATTTTTAAGAGTGCGGCTATTGAGACCTCTAAATTTGATCACTAGACCTCACTCTATTGTGAATTATTAAATGATATATATATATATCCTCATACACAATGTGTCACACCCCAGTCCTTAAGTTATTTTACGGTTATTTATTTCGGTATTATTTTGGTCTTTTTTCGTATTAATTAACCGTTTACTGTTAAGGACTTCAAAGTTGACTTTTTATTCCGTTTGGAATTTGGGAAAACTTTCTTCATAAAAGTTGTAGAGGATGTCGTTACGAGTTCGTAGACATGCTATGAGTTAAAATCGGAGTTAGCATGGAAAAATTATCCACTAAGAGGGAAATTTTTGTATTGGTAAAAAGGGGTAAAAATTTTAGTGGATTATTTTTGGGTTGAGGTTTTAAGTGGACCGGGTAGGGGGGCAAGACCAAGCCCATTTCCTCTCTTCTCTCTCTTTTCTTTCTTTTCTCTCTTCCTTCCCTCGAGCCCGAGCCCTCGTTCGACGGACTTCGCCACCGTCGCCCTCCGCTGTCCGGCCACCTGAGACAGCCGGACCGGTCTCGTTCGGACCCCCGCCGCTCCTTCTCTCTTCCTGGGCCGGCGACTGGGCACGAAACGCCGCCGAGCGGGAGGAGACCGCTCCTAGCAGTCCGACTGCCATCTCGCCGGAGCTCTGTCCTCTGGCCACCATAGGCCAAGATTTTTGGCTCATCTTGTAGCCCCCGTCAAAATGAGTAATCCCTCCAAATAAATCGGTCTAATTCGATCTCGTTAGGGTGGTTTGTATAATTGAAAGTTTTAGGGATTTATGGATGTTTTGATTCGATTACCCTAGTTAGCCTTAGAGTTGGACTAAGTGCTAATTATGGAAGTTGTTGGGTATGATGAGAGGATTATTCTGTTAAAATTTGAGAAGCATTGGAGGTCGCCGGAAAACGGCTGCCGGGAAAAAAAATTTGTAGAGAATTTTATGAGGAGTATTATGGAATGAGTTTTATAACTTTTGGAGGAGTTTTGATAAGGTTGGAGATTTTCTATGGTTAAGGAATTTGGCAGTGTTTAAATTAGAGTATCGGTAGTTAAGTTAGCCGGATTTAAAATTCTTTTAAGGTTAATTTTTGGTCATCGGGGATGGTGGTGAATTTTGAGTCTTAAAGGATTAAGGATGAAAATTGGGCAAGGAAGAAGATAAATTTAAGCCCTTAATTTTTATGGGTTATTTATTGAAGTTTTATTTCAGTTTGAGAATTAATATTATTTGTTGTCCAAGCCATGAGGAGGATCATTTGGAGGAAGCTTCGGGTCGTCGACAGGCTTAGCCGAGCACTGTGAGTGGACCTTTGATTTAAATGTCATGCATGAAATAAAGTTTATTAATTTTCAAATGCATATTGGAGTAATGAGTTCCATTGAATTTTGGGAACTCTCTTGAACATTTTATTTGACATGTGAGACATGTTAAGTGATTTTACATTTATTTTCCAGGAAGTGACTTTCCGGATAATTGTTATTTTCATTTCACCATAAAGGGTTGATATATGATCTTTATATGCTAACTAACCATTATTAGCGTGGGACACTATTATAGCCTGGGAGGCAACCGATCGGTATTTATATATATATATATATATATTAGCTAGCCATTATTAACGGCTACTCACTATAAGTGAGTAGAGTGCTTAGCGTGGGAGGCTATTATAGCCTGAGAGGCTCATCGTTATGGTAAAACATTTTTTCCAAATTTTTATTAATTAATGAGAATCAATGGGATTGGTTCGTCATTTTTATTTTTAAGTATTTATGGAAATTTCCCATGAATGACATGCAAAATATTTTTGCTAAATGGAAATGTTAGGAGAGCATAGATTTGATTTCATTGCTCCATATTTTGTTATTTATTTTGTCCACTCACTCTAACGTTTTTTAAATGCTTCTCCCTTGGGCCTTTCATTTTAAATGTCCAGTCTGCAGAGTTTGGTTAGGCGAGGATAGGAGGCTTGTCATAAACCCATACTTCATCCAGTTTTCCCATATAGGTTACGAGTTTAACCTATGATGTTGTTTCTCTCATTTATTTTTCTAGTAGATGCTCTGAATATTATTGGGATGGTTTAAGTGTGTTAAAAGCTGTTGAAAAAGATTTATTATTTATTTGAGAGATATATTTATGAATATTGTTGGGAAATATTTTGAGTTGAGTATGGTGATTCTTCTCTTAGTTAGGGTTACCCATTATCAAGGGAGGTTTCGCCAATGTTTTTGGTAGAATTTCCCTTGAGGTGGGTCCCGCAGAATTTATCCCGGGTTTCAAGGGGGAAATTCGGGAAAGGTCCTGATAATTGGTATTAGAGTATTAGGTTATCTGATTCTGGTCTTTCTATATTACTACCATATATGCTTAGTAACACTTAGCGTCATTAGAGTGATGATCCGACCGCGGCGGATCCATTAGCATTTTATGCATGTATGTTAAATGTTTATTAAGTATTTTGGTAGTTGTTCTTTCCTTGATTCTGGTACTAAATATTTTACTCTCAGTTAGTATGCCTCCTTGCCGAGCACCTAGGCAGAATCCTCCAAGAGGGGAAGACGAGGACGTACAAAGTGATTGGACTAATGCCATGGAGCAGTTCTTTCAGCGTTTTAGCACCAACATGGTTCCTGAGATAAATTATGATAAAACCTACAAGAATGGTGCTAGAGCGTTTAGCCATGCTGTTGAGCCATTGGATGCTCAGAATTGGATAGAGACTATCGAGAAAATGTTTATTCAGGTGAGATGCCCCGAGGATAGGAAGGTGGGTTTGGCTACCTAGTTCTTGGAGAAGGAAGTGTGGCATTGGTGGCTTGATATGAGTAGAGGTATGGGTGAGGCTGCTAACCATATGTCCTGGGATCAGTTTACAGCTCTTTTTAGAGAGCGTTATATTAGTCATGCTCATGTCAACCATATGAGACAACTTGTGAATGAAAGGTAACACACACTAGTGACAATATCGACTTCCCATAAAATTTCACTTTTGAACCATTCTCAACTA
This sequence comes from Fragaria x ananassa, assembly GCA_034370585.1. NCBI lineage: Eukaryota > Viridiplantae > Streptophyta > Magnoliopsida > Rosales > Rosaceae > Fragaria > Fragaria x ananassa. The sequence goes on along the minus strand of CP139764.1, from coordinate 2,954,411 downwards.
GGAAATATTCACCTTCAAAGATGATTGTTCTGCTCTCCAGTTTCTACCTACTCTGCTCTGACCCTTTCATGAAAACCAAATTTAAGGTTAGGAAATACCAACATGAAAACTATTTTTTTGGGGTACAATAGACATGTCAAGGTACAAGTCCTCAAAGTTTCAGCTCAAAATATCTCCAGGTGAAGAAGTTGTAGCTATCCAAAGTACTTGTACAAAAGCTGTTCTGATTCTGACCTTCATGCTTTAACTGTTTTATAAATGGAGATCCAGAGCTTCAAACTGAAAACTGTTATGCAGGCATATATTTGACATATGGGATAGGGGGGTGGGTTGGGTTTGTGGGGTAGTAGATATAGTTGTTGGAGAATGTTGATTCTAGAGCTCAGTTGGACTCATATAGTGCATTACCCCCAACTATATGTATTACCCCAGGAGTTTATAGGGTGATGCTATAACAACCTGACCTTAATCGGATCTCAATCGCCCCTCCTTCCTCTCTCGATAACGAGTATCAAGCTATGTAAGCTTCTGGGAGCATCATATTCTCTCAGGTCGAGGATGCTCCTAGAAGCTTACATAGCTTGATACCCGTTATCTAGAGAGGGAGGGAAGGGCGATTGAGATCCGATTGGTGTCAGGTTGTTATAGATGCATACAGAGTTTAAGGGGTGATGCATTATTTTAGCGGTAGTCTACACCGTTAAACAATGGAGATCGTATTAGCTGGGGGTAATGCACACATAACATACTGGGTGAGACAACTTGTGAATGAAAGGTAACACACACTAGTGACAATATCGACTTCCCATAAAATTTCACTTTTGAACCATTCTCAACTAGGAAATATTCACCTTCAAAGATGATTGTTCTGCTCTCCAGTTTCTACCTACTCTGCTCTGACCCTTTCATGAAAACCAAATTTAAAGTTAGGAAATACCAACATGAAAACTATTTTTTTGGGGTACAATAGACATGTCAAGGTACAAGTCCTCAAAGTTTCAGCTCAAAATATCTCCAGGTGAAGAAGTTGTAGCTATCCAAAGTACTTGTACAAAAGCTGTTCTGATTCTGACCTTCATGCTTTAACTGTTTTATAAATGGAGATCCAGAGCTTCAAACTGAAAACTGTTATGCAGGCATATATTTGACATATGGGATAGGGGGGTGGGTTGGGTTTGTGGGGTAGTAGATATAGTTGTTGGAGAATGTTGATTCTAGAGCTCAGTTGGACTCATATAGTGCATTACCCCCAACTATATGTATTACCCCAGGAGTTTATAGGGTGATGCTATAACAACCTGACCTTAATCGGATCTCAATCGCCCCTCCTTCCTCTCTCGATAACGAGTATCAAGCTATGTAAGCTTCTGGGAGCATCATATTCTCTCAGGTCGAGGATGCTCCTAGAAGCTTACATAGCTTGATACCCGTTATCTAGAGAGGGAGGGAAGGGCGATTGAGATCCGATTGGTGTCAGGTTGTTATAGATGCATACAGAGTTTAAGGGGTGATGCATTATTTTAGCGGTAGTCTACACCGTTAAACAATGGAGATCGTATTAGCTGGGGGTAATGCACACATAACATACTGGGTGAGACAACTTGTGAATGAAAGGTAACACACACTAGTGACAATATCGACTTCCCATAAAATTTCACTTTTGAACCATTCTCAACTAGGAAATATTCACCTTCAAAGATGATTGTTCTGCTCTCCAGTTTCTACCTACTCTGCTCTGACCCTTTCATGAAAACCAAATTTAAAGTTAGGAAATACCAACATGAAAACTATTTTTTTGGGGTACAATAGACATGTCAAGGTACAAGTCCTCAAAGTTTCAGCTCAAAATATCTCCAGGTGAAGAAGTTGTAGCTATCCAAAGTACTTGTACAAAAGCTGTTCTGATTCTGACCTTCATGCTTTAACTGTTTTATAAATGGAGATCCAGAGCTTCAAACTGAAAACTGTTATGCAGGCATATATTTGACATATGGGATAGGGGGGTGGGTTGGGTTTGTGGGGTAGTAGATATAGTTGTTGGAGAATGTTGATTCTAGAGCTCAGTTGGACTCATATAGTGCATTACCCCCAACTATATGTATTACCCCAGGAGTTTATAGGGTGATGCTATAACAACCTGACCTTAATCGGATCTCAATCGCCCCTCCTTCCTCTCTCGATAACGAGTATCAAGCTATGTAAGCTTCTGGGAGCATCATATTCTCTCAGGTCGAGGATGCTCCTAGAAGCTTACATAGCTTGATACCCGTTATCTAGAGAGGGAGGGAAGGGCGATTGAGATCCGATTGGTGTCAGGTTGTTATAGATGCATACAGAGTTTAAGGGGTGATGCATTATTTTAGCGGTAGTCTACACCGTTAAACAATGGAGATCGTATTAGCTGGGGGTAATGCACACATAACATACTGGGTGAGACAACTTGTGAATGAAAGGTAACACACACTAGTGACAATATCGACTTCCCATAAAATTTCACTTTTGAACCATTCTCAACTAGGAAATATTCACCTTCAAAGATGATTGTTCTGCTCTCCAGTTTCTACCTACTCTGCTCTGACCCTTTCATGAAAACCAAATTTAAAGTTAGGAAATACCAACATGAAAACTATTTTTTTGGGGTACAATAGACATGTCAAGGTACAAGTCCTCAAAGTTTCAGCTCAAAATATCTCCAGGTGAAGAAGTTGTAGCTATCCAAAGTACTTGTACAAAAGCTGTTCTGATTCTGACCTTCATGCTTTAACTGTTTTATAAATGGAGATCCAGAGCTTCAAACTGAAAACTGTTATGCAGGCATATATTTGACATATGGGATAGGGGGGTGGGTTGGGTTTGTGGGGTAGTAGATATAGTTGTTGGAGAATGTTGATTCTAGAGCTCAGTTGGACTCATATAGTGCATTACCCCCAACTATATGTATTACCCCAGGAGTTTATAGGGTGATGCTATAACAACCTGACCTTAATCGGATCTCAATCGCCCCTCCTTCCTCTCTCGATAACGAGTATCAAGCTATGTAAGCTTCTGGGAGCATCATATTCTCTCAGGTCGAGGATGCTCCTAGAAGCTTACATAGCTTGATACCCGTTATCTAGAGAGGGAGGGAAGGGCGATTGAGATCCGATTGGTGTCAGGTTGTTATAGATGCATACAGAGTTTAAGGGGTGATGCATTATTTTAGCGGTAGTCTACACCGTTAAACAATGGAGATCATATTAGCTGGGGGTAATGCACACATAACATACTGGGTTATGCATATAGTTGCGTGTGTATTATATATTTAGATTAATGCATATAGTTGTTGGAGAATGTTGGTTCTAGAACACAAGGAGTCATATAGCTCAAGAATGTAATGCATGTAGTTGCGTGTGTTTTACACCAAGGGTAACAGAAAATAGACTCCTTGTGAATGTTGGTTTCAGAGCTCTTGAACCAACTATATGCACACGAAAATAGACTTCTTGAGCTCTTGAACCAATTATAAAATAGACTCCTTGACCTTATTGGTTAAGGGTAATGCACACGCAACCATCACTTAAATTTTCACGGGGTCTACAGCCTTCATGTGAGATAACATTCCCCAAATATTCAACATTTGAACATTTGCTCTTCTTCACCTTTAGTCTATATTGTTGGAGAATGTTTAACAATGTTATCAATTGGTTTTATCGATGGATGAACTGTAGACCAACCAAGATGTCGTCAAAAATCACAAGCATAAATTTCCTTGGTTGCTCCAAAAAAATATCGTTCATGAGCGACTAAAATGTGGAGGGAGTGTTAGTAAGGCTTAGGCATCAATAGAAACTCGTAGTGTCCTTCATGCCGCCTTTAATTAACTAGAATGTTTAACTAACTCAGTATGTTTAACTAGAATGTTTAGTTAACTCAGTATGTTTAACAGTGTTTGACAAGATAGCTTTCTTCAGTATTTGTTATCTCGATCTTCTTTTGTAATTACAAAACTCTTAACTAAAGAGAGAAATTGTGTGTATAGAACACTTCCAATAAGGGATTCCTATTTTTGTTCATTTTTAGAGATAGGGTATTTGACAAATTTCTCGATCATTAAATCACATATTCATCGTTCAGTTTATAGGTGTATATGAGTACAACATCAATTATATAAAATTTTCAGAAAATTTTGTGATCGTTAAGTGAACCAAATATTTGATTTATTTTTAAGAGTGCGGCTATTGAGACCTCTAAATTTGATCACTAGACCTCACTCTATTGTGAATTATTAAATGATATATATATATATCCTCATACACAATGTGTCACACCCCAGTCCTTAAGTTATTTTACGGTTATTTATTTCGGTATTATTTTGGTCTTTTTTCGTATTAATTAACCGTTTACTGTTAAGGACTTCAAAGTTGACTTTTTATTCCGTTTGGAATTTGGGAAAACTTTCTTCATAAAAGTTGTAGAGGATGTCGTTACGAGTTCGTAGACATGCTATGAGTTAAAATCGGAGTTAGCATGGAAAAATTATCCACTAAGAGGGAAATTTTTGTATTGGTAAAAAGGGGTAAAAATTTTAGTGGATTATTTTTGGGTTGAGGTTTTAAGTGGACCGGGTAGGGGGGCAAGACCAAGCCCATTTCCTCTCTTCTCTCTTTTTTCTTTCTTTTCTCTCTTCCTTCCCTCGAGCCCGAGCCCTCGTTCGATGGACTTCGCCACCGTCGCCCTCCGCTGTCCGGCCACCTGAGACAGCCGGACCGGTCTCGTTCGGACCCCCGCCGCTCCTTCTCTCTTCCTGGGCCGGCGACTGGGCACGAAACGCCGCCGAGCGGGAGGAGACCGCTCCTAGCAGTCCGACTGCCATCTCGCCGGAGCTCTGTCCTCTGGCCACCATAGGCCAAGATTTTTGGCTCATCTTGTAGCCCCCGTCAAAATGAGTAATCCCTCCAAATAAATCGGTCTAATTCGATCTCGTTAGGGTGGTTTGTATAATTGAAAGTTTTAGGGATTTATGGATGTTTTGATTCGATTACCCTAGTTAGCCTTAGAGTTGGACTAAGTGCTAATTATGGAAGTTGTTGGGTATGATGAGAGGATTATTCTGTTAAAATTTGAGAAGCATTGGAGGTCGCCGGAAAACGGCTGCCGGGAAAAAAAATTTGTAGAGAATTTTATGAGGAGTATTATGGAATGAGTTTTATAACTTTTGGAGGAGTTTTGATAAGGTTGGAGATTTTCTATGGTTAAGGAATTTGGCAGTGTTTAAATTAGAGTATCGGTAGTTAAGTTAGCCGGATTTAAAATTCTTTTAAGGTTAATTTTTGGTCATCGGGGATGGTGGTGAATTTTGAGTCTTAAAGGATTAAGGATGAAAATTGGGCAAGGAAGAAGATAAATTTAAGCCCTTAATTTTTATGGGTTATTTATTGAAGTTTTATTTCAGTTTGAGAATTAATATTATTTGTTGTCCAAGCCATGAGGAGGATCATTTGGAGGAAGCTTCGGGTCGTCGACAGGCTTAGCCGAGCACTGTGAGTGGACCTTTGATTTAAATGTCATGCATGAAATAAAGTTTATTAATTTTCAAATGCATATTGGAGTAATGAGTTCCATTGAATTTTGGGAACTCTCTTGAACATTTTATTTGACATGTGAGACATGTTAAGTGATTTTACATTTATTTTCCAGGAAGTGACTTTCCGGATAATTGTTATTTTCATTTCACCATAAAGGGTTGATATATGATCTTTATATGCTAACTAACCATTATTAGCGTGGGACACTATTATAGCCTGGGAGGCAACCGATCGGTATTTATATATATATATATATATATATATATTAGCTAGCCATTATTAACGGCTACTCACTATAAGTGAGTAGAGTGCTTAGCGTGGGAGGCTATTATAGCCTGAGAGGCTCATCGTTATGGTAAAACATTTTTTCCAAATTTTTATTAATTAATGAGAATCAATGGGATTGGTTCGTCATTTTTATTTTTAAGTATTTATGGAAATTTCCCATGAATGACATGCAAAATATTTTTGCTAAATGGAAATGTTAGGAGAGCATAGATTTGATTTCATTGCTCCATATTTTGTTATTTATTTTGTCCACTCACTCTAACGTTTTTTAAATGCTTCTCCCTTGGGCCTTTCATTTTAAATGTCCAGTCTGCAGAGTTTGGTTAGGCGAGGATAGGAGGCTTGTCATAAACCCATACTTCATCCAGTTTTCCCATATAGGTTACGAGTTTAACCTATGATGTTGTTTCTCTCATTTATTTTTCTAGTAGATGCTCTGAATATTATTGGGATGGTTTAAGTGTGTTAAAAGCTGTTGAAAAAGATTTATTATTTATTTGAGAGATATATTTATGAATATTGTTGGGAAATATTTTGAGTTGAGTATGGTGATTCTTCTCTTAGTTAGGGTTACCCATTATCAAGGGAGGTTTCGCCAATGTTTTTGGTAGAATTTCCCTTGAGGTGGGTCCCGCAGAATTTATCCCGGGTTTCAAGGGGGAAATTCGGGAAAGGTCCTGATAATTGGTATTAGAGTATTAGGTTATCTGATTCTGGTCTTTCTATATTACTACCATATATGCTTAGTAACACTTAGCGTCATTAGAGTGATGATCCGACCGCGGCGGATCCATTAGCATTTTATGCATGTATGTTAAATGTTTATTAAGTATTTTGGTAGTTGTTCTTTCCTTGATTCTGGTACTAAATATTTTACTCTCAGTTAGTATGCCTCCTTGCCGAGCACCTAGGCAGAATCCTCCAAGAGGGGAAGACGAGGACGTACAAAGTGATTGGACTAATGCCATGGAGCAGTTCTTTCAGCGTTTTAGCACCAACATGGTTCCTGAGATAAATTATGATAAAACCTACAAGAATGGTGCTAGAGCGTTTAGCCATGCTGTTGAGCCATTGGATGCTCAGAATTGGATAGAGACTATCGAGAAAATGTTTATTCAGGTGAGATGCCCCGAGGATAGGAAGGTGGGTTTGGCTACCTAGTTCTTGGAGAAGGAAGTGTGGCATTGGTGGCTTGATATGAGTAGAGGTATGGGTGAGGCTGCTAACCATATGTCCTGGGATCAGTTTACAGCTCTTTTTAGAGAGCGTTATATTAGTCATGCTCATGTCAACCATATGAGGGGGAAATTCGGGGTAGGTCCTGACACAATGACTATTAAGGACAATAATTATACAAAAGGAAATATTATATTTATTTTATCTAGACTTTCCAATTTAATAATAATTAATTACATTTTTTATTATTTTCCTTATATATTTTTGTTTTCCAATTTCTTTTTATTAAAGCATAAATAAATATATATATATATATATATATATATTTCATAAGAGCTAAAACAATGATCAAATATCGATCATATTGTTTTGACCACACCAGTAAATCTGGGTATGCAAAGTCTCTTTTAGTCGTTGTGAGCGTGCCACCACACGGACGCAAAAAATAGTTGTTGTAGTAGCGGAATGCGCTTAGCCTTTTACTTCTAATCAAGCAACTGAGGATGGAGAGAACATCAATTCCACCGCAGAGTTCTTCATATTCGCCTTGCATACTGGGCAATGACTTACAATAGTCCGCCTGAGCGTCACAATATCGATACACGATGTAAGATCGAGCAGAGCTTCAACTGGGAAAGGAGAGAAAAATGATAAAGCTCCGGAGAGCGTACAGAGAGCAAGCTCCGGGGAGCCTGAAAGGAAGGGTTGTTAAGGCAAGATGCTTAGCGCCTGAGTTTGACTAGGTCGACAGTCTTGCATATACTTGCAAGATGCATAAATATTTTTGAAATATATATATATATATATTGATTATAGAAAATATAGATTTATTAAAATAATTTATTATGAGGTATAAAATAGAGATCAAATTATTCAAAATAAAAAAAACAAAGAAAAAATAACACGTACAAAAGAGAAAAACAAAAGTTAAAAAGATATATAGAATAGTTCATGATAAAACATTTTCTTACATGAAAAAAAAAATGAAAGTAAGGATAATAGATGTTCAAAAAAAAAGGTAAAAAAAAAAACAAAGAATGAGATATCTACTGAGTAAATAAGAGGTAAAGTGAGTAATTAATTGAAATATATGTCAACTTAGGTTATGTTAGGAATTTGATATGAGATATAGTGAAAAAATGTTTATATTGAAAAGTAAAAGGGAGGTGTAGAGAGAATGAGAGGTATATTGAGCAAATTTAGAGATCTCAATAGCCGCACTCTATTTTTAATAATCTTGAACAATTTAGGTTTGACATAAATGTTAAGTTTTTTGTTTTAATCTTAGTCATCCAAGCCCATTAAAAAACATATCTAATGGTGTGAGTCTATCCCTAAAAGTGACAAAAAATAGGAATCCTTTATTGGAAGAGTTGTATGTGTGTGTATCCTTTCACTAAGGGATCCATTTTTTGACATATATGAGGGATGAAAGATTACAACAACTTTTCGATCACAAAATCACATCTCCACCGTTCAATATGTAGTTCTATATGAGTAGATCACTTATGCAAATTTTCAGAAATTTTGGTAATCGTTAAGGCATTCAAAACTACGATTTATAATTATAAGCATAAACGGTTCATGTTTAGCAAATTTGGTTCGTTCATTGATTTAATCTTGTTCGACACCTTAACGATCACCAAATTGACTAAAAATTTGCAGAATTGATCTATATATAAGGACCAACAAACTGAACGGTGGAGATTCAAAAATATAATCGAAAAGTTGGTGTAATTCCTCTATCCCTCATATAAACCAAAATAAAAGATCTCTTAATAAAATATATATATATATATATATATATATATATATATATATATATATAGACACACACAGCTCTATCAAATAGTCAGGGCTCCGTAAAATCCTCTTTCGTCTGGCTGCGCCGTGGCGCTGGTACCGGTATCTAGCTAGCCATGCGGATATTTGTTTGGGCGTTGTCAGACATAAATTATAATCCCTGGATCGGTTGGGTTTGGAGATTGGGATTGGAAAAGGGTCTTTCTCTTTCTATGTCATCACGAGACGGCGATTGCAAATCGGTACGTGGGCGGCCATGGATTGGATACTTGATGGGCTGTGCTAGCGGCTTGTGGCGGTCGGAGGGCATCTAATTAAATGATATGTAATTCAGCTCGGAAGTTTGATTGGCAGGATGGTTGATGGGGAGGACCATGAGGTTTCCAGTTTTTTAGCTCCAGTTTAGAGTATGGATGGCTTTTGATGGCACAAGCAAACACGTAGCTTCTTGAGGGTCTGATGACTGTGATGCGGTGGGGTAATGGTCGTAGAGCAGAAGTGCGACACTGGTTTGGAGCGAGAGAGATAGTTGCGGTCTAATCTGATCGAAGTATTGTGGGCCTGGTTCTTGGTTTAGTGAGTAAGACAGTTTGGGCTTGGGCTGTTTGCCAAGTTTTTTTATTTTTTGCTTTTTGTTTATTTAGTTTTGTTTGATTTTGTTTTTGTTTTTGTTTTTGCTTGTGTTTTGTTGTCCCTTCTATTTTAGTGACGATTTAGGGTTTTTGTAGGTTGGTGTCGGATTCAGCTTGTCAGCTGGGATCTGCTTGGACTTTGTTACCAAGCTGCCACATCATTAAAAACCAATCCAAGGGACAGCAATGAAAGTCTCCAAAATATAAAGACTGCACCAGCCGCACAGAATCAGCCACAACTCTTCCCAAAATTTCAGTCATTTTTATCTAAAGCTTCATCCTTTCTTTTTCTCTCAACGAATTGCAGGTCAAAGTGTGAAATTATCGAATTCCATGTTTACTTGATAAAGGAAATCCAAATGTTGATTCCATATCTTGAATCCAAATACGCAATGCAAATTAACCGGTGGATGATGACATTCGGGTTATCGATCATTTTTAAGCTTTGATTTTGCGCGGCTTACAATTATTACTTTGTATTCACAGAAGACTAAAATTTCTTCTACCTGATTTGAAGCTAGCTTGGAGGCAGCCAATTAACATCATAACGTTACGTACAATACAAGCCAGCTATGGATCCTCTTGAGTTTGGCATGGTTGTTTGTTTTATTATTTGGAATTGAATGCAATAATCAAAGCCAACATGCATTGTCAAAGCCTCAAAGGGAAAATCTTACTCGATCGATCAGCTGCTTCTAGATTAAATTAGCACTTTTAGATAAACCAAAGGACTTGCCATTCAAGGACTTGAATTAATTCTTACATACCATTGATCGTCCCCCCACCCCAGGTCATACAGTATGACTCATACTCGATCTTTGGCTCTTTGCTTATATTAATCTGTCAAACTGATGAAAAGTCGATCTATCTTCTGATTGTTCGCCGTGATCAAAGTTCATTTGCATTCCAGTTCATGCATGTACTATTCTACCCTATGCCTCTCTCTCTCTCTCTCTCTATATATATATATATATATATATATATATATATATATATGTGGCATGGCCAACTCGGAAGCAGAAGTCATTCATGAATTGAACTAGTATCAGTCACTGTATGCATGCATTTCTTTGGTCAAAGTCATGACTAGCTAGCGGTCGAAGCTAGCAAGCTGGTAGAAATTTCATGCATGCCACACAATTCTAACACCCCCCTCCCAAGCTCCCTCCTATAAATTCAATACCTAGCTAGCTTCCTTCCCTGATCATCACCCATATAAATACACACACACACGCACATATATATCCCCGATCGTATATCAAACAGTTATCAGAAAATGGCCGGAAAACAATTCGTCGTGTTCTTGGTGATGTTGTGTGCCGCAATGGCCGGAAGTGCTTCAGCTCAAAGTGCTACTAACGTGAGAGCCACGTACCACCTCTACAACCCGCAGGACAACAACTGGGATTTGCGAGCCGTGAGTGCCTACTGCTCGACGTGGGACGCCGACAAGCCCTTGGAATGGCGCAGCAAGTACGGATGGACCGCTTTCTGTGGCCCGGTAGGTCCGACCGGACAAGACGCATGTGGAAGATGCCTGCTAGTGACAAACACCGCGACCGGAGCTCAGGCGACGGTGAGGATTGTCGACCAGTGCAGCAACGGAGGGCTGGACTTGGACGTGAACGTATTCAACCAGATAGACACGGACGGAAGTGGGTATCAGGCAGGACACCTTACAGTTAACTACGACTTTGTCGACTGTGGGGACTGAATTACTTAAACTCGAGCTAGCTCTTGCATCTATTATGAATTAGCAAGGGAGCTTTCTTATAAATGTATACTAAGACATGAATAAACCTCATAGATACATGAAGGATGGAATATATCAACAAAAAGTGATGTTATTGCTTTTTGATTAATAATTAAACTACGAATATAGTGTCCCATTGATCAAAATTTACAGTACCGCTATCAGGGAATATGTCTAATGAAGCAAACCTGAATTCTAGATGTTCGGCAATAGAGGGTATGCTAGGTGTGACCAATTAAATTGATAAGAAGGTTCAAGGAAGAAGTTGACTCGCTTTTTCTTTCATTCTGTTTGTTTAAGAGACTTAAGAATATGAGCCTTATACCGAAGCCTAGGTTTCCCTAGGTTTTGTGCAGTACGGCGGCGGCGGTCCGACGAGTTATCCATCTGCTACAGGACGTCTTTGACGTCTTTGATGTTGTGTTCTTACGGGTGAGCGGAAGAGATCATGGAGTTGATCGGTTCTTTGGCTTTTTGGGCAGTGAAGCTGGGTCTTCCTGGATCTGTTTTCGCAAGGAAGCGAAGGTGAAAGGCAAGCAGAGGGTTGCGAAGGAGAGGAAGGCTCTTTCAGGGCAGAGGTTTCTGATCAACAACGGTTGAGGGGTAGTAAAAGAAGGCGGATGAAGGTCTGCGGCTCAACGATGGTGGTAGTTTGTGAGGTTGAGATTGTCTGTGATTGGTGACGTCTGAGAGCAACGGCTACCAGGTTGCTCTAGACTTGTTCTAGGGTGTTGCGACCTCCTCGTGGCGGCGCCTTTTCACTTTCGGTGAAAGATGGATCCCAGAGAATAATGGAAAAATATATTGATTCGAACCCAATCAGAATCAGTAAAAGATCGACTGGTTTCATGAACTCAATAGTTACAATACTTTGATGCATATGTGTGAATGTGTGATCAAAATTGTACGTCCATTTTGAGACTATAGACTATAGAGTACGCGTGCCATATTCTATCTGTTTTTTTTTTCTTTTCCTAGTTTTAATTCGCTCATAGAATTGACATGGAGGTAGTACGTAGCACCAAGTTTCGATTCATGCCAATTTTACTTCAATTCTTCATTCATCTCGCATTAGTTTGTCTTTCAAACCGCACTTTCTTGTACATTAGAAAAAATAAATGATTGAACGTGTTAACCTATAAATCCAAAGTCAGAAGTAAAAATTTGATACTACAAGAGAGACTATGTCACTAGATCAAATGGTACTAAGTTAAACAATGAGATATTGGAACAAACTAATTTGTAATATTTTCAAAATTTCTCATTATTTATATAATCAAATAACGAAAATATAAAATAATTACTTCTGTGATACCCACTATGTTTTAATAGCCCTTAATTATTTCTTCGGTGATTGATTTTCTATCATCTTTTACATAGTATTAGTTAAGTAAACCAAAATCATCCTAAGAAATTTGGGTTGCATGTCAACTTTGTTTATTACGTCTCAATATTGTGTCGACGATCAAATTAATGTATTATCATGTTGTATTATTTGTGACATCAACCCTAATATATACTATAAATTATAACGGATGGAGCATTGTCCAAACACTCCAATTAATCTCAGTCACTTATTTATTTGTTGTAGTGTATTCCTCTTTTTTGTGGAAAACCAGAAACAAAAGCAAAAAAAACAAGAAACAAAGCAAAACAAAATACACAAAAAACTGAAGCAGTGTGATCAGTTGTTGGAACAAGCTTAGTTATTTTGCATGGAGTACGTTTCTTTCTTCTAGAGTCTAGACGCACCCACGACTCTTCTTCCCCACGTTTCAGGTTTCAACTGCACCTCCACTCCATCCAAAAACGCGGAGCAGTTGTTCTCTCCTCACACCTCTTCAAACCCAAAACTACCCAAAACACCCTTCCCCCGCCGCCAAATTTACATATATTTCCCCAACTCCTTGCCTTCTAAGAAAACCGAATCTTCCTCAACCCCGTCCATATAAACCTTCCCATTCCCATTCCCATTCCCATTCCCATTCCATCCTCATCAAACCAAACCAAAACCAGACCCTCAAAACAAAAGAAGTCCAGGGCGAGCTATGAAGATTTTGGGGAAGAAGAGGTGGTTGTTGTTTACGAAGTCGATGAGGAAGGAATCGTGGAGTGTTAGGTGGAAGTACTTGGGGTCTGCCTTCAAGTTTAGGCCCGTGAATTTGCAGCTCTCTTTCTACGACGACGTTGTGTTCAAGATCGTTTCGGTTTTTGAGGCCATAGTGTTGGCCCTCAGCATCGCCTTCTTCTACCTTTGTTGCGGTTGCAGCTTTTGAGTCTATCTTCTGTATGTACCTTTGAGTTTCAAGATATGATCATGGTGTCTCTTTCTCTCTCTGTAATTATCTTCTGTTGAGTTTCCGGTGCAAGTTTTCGGCTAATGGGTGATTCCCTTGGAAGGATTTCATCAAGTCTTTAATCTTGGATTTGAAGGATATGTGCGGATGGGGGAAGAGATGAAGCCACATTGGCTGTGTAATTTTGCTAATTAATTTGCTTCAATGTGTTTATGTACAAAGTTAATGAATGGTTGACTTCTTTCATGAATTCTGACTTACCAGTTCTGCAATTTGCCTCTGGTTTTCTTTTGAGCTGTGCAAATTATGGTTCTTCATGCATATTTGAGATTGATGCTTTCAACTAAGAAATAAGACATCAGGCATTTGTACAAAATGTTCACGCTTAGTTCCATTTTTGATGATTTGCTGATATGGCTGCCAGAAACAGATATCTCCTAGAGGCATTTGGATTGTTAACTCATATTACTTAGTTTGCTATTGATTATTCCACGCGGCAACAAATTTCCTAAATTTCAAACCCTGATGTTACTGGGAGTTTTAGTTTTTCAATTCCTACTGTGATACTCTATTACCTTGAGCTCAAACTTGTTAAGAAAATCCTCAGTGCAATCAGGACCCCAAATCAGACCAATGGCGCCTCCCCCTTTCGGAATAAGGCCAGGTTTCATGGAGCACATCCCCCGGAATCAGGTTTCATAGGCAAGCAGGCTGCTGCTTTGCGCTCTCAATGGAGTATAACAGAATGCCATTACCAAGGACTAGTATTTGAGAAGACCCTACATCATTGTCCCAAAGAACAGCATTCCTTCCTGTTAAGTGTGGCATATCTTTTCTTTTTTTTAATCAGCCATTGCTATATACTATTTTAATCCGAAGTGATGATAGTTATCAAAAGGGAACATAAGTAACGCAGATGAATCTATTCAGCAGTCCACAGAAATCGACAGCATTGAATTATTCCTCTACGGAAGAACTAATACTGAAATTTCTAACACAGCAATGCAGGATTCTTAGAACATTAATTTGAGATTGTACATGCCATATATATTATTACTATCTGAGTCACTCAATTACTTGGATTTTGGAATTACTATTTCGCTTGTCATAGTTTGATTTTGGTAGGTTATTTGTTCTTGGCCGATCACCGAGTGGGACATTTAGTATTCTTCAGCAGTCCTATGTATACAAGTACATAAACATTCCATAGATTCATGAGAATATGCACAGGTGTACGTTCAAAGAATTGAAAACATAAATTAAGAGAGAGCTATGCACAGAAACCAAACCATTTTCTGCTGGGACACTTCATTTGAACTGCCTATTCCATTTATTTGCAAAATTCAAAGTCTTGAGACCCCAAAATAAAGTACATAAAACTCAAAGTCGATCTATCTTAAGTAACAAGGCATAGATCTTACTGCACATATAGCTAGGCTGCTCTTTATTCAGTTTTACTTTCCTGATACATACTTTCTATTTCGCCTGATCACCTTTCTTATGACTCTTGTCTCTTTCAAGGGCTCTGGCTTTGCAGAACCAAATTGAAATCCACTTTTTGTCGAAGAACCTGCACTAACTTCATGTAGCCCTGTGGAACCAAATTGAAATCCAACCCTAGGTAAGTCTTGCTGAACACCATTGCTCTTTAGTCCTTCTGTATGGCTGCTCTTCAGACTACATTCTTTTAATTCCTCAGTCTCCATATCTTCACCCTTGGTTAAGTTGCTTAGGTCTTCCTGATCAGCATTGTTCTCCGGTCCTTCTGTATTGCTAAGCTTCGGACTGCATTCCTTTGATTCATCGATCACCTCTGGCCTCTCCATACCTTCACCCTTTGTCAAGTCTTCCTGATCACCATTGCTCTCCAGTCCTTCTGTATGGCTAAGCTTCAGACTACCTTCCTTCAATTCCTCAATCACCTCCGGCTTCTCCATATCTTCATTTCCACTCCCAAAATAAACTGCTTCCTCTCCCTTCGACCACAATCCAACCCAAGGAGATACATACTCCCACATCCGAGACAATGTCACAAACAAAAACCCCCTTTCCTTCCCAATCACAACTTCACATTCACTCTCATTGTGCCCCCAAATCCCACAATGGTAACAAAACTCCAGTATCCCTTCATACTTGAAATCCACCCAAATTGTTTCACACCCTTCAAGACAAATCTTGATGCCGCGCTGCAACGGCTTAATGACATCCAACCTCACTCTCAACCTCATATATTTGCCCCAACATTCTCCATCACCCTCTTCCTCAACCTCTAGGCATTTTCCCAAATAGTTGGCTATCCTTCTCCCAAGGACCACATTCATACCCAACAATGCCAAGTTGTGGACTTGGACCCATAAATCTGCATGGTTCAGCTTCATTTCAGATGGGCTCACAGTCCCATCTGTATAGTCCAGAACCAACAAAGCATTGTCAAAATGCCAAAGGCCATTGTCAAGCACTCTCTGCTTGTCTTCCATGTTTCCGAATACAAATAGGAATAGATTGTCGACTATTTCTCGAATCTTCATGTCTTCTGTGGGATTCCAAGCCATGACCATCTTGGTTTTGAGATCGATTCTGCTGAAGGGTTTGGTAGTGAGGACCTTTCCTACCAGAGATAGGTCTAACTTGGTCTTGAAGGCCTCAAAATCGTGGGTTTTGACGTGGATCACTTCCTCCTGCTCAGCTTCAGAGATCGTGATCTTCCCAGCAAACTTGGAAACGACCTCCTCCATTGTTGTGAGGAATCGTCTTTGGTCTCGTATATTGGAATCAGACCTTCTCTGTACCTACAATAATTCTCCAAATATACAAGGAAGAAAAGATGTAGATGAGAAAGCTAAAAAGATGTTAAGATGAATAGAGAGCAAACCATCTAGTTCTTCTGATATTTCTATTTCAACACATAGAAAAGAATCGAAAAGAAAAGAAAATGATCCAAAACAAACCCAAACCAAACAGGTTACTCCCTCCCTGCCGATGAGCCCGTCTCAAACCTAGTAACTGGGTAGGAATTCAACGACGGCGTGCCCATTTTGGACTGGAATCGGTAAATCCTCTTCCCTTACCGCTTCCCTTTTCCAGGCTTTTCGTCAGACGACAATGTCAGAACCAGAGAATCCAGCAGCGAAAACGACCCGCCAACGGAGCCGATGACGAGGTCCTCGTTGATGAACAAGAAAAGTTGGCCTACAAAGTCGCTCCCGGCATCACCAGACGGCTCCAAGACCGGGCTTGGTTCGTCGGAGGTCAAGAACACGGCGGTGTGAGAGAAATAAATCCGGTTTTGTGGTTTTGCTGTGTGGAAAATTAGGAGCTTTATTGGTATCTGGTTTAAAGATATTGGCTTGTTTTTAAGCTTGGGGTTATAGGTTTTGGAGTGAAGTTAAGTAAATGGGGTTTTGGTTTTTAAAAAAAGAGATGAGGATTTAGTTCATATCAGTTCTGGGTTTTGAGTTGGTTCAGGTTCTGGGTTAGTCGGTTAGATGCAATTTCAAGGTAAAGGGTTTGGTTTTTAACTTGTTCATGTGGAAAAAGTGGGGACTTGAGTTTCGATTTGCAAGTAGTTTGTTGTGTTTAGTTTTGTCATGCTAAGGTTCTGGGTTTTATATGCTCCTTGTTTTGGGATGTATACGGATTTGTTTTGTGTTGGTGAGATGATAAACTCAGTTTGTATAGAGATAGAGAAGAGATTGGTTTGGCTAACACGAAGAACAAAAAACAAAAAAGAGAATTATTATATAAGGTTAAATGGGTCATTCAACTTCATTTTGGTGTCTGCACGTGAGCAAACAAATGGTTATGTTACGAAAATTTAACGAATGTATCTCAGTAATGTCAAAATCATTTTTCAGGCATCACTATACATTTCAAATTTCGGTATCACGTTGGTCTTGATATAATAATTAAGGGACTATTGGTGAATTTTCCTTAATACTTAACTAGTAAGTAAAGTAATAAGACAATAATTCTAACATCGTATTGGTTTTTCTTATAAGAAATAAACGCAGAGGTATCGATATAGTTCCGAGTCAGTTGAGGAGTCCAAGTCAGTGGATATAGTTCCGAGTCTAGCAATTCTGGAATTCGTTCAAACTTCAAAATGAATAATAACTCTGTTTTGTCAAAAGATAATTATTACTCTTTTCAAAAAAAAATTTGTTTTAAGAGAATGTATAATAACAATAACAATCCTCCTCATTTATTGATAGAAACAACTTATTTATAGACATTATATAGAGTCTCCTGAATGATCTAGAAGTTCTATCAATATTGTAATATATTCTAATAAGAAAACAGATTAACTAATCCTACGTGTATTAGGACAAGACATGTAACAAAATGACGACAATATAATTTCTTTAAACAGATAATTATTACTTTTTAGAGAAACCTAAAAAATATTAGTATACCAACTATTACAACAACTTGAACCGATATGGTTCAACGGTAACCAAAGCTAACTATGTTCCACAGGAGCCTCGACACATCATTAGTTTCGTTACATCTAAGCTCAACAAAAGACAAACCCCTTCTGACGTCATATACTAAACACTTTACAATTTTACGAGTAAAAACTTGCACATCTTTGAGTCCTCAGAAACGGCTCTATACACATTGGTAATTTGCTAATAGTGATATCACAAAATTTATCTTCCTAACATTATTCATTCAAACATATATGTAGTGCGTATGTCAGCTGAGGTGGCAGCAGAAATATCTTCTTGTAAGACGGTATCCATAGCTAGCTGCCAGTCTCTCTTATCTCTTTGCTTCCCAGCTTCTAAAACCTCTAAACCTTAAGCTGGAGTGAAGATGCAGGCCTCTATTTGCATTCCAACTTCATCAACCTCTCACTCCCTTCTGAAAACTATCACGAACCCTGTTCTGGGTCATTCTCTGTCCTCAAAACCATGCTTGTCTCTGAAAAACAGAGCTTCTTTCACCACCAAAGCAGTTCTGTCAACTTCTAAAGAAGCAGTCTTGAAAGATTTTCATGAACGCAGAGCTCTCAAGGTAAACCAAAACCTATCATGTTTTGCTAGTTCTGTTGCTGAGAAAATGAAACTAATCCTCATATTCATAATTAATGTAATGTAAATTTGTGTTTTGCAGATTATTTCAGGTTTGCAGAATTTTGACAAAGAAAATGTTGCATCAGTCATTACTGCTGCAGAACAGGTTTGTTTGGCATACTCCATTTACAGATGAGATGAACTAATGGACAGTTTAGCTAAAGTAACTTTGTTGTTAAACCAAGTGACGAAATATGTGAGACTACTAGGCTTCTTATCTTCTTCTTTATGCTTTGTGGCGTCAAGGTTAGCTAAATGTCAATTTGATTTTTTTTGTTTGTTATAATCTCATGTGTCAATTCATATAGGGAGGAGCAACTCATGTGGATATAGCTTGTGACCCTGAGTTGGTGAAGCTTGCTATTAGTCTAACTTCTCTTCCGGTATGTAATTACGGTTTGTTATTTGTAGGGTTTTAGCTCTGGTTTCTATTATTAGTTTATTACTCAATATTCATCGACTGAAGATGCCTCAATTTTGCAGGTTTGTGTTTCATCTGTAGATCCAGCGGCATTTCCAGCTGCTGTTGAAGCAGGAGCGTTGATGGTCCGAATGAAAAACTTATATCTTCTTTACTATGCTTCAAGAAAATGCTGCATAATTTGATAGAATGTCAGTAATGCTCTTTCTCATTTTGTGTAAACTTATGAAAGTTGATGGCTTGTGCAGGTTGAGATTGGAAACTATGACTCGTTTTATGAGATGGGTGTGATTTTCAGCAGGTAGTGAATCTCATTTTTAAAAGGACTCCTTGTTAAAATACTAGTCAGCAAGAGTTTACCTATCAAGAATTTTATTGTGTTTACAGATATTGAATTTGACAAAGGAGACCAAGAGAATTCTTCCATCCGTGGCCTTATCAGTCACTGTACCTCATACACTAAGCCTCCCAGATCAGGTCACAAGCAGGCATTGCTGACAGCTTATATTTGATCCCGTGATCCTTGCTTTTTGTCACCCCCTTATTTGGTTTAACCAAGTTAGTTGAATGGCAGGTCAAGCTTGCAGAGATGCTAGAGCAAGAAGGTGTAGACATCATCCAGACTGAAGGAGGAAAATGTTCCAACCCTTCCCAATCCGGTGTTCTTGGTTTGATTGAGAAGGTAATAACAACCTAGATTCCATTCTGCTATAAGACATTGTTTCCAGAATCAAATCTGATGGTGGTATTTGGTAATTCAGGCCTCACCAACATTAGCAGCAGCATACTCAATTTCACGAGCTGTCAACATTCCTGTTATGTGTTCATCTGGACTGAGTGCAGTTACAGCACCAATGGCCATAACAGCAGGAGCCGCTGGTGTGGTGAGTAAACCATGAAACTGTTTCCATTTCTGTACCTCTGAGGATACCCAAAGTATAATGGATTAACATACAGTGTTTCTTTGCTTCATTGTTGAATACAGGGCGTGGGTTCTGCAGTCAACAAGCTCAATGATGTGGTAGCCATGATTGCACAAGTCAGAAGCATCTCTGATTCATTAGGAGCATCAACTGGTACCAGTAGGCGCGCTAGCAGTGAAGAGAAAACTTTGAAACTGTAATTCAATCGAATAGTACTATATTAGAGGAGAAAATAAATTCATGGCGACCTCCACGCTTTTATCTGAATAAGAGCCAGACAGTGTTATATACATTGTTGCATAGCCATTAACGTGTTTATTAATCAAGAGGGACCTTGCAATGGTTTTCTTGAATCGATACGTTTGGATTTCTTGTCTTAATAAATAAATTTTCTTTTAAAAAAATAAATAGCAAAAGAAATAGGGAATTTATAAGGAAAAAAAAAACAGAGAGAGAATCAGAGAGGGCTGTGTAGATGTATCTCTGTTCCAGTGTGAACTGCTGCAGAGTGACGTGGCGTGGATTTAGCAGCGCAGCTGAAAACAACGAGGTGTCTCTCCTCCTACAAAAACCAATCCCAAACTCTCTCTCTCTTCTCTCCGATTCAAACTCTCACCTCGTTGGCGTCGCCACCACTCTTCACTACTCTCACTCTCCACCACCATGCAAGCCGTTCAATCCTCCACGCTCCGACCCGCCCAGCTCGACCCGCTCCGCAAACGGACCCACTTCCCCAACCTCACTCCCAAACCCGCCCCTAGACGCGTCTCCTTCATCTCCGCCTCAACCGTCTCCGCCCCCACGCGCGAGAAGGACCCCAAGAAGCGCGTGGTCATCACCGGCCTCGGCTGCGTCTCCGTCTTCGGCAACGACGTGAACGCCTACTACGACAAGCTCCTCGCCGGCGAGAGCGGCGTCGGTCCCATCGACCGGTTCGATGCGTCCAAGTTCCCCACCCGCTTCGGCGGTCAGATCCGCGGCTTCACCTCCGAGGGCTACATTGACGGCAAGAACGATCGCCGCCTCGACGATTGCTTCCGCTACGCCATTGTCGCCGGCAAGAAAACTCTCGAAGATGCTGATCTCGGCGCCGATAACCGCCCCAAGGTCACTCTCATTTTGTAACTTTGTTATTAGAAAATACGGATCTGATTGTTAATTTTGTTGCTGATTGTGAACATGCATTGGTTGAATTGATGAAATGTGGCGGAATTTATGTGTGTTTATCGATTTTGATTGAGTAATGAAACACTCTGAAATGGCTGATTTTACTTGGATTGCAGCTTGATAAGACGAGGGCCGGTGTGCTAGTTGGATCAGGGATGGGTGGTCTTACTGTGTTTTCTGACGGTGTTCATGCACTGATAGATAAGGGTCACAGGAAGATTACCCCGTTTTTCATTCCTTATGCTATTACAAACATGGGATCCGCTTTGCTTGGGATTGATCTTGGTTTTATGGGGCCGAATTACTCAATCTCGACTGCTTGTGCTACTTCAAATTACTGTTTCTATGCTGCCGCGAATCACATTCGTCGGGGCGAGGCTGATTTGATGATTGCTGGTGGGACTGAGGCGGCCTTGATTCCCATTGGGCTTGGGGGGTTTGTTGCATGCAGGGCGTTGTCTCAGAGAAATGATGATCCGAAAACTGCTTCTAGGCCGTGGGACAAAGATAGGGATGGCTTTGTTATGGGTGAAGGTGCTGGAATATTGGTGAGTCTGCTTTGGTTATGACTTTGAAGCCAAATGATAATATGATGCAGTTCGCTATTACATGATGTAGAAGTTGAACCCTTTCGCAGTTGATATTTTTGGATGCTGATTTTAATCATTATATCTGAAGTGGTTGATCTTGTTGACAGGTAATGGAGAGCTTGGAACATGCGATGAAACGAGGTGCACCTATTATTGCCGAGTACTTGGGAGGTGCTATTAACTGTGATGCGTATCATATGACTGATCCAAGAGCTGATGGACTTGGTGTATCTACATGCATAGAGAGAAGCCTTGAAGATGCTGGTGTATCACCAGAAGAGGTGTCGTCTTCCTTAAACATGTCTTAATTCTGATTTTAGTGCGTCTCTTGGCATCATTGATTGAGCTATTCCCTCACTGTATCAGGTCAACTACATCAATGCACATGCAACTTCCACCCTAGCGGGTGATCTAGCTGAGGTTAATGCTATAAAGAAAGTGTTCAAGAACACTAAAGAGATTAAAATCAATGCTACTAAGGTAATCTATCTTGCTCTGCCTCTCCTTGTTGCAAAAAAAAAATGTTGCTCTGTCTCTCTATCATTTAATATGATGTACCACTCCTGACGATGTTTCTTGACTATACTATTTTCAGTCTATGATCGGTCACTGCCTCGGTGCTTCTGGGGGTTTGGAAGCTATTGCTACAGTGAAAGCCATACAAACAGGATGGCTCCATCCTTCTATAAACCAATTTGTATGCCAATACTCTCATTTTCTCCATTTTGGTGGTTCTTGTTTAAGGGGGTTTTAAAAAGCAATTAACAAAGCATAGCATTACTTTTTTCAGTATCCTTTTCCTAGGCGTTTTGTTTTCTCACCGTTACTGGAATGGTTTCTGATATGTGGCTTGTTCATTCTCAAACAGAATCCAGAACCTTCAGTTGAGTTTGACACTGTTGCAAATGTAAAGCAGCAGCACAAAGTGAATGTTGGTATGAATCCTAAACCTTTATACTCCCTTTTCTTTTATGTTTCCGTTGCAAATATACTCATTACGTGGTTTATCCATTTTTCAGCCATATCAAATTCGTTCGGATTTGGAGGACACAACTCTGTGGTTGCGTTTTCTGCATTCAAGCCTTGATCAGCCAAGCTTGTCTGCAAGTTTTGTACTACATCAGTCTTGCTTAGAGGAGATCTTAACTGTATCTGAGGCTGCTTTCATTCTTATTTTTGGTGCCAGTTGTAGCCAAATAATCAAGGGTTACTCAATTTCAAGGACAGTAGTCAGTTAGATACCAGGTTCCAAGTGTCATTAGCAGGTCCTTTTTTTCACTCTTTACTTGTGTGGTTGTTGACTTGTTGATATGCTGAATTGTTGTATTAAATGGAAAGCTTTTTCTGATTTTTGTGTTTGAACCAATTATTTTGCTGAGCGATGTTTATTGCCATGCTTTTACAAACTCTGAGATGCAGAGTTCCTTGCGGGATGCCTCATCTGCACTACTATGCAACCTACAATTTCGATTGAAGAATCACCACCACTCTAATAATTGGATTCTAATTTGGTTTTCCTTGCAAAGAAGTTAGAGCCGAGTGCAAATTGGGTTTCTACAGTTAGCTGAGAAAGCCATTGATGCTAGTTTCCTGGGTGTCTGGGGAGTGTGCTCAAAAGAAAGTTCTATTATATGTATAGTACTCATGAAACAACTATAACTCAGTAGCAGAAGAAAAATTCAATAACATAGGAAGACATATTAAACAGCTAGACTTTGCTAACAAGAAATCTAGTACCAACTCTGATGCCTTTTTTTCAATCTCTTTTGTCAATAACAATCATCCTCGTTTACTAGTTCCCAGTCTTGAATATCTTCACCACCAGAGGAACACTCATGGGTACCGGAACGCCTCAAAACCGCTGATTGAATGGCTTTATAGCTTGATCTTCCTATCAACCAACAAATCATTGCCGGAAGCCAAACCGATAGAGTTATCACCCACCCACCAAGAATCAACGGACCTAATTCTCCAGCCCGGAGCAAATCATCATGAGACAACAGCTCGTACTCGCCCAACTTATCTTTTTCTCTGTTGATGATCTTCATTGTCTAAAGCATCTCCAACAGTGAAGTTTAGAAATTGTTATATTTAAGTAGAATTTTAAAATTTAGGTATTTATTTAACAATGTTGTTCCATCAGTGGTTCCTATTTATAATGTTTTAATAAATCTTTAAAGTGATGCGTAAGAGAAGAGAGAGAAAATTTAACATTTGCTTTAAATGCAATGATCATTTTTTTACAAATTTGTTAATTTTATTTAACAATTATCGTATTTAACAATGATTTATATATTTTGTTAGAACATTTATTTATCTTAAAAATTAATAAATTTCAATTTTAGTAACAGCAATACTAGCGGATGCTCTTGACAAATATCCTCCGATTCTTAAAAAGTTCTTTTTGCTCTGGATTGGTGAGTATATAATATGAAAACACACACATTAAGTCGGGTCTAGACTTGACTTCCTTTTGCTTCTCCGGGCATCGTTGGATTTATTGCACAAAGGACTCCCAGCTAAAGCCTTTAAGTTTCTCTCATAACTCATCTACTGTGAGAGTTAATGGTAAATCTATATCAAGAAACTTGAAAAAGAAAGGCCAAAACTTTTCTTTGAAGGCCTCTGAAATCTATTCGTCTGTGATTTTCTCGACAGACGGTAATCCAAGAACCTTGTAATGAACATACAAAAAGCACAATAACAGTATCTCCCATTTTGTCAGCATCATCATATATAATTTCAAAATACCTGGGTATTGTAGCATGTTTAGGATTCCATGAAGTAGATAACTTTATCAGGCTGCGCCAGCCCAACATATTTAAGTTGGACTCTAGGCTTGTCAAGCAACACCAACAGAGATCGACCGGAGGCCTGGAGTCCGGAGAGAGTAGGAAAGACTGAAAACCCATTTTAAGCAAACATTGAGAGAATTTTGAGCAACCAATCCTTTATAATTCCAAGATCGACATTTTGGTTAGCACGCTTCTTGAATAACGTGAGAAGAAAAATGAGATTTTCAGAATTTTCAATATATGTCTAAGCCTCTTAAATTTGGAAAATTTTGTGTCCTGGGTTGTGTTGCCTCCTTGGCCTCACCTCAAGTACATGTTTGTATGTGTAACGTTTTACTCATAAATAGTCACTAAAGAAGATACATGTGCCAAAATTCATGTATATACGGTAATATAATCTTAACCATTCATAAAGGCAACCATGCATCTTGAAGGGTCAAGGAACTATGTGAAACAGACTATTCTTGAGAATAGTAATGTGGATGATTGATTGGATGTCTACATTTTTTGTTTACACTTTTTCCGTGAACCCTAATTCCTAGTTTTGTAGAGGATATGATTGACTGGATTTCCACACTTATTGAATATAATACATTATGTAGAAAATTAAGATATAACTTTATTGAACATACAAAATGATCTCAATATATGAATGACTAAGATTTCACAATTCATTTACACGTCGTGCATTAAATAATTTTTCATTTTTTAGAGGAAATCTAAATTTCACTCATCAATTGACAAGGATGAGAGATTCAGTCGTACTATTCAAATTGCAGATTTCGGTGAATCAAATTTTGAATTTAGGTATGGAATATATAACAATGGTCGGAGATGCGTTGCATTTCAAAAAAAAAAAAAATACAAACAAATCTGGCTGCGCCAGCCCAGCCCAACCTAGTTGGGCCCGTTTGTAACAAAAATGAGAATAGAGTGACGGCGCGTGGGAGACACACCTAAAATGGGCGCCAAAAGGAAAGCCAAAATCCCCCATTTTCCCGCCAAATTCAATACCCTAGTCCCGAAAAAGGGACTCGATTAGGTTCTTCTTCATCTCTATCTTCTCAAATTTCAATCCACCTTCACCTCTGCCGCCGCCGCCGCCGCCGCCGCTCCGCAAAGAAAATGGACATCAGCGAAGAAGTCAGGGCGGCTCACCGCCGTGAGCTCACTACCTTCTTGGAAGACGGAGTACGTCGCCTCTCTCTATATATATATATCTCTCTCCTCTCTTTCTCTCTCTAACCAATTTGATCTGGTGTGAATTTCGCAGACGTACATGGACGACATCAAGGCCGTCCTCAACCGCAAGGACCGCCGCCTCATAGTCAACATCTCCGATCTCCACTCCTACGGCGACCTCGGCAACAGGTCGGTTCACTTTTTCTCTACTAATCCAGCTCAACATCCCCAATTTATTCTAGGTTTTCTCTCAAATCCTAATTTGATTTTCGAATTTTGGGAAATTTTGGTCAGGATTCTGAGAAATCCGAGTGATTATATGCAAGCGTTTAACGATGCGGCGACGGAAGTGGCTAGCAAGATCGATCCGAAGTACTTGAAGTCCGGGGAACAGCTTCACGTAGGGTTTAATGGCCCCTTTGTGTCGCGCGGCGTCACGCCGAGAGATCTGCTCTCTGAGTACATTGGATCCATGGTTTCGGTTCGGGGCATTGTCACCAAATGTACTGATTTCTTCTCCTAATTTCTGCTTTGTGTTTATTTTACTGTCGATTGATTGAATTGCGAAAGTTTGTTATGGAATGTAAGGTGTTTCTGCGAGAAATTGGGATGAAATGGTTTTAGTTAGAACTAGAAAATCATCCAACTTGATAAATTGAAGTTAGGATCGTAGCTTGAGTGGGTTTAACATGCTGGCTAATGCATTTGCAGGTTCTCTTGTAAGGCCGAAAGTTGTTAAGAGTGTTCATTTTTGCCCTACAACCGGAAATTTTATGACTCGTGAGTACCGAGACATTACATCCAACATGGGTTTGCCGACAGGAACAGTTTATCCGACCAGGGTAATCTTTAGTCTTTTCTTTAATTATCTTTGTTCTATCATCGGGTGGAAGGATTAATGAAAAGTTGTTCTTACAGGATGACAATGGCAACTTATTGGTAACTGAGTATGGATTGTGCAAATACAAAGATCATCAGACTCTGTCGATGCAAGAAGTGCCTGAGAACTCTGCTCCTGGTCAGCTTCCACGAACAGTGGATGTCATAGTTGAGGATGACCTGGTAGATAAGTGCAAACCAGGAGACCGTGTGGCTGTTGTAGGGATTTACAAGGCTCTTCCTGGTAAAAGCAAGGGAAGTGTGAATGGAGTATTCAGGTAGATACTGGTTAAATTATTAGTTAGTTTTTATCATACAATGATGCTTCATTAAAAACTTGACTTGGTGGCCTTTTTTTGTAGGACGGTTCTGATAGCTAACAATGTCACTCAGCTCAACAAAGAGGCACAATCGCCACAGTACAGTGCTGAAGACCTGACAAATATAAAAAAGATAGCAGAGAGAGATGATGCATTTGACCTGCTCGGCAATTCACTCGCACCTTCGATTTATGGACATTCATGGATAAAGAAAGCAGTGATACTATTAATGCTTGGGGGAGTAGAAAAGAACTTAAAGAATGGCACCCACTTACGTGGGTAAGTTATGCTTCAAATTTATGTGTTTGATGTATATGCTACTGAACTATATTGCTCTGAAAGGAAGCTAATCCCAATTGTGCTTTTCCCATCTGATCCTCATTTCTTTTTTCTTCTTCTGTTGTGGATATCACTCTAAGGCTATGCCCGAGTGCTCTAGCATAAACTTAAATCTGATTAAGTCGTCTTGTTTCCTGTAGTGACATTAACATGATGATGGTTGGTGATCCTTCTGTTGCCAAGTCTCAACTTTTAAGAGCTATTATGAATATTGCTCCGTTGGCAATATCAACTACTGGCCGGGGTTCTTCGGGTGTTGGTTTGACAGCTGCTGTTACATCAGATCAAGAGACAGGTAATGATGCATATTCTTCTTTTCCAGTTATACATGAGCACTATATGATACTTTTATCTTGAAGATACTAATATATCTGCTTTCAGGAGAGAGAAGGCTAGAAGCTGGTGCCATGGTTCTTGCTGATCGCGGTGTTGTCTGTATTGATGAATTTGACAAAATGAATGATCAAGATCGTGTTGCCATACATGAAGTTATGGAACAGCAGACTGTCACTATTGCCAAAGCTGGAATCCATGCATCTCTCAACGCCCGGTGCAGTGTGGTGGCTGCCGCAAATCCCATATATGGTTCTGTAAGTGACAGCTAATGGTCATCAACTGTTATTAAGTATACAGTTACTTTCAATATTTATTTATCTATAGTGCTGATTGCGGAATTTTTTTTTCAGTATGATCGTTCATTGACACCAACAAAGAATATCGGACTTCCAGACTCTTTGCTTTCTCGTTTTGATTTGCTTTTTATTGTATTGGATCAAATGGATCCTGATATTGACCGTCAAGTCTCAGAGCATGTACTGCGTATGCATCGGTATCGTTCTGCATCTGGAGGTATTACAGCAGTAATATCTTGCTCAAGTATTATGATCTTTAAGGAGTAGAAACTAAGTTTAACTTATAAATGTAGGTGAAGCAATGCTTGATGCGAACTCAGGATATGGAGAAGATGAAATGGATAACGACACCACTGTATTTGTTAAGTATAACCGAATGCTTCATGGAAAGAAAACATCTAGGGGTCAGAAGCGTGATACTCTTACAATCAAGTTTCTAAAGAAGTACATTCATTATGCCAAGCATAGGATTCAGCCTGATTTGACTGATGAGGTCCTGATTCTTTATTTCTAAGATATATCATTATTTTTCTTACAATTGTCTCATGATCTGGTTTTCTGTCTGATCCTACATTTCTAATCTGATAAATGAACAAATACTGATATTGTGAAGTCTTTTTAAAAACTTATAAATTAGAGACCAATCTTTGCATTATGAAGCTGTCTGACAACTAATGCCATTTTTTTACAACAGGCATCTGAACAAATTGCGACAGCATATGCAGAACTCAGAGATGCCAGTTCAAATGCAAAGGTTAGAATTGTTTTCATTATCCATCTTATATGTGGTTAATGCCGTGGTTCTTTATTGTGATCAAGTGTTGTCATGTTTGTATTCAGACTGGAGGAACACTTCCGATAACTGCCAGAACCTTAGAAACAATTATTCGTCTCTCAACTGCTCATGCGAAATTGAAGTTGAGCAGAAAGGTACCATCAGCTTGGATGATCTAATAAGATTTCTGAGACTTGATTTTAATGCTTTTTCATTCATCCAGGAAATGAGGGTTATAGTTTTTTCATCAGCTTCTGTAGCTCCTATTGTTCATCAAACTTAAGGTAGCTTGTAAATCTGTCATCATAGGTTACAAAATCTGATGTTGATGCTGCCCTTCAAGTTTTAAACTTCGCAATATATCACAAGGAGTTGACTGACATGGAGGAAAGAGAGCATGAACAGGAAATGGAGAGGAACGGCAGAGATGCTCATCGTTCGGGTGAAAATGATGGGTCTCGCAATAGAACCACTAACAGAGATGGGTAAGCATATACTTCGTAGAAATTGCTCTGGGTAATCTTTAATTAAAGTATCTCTATGACCACGAAAATAACTTTGAATCCTTCTATAATTTTCCCCTTATAGCATTAGTAGTGCTGTAACATTCACAAAATTCAGCTGACCTTTTCTCTTGGTTTTCTCCTTGTAGTGCAACAATTGATCCGATGGAAATAGATGACCCTCCCACACAGACTGCTGCTAATATTTCTTCTGATAGGTGTGTCTAGTAGCGCAAAGTTGCTCATATGTTTTATAATTTGTTATTTCCATATCTTAGACTAGTTCTAATGCCAATTGTAATTTCTGCCATTCTTTATCCGCCTGCAGAAAAGAAGCATTTAATTCTCTATTTGGTGGGCATATGCGAGAAAAGCGCTTGGATAGCATATCTGTCGAGGAGATTGAGATGGCTGTCAATGAAAGAGCAGATTCCCCTTACTCAAGGGCGGAGATAATAGTCCTATTAGAGGTAAAGTCATTGTTGAATGGTATTCATTTGAAGAAATATTGTTAAGTGTTAAAATCTGCCCCCTTTTATTTATTTTAAACCATCATGTGAGCCAGTATTGTGAATAATGGTTCTCATGTCAAGTTTGCCAAACATGACTTGGTTGTTTAATATAGTTGATGTGTAATAACATAAAGTGCATGACTTTCAGAAACTTCAAGAGGATAACAGAGTGATGATAGCTGATGGAACGGTTGTTATGATCTCATGAGTTGTAGGCTCACCTGCAACATGTAATGCAAGGTATGTTCGAAGTTATGTTGACTTCCCATCCTATATCCTGCGATTGCCGAGATCTGTCAGAATCTATTTTATTTCCGAGTTACTCCAGATGGATTTGCTATCCTTGCCGCTTCAAACAGATATTACATTCTTTACTGGTCTTCAAAATTATAGACTCGTGAAAATTTACATGCTTTTCTAGCTTCTTTTGGTAAACAAGATACCGTATTGGTGAGTAACAGACAAGTAATGAATTTCAGGGGAAGGAGAAATCAGCAAAAACAGGGATGGCAACATTGGAGAGAAATATCAACTCTAGGTTTTGGCCTCTCTTGTATCACTTATGATGTAGTAACATTCTCATGGCTGGTTAGACATGACGATAAGTTATTTCCTTCTCATATTGCAACTCCATGTAAGCTTTGATTCGACTTTTTAAGCAGTGTAGTCGTCCATATGTTATTAGAATTGCCGGCCTTTTTCACTTTTTGCCACTGCCAAGTTAAAGATCCCCAAAGTATAACTGTGGCCATGAAACTTATTTGTCTCGTTCTTTGTAATGGCTTGATCATGCTAGTGGCTCATATCAGATCATACCACTGAAAGTCGAGGAATTCACAAACGAGAGATTAATGTCACTACATTAAATAGTTCCAACTAATTTCTTTTACAAAGGCTAGAGAATAAACTTGTTTACGAAGACTAGCCTACTTGTTTTGTTTACATGGTGTACAATATGTTTGATCCTTAACTTTTAATACGTGTAGACTAACTCAATAGTGTTTATAATTTATACACACTTGAAGAATTTTTAAAAGGTCTATCATAGTCTGTTTATTTTCAAGTAAACATATATTTTTTTATGAGAAAAAAAAGTCTACCTATTTACTTTATTCATATTGGAATTGTATGTGTTTACATAACGTACTCTTGAATGTTTTGTAAAATTTTGTCTGTTTGGTAATTAAAATCAACCAAATTAAAAGAAAAATATAATAACAAAAAGAAAGAAAGACAGACGTCATGTTTGGACTTGGTGGACAAGAAATAAGTAGAAGAGTTTGAGATAAAGCAAATGGCAGCTCTGCTGCCTCTCATTCTCAGAAACCCTTCTCCTCTCTCTGCTCCGATCCCGACCAAACCTCCTCTTCGTCTCCACAACACTCACTCCTTCCGCCACCACCACACCCCTCACGCCACAACCAAGCCGTTTTCCGTCCTATCACTCTCCTCCACCAGCACCACCAGATCATTGTCCCCCATCCTCAACTCCTCCAAGGTACACCATATTGGTCTCTATTAACTTTGAACTCTTACTCAGTTTTGTAGTGAAACTAACAGTTTGCATGTTTACTTTAGATGGAAGGGAGTGTAACCACTGGGAATGAGATCACTGAGGAAGTTTCTGAGAGCACAACTGAAGCAAGTTTTAGTGGTTTGAAGAAGATATTTGTGGCTGGTGCTACTGGGAGCACTGGTAAAAGAATTGTTGAGCAGTTACTGGCTAGGGGTTATGCTGTGAAAGCCGGAGTTCGGGACTTAGACAAAGCCAAAACTAGTCTTCCCAGCAGTAACCCTGCTCTCCAAATTGTGAGTTTGTTTGACATTTTAGTGCAGGGATTGAATTGAGGGCGAGGATTGAAATTGGGTTTTGGGTGGGATGGTTGATGGTGGATTGTGTTTTGTAGGTTAAAGCAGATGTGACAGAGGGTCCTGCAAAGCTTGCAGAGGCGATTAGTAGTGATTCGGAAGCTGTGATTTGCGCGACGGGGTTTAGCTATGGATGGGATATGTTTGCTCCATGGAAGGTAACATTTGACTCTTTACGTATGCAATTATAACCTATTATGTGGAATTTTGCTTTGTGTACTGCATATTTGGTTTTGAATGATTCTAGTATGATTAGACAAAAGGGCTGTTTGTTTAAGTTCAATCTTAATATTGGGATTAAGTGGATTTTCATGATGTGTTGTGTATGATGATCAATGAAGCTAAATGAACACCCTTTTAATGATGATACCCTTCTCACTTGGTATAAAGTAGGGTCATAGTGTGCAATCAGACAATGGTTTTGTTCATGAAAAGTATGGATGTAGAGACTTTAAAAGTTTGCTGTTCTCCTTCAGGCTGAGTTCATAATAGCTGAAAAGTTTTTGGCATACAATGTAGGGGCCTTTATGTTTTTTTTTATTAAAATTATGACATCTATTCGATACATGATAAGCAATAATCTTGTGCTAAATTTCTGCTGCATAATTACTGATTCTTATCTCTTAGTAATCAGCTTTATCTTAGGGGATCTGCAGAATCATAGAGATGTAATTGATGCATATTTGTAGGATAGAAATTGATCTTCAGGATCTAAAATGATCCTAATTCTTGTATATATAGCTGTACTGTATCAATGAAAGTAATCAAAAACATTCTTACCAATTGTTCTTCAATACGTGTGTTTGCATATATCTTAGAAATTGACTGATGCTGAAAATGTAAGTAGTTCCATCCCAAAGTTGTTATGTAAAGGGTCTTTCATTAATTAATCTCTTTACATATACAGATAAACTACATAAAAGCCTTTCAGTTTCAAGTTCAATATTGAAATTCTACTACTACTATCATCATTCATCACCATTAGTAATTTCCAATAATTCAACCTAAGTATTCAAGTCAGTTCATTCAAGGGTTCTCATTTAACTGCCTCCAGAGAGTACCTCCGCCTGATTCACAAAGAAGTATGTATGCCTTGTACAGATTAGAAAGCTCCTCGAGAGGGCCTAGATTAATGCTGATGTCTTCACGAATTGCAGCATGTGGGCATCCCCCAGTTTCTACAGCGCATATCCTTTCTTCAGGAAGTGCTCCATGCTTGACCAGGAACTCACCATCCTCTTTGGTGAATATATCATTTGTCACCTGCAATCACCACACATGCTCTGTCTTCTTTAATGCAATCTTTAGATCCCAAATCGCCACATAACTTGGGTATTTCTCTATGGGATCCGGCTCCTCTAAAGTGAGTTTTTTATAAAGTTCGTAAATTTCGCGTAATCTCCATCCTTTATATAATCTGATGGCTAAGAGATAACCACATCACCAAATGCATTTTAAATATTATTTTATTTCCAAATTGTCCTTGACACACTATAATTTTGTCGGTCACAAAATGAATTTTGAGGAAGAAAAAATTTAAACCAGTTCCCGATCTTACCTATCATGATAAATTAGGGTTTCTCAATATATAACAATTTTGGGTTTATCAGTAACAATTCAAATAGGAC
This sequence comes from Fragaria x ananassa, assembly GCA_034370585.1. Taxonomy (NCBI): domain Eukaryota; kingdom Viridiplantae; phylum Streptophyta; class Magnoliopsida; order Rosales; family Rosaceae; genus Fragaria; species Fragaria x ananassa. Next base: position 2,921,288 of record CP139764.1, on the reverse strand, counting down.
GAATCCATTACCCCTTTCAGGCTTTCAATCCTTTCTGTGTTTATCAGTACCAATGTTTATTGCTTTCCACTTGATTAGTTCATGACAATCTAATGGTATTGGTTATCGATTATCAAAATGAAACGATCATCTCCAAAAAAAAAATTTCTTAAATGAAATGAAAATATTGATCGGGTGATACTTTTTTTTTTAAGATTCAATCATCTCCAAAATAAAATCCTTACAAAGAGATGATAATCATCTCCAAAATATTTTTAGTTTACAACTGATAACAATCATCTCCAGACAATTATATATTGTTATCCTTTCCCTCCATCGTAATATGGTATTTACTTTGGGTAATAATTTATCAGGTAATAAACAAAATAAAATGCGGATATTCCTTATTAATTATATTATGTCAAGGACAATTTGGGAATAAAATAATATTTAAAATGTATTTGGTGATGTGGTTATCTCTTGGCCATCAGATTATATAAAGGATGAAGATTACGCGAAATTTACTAACTTTATAAAAAAGTCACTTTAGAGGAGCTGGATCCTTCTCTATGGCCTTGCCTTAATATCGATCAACTAGAAACAGTGCTAGGCTGTGCATGTATTAACAAATTCTACACAAGGCCACAATCTGATTTTACAAAAAGTGACGTTTCTTTGAAGTATTTTGAACATGTAGACTTAAAAAATTGAATCTTTAGAATTCTTCAACCATGATAGTGACTTGCTGCAGCAAGACTGCACTTGTCGCGCAAAAGTTTGCACAGAGCCAACATCAAAGCAGTTTTCCTGTATGACATGAAGCAAGACTCCCATCAATTCTCATAAAAGTTTGATCGGCATGGTGTTATCAACTTATCACATATCAACGTCAAGTTTGTCTAAATTCACTTAAACCGACCAAAACCAAGATATCAAAAGCTTATGCCAATAAACTAAGAACAGATTTTCAACAACTTGTGATTGCCACACTATCCAAGCAACTCAATATGCATCTGGGGACAAACATAAAACCCACAATGAGTTATAATAAGCACACACTCCTCCACAACAATGCCCAAATCTCAGCTAGATACTAAATTGAAATTCTAAAGTTAAATAGTAAAAGCCTAAAAGTTACAGAATACCCAACACCGAATAATCATTAAGTGGCAATATCATCCATATTCCTTCGTCCATTTGAGCTAATGAAACAATTCAATAGGTAACTGTGATATCACTAATGCAAAAATCAGAACATAACTAGATTGAAGGCAGAAATGCAATAAGCCCACTTACCCAGTACCAACTGGTCCTCCAATGCCAATAGTGAAAGCCCTTTCCTTGAAATCCCTGGTTTGGAGTGGTGGAGCTCTTCTGCTGAAGAAACCAGGGGAGTAGATGGGTTCATGTGAGTGTGGTGCCAGTCCATCATGGCTATGGTACACCTTCCCATCTGCTCCTGTCCATGACTTTGTTGCTGCTGAATCCCCATGGCTGTGATCATGATCATGATGGTGATAATGATCATGGTCATGATGGTGGCGGTCTGCCATTGACTACACACAGCTGAAGTTGTACTGGTGTCAAGTGAAGAGGAGGTGCATCTGGTAGTTTAGATTGGGTTGCTACATTATAAGATTATATGCAGGTTGTTTAATTTACCAAAACACCCCTTGTTAATAAATAAATGGCTTAGGTTAGGTCATTAGTGGAATGCCTAGGTTAATTAGAGCAATGTGTTCCTGGACCTTTGATTAGGTCATCAGTGGCACTGAAATATGATCACTTTTATAGTGTCATCCTGCATCATTGGAATGTTTAGTCTGAGGGATGATTGATGCATATAGAAGTTGGGATTGTGTTTTATGCAATTCGTATGATCAAAAATTTACATACAAGTTATTTTATCAATCAAGCAAATGAAAGCAATTCGAAAATTAAACATGCTTCTTTTTTATGTTCTACCAATTGGTCATGTTACATATAATTCATCTTCTAACCTCACTACCTAAATCAAAAAGAGATTGGGGAGGTGACTGAAACAACCAAGTGTCTAAAGAAAACTGTCAACTCTAGCATCTGGGTAACATAGAAAACTAAAATATTACTCATGAACTATGTACAGACTGAAATACTGCTCATTCATCTTAGTATAATAGAGTATTATAAATATGTATACATATGAATGGTATGTGTAACTACTCCAATTCCATAAGTACATTGATGCTCATCTCCCATACAAGCTTAAAAGTTAAACCCAATATCCAAACAAGAGACAACTCTATATATATACTCAATTTTTTATGCATGCACTCCATCACTGTACCTCTGCAAAAACAACCCTACAGTTGCATAATACAGAGCATGCATACAAAAACAAAGCAATTGAGCACTCACAAATCAAAAGAAAAGAAGAGGAAAGAGAGAAAGATGGGCAGACAGGCTTTAAAAAGGTCAAAAAAGAATCCCATGCTAATCAAACAAGTTCTTGAGTGCATTTTGTTTGCCACATGGTTGCTGAGGCATCAACTCCGTTTGGTTCTGCCTTTGAGCAAGTTCTTGATCTAATTGCCTGACTGCTAGATTGAGATCATTGTCTATAACCACTCCTTGGTTTTGTATGTAATCTCTTTTGTCTTGGAATAGATAGTAAACAACAATCACACACAACTCTGCTGTGAAAAGGATAATCCAAAGCCCTGAGCTTCTTCTTGTTCTCTTGTGGTAAGCATTTAAGCCTGTGTATATGTTGATGATCCCCACTAGTGATATAACTGTTCCAAGCATCCAATGCACTATGTACCACACACTTCTTTCCTTCTTTCCCCTGAAAATGAAGAGATAAATGGTTTTGGAGACGAATTCGATAATCTTAGTCGTGTATTATAACTTCAAGAGTGTACGAGTAAAAAAGCGGGTGATTGTAAACCAATGATTTATAATACATTGCTAATAGCTTGATATTCAAGCAAGTAAAACAAGCAGACAAACCATTTGTATGAATAATTATCACCTGTGAGGCCTGAACAATCCAATCAAGGCTTGAACCCAGATGGCAACATAAAGTGCTAGGCCTAATCTTTGGTGGCTGTTATCGAATGAGTTCTCAAAGTTTTTGATGGACATCACAGCTCCAGCTGTGGCAAGAAGCACCGACAGTATCTGGTTTAGACTGAATTTTTTTATCAGAAGCATGATATATAATGAGTGAAGGGCCAACATGCCTAAATAATATAGTGACAACATGCATAGAAATTATGAAGGTATGGTGTACCGGAAAGTGATCATAATCTACTTGGTAGTTTTATAGAAGATGAAATGATAGAAAGGGCTTGATTTGTAAACTTAATACAAGAGAAGTATGTAAAATCAGATAATTACAAGGATTTTTCTAAGTTAAAGGACACCAAATCATGAATTAATTACACAAGAAAAACCAAATTTGCTTATGATCTTGATGTTCAAGAATAATTCATCTTATGGTGACTTACATTAAAGCTTTTTAAATGATCAGATGGGTCAGAGCATTTTATAAACAAAGAAAGTAATTGTACGTGGACAACATCATGAAAGCTAAAGTGGGTGATAGGACCAGTGATCATAATTGAAAACAAAGATCAAACTTGAAAGAAAGCATATTTTGCAACTCAAAATTTAGCACTGTCCCAATCTTAATAAATGGATAATCATATTCAGTAGTTAGTTTTCTTAGATGAGTTGCAGAAATCTTGCCTGGAAAATTACATGGAAATAGAAGAGGACTTTGGCCCTTGTTGTCCCTTGTTCTTCTCTAACAGACATTCTGATAACAAGTATTCCAATAGGCATTAAGAGCCCAATTGAAAACCATAAGAGGATTCCATGAACTGTAACGTTAAATGTCATCTGAGGACCCAACTACAAAATACAAAACAACCAAACAAGGAGAAGAAGTTAAGAATTTATCTGAAAGCTTAAAAAAGGTTATTCAGAAAAGATGAGTAACCTTGTGAAAGTTGTCCTTAATGCTTTTGTGACTGCTGCTGGGATTGAACTGATGATCTTCATGAGATGAGCAAACAACTAATGGGAGAAGAAGAAGAAGATAATAAGCAGAAATAGCTAAAGAAGCTTGTTGGAGATAAGCAATTTGCATTCTTGATCAGTATCTGAATGAAGCAAACCTAAGAAAGATAGAGGACCTTTATACTTTCAGTTATTATTCTCTCTACACTTTCACCTTTTCATAATGATCTTTATAAAAGCACTTTCGAGATATGGTTTTTGGAAATATGGAGAAGAGGAAATGTAACATGCATGTATAAGTTTCAAGACTGAAGTGAACTTGCTTTATAAGAGAGGATGTGGTAAGATGATTAGTGAATGGACACAGATTAAAACAGTGATTAATAACTAATTACCATATAGTATAGCTTTAGATTTGTGGCTTTAGGGAAGGTAGTTGGTGTGAGAAAGAAGATATAGACTATATAAAAGAAATGGCAGGATTATAATTTATAAAGGTAGTCTTGGAGGGAATGAATGAATGTTAGGTAGCAAGTTTTGTTAATTTCTTTCATCAAATCAAAGTAAAAGTGGGGTTGACATAAAACGGTAAGGATTATTTGGGCCAAGGTTGTATATGGATTTGGACGGATTTACAGAAGGAAAAAAACCATCTCCAAGTTGTGTGAATTTTATTTTGCTTCTGAGTTCTACTGAAGTACGCACTGAACTACTTCTACCTAAAATGAGAGTAGCTAAGCATATGTTATTAATGATTAATGTATGACAATCTAGCTGACTCCATCATAAATAATGAGAATTATCTGTTTTAATCTGTTGCCTTTTGTTTGTATTGTAATGTTGGGTTTCAAGTGCCCTGTTCTGTTCTATACAATTGCCAGCAGCAAAAACGGTGAAGAATGATGAGTTAGGCGAATCATGTTTTTACTTATTTTAGTCTGGGACAGATATGATGAAACTAACAAAGGATAAAGGCCATCAATCTTGTAGCTGCAGCCAGGATCATGATTATTTTCATATTCTGGGCCTCTATGTAGGTGTTGTTACCATTTGATATATTCCTCTCACGGGATTTTTCTGAGTAAGAAGTTCAAAATATGATGAGCAGAATAATGACATGTGGTTATTTATGAGTGTATAAGCAAGCAGACAAGCAAAATGCAGATGTTGGGGATGTTGAAATCAAACAGCTTACTGTGTTCAATTCTTCCCTACTGGTTATATCTAGACCTGATTAAAGACGATATTTAAAGTGTGTCGCAAGCTGTTTTGTTAGTATATTTCAAAACAGATGTAAAATGAATTCGAGGGTCAGAAACTAACCTAGGCTTCGATCAAGAGATGATTACCACAAACAGCAATATATTCCTTTCACATAAATTCCCAAGGCAAAGAATTTGATCTTTACTATTACCTTCTCATCATTTCATAGGAAAAATGGGAATGATGACGGGTTTGGCGGGTACTGGGAAGTGAATATCATATATTTCAGATCTGGCATCCTCTTGTTGATGCAAAATCAGTCAGATGAAAGCGGTGAGATTCGGCACCACAAAATCAGTCATAGAACAAAAATAATCTAACCAGACATGCTTGTACTCACAACCTTGCAATGAATGGCATCGAACTCCGCCAGCAGTAGTTGCTGGCATTCATGGCATCTGCAGTCTGTTAATCTGTTTGTAAAGCGAATGGCGTTGTTCTACAAAATTTAAGTGTAGGGATCATGAACAATTTTCTAGTTTCAGACATCAAGAACACCAATGCAGCAGAAGGGTACATCTTAACACACCCCTTCAGCTAGAGCAAAAACTATATAAACCATTAACCACAGACTGTAAAAACTACAAGATCCTAACTTCATTGAATTATGTCCCAACTAAGTGAGATGACATTTCATCATCACTGCCTGCTGGCTTTGGCAGTCCAAAATGCAACTGAATTGAATCACTCAACGCCACACAACCAATAAGATATCAAAAATGAATCACTGTGGATCACAATTCACTGGATAGAGCCGAGCAAAGAGGCAATTTAATAGAAAAGTTGAAAACGGAACAAAATTGGGAGGCACTCTGACCATTTGTAGTTCTAACATGGTCTAATAAAATAAAGTGACAGAAAGAAAATAACTCAGAGTTCAATTCTCTACCCGAAAGATACAGAAACAAAACCAACCCCAATCCCTCTTTCAGCTTGTTCATCCGATCAGTCATGACCAAGTTAGACAAACAAGTTGGGCCTCGATGCCTTGTATGTGGTCTTCAACTTCCTGGTAGGTGGCCTGACCTTCCTGGTAATCAATGGAAACTTGATCTTGGAATTGTGGAATTGCTTAGTACATTCCCTCTTGCAAAGCTTAGCTGGGATAGTGGCAGTCTTGATAATTTGGATACAAGGAAACCTGACCCTGTGGCGAGAAGCCATCTCGGTGTACATCTGATCCACAGCCCCATTGAGAGTGGTGTCACGGTACTCCTTGTACATGTTGTGATACCCTGTCCTGCTTTGATACCTCAACCAAATACCGTAGTTCTCAACAACAGTTGGCTTCTTCTCAAAAATCTGCACCCAATTCCAATCAAATCCTCAAAATTATACCAAAAGAAGTCATCTCAGCTACTACAATGCATTACAAAAGAGTTCATCGCAAGTCATTTTGAGAAACAACCAACAATTACAAAACAGTGTAATGCAGCAAAAACCCAAGAAAGAGAAGCAACCAAGTCCAATGTAGATTCAAATACAAAAGAGACCCTGTTTGTCTACGATTTAAATAAAACGACACTGGCAAAGATGCAAAAACACGGAAATGGACTTCCGTAAATTCGATTTCACACCTAATGACCTGAATTGAATTTTACAACAACGCGAACAAACATAATTTGTGAAAGGGACAAGAAAAATAACCTCATTGATGGCAAGCATTTGGCCATTGCTCTTCTTGACCTTCTTCAGCTTCTTCAGGAAATACCTAAGCCACACACAATTAACTAAATTCGAAACATTTTACATTTTGGACACCAAAAAGGCCAGGATCAAGAGCTTTACCAGAATTTCGATTTGGCGCGAACCTCATTGGTGTGCCAAAGCTTCATGCGGTAGATCTTGGGGGTGTCCTCGGCATCCTTGGGGAGGGCCCTACCCACGACCTGGTACTGGTGATACTACACAGAAAACGACGCCGTCAGATGCAGCTCAGTTTATCGAAGATCAGAGAACTAGAAAATAGATCGGAGAGGGGGTTGTGCAGGCTTTACCTTGAGAGCAACCATGTCTGCGACGGCGACGATCTCTGAGGCCTCTCTTTCTCACTCTCTGATTTTAAGAAGCGCGGCCTAGGGTTTTTGGTCTTGTTTATATATGAGGTCGAAACCCTATGAAAATGAAGTTTGGGCTTTTCTTAAAGCAGTCCAGGCCCTTTTAGGTATTGGACTTCAGGAAAAAGTAGGCCCGTTTTAGCAGTGAAGAAATTGAGAGAAACAATTTCTCCATTTTGCTTCTTTTTTTTCTTTTTTTTTTTGAGAAATTGTGTGGATTTCACATCCCTTTCAATTTGATTCTACTATGTCTGATTCTTGGCCACCGTCTCCTTGCAACTTGGGCAAGTTCAACCATGACTAGGGCAACTGAGACCCCCGGGGAGGGTTACTTGGGAAGCAAGACTTGTGAAGTCTAGAACGAATTTGTAAGGATGAGTGGAGGAGGGTAACTTCGGAAGGCTAAAGATCAGTGACGTCAGGCATAATTCTGTTTACATTCATATATCTTTAACATGATCTGTATTCTGTAATGTTGTAGGATCGCACCCAATGTACAAGCAACGGCAACATATTCCAGATGTGATCCAGATTTATCCAAAGTAATTGTGAGAAACACCGCATACTTGCAGATATATACATTCCTTTCCTTTCAAAGTTGGTATACCTCTGATAAGTTTGGAGTAACAGAAAACCATATTTATAAATACAAAACACCCAATACTATATGTCAAGTATTTGCAACAACTGAAACCAGTACAGTATGTATAATTTAACAATAGACATCCAACTGCTTCTAGGTACAAACATAGAATCGAGCTTGCCGTCCATATGATCCTCACCAGGTGTGAGTTCCTTTTGTAACACCAAGAGTAATAGCTAGCAAAGCAAGAATTGACTGTAAAAAACAGTACATAGTTCCATGTTAGGGCATGAAATGTATAAAAATCCCGCTTCTAAGATGAATACACTGAACTTTCGCAAAAGAAAACATAAAGTACTGGATAAAAGATAAATACAGGGTAAGCGAAAAAGGGGGGCTACTAGTCACAACAGACATGAGGAGAACAGGAAACCTCAGACATGCACCTAGAATTACCCTCATGACTAACAATGCTCAAAAGTAGCAAGATGTGCACATTGCATGATAGGTTCAAAACAATCAACAAATCCCTGAAATGGTATGTAGCTTAAACATGCAGATCAGATACAGCTGCAAATAGATTGCAAGCACACAGAATGACTATCAGATGTTCAGACAAATTACACACTACAACACACTTAACTGGATCACAAACTTTCCAACCATTCATAAATAACGCTACTTTCTAATTCAAAATGCGAGTGTCTAGAATATATGCAAATCAATAACCTTATCTTGAGCGTGAAAAGAATATCAATAATGATTGGAAAACATTACTTGGCACATAAATTGAAACAAACGAAAACTTACTGCTATTGTGCATGCGACATATCCAGGTTTTTCTCTGTAGTCCACCCTCACACAAAGCAAAATAAAAGTTCCAATATACCAGGGGATGCCACCGAGAAAGAACCCCATTATAAACCTTCAGAGACGGTGAAAGTGTACTGTCAGTTACAGCCAGCCAGGATATGCTAATTCAGATACGCATTCAAAGTCAAACGTACAATAGAAGTTCATGATAAATAATCTACAATGTCTTTCGTATCAGATATCATGATCCTTTCTCCTTTTGGTCTCAATATACTACATCATCTAAAATTAAAAACTAGCATAACTCTCTAGATTTCGAAATGGAATAGTTTGAAGAAGTAACTCTGGTCCTATAATCTGCAAAACACATCTTCACTGTATAACATAGGAATCAAACTGACACTAGCCAACGTGGCTGGAGATTTCATTGTTTCTTCGTTTGAGAAAGGAGTTTCCCCGTCTGATCAGTACAAAAACTACGATTTTCTCAACAGTATCCATTCAATTAAACACTTTCAGCTCTATACAGTGATCCCTATGATTTGCACAGACTGCACAAGAATATATTTTCGCTTACTTTGATCCCGAAAACTATCAAACTCATTCATTTAAGGTTTGTTTCTACACAAATTACAGAACAACCAAACAAATATTAACAAAAATTGACTGAAGAAGGAGAGTGAAAGTGAATCAAACTCACAATACCCAGCCGCTTCCAAGACCACAGCACGGTAGCCTTCGTTCCCTCACAGGTCTTCCCTCAACAACAGCATAACCTAAACAGAGATCAAACCAAAATCTCAAGCTCGAAATCGAAATCAAAATTGAAATTGGAGAAGAAACGAGATATGGATCATCGATTGAGATCGTTTACCGGTGACGGTTTGGTATCCGTGATGATGGTGGTTGTGGCTCCGCGGAGGTAGCGGAGGCCGGCCGGAGGCGACGGGAGGGGGTACCGGCGACGGGAAACCGACGACCGGCTCGGACGGTGGCGGCGGAGGTGGGTAGTTGGCGACGCCTTGGAAGGTGCCGTAGTAGTAAGGCTGGCTCTGGTGGTCGGCGGCGATTCCTCGGGTCTTGGAGTCCGCGTCGTCGCTCATTTTGTGGTGTGGGATCGGAATTTTGATGTGTTACGGTGAAGGTTGATCTTGCTCAGTCTTGAATCGTCATCAATGGCGGTGCTTTCAATTCTTGGATAGACAAGCTGACGCGTTATTCTAGTTGGGTTTGCCCATTTTGGGCCGTGATATACAGCCTAGGCCTAAATATTAGTTTTTCTTTTTGTTTTTTTTTTCCTCTCTTTTGTCATCTTTTATTTCTCAAATTTGAATGTTGATCATGGTAAAGATAGTTTAGGTATACTGGAGAAATTGGTCCTTTTTTTTTTTTTTTAGAATATCAACAACGGCATCCTTAAAAGTTTTCCAAACCAGTGACTAATCCACGATGAGGGAGACTAATCCAGAGAAATTGGTATCTCATTTTCTTTATCAGAAGGTGACCTTAGGAACCATAACCACATGGTAAGTCTGGAGCACATGATACAAGTAATTAACAAAATGACATATATATACTATCGTACAATCAAATGATTTTATTACAAATACATCATGTCACTTTTTTGAGATCATATTTTTCTCGTTACCTAAAATACCGCATATTTGGTATTTGTTATGTCGAACATGAGTTTTGTGAAGTGGGTCGTCTATAGGTTGCTAGAAATGCAAGGACGTGTTGATGGGATAGTCCTACAATTTATTCCATTAGCTAGATCAAGGACGCTATATATACACTACTGGAAAAAAAACTCTTAAGTAACAAAATTGTTTTAATTTTGTCTCCTAAGTTGCCACCTAGGTGATGAAATATTGTTTCATCGTCTAGGTGGTAACTTAGGAGATGAAAAATATACTTAGGAGACGAAATCATTTTTATAAAAAAAAAAATTATTCACTTAGGCGACGGAAACGTATTCTGTCGTCTATGATTTTCTTAGACAACAGAAAAATTTACTTAGGCGACATATAATTATTATTTTTTATAAAAAAAATAAAAATTATTCACTTAGGCGACATAAAATGTATTCCGTGGTCTAAGATTCATTTAAATGACGGAAAAATTTACTTAGACGACTGAATTATTATTATTATTTTTAAATAAAATTATTAATCTCTTAAGCGACGAAAGTATAACTTTTCGTCGCCTAAGTACCGAAATTTTTAACGGTGCCTTTTCCGCCAAAAATTTCAGAAAAATTTGAACCAAATTTTTAAAAGTTTCCATATATATGCTCTGTCTCACTTTTCATTTATCTATTCTTCAGACTACTCTTTTCTCTCTCCCTCCTCTCCTCTCCTCTGCCCCAGTTTCCACGCACCGAGCTAGAGACCCCTAAACTCTAGCTTTCCCTCTGCCTCTCCTTCTTCTTCCCTCTGCCTCACCTTCTTCCATCTGCATCTCCTTCTTCTTCATTCTGCCTCATCACCTTCTTCTTCGCCTCCTTCTTCTACGTCCATCTCGCCAGTGGACTCCGCACGCCTTCTCTGTCAGAGGACTCCGTAAGCCTTCTTTGCCAGCGAAGTCCGCGCCCATCTCATCAACGGATTCAGCGCCCCTGTCAATTTTTTTTTAAAAAAAAAATTTCAGTGTAGCGATGGAATCCAATAATTTCGTCGCCTAGGGGAAAAATAATTTTTTTTTGTCATTAAACAATATATGTCGCCTAAGTACTTAGGAGACGAAAAGCTTCCATCACATAAGTAATTTTGACTCGACGAAAATCAATTTTTCGTCGCCTAGACGCCTACCTCACGTTTCATCGCCTAAGTACTTAGGAGACGAATTTTGTTACTTAGGCGGCAGAACTAAGTGACTTTTTCCAATAGTGATAACAACCTCACTCATGACTCTTTTTTTATGAAAAGAAATTTTATTCAATAAACTAGAATTACAAAACAATCACAGCACCTAACACAAGATAACAACTTCGAGCCATTAATTCTAAGATTAAAACTACTTGTCTTCACTTCGAAGATAAAAGATTAATGAATCTAAGAAAGTGGAATTGGACAACTTCACTCATAACTTAGAATACTTTGGGTCAGGTTGTTGAATTTGATTAAAATATAATGTGAAACTGGATAAGAAGCAAATAATTTGTTTTATGGGTGTATTGCCAAGACTACTGTCGATGCAATCATGCCCAAAAATGATATGATCCACACAAGCTTGGCAGCAAACTGTGTGGTGTTTGATTATATATATATATATATATATATATATATATATATATATATATATAGAGAGAGATCATTATCCACAATCCACAAGTATATATATATATACACGTATGAATTCAGTGGCGTAGCTAGAAATTATATTAAGAGGGGTCAAACTTAATTTGAATGAGTTAACTATGTAGGAAAAATATTTTTGTTAGATAAAAATATTAAATAAAATAAATACAAACAAATGAACGCATTGTTTTGGCTTTAATCTCATGAACTAACTAAAAACAAGTATATTTGTTATCACATTTGAAGGGGCAAAATTAGTCAAAGAGTTTATAATACTCTTATATATGAGTAAAAATCTAAAAACAATAGATGTTGCAAGATGGTGAGAGAGGTCAATTGAACCTCCTGCTCTCCATGTAGCTACGCCCCTGCGTATGATTCATATTTCATGATATATATATATAGAGAGAGAGAGATCATTATCCACAATCCACAAGTATATATATATATACGTATGATTCATATTTCATGAGCCATGCCTATACCAGCTATATACAGTAGACAAGTTAATTAAAGCTGCTGAGCTGCTCTCTGTTCTTCATGCAACTTCCAAACCAATGAGAATATGAGATTCTGATCTGGTTGCCGCAAACTATGAGCAATCGGGGAACGAAAACCACGACAGTTTTCCGAGCCCGAGTGACCGAGTACCAAGCTAGCTTTGTCATATAAAGCTCGAACACTAGACACACACGCACACATACCAATTAAACTGAACGGATCAGGCCGGTGAGAAAATATATGTTTGACTCATGCAGAGAAATGGTCGGGTTTAGTTCCATCATGCATGCATGGATTGCATGCAACTTCATGGCATGGTCTCTGTTTGGAAATATGCTAGGAACACAAGCTTTCGTTCTTTAATTACTTGGCATATATGCATGAAATTGTCATTTTAGAAGCATATATGCACACTTTCACCATGATAGCAAGGCATAAAACTGGGTTGAATTACCGTAAATATTGATGTATGAGGAAATTATTATAAACCATGCGCGAGATATTGGAAGAAACTATAAACCATAGATCCAATCATAATTTAGACAAGGTTGTATACAACTCAATTGTGCATAGATGGACTCCATTTGATGGACTTTTGCTTTAATGAGTAAAACCATGAAATTTTGAGCAGTTTGTCATGAACTTAATTATATTTAGAATATTATTTGAGTACCATTTTGGATACCGACAACACAATTTTTCTGTTTTGAGTATGTGACTACAATAAGTTCTTTCATATCAATCACGTCAATGTGTTTATGGAGCGTATCCAAGTAACCATTTTTTAGAATATGTGTTTATGGAGCGTATTAAGTAACCATTTTTTTAAATTATAGATGGATGAAGCTTAAAAACTTACAATCGAGTTGGAAGTATATTCTTAGTTTGTGTAGTTTTTCCATAGTTTTCCCCTATCTAGCCAAATTACATGCGCAATATCGTCTTCCTCATTTTGGATATTTTGTATACCTAGACAACATAATGTACAATGTCATTTTATAATTTTTTAAAAAAAATATTTACGTGACATAATGTGCAATGAACATTTGAATATAGGTTACAATTCACACATAAATATCGCTTTTGTATAGTACATAAACGTAATATGCAGTGAACATTTGTGTGTAGAACCCTACTTCGGTGACAAGAGCCGGTTACCTTAAGGTAACCACAGTTAATAAACATGAGACACGTGTTCATTTTAAAATGTTTGGCTGTAATATAAGGACATAACATATGAATTTTGGGTATTTAGCATGTTTGTTTATGATTATTATTAACACTTGTTCATCTCTCATTGATATTTGTTACCCATACGTGACCATAACTGGTCACCAAAGTTATTTCTTTATATGTATTCAATTATTCCTTATTCGTAATAGATAGATGTCAGTTTTATAAACTTGCACATCCATCGTGATAGTGATGAATATTTGAGTTGATGTTAGAAGACAATGATACAAGTCACGAGTTAGATACCGAGCAAACGAAAGAAACGAAAGAAACAAAATACAATATGATCGTAAACTAGATCAAGTGTCATCAACGTCGCCACATAATTTATATATGGACCAACACCTCATTAAGCATGCTCAAAATGTAACTTGGATCGACTACATTTCAATTGGAGATCGATGATGCGATCAGGGAGGTCCAATCAGTGAGACGATTGGAACCTAGCTAGCTTAAACTTATCAAAAATCAACATCAAATATGAGAGATAAGACTAATTATACAATGCATGTCGTCAAACTCGTCTCCTTTCCCCTACCAATCACAACCCTTGCATCTGCAATGGCCAGCCTTAGCTTAAAAACAAAACTAATGTTTATAATTCCAATTCCATCCTATTTTTTATTTCAATTATCCACCCAAAACCAAACCCATCCATTCCACTTTTCCGAAGAATCAAAACCAAAAGAAAAGTACAACGACTGCTCGCTCTCGTCATTTCACGAAAACGACACAGAACAAAACAATCCAGGTGGATCACGGGGGCACTTTCGACCTTTCACTTCACTGTAGAGTAAGAGCCGGGAATCGCCTGCACCGCATGGACAGGAAAACCTTGCAATCGTCTTTAGGGCAAATCGTCGGGACGAACGTGATGTCATCGCAGCCGTCCGTTCTGTGCCTCTTGAAATCCAGCAACGTGGCGAACATCGCGATGAACAGCACAAGATGGTTCAGAGCATACCTCTGCCCCACGCACTGGTGGGCCCCAGCTCCGAACGCCAGGTAGTTTTTCTTGTAAACCCGGTCCTCCTGCCTCTCTTCCGAAAAACGGTCCGGGTCGAACCGCTCCGGTTCAGTGAACCCCTGAAAACATGACTCGTAGGCAGATGGAAAGACAATGGTGCCCTTTGGGACTGTGTACGTCTCTGTCAACGGAAAGTCAACCGCAGCAATGTGAGGAACCATTGTGGCCGGAGCTCTGTATCTGACAACCTCACGCGCAACCGCGTGCGTGTACCTCATTCTCGCCAGCTGCTCCGCCGTGATCAGCTCGTCCGACTCCGGGTCCCAAACTCCGGCGACATCTTCCCGGACCTTCGCAAGAACCTCCGGGTGGGAGTCGAGCAGCGCCACCGCCCACAGCAGCGACGACGTGGAGGCGTCCTGAGCAGCGAAGAGGAAGTCGAACAGGTGAGCCCCGAGCTCGACGTCTCTGATGTCACCACCGCCGGCGTTGAGCTCCTTCACCGTCTCCTGCATCCAGAAATCAATCAGACACGTCGGCTCCTGTTTCTCTTCTTCCATTTTTGCCCTGCTCTGTTTGGCGCAGCTGGCGAGGGTTTCGACAAGGCGCGCCACCGCCAGCCTGGCGTTCCGGAACGCGGTCCCGGGAAGGTCAACTGGCAGCTTCATGAGTCCAACGTTGAAGAAGTTGTAATCCGACTTGAACCTCTCGCGGGCTTCGAGGGCCAAGTAAGGCCCAACGAAGACCGTTTGGGAGGTATCGAGGTTCATGTCACGGATCAAGAATCGAAGCGATATCGCATTCTTGGTCCGTGACGCGAGACCTACCCAATTCTTCATGTGTTGGAGGATGATGATCTGCTGGAGCGCTGTGTAGGTGGCGAGGGCTTTGGGAGTGAAGTTGGGAGCGATGCGACGTCGGAGGTCCTTGTGCTCCTGGCCGGTCATGTAAATGAGGTTGTGTTCGCCGAATAGCTTATTTCCGAAAGGGTGGCCGACGAGGGTGAAGGCGTCGGGGCGTACATTGGCAAAGACTTTGTGAGAGAGATAGGTGTCGCGGATGAAGAGAATGAACTTGCCGAAGATGTAGTTTGTGGAGAGGCCGGAGGAGGCGGCGAGGGAGGATTGGAGGTCCCAGAAGCGGGTGGGGTTGCGGACGAGGGAGACGGCGTTGCCGAGAAATGGGAGGACGAGTGAGGGGCCGGGGAGAGTGCGTTTCTTTTTGAGGTAGGAGAGTTGTTCCAGGAAGAGGAGGAGGAGGAGGAAGGTGATGAGGTAGGGGGTGAGTGGGAGGAGGAGAGTGTTGATGATGATCAGAGGTAACTTCATAGTTGATCGAGTTGCTAGGGTTTGTGTTTTTGGAGGGGGAATATATATAGATGAGAGAAAGAGGTCAAGTACAATTTTGCAGGGTCTGATCGATCGAGGACTGACTGGTGTTGGTGTACTGTTGTGTAGGGGGACAGGCAGTGGCGTAGCTAGAAACTTTTTACAAGAGGGTCAAATTTTAGATAACTCTTCATATATCACATAAAATTCTAGATAATGGTTTCTTAGGCATAATAGTCATTCTAGAGCTATTATTGGGAAGGAATTTGAAAAAATTTCAACAACAAAGAAAACAGGACCTATGTATAACTTAGTCTCATAATCTTAATTTATTTCGCATGGGTAATAACAATTTTAGCTAATGCTAAATTATGGGAAATGCCGAAATGGAATAGAGATGAAGGCTGACATGCGATGACGATGTACGTAGTCTTAGAATATTAAGACAGAAAAATAAGAAAAAGATAGTTGAAAATAAAAATGAAGAAAATAAAATAAATACATGATAGGGTTTAGCCTTTTAGGTAGATTTGTAAGTGTTTGGCAGAAGACATATCTATTATTTTTGAGTCCAGTGTTTTAAGAAAATGAATATAGATGGGCTTATATTTCTATCTTTGTCTTTGTGTCATAGGGGTCAAATATGTAGTGTTATGATAATATGTATAATAAGATGTAAAAAATTCAACCAATGAGAAACATGGTAAAAAATTGAGAAGGGTCAATTGACCCCTTTGGCCCTATTGTGGCTACGCCACTGGGGACAGGGACCAGGGAGGTTAATTGCTTTTGGTTTAATTAGTTAGTGATGCTGATGATGATGAGAGAGAGAGACCCATTTAATCAAAAAAAAAAAACACTTAAATGATATCATTCTCATAATTCATCATGAAATCATCATCTACATTATCATCTATATAATTTCTAAATTATCATCCCAATCTTTAATTATTAATAGATCTAAATCTAAAATTGAAAATAATGAGAAAAACAAACTCGATCGATCATTTCAAGTAGTTACAAATTTGTGAGTTGGAAAAAGAAAGAACAAGGTGTCATTCCAAGTAGTTACAAAACAAACGAACAGGTTGTCGTTTAGTTTGCATGGCCCTTTAAACGTGGGAAGATTTAAGAATTAGGTTTAGGGCACAAGTTGTTTCTTCTTGTTTATGTTTTGGGTGTTGCAGACTACTCTACAGTACACCTTGGGGAAGCCATTGCTTTCGTTATCGTAGATGGGAAAACACAGTCGTCGGCTTTTTTATTTCCCAAAGTTTTGCATCGTCTCGTCTCTTTCTGCCTATTTTTTTTTTCTTCCTCTTAGTCAGATTTATGTCCCTCGAATCCTCGATCAGTTGCTCCAAGAACAAAATGCTTAACGTCTTATTCTCACTCTGGCTGGCTTGTGAAAGCTTAATTATTATATATGTGATCTTTTGTCAAAACAAACTGTAGTGTTAGTTTGGGACGTTGCTCAAACTGTAGGGATTGAGCCCCCCAGGCCCCCACTCTACAAAAATATGAAAAAAAGATCTTGTTGTCATGCTCAAAATCTATGACTATTCTCATAACTTTTATCGTTAATTTTATGCAAGTTATGGTTTTGAATATGTTAGTACGTAGTTGAAGTCAATAGACAACACATAGCAAAATGTAGATTTATTGGGTTTTACATAAACAGAAAACTATCAATGTTATGAAAGATCAAATTTTTAGTAAGCTTATCTTAAGATAGATAAGACCGTCAACGTGACGGGATAGATAACAGAGACGATCTAGCTAGGGTTTTGCGGGTGGCTTCAGTGGTACGAAGAGACTTGAGGAATGTCGAGATTTTGATGTCCATGTTGCGATGGTGACTATGTTGGTGGAACGGTGATGCGACAAAGGTTTTGGGTTGAGAGGAGTGGTTGGATCTATTTCGTTTTGACCTTTGGGCCTAGTTATTTGGATCTATTTCAAACTTAATTACAATTGAGCCCTCTCTATTTTTATTTTGTATGATCGTGGAATTTTGTTAAATGGTAAGATTTGAATATAGAGCGGATTAAATTTGTTGGTGGAATGGTGGTCCTCGTGCTTGGGTGAAGCCCAAATCTTTTTTATTTTTTTGCACGGAGTTTAGAGAGAGAAAGTAGATCTGCAACCCTTCCTCCCTCCCCTTTCTTTCTTGCCTAGATTTAGATCTCCTAGATCTAGATCAAAGGCTTGAGGGTTAGGGGTGTGTTCTCTTGGCTTTTTCTCATCTCAATCCTTGATATCGATAGTTTTGATTTCACCTTAGTGGTGCTTTTACCCGATTTATGGTTATTTTCTGACTTATGTTCAACCATAAAAGACTTTGTTCCTCCCTTTTTTTGTTGATCCTCCAACAACCCCTTCAAATCCATAAATCTCCATCATTCCCCTCATCATCCACAACCTCACATGAGCTCCCCTCCATCTACCAAAGAAAACCACCTCTGAAAAGTGAGATTGATCGCTTACCAAAAAGTTTACGGGTGCTCAATAAGCATGGGTGTTTCACCCCCCCCAAGCCATTCACCATCAATTTTGTTCTTCAGTTACGGTTTCTGTGTATGCTGTCCTAATTCCGTGGCCTCGATTCCCTTTCGGATCGAGCCTCTTTGGTGGATTTGAGAAAGCTGTTGCATGATGTGGATTCCTCTCTTTCATCTCTATTTTCTTTGGTTTTGCATGGATTTGTGTAGTTGGATTTTATTTGGTCTTCATCCCTTCATTTTGGCACATCTCGCGACCACATGGTCCTTGACGGTAGCAACGGCTAGTGTTTGCTTGGGCGGCGGTTGTGCTAGACAATTAGGGTTTGATGTAAACTTTTGATTTTAGGGTTACCTTCTCTTTTACCCTTTTCATGTGGATTGGGCTGAGTAGTAATTTTTCTATAGTTAATTTGTAATTGGACTTTCTTTGGGCTCTTCTAATGGGTTTACCCATTAATTTATGAAAAAAGAGTTGGTAGAACAAATATGTACTTTGTTCCGATGTCTTGTAGCATAAGATACTTTGTTTCGAGAAAGCTACCATATCAGGTAGAAAACCTTGACCTCGACAAATTACTATTACAGTGTTACCTGGGTGTATAAGCTTCTAAATTGACAATACGCTACTGGAATCAGGTTAGATGCTTGGGAAATTGCAACTGGAGGGAGAAGTGATAGCATCAATCAAACACTTCGAGTCTGATTTGATGATGATTGGAAATGAGTTGAGCTTTCAGCAAGATTACAAGCTTCAATAGCCGCCCCAACTCGGTAAGTCAGAAAGAACGCCTAATCCTACCAGGTGAGTATCAAATGAACAATTACATCCCAACACTATTCAAGTTTCTTATGTTTTCTGGGCAATCTAGCTTTGTGATTTCTAGAGATTGAGGATCTCGTTGGTGCTGGCGACTGAGGGTCCCACATCGCCGGAGGCGGCATCATCATACTACTTAGGAGCAGTGGCGGAGCTAGGATTAAATTGTCACCTTTGCTAACTGTAACGCACAGAAAAACAAATCAATGTAACACACAATATTCAAGGGAGAGAGGTATGGGAAGAGGATAACATCTTTTTTGAAGGTTTAGCTGATAATCCATTTTGGATGACAGATACGAGCAACATCTACAATTGATATGTCGTGTTGTGTAATGATTTTCAAATTACAAGCGGTAAATGTTGTCGCATGCAATATATGTTGTCTGTGTTTGTTTCATATAAACAGTTATATGAACGTATTTACAACAATAGATTTGTTTCTCTGTTTTGTTGTAGCCCTCTCCATGTAAACCTTGTTTCCCAGATTCCATGTTAGTGACTGCAGTAGATTCGCCTACATTAGTGCCTATGTCTAGCCTTTGCTTTCCTTACTCTCGCTTCGAGCACCGGTTTGATCAATGGAGGGAATTGTTTTATTTGATTGCTTAGCAACTGTAATGCCATCTTTAGCAACATCCAAGTCAGTTGCAAAGATTGTTTAATGTTCCTACTCCTAAATTGCAGCTCATACAGTCGTACTCTTTCAAGAAATTTATCATCATGGTCTGCATAAAGACAAAAACTAGCACAAGTTAGACTCAACATGATAATGAGGACCAAGTCTAAGATATTTTTCTGTAGCTGAAATATAGAGAGAAAAAGTGGTATGTTTGTATCACATCACTAGTAATAGATAACACAACAGTAACTCTTACAGTATTCAAATCTCACCTAGGCTCCGCCCCTTCTGAGGAGGGCTGGGCGGGCACGTACGTAATCCGATCTTGTGTCAAATTTTGACTGGTTTTGGGCCTAGGCGGAAATCCTTTTGGGCTGTAGGCAGGTTGTGGATCCACCCTTTTAAAATATCGTTAAAGCCCAATTTGAACGGCCTGTGAATTTCAGCTTCAACTTGTCTTAGCTGCAGCAAACCAGTTTCAACTCTGGTCTCTGTAGTCAAGCTTCCAAAACTGGTATGGACTATATATGGAGTACTGATCTTTACATTCATCAAGTGCATGAAATTTACAATGTGTAGTTGAATCTAGTTGCTCTTGTAGTAGACCTTTACATTCTTAAATCCATTATGGTTAGAGTTTCTAAAACAAAATAGAAGATTTTTTGGAACAGAAGAAAATAGAAGTGAGAGCAAAGATGTTGGGGCATTTTGTATGTGTCTTGTTTCTCGAGGTAATTTCATTTGACTAGAACTAAAGAAATTATGTACATACTTTCTCTTTGGATTGTATTGTATATTTGTGTCTATGTATTACTTATTAGTTTATGTAAAACTTCCTCAGTAGTTCCTCACATATCTAGAAACAAAAGACTTGACTTGTTAATCTAACCTTTGAATATGATTAAGAAATTGGTGAAAGCTTCCTTGAATAATACCCTGTTGGCCATATTGCAGTAGTGGATGTTCTTCCCCTCTTTCCTTAGTTCTTAACCTTATCTTCATCTTCAGATTGAATTATTGAGAAGATATTCTAATCAAAGTACGTGGAAATTTCCTTAGTTTTCTTGTTTTTACCTCTGCAACCAAGAATTCTAATAAAGCTGAACCTGGAAATTGATATGAACAGCACAACATCTCTGTATTCTTTCTTCACTCACACTGCTTGGTCTACTTTAATCAGTTTCTCATGTAAGTATTCATCATATGCTTGTTGTAGATTGATGTATATCAAACGCTCGAACAATTAATTTTTAATTGCTTTGTTTTTTTTTTTTTCCCTCTTTGTCTAACCCCAGAGCTAGCATCTCCAAGGACTAGACCATGGATATCATTATGTAGCAGAGAAAGAAGGTTTTTGCAAGTTCTAAATCGTGGATCAGTTTGCGGGCTTTATGGCTTCTTCTTCTGCTCATGCTTTTAAATATGATGTCTTTCTTAGTTTCCGAGGCGACACCCGCAACACTTTTACCAGTCATCTTTATAAGGCTCTAGTTGGGAAGAATATCAAAACCTACATAGATTATGAACTTGTGAGAGGAGAGGAAATTGCACCTGCCCTTATTGAAGCAATAGAGGAATCAAAGCTTGCGGTGCTCATTTTGTCACAAGACTACGCTTCTTCGACATGGTGCTTGGACGAACTTGTGCATATTTTGATATGCAAAGAAAGACATGGGCAAATTGTTGTACCCATTTTCTACAGATTAGATCCTTCAGATGTTCGCCACCAGAGGAAGAATTATGCAGTCGCATTTCTTCAACATGAAGAACGTTTCAAGGACATGACGGACAAGGTGCTAGAGTGGAGGGATGCTTTGACAAAAGCATCCAAACTAGCTGGGTTTGATTCAAGCAAATTTGGGTAACATTTCAACTTTATGATAGTTCATACTTCTGAATAATTTTAACTATATGATCATGACCTCAACTATTACTTATTTGTCATTGGTTATATATGCTAGGCTTGAGTCTGAATTGGTTGAAGCAGTCGTCACAGATATTGTGATGAAGTTGAATCAAGAATGTTCAAACGATTTGGACGGCCTGGTTGGAATCGAAAGTCGCATCCAGAAACTCGAGTCATTGTTATGCATTGTCCCACAAGATGTTGGTGTTCGCACAGTAGGTATTTGGGGCATGGGTGGTATAGGTAAGACCACCCTTGCTGATGCTGTATTCAACCGACTCTCATCTCAATTCGAAGCTTCATGTTTTCTTGCAAATGTTAGGGAAAAATCAGAAAACCATGGACTATATGATATGCGAAATGAACTTCTTCGCAACTTATTGAAGGATGAAAAGGTAAGGATCAGCACTCCATCTATAGGATCGAATTTGATCAAAGAGAGGCTCTCTGGTGCAAAAGTTCTTGTTGTGCTTGATGATGTGAATGATGTAAGCCAACTAGATTTTCTGGTTGGTAAACAAATTCAATTTGGACCAGGAAGTAGAATCATTATAACAACCAGAGATATGCATCAACTTAGAGAGATGCAACAACTGCAGAAAGGAGCAGACCATGATGTTATAATATACGAGGCAAAGGAGCTAAATCATCAGGAAGCACTCCAGCTCTTCGACTTGAATAATTCCAAGGAAATCAGGTACGGAGCAGAATATACCGAGTTGGTGAGAATGGTGGTGCACTATGCTGGGGGAGTTCCCTTGGCCCTTAAAATCTGGGGTTCCTTGTTTCGTCGATGCAAGAGTACACAAGAACGAGGAAGTTTCTTGAAAAGGTTGAAAATGTTTCCTGAAAAGAAACTTCAAAATGTGTATAGGCTAAGCTATGATGCATTAGGAGAAAATGAGAGGAAGATATTTCTTTATATCGCATGTTTTCACAAAGGACATGAAATATGCAGTGCAATAGAACAATTAGATACATGCGATTTAGTTGCGGAGATTGGAATCAACATTCTCGTAGATATGTCCCTCATATCCATCAAAGACAAAGAGTGGACTGTCCTGGAAGAAAGAACTCGTTACCTGTGGATGCATGATGTGATACAAGAAATGGGTTGGGATATTGAGCGTGAACAATATCCTGCAAAGCCTGGAAAGCGCAGTAGGCTGTGTACCGTGGAGGACATATGTCAGGTGTTGGAAAAGAACAAGGTGAGAGCCTAATTCATTGACACACTTATTTGACTATATCTATTTTTTTTTTCAGACAATATATGCTGATTTATGCTTTTCATCAATTGTCAGGGGACCGAAAAGGTTCAGAGCATATCCCTGAACCTCTCTATGATTACAAAGCTAAAGTTGACTCCTCAAGCCTTCAAAAAGATGTGTAATCTAAAATTTCTAAAGTTATATGGTGAAGATTACCCTTCGAAGGACTGCAATGTGCACTTTACTCTTCCTGATCTTGAATATCTTCCTGATTCCCTTATATATCTCAGCTGGCCTGAATATACTTTGAAATATTTGCCATCAACATTTTCTGCTGAAAATCTTACGGACCTTTCTATGCCTGGTAGCCAACTCCAGAGACTTTGGGATAAAGGCCAGGTATGTGATCAAGTTAGTTCCTGCATGCATGTATTAACTATTGAATGCAGTATATGTAAAAGTTATATGTTCAAGCCAAGTTATTCTTACTATTTCTTCTTAAAATTGTGTCAGAAGCCTAGGAACTTAAAACGCATCGATCTCAGTCATTCTGAGCAGCTGGTTGAAGTTCCAGATGTCTCTATGAGTATAAACATTGAGAGGATAAACCTTGAAGGATGTAATGGGTTGGTTGAAGTTCCTTCCTATTTTGAAAATCTTCACAAGCTTACTTCGTTGAATGTGAGAAGTTGCACGAATCTTAGTGTTCTCTCAGATGTCCCATGCAATATGGTTACGTTGGAATTAGGTGGGACTGCAATAGAAGACTTGCCTTCCTCAATTTGGTCCCATGAAAAACTTGTTAGATTGAATCTTGATGGGTGCGAGGGCATTAAGAATCTTCCAAACAGCATTTGGAAGCTGTATTCCCTCACATCTCTTGTGTTGTGTGGGACAAGTATAGAAGCATTGCCCTCGTCAATCGAGTGTCTCTTGGGATTAAAAACTATTGACCTGCAAAGTTGCGAAAGGTTTGTCAGTCTCCCAATCAGCATTTGTAAATTGAAATCTCTTAAGAACCTTTATCTTATTGGATGCTCTAGCTTCGAAAACTTCCCTGAGATCTTGGAGCCTATGGAAATGCTGGAGAATCTTAGTTTAGGAGAAACCAAATTTAAAGACCTACCCTCTTTGATAGAAAACGTAGTTGGGCGGAATGAATTAGTGTTACCTGGGTGTAGAAGCTTTGAGTCTTTCCCAAACAGCACCTTGCCTCCCTCGTCGGTCATTTTATGGTCTTCGATGAGTGAACTAGACCTCAGTGACTGCACAATGTTAGAAGAAATCCCTGATTGCATTTTTAGCCTAAACATGTTATCTCGATTAGATGCGAGTGGCACCATGATTAAGAGCATACCTTCAACCATCAATCAAGCATCACATCTGAGGAGATTATATCTACAGGCATGCAAGCGCCTTGAATCTTTACCCAAGCTCCCATATCTTCTGGAATTTATAGATGCAAGTGGCTGCAAGAGATTGAAAACAGCGTCTGGGTTGACAACTGCGCTCACAGAAGGTTCGGATAAAAGAGGTTCTTACCAGTTGCATATATTTTGTAACTGCGAAAGTTTGGATGAGAATGCGAGGAGGAACATAATGGATGAAGCACAACTTAGAAACAAGGCAACAGCTTATTATCTAGTACGTCTCTCTCTGCTAAAAAGCACTGTATGCATGCATTCCGCTGCTTCTAATTAAATTTGACAAGTTAAAATAAATCTATGCTACAATAAAGCGAATCCCTCAAATGCTTTACCAAATTAATGATTGCTTATAATGCCCCTGTTGAGCTAATCGTCTGTGTTTATGTACAGAGATTTGAGTACGAGGTTAGATGTCCAGGAAATGAAATCCCAAACTGGGTGGGCTATCAAATGGAGGGATCTTCCATAGATATCACGCTTCCTCTACATTGGTCTGAAGATGCAAACCTTTTGGGTCTAGTTTTCTGTGTTGTTGTCGACTTCCGTAAAGCAATAGATGCGGAATGCGCGGGTGAATCTATTTTCAAAAGCGAAAATGGTGAAAGTCATACTTATGAGTTTAGCAATGAAAAGAACTATTGGATCAATTGTGATGACGACAACTCAGAACATATGGTGGTGGCGTGGTACGATTCCCTTCAGAAGGTGAGATGCACTCCTTATACCAATGCCACTGAAGCCTCTTTTCATTTCTCTGTACGCGCAGACAGTAGACTCCATGAAGAGGAGCTCAAGTATAGGGTGAAAAGGTGTGGGGTGGGCTTTCTGTATGCTCGACGCCAAGACGGAAATGCTGTTGAAGCCACCACAAGTGAGAGGGAGAACTCAGTTACCTCTCTTGAAACTATGTTTCGAAAACTGTCATTACACTAGTCCACCACAAGATCTCCAAAAAGAAAAAGAGAAAAAGAAACCGAAACAAAGGAACATGAATCTATTGGACCATGATTAGAAATTTAGAATACTTCTTTTGCATGTTGTGGCTGGCTGAGAACCAGATTTCATAAAACTATATGCTAAAATGGATCATGTCATCGGATTCTTGTTTTGCGATAGCGGCATATATTGGGTTGCTGCAGTTGTAGTAGTTTTTGCAGGTTCATATGTCATACCTTCGCAAAACTCAACAAGAAGGAAAAGCAAAACCCTTTAGTGAAACAAGTGCTGCTTCAGGAAACCCATGCATAGGCACAGAATGTAACAGATAACCCACCATTTCAAGATGATATACACATACACTCCTGAATCACTGCAATTAACTTAAGGCATACATACATACACTCCTGAATCGAACTATAATTGTTGAAACATATAATATTCACGCACAAGCAAGAGAAAGGAAGAAGATAGATGAACCATATTTATACATGAACTCAGTTTTCTTGAACTTGTTTGTATCTTCCCACAGCTTTATTGAACCGCATGCAAAGATCAGATATCTTATGCTAGATGCAGTTCAAGAAAGCTGTGGAAAGATATAAAGAGGATCACCATCTACAGAAACAGAGATAAGATGTTTGTAATCTCACAGAGTTACCTAATATATATAGTGGTAGAAATTGAAGCTTGGAAGGTGATACAAAGAGGGATTTTCAAAATTTAAAAGCAAAGTTGAAAAGAATCTAAGTCAAAGTACGGCGAGTCCAAATGGTTGGTACATCTGATCGAACTGGTTGCAGTAGCCAGTAACCTTGCAGTATTGTACTCTACAATTCAGTCTGGTTTCTTGACTCTCCAGTGGGTGTCCTTGCTAGCTAGCTTGATCAATTCACCGAATCCTTGATAGCCTTGTTACTACGTGAAACAATCACAATTAGCCCGAAACAAGGGTCAAGAGTGGTGTTTATAGTGAAGAAGAAGAAGAAGACCAAACCTGTTGATGTCATAATTTGGTTCGACAATGAAACTTGACTTTTCAACTCAGTCCACGTAGAAAGTATGGAAATGTCAAAGAGTCACGTATGACTCTTAACATTTCCATGCACTTAAACCATTATCCGAGAATTAACGGTTTACTCTTTGTTTACACCCAGATACTAATTTGGGTGGGGTAGTAAGTGTGAGTGAACATTAGTTAATCCGCAAGCTCAGCATGGTTAATTGGGTTTACAAGTGTTCTGGATCTTAGAGTTCGCATGGGTTAAAAAAATGACTTCCTGTAGAGAAGAAGCGGAGTCCGCGTGCACATAGAGGCGAGGCGAAATGGCCTCGCACGGTGACTCTGCCAAGAACCAAGAAGCGGAGTCCGCGCGCACTTAGAGGCGGGGCGAGATGGCCTCGAGCGGAGACTCCGCTAAGAAGCAAGAGGCGGAGTCCTCATCCAGCAATCTCATCTCACATCCTTTTATTCTTATACGCTAAGGTACATCTCAAGTATCAAGAAGACATGACTTGAGATTGATTTGATAGGAGGAGGCCACATAGAGTCGACACGTGTTACCAACTCTGCCAAACTCATCTTGGAATGAAGGGATTGTCAGGGAGACACCCTGATTTTATGTTGAGCCCATGCTCTTCCTTTCCATGTCCCCGATTTTCCCTCCTATAAATACCAAGCAAGCCTTCCCAAGGAAAAAAGATGATTCTTCTCCAATCTCAATTTTATTGTTCCAAACACTTTACTGACTTGGGCATCGGAGAGTGTTTGGCCGGCCTTAGGCTGATCCTCCGATAACCTCCTAGTTCGCATGTCAACAGGTCATCCAGTGGCACTCCACCAACTTGAAGAAGAGAAGACCCAAGTCAAGTGGCGAATGTCCAACGCCAAGAAGAAACAGAGAGGCTAGTTCGCCATCCAAGGAGAGAAGACAGTTCGCCACCAAGGAGAGAAGGCAAGCTCGCCATCAAAGAGGGAAGGCAAGCTCGCCACCAAGGAGAGAAGACAGTTCGCCACCAAGGAGGGAAGGCAAGCTCGCCATCAAGAAGAGAAGGCAAGCTCGCCATCACGCAGAGGAAGCCTACCACGAAGTGGAGAGATGAAGCTAGCTCGCCTCTTTACACGTACAATTTTAACAGATCTATTGTTGACCCGTTGGTGCTAGAAAACGACACCAACAAAACCTTACCAAATTAACCCCAAAACAAAACAGAGGGGTTTCGGAGAGGAACAGGGATGACATTTTTAATGTTTTATTTATTTATTTTTTTACTTTTACCCATCAATCCCAAGAAGAATATTAAGCCTAGGACCCTGAGTTTAGGGTTTCGTTTTGGGGTGGAAAAGAGGTGCAGTTACCAACAATGCTGTACCTTATTTTTATGCTGTGCCCTTCTGTGCCTGTTTATTTTTATGCTGTGCCCTTCTGTGCCTGTTCTTATGGTAAGCAATAGAGAAGAGAAGAGACAAGGAGAACAGGAGGGAGACGGATTTTCTGTCCGGTGGTTTACGTTGAACTAGAGGAAAGCAAATGAAAATCAACACTCCGTACTCTAATGGTTTGATGATCGTTTAAATTTCTAGTCACCACTGCTGGTTCTTTAACCGGAAATGTTAGAAACCTGGGTTTATCCACATTCATCAATTTTGCCCATTTCTCTACTGTTACATGCTTGTATGGTTCAATAATAATTTCCAATTGCTTTCTTTGATATTGATTTTTCAATACCTCATCATGACAAAAGTAGGAGAATCAAGTGCAAAAGTCAGGAAGCACATAATATTGATAGTGAAGCAAAACTTCAATAGGAATCCCACATCTCTTCATAAAGAAACTGAATATAATCTCTTGCAAAACATATTCAGGAAGGATCAGTTCAAAAGCAGCAAAGAAACCTAGTTTAAGAAGTCTCATAATCCAACTGCATGACACAAAGAAATGAACTGCAAGCTCACAGTCTTCGTCCTCTTCTACCACCCTTTCTACGAGTGCTATCGGTAGGAATTGGAGTCACATCCTCTGAAACATAAGACGAAAAAGATCAATTAACCCAAGTCTACAACTGCAATATCAAACATCAACAAATTCAAATCCTACGAGCAGAGAATCCCATGGTCTAAGCATTAACTAACACGGTTAACCACCGCACAAAAAAACATGGTTTTGAACACAAAGTAAAATTATCTCAGGAATCTGTACGTTCAAAAATTGAATTCAATATTTTTTCACTAATATGCATGCTCTGCTTAAAGATGTTTAACAATGCGTATACAACAGATAGATAGAAATTAAGTACCAAAATGCATAATAATTTTAAAAATATGAGAAGTTACCTATACGACCGATTCTCATTCCAGAACGAGCCAGAGCACGGAGTGCTGACTGAGCACCAGGGCCAGGGGTCTTGGTTTTGTTGCCACCAGTTGCCCGCAGCTTAATATGAAGAGCAGTAATACCCAACTCCTGCATTATCAAATAATCAAATTAAGGGAAGAAAAAGAAAGAGAAACTCATACTTTATATACATATATACAAACATCAATACCCTTCTCATAGGAAATAGTTAAAGTAATCCGGAATTACTAACAGAACCCCAAAAAATATTAGAAGGAAAGAACAAACTGCAAACAAATCAAGACCTTGCATCTTGTAGAAACATCCTGTGCTGCAAGCATAGCTGCGTATGGGGAAGACTCATCCCTATCGGCCTTCACCTTCATACCACCTGTTTTTACAGAAATCAGAAATGATAAACTGAAACATTTTGAAAACCGTCTCGTAAAAGTAATCAAACACAAATAACCAAGTCTCATTCCAGTAGTTTAAACACACACAAAAATGCAATGCAGCGATAAAAAACACTGTCTTATACAAGTTCACACAGATTGTAAACTACATTCAGAAGATATGTACAAGAACTTGAATGAAATGCTTACCAGTGATGCGGACCAAAGTTTCCCTTCCCGAGAGATCAGTCACATGCTACAAAACCAACAAAAGCCAAAAATCAAAACCCAAATTCATAACACTGATAAGATACATAACTGGTAGAGAAAAATTAATTTAGCTTACAATGAATGTGTCATTAAATGAGGCGAAAATGTGGGCAACACCAAAGACATGCTCTCCATCTCTGACAGCAGGGCCAAGAGTGACATTCTCTTCCTTTGGCTCCCTAGTCTTCTTATGCTTCGACTGTAACATACATTCAAAAACAAATCAATCACAAGAACTACCTCCTTTCGACAATACCTAGTATCACAAAATAACAGTATCTATACCTACTATCCCTACTATTTACAATTATTTTCACACATTCAAGAACTGATTTAGACCCTAGTACACTATTATCTGTCAAACTGCTAATTAATCTGAACTGAAAACTTGTCCGATTAAAACCAATAGCCCACTAATCAACCATTAGTATCATCAAAGCACAAAATCGTTCTAAAAAAGTTGCACATTTGAAGGACAAATCAAATCTCGATATGAACAGAGAGCAAGCAAAAGTAAGGCTTCTGGATCTGAAATTGAGCAACTATAGCTAGTGAAACAGACTTGGAGAGATTTGAAATAGAGTGGATTGGGATGGGAGATTTTCTTACCATGGTTGCGCGACGGTGCTATTGGAGGTTGTAGGAAGCTCCTGGCGATTTTGCTATTATGTAAAACCCTAAAGCGGAGGACTGAAGCGGGTCGTGTCTGCTTGGGTTTTATATGAGCCAGGAAGCGCTTTAGGGTTTCGTGATGCGTTGGAGTTACAGGAATGCCCTTCGATTTATGAAATATTGTAATTTTACACACTTAATTTTTGACTATTTAGCTTTCCCTTTTTTTTCTTTTTTTTTTTCTTTCCATCTATTGTCAATGTAAATAAATTTTGAGTATAATTTATTCCAAATAATTTTGAATCCCTTTTGAATTTCTCTGAACCAAACTAAGGGGTGATGTCGACATAGATTCATATGAGCCAGTGTTGTCGATTTTCATATATCAGTTTTGCGGTAATAAACTATCTCAGTTACATTGGTGTTGAGACCAAGATTTACAACGTATCTCCCCACCGCAAATGCACAAACCCGAAAACCTCTCAAATTAACGTTTGAGTTGAAACTAAACTGTCTCGGTTACATTATTTTAGGATCAAGATTCACAATGTATCTCCTCACCGCAAATGCGCAAACCTGAAAGTTTCTCAAATTAGTGTCTGAGTTGAGACTAAACCATCTCAGTTACATTATGTTGGGACCAAGATTCACAATGTATCTCCTCACCGCAAACGCACAAACTCGAAAGCCTTTCAAATTAGTTGTATTATAATTGTGCATGAGGAGCGTTCATACATTTCAACAAGTGAAATTCATCTGAATGGTATACGAACTTTTGCTCTTTATAAACTTTGGTATATCAAATTTTAAAAATATTAGATTGGTATCTCATGTTTCCATCCCGACCTAAGATTGATATATATAGCCTTTAAAATTACTAATTTACCCTTCGACTATAAAAAAAGATGACTAATTTATCCTTAAATATTTTTTTCTTAGTTTTCTTAACTAATAATCAGTTATTCATCTCAATCATCTTTGAATATCAACGATAACAACAAAATCTTTGAATGTCAGCGAAAACAACAAGAATTAAACTTCTGTATATTTCCCCTCTTCAATCTTCTTTAAGTTTATCTATGCCAACCCAAATCATCAAATTCCAAAACATCTTCTAATATTTCTTGAATATAAAAACAAATAAAAAAAACTAAGAAAAAAGAAGAACTTAAGGGTAAATTAGTCATCTTAATAACTATATATACCAATTTTAGATCGGGATAGAAACATGAGATACCGTTATGATATTTTCAAAACTTTATATACCTAAATTTATAAGGAGCAAAAATTCATATACCATAAAGAAAAACCATGAGGTCAAGTAAACAAAGTCGTTGGCTATCTTTGCAATCAAAAGCTCAAAGGTAATGTGTTCTGTGTTATATCGAAGTACAGGACTACAGGATTTCACTTTCAACGTGTATACTCTATCTTTCTCAGCAATGTTTTGTAAGTATAAATAACCGACCTTACAGAAAGTGGAAAAGAAAACGATAACTAATAATTTTAGGGAGCCTAACTACGAAGAATGGTAATAAGTAATAACCAGTCATCCTGATGCTAAGCAGATATCAGACCGATATAGGCTGCAACTAACGACAATGTGGACGATATAATATAGGCACCACCAACAATGACCGGTTCTTTAAGTCCACATAGTTCAAGGTGATGATGAAATGGTGCCATTCGGAAGAGCCGGCGACCCGCACCTTGCAAGCGCTTGGTTGTCTTAAAGTACATTACCTACATGTTACTAAAACATCAGTCCAGAGAGAACTGCAGTTTCAACCAAATCTGGGAGTGAGAAACACAGTTTGTGGAAGTTCAATGGTATGGATAACAAACCTGCAAAATAACTGATGAGGCTTCCAAGACAAAGATGCTGGATGAAATGAACAATGGGAAGAACATCCCTGTGCAACAAGCCATTGCAGCTAACCCTCCACCAAGTGCCAAGGACCCAGTGTTACCCATGAACACTGATGCCTTGTATCGGTTGTGCAAAAGAAAACCAACACAAGCTCCTGCCATTGACGCTCCAAATATTGCAAGGTCTGTTCATATGCCATACAATATTTAGTGCTGAAGAACTATAAAAAAAAAAAAGTGCATTACTATTATCAAGTATGAATCGGACGCCCAGACCAGATAACAAGAACTAATAACAAACCTATCTTGGTCAACTCTAATACAGTTCTACATCCCTTGTAAAAAAAAAAAGTGTTTTGATGGCCACTGTATCACATATAACTCACATCATATACCAAATGTCAATCAGTTGATCCTCGATGTACATGGTCCCATTTAAACTAAATCACAATAACAAATGCACTCACCTGAACATATTGGAAGTACTGCAATCGACATTCCTATAAAAGCCAATGCAGCAGATCCTCCAGCCAGCCCATCAAGGCCATCTGTTATGTCCACCCCATTTCCCATAGAAACAAAACAGAATGAAGCCAGCATTAGATATAATTTTCCCAGCCACACTATGCCTATTGGAGCAGGTAGAGGAACCAACATTTTCCTGCATGAAGAAAGAGGAAAGAGAACTTCAACAAAAGTACCATGAGTAAGCATTTAGTGCATAGATCCAGAAGTGTAGCAACTGACGTCCCAAGAAATGAATATCATACTATGAACTTGTTAGACCAAGTGAATATCAGATCATGTATGGCAGCAATCTTACTCATCAAGAACAAAATCAGTCCAAACCTAGTTCAACAATGATTATTTTGGGATGTGATCACTGATCAGAAGGG
This sequence comes from Fragaria x ananassa, assembly GCA_034370585.1. Classification (NCBI taxonomy): domain Eukaryota; kingdom Viridiplantae; phylum Streptophyta; class Magnoliopsida; order Rosales; family Rosaceae; genus Fragaria; species Fragaria x ananassa. The sequence goes on along the minus strand of CP139764.1, from coordinate 2,888,463 downwards.
CTTCTCATACTTATCAACCAGATCGATTACATAAAAAGTAATCGTAAACCAGTAGATTTAACAGTAGAAAGAAATCAAAAGGCCAGAAAATTCAGTTCTACAAAAAGACTCCTAAAAATTGTTTCTCACTCTAGTTATGAACATATGCTTAAAACCTAATACAGCTCACCATATGTAAATTACATATGCAATATATCTATTGGCCATCAATATTAGGCCAAATCATGTATTTAGTTTATATTAAGCTCAACTATATGCCTATTAAAATCTTATTTTGTCTGACTGATATGCAGCATTTAAACACAAGTTCCTAATTTCTGTAAACTCATCACCAAAAGAATAGACATGTGAGTTACCATCAGAATAATAGTTACAAGAAGATATACATGCCATAGGGTGATGATATATTTGTCGTATGCAACCAATATGAAAACCATGTTCCAACAGCTACCTGCGAAAAATAGCAAAAAAAGAGAAATATTGTTACTCACAAGGTTGTTAGATACAACTCCTAGATAGTATTTGAGGAAAAAAAAAAAGATAGTAGAATGTTCACCTCCAAAATGATTTTTATCCATGCAGATAGACCACTATTATGATTCTTGATCAAGCAAATGATATCATCAAGTAGTCCAATAGCAGAAAAAGCAAGAGTTGCTGTAGCTGCTCCTGCTACTTCAACAGAAGAAAAACCGGCAGTGAACCTTGCAACAGTAACACCAACTGGTACAAAGAACAGTCCACCCATTGTGGGAGTTCTTTTCTTCAAGGAGTGCCTTACAGAACCTTCTTTTCTGATAATTTGATGAATCTTCAAGCTATAGAGAAGTGGAACACAAACATATCCCGCACAAGAGGCTAGAGCGGCTGATATAACGAACGGGCAAGTCAAGTGGAAGGGTGCCAAAGGTAGTTTAACAATGCGCCAAGCACACCAATCCACATATAGAAGTACCACTAGTAAGAATATTATCAGTCCTGTGTTGAGTAATACTCCTTGTCTGATCCTGCAAACGTATTGTAAAAGACCATCAAACTAAGGAAGACCTCACTAATTTCTCAGATTTCTTTGCTGAGGACCGATGACATCTAAACGTTCTAGGTACATTGACATGGAATAGTCAAGACCAAGTATTATGCAAAATCCTAATGTTGGTACACTTGCCTGTGTCTCTTCCGCTGGCGCCCGAGCATTGCAAGCCGATAAGCACTAACAGTTAGAGCATCATCAGTTGGCTTAGTGATAGCAGGCAAATCAATATCAGACTGAGGAGAAACTACATACTCGGCATCACTATCGTCACCATCACTCGAAAAACTCATGTAGTTTGCAGTCTCTTCCTGGTTATTTCCCCAATCCTCAACCGGCGAAAAATCACCCAAATCCTACACATTAAACCAATTAATTAACTATATTGCTATTTGCTACAATTTTCGAAAATAAAATAAAATATCATGTAACACTATAACATTAACTCGCTTAAATGTAATACCAAGATCTCTCCGAAAACAAACAATCCAAAATCAATAAGCTTTAGAAATATGAAGTGAGTTAGAGAAAGGTTACCACATCAAAGGCTCCATAGCGGACACGACCATGACCAAAGCGGCATCCACCACTTCGCAACCCGATCAACTACAAAAAGTAATCACGAACAAATGTAAATGAGACTGTCACAGATTCTAGTTTTTACAGTCAAACAGTTGAACCACCAAACTCTCAAGCATTTTCACCAAACCATAGAATGAAAGAAATCGACGGTGGCCAACTCACAAACCTTAAGATCGTAACTGATTCCGGAATATACCGGAGGGAATCCGGAACCGGATCGGAGGCGATCGACGGCGGGAAATGAGGAGCGGCGGTGGGGGCGAGGGAGCTGGAGAGGGTAGAGGTGGCGGAGATTGAAGGAATAATAAGATGATGCCATGGCGGTGAATCAATAAAAGAAGAAGAGAGTTTCAGAGAGGAAAGTGTAAATGAGAGAAGGAATAGATCTTGAAGAAGAGGTTGGTGAATCCATTAATAAAACTGGACAAGGATATTCGAGCTGAGAAGGCCTTTTATACCCGAAACAACTCCAAGCGGCATGCCGGAGGGAGAAAGCAAAATAGAAAAAACTTTGAAAGTCCCGCAACGATTTTCTCTCTTTTATATAATTGTTTGAGGTCGTGACGCGCCTTTTGGAGCGTGGCGCACATAGCAAATATCACTTCTAATAAGGCCACATTCTTGGCAAATAATTTAAATGCGACTTCAATCATAACACCGGCGTAAAATGCATAGCTGTTACTAATCACATCCATGAACCATAATGTGAAGATACTACTCATATTTACTTAGTTTTCAACAGTTAAGAGTGAACCCAATTGAACAAAACAATGTGCATTTTTGTCGATGGAATCAATCAAGTCTATAAGACAACTACTACAAGTCCATAAACGATCACCATCCATGCGTCCGACATTTTCCACCATAACACGAGTGAGAGTTTAGTCATAAAACGTAACGGTTATCTATCGCCATATGAATAGATATACCGAAATTCCTTGTCATGACTATTCTCCACACCACCAGCTTGATTACACAAATTCCGGATTACCAGATGTCAGAGGCAAGGGAAACAGAACCAGAAACAAAAGTCTCTTTATCTGGCGACAAATCCCGTGTTAACTCTAATTCGGCACCGGAGTCCGGCCTCGTCCCATTGTGAATCCCCTGGTTCCATCAGGCATTCTGGGGCCAGGTGGTGGCTTTGAAGGTTCAATTGGATGAGCAGACGAAGTAGTTCCGTGGCCTGGAGAGAAAGATAATATCAATGTATAATTAGAAAAGGAGGAAAAAGGGAAGGAGCTCATTCAAAGTGATCAACATACCAAACCCATTGAGGCCACGATACTTCTGCCTGCCAGATTGCCCTCGACTTCGACCCCTGTGCCCAGTTTTCTCCTTAGGCAACTGGTCTCCACCATCCTACAATGCAGAAACAAGTACAGATATAGTGTCATCTCCATTTTGTTTAGGAAACTTTTCAATTCTATGGAAACTCCACTAATTTCAAAGTCCAATATATATTCAAAGGAGAACTCAATTCCGATTACCTCTTCATCAGGTGTACCATTGTGATGTTCGCTTGCATTATGAGTCTCCTCAATCCCTGCTACAGATGTTCGGATACTGCTACTCTTCTCAGAATCAAAGCCCCTGCGAGATTGTCTACGCTGTGCACTCTGCCCATACTTACTCTGATGTATATAAGAGCACCATTAATTCTCTTGCAGCCAAAAAAAGAGAGTAACTGAAACGAAAAAAAAAATTACCATCTGCTTTAGAAGCTTCACCCGCATGCCATTTCTCCAATCTTCCTCATTGTTTAAAATAGCAACCTGATCCAAACCAAAAGAATAGAAGACAAGAACTGTAACCTGAAAACCCAACTATATAGAGCCAAATGCACTGATAGAGAAAAGAGCCAATTACTTACAGCTTTCTCAGTAGCCTCCACAGTATCATACTCTATAAGGGCATGCAACTGCAGAGAAGAACAAAAGCTTAAAATTATAAACAGAAAAAACTTCAACCATCGTGTAAAACACAGTAGTACGTTAGACTAGATAATTGTGATGTGGACCATACCTTATTACTGATTGGCTTCTCAACCTTCCCGCCTTTTGCTGATGCATCTATGGCACTTGGGTCAAGTATGCATATATCTTTTATACTGAAAATTAAATAAAAACAATCATTAATTGTAGAAACAGTAATAAGATACCATCAAACAACGCAGGTTGAGGAGAAGAAAGCATACTTTCCGGCTTCACTAAACATTTTCTTAAGGTTCTCCACTGAATGATCAGCTGGTAGATTCTCTACCAAAACAGTGAACTGCTATACACAAACCAAATGTTAATAATCTTATAACACATTAGATTTCCTAAAAGTAACAATAAAATAATAACGAATATCAAGGTCAACCATAATACCTTTGGATCCCTGGTTTCAAGTGATGGTAGAGGATGAAGTCGTTTCACCTTCTTCCCATTAGAACTCACAACCTACGAGAATGCAAGTTTACACTTGTCATTTAGGATTTCAGATGTGACTAACACAAACACTTTACAAGAGAAGAAGAGAAGAATATTACAAGGAGAGAAGAGTCCTTCAAAGCAGCCGCTATCAACGAGTTGTTACGAACGAGCTTCTTCATTTTCTTGAAGGAAGCAATGACTGAAATAGGAACTGCGAGAAAATAAGCAAAAGATTAGAGGAAACTGTCACATAAATACATATAACCATATACATATATTTACCAATGGTTGGATTTATAAGGATCAATGGGTCCTAAACATAATTAATTGCAAACATGTTTGTTTATCATCACTTCTAAGCATTGCAACCCTTAGAGTTTTCGGGATAGAGATTATTACTCCTCACATTACAGATTTGACTCTTCAAGCAAGTAAAATGTTCCTCTCATGTACTTTTAATCTTTCATTTACAAAATGGAGATCAGGAGTAAATGTAAAGGGTAAACGCAATAGCTAGTTGTAGCCAGAAGATGTTACGCTTACTTGCATAGAGACCGGAGGGAGGGAGACAGACGTCTAAAAGATATAATTATACTGATTCAGAAACAAGGCAAAACCGAAAATGTAAAAAATCTACAAAATCTCTTGCAGAAGAATTCTATGAATAGAGGAAGAATCAGTCAGCAGTCATTGCATAGTCATTCAATCCTATCCCAGATGCTCGGCACAGCTAATTCTAGCTGCACCAGGAAAACACCCAGGTAAGGCAAACTGTCAGAAGTACCTGCTTTACTCATCACTTTCGTCTTCTCTAATCTAGTATTGCAAGCTAAACTAAAATGACTGACAATACAAAATTGAACAGTCTTGATTATGGTTTAAATAACAAATTAAACCAAGGACAGGCTAGTTAAATAGGCCAAGTGCATAAAAATCTCCAAATTATGTGTCACAAAATGGGGTCTTCTAATACAAATGCGACTTAGATCATTAGACTACATGAATTGGACATCTTGCATTGCTCTAATGACATAAAATACTTCATGACATAGCTTTGTGAAGCCATTTTGGTCAACTTCCTAAGTAATCAACAGTAGAAAGGATAATAAAATACCCAGAGAGAGAGAGAGAGAGAGAGAGAGAACTAGGAACTACATGTGGACAAACTTCAGGTGCAGACTTAAATTTTTTGGCCAGGGACATGAAAGTAAAGGTTGAATTTGGGGAAGATGATTGTTGAAAATTTCAATAGGTTGCATGAAACACAACTGCCCATCTTCCCCGAAATTGGATCTTGCAGAGAACACTCGGAACAAAGTGCATATATTATAGCACTGCGCCGATACATACAATCCCTGCATACCACCTAAGAAAAATTTAACATATGAATCTAGAAACAGAATCAAATTTCACATACACTTCAGAAAAAAGGGGGCAGACTGCTATTGGTAACACATAAAACAATGGATTTGCTACCTTTGAAAACAAGAGGAAAAACGTTATCCCATAAGTCGCCACTCGATTACATATCATCCCTAAAGTATTTTAGTCGCTTACTAGGAAAAGGACATTTCCATGGAAAGGAAAGGAGTCATTTGGGGAAAGAACAGGACAGCTATAAGTTAATGTGAAGTACAAAGCAAGTTACAGTCGAACAGAATAAGTCACAGGATAACTCGATTAAAACAAACATATACACCAAGTACTCACCAAAGCCTTCTTTGTTCTTTTTAATCAAACTCAACATGTATTTGTCGTTAGGCAAGTTTTCATCACTAAAGTAGTATTCCACCTGCAAAACAACGAACAAACAAAGGTGTTACATATAAGTGATATAACCTTAAGTAACATGGCCTGAATTCCAAAATGTCAACCAAAAGTAACCATTATCGAACCAAATCCTCCGCTTAGCTTTCTATCAAACCTTAACCTCTTTAACATCACAGTTCCAATGCCCTACTTGATATATAATAGAAGCTGAGCATCAGCCTAAAGTGGCACATTGTTCTATTTTGATTTCACCTCAAAGTAATTTCAAACTTACATCCATAAGCACATAAATTCATAAATTCTAAACCTACTGGAACTATTAGCACACAGAATGCAATTCTAGGGTTCATAATAAAATAACACAAGCAAACAGCACAAGGCTATTAAAAAAATCCGGATATAATAGGGATCTCACCTGCTTGATAATCTTCTGCTTGAGATCCTTGGTGAGACCGCCGGCGGCGGCTTGATCGGGGTCTTCGTCGGACGGCAGGCGTTGAACCTCGGCGGCCGCGCGATCGGGGGATCCGACGGGGGAGACATCGGAGTCGTGAGGCGGAGACGGCGGAGGAGTGGAGTCGGTGGCTGTGGGGACGGCGACGATGGCGGCGTCGGTGGGCCCCTCCTCGCCTTCCATATTAGGGAAAGAACAAAGAGAGGGGGAGGAGGAGGAGGAGGAGGAGGAGGAGCGTTTGAAATGCGAGAATAGACCCCCCGCCTCTTTCTTCTCCTGCCCTTTCTGGTCCCTTCTCCCCAACCCTTATATAGAATCCTGGCTCCCCGTGCCCCTGTGACGTCTGTTCGTCCGGGTTATTTTCGTCATTGAGCGCCCTTATTTTTAATTTAATATAACAGGAAATAATAAGGCGAAAAATTCTGGGTAACATGTATGAATGTATGACTTTAATACAAACACATGGTGGTCTCAACTTTGATTTGCACAGTGTATTTAGGGGACAAAAATCTTGATCTCTTTTAATATCTATTATATGTGTTTTGTTTACTCATTAGTGTTCACATAGTCACTTAGTGACTAAAGAAATCATGGTTAATCACCGTTTCATGTAAATCTAAGGGTGAGAAGTATTATTTTAAAGTTAAGTTGTTTTGTTTTCCACCTTTGAATTTACATCTAACTGTGATTGACCATTATTTACTTGGTCACCTGGTGACCATGTGAACACCACTGTTTGTTTACTTGGTTCTTTGTTGTGATCCAATTTTAAATATGATGTTGAGGGTGATTTGTCTACTAAGGGACACAACTTCTCTAAGAAAAAATGGAAAAAGCTTGTATCTCACATCAATTTAGAGGGTGAACCTCATCTTGAATAGATGGTGTAGTATGATTGTTAAAAGTAGAAAGGTGGATAATCTTTTGGGGTAAGATATTAGCCTACAACAAGCATACAATCTGACCTTAATCTTGGCACTTGGCTACGTTCCTGAATTCGAGGACGTTTATCACAATCATCTCCATAAAATTAAGTTTCGAGTTATGCCAAATTATGAAATGATTTTCCCTTGTAGTATATGAGTCTCTTTTTTATTAAAGTTATGGGCTTCAGAGATTTGATATGTGTATCTTTTTTCTTTTTAAGGAAGAGCATGTGTTTTGTATGATGTGATCGAATTTGTCATTTGAAATGGTACAAAGTAGAACAAGGAAAAAGACATTCTCATTCTCATAGCAAAACTATAAAGAAAATACCACATACAACATAGGACTTGGGACTATTGTTTCATTTGCTTGCCAACACTCCCGTGCCATAACTATAGACCATAAGTTTATATGATAAGCTCTATAAACCAGACTCGCCCTACCTAAACCAAAATCCACACAAGCACCCACAAAGCAAGCCCAAGCCTTAGGCCCAATCCTCCCAGCCCATTTCTCCCTGACCCGGAAAACCAAACCCTAACATCATCAACCACAGGTCCACACAGTGAGGTCATATCATCAGTCCTTGTGTTATAGTACACACTATAGAATGCAATCCTTGTCCTCTCAGCCTTGGCAGTGAAATTCACATTGGCACTTTGGAATGTGCTGTTCGAATCAGGGGTGTAATGGACATTTTGCGCTTGGTCGCCGGCAAAGGCCATGACAGCAAGAGGCTGCTTGCACTTGTCATTGGCATGGCCTACAGAGAAGGTGAGGGTATATGGCTTGTTCGGTTTAGTTTCTACCATTTGCGAAATGATGCCTTCCTTTCCTGATACCAATTCTATCGCTCTCTTGCCCTGCGGCACACTGAAGTGGTAGGAGTCAATGTAGCGAACAGCCCGGTTGGATTCAACATTCCAACCAGGTAAAGACGATGTTTCTTCGTCGAGGTTTGTAGGAAGAAGCACTCCTAAAGAGATGTTTGCAAGCATCCATGGACCTTCTTCAAAATCACCATTAACCACTGCATTGTCTGCACAAAGTACAGAAAATATTAACTATTTAGTAAAATAGAATAGAATCATATAGGGTAAATCTGTATCTACTTGTGGGCTAGCAGTTAAGGTACAAAAAAGAAGTCCATCTAACAAGAAGGCAGTTCTTCACAAAGCATTAGGCACAAAACAAGTACTGAAATATGAGTTTGTCTTTACACTTCTTTGCTAATCCAAACTACTCACATCGACCGTCTCCCACAAATATTCTCAAGAAAACTTTAGTCGCTGTCAAAAACTTTAGTAACAGTAACTTTTCTGTTCTTTACTGGATTGTCAACCTAAACCCCATTTTCAAACTTTACTTTTGACCACGAGAGCAGCTTAAAAGATAAAAGAGCGCGGGAAGAAGAAAAGAAAAGAAAAAACTTACTTTTGGGCCTATCAGGGGTAAAGAGCCTCTTGATAGCAACGTCGTCAATGATGGGCCCACAAGTAGGGTCGTCCTCCATCCCTGGGTTCCTAAACACCAGCTTCACAGCCTCCTCTTCGGCCTCAAAAGCCCACGCGTAGGGGTCCCACCCTTGCACATTGTACAGTGTCTGCAGGTCTATCGTCTGCGACGCGGGTAGCACCGACACGTTCAGCGACTCCAGTTGCGCGCATGTGCGAGCCGCGCTGAACGTGACCGAGTAGATGGACCCCTTCTCCACCTTGATGTCCTGGCTCACTTCGGCGTCGTTTCCGAGCCGGACCGCGTGTCTACCTTGCGGTACGATGAGGATCATCGTACCCTGTTTTTGCCCGGACTCGACCAGCTCAACGGTGCCGTTTGATTTCCAGCCGGGGATCCCTGTGGGCCCGTCTACTATGGCGTCACTGGAGAAACCGCCTGTGGGAGTGGCCTCAAAGTCTCCGTTTGGTAGTGGTCCTGCAATAAAAATAAATAAAATTAGTTTTCAAAATTGTTTAAATCAATACAATTTTAGTGAAATTCAAATTATATTATCCTGGCCCTTTCCACAACTCAATAGGGGACCTCCAAGAATTACCAACTATACATGGTTTAGGGTCAAAAATTAGGTCATGGGGAAGTCAGATGTGTAAGCCAAAAAACAAGAAAATGACACATGTATTCTCTTATCATGACAGATATGCCAGTAGGAAAAATCCAAACGACACACCGTACATATAATAACAATAACATTACTACTACTGGTTGAGAAACACTGTCATTCTCAAGGTGTTGTTTTCAATTTTAAATATGGGAAATGCGAAATTTTTGCCCTTTTATCTAAATATTCTATTTCTGTGCTCCCAGTATCCCAATCTTGACACACCCATAAAAATAAAGAGATAACCTTATCATAAGGAATCCCATTTAATGAAAAATATTATAATATTTACTTATAAAAGTAAAAGTAAAATAAGTAAAATCATAGGGTAAACGCGTGGACCCAATCAGAGTATAAAAGTTGAAATTTTACCACTTGGGGGATAGTGATCCATATTCTAGAGGACAGCTATAATTTTTCGAGGGGCGGTACCCTTTTACCGAAAGCACGTTGTCCTTTTGTATGTTTTAGCGGAAAAGGAGGAATCAATTTGGCGCGAACTGTGTCCTGTTTGGTCGTTTATCTTCTGTAGGAGGGTACCACTGAGCAGTAACAATAAGCTAGAAACTTTTTTTTTTGAAAGGCAATAAGCTAGAAACTTTGTTGTTCTTCTTTTGTCTATAATTTCTTGTTAATACTTAAGAGTAAGCTAAGTACCTCTAAAGTGTAGGCTGGAGCCAATAAAAACAAAGAATAAAGAGCAATGGCCTCTAAAGTTTTGATCTAAAATCTTCAAGGACCCATGACTTCCAGACCAAAAGGGGACCGAACCAAGTTTTGCTTCCCCTCCTTAAGAAAAGTGGAGCATATTGTTCCACGAATTGTCTCAAATAAACTACTCGGAGGAGATATTAGAAGTATTTGGAACCACAGCGGAACAGAATCTCAAGAAACAATCAATGGTGGTGGAGGTCTCAGCAACCCTTCACTAACAACACCAAATGCAGCACAAAGATCTCTACGCTAAACAGAAATAGTTGCTAAATTTGAAGAACCCGAACACCAAAGTTGCAAATCAAACCCAAAATTCGATTACTAAAAGATCTTTCATACTAAGTTTGGACTGCACTGTATATCAGATCTTATGTTTGAGAAGAAACACAGACACACCATACAAACACAGAGAAATTAGTAATGATGAAACCAACATTGAAAAGGACGAGATGTAAATGTTTTCAAACAGAGAACAGAGAATCCAGAAAAAAACGTACCATCTTCAGCTGAGATTTGAGCAGCCAGAAAACCCAGAAGAAGCATAAACGGTAAGACCCATTTGGGTGTTGCGGAGCTCCGACCCATCTTCTAACCCAAATACCCTCTCAGCTTCTCTCTCTCCTTCTCTATGAACTGAGCTTATAGTGACAGAAGCAAGTGACAGAAGCAAGCGACAGAGTGAGAGTGGCTTTTTATACAAAAAGATTCCAGTTCGATCGTCTTTATTCTTTAGCTCATAAGTAGGTTTTACTTTTAATAATCAAAGTTTAACTTTGATATGATTAATTTGACCATACAGGACAAAGGGTTTATTTTCTCTCTTTTTTTCTTTTTTTTTTTAATTTACAGAATCAAAAAGAAAAAAAATGTGAAAGAGGGGAAAGTCGGCTTCATGTTCCCACCTAGATATTTTTCTTATTTATAATTATTAAAATAAAATACTTGTTAATTGGATGGTGCCGTGTTTTGAGAACCGTGGTCTATTGCGGCGGGCCCGACCTACCTCCGCCGTTTCATGCTACTTTGACGGTCTTCAAAGCACTCGTGAGTTTCTTTATTTATTTGTCCCCGAAAAAAAAAATTAAAGTTTGTAACCTGATTTTAAAATTTGCCTGTATAAGAAACAGGCAAGTCAAATTTAAAATTTTCTATTTTACAATATAAATTTATTTTCATTAGTTAAAACATTTTTATTTTAGAAAAAATAAATTAGTAAAAGAATTGAAAATTGTAAAACGGGAAGCATGAATTTCAATTTTCAAAAAAGAAACAAAATAAAAATTCTACATCAGAGAGATAAAACTCTAATGATTTAACTTGTTTCTTTCATGACGTCCTTATGATGACAATGATTTTATACATTCGTCAACAATATAAGAAAATATCATATCTATGCAATATTAATCGTCAGAAAAATAAAACAGATACTTACACATTTAGAAAGAAAAAAAAAACTGCAAATAAAAAAAATATAGTTGTGACTGGTTTTTATTAAGCAAACTTTTGTGTAGAGGTTGTATAATTTGACCTAACTGTTGATGTAAACCAACTTGAGATTTACGTTACAATGAAAATGTTGTTCCAAGTTGAATGAAAATATACAGAGAAATAGGTATTAGGAAAAATGGTGACATTGTCATTTCCTTACTTGCTACCTAATTTTAATTACATCCATATTATTTTCCTCATAGATTATTTCCAAAACAGTCTTAAATTAGTGGTCGTTTCACTAAGAACATGTTTTTCTTGTATTTTAATATCATACCTACTTGTTTGTTTTCTCACTCACATTGTCTTTGTTAAGATAAATTCTTACTACACTATCACAGAATCTTATGTCATTAACCGACAAAACAACAGCGTCTAACCTCGTGTTTCTTGGTCTCTTTATATATTCACTCTCAACTCTCACTTGAACCTCATAACTTATCTTGTTTTTTCCGTAGTTTTGTCTGCTAATTCTGAAATCCAACCTTTTTTTTCTCTTAAAAGCTTGATTTGTTAGCTGACATCTTTCACTTGTTTCTCTAACTTAGTGTATTCACATTCTCAAATCTCGTTTACATCTCTCAAGTCCTAACTCATCCCTCAATCGACAGTAGATCAACCGCCTATTTCTTTGAAGTGCACTTCGATCTTGTTACCATAATCAATCCAAAAGTTGCTTGAATATAATGGTAAGGACGTATGGTATTTGTTTTTTTGTAGCAAATAATGAAGTTTTTGTTTGTTGAACTCTTCGAGCGATTTCGATTGATGTTTTAATATTTTTTTTATATGAGAATTTCTTCTTCTTTAGAGATGATTGTTTGAGAGATTCGGCCTCTCTGTTTGGACTCATGTTGTTTTAATTTGCATAGATTATATATATAACCATTGGATTGAGTAACACGGTCTTAAATGATACTCATCCAATAAGTTATAAGAAATCTAAATAAATTTAAGCAACATAAATCCAAGTAAAGAAGTCTAATTCTTGTTTGCATCAATTATAAGTTTTTCAATATTATTATTCCTATTCACTTTTCTTCAGATGTTTGAGATGAGACACTACAATTAGTTGATGGATGACCGTATAATTGTTATTTGCTTCAATAAAACAATAATATCTGGAATTGTTTTCATTTCCTTTTGTTAGCCTCGTCACAACTACAATTTGAGAAGCAAGTCTTAAAAATTGGAACATGATCGGAATCCTCCAGAGCTTCCTACTCAACTCAGGGGTGCTGAAATAATCCCAGTGGAAGTTAGAGATGCTCAAATACTCGCAAGGCTACCACCTAAGGACATAATGCTCTACAGAGAAGTATGCAAGTATTGGTCCACTCTCACCCCGCAACCCTGACTTCCTTAAAGCATACCGGGAATTCAACAAGAAAAATCACCTCCTGTTCTTGGTTTGGGTACCAAACGGAAACCAGCAATTCTTTTTCTCTGTGCAGACCAACCCCAGCAAGAATTAGGGATGGAACGCCGGCGACCTATGTGGATGTGTCAGAACATTTGTCCCCCTGTGAATTTGCATTCACAACACATGTGAGGGGTGCAAATGGCTTGATGCTTATTCATAATGCCTATTAGTGATGAACATGCATGATATATGTCATAAATCCTTGCACTCGGAAGAACTACAAACTTCCCCCTGCAATGAATGGAAGAACCCACCGCATATACCACTTCGGCTTCTGTACTACTGGGAATAACGAGTACTACAAGGTCCTCCAAGTCGAAAAGACCCCGGACGACAAATGTGCGTTCAATATTTTAACATTGGGTTCAACTCCTAGATCATGGAAGCATATAGATAACAACAAGTTCATGGATGCTCTCCCTTTCGACATGAGTACCCGTTCTTTTGCTGAATGTAACTCTAGCGTGTGCGTGGATGGAGTTATATGTTGGATTCAAAGGAGAATGACTGCTACTTCGAACCGGTCGATACCTAATGAAACGTACTCACTGACAAGAATCATGGAGTTTGATACAGCTGAAATTATGATCGTAACTGAGACGTTCAGCGAGGTTCCTCCACCTAGGGCTAGCGTCAAGTTCAACAAAATAGTGGAAGTATGTGGCTGTGTGGCTCTACTGTATGTCATTGAGGATCGGTGGGAGATTGAGCTATGGATATTGAAGGACTCTCGGAATCACCGGTGGGTGAAGGAGACGATTTTTGCTTCTTTCCTGATGGCGGGACGCGGTCCACGTCCTTTCTATAAGCTCCTAACCGGAGGAAAGTTTATGTTCTTGAGAGGAAATGACATGATGATGTACGTATACGATATGGAAAATAAGAAGTTGGTGCAGATAAGCGAAGTAATCTGGCCTGAAGGGATGCGTGAAATTAGTCATCAGTTGCGCTTGGTTGATTTCTATGATGACACCATTGTCACCTTCAAACGGAATTAGGAGAGGGCTGCAGTTCTCTTTATGTTTGCTTCGGTATCTTCTTTGGTATCAAATCTGATTTGTGAGATTTTGAGAGAAATAAATGTGAGAGCTAGCTAGTTAATGTTAATGCTGGTGCAATGTGGAATTTCATAGTTGATATCTGATTGATTTTGGTACCTTAGTTATGGACCAATTCCTTGTTAGCCACTCTACAAACTCTCAAATATACTTTATCCATAATCATTTCGTCTAGCCACTCTACAAACTCATTTGTTCACCTTTCATTCTCTTCACGTCCATGACTATTTCATCTATCAACAGAGTGTTAGGTGAACAAATGAGTTCGTAGGATAACAATAGCTGCACCCGTAAGCTACTCATCAAGAAAACGTTAAGATTTGTCGAAAGTCCGAAGACTAAAACAAAGTTTGAATAACTACGTATGTGACGAAAATAGTTTTTGTAGTGTGATTTAGAAAAATTTATCGTCTCAAATGAAAAATATAATAATAATAACAAAAACACACAGACAAATACAAGCCCAAGGCCCATCATGACTGAATCAAACCCAACCCAAACAAGCAAAAGGTTTAAGCGAGAGAGACCTAGAGCTGAAGAAGAAGCTGCAAAATCAATGGCGTCGTCGTCGTCAGCTCAACGAGAACTTCAGCGCGAATTGGAAACCAAAGCTAACGATCTCAGCAAAATCCAGAAAGGCAACTCATACACATCTCTCTCTCTCTCTCTTCGCTTATACAGTTCTACTTCGTCACCTGAAAAACCCTAACAATTTCATGTCACTCTTTCAGACATTTCAAAGAATCACCAAGTGAGAAAGAAGTACACCATTCAGGTCGGTGAGAACGAGCTCGTCCTCAAGGTCTCGCTTCCTCTCCCTCACTTTTTTTTTGAGCTGATATCTGATGTATATGAATTCTCATCTGATTGCTAGAAAATTGTGCCTACTGTAGTGTTGATGATCTCCGTATTTGTTTGCTGATTAAATTTTTGATCAATTAGTGATTGGATTGGTTGTGTTTGCAGGAATTGGATCTGCTGAGTGAAGATGCAAATGTGTTCAAATTGATCGGCCCGGTTCTCGTGAAGCAGGATTTGGCAGAGGCCAGGGCCAATGTGCGCAAGAGAATTGAGTACATTTCTGCGGAACTGTATGTTTTCTGTTTCACATTTCGTTTTGTGTTTGCTTTGATTTTCCGGTTAGTTGCAATGTTTGCACCACTTTTAGCTCGTCATTGGGAAATTTGATGGTAGGGAATGTGGAAAGTATTTAGGAAGTATATATGTTAAGAGTTTGGGATCATCCTAACACATGTAAATTTGTCTCCGGAAATTTGGATTTATAGACATTAACTAATGCTTGAATTGAATAAATGGATAGGCTTGGACCTTCCAAAATCTAACTAATGTACATTAGGTAAAGTGCATTTCTCTTGAATTTAGGGATTTTTGCTCTCTTTCGTATCATGTTAGACATGCTAGCTGCTGTGAAGTAATGTCTGTCTTTGTTCTTGAGATTTCAGCCTCCTCTTTCTCTGGATAGATATTCAATTTCGTTTATTGTTTCTGTTTGTGGATCATTGTTCACCCTTTGTGCACATATTCTTGTTGTTCATGCTATAGGGTTAGATTTTCACTGGAAACAAGATAATGTTGTTCATGCTATAGGGTTAGATTTTCCTTCCTCTGTTTTTTTTTTAAATCCAAAGCCAGTGAAAAAAAAACTTCTACCAGATGAGAAGGACGGAGGTGTGATAACAGTATGAAAAATGTTGAACTAATGTTCTCATGAACCCCATCGTTAACAACACTGTTTTTGTATTAGCATTAAAAAGGATGTTGAATAGGGGGTTTCAGAGTTCTTAGAAAGTTATGTACTTGGGCCTCTATTTCATTGGGATGAGTAATGTCCATGCTTTTGGTGAACCATTATTTCATAAGAGTATGCTCAATCTAGTGACGTGCCTATTGCCTTGTATAATTGTGGGCCTAAGATATATCTAGTGAAACCTATTTCGGGGATAAGCCCCCCAAAGGGGAAAAACAACGGTGAGACAGCAAAATCCAATTAAAAGCAGATTTAGTGACTTTCTTTGAAGCCGTGGGTTCTGTGTATAGCAATCCTAATCTTGGTTTATCAAAGATTCATCCTCTCTTAAGCTTATCTTCTTCTTCTTCTTCTTTTTGGCCAATGCTTAAGCTTATTTTAGTCACCTTTTTTCAAGGCAGTTATTGAAGGGATAGTATACCAGCTATCCCAATACATTTCCTAGTTTGGAATTGACTATGTATTAATGTGTTTTTCTTTTGTTAGTGTCAGTATATTGGATGTTGTCAGAACTATTTCCTGTCATTTACAGTGCTTACCTTTATAAAACATGAATTTCTCTTCTGGCTTGCTACCATTGTGTATGTCATCATTATAGTATTTAGTTTAATCCTGATTCTGCAAAACAGGAAGCGGCTTGATGCTACTCTTCAAGATATGGAAGAGAAGCAAAATAGCAAGAAAGAAGCGGTATGTGTTCTTCCTTGTTATGTATATCTCACGTGTCATCTATAATATATCATGGTTCTTCATATACTTTTGATCAAGTATGGTGATGAATTTATTGGATACTGATGCTAAATATATAAATCCTGTATGCATGGTTTTACTCGGGCCGTGTAATGTAAGTTGTGCTAATGGTATCTAGGATAAAACAGTTGATTGTAGGACAATCAAGTTTCTAGGATAAACCAGTTGATTGTATTGCCTTTCATAATATGTGCTAATGGTATCTTTTCACCAAACCATCAATGTTTAGGATTAAAAACAATAACAACATTATACTGTTCTTAACCAGCATAGACATATATTTCAGTATTAATTACTTAAATTGGTTATGCTTCCTGCAGATTTTTAAAGTACAACAGAGGATTCAATCTCTTCAGGCTGGAAAAGCAAAGGCATAACCTTGTTTAGTGTTGTCACTTTGTGAGCAGTAATGTTTTCTCTTAGTGCCTGTTGATGCTGAAACGTTGTTTCTCTTTGGTTCTAGTTTCTCTAAGGTCACAACTCACAACTACCGTTGGAAATGCTTTGTCACTCTAGTTGTTGTAGGATATTTTGTTCCTGTTTATCTAAAGCTACAGTGGCCCATTAAAAAAACCTTTTTGTCATATCAGCTATGTATTTACACTGTAGTTGTAAATGGATCCGTTGGGAAATTCATGCAACCATTTTGTTTGTATTGTCTGTAACCTTACAAGAGGAAGGTCTCATAAGGCTGTTCTGTTTCACTGTTGCATGTTTTATAAATGTGAAGGGAGCGTTGTCGTCTTGGTCCAAACATTTGCTATGAATATGCATGTCTATTCCCCATTAGGGTCATTTCCCACAATATAGTCTATCATGCGTTATGTATATGCTTACATGTAAAACAACATAGCAATTTTCAACTTCTGTATGGTATTGGAGATTCTTTTGAAGTCTTCTTCGAGTGTTATTATCTCTCGCACAATTCTTCATATGAAATCTCAGGGTTGTCATCTCTGTTCCCATTTTATGTTTCAAGCAGGCAAGATCCGCTTTTACGCGAAGAGGATAAGAGTCAGTAGTCTTACTTGGGAGTTCTTATTCTCTCTGGGTTGGAGTCTTTTCACGAAAGATATATGCTGAAAGGGAATGCACTAAACTAAATGTTTGTACCATTTTCTTTTGTAAACAAACGAATTCGTTGTTTCTTGCATCAGAAGCTTGAGCATGAGTTTGTTTTTTCTTCAAAGCTGGTAAGGTGTGTAGCCTTAGAACGACGAAGGTACCAGAGAAGGGATGCCTTCAAATATCAATATCAAATTTCATGTAACATAAGACTCTACCCTAGCTAGGGTAATATGAAACTTGAACCATTAATCCTACCAAACATTCTGTTTGTGATGTTGATAGGGTTTCTTCTCCTTGTAACATTTCATGTGACCTCTGTTGGGTGTTTTGAGATATGATACGCCTTCTGGTTTCAATACACACGATGTGGAAAATGTGGCCCTTGTGGGTTGTGCTGCAGAATGAGAACACCGCCTCATGACAATCATAATATAGCTCCTATTCCTCAATGAAATTTCTAGCTCCTTCAATAATACTCAGGCCGTCTCCACCGAACAGTAAAGGCACGTGTTATTTATGTAAGGACGGGGTTTAGCTTGTATTATTATTATCTTAGTGCAAAATACATTCACTCTCAAATTCATATATGTACGTACTTGGGGACTTAGGGTTGTGCTCTCTGATCATTGTAATATTTTCAAGGTTGGTGCTCGAGCACTACTGGTACGTACAACTTTTGTTGCTGCTGAGTCTCCCATTATGTTTTCACGATTGCATATTGAAGATTCAAAGTGTATGCAGGGGAGTTGATATGCGCGCACTATTTGACAGAACTTTCAAAAATATGTGTCAGACTGTCAGTAACATTACTGATTGAATATGCTGGCGATCGATTAGGGTAAGAGACCACCAAGCAACCATCACAAACGTATGTACGGCACGCATGCCTGATGAGTAATGAGTGACAGTGGAAATGCAATGGTAATCGTTGTAGAACACGATGGAATCCCACTACCACTAGATATATGCGACCGTGCAAGCTAGGAAAGTGTAAACATTGAGGGGGAGAGGGAATGAAGCTATCTGTAATTTCAATAATTCATACATGAATTAAACTGCAGACAGAACTGACAGAATGATGGCTACGCAGCATGCAAGATATGACAGATTTTGTAGATGCATAAGAATGAGGAGGAAGGGCCACTAACAACGGAGCTGGTGTGTTCTGCTGGCATTGGGTAGTAGTATTAGCTAGTGAGATATCTCTATAGCGTAGTGCATGCTGCAGATATCAGATCATCCATTCATATATGGAGCACCGCTTTTGGTGAGGGTTGTACTAAATGGTGAGGGTTCTTTGAGAAGAGGAATACTAAAACTAAATCTTTCTCTACCACGTTTTTTTTCTTTTGATGTTGCTGAAAGCGATTATGGGCACTTTTAAACCAATCTAGCTAGTCATTCACTTGAGTACTTGATCGAGTGGGAAATGCTACACTCATGTTTCCATTTTTTCATGATATCATTCCCTCGATCTTCACTATTAACTACAGATTGATGGTAGGACTTCGAAGTAAATTGCGAATGACCTGATCTATACCCACCGGGAAGAAGAAGATAATTAAGTTATTAAAATCTGGAACCATCAACTTGCTAATTAAGAATGAAGATGATAATTTTGGTTAATTAGGATATTTTTAATTTCTAGCTCTTCAAGTAAGCAGAACTGCAGAACATGATCGGAGGCAGCGGTAGCTGGAGGAAACAAGAATGCTCCTGTTGTTTGAATAAGTAATGCACACATTTATATAATCGATCACTGGTATTATTTCACTTCTTGTTTATTTTTAGTGGAAAATTTTCAATTATCGTATCATTTATCAAGTGAAATTCAGTCACACCCAAAGCATATATAGTGATAGTAAGCGGAAACCCTAGCTAGCTCTGACTTTGTTTAGATGCATGATATATAGCAGGGTTATACAATAAGTGAAAAGAGGTGTGGATGATGACCTTAAAATATGTAGTGTAAGACTGTAAGGCAAGAGATTAATGTACGTGATCAATTTAAGCAAAGAGATTTTTAAAATAAAATAAAGTTTGTTCGACGAATTATATGTCTCAAAGAGATTAAAACTAAAACAAAAATGACCGAATTTGTAAAACAAACTAAATTACGATCTGTATTGTCTCGCACAGAAAAATCTTTGTGTATTGTTGTTTATTAATAATGATCTTAGGTCATCTCCAACCCCTAAGCTAAGGGGTAAGGGGTGGATATAGCCCCCAAAAGTCACAAATTTCATCTCCAATCCAAGGCTAAGCTAAACCAAAAAACGGATTTGGGGGGCTACAAGGGCTAAGGGCTGGGCTATACTTGGCTTTTTGTATAGTCATTGGGTTATTTGTTGGTGGGAACCACAATGAGCAAAACAACATAAAATGTAACCTTAGAGTAACTCCAACCATATATACCGTCAAATGATAATGTGGAGCTCAAAAGGTTACATTTGACACAAACATTCACTACAATAAACCAGCCAAATTCTACATGGATTTGTACATGGATTTGACAATATTATTCTCTATGTCAAACTTGACCGTGTTCTCAAAATTGTCAAATTGTTTTATTTGATTGTTTAATACCTCAATGCTTTATGTTCTTCTCTCTCTCTTTCCTTCTGCTACTCTCTCTTCCTTCCTATCTAGATCTATTCTGGGCATTTGTTAACATTTTGTTGGGATGAGTGGGAAGACTATAGGATTGGGCAAGATTCAAATTGCGATTAAGATTTTAGGACGATTTGGGTTTTTGAAGAATGGGAATGCGATTTGGGTTTCTAAATACTGTAGTGAATCAAGAGCAGGAGGCTAGGGAGGAAAGAAGAAATTAAGAAGAATATTAAGATGTGTAGGGAATCAAGAGCCAAAAGGAGGAAAGAAGAAGAAGATGATGTTCTGCGTTTTTATTTTTCTTTAGATTGCTAGTGTTTGAGCCCAGTGGGCATTTTCGGTCCAAGACTCGAGAAAGACTTGGATATCATTTGGGCCAACGCCTGTGGCCTTTTTTAGGCCATCAAGGGTAGCAAGGTTTGGCAGCACGTGACGTGGCTTTTATCCAGAGGATTCTGATACCTTGCGAGATTCGGTGTCTACGCGGGATCCTTATCTCCAGTTCGCATGGGACTCTATAGTTCTTGCGAGGATGGGATTGAAATGACTAATAACACCCTCGGGATAAGGTCGCTTAGTGTTTGAGTTCGTTTACTACACGACAAATGAAATGCAGCGAGGCAGGGAACGAAACCTAAGCGAGATAGGTTTGACACGTGTTGCATGGAGCGCACGACTGGCGAGTTAAACGTATCCTTGTGGGATTCTAATTGCAGAGTCCGCATTGGATTGTGAGTGAGTCTCTACGAGTTGCTTACGGATGAGTATATAAAGAAGCTTTACAGCTTGCAGAAAGACACACAATCAATCAATCAACAAATCTCTCTCAAACAGACGTACACAGTCGAAACCTTCGAGTCTTCTCGAAACCCTAACGTTCTAAGCGCACCCCGCTTTAGATCCCAGAGCCCGTCAGGACTCGTCTCCGATTTCCCAATTGTTGCTCTGCTCGCTCTCACAGTGAGTATCGATCGACAGGTGATTAAGAAGAGTAAGCTCGGAAATATTTCCTCATCAGGTGACGCCGGAGCCCTCATTCGCCTGGTCAAGAAGTCAGGACGCGCACCGTTCTCTTTCCTCATCCGTGAGGTGGCACGCCCCGCACACACCGTTTTTTTTACATTTGTTCCCTCATCACCCCTCGCTGAGGACGTGGGCCAAAACATTGGCACGCCCAGTGGGACCGGGAGTTCACTTTTCTTGAAATCATTGGGAAGTCTGACAACTCCCCCTACCGGAGACCTTCGCTTTCTTGCTTGAAACATAAGGCTCCGCAATACAAGCCCCATAACAGCGCGGCTTGCAGATCTCTCGCTAAAGAAGAGATTCTCAATAGGTTCGGCAACCCCGACCTTGCTAAGTCCACAATGGCAAACTCGCAACCAATCCCAGAAGCGGGACCTGCTCTGTCCACAGAGGAGGTCCGCAGAATGTTCGAAGAACTAAGGAGCGATTTCAAGAATGAGATCGGCGCGCTCAGGAGAGAGTGCGGCTTAAAGGCTGAAGAAACTCAGCAAATTGTCCAGGACCTCTCTGCGCAGGTCGCTAAGGACAAGGAGATCTGGCTCGCAAACCAGGAAAACCACGCCAAGCTCAGCGAGGAATTCAACTATGTGGTTGGCACGATCAGGGAGGACAAGGACATAATGACCGGCTCTCTGCAAAGGATCCAGACTGAACTGGATCAGAGCAAGGTGGCCTTTACAAAGGCCCTAGAAGCCCAAACCCATCGTCTGAACGGCCATGACACCAAGCTGCAGCAGCAGCAGGACGCTTCCTTCTTCGGGAGCAAGAACAGCATGGAAAAGCTCGAAGACTACAAAGAGCGCCATGATACCCTGAGTACAAGGGTCCTGCAGATGGAAGACTGGATTCGGGCCCAAGCGCCGAAGAATCACGCTCTGAACTCCACCAGTTCAAGCGCAGCGGAGGGCTCGAGGTATATCCCGCCAAATGAGCGTCCTAGGGCAAATCCGAGGGTCGGGGCCCAGAAGGCTCCCCAATTCACATTGGGGGCCAGCTCATCAAGGACACCACCCCGTCTACCCTCGCCATGCAGCCCTAGGATCACACTCAAGGGCACCGATGCTCTTGCGCCGCAAGGAATGGGGACACCAGACGACCCGATCGTGGCTTATTCCAGTTCGACTCATAAGAACGTCGGACAGGCCCCTAGTTTCTCCGCATGGCATGGCCATGACCAGGGGGCAGATTCCGCACCAGTAACGGCGGCCGACTGGCGCCAACTCATCTCAAGCATTGTCAAGGAGCACACCGGAAAGGGTGATGCTAGCTTGCACTACCGTGACCCCTATCCAGATAGCGTGGCACAATATCCCTTCCCCCACGGGTTCAAAAACATCGTCTTCACCACATTTTCTGGGGAGACAAGGGAAGATGCAGCAACTCACATGGCCCGTTTCAAGGTCCAATGCGGCCAATACGGGAATGATGATATGCTGAAGCTCAAGCTCTTCGGGACTTCTCTGTCCGGAGCCGCTTTCACCTGGTATTCCAGACTGAAGCCGGGGTCAATTCCAGACTGGCCCACCATGGAACGTCTCTTCCGGGAGACATACGGCACAATTGAGCCCGAAGTCGGCCTCGACTCCCTCACGCAGATGAGCCAGCAGATCATGGAGTCCGGAGTGTCTTTCCTCCAGCGCTTCAAGATCCAGCAGGCCAAATGCGATTACCTGCTGCCTGAGCAGGAAGCCATCAAATTGGCTATCCGGGGTCTGGAGCACCGCCAGCGGCTGAAGCACCATGGAGAGCGTTTCAGTTCCATGGGTGACCTAATCAACAAGGTTGGCAGCTATGAGCTCATCCTGAACGAGCTAGACGATAAGGCCAACGCTTCCAAGGGAACCTATGTGCCAGGGAAGAACCGGATCGTGGGGGCACTCAGCATGCAAACCCCTGCTCACGATCCCTACTATCAAAGGCCGGAGCCAGCCCATGCAGATCAGGACTTGGACGACATTGGCGCGGTAGAGCTAACTGGCAAGCAAGTGGCTCACAAACTGAAGAACCTGAAGATGACCCGCGAGCCGATCACCATCCAGTCCTTTGCTTGGACCAAACCAGAATACGAGTCGTACACTTACGACGCCAAGAACGCCCATTTGGTCTTCAATGACCTAATCGAGGCGAAGTACGTGCGCCTGGACCACAAAATTCCGCCTAAGGAGGAGCTGAAGGACAAGAAATACTGTGCCTTCCACAATGTATACAATCATGACACCAAAGATTGTGTCAAGCTCCGAGACCAGCTGCAGACTTGGTTAAACTCAGGCGAGCTGAGGATGAAGGCACCGGGTAGCACGGCCTCATTGGTCGATGTAGACCCTTTCCCGCCCGTAGTGGGCATGGTCGAGGTCAACTGGGCTGATCAGACCCAGGACGACGAGCGACGTCGCGCGCCTAAGAGGGGCCGCGAGGAAGGAGACGATAATACCCGCCAGCCGCGCCGCCAGTACACCTACAATGAAAGTCTGGCACACGAGGTCTTAGAAGATCTCAGAGAGGCTGGACTCGTCACACTCCGCTCCTTGCCATACAGCGAGTACAGGGATGGACGCGTCCATTGCAGTTTCCATGACAGTTGGGGGCACAGGACCTGCGAATGCCGCCAGCTCCGAGACCAGATCCAAGACTGGCTTGACCTCGGATACATCTGCTTCAAGGACGAGGGCGGCTTTACAATCGCAACTGCTGGTTTCGCTTGGCCTCGCGTCGGCCAGCGAATGATCACACTAGACCTGTCACCAAATGCAGGACCATCCGATCCGCCAGGCCGAAACCGCAAACGGCCGGCGAACAACTACATGCTCCCAGATAACCAGACGAGGAGCACGGCCGACCCAGCCCGACAGTTGGTCGCAAGACTCGAACCAGACCGCCCCTCCTACAAGGATAAGGGCAAAGCAATCATGAGGGACGATAGACCGTCTCCCGCCAAAGGTTCCCAGCCTACGAGCCCCAGGACTCGCGAAGAGCTGGAGAAAAGGATAGCGCGTCTCGAGACATACGTTGCCGCGCATTGGGCAGCCGCAATACCTCCATCCCCTGCCGCCAGCGAGATGGACATGTCAGAATCCAGCAGTGGAAGTCACAGCAGCGGCGCCCCAAGCCCTCGTGACGGCGTCTTAACCAACCCCTACATTCCCCCGACGTCTAAATCAGCGATCAAGGAAGGGGTCTGGTACACGCAGCAAGGGGGCAAGGCGGTGACCATCAGCAAGTCCAAGAAGCGCAAGCTCCAGAAGCGGTACGGCAGCATCCTGCGCGCCTTACGGGCTGTCGACGAGGGCGCTATACGCCCCTCGCAGCTCGCACAGACGCCCGAGCGGATGTGGCGGGAAGCAGAAGGTCTGCGCGCAATCCTTCAGATGCCGCCAGTCGCACCTCCAAGAATCTGCGAGCAGTTCAGTGACGATCCTGCGCCCAAGCCAAATGTTTTCTGCCGACTCACGGTTCCACCAAAGCCGGATTCGCAACCTGCCAGGCGCAGGCAATCACCACCACCTGAACAAAGAAGGGATCCGCAGCCTCCTAGACGCAGGCCATCCCCAGCACCTGAAAGGAGAAGGGACCAGCAGCCTTCCAGACGCAGGCCGTCGCCCGTGCCTGACAGAAGGAGGGATCCACAGCCTGCTAGGCCCAATCCATCACCGGAGCCTAACAGGAGGAGGGATCAGCAGCTTTCCCGGCGTAGGCCGTCACCGGAGCCCGAACAAAGCAAGGCTCCGCCTACCGGCCCTAGGCGTAAACTATTCATGACTCCGGACTCAGAGTCTAAACGTGAGCCATCTCAGCCCTCACGACGACAAGAGCGTCGAGATACAGAGGCTGACGCCAGAAGGGAGCCACCATCGCCACAACAGCCTCGGCCACGGCGTACCCCGGAACCCGAGACTAGGATGGTTCCCCGAGTATCTGCCCTGCAGCAGTTAGGGAAAGAAGACAACGGTAAAGCTCCCGCGGCCGCAGACAAGCAACCAACCAGGGACCAACCGCTACCGACCAAGGCAGTATGGCGCCCGAGGCAACCTGAGGTTTCAGAGCCACCAGCAGAGACACCGGCACCCTCCAGTCCTAACCTCGCCGAACAGATGGCTCAACGTTTCCGCGAGAATGAGGAAGCCGACGAGGCACATTCAGAACCTCGGCTCAACCTAGAGGAAGAGCAAGACGAAGAGCAGGTTGAGTCATTCACCTGCAATATGATAGAAGTCTCCGGATGGGATGCTGAGGAAGGGTTCAGCCGAGAAGCAGATGCCTTTGCAGTTCTCGAAGGGGAACACGGGATCATTGACACACCTCTGGTCCCAGTCTCCGAGCAATTCTCGTTTCAGGTCGGGATGGTGTTCTTCATTTCGGAACGATACGCCCTTCCACCAAACACGACCTGCAGCGCGGCGGATATCACTATCATCAGCGAGGACGACAGCAACGTACCCCCGCCATGCAGCAGCGAAATGGGCCCAGTACTGGCCCCAGCCAATGGCACTCCGCAGGAGGAAAGTTCGAGTAGCTTCGCACCAAGGCCAACCATGACCTTTTCTACGCCAACCCTGGACATGGCCACCCACATGCGACCACTGTATATCACAGCAGAGGTCCAAGGGAAACTGATCAACAAGGTCATGATCGACACCGGTGCCGCGGTTAATGTCGTCACAACCCGCACCATGGGGCTCCTCGACATCCCGCGCTCAATGATCCAGACAACGTCCTTAACGGTGAAAAACTTTACAGGACAGGTGTCCAGGACCCTAGGTTTGTTGTTCCTACGGGTCAAGGTCGGGCCAGCATCGCGGGTCTACACCTTTTTCGTCGCCGAGTGCGTTTCCTCTTACAGCATGATCCTCGGCCGCGACTGGATCCACAGAAGTTTTTGCGTGCCCTCCTCCATGCACCAAGAACTCATGATCTGGGACACCGAGAAATGCGAGTCAGTCATCATCAAGGCCGACCCACGGCCTTTCTCCATTTCCGCTAACCTCAACGATGCCCGATACTATAATACAGACTTGGGCCCGTTGGATGTTCAAGGCGTCGATCACAAGGGCCGCCCATACGGGGTAACGGCCTCCAATTTAACGCGATGGGGACTTACCCAGGCGAAGGACGATCTGCAACGTCCTCACACCATCGCGACTCTCACACCCCATTTCGATGGATAGTGCGCTTTCCGAGGAGGCACGCGAGGCTGGCGAGTCCTTGTGCGAAAGACTCCTTTCGTACTGGGCAGAACGCGAAGCCTACGACAAGGTCGCGACTATGGAATATGTCGATGAAGTGGTGGATTACTCCGATACCAAGGAAGAAGTTATTCAGTTAGCTCCTGCTGCCTTGGACGACACTCCACCTCAAGTCCGCGACCCCACTTTACAAGTTGATGTAGGGACTGCAGAAAAGCCCTTACTTATTTCCATCAGTGCAAAGTTGGCGGAGGAAGAAAAGGAAGCCCTCCTTGACCTATTACGCGAATACAGGGATTGCTTCGCCGACAAGTACGAAGATATGCCAGGCTTATCCCCAGACTTGGTCTGCCACCGGTTACCAACCTATCCCGACCGACGCCCAGTTCGGCAGGACGGCCGCTTCATGCGAACTGAAACCCAGATCGTGGTTAAAGAAGAAATCGAAAGCATGCACCGATCGGGTATCATTCGCGTAGCCAAATATAACGAGTGGTTGTCTAACGTCGTCCCCGTCCGCAAGAAAAATGGCAAGATGCGTGTCTGTGTTGATTACCGAGATCTAAACAACGCAACACCAAAGGATATATACCCCATGCCTGTGGCAGACCTACTTATTGATGCTGCCGCAGGGCACGAGGTGTTATCCTTTATGGACGGCACGGCCGGGTACCACCAGATCCCCGTCGCCGAGGAGGATCGACACAAGACCGCCTTCCGTTGCCCTGGTTTCGCTGGCGCGTTCGAGTATGTTGTCATGCCCTTCGGCCTTAAGAACGCGGGGGCAACGTACCAGCGCGCCATGAACCTCATCTTCCATGACATCTTGGGCAAGTTGATCGAAGTCTACATCGACGATGTGGTAGTCAAAACCAAATCGCGAGCAACCCACGTGGAAGACCTCCGGCAGGTGTTCACACGGATGCGCAGACATAACCTCAAGATGAATCCCGCCAAGTGCGTTTTCTTCGCGGAGGCCGGTGATTTCCTTGGCTTCCTCGTACATCAAAGAGGCATCGAGATCCCAAAGGATAAAGCACAGGCGGTCATCACCGCTTCGCCTCCCACTACCAAGAAGGAGCTACAACAGCTACTAGGGCGAATCAACTTTCTCCGCCGCTTCATATCAAACGCGGCAGGGAAGGTCCAACCTTTTTCCCCTCTACTTAAGCTCCAGGGGGCAACCGAGTTCGTATGGGAACCACAACATCAACAGGCCTTTGATCAAATCAAGGACTACCTTACGAACCCACCAGTCCTGATTCCGCCTCGCGACGGCGCCCCGCTTAAACTTTACATCGCAGCCGCCGATCTATCCATCGGTGGACTCCTGGCCCAGGATGATGAAAACGGGGTAGAACATGCCGTCTATTACCTCAGCAGAGTTTTAACAGACTGTGAGACACGCTACTCGCCCATGGAGAAGTTATGTCTCGCCCTCTACTTTGCAGGATGCAAGCTGCGCCATTACATGCTTGCCTTTACCACGGTCGTCATCGCTCAATCCGACCTGGTCAAATACATGCTTTCTCGCCCTATCTTGCGGGGACGCATCGGTAAGTGGATCCTCGCCATGTCCGAATTCTCGTTGCAATATGTTCCGCAAAAGGCAGTAAAAGGACAGGCAATAGCGGATTTTCTTGCCCATCACCCGCCATCAGAGCTCACAGCGTTCCGCGAGTTGGACTTCGCCACAGTAACACTCGCTCCTTGGACCTTGTACTTTGATGGTTCACGGACTGATACAGCAGCCGGAGCCGGGATAGCCATCGCCAATCCCGCTGGAGATCGTTTCTCCTACTCGTTCCAGCTCGACTTCAAATGCACCAACAACCAGGCCGAGTACGAAGCACTAATCATCGGTTTAGAGATTTTGTTGGACTTAGGAGTCCGCGAGGTCCAGATCTTTGGTGATTCTTTGTTGGTCGTTAACCAGCTTGTGGAAAAGTTCAAATGTTTAAGCTTGTCAATTGAGCCATACCTGCGCAAGGCATTCGAGGTACTGGATCGATTCGACGACGTGTACATCGAACACATACCACGTGAATTTAACTTCGCTGCCAACGAGCTCGCCCAGATAGCGTCTGGCCTCAGCCTGAGAGACGGAGTGCGCGAACGCTTGCTCAAGGTCGAACGTCGCACTCTTCCCTCTTTCATCGCCAGGGGGCAATTTCGGGACGCCATCCCAGAAGTTGCAGCCTTAGACCCCATCGACGAGGATTGGCGGCTACCATTCATCGCCTACCTCCAGAACCCCAACGATGCTGCTCATTCCAGGCAAATCCGCTTCCTCGCCTTAAACTTTGTACTACGCAATGGCAAACTCCGGCGGCGTGGGGAAGACGGCAACGACTTCCGCTGTGTATACGGAAACGAAGCTAAACGTCTCATGCGCGAAGTCCATTGCGGAGTTTGCGGCTCGCACCAGGCCGGGCCCAAAATGCGATGGCTGATCCGCCGCCATGGATACTACTGGCCAACAATGCTGAAAGACTGTATTGCCTTCGCCAGAGGCTGCCAAGACTGCCAAGCTCACGGACCAGTGCAACATATTCCTAACATCCCATTGCAGCCTATCATCAAACCTTGGCCGTGTCGCGGATGGGCAATGGATTTCGTGGGCATCATTCATCCCCATTCCTCTGAGCAGCACAAGTTCATTATCGTTGCCACCGATTTCTTTACCAAATGGGTCGAGGCCGAACCACTCAAAGTCGCCTCTGCTAACTCGGTGCGCAACTTCATTTTCCATAACATCATCTCACGCTTTGGTATCCCGGAGTGCATCGTTACGGACAGGGGGGCAGCTTTCATGGCCGATTCAGTTGTTACGTACTTAAACGATTACGGCATCAAGCTTCTACACTCCACACCATACTATGCTCAGTCCAATGGCCAAGCGGAGGCTAGTAATAAGGTCATCCTTGGCATCCTCCGCAAGATGTTGGAGTTGAACCCACGCGTTTGGCACCAGGAACTCTACCACACTTTGTGGGCCTACCGCACCTCCAAGCGAGGCCCAACGGATACCACACCGTACGCTCTCATGTACGGTCACGACGCCGTCCTTCCCCTTGAGATCAATATCGCTTCGCTTCGCGTCCAGGAACAGCATCAGTTACTTGGCGAGGATTATGTCCAAGCCATGTGGCAGGAGCTTGAAGATCTAGACGAACACCGGGTCGCCGCTTTCAACAACCTTGTCCTGGAGAAACAGCGCATCGCCCGCTCCTATGATAAAATCACACGCGGGCAAAGCTATGCTGAAGGCCAGAAGGTGTGGCGAGCGGTACTCCCGCTTGGAGATAAAACAGATGGTCGGGGCAAGTGGTCCGCTCGCTGGGATGGACCCTTTATTATTCACCGAATACTTCCCAAGGGGGCATACCACTTGCGCGACTTGGACGGTACTATTCATCGCAACCCTATTAATGGCCGCTTCCTCAAGCGCCACATTGCAGGGGTCTGGGAACGCGAGGATCCTACACCTCCACCAGATCCCGCCACCACAGTCAATAGTGCTACGCGCCATCGCGTACTCGCTCCGCCGCCTAACACTAGGGGGCAACTCGGGACAGAAGACTAATAGAATGCATTGTAACGTACCAGCCTAAAAAGGCCTGTATTAGATTGGGGCCTATTCCAGAGGCCCTAAAAAGTTCTATTGTTTTCTTTATTCTCTGTAAACGTGCAAAGTCTAAACACAAAGACTAGTACAAGATTGGGGCCTATTCCAGAGGCCTAAAAAATAAATTCATTTATTTTTGCCCTTTTTGACTTTGTTCAATACATGTTTCGAATTATGGCTTTGCGGCCAAAGCAATTACATTGATCAGAAAAGGTAAATTAGACTATGTTTACATTTCAAAAAGCATAGATCTACAGATACTGGAAGCCTCGTCCCGGCTCGCTTGGCTAAAGAAAAGTCTGCCGCGGCGTCCTTCGCTCAAAGTTGACGAACGCCTCGCAGCTTTTTGCCAGCCAAAACCCTGACGCCGGCCTGGACCCAACAGAAAGTGTTGGGAAGCTACAGGTCCAGCGGGTCAGGATCCCTCATGCTACCACCAGTCTTCCGTTTGAAGGGCCGGCAGAGCCAGACGCACTGATAGAACAGCAGGCGCAAGGCAGAGGGTACCCGACCTTTGGTCAGGCCGAACAAAGGCTTGGCCTGAGAGTAGATTCTCAGAATCACTCTAGGCCTGAGAGTAGATTTTCAGAATCAGCAAAGAAGGGGAATATATGGTTGAGGGCTTTGCTCTAAGCAGGGACAGAAGGATGAACAGAAGGGAATAAGAAATCATGGTGAGGGGGCAGAGACTTCACTGATACTTCACCCCGGCCAAGCGTTTCTTTTTATAGGCGGAAGGGGCGTTTGTGCGTTTGACAGTTGTCCCCCATGCAATATTTGCTCCGAGATACGAGCTTTGGAGATAAGGTCAGACGCGTTTTTCAATAATGATTGCCCGCGTTCCGAGCGAGTAGTTATTGGAAACCGTCGCTAAATCTCGGAAAATGATTTTTTCCCCGACAGTTATTACAGAATAGTTGGCAAAGAGCGGGAAAATTTCAACTTTGATATTATCATTAAAGTTCGTACATAAGGGGGCAAATACAGTTAAACCTACGCACGCCTACAAACCCTATACAAATCTAAGAGCATGCCTTCTAAGGCTATTTCTTCTTCATAGGCTTGGGCTTGAACTTCTTCAGCAGCGGCCACGGCCGAGTCCAAAGCCTCCTGAGCCTCCTCCGCGGCCTGCAAACGAGCTTCCACTTCCAAAGCGCGGGCCAAGTCTTGGCGAGCTCGAGCAAGTTGAGCCTGCAGCTCTGCTATCTGAGCCTCCAAGGCTTCCACTCGCCGAGCATGGCCAGCACTTGGATTCTCTGAAGACGCTCCCGAAATGCCAGCTTCACCAAGCTCGGCCAAGAGGTTCGCCATCTGGTTGTCCAAGTTGCGGCGAGCTTGCTCACGGAAGGCCGATTGAGCACCGATATCCAAAACTCGGCGAGCCTGCGACTCGACAGCATCGGCCAACTCCAGCGCTTGGTCCAGAACATGATTGCCGCCAGCGAGATGTCGATCCAGAGCTTCATGGGCCTCGCGAATACGTCCTACCAAGTCAAAGACGTTCGAGCGAGAGCCGTGATGAAACAACCCATGAAGGAAAGACCGAGCTAGGCGGATGGGTTCTGGGTCAGTAGGCGGAGTAGTTCGGGCCCAAAGACGAGCGGCCCGGGTACTGAAGGAAGAAGACTCCTCGCCAGGTTTCCTTGTTGGGACCGGAGTGACTGGTTCAACTTCGGCAGCCGCTTCAATTTCTGGGGAAGGTGGCGGAGTGCCACGAGCTGTCTCTGTCTCCACCAAGGGGGCAGTAGGATCCTTTGTTGGGACCGCCGGAGGCACTTCACCGGTATGACCCGCACGGCCCAATCGCAGAGGAGGAGCCCAAAGTATCAGTTGGAGGCCTTCGGGCGGAGTCGCCAAGGGGGCAGTAGGGTCAGAGACTTGGTTGGACTGGTCGAGAGCTGCATTTTCAACCGGAGCCAAGGATGGTTCTGGGATTGGACCAGCTTCGCCAGAAGCGGCGGTTAGAGAGGAAGGTTGTATGACTTCCTCACTAGCCTTGTCGGCCCCCTCGATGACCGTGGTAGTCTCCTCCGCAGCCGCTTCGACAGTCTCTTCGAGGATCACCTCCTCGCTAGATTCAGCAGATTCTTCGGCAACCGTTTCCGCGCCTGCCACTGCAAATTCCTCAATGACCATCTCTTCGCCGGCTTCGGCAGTTACCTCGAAATCCATCTCCGCGCTTGCCTCAGTAACCCTCTGGAGGGCCAAGTCCACGCTGAATGGTTCTGGAGATGGGACTTCCGTTATCTCGGGCGCCTCCTCAACAACAGCGAGGCGAGGTCGAGTGCGGCGAACCTGTCAAAAGCAAAGTTAGCGAGTTTGTTGACTGGCTTAGGAAAATTTAATTCAAAGTGGTCCGCTTACCGGGTCGCTTACCAAGCCATACTCTCGCTGGTACTGCACATCCTCCAGCAAGTCCTCTTCGTCCTCGATAGGACGCTTCCGCGAGCTCTCGCCGCTCGTTGGCCGAGGAACGACAGGAGCAGTCTCGCTGTCGTGGCCCGCCACAGTCTCCCTTCGAACAGGTGCCTTTCCTCTGGCAACTTCGGACCTGTCAACGTTTCTCCGGCGGGGGGCAGACTGAAAAGAGAAAAAGAGGATTAGAGAAGAGCATTTTATCAATATGTCAAAAGAAGTTCAAAATTTACACAGTTAGTGACATACCGAAGGTGTGGGATCGCGTTCTCGAATGACGATCCCCGTCGGGCGGCGAGCAGTAGGAACTGGCGGAGGCGCGAGCCTAGTTCTTGTCGCAGCCCCTGAACTCCTTTCCGCATGGTCGCGCTGGCCATCGAGGATGGTGCGATCTGATTCGCCCAAAGTATCGTAAAGGGGACGAAAGATGGCAGCGAAGACAGCGTCGTCCGGGAACTCCCAATGATTGTCAGACAGGGACCGCCACCAAGCGAGGTAAGCGGGGTCAGTACCCAGCGAAGGCTCGATCTCCAGCAGGTTGGGAGAAAGAGGGTAGAGATTTTGCAGCGGGGTGACCCGATCAGACTCGCCAATCTTCCTCCACGAGGTGTACTTGTTGACTGAATGGAGAAGCGGGTAAGGAATCCCTTGATGAAAACCAAGTTGCCTTGCGAAGTGATTGGGAGCATATAGCTCGAAGCCTTGCTCATCCTCAGCGAGTTGGAGGTCGCAGCATGAGGTTGCTCTTACAAAGGCAGTCCTCGCATCGTTGTCAGAGTCTTGGCGGGGGAAGAAACCCGTCGATAGGACCTCAGGGTGGCGCCGGCGAACCATCATATCCATAGTCGGAGGTGGCTCGATGTGGTTGTAAAGGATGGATAAGCTAGCGAAGAAGGACAGAGGGGTCCGATTCGCGTCATTCCTGCACACCGCAAAGCCAAGCAGCCGATCTTCAGGCAGGAATTCCACCGGGGCTCGCCGGAAGAGCGGAAAGTACAGCTGCGTCCACAGGTCCAGGATCCACAGAGGGCCGCCAGAAAGGTGGAAAGGCTTCAGCGACAGCAGATGCAGAGTCCGGTAGAGTGCGCCTAATACAGGTTGCCCTAACCCGACTTCAACCCCATTGTATAGCGCTTCGGCCAACTTGGTCCATCTCCCGGTTGGTTTGTGAGCGCTGCCGCAGAAGACAAACTTGTCAAGCCAGTACTCCAAGAAAGCGATGCCTCCTTCATGCGGCTCTGCGTGGCCCATGTAAAATTTCCTCCATGCCCCGTATGAAATTCTCAGGGCACGGCGAGCTCCCAAGTTGCAGGCGAATGTGAACTCGGTCGACGCAAAGTCGCCTGGCGCATACGGCTTGGCGTGGATTGGCAGCCCGGTGATGGCGAGGATGTCCAGCAGAGTAATGCCCATCTGCCCGAAAGGGAAGTCAAAGGTGTTGGTGGCGCTGTTCCACAAACAGGCCATGGCAGCGATAGGCGCTCGATCGGTGTGAGAGGGCAGCGAGAAACTCAAGGCAATGGCCTCATGGATGCCGGTGGCTTCCCAGATCGTCTGATCGGTTTGGAGGCGCTCCTCGTACCACGTTCGCTCCTCCGCGGTGGCGCTGGGCCACTCCCCGACCCGGACATTTACATGAGAGCGGGCTTGCCAGGTGGAAAAGTTTCCCGGTTCGCGCCGTTGGGCCAAGATTGGCCGACGCACGGAGGAGTTGTAATGGTTAAGGTCGGCGTCGGACAGGGGCTTTGAAGGAGTCGGGCCAAGCAGAGCCGCCCCTGTGTCAAGGAAATAGATTGGTGTTCCTTGAGGCGGGTTGGTGGCAAAGCGGCGAGCAAGGCTGGTCGACCAAGAGGTCGCCGCCGTAAGGTTCAGGTTCGGGTCATTGGCAAAGGGTTTGGGAGGCATTGTTTCCGGTTAAAGTCTGTCTGGTGCTGGAGTTTGGCTGTTTTGCAGAAGGCGGAGTTTGTTTTGAAAGCGATGGTAAGATGTGGGGACCCGCGTCGAGGTTTATAAAGGAGACGAACCGTAACGTCCCTTTCAATCAATGGTCGCAACGAAAAGACGCAATGATGACCGAAACGTCAGCGCGTTTCAAAATTCGAAAAGCCGTAATGATGAAGGGAAGCGATAGCGCCGAAGCGTCAGCACCTTTTGAAATACGAGTTCCCATAAAAAAGCTTAATTAGGCCTTTTCGCTTATCCGTTGCGAAACGGATTAAGCTCAAGGCCTAGGGGGCAATGTTTGAGCCCAGTGGGCATTTTCGGTCCAAGACTCGAGAAAGACTTGGATATCATTTGGGCCAACGCCTGTGGCCTTTTTTAGGCCATCAAGGGTAGCAAGGTTTGGCAGCACGTGACGTGGCTTTTATCCAGAGGATTCTGATACCTTGCGAGATTCGGTGTCTACGCGGGATCCTTATCTCCAGTTCGCATGGGACTCTATAGTTCTTGCGAGGATGGGATTGAAATGACTAATAACACCCTCGGGATAAGGTCGCTTAGTGTTTGAGTTCGTTTACTACACGACAAATGAAATGCAGCGAGGCAGGGAACGAAACCTAAGCGAGATAGGTTTGACACGTGTTGCATGGAGCGCACGACTGGCGAGTTAAACGTATCCTTGTGGGATTCTAATTGCAGAGTCCGCATTGGATTGTGAGTGAGTCTCTACGAGTTGCTTACGGATGAGTATATAAAGAAGCTTTACAGCTTGCAGAAAGACACACAATCAATCAATCAACAAATCTCTCTCAAACAGACGTACACAGTCGAAACCTTCGAGTCTTCTCGAAACCCTAACGTTCTAAGCGCACCCCGCTTTAGATCCCAGAGCCCGTCAGGACTCGTCTCCGATTTCCCAATTGTTGCTCTGCTCGCTCTCACAGTGAGTATCGATCGACAGGTGATTAAGAAGAGTAAGCTCGGAAATATTTCCTCATCAGGTGACGCCGGAGCCCTCATTCGCCTGGTCAAGAAGTCAGGACGCGCACCGTTCTCTTTCCTCATCCGTGAGGTGGCACGCCCCGCACACACCGTTTTTTTTACATTTGTTCCCTCATCACCCCTCGCTGAGGACGTGGGCCAAAACAGCTAGATCTGTTTTAAGATGGGTATGTACATGACCTGATTGTAGTCTTCTCAGAAGTAGAAGCACAAAATGAGAAGGAGAGACGGATAGAGAGAGAAGAGAGAGAAATAGCAAGATATAAAAAAGTAAGAAAATTTTGAAAAAAAAGAG
The DNA here is from genome assembly GCA_034370585.1 of Fragaria x ananassa. Lineage (NCBI taxonomy): Eukaryota > Viridiplantae > Streptophyta > Magnoliopsida > Rosales > Rosaceae > Fragaria > Fragaria x ananassa. The sequence goes on along the minus strand of CP139764.1, from coordinate 2,852,798 downwards.
TAAAATATTGTTGTTATTTGACATTTCTATTGAAGAAGGTTTTGTATAAATTTAACATTGCCATGTCAAGTGTCAAATTTCAATTTGACAAAAAAATTTAACTATCATTGGAGATGCTCTTATAGCCCTAAGAGTTTGAGATGATCAAAATTGTAACCCTCACTATTCATGTACATGGTGAATTTTTGGGATAAAACCCTAAATCCTAAACCCTAAACCCTAATTGGAGATGGTTGCCTTATCTCTGTGTGTGAGGATATATATATATATATATATATATATATATATATATATATATGGTCCATTGTACGTGGTTATTGGAAAATATAAAAAGTGCACAATAAAAATGAGTAAATGGACCACATATATAATGTAATGCTAAATTCGGCTTTCGCAGTAGCGAGAGAGACCATTCAACTTTCTCAAGTCGTTATACCCAAAGATTGGGTGATCTAACTAGCTAGCTAAGATATATGATATGAGAATGTGAAGGGATTGTTCTGTCTTGTAATATGACTAGCTAAGCTTATTAATTACTCCATGAACAAAATGTCAATTTCATTAGTTCTCATTAGCTACAAATTAAAGCATATACAAGCTAGCAAATGCATGTATGGAATTTAAAAGTCAAAGAAAGTCGAATTTTCCTTTTCATTTAGAATATTTCGAACTCAAAACCAATTTCATCTCTCCATCTGTATCCCAAAAAAGAACCCCGGTCCTTTAATTTGTGAATATATATCAACCTCAAAAACCCCATTTTCTCCTGCTATATACACTGCATTCTAACCTATCCCTATTTGGAACCATTCATTCTGCTATATATAAAACTTCTACAATTAGTTAACATCTAAAATGTTGATGATCTCGCACTCCATCTTAGCAAAGGGATAAGTTGATAAGTACAAATTTGATCTCAATGGCAATAGCAAATCCAGTTGTGGACCAAGAAAATATGCCTTCTCCATCCACTACTACCATGAGATTCAACGACTAACGATTAGACAGAGAGTACGTACACCAAATTTTGAGAAGAAGCATCAACTTACATATATCATCAAACTAACATGCCTTGCTTCTTCACGGCAATGGTAGGGGCTCGATCGATCAGTTCTTCTTTGGTCCCCGGGGGTCATCCTCTTGTAGGTTCATGGATTGAGAGCTGGCCAATCACTTTGTGGTGGGGAACATATTCTGCATCATTTTCACATATCGAGCAACGTTTTAGGTGATACCAGCTACAAACAAACTCTCTTAATCGTATATACATACATACATACATACATACATACAAGCCCGGATTTGAATAGAGACAGAAGAGTCTTGCGACTCAGGGCCCAAAAATCTAAGGGGCCTAAAAATATTTTTTTATAGTTGTCCAAAAAAAAAATTATAGTTTTTTGGTTGTGCAATTAATCAGACAAGTATGGAAAAGAGGTAAAAACTTAATGAAACTTTTTAAGTTTCAATTTGAAATCAAATAATATTTTAAGGTTTTGTTTGGAACAATTTTGATTTATTATTAATTATAAATTAAATATTTTTGGATGTTATATGCTATTTTGTATAAAAAATAAAATATAAAAAATAAAATTTAAGGGCCCAACTCCGAGAGTTTGACTCAAGCCTCAAAATCTCAGGTCCGGACCTGCATGCATACATACATACATACATACATACATACCGGCCGGCTTAGTTGAAAGTCGAAACTCTCTTTCGTATATATGCGTATGTAGCTAATCACCCATTGCACGATCGTGTAAGAGGTTTTAAACCCGTAATTAAGATCTTCTGCGACAAATCAAAGCTCTAAAACCATCTTATCGATCACAGCTGAGCTAGTTAATTATACTTGCTAGTTAAGTTAACCTTACATAATCAACATGCAACTATACTTGCATGTTGTAGATGATCCAAAGACGTTGGTAGGTGATGAGATAGTTCATTATGTAATCGATCTTTATCGGCGTTCTAGCCAGTCAACGTGGACCATGGAGTTGAAGGCTAGCTAGCTACAATCATAACCATGAGGTCGTCCATGATCGATCTTCTTCCTAAATTCAACTTTGAATATCTTTAGATTCTCCTTTGACGCAGCTGATGATGAATTATATATATATATATATATATATATATATATATATATATATATATATATATATATTCTTTGCTGCTAAATGATTATGGTCGAAACACAGCCACTTCAGAATATAGCCAAAAAATTCAGGCTGATCTAACATCTAGTTAGAGGTGACCAATTCTATTAATCAATGTCATAAATATTCAGTCGGCCAAAATTTATAATCGTGATTAGCTGATTCTAATTGCCCTTTACGTGCATGCATTTCGATCATATCACCATACCTTGAGAATTTAAACTATCATAAAATGACTATACGTATAAGATGCATGTACGAGCTAGTTCTCTAGTTCTCTAATATTTAGAAGTGGAATGAAAATACCACTAATTGAAGGACTAATGGTTTCTGATTAAGGACTCATAAAAAAAATCGATATCATTTAGTTAAATTAGGCATATATACTGCTGGAAAGTTCAAGAACCCTAGCTACTTTTGAAGGAGGGTTTATTTACGGAGTTATAAGGACCCCATGATGAGCATATTGATGGAGAAATGTCAAGTATATATAGCAATCTCATCATGAGCCATCCTTAATTTTACATGAATCAAGGACCACGCACCCTAATTTGCCCAAAACTTTGGCCACTGCCCGGCCGTGGCCACCCAACCATCACGAGAACCAGCTTCTTTCCCATCTCCGATCACTTTCCTTTCTGATCGAGATTCACTTCATTTTTCAGCTCCATAAGACACATCAATCAATATATATATATATATATATATATATATATATATATATATATATATATATAACATTGTCATTGTCATTCTGGCTCCCCAGAAGCAAGGAGGTCCAATGGGAACATTACTAATCCCCCTAACAAATTAACAATTTCGTAAGAGTGGTAGGGTTTCTGCATAATAAAGAATGATTCAATTCATTCAACACAGAAAACACGCTCGTGGATCACGTGACATATGGTTACCACTGCCAAATAACACCTGCACCAGGTGGGCTGCTTCAAAGTTTCAAACCTAGCTTTGCTGCTCCATCAGATATCATGAACTCCTAATTACTTCAAAGACGATGACTAATCCAAACAGTAATTACCACTTAAATAAAACTTAATCAGGGAGATAACTATGATTATTCTGAAGACAAATGCATAAGTACGTTGTTGTTGACAACCGGTCATGTCTTAATTTCCTGAATGAAAACAAAACCATCCCATATGCAGCAATGGGCATCTGAGGGGACTCGAATGTTTAGCACTGAGATTTCATGGAGCCAGCATATCCCTGCATTATGATACGACAAGAAAATTAATCATGGGTGTTCTAACTCAGGAAGACCAATAATAATTTTCACATCGATATATAGGTTATTAGTAAAACCCTTTGCAGTTGCAGGGTCATGATCGATGATTTATATATATATCCAGAAACATCGACAAGCTGCATAGGCAGATCAGCCACAAGATGAAAGGAGTAGTCGGTGACATGAAAACCGTGTTGTGCTAGCTGCAGAGTACAAACGGGTCAAAAGCTAATTGGAAAAGATCGAGAGAAAGACAGAGTTAATTGGGATGATATATCAAACTTGTACATATGGCACCAATCCATTTCATAGTTTTATGGCTCTGATTGATCGAGTTTCCTGTTTCCATATAAAAACAACCACAGCATGTCAAGCTCTCTTAGCCTCTTCCTATCATGAAGGTGATGAAGATTGAAGGGAGCTGATACAATATGGATCATTGATGAGTAAATAAATAAAAAAAAGACGAAAAAGGCCGAGCTATATATATTTTTGTTTGGAGGGATTTTGCCACGTGGCGTCCATATATTGAACTTCACCCGGATCATCCTCAGGTCCCAGTTCTCACATTTTGAAATGAAATGAAAATACACAAACCAAAACCAATGTATTTTGCTTAAACCCAAATGAAGTCTCATGTCTCCCTAATTTGCTCATGAATCTTCATGTAGCTTTGGCCACACTTGTTGTACAACTACTGCTCCACATGGAAGATTTCAATAATGGATCTCCCACCACCCCAACTTTGCTCAACCAGAAATGCACCATTAACATTTTCATCTTGTTGCTCTCTTCCAGTACTGAAGAACTTGTCTGCACCTGCATTACAGAAATTAAGCTGCGCATGTCTGCCACTCTCTGTGCTCACGCACCTTGTTCTTTCCCTTCTTTCTTACCTTTCTTGCTCCAACAAGATAGAAAGTCTTCTTTGTTCTTTTTTACTACTTCTTTCCCATCCGTAATCACCCACTAATAGTCCTGCATAATTAAGCTAGCTTCCAGCATATTCTTTTCGAAGTCACAAGCGTGATACGAAAAAGGTACAGTAGATTAAGGACCTCCTAAACCGTGTGATCACCGAAGCTAGCTAGCTAGTTGGCATACTATTAATACCCCCTTCTTTGTACACTTGAACCAACCAAGAAAAAAAAAATCTAACATCAATAGCTTTACGTAGTTCTTCTGAAGATCAGTTCAGAAACACAGAGATGTCAGTTTCCTGCACAAAAAACTTCTTTAGGAGGTTTTGTATCGATGAATACCAAATAGATAGTGTTGCTCAGAGCAGCTTCTTCTCTAGTGATCTATTGCCATCTCTTGGAGCCAGAATCAACCAATCAACCAAGCTCCGAAAATACATTATATCGCCTTACAATCCTCGTTATAGGTGATGATCATTGCCACAACACTTCACAACTTCTATGTTACTTGTTTATAGTGACGATCATTGCCATAACTTCGGTTCATTTTCAGGGCTTGGGAGATGTTACTCATTGTTCTCGTCATTTACTCTGCCTGGATTTGCCCATTCGAGTTTGCTTTCTTGACTTACAAGCAGGATGCTCTTTTTGTCATCGACAACATTGTCAACGGTTTCTTTGCCATTGACATCTTCCTCACTTTCTTTGTTGCATATCTCGACAACCAGTCTTATCTTCTTGTCGACAATCCCAAACAAATTGCAATGAGGTGCGTAAGCCTTTCAACCTTTATGGTAGCTTCACTTTGCTGATACAACAACATAATTACTCTAGAAAAAAAGGAACTAATCATCTTATTTTTCATACAAATATCAAACTGCAGATACATATCAACCTGGTTTATTTTCGATGTGTGTTCCACTGCTCCATTCCAGCCTATTAGCCTCATGTTCACAAATCATGGCAGCGAACTTGGCTTTAAAGTACTGAACATGCTCCGGCTCTGGCGCCTCAGACGAGTGAGCTCCCTTTTTGCAAGGTCCAATATCAGTAATCCCTGACCAATATGTCTTTCTTTCTTCAATATTTCCTACTGTTGAGAATACAGAATACTTACTAGCCGCTTTGCTTTGCCTTCAGACTTGAGAAGGACATTCGATTCAATTACTTCTGGACTCGGTGCACAAAGCTCATTTCTGTAAGCCCCTCAAAATACACATACCATGTACCTACATTTTCTTCAAGACATCATCTATGAATCTCACCATGTAAGTTGTGGTCAAATTTCAGGTGACCCTTTTTGCAGTGCATTGTGCCGGATGCTTTTACTATTTGATAGCAGACAGATACCCAGATTCAAAACAAACATGGATCGGCGCAGTGTACCCAAATTTCAAAGAAGATAGTCTTTGGAACAGATATGTCACTGCAATCTACTGGTCTATCACAACACTCACAACCACTGGCTATGGAGACTTGCATGCTGAGAACCCAAGGGAGATGCTGTTTGATATTTTCTACATGCTGTTCAACTTGGGATTGACAGCTTACCTCATCGGAAACATGACAAACCTTGTGGTTCATTCGACCAGCAGAACCAGAAACTTTGTAAGTACTTGGTTCTTCTGTAGCTCAAACTATATGGACCAGAATAAATTTCCAGTCGCAATCAAAATAAACGGTCCACATGGCACATAGTACCTGCATGCTGCATAAGACTTGGAAGGCTAACTACCTCCATTTGTTGTCTTCTCCACCCCACATTTTGACAGTCTCATTTCAAAAACAGAATAGCCATCTCTAAAATCAGTCATATGAGGATATGCAGCTCTACTAGCTCTTCATAATATTCAAAATATAAAAAATTTCTATTTTTTGTTCCTCAGAAGAAAGTATTAATGCAAGAAGCTTGGTTTTGGTGTTAATAGAGGGACACGGTGCGAGCTGCTTCAGAATTTGCAGCAAGAAATGACTTGCCACCAAGAATACAGGACCAAATGTTGTCACACATATGCCTCAAATTCAGGACAGAAGGGTTGAAGCAGCAAGAGACCTTGAATGATCTCCCGAAAGCGCTTCGTTCGAGCATTGGTCAACATCTCTTCTTCCCCATTATTCAAAAAGTCGACATCTTCCAAGGAGTTTCATGTGAATTCCTTTTCCAATTGGTAAAGCATCACATTCTCTCATCTTTTCAAGTCAATAACGTACCTTTAGTTCACATTATCATTCACTTTTCTCACAAGTAGCTAAAACTATTTATTGTTTTCACGAAGGTATCAGAAATAGATGCCGAGTACTTTCCACCTAAAGAAGAAGTCATTCTGCAAAATGAGGCCCCGACGGATCTTTACATACTGGTCTCAGGTGCAGTAGTTTTGATATCCAATATTGATGGGCAAGAGCATGTAAGTCACAGATATATGCATGTATTATATATTCAGTAGAGGATCACTTGGAATTTTGAGGCAACATCTGACTGAGTGACCGTAAATGCTCCACACAGATTGTAGGAAAGGCAAATTCTGGGGATATTTTGGGAGAAATTGGAGTATTATGTCACAGGCCACAGCCTTACACAGTTAGGACAACTGAACTTTCCCAAATATTACGACTCCGCAGAGATTCACTGATGACCACTATACAAACAAATAAGCAAGACGAACAGATTATCATGAACAATATTTTTATGGTACTGAAACAATTTTTTTATAAACAAAATAGTTCAGCTACATGCAGATCACCCTTGTTTTCCAAAGACTGACAATATGTGGTGCATTTACAGAAACTGAAAGGCGAAGATAGCTCAGGCTTTGAATATCCGCATACAATTCCAGGCTTAATGCTCGACAATGGTCCTGGAGGAGGACAGAGAGGAGGATGCAAAGATAGCTCACATGAAGATGCAGCAATGCAGGAAGCAAGGAACAATTGTTTTACAGCCTCGCAGGCTAGGAAGAAGAGTGAAATAGGCAAAGCTAAAATGACAGGTGAGAATGGCCAAACTGTACTTCATGCCGCCGTTGGCCAGGACCATCTGGAAAAGGTAAAAATTGTAGTTGAAGGAGGAGCAAACGTCAACAAACCGGAACCTAGAGGATGGGTGCCAAAAGATCTAGCACAACAGCGCGGAGACAAGAGCATGCATGACCTCTCATTAAGTTATGAAAATAGGACAGAAATAGATGAACATGGAATAGAGTTTATTGAGCCAGAGACATCTGGAAGCACCAGCAATTGTGAAGGAAATTGCAGACGACAGGAAGACCACCAACATATTCATTCTCACTTAAGAGAGGTATCCATGAAGTCCTATCCATGCCCGTCTAGCCCTGCAACTGACAAAGAAGATGGGATCAGATCATACAGCAAGAGAGTAACTATCCACATGCATTCTAAAAGTGAAAATGTGCCGGAAAGGCAACTTGCAAAGTTAATAATTCTACCTGATTCCATAGACCAGCTGCTCAGAGTTGCCGGTAAGCTTTCTTTCTTTTACCTCTGAAACATCATTTCCAGATAAACCAGATAATTGCAAGTTTGCAACCATGAGTTATAAATTGATGACAAACTAGATAAATCAAATAAAAGTTTGAACGAGAAAACAAACTTTTTTACAGGATCAGAATAGTTTTGACCAGAGACTGACATTGCAGGTGAGAAGTTTGGAGGCTACAGACCTACGAAAGTCGTGAATGCAGAGAATGCAGAAATAGAAGATACCAATGTTGTTAGAGATGGTGATCATCTGTTTCTTCTTCATAATGATTGTCAAATTGTGAACTCTGATGTGACTTCATATTGTTCAAAGATGTGAAGATAACTTGCAACTCTTAGGCAACATTAATAAGAATTAACTGAAGGTTTGATTTGACTATAACACAACATTGTGGTTCTCAAAACTCAAAAGCCAGGAGAAAAGAAAGAAATCACTTACAAATAATAGCACTTTATACTCTCAAATTTCCAATGGGTAAAACACCCTCTGCTAACTAATCAAAATCTGCTTAAAAGCAAGAAATACATATTACAATTTGTCATTATATCTTGCTCCACAGGTATAGTAATGTGCAGGAAAATTCTCCTCAGGATTTTCACGTAATGTAGAAGAATGCGTATTGAATCACCAATTCACCAGAGAATGCACAAGAAGAGAAAAAACTAAAGCCGCCTCGGAAACTCAACTATATTTCACTGTTTATGCCTGCAATCATATGAATCGCCCATACATGATTTCAAATGATACTGTATACTGCAGAATGTTACACCCTCTTGGTAGCTCCTTCGATTGGAATAGGATGAGCTTCAGTGTTAAAAACATATTTATCCAAAGGAACATGTGAACTATCACCGAACAGCAAGTACAGATACTTTAGAGTCTCTCCCAAAAAAAACGTCTCCATCTTGTCTCTTTTATGAGGTGGAATTGTAGTTACATCATCCAAAGAACTATATCCACCAGTATCAACCCTTGTGTATTTCTCAAATGCTTCAAAAATCTGCCAACCCCATTCACGATATCTGTGATGTGCAAGTATATAAGTGTAAGAGTGTGCAAAAAAAAAAAAAAAAAACTTATCATCTCTCTGTGTGAGTGTCTCTATGCATGTGCATCTCAGGGGATAAAAGTAATGGACGCAATAGAAAGAAAGAAAAAGCATACTTAGGATCTTCTGTGATACGGTACAAGACAAACAATGACTCAACAGTTTCAGGACGCAAGAGATTATGTCGATCAGCCCGTTTGATGATTATGTCATTCAAATATTTTGAACTCTTGTTACCACCATCAAGATGTCCATCAGAAAATTCCTGCTTCAATCAGAAAAGATATTAAAGGCCCATACAACATAGCAATTGAAATATCAATAAGCTTTAAAGATATTAATTTAATAACAATTTTTGGTGCTCATACATATCTGAAGTGGAATTCCTAAACAAGACATAAAGAACTGAACGCAAACTAACCTCTGTATGAAAATAAGCAATTTCTGGAGCAAGACCAGTAGATGTTACTGAATACATCTGAAAGCATGTTTCAGCAAGATCTTCTGCAAGTTTCAAATTTTCCAGATCTTCAAAATTTAGCAAATTATCTCTCAGTGCCTTTTCCTTGGTAATGCCTTTGGTGACACCAAGTGCTAGAGTACCAGCCAAGAAACATACCTGAAGAGGCAGTACAAAGTGTCACTTTAAAGAGAAAGGATGAACTTGATCATCATTTTACAGACAGATAATCACATTTATGCCGGACTCACAAAAGGTAAATATACATGTATACATGGTATCCAATTAGACAACCTTTTGCTTCTCCTACTTTACAAAACTTAAAGCAACCACAGTATAGACTAGTAACTTATAAGCTGTCTAAATGCCAATGAGTTGGATGAGTACTGCATACCAGGTGATCCATTTTTGGACTAAAATCGCCATCAGCTCCATAAGGCAATTCCCCTACGAAAACCAATCCATTTGGTATTGATTTCCTAACAAGACGGTGCTTAACACCTTTCATTGCTTCCTCATACATATCATAGAGATATGTTAAATTACTCTCTCGATTTAGTCCCTTCTGAAGCCAAACTTTCAGTAGGTACTCATAGTAGCTGTCGCCACGAGATCCCAGTCTTATATTGTTTCCACTAAATTCACCACTGTTAGGGCTGCATGCAGTATGAAGACAACATTAACAACTAATAGATGATAATACATAATAGAGGTAGCAAGTTCTTGACCAAAACATAAAATAGGTAGCATATTTTATCTTGGAACAGAGTAATAAATTAGATATCACCCAATATCTTTATCCAAGAGAGAAGAGAAACCAAGCCAATACTGAGAACCATTCAGCACCCTCCTCAGAAGAATAAACACATTGACCACAGATCACACAAATACAAAAGGAAAGAGAACAGATAATTTAGGTCGTTCTTATACAGAAGTTATCAAGTGTACCTAAATGAACAGCCAAAAAATCAATCAAAGGGTAGAGTCACTAGTTGAACACTGAGAGTTTCTTGAAAAAGGGAGTTAGAGGAAGACTCCTCCATCTTTACTCAGCCAACAGTATTTCGTACCAAACCCACATGTTTTTGTATTAGTAAGACAGAAAGACCCAACTATATATGTACGTTTTTGCAAAACCATAAATGAAACTGGAAAGATAGTGCAGGTAATCAAACAGTTCATCATTCAAAGTACATGGAAATTATCTTCTTTAACCTTTATAACATATACTCAATACAATGAAAATATCAACTTATAAGCAAGAACTGAGAGCTCGAAAACAATAATGGTAAGGCACATACTTTATAAATATAGGAACAAGCCCTTCCACCTTTGGTAGAGTCTTCATATGTTCTAAGACCTTCATAGCTGCTACAGTGTATTTTGGATCATTAGAAACGGTACTGAGATAGTTGAATTCAAGCTGTACGGTAGAAACTTCCGAAGTACTGCTAAGACCATCTGGAGCTGGATGCGCTGAAGGATCACGAAGAACAACATCACCAAAGGGAATAGCAGTAGGACTTGAAGTAAAACCAGATAGCAGACGATCAGCCAAGTTCTTAGCAGTTTCTAGATAAACAGCCGGCTCAGGTCCTTTAAGTGTTGAGTTTGTCCCTTGGTTCACAGAACTGAGATGATATGCACTTAATAGACCACCCAAAACACGTATTGTTGTTTCAAATAAATTAACTTGTCCTTTCTCACTAATCCTACTCGAAAGGTGCTTCTCAATCCATGAGCCTGCTTCAGAAACAACTTCATCCACACCCATTATTATGGCCGTATCAAGGGCATCCACAACAGTCGCACCAAGACCTCCTAACCCATCAACTCCCTGCTTGCTCAAGGGCATCAACTCATCGAAACCCATAGCATACCTTTTATACCCAGACCATGCATGAATAAAAGCCTTCTTCACATTTTCTTGCCTGTCTACCCAATTCGGTCCACTACTTCCTATTTGGTCAGGCGTTAGTTGAGGAGGAAGCCTCGGCGCACGTCTGAAAAGATTCCCGAACCTAATGCCACCGCTTATATTGTGCTCATATGTATCATTCCTACTACCATTCGCTACACCATACGAAACAGAACCAGTGGAACTTGTATGTGTCAGCAAAAGACACGCTATACCGAATATCATTAGCAACGCTAGAAACTTTCCTGTACTACAACTCGTACAATGATGCTTTACTTTACTGGCGAGTAAGGTCTGATTTATCACCTGCGCAGCAATATACACAAATTCAAACACAGATAACATGCCAAATTAAAAATCAACGATTTCGTTCGTAATTTGGCGACTAATTCATAATGTTGACTTTATAAACTGCTTCCGATCGTTAAGGTCAAAATGTTGCGCAGCAAAATTAAATTGAGGTATATGAAAATTTCAGGAGCAAATTTGAGCAACAAAATCAAATTGAGGTGGAGCATTCAGAAAATGAGCTTGATCATCCACTTAAAAACCTAATCAAACATCGATTGATTGTAGTAATTGCTAATTAACAAGATTAAGTGAAATTAAGAGTGATGAATGAAAGAAAGGAGAGAGAGATCTGAGAGAGAAGGAGGACCTTGAAGACGGAGCGGTGGCGGAACTTGGCGTTGTCGTAGAGGATATCTTTGTTGGAGTACGGTAGAGACTTGGAAGACATGATCGGCGATCCGGAGCTCCGTCGTCTCTAGCTCGGATCGGGATGTGTCGTCGCTCAGATTCCGGTGAGATTTGCGAGTAAGTGTTTCAGATTTTCGGGTTCGGGCGCGGAATTGGAGGAGGATTGGGGGAATCGCGCGACGTTGGAGTGGAGGGGAGGGACCCTGTGAAGAGTGAGAAGGCTTTTTCGGTTGTTGAGCGACGTCGTTTTGGACACGTCGTTGAATGTGAAGTTTTGACTTTTGTGAGACACGGAAGAGTGGTTGACTAAATATGGAGCCAGCTAATTGGGCTTGTGATGACTCCACGAGCTAATCAGACAAAGTTGGTTTAATGATTATTTTTGTTCGAATTAACTTGGTTATTAAACCCAACACCAAACCTAAGGAAAAATGAAAAAATCCCCCAAAACTAAAAGGACGCAAACCAAACTTAAGGTCACCGGTAACTTCCAATGACATTATAGTCAGAAAGTTGATAGGTATAGTAATTTATGGCTCGGTATGAACAATATTTTTCAGCTATATATGAAACAAATTGAGTAATTAATGATACACTCTTTACTAATAAATGCTTGTTAGAATGCATAGATAGTAAAAAATGCTTGTTAGAATGTATAGATTTTGTAGACTAGTCTAATGGTTTTTAAGATGTTTATACAATACACTACCAGAAATTTCATTTTGAGCGACGAAAAAAAATCGTCGCCCTGTTAAAAAATTTCGTCGGCCAAGAACTTGGGCGACGACAGGTCGTCGGCCAAGACGTCGTCGCCAGAAGTGCGTCGGCCAAGAACTTGGGCGACGACAGTTCATACCGTGGTCGCCTAAGAGTAATTCTTAGGCGACGATACTAATTTCGTCGCCTAAAATATATTTCTTGTCGCCCAAAAATATTCATCGCCCAAGATTTAACACCTTGGCCGACGAAAAATTGTTTCGTCGCTTAAGATGTTATAACCTGGGGCGACGAAAATTTTTTCGTCGGCCAAGACTTCGTCGCCAGAAGTGCGTCGGCCAAGAACTTGGGCGACGATACTTTTTTTTCGTCGTCTTATACGGTAAGTCCTTGCCCGACGATTTAGCAATTTCGTCGCCTAAGATATATTTAAATTTTTTACACTTAGGCTTAGATGATATTTTTCCTTTATTTTTTTTCTTTTTTTTGATATTGAAATTACGTAGGTTGTAAAGAGCAGAAGAAACAAACAAATCAAATAATATTTTTCATTGATGAACACAGATCATTTTGAATTGAATCATACATTTCAAACCACAACACATCCTATTTACAAGTACCATATCCTTTGCGTTATACAATCTTGAATCATTACATCAACACATTACATAAAATAGAAACAAACTCTAGTACAAGAATTTTAGAAAGCGGAATGGATCTGGGAAATGGATTGGGTTGCAGACTTGCAGATGGACGTCGGATCTGGGAAGCGGAAGCGGAATCGATCGATTGAGAGCGAAACCCCTTCAGAAACAGAAAAGCAGAGAGAGAGAGAGAGAATGGTTAGGGTTCCGAATCTCTGCCTTTTATAATCGCGTTCTTGGGCGACGATTTTACAAAAATCGTCGCCCTGTTTTTTCAAAATCGTCGGCCAAGATAATCTTGGGCGACGAACTTCGAAAATCGTCGCCCAAGATACTATACTTGGGCGACGATTTTCTTTACTATAAATCTCGTCGCCCAAGATAAAGAAAATCGTCGCCCAAGAGTTATCTTGGCCGACGATTTTTGACGTCGTCGCCTAAGATACTATACTTGGGCGACGATGTTCTTCACTATAAATCTCGTCGCCCAAGATAAAGAAAATCGTCGGGCAAGAGTTCTATCATAAAATTCAGAATATCGTGATTTTGGTGATCGGAGAAGAGGAACTGAAAACCGACCGTCAGATATGACCAGCATAACAAATTACGTGGGTGGGAAAAAATTCAGCTCCATCGGACAATGACAAGGGCTCGATCCGTCCGGTCAATCGGCGCGGTCAAACCCCTAAACGGACGGAAACGGCTATTCGACCCTCCAAATCACTTAATCTGGCCAGACCTTCAACTGATAATAATTTCCAATCGACGAGACGCTTACGGGGCTATAAAAATTTGATAAGAAATAAATACCCGGGATAGGGCTACCACTAGGTAGAAATAAGAGAAATTCGTTGACCGGAACAACCGGCACATAAATTTTACCGGAATATCTTCATTTTTCACGGGTTGACGTATTTCACTGTTCCGGTCATATCTTATTTCACGGCTTTTTTGCGTTTGAGGCCTCTACGTATACGTTGTCTTCAAAACGAAACTTAAACTCAACACTTGTATAAAAAAGTTATACAACATTAGTACATATAACGTGAGTTTGGTGATCGGAGAAGAGGAACTGAAAACCGAAACGTCAGATATGACCAGCATAATGAATTACGTGGGTGGGCAAAAATTCAGCTCCATCGGACAACGACAAGGGCTCGATCCGTCCGGTCAATCGGCGCGGTCAAACCCCTAAACGGACGGAAACGGCTATTCGACCCTCCAAATCACGTAATCTGGCCGGACCTTCAACTGAGAATAGTTTCCAATCGACGAGACGCTGACGGGGCTATAAAAATAAAAAACATTACCTTACAATTTAAATGTGTTTTATTTTATTTTAATTATTCGGATTATCTTGGCCGACGAAATTAGGGTAATTCGTCGGCCAAGATAATACTTGGGCGACGATATTTGTTAAATTCGTCGCCCAAGAGTAAAAAATCCTGTACAATGAAATTTAAATGTGTTTTATTTTATTTTAATTATTCGGATTACTCTTGGCCGACGAAAGTAGGGTAATTCGTCGGCCAAGATAATACTTGGGCGACGATATTTGTTAAATTCGTCGCCCAAGAGTAAAAATAAAAAATCTTGTACAATGAAATTTAAATGTGTTTTATTTTATTTTAATTATTCGGATTACTCTTGGCCGACGAAAGTAGGGTAATTCGTCGGCCAAGTAAAAATAAAAAAATAAAATACTTAGGCGACGATATATTTGAGTTTCGTCGCCTAAGGATTAAAAAAACTTAGGCGACGATATAAATATCTTAGGCGACGAAATATTGTTTCGTCGCCCTAGTTTCTATATTAGGCGACGAAATTTAGCCTTAGGTGACGATTTTTTTTTCGTCGCCTAAAGTTGAACTTTAGGCGACGATTTTTTTTCCTTGGGCGACGATTTTTTTTTCGTTGCCTAAGTTTTCTCTTAGGCGACGAAAAAAAAAAATTGTCGCCCGGTTTTTTTTGTTTCGTCGCCCAAGACTCATTTTCTGGTAGTGATATGAAGTTTAGGCATAATATTTTCTTTGTATTCTGAAATTTTATTAATGATTATGATGTAAGGGTTACCGTTCTGGCCTTCATATTCATAAAAAATAAAAATAAATAAATAGACACCCCAATTTGGGTTAAAGCTTTCCTTAATTGCCCATTAAGTACGTCTAAATCCACTGGGCCTCCGCAAATTTCTCAAATGTAACCCGGCCCGCATTAGAGATTTCAATCCCTAACCTGGCGCATCAATCTTAATCACTACATCGATCCCTAGCTAGCTCATGATTCTAATCTAAGCTGACTATCTCCCTCTTCTTGGGATCAATAACGGTACAGCTCTCATTCTCTGGAAATTTCCTCTTCTGCACAAGAAACCAAACCCTCTTCCCTCTCTCTCTCATGGGTACTTTGCTCAAGTACTTCTTCCTCTTCTTCTGCACCTTCCTCTTCTTCTTCACCTTCCCCACTTGTTCTTCTTCATCACCCAATGATCAAACTCCTCCCTCCTCCTCCGCCACCACCACCGACCAGTACCAAGTGTTCTACGTCAAGAACACGACGCCGTTTCTCCTCGGCCGCCAACAACGTCGACTGACCAAGAACCACAAGAAACGGGCCGGAAACAGAAACAAGAACCCGACCACCAAGAAGTTCAAGAACAACGTCGGGCCTTTCTCCGTCATGCTTCCCAAGGGCTTCGTCCCTCCTTCTGGCTCGTCGCCTTGCCACAACGGAAACCCCAACGCCGTCGTCGTCTACTGCGACCTCGCTAAACCCTAGATCACCGGTTTCATCGATCATGCGCAGCGATTAATGGATTACTTACTACTTACTGTGATCTGTTAGTTTTGTACTTCCTGGGTTCTGCGTAACTCGGCCGGATCTTTTGCCGGGTTTTGTTTTTGTCTCATCGCAAAGGTACGTGGTATGAGAACTGTAAACACAGGCCATTTTCTCGATTAATAGATGAATGTAATAACCAGTGGTAGATATATATAGTAAAACTATACTATGAATGAAAATAATGGGATAGACTTTCGATCTCTCTGTGTTTTTCTTTTCATGTCATTCCAAGCTAGTCATGTACTTAATATATGTCGATCAAATTGCTTTGAGATCAAAGGTTATCAGTAGATTTGGGTATATATGTTTCTTTAAATCTTCTGACATGAGGTTTGAAGTCAAATAAGTCAATGCATCGGTAAACATCTCTGATCAGTGTGACTGACTAATATGGTAATTGCGGAAAATAGGAAGAAAGACATGTGAATTTGCATTGGAGCCCCGATTTTTGATGCATGAGTTGAGATCTGTTTTCGTAGCGTGCACTCCATGTATGTATGCATGGAATGGAATGTGAATGGTATGCACCTCTTGATATTTGCGATGTATGCATATTGATGCGTGTAAGCCTATAAATTGTGCATAGGGTTCATGTTACTTCCCTTGTATATATACAGATAGTTTATATATGCACATGTAACATGTTCATGGAAATTGTACTTATGTTGGTTAAATGAGTTGTTCTTCGATACCCATATATGGATCGATTATCTACACACATTAAGCTTTACAAAAGACTAAGATGGTTGAATTGACAATCAATACCAAGTTACCAACTCTCAACTAAGTTTGTTTGAACTCAGAAACCACATATATGAATCTGATAAAACTGTCAAGTGGAGGAAGTCTGAGAGAAGAATCAATTTCACACAAATCAGTCGAATAAAATCCAAGACGGACTATCAGTTTCACCTCAACAAAGGATTGAGAACACCAACATCAAACGTAGGAAGTCCACCGTCACGTGTACGAAGACCACCATCAGTGGCTAAACGATCAGCTACGCCAACAAAGGGATTAGACAACAACAATCATGCTCCTCACATAATCAAGAATCTAGAACCACATGCAGTCGAATGTACAAGATTATCAATGCCATATCTAGAGCTACATGCAGTGGACTATTAAGACACGACACATTACCACCATGACATATTGTCTGTCACTAGAAAGAGACGGCCAATACCATAAAAATTGTCAAACTAATATCGAAAGGGGAAAATAAACCCACTATATAGGAATAACCCCGCCACTTTACATGTTCAATTTCAACAGAACTTTTGTTGATCCATTGGTGTTAAAATTGGCACCAACATAAGGTTGCATTACTTTTGTTACCCTTTTAAGATTGAGGATGAGATGAACTCCTTAATTGATACATGTGTTTCTTGAGTCTTTGGTAGTTGTTTCAATTTTCAATGCAGACACAGAACAAAAAATTAAGGACATTTGGGCACAACCAATCATTCGATCATTTCAATATCGTTTCTCTGATCCTGTCTAACGGTAATCAAAATTTGCTTTAGTTTGGACTAGCTACAGTACCACCAAGAATGATGAATTAATTCAAAGTGGCTCAAATTATGATTAAACCTCCTTCTTCTTTTTTTGTATGTCTCCATTGCAAATCAGTTGTTAAATTTTGTCAGAGATGGGTATAAGTTGCTTGGTTTTCCATGATCGAACTTCAAAGCATCTATACGAGGAAAAAAAAAAACAAGGAGTGAAAAAGATTAGTATACGGTATACTGGTTCAAACACTTAATAATGAGCTGAATCCAATCACATTCCCACAATTGAGTGATATGGGAAAGGGTGCCACGCTCTCCCTCCCGCGCTTCATCTCTTCACTGCGACCTTTCGTCGAACGCCTTGTCTGCACCTCCCAACTTCCCAGACCTCCACCATTCTCCCGCTCACTCTCTTCTTCTTCCCCTCCCCTTTCAGACCCCTACGCCCTCCTCAAGCAAGACCCAATCGAAATCTGCAGCAGTCTCTGGGTCAAAGCCTTCTCCTCCCCACCCACCACAACCTTCCCAAACCTCACCGGCTTCCTCTCCAAATTCGACCTCTGGGTCCTCGCCTACCAACGGTGCTGCGCCCACGTCACCGGCACGTTCCCTCCCCGCAACGCCGTCCACTCCCACGTCCTCCACGACCTCCTCTCCCTCCGAAACGCCGTCGTTAAAGGAACCTACGCCTGGAACAACAAGACCCACCAGCTCATTCGGAGCCCCATCGACAACAAGCCCAGCACCCAGCTCGTCTCCAAACGCAAGCTCCATGCTTTGCTCGACTCCGACGAGCCGTGTTTCCAGGACCGGGTTGTGCAGGAGGTGCTGCTGATGATCGTTGAGCCGGTTTTCGAGGCGCGATTCTCACAAAAGTCTCATGCTTTTCGCCCCGGAAGGAATGCACACACTGTGATTCGAACCGTAAGGAGCAACTTTGCAGGGTACTTGTGGTTTCTCAAGGGAGATTTGAGTGAGGTTTTCGACAATGTGGATAGGAATGTGGTGATGGGGTGCTTGGAGCAGGCCGTGACGGATAGGAAGATACTGGGGTTGGTGAAATCTGCACTCAGAGCGCCGAATCGGATGCAATGCAGCGATGGTGAAGTGCAGTGGCCGAGGAAGAAGAAGAAGTTGAAGAAGGTTTCGAAGAAGAAGAGGATTTTGAATGAGAGGGAAGCGAAACCGGACCCGTATTGGCTCAGGACGTTTTTCAATTTTGCTCCTGAGGAAGCGGCTAAGGTACCTAGTTATGGCAACTGTGGAATTTTGAGTCCTTTACTTTCGAATGTGTGTCTGAATGAGTTGGATCAAGTTATGGAGGAGAAGATAGTTGAGTTTTTTAGGCCATCTGAGAGTGATTCTATATGGAAAAATTCGATTAATGATGGTTGTCATAACCCGGCTTGGCCGGAGTTTGTGCCTGCGAGTGGGGATGAGAAAACGAGGAAAATGGATTACATAAGGTATGGGGGTCATTTCTTGATTGGTATTCGAGGGCCTAGAGAGGATGCAGTGGATATGAGAAAGCAAGTCATTGAGTTTTGTGAGCAAAGATTTGGGATAAGATTGGATAACTCTAAGTTGGAGATTGAACACATAACTAGGGGGATTCAGTTTTTGGACCATATAATTTGCAGGAGGGTTATACACCCTACACTTCGGTACACAGCCACTGGAGGTAATGTTGTGAGTGAGAAAGGTGTTGGGACTTTGCTTTCAGTTACTGCTAGCTTACAACAATGTATTCGCCAGTTCCGGCGGCTTGCATTTGTTAAGGGTGATAAAGATCCCGAGCCATTGCCCTGCACTCCAATGCTGTATTCAAGTCAAGCTCATACTAACTCCCAGATGAATAAGTTATTGGAGACTATGGCTGATTGGTACAGATACGCTGATAATCGTAAGAAAGTTGTTGGTTTTTGTGCTTATGTCATTCGCAGCTCTTTGGCTAAACTGTATGCTGCTAGGTATAGATTAAAATCAAGGGCCAAAGTCTATAGTATAGCTACCCGCGATCTCAGTCGTCCGCTGAGGGAGAGCAGTAACAACTCTGCTCCTGAATATTCTGATCTTTTAAGGATGGGACTTGTTGATGCAATTGAAGGTGTTCGGTTCTCTCATATGTCTTCGATCCCATCTTGTGATTACTCGCCATTTCCTAGGAATTGGGTTCCAGATCATGAGCGGCTCTTACAAGACTACATCAGACTTGAAGACCCAAAGTTCTTCTGTGCCTTACATAGATCAATTAAAAAAAATGGCTTGAGTTTGCCTCAAGATGAGATATCTGAACTTCTGTGGCATTTCAAATCTGTTGGGGTTCGGAACTATCTGCTAAAGGAGAAAAGGAAACAAAAACATGATGGCGTGGAAATCTGCAGGACATGATGAAATCTATCAGAGTGGAATATGAAACTTCCTTAAATTGTAGATTAGGCAGAGACCTGCTCAAATGCTAATAGCCATTGTCCGCTTCCTTGAATGGTCTGTGAGCTAACATTATATACTTCTTTCGGTGTCTAGTTGCTTGTAGCTGTAGCTGGACTCAGAAAGAATGGCCTTGATTTTGGATTTGAATGTTACATATGAATAGCTGGCCAATGGTTCGATAAAACATTTCTTCGAATAGTCTGCCCTTGACTACATTTTTGATTAGCAAGAAATCATTTCAATGATTGAAGGCATTTATCTGGTTTCGGGGGTCTGATAGAGGACATGAGTGAAGATACTGGAGTTAATTCTAATGGTCATACGGTTCAAATGATCAAAAAAGGAGTCTCAACTCTCAAGTAAGCTTTTTGAATATTTGCTGTTGCAATTTTGGCATTTATATGGAAGATAAATGACTACAGTATTACACTACAACCAACTTTAATGCTTCAAAAATCATAGAGAATTCTTTAATCTAAGACAACCTTGATATTCATATGTAGCATTTCTCCATGCAACCTTATTATAAGTATATAATGCTTAGATTTCTCTGTACAGAACTACAGACTTCAGTGCTTGGTTTTCTGGGTTTCATCCTCGTCCTGAAAATCCGAAGCGAGGTATGTTCCTGATAGGCCGGTGGAAGTTTTAAAGCAAAGCTTCTCTAGAGCAAGATCTTTGAAGTAGATTTCAGAAACAGAGATCCGGAAGCACATTTCCTTGTTGTCACAACCGGTGAGTTTCTTGATCCTACCTTTCTCAACAAACATTGTGAGCTCAGTACCATAGACGATAGTCTTGTCAATGCTCTTGAACTTGTGCTCCTTCTTCTTCTTCTGCTTCAGCCAAACGAAGCCGGAAGGTCGGTGGTGCCCCATCTCCTCAATATCTGATCGCAGGACGCCTTTGGGAAGACAGAACTCTTCCCAAAGTTCATGGAACTTCAGAGAGCTTCACCTTGGTAAATCTCCGCGTCATTTCTATAACTTTTGATCAAGTCAGAAGCCATCTTGGATATTGGAGGAATTGGCAAGAAATAAGAGCTACCTGGAGGAAATTGAACAGGGTTGGAGCAACAAGATCTGTTTACCTATTCTGCTTCAAATTACAACTACTTGTACGCAACACTTTGTTTTCTTTTCTTTTTTTCCTTTCTTTTTTATGATGAAAAAAAAGAAATTACAAAACGAAACCTCAAGAACAACCTCCTCCAACCTGATCCAGATGGAATGTTGGAGACACAGATAAGGGAAGACAAAGAAGTCAAAGACGAGTATTAGGAATTATGACCCCAGGATGCTAAGTGGTAGGCTACAAAATCCACTTCTCTAAAAATGTCTAAAACAGATGGTGGGAATTGTTCGAGAATTGTCCGGCCATTGTTTTGATATCAACCACAAGAGTCTGAACTTTTCAGGGAATATCTATCCTGCCCTGAATGTAGTCAATTAGGATCTTCGAATCACCCTCCACAGAAATATTTAGGTAATTGTATTATTATAGAACAAAACTGACAAGAGGGTCAAGAGCTGTAGCTTCTGCCATTTGATCACCTGTAGAACCGAGTTTCTTATTTGTAGCAAATGAAGGGTTACCCTCAGCCTAGACAGAAGTTGCTACAACTTGGGGGCAGAAGTTGTAGCAAGATCATCCTAGACAGAAGTTAATTATTGATTACTTGCAGAATAAGAATACTTATATATTCCATATTCTAGAAGTTAATTACTTACCTTTCAGTGGTAGATTGCTGCTCAAACTTTCCCTAACAAGTAACAACTCCTAATGACCAAAACCTCCTTACGATCATCTATAAAGTATATTAAGCTCGACCAAGGCTGCTTTCACCCTTTCTCCCCTCCCCAAAACAAAAACCCTTACAAACTGTTGGTCCCTTCCCCTTGTCGTTTTGAAGAAGACAGCAGCACCACGAGTCCACGACCTCTCAGCTTGTATGTATACTGCACTGGCCTCCAATATGGGGAATATTTTGCTTCATGTTCTTTAACTAGCCCACAATATATCTAGGGTTTAGGGTTTTGTTTTTTGTTTCATTCATCTGCTCATACTTGCTTTATTTATCTCGATCATTCACAAATTGAATTTTATATGTATATGAACCGATTCAATAGTTAGGAACTGATGGATTACTACGGATTATTGATCTTTTAAATAAAAAAAATGCTAGTTAGCTGATCTCAACATGTGTACCGAGAGACGTCGCTACTTTCTTAGTGAGGCGCGGCAGGAGAAGTCGATTGAATTCTTGGATGAAACCCGAAGGGGAATGGTTCTGATCAGATTGCAGCTCTACAAGCTTACCGGTTGTGGTTGGATGGATGGAGACGCCTATGAAGACTTTCCAGTTGCAAGAGATGTTACTTGTGAAGAATCTTCCACCTGGACAGTCTCACTTTTGGATCAGCCTCTCATCTCTCAGGCACTTGCCGACAAGGAAGAAGCACACTGAGCTTTTCACAGAGGTTCTAGAGGATTGGAATGTGCCAAACCCTCAGCAGCTGGCTATTATTGTACAATTGTTTCCGCCGGTTGATGGAGCTGCCCCCAAGTTGTCTATCATCGTCGCCGTGCGCAGCATCAATCTGCGGTTGCGCACAGTGAGTAGCTTCGGTTATGAAGAGACGGAGCTCAATCCTACATTCGCTGAGGAGGGTTTAAAGAAAGTGGGACTTGATAGCTCCGGAGCTACAGAATACAAGACAACCCCTTCATGTGTTTTGTGCATGGAGGGCTTTTACAAATCTGACAGTGCTGTTCAACAACTTACTCGCTTGCCCTGCTCGCACTGTTATCATGAACACTGCTTACTTCAGTGGCCATCGGAGATAAGACGCTCGTGCCCCTTGTGCGTAAAGCCACAGTCGAAATTTCATGCTTGGCGGCAATTTTGGGTTGCCATGGTGAGGAAGCACGCGGGTACTGTAATATCTGCTCTGATTTTTTGCCAATTTTTCAAGCAAGTCCAGCCTTCAATTCAAGTCCAGCCTTTAGAGACCACACCTGCACATCGACCTAGAAGCTGAAAAGTTGGAGCCAGAGTCTACTTGAATTGGATGAAAGAATGACTAAGATGGCAACCAAATGGGTGAACGACTTCCAAAATTACAATGGCGCAACTATATGGGGCAGAGCCACAGAGGGGAAAAGACCGAAAAGTGGGTCAAGTGCCTCAGGCACTATATAATTCTTAGTTTGCTTTCATACATATTAACCGGTTGGGTGGATTTGTTATTAAGTTGAGTATTGTGGAGATCTTGGCTTTGAGTTTGCAAGCATACATAGCTTGTGGCGTTTGAGGCACAAGCTAAAACCCAGCAAGGCATCCCAAAACAAAAGCCCTGTGGGGGGGCCTAAGCCCAAAAAGCAACTCAACGCCATTCACTTAGGGCACCCAAGGAATGAGCACCCGTAACAGCCCCCCTCCACTGCCGTCAGCCAACCCCACCGGTACCACCCAGGAACCGCCAGCCAGCCAAGCTTTAGTATACCCTTTTAATACGCTTTTTAATACGTTAGTTCACTAATATCAAATGTTTTTTTTTAAAGAGAAAATTTTAAGAACAATATATAAATTTTTCCTCACTAATACGCTTTTTTGTGTTTGAATAATTTTGATCCTTTGTGGTCGTGCTTGGGCTGATTACAATGCGCCGCTGATATAGTGATGACGGTTTACACCCGCAATTATCACATGTATTCACAAATCAAGAGGCGGAGTTGACTCGAGCATTTGTCGTTCATGGGGTTAGAGCCGCTACCCGTTGGGGATGTCGACGCTTACTTACTAACTCTGTTGGCAGTTTGTTGGACTAGTCTTCTGATCTTGGTAATCATTTTCTTGTCTCGTAGTGTACCAGAGATTTAGTAGCTCTTTCAAGAAGTCATTTTTGGGGCCTTTCAAGAGATTTGTTATAACTTAGAAGTGGTCTATTAGTGGCCCTGCTTGTATTATTCATACCACTTGTAAAGGCATCTCCAACAACCATTTTTAAAACTCATATCCAAACTCATTTTTTGACTCACTTAAACTTATTACTATTCAAATTCATATTTCATTTTCAATCATTATGTCAAAACTCATAATCATACTTAAATTTTAATTATTTCATATAATTATTTAACAACAAATAAATTATATAAATCATATATAATATTTTTAAATTCTTATATACTTTATTGTCTTAATTAAAATATAAAAAATTGTATAATTACCCACATATGAACGATTAAACATGACTTGCATCTAATGATAGGTAACAAATGTAATGTAAAAGAAAATAAATTAGAGGATGAGTGGAAAGAGCTGAAATTTGAGAAAATCTTGCAAAAATTTGAATGAATTTTTTTTTGTTTGGATACAAGGAAATTGAATGAAACTTGGTTGTTGAATATATGTAATTGTATACCATCATGGGTTTCCCGGCCAACTATTGGATGAGAAACATATGGGGCGCGTCATCTGTTTCCAGTCCCTTTTCTTTGTCGTCTTCCGCGCGTTGTCAACACAGACTTGGTCTGCCACGTCCAAGTTCCCTCCGTTCACGTGTGTCTGTAGCCTGTGGTTCCCGCGCTGAAGTGAAATGGGTTCCTCCCTGGTAGGAACTCATTTATGAGTTTGGGTTTTCATGGTCGGAGGGAAGATTTTTTAGGTTTTGAGTAAGTATAAGTTTACATGTTATTGCTGGAGATGCCCTGACATCTTCCGTATGAATGCATTTTATTTGATAAAAAAAAAAAATCAACTAAGCCCAACAAAAGCCCAGAAGCAATCCCCCTTCTTCTCCGACTCAACATCACCCAGTCTCAAAAGCAAAATAATTGCAACAAGAAAAAGTGAAGAGGGATCGAAAATTGAAAAGAGAGCTGGCATAGAGATGAGTTTTAATTTGAGTAAAATTGCATCGGGATTCAGTTCCAATGTTTTGTCCAGATTGGGTTGTTCTCAAAAGCTCGTTTAAACTCATTCGCGCTTTGGAGACATAGCGCCAAGAAGGTAGGGAGTCCGGCAAATTGGATTTATTCTCTTTAATTGATTTATTCTGTAGTACGTATATAGATAGTGTGATACAATCTCTCCATGCAAAAAGCATATGCATGTATCGACTTGCAGGAATTTTGCATGCTCCAGCTAGCTGACAATGTGGGCATTTAGAACCCACCACCAGCTCCACCGCCTCCTTCGAATCCTCCACCAACACCTCCATCGGCACGGGCACCGGTGTGGCCCATGGATCACATCTCACACCGATATTGTTTCAACTTAACCACCTTAAAGGTGGTTGGGTTTTAATTACAAAATACATCCGTGCAATTAGAAATGATCCATCAATTTATGAATTATATTTTATTTGTTATTTTCTAATGTGAGATTTATTACTCTCCAATACGTCTAATACGCCCCCTCACATGTAACCTGACTCAAAGTCAAGTGGAATGAATTAGGACGGAACAAACCAAGGGACACTTGGTGACAATCCAATCGGAACTTTTCGATTGTGAGATAAGAAGCCCGGACCGGGCGAGAGAAGAAACCCAAATTAGGCCCATGACAACTGGGCGAGAGATAGAAACTAGAAGAATTGGAGAAGTAATTGGAGAGAGACCCGCTCTGATACTATGTTAAACAACGACAAGCGTGGTCGGTGGATCACATCTTGCACCGATATTGTCAAAACTTAACCACCTTTAAAATGTTGAGTTTTAATCATAAAAGGCCTCGATGCAATTAGGAGTGATCCACCCACTTATGAATTATATTTTATTTGTTATTTTTCTGATGTGAAATATATTACTTTTCAATACGTCTAACAAACACCACCTCCAGAGCCTCCACCAATACCTCAACCATCACCACTTCCTCCTCCAACACCACCACCAACACCGCTTCCTCCACCTCTATCAAGATGGTGGTCTTCATATCGACTATCCATAGAGATAATATGTTATGTATGACAAATACGTTTCTACCCTTCATGTATTTCATAATGGCATACTCTGTAACGGTAAAGTTAACGACATGTACCTTATAAACTGAATCGGGTTTATTAGTTTATATACTTATTGTGTGATAGTTTCAAAAGTTGAGGAAACATAATTCTCAGTGAAAAATTCATGTTTTGTTTTTAAAATTTCCCCTTTTGAAAAAGAGTTCACTAATATCGTTGATTCACCCCTTAAAATATAAAACGAAATATACATACTAAAATTACTAATGCAATATTATTTCACAGAATATATTATATGGAATTGAAAATAAATATTTCTATTTATTACTTTCCTCGCCTAACACAGAAGATTGATGCCACAAACTTCATTGATGCCCCATATCATTGTCATTTCTTCAATGGAGGTCACAAATGCCAATAGTCTCTTTCCAAAATCAAAATGTAACTTCCATTCTTTTGATTCTCTCTCTCTCGTTAGTTCATCTCCCCCATTATTCTTTGTGCAGCTTTTTTCCATCCATGCCATGCATTCCCAAACTTTCACGTCTTTAATCGAACCCAGCGCGCTTAACATGAGCTTTTTCTTTTCCAACAAGTCTTTAGATTCCTGCTTTGCCATTTTTGTTTCGACAGTTTAATCCCATGGTCGCACCACCCATTGTGCTCACTTACACTAAAACTTGATACACAAGCCCATACAGGCATGGGTATAAGACGACGATAGACTTGTACCCCACGACAAAACAACGACGCACCCCATTTCGCGCGTATTGGCCTCATGGCCTGCGTCTCTCATATTAGGGTACGAAAACTGCAGCACAGCACAGACCAGAGCTACGTAGCAGTGGCAGCACTCTGAACTCTGCTATATATGTCTCCCACCACTACTACTCCTCACTCTCTCACCCTAAACAGCTATTTCCCAGCTCAGCCCTCCTCACACATAAAACACAGTCCCTTCTTCTCTCCTCAAACCCTCAAAATCTATGGAGAAGCTCATCGTCGTCCTGGGGGCCACCGGCACCGGCAAGTCACGCCTCTCCATCGACCTCGCCGCACGGTTTCCTCCGGACACCTTCGAGGTCATCAACGCCGACAAGATGCAGCTCTACAAGGGCCTCAACGTCACCACCAACAAGGTCACAGCCGCCGAACGACGCCTCGTCCCGCACCACCTTCTCGGCGACCTCGACTCCCGCCACGGCGACGTCTCCCCCGCCGAGTTCCGTCGTCTCGCGGCGCATGTGGTGTCTGATGTTCTCTCCCGAGGAAAAGTCCCAGTGCTCGTCGGCGGGTCCAACTCGTTCATCCACGCGCTCCTCGTCGACCGGTTCGAACCGGGTGTCGACGTCTTTGACGGCGAGGTAGAGGAGTCGTCGGAGCTCCGGTACGACTGCTGCTTTCTCTGGCTCGACGTGGCGTTTCCGACTTTGTCGCCGTACTTGTTGCGGCGAGTGGAGGAGATGCTCGACTCGGGCATGTTTCGCGAGCTGGCCGAGTTTCACGGCCAAAACCGGGCGGTTCAGACCGGTCTGGGTAAGTCGATCGGAGTGGCGGAGTTCAGCCGTTATTTTAAGGAGTATGCGGCGGCGGAGGAGGAGGTGCGGCGAGGAGCATACAAGGAGGCGGTGAGGAACACACAAAAGAACACGTGGCAGCTGGCGAAGAGGCAGATGGGAAAGATTGGGAGGCTGAGGAAAGCAGGGTGGGACCTGAAGAGGATGGAGGCGACGGAGGCGTTTAAGGCGATGGGGATGACGTCAGATGATGACGAGGATAGCGGCGGGAAGAGGTGGTCGGAGATTTGGGAGGAAGAGGTGGTTGGGCCAAGCGTGAAGATTGTGAAGCGTTTCTTGGAGGAGGAGTAGGTCTTCCAGCATTTTCCAGACTCTTCTTATTTATTTCGTTTCTCGAGTTTTTCGCATTTTGGGCTTTTCGGAAATTTTGGGTCAACGCAGGTCAATAAGGGAATTTCAGATTCTGGACTAGTGTAGTGTAGCTTTCTTCTTTCTATTATGTACAGGGCTTTAGCTCAGATTTGAGTAGGAGTAGGTAGAAGTCTGTAAACTCATGCAGAACCAGTTATATTGGATGAATATGAATGTGGCAATTATAATTATATCTGATAATTATGATTAATATGATAATAATCAGGTTGAAACACAATCAAAGAGGTCGAGTTCTTTGAATTTGATGGTTTGAGTGGCAACGCTGTGGTGAGCAAATTTATCAAGAACCAGGTTACAAACTAGGACAATGATCATGTATTGCTCAATTAATATAGGAGCTTATTGCTCGCCTGAGGCGCAATTTAACTAAACAACGGAAATTAAACAAAACAAAATCTAGAGCTTATTTAACGAGCTAAACTCCTTATTCCAGCCCAAATGGGCCCAATGACAGACAGTACCCAAGCCCAAAACTTTGCACCACTCCACGTATCCATTCCAGTCGCACCATTTATCTGTTTTTCAAGTTATGGAGTCGATGCTTTCAGTGTTCTTCATCCCAAGGCAGACCTTCCATTTTGCTTGCGACTTTATAACTAATCTTTTGATAAACACGTACTCTTTGCAGATACTGGACAACATCATAGAGGATCGAATTAGTCGTTCTGATCTGAGAAGGATCTCCATATTTTAATTGCGCATCCATTCCAGCAAGACAAATAGCCACATTTGGACTTGTTTCTTTCTTCCATATCTCTATCTATTGAATGGTTTATATATTGAAGAGTTTCCACCGCAATGCTCGAGGCCAGGTTACAATGAAAAAGATAGTAGCTAGAGAAACGTTTTGTAAATATGGCCGGTGCATATATATATATATATACGGGGCACTTCGGTAGACATGAGTTCAGGTTTACATTACATAGTATAACAAAATAATCGAACAAAAAAGGTTTTGACAACCCTAATGTTACCATTTCACAAGCACAAGCCTTTACTTTTTCTCATTACTACCACTTCCATCTCCACCTTCAAGCTGAAACGCCGTGATGGGGAAGGACCTCGAGATTCCGGAGCCGTTGGCGAACGTGATCTTATCAGAATCTGTACTCGGATCCACATAGATATCAGAAATGGAGACCCAGATCAGAATCTCCTTACTCTTGACCCCGCTGAGGCGCCTCATCCGATGCTCCTCCACGAACCCCATGACCTCGGCGTCGTATGAAACCGTGCGTCCCACGGCGTGGAAGCGGTGCTCCTTTCGCTTCTTCTGCTTGAGCCACACGAACCCGAGGTGGGGTTGTAGCCGAACTCGACGAGGTCGTCTAGGGGGAGGAGGCCTCGTGGCAGATGCATCTTGTCGAGGAGCTGGTGGGACTTTTGCTTGCATATGTCTTCGCCGTGATGGATCTCGGCGCCATCTCTGTGGGTAGCGATTAGCTTCTGGCCTGACATTGTTGGATGCTGATGATCAGATCGAGAGAGAGAGAGAGAGAGAGAGAGAGAGAGAGAGAGACTAGAGGATTTGGGAATGGAGATGGAATTGTGGAGAGATGAGTGCTTCTGGTTGCATGCGAGTTGCATGCATGAGAAAAAGGTGTCTTTTTCTAAGTTGAGACTTTTTGAAATGGTTTAGGTGAGGGAGATGGGAAACGTTTTTGCTATTTTTTTTTTTTCGATATTCAAGATGATTTTGGTTGGGATCGCGTTGATTTTTCATTACCACAAACAATATAACTTCGATAGTTTAATACTAGATAAATTTACTTTTCATTTGTAGTGTGATATCTCTTGAGAGCCTACAATTTTGGGATGAAAATCATGCCCAGGTAACTGATATTTGGGTTCATATATAGCAATCGAATGTGTTCATATGTTTAGCAGAAGTTTTTGCCAAACATATTCCCGTCCAACATGACAAATAGATGTTGTCTCTGCCTTGTACTAATCCTCCCATATCTTATTTTAGGCTCAATGCAGTACTGTAATGTACATAAACACATCTGACCTGATTTCACATTAAAAGTATTAATCTCAGATTAGGCTCAAGTCGAAAGATACCCATCATAGCAGAAAAGTATATATACAGAATGAAAGTCTTGAAAGATACTACTTATAAACACTATGTATGTAATTTCCTGCAATTTAAAATAAATAAATTCTCTAATCTCTTCTGCATTTCGTTTTTCTCCTAAAACATGACTTCAAGAGTTCAAACATATCGGCAGCATGTAGCTGATCTCTAATAAATTTTGTACAGGGACCCTTGCATGATTTCTCTAAAGATTTAGATGGCCTGTCAAGTGTCAACAACACCCACCAAAAGATTAATAATCAAATTCAGAACAAAGAAGAAGCCCATGTCACCTTGTCACTGTAGGTGTTGTTGATTTCAATCTGTTAAAAGCCTCCAAAGTAGTTGCATGGCCTTTATTTTATTCTCTACTCTCTTCTTTGTAACCTGCTCTCCCTGCCTATCCCTTCCCTGTTTTATTCTTTCACTGTCATCTTCTTTCTGGTGCAGACAAAATCAACCAGGGGATTCCCCCCACATCTCCAAAAGATACCTCTGGCACTTACTGCAGCAGCTGCCATTGACATACAACAAATCATTGTCTGCCCTTTTGGTGTTTTTGGTTTGGGGTCCTCCTTTAGATTCACCTCCACTGGTTTCAACTCCAGGCTTAAAGTTGTGCCTATATTCCACAGCAATTTGCTCAAACACTTCGACTGGAAACATGTTCAGCTTCAGCCTTGGGCTCATGAGGTCTCTCACATATGCAAAGGCTAATTGGTCTCTTGGGTTGAATGCCTCTATCTCATTAAACAATAGGCAGGAGAATAGATTGCTCCTCAGTCCATGTTTCCTCAGAATCACAGCACTATCTGGTACATCTGCCAAGTACCAAGAACAAAGTGAACATTTGTATGAAAAGATTGTGACTATACAAAGGAAAAAAAGAAGAAGCAAATTTGTATGGATAATGATATGTACTAGGCAAAATGACGTCCGTGAAATGCATCTGCATTTTGACACTGACATTACTATGCATTGTAAACTGTGTTACTTCGCCTTGAACTGCAAGTAGCTTCAATAGGGCCAACCTTAATTAATTATAATATCTGGACCACATTGGATAGCACATTTCTTTCAACTTCTGCACCTACCTCATGAACACAAATTTCCCTCGTGTTTACAATTTGAAACAAATACAAGCAGAAGAAAATGACCACATTTCATCTCTCACAAGAAAAAAATGAAACAAGAAAAACCCAATTTTCTTATATAACCGGCAAACTCAGTGTTACCACTACCAATTATCTCAGATTTCTCAGGCTTGAGCTTTGTCTCTTTACTCAGATAATTAAGAGCTTCCTTACTAAACACCAAAACCAAAACAAGCACCTGGATCATAGCAATCTTTTATCAACAACAATTTGGCTTTATGAAATTTTTGATAAAAACCAAGTTGGCTTCTAAACAGAGAACACCAAAATGTGGTTGGCACCCAACTCTATATAAAAGAGCTCACAACTTCTAGCGCCAAAAGTAGTTCTGCAGTAGAACTTAAGCAAGCTTCACCAACCCCAAAAGTTGTAAATAATACTCTAAAAGTACCTGAGGGATATGGAAGCTTATCAGGATTCCAAGGGCGCAAACCATTCTCACAGTAAGTCTCCATTTGGCTCTTCAATCCATCAACGTCCCACCATTTCTTCCACCTCGCTGTCGCCATTGCTTCTTCCATAGTATGAACATAGTAAGGATGCCTTGAAATTGCCATGTCGGCGTTCTCATTCACAACTAGTGTATGAATCAAAAGTAATGGATCAACCATCAGCTGCATTTTTGCATCCACCCAAATGCTGAATTTGGTGTTTGGGAAAAGTCTATGAACTAAATACTTTGGTATCACACCATTCATTGCCGGATTCTCATGCAATTCCTTGCTCATAACCTTGACAACCCTCCATGCGCCAATCTTATAGTTTTCGGATTTTTCTGGAATCAAATGATGCTTGTAAAATCCTTTGAGGGTTATCTCATCTATAAACATAAAGAAACATACATTCTCAAGGGTTTTCGATCCAATCCCCTTTGGTTGTCGAATTTTATCATGATCATTGAAGATAGCCGAGACTACTACTAGTCCTTTACACTCTTCCATGGCAGTTCTATCTGTATTACACATAAACAACAGTCTTAGACTTCGTCCTAAATTGTGCTTAATCCAAAAAGGCACAAATAAAAAAAGATTGAGACTTTTATAACAGAACTTGCTTGGATACCAATCAAACTAACCAGAATCATTAACTGGAAATTTCTTCAGGAACCCACAAGGGACTTCAGTGCTCTCATTGTAATGAACAAAATAAGAAATCCTATTTTGGGTACTGAAATTCCCTCCAAAAGTCTCAAACTTTCCCTGCTTATACCTCAAAACTGACGAGTTCCACGAAGAAGTCTTGCATAAATTCTGGATCTCCTTCAAGACTTTCCAATAATCTGACAACCAAAACCAAAACCCATTTACAAAAATCAATAGATAAAATCACCAAATTCCAAACTTGAAGCAGAGAAAGAAAATAGTGGAGGGTACCTGAGAAATAGACACGGGAGGAGCAAGTTTTACGTTGGGTTGGGATAGCATACTTGTGTTCTCCATAATTGGGAGGGTAGGAGAAGAGAGGGGTCTGAATTGGATCGAAAGGTGAAGATCTGAAGAGGCATTTGGATTGGGAGAGGGAGGTATATAGAGCTAGAAACAGAGAGGTGAAAAGGTATAGCAGAGAGAAACAGACCACCTTTGATTGAAAGAGCAGAGGAGTGGACGTTACTTTCTCCATAACACGTTTCTTAAGAATGCTCGCCTTCTTCCGTCTCTTCATTCTATTCACAATCCGCACACATTTTTTTAACTGTTTTCCTAGTTTTGCCCCTGTTTATTTGTAAATGTAAATTACTAGGCTCACTAGTAAATTTCCTAATCAAATTTCAGAAAATTTTACTACACCAAAATGAGTGGTGAATTAAAGATGATTTTCAAATGATGTGACATCTTAAGAGCAATGTCATTTACTTATTTTGAGAACAAGTAAAGAAATATGACTTAGCTTCGCAAGTGCTACATTGAATCATGTTTTCTGGCTGAAAGCAGAGATATCAAAAGGCAAAAAGAGAAAAGAATAATAACGGTACGTAAAAGTCTCACCGAATTCATGTGTGTTAAAGTTAAACATATAGAAGAGGTAAACAATTTATAACAAGTTTGATCCATGAAATAGAGGAATAGAAAGAAGAAGCTGGTGGGTCTGATTCTCTTTGCGGTCTTCATCAATAGCAGAGTTCGTGATCTGGTTCAATTCTTCCACCAGCACCACTAATTATCATAACCACATATGCAGGAACGGCAGAGCTAGCTTGCTAGCTAGTTAGGTCACCAAGTCTAGTACTTTGCACATACGTACAACTCATGTGATCTTGGCATACACTGTTTTCTTCTCTTTTGGTTGATGAAATGACACAGGAAGCATACTTAAGTCGAACGTCAACGAGCAGATTTTGCGAAAGCTGCACCGTTCATCGATGAAGTACCAATGTTCAAACATTTGTTCTATTTTCAGAGATATTTGAACTCCTACTCTTCAAAAGTGAAGTCGCATTTGATTCCAAATCCTACTTTGCTATGAAGAGTAATCAATAAAAGAGCCTTGCTAACTTCAAATTTAAGCCTAATTCCATTTTTATTGTAAAATCTTTATTCTTTAGTGCTGCAACGATTATGACCTCAGAAGCTTGGGAGAAATGGGAGGGGAATCATGAAGAATTGAAAGGCGAAAGATAAAAATGTTCTTGCTTAATAACAAATACTAATCGAGTTCCTCCTCAAACAAAGTAAGCTTGATTTGAGAATCAATGCATAATGGCAGGTGTGATCTGCACACTTGTTATGGTTTTAGTTTAGAGAAAAATGCACCAACAGTGTCTGAACTCTTAGAGGACTGTCAATATGGTACCCGAACTTTTAAATGTATCAAAGTGATACCTGGACTTGTATTTTTGTACCAACGTCGTCCCTGTCGTCATTTTCCGTCACAGCTCCGTCATTGATAAACACGTGCGGGTCATGTGAGTTGGAAATTGAGGACATAAATGACTTTTTCTCCGCCCAACCCTATTTCCCTAAACATAAATGACTTTTTTTTGCCCCCTGCCACTTGTGGCGCTTTTCTTTTTTCTCTTCTCTTACTCGGCCTCTCAAATTTGATATGCAATATCTCAAATCACCCGAAGCCTCCGATCCGATCAATCCTCTCTGAAATTTCAGGTAAATCATAACTTATCTTTTCTCAAGATTCCAGTTTTGGTATCAAATTCAAGAGCTCAGATTGCTACATACATAAAGTTCGATTCTTTTGCAGTGTAGATTGATATATATCTCATTCGGTTTCGACCCATTTCGAGTTTTTGTTGATTCATAGCTCTCATAGCTCATAATCGAAAAAGCTAGTGCCTTTTGCTCATAAAGAAAGGATTTTTATTGTACTAATCGCATACCCAATTGGAAATACAGAAATGGGGGAGAGGAAAAGGCATAGTATTTTGATGGTTTCTGATTTTTTCTACCCCAATTTTGGTGGTGTGGAGAATCACATATTTCGTTTGTTTCTTAGTTTTCGAGTAGATGAACTATCGTGTTTGATTGCTTAGGTGGTGGTAATGACTCATGCATACCAGAATCGTTCTGGAGTGAGATATATGACGGGCGGCCTGAAAGTGTATTATGTACCATGGCGGCCGTTTCTTATGCAGAATACGTTTCCAACATTTTACGGCACACTTCCAATAAAGAAAATCTAGAGGGGTGTTGGAGCATGACATAATTGGATGTAATTATAGGCATAGTTAATTAGCACTCAATCATCTCATTCAGATATATCTGGTAAGGTTCGTTTCATTGTTGGAGGAGATGGACCTAAACGAGTGCGGTTGGAAGAGATGAGGGAAAAACATTCTCTACAAGATCGAGTTAAAATGCTAGGTGCTGTTCAACACTCTCAAGTACGATCTGTTCTTATTACTGGCCATATATTCTTAAACATGTATCCATCAATTTCTTCTTTTGTTTTAACTGTTAGTTATTTGGAGAATAGGTGTTGTATTGTCGCCAAACTGGTTTATGTGAAAACTTTACATTTTTGGTCTCTGGTTATGTATTTTAGGAGTGCAGCAATATAGGTTTGTCAAAAAGGAGGGAAATAAATCAATTTCAGTGGTCAAAAACTTGTTCTGGCGGGAAAAAATGGAGTGTTCTACTGAAGGGGTAGCTCAGTCATTTACTCTTTTTTTTCAGTCACGTGCGTCACATGTGACATGAACTAACAGAGCTGTGACGGAAAGTGATGACAGGTACGACATTAGTACAAAAAACCAAGTCCAGGTATCACTTTGATACATTTGAAAGTTTGGGTACCATATTGACAGTCCTTAAAGAGTTCAGACACTGTTGGTGCATTTTTCTCTTTAGTTTATGCACCAAAGAAAAGTATTGATAAGTTGGTATGCCACTTTGAAAAGAGAATAGATAGATACCTACATAATTCAATGAGTATATGACATGAATCACATGATTATATGTGCAACTATATTGAACATGACGGAACATTCATTCCTAAAACATAGCTCACTTAGTTCTTATTTTGAATACATCAAGTTCAGTCTTCGTTGACACTCCATCTCAAACTAAGATTTTTCAGTTTCATTCTCATTTCTTTCTCTTTGCTTGCGCCTCTATTATATCTTCTTTGAGTACCTTGATGACCTTCTCAAACTCGTCAAAGTCTGTAATGAGTTGATGGAGTTGAGATTCTATCAAGCTCTCGTTTTCCAAAGGTTCACAGTGGAATGCCTGATTCAGGTCGTGAAATTTTTTCCACTCGTCTATAATTTCGTCCCTGGCATGCTTTGACGACATAATGTAAATGATAGCCTGCCAATAATTTCAAGAAAATGTGATCATGCAATTCCATTTCTTGTTTGACTGGCTGGCTCAGGAAGTACGAGGGAAAAGGTTTTCGTACCTTGTAGAGTGGCCGCCTTGCATCCGAGATTTCAAAATGACTCAAGCAATCGCATTTGAGCGCCTTCTCGTAATCACCCTGCAGGAGGGAAACAGAAGAAGACTGCATTAGAACCTCGATAATGTTTTTGTATTTATTCCTAAAGCTGATTAGAAAATCGAATTATCAAATTTCTCAGTTAATTGGAGTACTTGAATACCTTGTATATAAGCATTTCCACTAGTAACATCTCAGTTTCATATACTTCATGCCATTTTTTCTCATTTCTCGCCTTTGTTCTTGCTTTCTCTAATATCTCCACTGCCTCGGCTTCTTTTCCACTCATCTCAAGCCTTGCAATAATCGCCTAAACTCTCGAGCAAACAAAAAGATCTTTGACATGTTACGAACAGTGATATGATCATCCACGACCATCTATTTATACATGATTCTTATTAATCACAGTATAGAAGTAAATATTAATGATGATAATGTAGCACTAGCACCGAACCCAGATCGTATTCGACAGAGTAATCTTTACCACACCCCTCCCACCCTAAACTCTCACTTATCTTGCGCCAATAACATTTGAATCCATGACCTCTAGCGTTAGTTACAGCAAGCTAATCAACTGGCCACAAAGCACCAGCATACGTTCTCTATTAGATGATCTTAAATTCAATTTAGAATCGATGAATGCTTTCAAGTTGACAGTACGGTAATGAAGAAGAAAAGAAAAGGAAATGACATTATATGGACAATATATACGATGAGATGCCATACCTGCAGCTTCTTGTAATCAGGGCGTTTCTTAGTAAAAAGGTGAGCCTTCAAGTCACATTCAACTTGATATAATGCTTCTTTGTCTGCTCGAGATTCATGGTATTCTAGCAATCTCTTCAAGGCCAGCTTCCCTCCATGGAGGACAGCCATGGACATAGACCTCATGAATTTTGGGGGCTCTTCCTTCCTCCTCCAAGAACGTTCGCGAACAAAATAAACCCCTGCAACCAAGATACTGGCAAAGACGGCTGACACCATTGCACCGTATTTAGTTGTCATCTTAAGGTTCACCATGACTGTTCCGTTGAAGGCTGTGTTTCAGATGAACTCTAAGCTTGTAACATGTGAAGGAACCTAAGTGTAAATGTAGAGTACAAAGGATATTGGTAGAATGTAATTGATAAGTGATTTGCAAAAGGTGGACTTTGAAAGGCTGTAATTGATACTTGGGAAGACTATCAAACAGTTTTGATCTATTTCGGTCTTTGCAGAAAGGATGAAGAAACTGATGCTTTTCTTAGGGATTTTAAGTTCAAGCTGTCAGAGTAGTTCATTCTTCTCTTAGATACGAAGCAAGAACTACTTCCAATGCTGTTTGCTTGGTACTCCTATCTTACAAGCAAAGCATCTTGCCAATTCTAGTTATTCATAATTGTAAGACAATCAGAATAAGAGATCACAATTCTATGCTTTACTATGTACATCGAGAAGAAACCCTCTGGGAAAAGCAGCAAGTACATGGAAATGCAGCTTATTCGTTACACCCTTGCTAGTGATCATGTGTAGCACATTTTAACTTCACATGAAAGGAAAGGCGATTCCATAACACAAAGACAAAAAAAATTGATACCTTACTTTAGTACACCACAATATGTTCATAAATATTTTCATTCCTTGTCTCAGTTTAGAATATGATCCGCCGATAAATATGAGATTCCATAACACAAAGACAAAAAAAAGTTGATACCTTACTTTAGTACACCATAATATGTTCCTAAATATTTTCATTCCTTGTCTCGGTTTAAACTATGATCTGCCAATAAATATTTGGATTCGTAACTATTCAATTTCTAGCTAGATCGTAAAAGCACAAACTGATTTGATGGACTCTGCACTTTGTCTCCATCACGGTGCTCTACGCATTCCTTCCACCACTAGCTATGCCTCCGGATTAGCAAGGCCTTACTCCAGTTTCAGACCTTCTTCTCTTTCACATGTCTCAAAGGCTTCCACATACCGCACCCTGGCGCAGCACAGCTTCACTAGTCCTTTGATATGTGCACTGAACAATCCCACACCACCTTCGCCAAACTACGACAAAGACAATGGTAAAAACATTGTGAGAGTGGTGGGGTGTGCTTCTGTAGTATTAGCTTGTGTCCTTGGAGTCATCAACTGCAACTACAATTTGAGTACCACAGCCACTGCAGCCCCAAGAGAAAGGGCTCGAGCTACTGATTCGTCGACACAGGGAGGAGACACATTGGTCCTGTCTACGCCGAAATACGTGTTAAATTCATTGTTGAAGTTGAATAGACCTGTGGCCACACAGAAGGTTAAATGGTACTCATCAACACCGAAGCTGGAGATTCCTGAGAGACCTACACCGGAAGATCGTGAAAAACTTCAGGTTCTGTTCACCCTCTACACCCAGTAAACCTACTTTTCTTTTAGTACGTGTCTTAGATTAGTTTCCACCGACATACAAATATCCCTTTTCCCGGCAGTAGACAAAACTTTGATGAAGTGCTCTTCACTACCGATATATCTTCAATGTATCATGTATGGATCAAATATTTGCTGGTACCTGTATCTTTAGATTTGAGTGGAAATATATACATGTGTCGAGGCTGATATTATAACCCTTTCCTATGATGGTTGAAGACCGCAGTAGCGGGTTTAATCCAGTCCGGAAAGTGCTATGAGGCAGAGAGACAACTTAAAGCTTTATTGAGCACGACTAAAGGAGGGGAACCTGCAAGGGATGTGGAAATGGAATTGGTACCAGTTCTCATTTTCCAGGTTTGTACTACAACATATAGGTGGCGTTTGTTACCCAGGATTAACAGGGATTGGACTAGCTTAGGTAAGAAAATAAGCCAAAACCTGTGTTTGGTGGGAGTCGGGACTCATTTAAATGAGCATACGTAGTGCCCGCGTCCTCTTCTGACCTTCTTACGGAGCGGCCCCAAAAATGGGCGGACTACCTACCACAGCGCTATACAACGATTTCTTCTCTCCTCTCTCTCTGCTTCACGACTCTCTCTGCTTCGCGATTCTCTCTTTGGTTCGACTCATCAATTGCTACAGGTACGATCTCCTCTCTCTTTCTCTCTCTCTCTCTCTCTCTCAAACATTTTCAAAGCCTTTCTGCTGATCTAGAATTGAGTAAAGATCGATTTCATAGAATTTTGATTATGGGTTGTATGTATTTGATTGATTGATTAAGGATTCAGTGTCTGGGTAGCTTGATCTACTATGAATTGGTCAGTTTCATCGCTGGGTCTTCTTCTTCATTTTTTTTTATGAGGGGTTGCCGGGTTGATCTCTATTCCTGTGAATATTCGATATGGATCGATTTTCATTTATTGGATACAAAATATTGGCATGAAGCATTGAAGCTCTTTCACCAAAGCAGTACATTAGTGTGAAAGGCTTCCAGAGTTCCAGATTGTTTTGGACCTGTCAGCAAGTTTGTGTTATTAATCATATGCATGGTCATTCTGTACTGATTGCAAATGCTTACAAGTTTTTATAAAGCTCATTTACACCAGTCATACTAGGATTACTAGCTCTATGGATGAGTGATGACTATTGGATTTTATGAAACTCATCGACTTTGAGAAATTAGACCTCGTTGAGGATGAATCCGATTTGGTTAGCCTTGGTTGTGAAGCTCTGGAATCTCTTGGAACTGATTCATTAGTCTATGCATCTTTTTCATGCTTGCAGCAGCCCGCAGTTGAAGTCAAGAGTGATTGAATGTAGTGAGGCTTGTAAGCCTGGGAAGTGGTTGAAATGCAGTGACTTCAATGAGAGTATAGTGACAGATATAGGTCTTATTGGTTTACAGGTTGATAGCTTCTACCAAGGGAGTTCTAAATGGTATGATTCTACTTGTGGATTATACCGGCAGTGCATTCAAGCATGGGGAGATTGTTTAGTCTCTGGACAAGTTGGTTTAGTCCTTCTGACATAGTTATGTGTGTATATCATCCATTCCCCAAGTTAGAAGTGGGTTGTTCATCTTGTATACATAAATTGAGGCCTCTCACTTGCTTTAGGCTCCTTCACTGTGTGTTGTTATGTAAAGTTTCACCAATTGCGCTTTAATGCACATACATTTTCCTTAACTATTTGTTAATCATTATCTGGGCATTCAGGATATTCAGAATCTTTTTGTCAATTGTAATGCATATTGGCTACTCTCCATGTAATTATTTTGCCGACTTCTATTCATATGAAAACTTTGGTTTTTGCACAATGTCCCCTTCTCCTTTGTGTTTCTTTGCAGTGCTCTGCATTCTGAAAGCTTCACAAATATGGGATTTGACTATTTTGATTATTTTGCTCTTTAGTCCCAAGTAGTACCAAACATGGGTCTAGTGTTACACAACATAACCCAAGCTTAGACAGTCTAGGACTGTTTTAGAAATTAGTCTTGCCTTAGGTAGTCCTGTGTAACAAACATGCTGATAACTTCCTGTTTGTTTCACATTTTCTGAATCTTGGTTGAATATGAACCAATGCTAGCTCTAAGAGCTTGACTAGACATGAATATGAACCATTTAAATATCTGACTTCTTGTTATCAAATTGTAGTGTATGTATTATACTGGTACATACTAAAAATGAATCATCATAGATAAATAACTAAAAATGAACTCATGTGCTTAAAGTGTAAATCAAATTCAATTGGGGCATTTGTATCTGAGAGCTGACATAGCTCTAACCTTTCCATAATGAAAGCTAGAATTATGAAAAATATAGAAAGATAAATTGTTATATCTGAAATGTGTGCATAATATACAGGAAAAATACGAAGACGCTTTGGCATGTAAATGTCTATGGGATATTGAAACAGATGGTCGAGTCCATTTTTACAAGGTACTTCATTGAATTAAACCGTTTCAAATATTTTTATTTTTTTTTCCTTCAAGATCCTCTTTTTGCTTCTGGTATTCAATTAGAATACAATGAAAATTTTGGTGAATGCTATTTACAGGCTATTATCCACACCATGCTAGGCCAGGATGATGATGCTGAGAAGTGCTGGAACAACTTCGTCTCATCCTTTTCCGTTACACGGGACATGCTGAAAGCCTCATCTGAGGTTCCTCATCCAAAGAAACAAAGAACAGGGCGCTAATTCTAATACGAAACCTTTTAGTAATTGAGTGATTCGTCAGACTCAAAGTTCATTTAGTTTCCCTTCCCTATCAATTTGATTGCAATAAACAATAACAGAGTTCTTTCCCTCTAAACACTCAGATGAATGTTGTTAAAAAGGCAAACAATAAACAATAACAGAGTTAGTGATCTATTTCACTTTGGTCACACTCAAAGTCAACAACAAGCAATACGCTGTGAAAGAAGAAGCCGGTGATCCATTTCTCTTTGTGGTCTTTCTTACCATTCTGGTGAAATCAATAACAGAGTTTGTGATCTGGTTTAATTCTTCCACCAGCACTATTAATTAAGATAAACCACAGATGCAGGAACGGTGAAGATTAGACGGCCAATTTCTATAAATAATCCAATAATTTCCAATCTCTCGAAACTTATATATAGAAATTAACTCAGGTGTCAGAAAAACTCCCTGAAAATAAAAACGAAAAAGAACATTGATTTCCCAACAAGAAGCAAAAACCCAGAAAAACTCATTTCTCCAAAACCCCAAAATTCTTGAAGCAGTCACCGAATTCAGATATGCAAGCAAAAAACGAATTGAAAATCAATCACCCAGAGCAAGAAAGAGGCAATACATTTTGTTAGCCTTGATGAAACTCTCCCCAGAACAGTAATCGATACGTCAAGAAGAATCGATCAATTTCAGGAAAAGAAAACAAAAACAAACTAAAATCAGCAATCCAAGAGTAAGGGAGGAATCAAATCTAAATTCGCACATCAACAGCTAAGAATCCCCAGATTGTTCCTCTCGAAAGTAAAGGTCAAGAGGTCGGAGATAGTCTTCCTCCGCTGCTCTTCTCTCTCACTTTTTCTAGGACCTTCGTTGGCAAGAAGACGTGAGAAGACTCGAGCGAGAGACCAAAGAGAGAAGAAAAAGCCCAAGCCCGAACGAGAGACCAACGAGAAGAAAAAGCCCAAGTCCACATTGTTCTCAAGAACAATGACCGCCCGTCAGGGCGCATAATATATACTAGGCAGTATGCACGCGCGTTGCGGCGAGGAAAAATGTTGGAATGCCGTTGCTCAAATTGGAAATAAAAGAAATCACACTGTTGCTCAATTTTTTTGAGCAAAGTCTAAAATGAATAATGTTGTTTTACAAAAGAGATCAACTTTCTCATGAAAGCTAAATAACAAATGTTTATGATTCAATTGATCACTATACAAAGTGAATGTAAATCACATATTACTGGCAGCCAATACATGACTTGGAGACAACATATCTTCATCAAAACCAGTGCATCATCGTTAACTCAAATGCAAAGCATGTTTACTATATTGAGGAAACCTTTTCTTGACCAAGATACTTAAAGCAGAAAATGAATTGAAGTTATGACTTCGAAAAAGGTAGGAAGTAACTCAAATGAAGAACATATTAACCGACTGTGTTCTTTCATATCTAATAGGCGTAATGGGAACCATTTCTAGAATCCTTATGTGATTGTAAATCCAGAAAGATAATCGTGGTTTTCTTAGCTTCTTGAATAGAGGATTGAAGACCAGACTGCATTTTTCAAAAGTGAATGAGAACTATCAGAAGAAAAAAAAAAGGGCCTCAGTATTGTATTTGAGATGACATGTTCTAAAAAGTTACCCATCAATGACAAAGAGACCAATAACTCACAGCCGAACAACAATTACTGTGAGTAAGTCATTCAGTAATTTTGACACAAACTGAAGCTATAAAGGGCAAGTCTGTAATTCAATAACCACGTAAAAATCACTAACAGTAAAAATTAAAAAAATCAACCAAAGCGCAAAAAATTCAAATCGCCAACAAAGAAGGACCAATACCCACAATTTTCAATTCACGGACTTTGGATAAGCTAACAGTTTGCATACTTATTTTGCTGATCGATCTCAATGGCCCATGTCAATCTGAAATTCCATGTACAATGAGACCCATGTTGATATGAAATCCCAACCAAGTATGAATCTAGAACCACATAAAACAACTAATCAAAACAACATTACTGAGTAATTTTAGTTAGTTAAGGACACCAAAATTTTAATTAGTGATAGCCTGGAATTTAGAAAGAAATTAAGTCACAGTTAATACCTTGGGCTGAAATCCTTGATTGTTCATCCAATTGGAGTCAAATTGTATAGTCAGACTGTCGTGGCTGTTGCTGTTGCATTGCTACATTTCGATGTGTGTGATTTTAAGTAGTCCCAAATGATGCTGGGTTGTTCTTCTTCCGGTTTTCC
The DNA here is from genome assembly GCA_034370585.1 of Fragaria x ananassa. Classification (NCBI taxonomy): domain Eukaryota; kingdom Viridiplantae; phylum Streptophyta; class Magnoliopsida; order Rosales; family Rosaceae; genus Fragaria; species Fragaria x ananassa. Next base: position 2,809,333 of record CP139764.1, on the reverse strand, counting down.
CAAACTCAAATCCAGATTGCTCTGCACAAACACATATCTAAATGAATATTTGCAAAAATTAAGATGAATTACTAAAATTTTAATTATATAGTTACCAGCTGAGTTCAGCTAACTCTCATAGATGCTAGGATCAAAGTTAACAACAAATTATTTCCCATTATACTTGATTGCAGCTTTTTCATAGGCCCTACAAAAATATGTACATCATTCTCACTCCAATCTTCAACTAATTATTTTTCTTCTGCCCAGAAACGTATAAATTTGATATTACAAACATGTACCTTGCTGGATCGATGTCAGTATCAAATAATCCCAAATAGACATACCTGTAAAATCAATTATTAATTGTAAGAGATTACAAATGGGGCACAGAAACTTCCTCATAGGCATTTCATGTCATCCGATTGTCAATCTAGACCGTCAAAGAAATGCAGTCTAAATAGGGTCGACAACAAAACATACCTGAAAACAAAATGAGTCATAATTAGTTACTTACTTTTTGCCTGAAAATTGGCTCATCTGAGCTTGCCATCTCCCACACTTATGCAAAGGCACTCATCTATATTTTGAGCTACCTCTAGGCATCTAGGGAACTCGGTACTCTGTCAGTGAAATACTGAAATACATGCAGACATTCCTCCTTTGTTAAATCGCTCATCTGTTCAGCAAGACAGCAACATATTACAAAAGATTCAATATGCTCGCGCTTTAATACAAAACTTGTCTGGCAACTGATGTCACGCATATGGCAGCCAATGTAGGCAACTGATCTTTACATAGAATATATACCCAACTATCAAGTCCTAAATTGCAGTAGACATTTCAAGTTTTAGCACTCTAGAAAAATGAGCAACGTGAAGATGTTTCAAGTTTTACCTGCGGAATGAAAACTAACTATTTAGAAAATTTAACACTACCAGAGCTGTACAGCGTATAACCTATATATATTGCATTCCTAAACATGTGTTAGCATAGATAGTCCATTAATTAAACATCTAATTAATTTTATGTTCAAGGTACGATATAGATGTTGCACAAAGAAATTAATTAAATCTCTAAAGCCTAGGATCAGTGGAAGCATACATATTTCATTACCAATCATTATTTGATCTCCAATGCAGTAATTCTCAATCAGTGTGTCTTCACAAACTACACTGGTTCTTTGTCCAAGATGATAAAATATGCCATCACGTAGATTAACTTTTTCTCTATGAAAGTTCTATTTTTCAAAAGACATTGCAGTATAACTAAAGATGCATAAAAGCAGTATGGTTCCATCAGTGAGGTCCCAGATCAAAATTTCAAAGAAGATATGTTCATACCTTCATGGGCTGGCCAACTCACTTCTGATGCACAAAGCTTATAATGTAGATTTGGATGATAGAGCCGGCCAAGATAATAAACTTATATCTGAAATTGGTGACTATTAGTAAATAAGCAAATAAATGTACACACCAAAAGATATTTATTGTAGTTGAAACTTACCAATCACCTTGTGACCTCAGAAACCTTCAGGTTTGAGCTTCTTGCCCAACTACAACGATTCCCTGGCTTTGCTGCTGTAGACGTGGTTTCAATTCCTAACATAATATGACAGTAAATTTAACATTGAAAGCCAATTACCTATAGCTACTTAAAAATTTATGTATATCCTTGTGATACTTTAGTGCGATCATCAGCTATTGTGAGTTATAAGCAACTTTTAAGTTGTAGATCACCCCAGAACAGAAAAAAAAATGCGTACAGCCGTTTCGTAACAACAAAATCATGGATAACATGAGAAAGTTTGAAAAGCTGATTTCTTTTACACGTCTATACATGAAACCAATACATACACCATTTCATCCATTTGTTCATTGCCAATAAAATATACAAAACTCAAATACATCAAACCCAGATGAAAAAAAAAATGATCATATGAAAGAACAATCATAAAAGAATCGCACTGAAGCTTACCTGAAGAAGAGAGGGAGACCATAGAGGTAATTGAATCGCACTGAAGCTTACCCGAATTGAAAAGCAAACAACCAAACTGAAGCTTACCTATTACTCAATATGAGGAAATTCCCTGATAGGCACTCTTGTCTTGGGCTTATGCTTTTAACACAATCTAACTTTCTGAACCAGTCACCTTCAGACTAAAATATTAAACAATTTTTCTTGAATTAGTTATGAATTTCCAAAGTTCAGATTCAGTTTCAGTTTTTTTTTCTGACAAATTTCTGCTATGTGCCTATTTATTGTTATTGAGAACAAAACAGAAACTCTATGTGATACAAATATTCTAGTTATTGAACATAAAGAGATCAAGTTTCAAAAAGAAGAAAACACACCAAAACTTGCAACTTAAATGTAATAGACAACATCAGCTTGAGCTAAATGTTCAGGGATTAGCATAAGTTGACCCTAAATGCTTGAGTACATTACCACTAAGTCTTGATGTAAATACTAAGCCTACCCGTAATCCTCTATTTGCAATCTTAGAAGAAATTTTAGTTTTTGCCAAATCTAGATCCCATAAAGCTTGAACGGCAACTTGAGATTGCAAATGCAGAAGAACAATGTCCTATAGCAAATAATAACCAAGCCTTGAGGAGATTACAGAGTTAGAAAACCTACCATAAATTCTGAGGAGTACGACTTTAGAGGGAAGCACTGATGTTAGTTTGCTCAATGACACTAAATAAATCTTTCTATCAATTTTTTTTATATGAAAGATTTGGGGGAAGGTAATATGAAACACAGGCAAAAGCCAAAACATGGATACAAAGTGAAAGAGAGCATTTCCACATTTTCATCAAACAACACATTCAGAACGAACAGATACGTATAAACCCAATATCAAAACCCATTCAGTTCCACAATTCTCACTTCTTAAACCATAAAGCACCAAAATTTGCAAGCAGCAAAGTAAAACACCCCACTAATCCCAATTCCTAGCAAAACCCAATACTCAAAACCACCATCATCAATCTCATCCATATCGATTGAAACAACAATTCCATTTCTTGTTGCAAAGAACAACAATTATATTATAAGCCACTCAGACCTTTAATTTATCACATCACAATCGTGCAAATCGCAGTAACTATACACAATTTCAATTATAGTTTCATACTAATAACAAACTAACCTTGTAGGAATCCAAGGTTCCTATCTGGAATTCGAACACTATCGGGAATCCAATGGTGATTCCTGACACCTCCGTCGTTCAGCCCAGCAGAATTGCTCGCCTTCTCTCTATCTCTCCCTGTAGATCAAACTGATTCTATGAGGAACAAAACTCATAGTGATGAAAGTTTACACAAAAATCTTAATCGAATCATCATAAAGAAAGGGTCGAACCCAACAAAATTGACAGCAAAATTACCTCTCTGGAGAGGAAAAAAATGAATTTGAAAGTAATTACCTCTCTGGTCTCCCTCTCTTTTTCAATCTGGTGTACGTGCGACGAAACCAAAACAGAGCAAATTGAGAGAGCGTGAGATAAAACGGATGAAGGAATGAGAGCTTGAGATTTGGGGTTGAAATCTGGAGGGTGATGGAACTGGCTGAGTGAGATCGAGAAAGATGAAGAAAAAGATATGCAAAGCGGCGAGAGATCGAGAGAGAGGAAAAAGCCCGAGCGAGCCACGGAAAGCGAAAGAAAACTGATAAGCAAGCCAGAAGATTTCGTGAAAGAGTCTGGAGAGAGAGAACTGATCAATTATGATTTATGAAGAAGAAGATAAAACGGATGAAAGAATGATCAACCAAATTAGATTTGGGGATAGAGAAAGATCAAGAGAGGAAGAAAAAGACTGATGCCTCAGATTTAGATTTCGAGAAAGAGCTTCAGATTTGGGGATCGAGAAAGATCGAGAGAGGAAGAAAAAGATATCCCGAGCGAGACAGAGGTAAAAGCCCGACTGAGACGCAGCCCAAGCCCAACTCCTTAACAACAGTAAGGCGGCGCGAGGCCGCATAATATTATGTTAAATATATATATATATATATATATATATATATATATATATATAGTTCTTATCAAGAGCAAAACGTCATTCTGAAATTAAAATGCGAAACTCATTTCTTAGTCTTTGAATCAATTTACTTAAATCTAATGGACAATAATTAATATCTCCTAACTAGAGTAAAAAACCATGTTAACTATTAAGAAAAAGAAAAAGAAAATAAAAACGTGGAAATTGAGATAAACATTAATTCTTTTTTTAATTACAAAAGAATTAATTATCTCCTAACTAGGATTTCTCATCTCGTCCTCTTCTTCTTCTCCTTCTTCTTCTTTCTGTGCTCCATCTTTAACGCCCACGTTCCCGTCTGATCTTCTAATTCATAGATTTATATGTGATTTTGAATTGAAGAAAGGTAAAATTGAGAAGAACAAGTGCATAGTTGAATGAATTGAAGATCGATATATAAATTATAAAACCAAACGTTTTCTCTTGTATCAACCAGATCATCTTATTCTCTTTTTTTCTCTGTATTGAAAGAAAATCAGATTATTGATTTAGTTTACTGCCTTGATTCTCCTTGATTGTTGGAGTTGACTCTCTTTATTGATGGTAGTGATCCTAGCAATCTGATATGAGTAATTGTTGGATCATGAATATGCAGATGTAATTAGCGTTATTGCTTTCCTAGAATAGAGCTAGATTAGTTCCTCTTGTTTCTATATAATAGAAACGGCTGTACAGTGTCAAAGATATCAATACAAGAACTATTACATTCACATTTTCTTATGGTATCAGAGCACCGATCTTGGTGACTCTAGATACTCACCCATCTTCCGCAAACACATCAAACACTCAAAACTAGACACTACCAAACCGGCATCATGGCCAACACACAAGGACACATTGTCCAAAGCCAAACAAACATATATGACAGACCTATCTATCCTACACAATTTCGACGCATAGTCACACCTCATTGCAATGCTACATATCATGATCCGTATTCGACATTATACTGGATTGTGGATAGTGGAGCAACAGATCATGTATCACACTTCACTCCTACTCACAATAACATCAAGACATCACATGATTTTGTTGGTTTACCCAACGGAGGACAAGCTGCAATTGAGAGCATTGGATCTATCAAATTGTCTCAAGAATTATCTCTGGATGGTGTCTTGCATGTTCCTAAATTTCGAGTCAACTTGATATCTGTGAGTAAATTGACTCGAGCCTTGAAATGCATTGTGATATTTTACCCGGATTTTTGTGTTGTACAGGACGTGGATACGAAGAGGACAATTGGCTTGGGCAAGCATTTCAACGGACTCTACTACCTCACACCAAGCCAAAACCCTCACCTTGCCCACCATGTCACTCGTACCTCAGACCTTTGGCACCAACGCCTTGGGCACCCATCATCCTCACCCCTCCATTTTTTGTCCCAAAACATTCCTGAAATTATGTTTGATCCCCAACATATATGTGATATTTGTCCTTTAGCAAAGCAATCTCGTTTATGTTTTCCATCAAGTTCAATAAAAACGGTTGCACCCTTTGATTTAATTCATTGCGACATTTAGGGTCCACATAAAACACCCACCCATTCTGGTGCTCGTTATTTTCTCACCATAGTTGATGACTTTTCTCGTTTTACTTGGGTTCATCTTATGCGATTTAAGTCTGATACGTACACAACCATTGACCAAATCTTTCTTCTCTTGGGTCAAAACTCAATTCAATCGTGACATCAAAATCCTTCGTTCTGATAATGGAAGGGAATTTTTATCACTACGCGTCCCTTCCTTGACGAACGTGGTACAATTTTTCAACACACTTGCGTCTACACTCCTCAACAAAACGGAGTTGTTGAGCGCAAACATCGGCATCTTTTAAATGTTGGTCGTGCTCTTCGGTTTCAAGCGAACTTACCTTTAAAATTTTGGGGTGAAAGCATCCAAACCTCTTGTTACCTCATAAATCGACTTCCTACACCTCTTCTTTCTCATAAAACTCCATACGAACGTTTGCATGGCACCTCACCCACTTACTCTCATCTTCGAGTTTTCGGTTGTCTTTGTTATGCCACCAATCTTCATCCTACCCACAAGTTTGACAAACGGGCACATCGTTGTATTTTTCTTGGGTATCCACTTGGGCAAAAAGGCTATCGTGTTTATGATCTTGACAAAAAGAATTTTTTTCACTTCACGGGATATAGTCTTCCATGAACATATTCTTCCTTTTACCGATTTTCCACAAGAAGACCAAGAAGATTCACCCGTTTTACCAGTCATTGAGCCCAGCCCATCTCCCTTGTTTTCTTCTCTTTCCCAGCCCACACCACAAGCCCACACTCCACCTCAACACATGCCTACCCAAAATCAGAACCTACATTCTACATCACCAACATCACCCGACATCACCTGCTCAGTCTCCAATCCAGTTTCCAATCCAGTCGACGGGACCTCATCCCCGCCGTCGCCACCACCGCCTCCTTCTGTCCCCATCGTCGACGCCCTACCCCAATCACCACCACCATCGGCGCCGTCGCCTCCACCATCCCAGTCTCCGGCGACCACGTCTGATCCTCAGCCGGATTCTGTGGCTCCTCTGCCTCTTCGCCATGCTCTCCCATCCCTTCAACACAGCCCTTCAGCTTTCCCTTCACCGGCCTCTTCATCCCCTCTGGTCACCCCCAGTCCTCCATCAGCCGAACCAGTCGATCCTCCATCACAACCAATCCCGACACCACCTCCACGTCGCTCTAACCGCACTCGACAACCACCACCATACCTCCGCGACTACAAAACCAATCATGCCATCCTGCTTGGCCCAGACATTGTTCCTTCTTCCACGTCCGGCACTCGATACCCGTTGCAGAGGTATATCTCTTACTCTAGATTATCATCTGCTTATCGGTCATTTGTGCACAATATTTCTCAATTGGTCGAACCAGCTAACTATGAGCAGGCCCGTAATGATCCCGAGTGGGTTACCGCCATGAATAATGAAATTCAAGCTCTTGAAGACAATCGTACTTGGTCGATGGTCCCTTTGCCACAAGGCCAGCGTCCTATCGGTTGCAAATGGGTCTATAAGATCAAATATCACTCTGATGGCACAATTGAACGCTACAAGGCCCGGCTGGTTTCCAAGGGTTTTAACCAAAGAGAAGGGATTGATTACAAAGACACATTTGCTCCAGTGGCGAAACTGATCACTGTGCGTCGCTTGCTAGCTATTGTTGCTGTCCGGGACTGGCCGTTACACCAGATGGATGTTCAAAATGCTTTCCTACATGGCGAACTACTTGAGGAAGTATATATGTTGCCGCCTCCCGGTTATCGTCGACAGGGGGAGAACTTGGTATGTCGACTCCACAAGTCGTTATACGTGTTAAAACGGGCATCCAGAAGCTGGTTTCAAAGGTTTTCATCTGCCATTCAAGAAATTGGTTTTCAACAGTCTCGTGCCGACTATTCCTTATTTACTCAAGTTCATGATAACTCTATTACTGTGGTGCTTCTTTATGTGGATGATATGATCATAACAGGGAATAATGAGGAGGCCATTCAAAATCTGAAACAATTCCTTAATAGTTGTTTCAAGATTAAAGATCTTGGACCTCTGAAATACTTTCTTGGCCTCGAAGTTGCACGTTCTAAAGCCGGGATTACAATCTGCCAACGAAAGTACACGTTGGACATCTTAGAAGAAGCTAGATTACTGGGAGTGAAACCTTCAACAGTACCAATGGAGCCAGACCTGGTACTAACAACAAAGGGAGGTGATGTTCTAAAGGATCCAGCTCGATATCGGCGTTTGATTGGGAAATTGATCTACTTGACAATCACCAGACCAGACATTACATTTGCAGTCAATACCCTCAGCCAATTCATGCAAGAACCCAAGCTCTATCATCTAAAGACAGCTCATCGTCTTCTCCAATATCTCAAGTCTGTACCTGGCCAAGGGTTATTGTTTTCATCACAAAGTTCACTTCGTCTAATTGGGTATTGTGACGCGGATTGGGCTAGATGTCCACTTACACGTCGATCCGTGACAGGATATTGTATTTTTCTTGGTCAGTCACTTGTCTCATGGAAAAGCAAGAAGCAGGTTACAGTGTCTAGATCCTCAGCTGAAGCTGAATACCGCTCCATGGCTGCAGCTGCGTGTGAACTCACTTGGCTTAGATACTTGCTGACAGATTTACATGTACTCCATCCTGAGCCAGCAAGACTATTTTGCGACAATCAAGCGGCGTTACATATAGCAGCAAACCCAGTCTACCATGAGAGAACAAAACATATCGAGTTAGATTGCCACATGGTCCGTGAAAGAATTCAAAGGGGAGAAGTCAAAACCGCATATGTGCCAACTGGACATCAGATAGCAGATATATGTTCACCAAGCCATTGCGAGGACCTATTTTCCATACACATCTCAGCAAGTTGGGTGTCATTGACATTCACACTCCAACTTGAGGGGGAGTATTGAAAGAAAATCAGATTATTGATTTAGTTTACTGCCTTGATTCTCCTTGATTGTTGGAGTTGACTCTCTTTATTGATGGTAGTGATCCTAGCAATCTGATATGAGTAATTGTTGGATCATGAATATGCAGATGTAATTAGCGTTATTGCTTTCCTAGAATAGAGCTAGATTAGTTCCTCTTGTTTCTATATAATAGAAACGGCTGTACAGTGTCAAAGATATCAATACAAGAACTATTACATTCACATTTTCTTACTCTGTGCTCCATCTTCTCTCACGCTCACGTTCTTTTGATCTTCTAATTTATAGATTATAGATTTATATGTGATATTGAATTCAAGAAAGGTCATATTGAGTAGAACAAGTGCATAATTGAATTAATTGAAGATCAAAATATAAAGTCAAACACTTTCTCTTGTGTCACACAGATTAAGCATTTTACTTGATTACGTGCTGTCCCAATTCATGTTTTTCTGTAGACGGGAACAGAAATGAAAAGAGCAAATTTACTTGTTTTTTTTTTCTTTTTTTTTTCCTTTTCTTAATAGTTAACATGGTTTTTTACCCCAGTTATGAGAGATTAGTTATCGTCTTAACCACGTCTTCTATACGCAAGTATAAAAGTTAGTATTTATAATTTGAAGTCATTTGAAGGAAAAACCAATTAATATACATATATATATATATTAGTACTGGTTGGGAAAGATTTACTGCATTATATTCTACACTAGCTAGCTCCCTTCAAAATTGTTTGTTTTCATATATTTTATCGTCCTCTTCAATATAATAAAACTCTAAGCCCTAATTCCCAGTCTTTTTTTTAGAATTTTTTTTTTTAAAACATTTTGTTAATAACTCACGCACCCTATATATGTCGTGAGATTTGAACTCATGGTCTCAAAGTTGTCAGTTAAACATCTTAACCAACCAAGTCACAGCTCACTGAGACCCTAAACCTATGATCCTTTTGAAATCAGATTATCTGTATATCAGCAGCTACGTAGCTCGAAATATAATGGTCCAATTAATATGTGATACGAAATTTACGTGTAATAATGGGGGTGATATCAATGGCTGCCGAGTACTGGGGTCGCTCTTGCTTGGTATAACCGCTGGGCGCTGGTCGAGTTCAGCATGTCAGAGAACGAAAGCCACCATAGACGGTCCATATAAACAATGAGAAGCTCAAACAGAAAGACAATGTGTGAGAGAGAGAGAGAGAGAGATCTATTATACATGCAGACGGCTAGGAGTGCGATCGATGAAGTCCAGTAGTGTTGTCTTAACGATCATATGAAATGGACTGATGGAGGATGTACCGTGTACGTGCTGGAAAACCTTTACAGCTACATAATGCATGAGTTTTCGGATCGAGGACATCACCCAGAAACGACCGCAGAGTGCAAGTGTCAGCAGCTTGCAGGGGGATGCTCATCTTATGACTCCATAACCGCGTGTCCTGACCCTGTATGCCCCAACTGAGAATAGCAAGGGGGGGGGGGGGGGGGGGGGGGGGAAGCAACTGATGATCGAGGAAGAAGAGGATGATATAGTTTGTGAGTTTTTTTTTTTTTCTTCTTCTTTTTTTCTTTTCTTTTCCCACAATAAGGTAGAAGAAAGAATCAAGAATCTCTCTTATCTCCATCGGGAAAAAAAAAAAAAAAAAAAAAAAAAACTCTCTCTTATCGATCTGCATGTGTAGTCTTGTAGTAGGGGCCATTTTTGGAGCTGGAAAGTTAGCACGCAGAGGCTTATCAATGTCATACAGTCCTTTCACTTATGTGCCACATGCTAGGTCACATGTTTTCTGCCTAGCAAGTTCATGATCGTCTGGATAAACATAGCTAAATGGGTAGTTAGACGTACAATTCAAACTATTCAAATCTGTCGCCTACTATATATATATCCTCTCCTATGGTGAATATATTGTTCATGAAATAAGGTTAACTGCGTCTAGCTAACTGGGTACATAGCTGCATTCTGTTTCTATATGATAGATCTAGCTAGCTGTATGAGTTATCGTCGAGCGTGCTAAGCCACAATGCATGAGGGACCTTGACAGTTCTACTGTCACTGACCATTCTCCAGCCTCATGCAGGCAGGATAAAAAGTCGCTCTGAAACCAGGAGAGTGGTCTATTTCAGAACCCAGATCAAGTCAGTCTTTCCAAAAAGCTGCACAAATTAACCACACTTATATAGTTCCACACTTACATGTAATGCAGGCAGGAACCAGTTCAATCTTCATCTCTATATATCACTAGCAGTAGTACTCTCCACCTTCCTCGTGACAAAAATTTCATGTTGAACAAGAATGAACTGTATGTATAAGAACTCAGTCTCAAGAACTCGATCGTATATAAACATGTATACCCGGTACTTATAAGAGCACGTACATAGAGTTCATTGAGTAGTACATTTCTGTGTGATCGTGTAACTAGACAGTCATGCATGCATACGATCGAATAAGGTGCAGGGTTACGTATGCGTTTTTGGAATTAAGTTGTTGTGTTGCTATATACGGTAGATTCATTTTGTAAAATTTAACCAGGCCAGACATACAGGAGGTAAAAGCATCCCCTTTTCAAAGTTTGAAATGGTGTGTTAACAGCCTTATATATATAGTAGGTAAAAGTCGTAATAATGCATCGTCACCCTTAATTAAGTTGTACTGAAATATCTTGAGAAATAATGTATGTAAATTAACACTAATGCGTTTAAGTAATTTGAGCTCTAATATACTAGGATTTCGTTTTTGGGACCCGGAGGTTTTGATTCAACACAATATGTGTATCTTGGCATTCGTACATTTCATCGAATCGTCTGGAGCAATATTAAAGGATGATTCAAGTTATTATATAAAGCATGAAATGTTATTTGAGTAGACCATAAGACATTTTCCACTGTGGTACTATTGTAAATGTCAGCAGATGGGTATTGTATGGCCATTCCTTAGGCTAGCACAAATTTCTCAAAATTTGAAAACACTCCACGTATGTTATGTGGATGTGTTTCAAATGCGCCTCACTAAGCTCTATTTTATTATTTTTATGTGCTTCGATATATTTGTCACTGACCTTTATTTTGTAATATGATATTTTAAGGTTCTATATGTAAAGTTAGTTCTCTTGACTAATTTTTTTTATCATAAATAATCTTTTATGATCCGATGCATTATTATTGGTATGATCGCATCATGTTTTCTCATACACGCTTCACCGACGTCGTCCAGGCCTTCACCTGAGCATCATAGACGTGAGGGGATGGCGAGGTCGGCCGCCGGACAGCTTGGCGGCAGAGGTGATGGAGTGAACGCAACAATTAGTTGCTCAAGGTGCTCATATTTGGTTTTGAGTCTAGACTCAAGTTTAAGATGTTGCGCGCGCCTTCTAGTATGGGTTAGTTGGGGGATGCCTTGCCACCCACACTTATCACCTTATAATGGGGGTGGTCTAACCCAAGAGACGGTCGTACTTGGGTTATTGGGTTTGCATATGGTCCAATACGTACCAATCAGTATCATGATTGTTTCGGGGGTTGATAATTAACCGGAATAAGTTTGATGTGATTTACGAATGGTTTATGAATAAGTGTTCCTATTTGGTTGCTAGGAAATAGTTTTTAACTGGTCTGCAATTGCGAGCAAAGACCAATGGGAATGCTAGAATCCTAGAAGATGATTTTGTCCAGTAAGACATGGAGTTTCCTTTGTTTATAAGTTCGACTCATATAATAGACTCGTTATAACATTTTAAACTGACATAAAAAAACAAAAAAAACAATGACAACATTTCATATATGCGTCTCGTTTTTCGTTTATTTTTCTTGATTTTTGTAGTTTTATTTCTTTGATCCAAGGTAACATTACACTAGGAGTCTGTGTGGTGTTGAATGTATGAATTGTACCTCGCACTGGGTTACAAAATATATATATATATATATATATAGTTCCATTCCAGAACGTTGTCTTGTTTTAAAATTAAAGTGTGGACCTTCTTATTTCGTTCATTTTCATGTCGTATTTTCACAATTCCACATTTCAGTGTCTAAACACAGTGTGTAGATTATTTATGTAAAATTTTATCCAATCCAAAGATCATTTGAGCTTCAGTAATCGTGATTTACACAAACGAACGGTTCTATTTGAACAATGATTTATTTAATCTAATTTGATACTAAATGATATCTATTGTTTTACATAACAGCTGATTTTATGCTTATATAAATGAAAATTTTATAATACAAATGCACATCTGATCATTAAAGAGATTGATATTATTCCTTTTTGAGAAATAGACAGCGTAAATAACTAAACATGACAAGCAGCACACACACAATTGACACAAAGCCAGATGGCCACTCCTCCTCCTACCTATAGTTAGCAACGCCCTCCCTCATGCATAAGGAAAGAATCACCACCCAATTCCCCATTTAAAAGTTAAAACCCCATTATTCTCATCCCTCCTTCCTCCACATTATCACTTCCTCTCAAACCAAACCCTTGTTGTTCTACTTCCTCTCTATTTTCTCTCACTCTATCCCTCCCTCTGTCTCTAATCAAAAGCAGCTATGGTGGTTCAGTCGCAACCAGCTGCATTAGACCATTTCCCTCTAATCAAAGCATGCAAGCCCATAAGCATGTTCTCTAGGATTCCGGTGGTAGACCTTTCAGACCCCGATGCCAAGAGCCTAATCATCAAGGCCTGCGAAGAATACGGCTTGTTCAAGGTTGTCAATCATGGAGTCCCATTGGAGTTCATGACTACACTTGAGGCTCAAGCTCTCAAGTTCTTCAACTTACCACAGTCTGAAAAAGACAGAGCAGGCCCTGCGGACCCTTTTGGCTATGGAAGCAAGCGAATCGGTCCAAACGGCGATGTGGGTTGGATTGAATACATCCTCCTCAACGCCAATCCTGAAATCATCTCCCACAAATCGCTCTCCATTTTCAAAAACAACCCAGAAATTTTCCGGTAAGTTTCTGATTTTCTTCTTTTTCAATCATTAATAGAGAACAAGCTCTGTTCTTGCTCTGACTCTTTTCAATCGAATATTAGTGCTCTGTTCTCACTCTGTTTTGCTCTGTTTTACAGTTCCTCTGTTGAGGATTATCTCTCGGCGGTGAAGAGAATGACCTGTGAGGTCCTAGAAATGATGGCTGATGGGTTGGGAATCGATCAAAGAAATGCGCTGAGCAAGCTTCTTAGAAATGAGAAGAGTGACTCATGTTTCAGGCTCAACTACTACCCGCCATGCCCGGACCTTCAAACATTGAGTGGACGAAATGTGATTGGGTTTGGGGAGCACACAGACCCTCAGATAATCTCTGTCCTGAGATCTAACAACACCGCCAGCCTGCAAATCAGCCTGAAAGATGGGACTTGGGTTTCTGTCCCACCTGATCAGACTTCTTTTTTCTTCAATGTTGGTGATTGCCTACAGGTACTAATACAGATAGCAAACCACATATATTATTCGTATATACTTTTTTCATGTATTTCGCAACCATTTATTTTTACCAAGTCGGATTGGGGATGACGATACCATCCTCATTCACTGTCGTAGGCAAACATAACCAATATTGAAATTATCTTTGTTTTTTCAGCTTGTCACCTTTTTATATTGCTTTGGTAGTGAAGGTTGGATCCTAACTTGTAGCAGGCAGCTGGCTATTGCCGGTTTTTGATTCTTCATAGTTTGTGGGTGATGATGTTTACAAGCTAGTATTTGGGTTCACCCTAAAAGTCTTGACCCTAACATTTGTTCAGGAACGAAACCTCCAAACTGAAAACTCCGTTCAGCTTAATGTCGACTAGCAAAATAATAATATATCAAAAGCTTTCTGAGTATGATCCACACATACACATACAAAAACTAAAAGGCAAAGTTTTGCTGTGAAAGAAAAATTTACAGATGAATAACGATGGATCCCATTGTTGATGCAGGTGATGACTAATGGGAGGTTCAAGAGCGTGAAGCATAGGGTTTTGGCAGACACAGAGAGGTCAAGGATTTCGATGATTTACTTTGGAGGACCACCTCTGAGTGAAAAGATTACACCACTAGCGGCAGTGATGGCAGAAGGAGAAGAAAGCTTGTACAAGGAGTTCATGTGGTCCGAGTACAGAAGCTCTGCTTATAAATCACGGCTGGCTGATAATAGGCTACGTCTCTTTGAGAAATCCTTTTGGCAATGCCAGTGAACATGATTGAGCTCCCCTTCCAAATTTAGCATAAGAAATATGTTTCTAGGACCACTCTACTACGTACGTTGCCAAAGATGGAAAACATTGAGGTTGTTGTTGTTTATCTACTTTCTTTTATTTTCTTCTGTATCTTAACCTTTGTTTTTGTTTATTTGTGGTTAGTTCTGGTTCAAATGTAACAAACTGCCTTCTAGCATAAATGTGAGTTTATCATCTTCATGTGTTCTTGCTCAAATCTCATGTCAAGTTTCTTCAAATACAGGAGTACTGATGGTTACATGTACCCAACTTATTGAAATACTTCTGCAAATGACCAAATGAGTTCTACAAATGGATTCCACAAGACCAACAAATAAATTTATGGAAGACGGTGTATAAAATCCAGCAAAATAGCCATTAATTTGAAGTGTCTCATAGAACAACATACACATACTAATGATTCAAGATAGACAACTTTGTCCCCGTGTCTCATAAGATATTGGAAATGTGAAGTGACTTGCATGCTTCAGACAATGGAAATTTGTAATTAATCGATTTCTTGTGTTATGCACTGGTCAATTACAAGATAAACTAAAAGCGTTTTTTTTTCTTTTTCAACAATCATGAAAAGAAAGGGACCCCAAAGACGAAACCAATGATTTCAATATGAACTCATGTGTTTTTGAGTCGCCACCTTCCCACGAAAATAAGAAGATTCTCCAAGGAAGGGACTCCAGGTAGTCTACACAGCACATCCCGGCCAGTCTCTTTCACTTTCACTCTCGATCAGCTAACCATCCAAACCAAAGAGTACGTAATTATTTGACCATCCAATTAAACTCCAAGCATTGGACATCGATTCCACTATCACTATCAGCACCCTTTGCTCCTTTCTGTTGCATACGCGTCTCATAATTCCTTCATTTTCAACCAACTTGCCACCCCAAAAACCATGCCAGAGGGTTTTCCATGAATTTGTTAATTTAACATTGCTATTATATATGACCCGACTTATGATGGGTCTGTTTTAAGGGACATTAAATTTAACACAAATTTTGACATCATTTGTGAGCCATTAAATTTTAAAATTTTTGATGATTCAGATTTATCTTTGCAATGATGTCAACAGAACACCAAATGAGATGAAAATTACATGACACATATGTTTATAATTAGATTAAACTTTTCTCTATTATAAAATATAAATTAACTTGACAAAATAGAACAATTGATTGAAGAAGACTTCAACGAAGAAGATTGCGCCTTGAGTGCAAATATAGTTTATTGTTAACTTTTCTCGATCAACAAAATTCTCCAAATATAATACTCAATTCACCTAAATAGACTAACATCAATCATAACTTCATAAGCTTTAAAGAGGCATGCATGTGTTCTTGTTGTAAGTATTGTAATTAGTCAAAAAAAGTGAGAGCATGGAGATGAAAATCGAGTATGTTGTTTTATAGAGTTTTAGGCGTTCATCATCTTCTTCTTTTCTCTCTTTTTTATTTTGGTCTTCTACGATTAATAAGAATTTTGATTTTGTTTTGTTTTTTTTATAATAAAGAAAAGTTTAATCTAATTATAAACATGTAATGTCATGTAATTTCCACCTCATTTGATGTTATGTTGACATCATTGCAAAGATAAATCTAAATCATCAAAAAATTTAAAATCTAATGACTCACAAGTAATGTTAAAATTTGTGTTAAATTTGGTGTCCTTTGAACTTGGATTGTTTGAGACAAATTGGATGCTTCATTTTCCTCATTATTATTTCCATATGTGCGGTTCCACACACTTTTTAGCTAAATCTTGATCGAGTATGAAATGAGTACGTAGAGTAAAGAGATCCAAAATAAAAGAGCATCACAGCCTGAAGTCCAATACCTTCCTTCCTTTTATTTAGTTGAAAGAAAAATATATATATCAAAAGGCGTTGGCATAGGCTAAAAGTTGATGGTGATTAGTTTGGAACTTCTATTTTTTTTTTTTCACTCTTTCATGCAATAATTCAATTCAATGTTCATTCAGATTTAAATTCTCTCTATATTTGTATTACAGATTTGATACAAAATTAAATAAACAGTTAACACAAATCTTGCATATGGAGGGACGCCGGAGCCAAGTTAAGGCATTGTGGCGTGTAATCGGAGGCATTAGCGTATAGATGACAATATATATCTACCTAGCTAGCAGCTCCCTGTGAAATGCTGCAAAATTGCTTGGCTTTTTCCCTCAACTTGGAATGTGTGTGTGTGTGTGGAGCTTAGCACAACGACGTAATGTTTTGAACAGTTAGTGAGAGTGTGAGACAATCCCATAAAAGAGCAGGCAATAGTCGGTGCACTATTCATATATATAGCTAGAAGCTCTTCTCCATGCACAATGCAAGTGCTTCAAACATTCTCGTTTTCTGATAAAGCTACATTTTTCCTTACAGATGAAAGACGAAGAGGCAAGAGTCCCTTTTGAAGTGATCGATCATAACTAGCTAGAAGCTCTGCTCCGTAATTCAAATTCTTAACCACCGGTGGCTTATCTCGGCCCTGTTGTAATTTCTTGCTGCGCGCGCGGACATATACCCTTCCACTAAGAGATATCTTTTTTTGATATATGTGAGGGATGAGAGATTTCACCAACTTTTTTATTATATTTTTGAATCTCCATCATTTAGTTTGTTGGTCCTTATATATAGATCAATTATGTAAATTTTCAGCTAATTTAGTAATCCTTAAGGTGTCGAACAAAATTAAATCAATGAACAAACAAAATCTGTCAAACCTGAGCCGTTCATGCTTATAATTATAAATCGTAGTTTTGAATGTCTTAACAATCATTAAAATTTCTGAAAATTTATAAAAATGATCTACTCATATAGAACTACATATTGAATGATAAAAATATGATTTTGTGATTGAAAAATTAATATAATCCGTCTTTCTATATATATATATATATATATATATATATATATATATATATATATATATATATTATCAATTCATGAGTGTGCAGGAAAACCGGCATTTGCCTCTCCAGTTTTTTGTAAGGATCGATAAAGCTAGGAAGCTGTCAACACTGGCCCCGCTACTATATATGCATGGCATACCCCTCCATTGAACTATATATGGTAATCAAAATCTGATTGTCTCATACAGACCCAGCAGGATAAACCAGAATCTCATAATGTAGCACATTTCAAATATGCATACCACTCCTTTTCATCAATTATCAGTTACAAATATGGAAATCAATGTTGATGATTGCCCTACTTGCAGGTTTTTCTAAAGAGTTCTGGAACTGCGTAGAACGATCAATCAATCCTAGCTTTTTCAGCTTTTGATGAGCAATATAGCTCTATCGACCACATATTCAAGTCGACCAGCTAATATTATTTTCCCTGCTGGTGTGTAGTATATGATTGGACGTCATAAGGGGTTTGATGCTTTATATATCATGCATACATCAATCGTCTCAGTTTGTTTTCTGGTGCAAAAATACAGTGATATCCATCGAATTCATAATAACGTATCGATGGATCCCAAATGTGCCCTCTGCAACACATTGAGCATATACAAGACTTCATATATAGTAAAACAGCAGATCGAGTTGCACGTACGTGCTTCCCCAGTCCGATCAATGTCCTTCAGAATCATGACCAAAATCTATATGAATATCTATATACCACCTACGATGTCTTGTTTTTTCTAATGTATAGGATTTGATATATTGGATGCATGCACGTAGAATTGATCATGGAGATCATTTCCTTTGAAATTTCAGGTACAAGATAATTACCTAACATGAAAAGGAAAGAAAAAACATACAGAACAAGAAAGTCGATAGATTTGTACATATGCATATATTTCCGGTTGCTGATTACATAGAATGGAATTCTAAGAGCCAATGAACCGATGTCAATCGAGCTATGTTATTTGTTTCAAGCTAAGCTACGTGCGAAGGTCCACCTGTGCTGCTCTGCATGAGAAAGCTAGCATTATTGTTTAAAAAGGAACTCGATCAAATGGAATATGAACGATATGGTGGCTATAAAGCTTGATATTTAACGTTGGAAGATATTTAACGTTCTTATAAAATATTCTAATTAGAACAGGGGTGTTGATATTTTGAGTAACACCAAGCCAATATCGCACTGAATAATGGGCATGGACGGACTCAAGAATCGAAAGTGAGTTAGGCTAATTTTCACACAACACATTTAAATTTTTTCCTGATTCTTGAAATTATAGAAAGCAGATTTTTCTGTTTTACTTGAACATTGAGCACTACTAACCAATTCTAATGCTTAATCCATTACTAATACATGCCTAATGTAAACGGATAAACATATGATAAGAATCAAGAAATGAAGAATGAATCCAATAAGGCAAGACTTAATCAATTTCAGACTGGAACCAACATATGACCTCAAGTCGAAAACAGAGAAATATTGAACAAACAAAAAAACTCATTATAAACAAAGATCCAAGATATACAAACTATTTCAAGGTGCATAATTCATATCATATTTGAAGTTGAGGTGGCCAAATTTGTCAGTAATTTTCATTCATAACCAAAACCAATCAACAAAAATCCTTAAACCCTAAACAGTTGAACCCAATTCTCACCAATCAAACCAGACCTTCCATTCAATCAAGCCCAGTAACAGCTCTCAACATTTCTTGAATCTCAAATAAAAAAACAGCTCAAAGTTCAAAAGCACTCAGATTCTATCCAACCTTCCGTTCCTCACCAGTCGCAGTCAGTCAGTCACCACCCATGCGGGCCACCGGCCACGCCTACTCAGTCCAAGCCCTCCTCTGCCGTCAGTGCTGTGCCGAGACTCCGGTCAACGCCGACCTCCTCCGTCTGCTACTAGCCCTGAAGGCTGAAGATTGAAGAAGTGAAGATCGTGGATCGTGGATCGTGGTGTCCCGTGTCCACCAGCACTGACGCTGATGAAGGAGAAAAATCTGCTGGCTGATGACGAAAATTGGGCTGGCTTCTGGCTGGCTGGGCTGTGGTATATATAACTAGGGGTTTTTTGGTCTAATTTTCGGTTGGGCTGTAGTCCATACAGTCTTTGTTGTAGTTTCGTCCCTGACAATGGGACACACACCCCACTGCTGCTGGTAGTGTATATACGTATTCCAATTATTTGAACCGATCGATATCCTATTTAACCAATTATATATCTCTCCATAACACGCAACAACAACGGGTGACCTTTAGAGGTGTTGTATTCTTTTTTATATGTGGCAAGTGTGGATATTAGTGAAGATGAGAGAAAAATTATCACACAAATGTGGATTGCAACACCTTTAAAGACCACACAACGTGTGTGGCTTTGCTCCTTTCCTCACTCCCTCATTCTAGCCTCCCGCTCTATGGAGGTGAATTACTTGCATCTTGTGTTTACTCTCTCTCTAATTTGTCCGCAAAGGATCCAAAAATCCACCTCAAAATCCTTTACTAACAGAAACCGAAAATTATTTCCGCCATCAAGTGAGAACTCAAAGAAAGAGGCTCTAGCACACAAACACATACAATTAAGTCTATGGAGAGGCCATTTTCATGTACCAACATATCTAACACCAGTCAGACCCTGAGTCTTTTAGACCACAAGTGATAGCTACATGCTTACATTACACAAATATCTCATCTCAGACATATTGGAGCTCCCAAAAGACTACAACACTGAAAGGGATGGAAACTTTTCATCGTTAATGGCTTCGATTGGCGTCTCTCCATATTATTAGTTTGGTCGAAAGCAACTACTCCCATTCGCAACTGGGAAAGCTGCTTTACGCCCCAATGCCTGGGTTCAAATGAGCACTTAAGTGAAAGGTACGTGTTCATTTTGCGGCCTAGCTTTTGCATCTAGAAAATGAGCTTTTTAAACTGCTTCTGAAAGTCCAAGAGGTGAATGATTCAACATGCTTTCTGAACAACATTCCTTTGTGATCGAAGTAGGTTACTTGGCATTCTTCCAGCTTTTTGATCGACTCAAAATGAGAATTAGCAGGCTGACCACTTCGATCTGGTATATATTGGGTGTCACTCTACTTGAATTCTGCCCGACTTTTCTAGTTTTTGGTCCTCAATAAGTTCATTGAACCATGCACGATATCTTTTTGACCAATGCCTTTGTGAAGATAATCCACTTTGTTTCTAGGTTAAAATCATTAAGGTGAATGACCAAGTAATACAATCAATTGATTTTGGATGTGCTAGTCTCAATGTTAGACTTACAAAAAAAAATTCAATACTCTTTAATAATAATATTAATTCTCTCTGCCATTTTATTTTTTTGACAAGTAAAGCCATACGGCAATTTCATTGATACTTAAGCTAGAATAACACAGATACATGTCTTCCCTTGCCAAACATTCGGGCAAATTAAGGACGTGACATGCTAGCACCATTCATTATAAAGATTTTGTTCACTTATTTATAGCAGAAAAACAAGAAATACTA
This sequence comes from Fragaria x ananassa, assembly GCA_034370585.1. Lineage (NCBI taxonomy): Eukaryota > Viridiplantae > Streptophyta > Magnoliopsida > Rosales > Rosaceae > Fragaria > Fragaria x ananassa. The sequence continues at coordinate 2,788,210 of CP139764.1, read as the reverse complement.
GACACACAAATGCTTAGGTTCCTAACAAAAGGAATTATTGTAAATAGTCTAGTTAAATACTTAAAATTGGACTACAGCAAAAAAAACCCTAGCCCAACTTAGAAACCTAATTCTCTCTACCATTAGATTTACATCTAAACGTATAATCAATAATTGACCAGATGAACTATTTCTTTTATAGTATAAACGACAGTATCCTCAAAGGCTTTCCAGGCCCAGAGACTAATCCGCGCCGAAGGATCTTGTCATAATGTTTCCTCCCCTTTGGCCACCAAGAATAAATTGATATTTAAGTCCAACTAGCGTCCGCTGAAATTCAAACATGGGTATGGGGGTTTCACACCTAGGCTTTTACCAACTCGACCATCTCTGTGGTGGTTAATCAGATGAACATTTGGGTTGGTTATAATCTTGTCACGTCCCGACTCTTAAATTTTTACCTTATTTACTAGCTTAGTAGTAATAAGAGTTTTACTGTCTTCGTCAATGAGTTAATATTTTAATTGGTCATCAGAGGGGTTTTGGGAGACGATTATTTTGGAGGAATTATTCGTAGGAGAAAAATGTGACGACGGTAAAAATGGTAAATTTTAGCTAGTAAAATGTATTTTTTATTAGGGTATTATTTTTAGGGTGTTAAATTTTGGAGTTGAGTTTTATTTGGTGGGTTTAAGGAGTTGGACCGGTTTGGGAAAAAGCCCAAACACCTTTTCTTTTTCTCTTCTCTCTCTCTCTTCTTCCCCGATTCTCTTCCTCTCTGCCGGAGACCACCGCCCCGTCTGCCGTCGTCCGGCCAAGCTGGGTCGCCGCTCTGGTCCTGTTCGATCCTCCGCCGCCTCCTCTCTCCTCCTGGGTTGGTGAGCGGACCGGTCACGCCACCGTTCGGGAGAAATCTTCTCCGAGAGGCTTGGCTTCCTTCTCCGGCTGCCATAGCTCGCGATTTTTGGCTCTTATTGTAGCTCTCGTCTAGGGTAGCAATCCCTCAAAAGGAATCGCCTCAATTCGATCTTGGTAAGGAGAAATGTATAATTGAAGTTCTAGGGCTCAATTTTTTATTTTGGTTCGATTGTCCTAGTTAGATTTGAAATTAGACTTTGTGTTAGTTAGGAAAGTTGTAGAGGAGATTGAGAGGAAGATGTTGTCCAATTTTGATAGGCATTGGAGGTCGCCATAGTAGGCCGTCGGCTGCTGCTGTTAAGGGGATTTTTATGGTTTTATATGTGTTTTTTTAGGGGAGTTTAATGATGTGTAGTTTGAAATTTTTGGAGGAGTTTTGAATAGGTTTTGGATTTTTTCTAGGATTTGTGATTTATGGCGGTTAATGAGTTAAAATGCAGTCGTGAGTTAAATATTGTTAGGACTGTGGAGGGTGATGTTAAGGATGTCGATAATTGTGATGAAATATGGTTTGAAGCGAATTTAAAAATAAGGACGTTAGACATGGATAGGCGTGTGAAGCTCACATTTAATTTTGCCTATTTTTTTTTTATAAGTGTTGGTATTTAGTTGAGGATTTAATTATGTTTTGGAGCAGGATGTGAGGAGGCTCGAGTGGAAGATGCCTCGGACCGACGTCAGACTTAGGCCTAATTTATAAGTGGACTTTATTTTTATTAAAATGCATGCAATTGTTTACTGTTGAGTAATTTATTTTGTTGGAGCCTTTGACGTCATATTTAATTGACGATTTTATTTATTGTAGAAAGTTACCGAAAATGAGATTTTCGGTAAATAATAAATATTTTTATGAGGAGAATATGTATATAAATGCTAGCTAGTCATATATGTATGTCCACCTTAATGACATAATATATAACCGCATTATGATGTGACGTGAGCGTTGGACGTAAGCGTAGTAGCTCTATATGAATGTTTAATTCATATAGGGGGTATGGACACATATTTATACACATGTTTGTCCACCTTAATGACATAGTGTGCCACCGCATTAAGGCGTGACGTGAGCGTTGGACGCAAGCTAGTAGCCCTATATAGATTATTTTAAATATATTAATTTATATTAGGAGTATGGACATGTGTAAATATATATGTATATTGATATATATTTTTGAGCTGAAGAGGCTAGATATTTATGAGATAAATGATTTCTCATTTGAAGCATGCATTGGATTTTTTTTTGAAAATTAATTTGGGAAAACATAAGTGTTAATACTTATTTTTCTTTATGTACTTTTGTCCACTCACTCTAACATTTCTGGATGTTTTCCCCTGAACTCTTCGTTTTAAAAATGCCCAGTCTGCAGAGTTCGGGTTGGAACTAGTAGGAGGCGACGATGCATAGTTACCCATCTCTCAGCCACTTTTCACCAGTAGGTTCTGCTTCCGTTGTTTTTAGTAACTTTGAATACTCTTGGGAATTTTGTATAATATTTTCGGTGGTGTGCTAAGACTAATGTTTTATTGTCTAGATAAATATTGGGTTGAATTAGAGAGTGATATAATTGTTAAGATGGTGGTTCTTTAATTTTTCGGGTTAGAGTTGTTTATTTTCAAAACTTACTTCGAGTATCAGGGTAAAATTCGGGGTGAGTCTTGATAAATCTAATAGTGTTTCTTTGGCCACAAAATAACAGCCCTAATTACAAATTTTAGACTATCTACTTTCCAAAACTTTCTTCATCCATTATTCCCAATGTTCACTTCACCATATATGATATAAATGGTGACACACAATCCACTTTTCCTGTGAAAATTTACTGCCAATTATCCCGAGTAAACCACTTATCTATAATTGTTTGATCAATGAGTTTGATAAAGTTATATGTGGCTCAACCTATATGCCTAATACTACAGGCCCTAAACAAGCAAACAGAAGTTCAAGCATCAGCATAGCCCAAGTCCCATAAAATGGTATGGGCCAAATAACCTAATGACCAGGGTCTGGAAAGACCATGACATTAAACGAAACTATGTCAACTTTATCTTTCTTCTGTTCTTCTGAGAAACACATTCATAATTGGAAAAAATAAAATAAAAAATCGGGTAGAATATCAGATATTACGAACCAAACAGAAATAGGGTGGTATGTTTGATTTGGTTCTGATTCTTTTATATTTAAAACTATGGTATTGAAGAGTTTAGGAACTAGCTAGCAGTCCACCAAACTAAATCGACCTGAACGTCACTATCTTTATTTGGACCAAAATATACAGGAGGTTAGGTTGTTATTTCCTTTCATTTCGTGTGATGACATTTTTTTCTAAATTGATGGAACACAACACAAATTAGTTACGTGGCTATTTCAAAAACTATGAATCCAATATTTTATAAAGTTAGTAGTATCATCAGAAAAGCATTGAATTAGACTTATTTGTGTTTCTTGTCTTAAAATTAAATAGTACTCGTTCTCCTCCCCGCATCCTCATAGCACCCTAAGAGCAACTCCAACCATGTAGTCAAATCCACGGTGGAGGCTCTAACGACAACAATTAATAACTTTGAATCAACTCCAATATAACAGTCAATTCTACCTGGATGACAACTTTGATTTATCCAGTCAAATTTGACACAGGTTGAGTTTGTAATCATTGAATTTTTTATGATTTCTTTCTCTTCCCTCCTTTTTCATTCTCGTCTCTCTATTTCTTTCCACACAAAATTCAAATCAAGACTTGCTGATCTGCAATTTTGATATAGAAAGAGCAATAGCATCAATACCCAAACAATTGGATTGTTATTTGAAGAAAGCAGATCGGGTTCGAGGAAAGAAGAGAATTGCTGGTAAAAGGATCAAAATTGTTGTCAGTCAATGAGGAGATAATTCCAAATTTAGTTGATCAAACATACCTACACCCAGTAAGAAGATTCATTCTTTGGTCTCGAGCTTCTTGACTGCCTTGTCTATGGAGGATTGGAGGGACTTGCAGGTTAAGAGATAACTAGAAAAACTGAAAGAAAGACGATCCGGAAGAGAAGAAAAAGTGTGAGAGGAGAAGATTTAGGAGATAAAGATAAGAGTTAAGTGTGGTGTTTTAATATAAATATTAAAAAAATTATTATTTTTTTGACTGGTTGGTTGGAGTTAAAATTTTGCAAAATGTCAAATACCATGTCAGCAGTCAAATTTGAAATTTGACAAAATTTTTTAACTTTCTTGTTGGAGATGCTTTAACTAGTTTAATAACTCATCCGCCTCCTTAAAAACTCAAATTTAGTTGTTTATTTTTAACAAGGAATCTCTTTGTAATAACCAATAAGGATTGAAAATTGATATGAAAAAGTTAAAATCTTTGGTTGAAAATAAACTTTTGAGGTAAATACTAAATAGGCACTTTAGTAAGTTCATTTTCTGCTTGTGGAATGAGGATGACAGGTAGTATCAGTTTTTGGACATAGACAGGTATGCGTATTCCATCACAATGGTTTATTTCGTCATAAAATATGGAAAGTGAATCACAGAATCACACCAACAATTAAGAATGAACAAACAAACCACATGTTTTATAAAAATAAAAACAAACCACATGTTTTACTTAATTCTATAAGCTCCAGTAGACTCGTCACTGACCAGAAAGCTCCAACTGTGAGAGAAAGAGATAGACAGACAGAGATTGAATCTACAAGTCTCTCTTTCTTCTCCACTCAAGATTCACCGGCACAATGTCCGATGAGCCTTCAATCACTCGCTGGACCTTTCCGGTACTTACCTACTCTCTTTCTCTTATTCTATTTTTGGTTACCCAGAAACAAAAGATGGTAGCTTTGACTCAAATTTTGAAACTTTGAGCTTCCATGACCTGAGTTTGAACCTGAAATGAAATACCCAAGTCTCTGAATTTTGTTTTGTTTAGCTTTTGTGTTTTTCTGATCCATGCACCTAGCACAAGCTCAGTAATGTGTCCGAAACTTGATCACCCTTATAAGACTAGATTGAATCTGTGTGAATTTTGCATGTTGAGATTGTGTGATTGCGAATCTTGATCTAATGAGTAGGATAGAATCAAGAATTCGTGGATTTGTCTCAGCTAAAACTAACATGTATTTCTAGGATTTTAAATTGTTTTATGATGCCAAGTTTGGTAGAAAGAAAGTGCCGGAGGAGACGCCAAGCGAGCAGGCAGCCGCTAATGGAGGTGTGAGTAATGGGGGAGTTTCAAGCGCCACAGTGAATGGGAACGGTCATGTGAAAAACCAATCTGACTTGGCCATCTATGAGAGATATCGAAACCAGGTAGTGCATTTGGTCTTATTAAGTGAGAGAGTTGGTGATTTGGTGGTTGCATTGTTGCTTGGATTTTATAGTGTCAGGTTGGTATGTAATTTGGTTTTGTTTTGTGTTTTTTTTTTTTTTTTTTTTTCAGGAAGCTGCACAGTCGAATGGAGTTTCATCTGATCCAACTCATGTGATCCCGTATGGTTCTCAACTTGTAGGATTACTCTTTTTGTGTTTTTCTTGTGTTTTTTTATTACTCTTTGGTTGCGTGAGTTTTACTAAGAAATGTTAACTTCATTTTGCTTACTGATATTCAACATACTAAATGGAGCTCTACTGAGACTACAATTTTGAAAGGTTAAAAAGTTGAAGGCCATAGTTTTTCAGTTTTAGAGGACTATCATATGTACATATGCATGAAAGAATTAAAATTCAGATAGGGACCTGATATTTTCTTAATGCATCTATATTTGATGTGTTCAATTGTAAAGTCTTGGAAAATCATGCCAAACATCATCTTAACTTGACCATTAAATGTACATATGAAGCTGTTGAGTAATATGGTCTGCATCAGGTAGGTTGGATGCCTTTTTCTATAAGAGCCTGCTGATATTTTATGTTCCCCTTTACAGGAAGTCTTTGCTTCCTGCTTTTGATTCTGCAGAAACACGTTCATTAGCAGAGAGTTTATGCAGGTAAGTTAAACAACATGAAATTTCACATATCGCCAAGGATTTTATAATCTGTTTTCGCTTGCAGTTATTGCATACATGTTTTCCCAGTGACCAGGGATTTTATAGTCTTATGCTCTTATCATTTTTAACATCTTGCATCATGTCCTGTGCAGGGATATAGTTCGTGGTGATCCGGATGTTAAGTGGGAAACCATTAAGGGGTTAGAGAATGCTAAACGTTTACTTAAAGAAGCAGTGGTCATGCCGATTAAGTATCCCAAGTAGGTTTGGTTGATGACCACCTCATGAACCACAAATTCAACTACACCTTTACATGTCTATATCCTTACATATGTTTGTTGCCACTTTTTTTTTCTTCAAGTTTAAGAGGATCAGATTGTTGCATTGCTAGTTGATATACTTATGAAGCATGTTGAGGGTTGAGATTCCTACTTCGTGTATGTTTGACTATTTACAGCAACACATAAACCAACATTCACGGATACTGTGATTCTAGGTTTGTTAAATGGTTGAAGTTGGTTTGACTAAGCTAGTATGTAATCCCAATATGTCTGCGATCTGCATGACCAGAGTTCTAATTAGAATCTGGTGGACATAGATAAAGTTTCAAAAGTGATTACATGATACGATACAAATATGCATTTTCCCCTCAATTTGAATTTATATTTATAATTTATTGGTGGAGTGTCAAATTTATGACCCATTGTTCGAACTAGAATCTGGTGGACATAGTCAAAAGTGATTACATAATACGATTCAAATATGCATTTTCCCCTCAATTTGAATTTATATTTATAATTTATTGGAGTGTCAAATTTGTGTCCCATTGTTGATCTATTATATCCAAGCGTATGTGTTATTGTTTCTGGCACATAATTTTTCAGAGATTTTTTGATAAAATTTTAGTAATGAGAACATGAGTTACTTTTTTATAATTTTTTTTTTTGAAATGCTGCAGCATCATGGCTAACCTGATCTTTCCTCTTTCTCTAGGTACTTTACTGGTCTTTTATCACCTTGGAAAGGTATTCTCCTTTTTGGCCCTCCAGGAACAGGAAAGGTGTGCATTAATTCCCTCATGTTGAATGTTTATGCTTTATTTCCAACCTTAAAGCAAGGGGATGGACAATGAAGAAATGTGTTATTAATACTTTTAAACCTCTTCTTTAGGCATGGTATAATAGTTTACTAGTGAGCTAACATTTGTCTCCTGTTTGAGTCACATCTCAATTATAAGCTGTATATGAGCATTTTCATTGTAACATTACATTGTGGATTGCTCTTCCATTTATTCAGATCCTTGTGGCTAATTGTTCATAAACGACAATGATTGTGTGAATTCTGTTCATGCACCTCTTAGTTATGGTATACAAAATGTTATGAGCACTAAATGAATTGGCACCTGCTATTGCAGACTATGCTTGCGAAGGCCGTTGCAACAGAGTGCAAGACCACATTTTTCAACATTTCAGCATCATCAGTTGTCAGTAAATGGCGCGGTATGTTAAAATTGAGATATTTTCTGAATGTTTTTGTTGGTCATGGTATTAAAAGTCAAATGTTTTTGGCAGCTACTTATATCAGGTCAGATTTACATTAAAATGGGGCATAATTGCCAATTTGCTACCCTAACTTTCTCCTTGGTGTCAATTTGCTACCCTAGCTTTCATTTCAGCCAATTTGCTATCCTAGTTTTTCATAATTAGCCAATTTGCTACCCTAACTATTAAATCTGCCAATTTGCTACCCTTCCATCAAATTTGCTACTTTAGGCTTTCAAGATTAACCAATTTACTTATCAAAATTTTAATATCGACCAACTTTAACCTTCAATTTCAGAATTAATTCATGTTTGGATGAAGAAATGAACAAAATAAAATGACAAAAAGGTAACAAGTTGGCTAATTTTGAAAACATAAGGTAGCAAATTGGCTAATTATGAAAAGTTAGGGTAGCAAATTGGCTGAAATGAAAGCTAGGGTAGCAAATTGACACCAAGGTGAAAGTTAGGGTAGCAATTTGGCTAAAAACTTAAAATGGAAGGATATTACACAACCTAGGATAGCAAATGACACAGAGAAGTGATCAAGATCAAGGATCACTATGGGGTGGGTAGGATCCTATATAGTTTAGCTATTTACAAACCAAAGTGACATTATATGGTCAAAAAACATGGACAGCTAGGGAAATGTTGAAGTTTTATTTAATGTATACATAACACATTTTGAAGTTCGTTTGACATTCCAGGTGACTCTGAGAAGTTAGTGAAGGTGCTATTTGAGCTTGCCAGGCACCATGCACCCTCAACTATATTTATTGATGAAATTGATGCAATTATCAGTCAACGTGGTGAAGGGCGAAGTGAGCATGAAGCTAGTAGGCGTTTGAAAACGGAGCTTCTGATACAGGTGATGTTTGTTTTTTAAGAGTGCATTAATTTCTGTAGCTACTATCCCATTAACATCGAATCCTCTTATCTACTCGTATCAGTTATCCCGATGATAGTTATCCTTTAGCAGCACTATTAATTAATAATTCTTTAGCGTTTTAGAAATAAGAATACAATACTGCTGATACTGAGCCACAGTGCTTCCACGTGTCTGTGACTCTGTGTCCTGCTATCATAACTTCTGCATGATCATGCTGCTGTAACTTGAAGTGTCTAAACTTATACTGCTTTGGTTTTTCAAATGTAGCAGGAGCTTTTTTTCTAAAATGCTTTACCCAGTATGGTGTTAATTATATTAGATTTGATCAATTATCAATCTCTGAATCATTGATATTGAAAGCCACAACTTTTTTTTTTTTACATGTGAACTGTACAACTTTGTCAAATATTGATTAAATTTATCACCTTACAGATGGATGGTTTGATGAAGACAAATGAACTAGTATTTGTTTTGGCCGCAACAAATCTTCCGTGGGAACTTGATGCAGCTATGCTCCGGCGTCTTGAAAAACGAGTATCCTTTTTGATAAGACATATGATGCTCAGTCATACATGCTAGGTTTCTACAAATTATAGTGCTAGCTTTAGCATAAATCTTATTGCAACGTGTCATACATGAGACTTGTGCTATCTGATAACAATTTTTACATAATCCATTATATTTTACATGCATTTATTTCATCAATTGAGTTCTCCATTGATCATGGCAATTTAGATTCTTGTGCCTCTGCCTGAACCTGAAGCACGAAGAGCCATGTTTGAGGAGCTCCTGCCTGTAGAACCTGGTGAGGAGGAGCTTCCTTATGATTTGTTGGTGGATAAGACAGAAGGATATTCAGGTTCTGATATTCGTTTGGTATGCAAGGAGGCTGCCATGCAGCCCCTGAGACGCCTAATGACACTCCTTGAAGACAAAGAGGAAATGGTGCCTGAGGAAGGTATGTAGCTGCAATCATATGAGTATCCCTGAAGAGTTTTAATATTATTGCAGTCACAAAAGAGGGTTTGTTGCAATATGAGAAAGTGGGGCTCAGAAGCAACTGAAAATATATTGCCTCCCTTCAACATTCTAGTTCCTTTTATTTTTGAAATCTCTAGCGTAGGGAATGCAATGTAAAGGAACACAAACAAATTCTGTTGTGGGTTATCTGTTTAAAATTCATAAACTGGGCTTACTTATAGTGAGGAGATATCTAGGTAATAAGCTTATTCCTGGGTGTTTGTTGTTTTGTCTGCAGAACTCCCTAAGGTTGGACCGATCAAACATGATGACATCAAGACAGCTTTGAAGAACACAAGGCCATCTGCTCACCTCCAGGCTCATCGTTATGAGAAGTTCAATGCTGATTACGGCAGTCAAATACTCCAATGACGGCGCATAACCAGATTTGTCTTGTTCGGAAAGATGTATTTTTTTTTTCTAGTTTTAGTGTGGGTTGCAAGATTATGTGGCCAATTTGCCACCCAGGTTTATGAGGATTATGATTTACGTGGACCTAAATAAAAGGCGACTGTTTTCATATGGGAACAGTTTCAACATTTTTGTATTTAAGAGATATTCAGGTTTGATGTATGAACAGGTTGATCATGATATGGTCAACTATGGCTTAAGCAGCAAAATTTACCCTTCTCTATCCCATTAGGGAATTCTCTTCGTTCCATTGCACCATAACTTTGACCAGAAACATACATCCGAAAGTGATTTTGCCAAACTGATCAGTTTGCATTCTTGGTTTCAACAGTTCTAACACAGATGTGCAAATTGCATTCACGAGCCTAATTATGTATAGAATGCTGATACTTCTTGTGGAGCAGCAGAGATTAGGGTTGTGAATTACAATAGTGTCTGTCAAATATCTGACACTACAGCAACTCGCATCCCGAAAGAAAAGAGAAGCGCTCTACATTTGCAAACATTTTCAAAGAATTAGCATGGGAAAAGAAGAAATAATATGTACTTCTATTCCCATATAGGATTACAGAAACTTTGAAGCATCTTTCAGAAGCACGCGCGCTCTGCACACATTCAGTCATTGTTAGTTCTGAGTACTCCCTCACCAGATATAATCATTTATGAGTTTTCACCGGAACTCGTGTGCTTTGGTCAGACATTTGACGTGCTGCTGATGACTTCTTTTAGGGGAAAGACTATTAAAGACCGCAGCAAATAGAACGTAACATTCATTGCGCTGATGATGGCCACAAAAAAGTTTCAAACTCACCATAGGATGTACCACAGATCATAGTCCTGCTTGTGCGATAGAAGTGAAGTGAAAACAGGAAGAACAAGGAAACCACACTACTTTTTGAAAAGTTTAGAAAATCTTTTAACAATAGAATCTCCTTATAACAACATATAACAAGGTTCCCACAAAGACTAGTACATAAGCAGGCAAAAATAGCACTAGATGGAAACAAAAAGCCTACTCATATTCAAACCTAGAGAATTTTGTTCTCATTTAAACCCCTTCAGAGGATCAGCTGTTTTTCCAGATCTCGCATCAGTCCATGCTTTGGCAATTGTTCGCTTCATTTCTTCATCCCCTTCGTTGTACATATTCTGCAAGTTATTCGCACAATAATTTGCTCATCAGTCACAGAGACATGGATCACATATGCAAGTGCATGCATTTATATCAGAATGAAAAGACCTGCATAAATACGCTCATCCTCAAAACCTTGAAATTTATGAACTAACCTTCATCAAGTCCATAATTCCTGCCATTGGATCCTTCTCTTTATCCAGATTTGGCTTTAGCTGCAAGATCAACACATCCTTGTTAGTTCTAATTCTACCCTTGAAAATATAACAGGAACAGTCCATGGTATGAACTTACCTTGTCCTCCTTGAAATGCAGATCCAGCCAGTTCTCCTTTGAAGCTTTAACCAATGTGATCACGACCCTCGTAGGCTTAACTAGCACCTTACACTTCTCTGGCACAATCTTGTTATGGAGTTTAGGTATAGCACATCTGTAGTTCTTTCCTTGGACATCATGCAATTTGATATCAATGGAAGTAGGCTTAATCTCAGTCTCCATTTTCTCCTGATCAACTCCCTCCAGAAAAATATATATCTGCAAGATGAATGAACAGCAATCAAACCAGAATCAAAGCTATAAAGACACCCAGAAACATATAAGCCACTTTAAAAAAAAATAAAAAATTAGTGCCTGGTTTAGAAGCAGCACAAGTTCTCATACGAGGATGAAGTCAAATGTTGTTTGTCTGTGATGTTTGTTCTCATAAGACCATGCTAATAGATAAACTAATTTTAGGCAAAAACATATTGTAATCACATTACCTTGACTTTCTCAGTATCTTGCTCCCAGCTGAATGACCCGAGTGTAACATAATTCAGAGCTGGAGTGGAAGGCACCTTCACGCCCGTAGAAATAGGAGTAGGAGTTGTCAAGGTAGGTTTAGGAGCAGCCTCTTTTGACAACTGTACAGTTACCGAACCACATTAGATTCTCTACACAGACACATATACCCTCTAGCCTCTTTTAACAACTGAACAGAGGTGACTAAAAGTGAATGTAATGAGGGTGGATTTATAAATAGCATACAGTCTTAGTCTCTGAAGAATTTCAACCTTTCCAAAATGCTACGTTACTAAGGTGCTTGAGAGTTAATTCAAAATATAATGATTTTAATTGTGCAGGACCCAATTATTATACCAACAGCATCACTGATCAAATTACAATATTTGGTTTATAGGATACTTCAGAATTCAAATGAAGGTTTTCATCTCTATAATGAATTACTACATATTCTATCCATCCAAGCATGTATATTCACACATACACTTACACACATAAAACATGATTACAGCCATTCACAATACTAAACCAACTCTACTAGTGCTCCATTTGAACCATTCCTAATGCAAAGTTCCAAGCTTGAATCCATCCATCTATTAGAATACTTTGTACAAACTTAAAGTAGAAAATTGTACAAACTTCAAGTAGAATATGTCATCCTTCACAGTTATACATACAAATGACACATTCAAAGATACTCAATTCAATTCACGTTTTTCATAACCGCACACAACCCTGATTAGTATGATCACTAATAATTAAAATTAACACCATAACAACCGCTTAAAGCACTCTCCTTTTCACACAGTCAATTGAAAACATCCCACTTCATACTGAACTGAACAAACCCAAATCCATTTCACAACTTGGGTGTGAATTTGCAAAGCTATTTTGTCAAAAAGTTCGTTTCTTTTTTAGAGAAACACAAGGAAGAAAGAGAAATGATTTAACCTTTTCCAAACTGCTGATTTCGGAGGAGATGAGATTGAGGATACGGGGTCGCTTTGCAATGCTCTGGATATGACGGAGCTCCTCCAAATCTAGCGCCACTTCTTCTGCTGCTGCCATTTTATGGTTTCTGAATTGCTAAACGGAGCGGCTCTGGTGGTTTTAGATGGGATTTTATATGATGTGTTCTGTGTGGAAATTGCTAGAACCTTGGCGAGGGAATTGGGAGGGACAGAATGGGAAGTCTACTATGAATTTTGTATTTTTAAAGTTATAGATTTTAATTTTTCAGAAGGTTCCAGTGATTCAGATTAGGGCTTATTTATTGGGCTCGGGCAAGTTTCTCTCCCTTGATGAACCTTTAGCCCAGATTAGTGGTTCCAAACTTTCAATATTTATGTTCTTAACCAACCGAGCTACATTGTATTAGTAAAGCCATTTGTTTTGAAAAGTCACTCTTGGAATCGCATATACACCGTCACAAGAAGTTGGATTGCATACTATTGCGTACCATGCCGCGGTGCTCTAAGGTACAATCTTATGAGAATGGGATATTACAATCATGCCGTGCAGCCTATGCCTAATTTTGAGGATTGGCAATTAGATGCCTAATATTTGAGAATGTCCTGAAGCTGCTTTTGCAATCGGGCTCTTGTTTGGTAATTAGATGCCAGCTTTCTGTTCACCTCTTCCTTCGTGGCTAAAAGCTCACACTTTCTCTTCTCAGCCGCAGCTATCTCACTGTTACTTGTGCAATTGTCACTGCCTTGAAATTCGACAAACCTTGACTTGACCTGAAATAGAGATGAAAAGAAGAAGAAAAATTTCACTAGTTGTATGAAGATGCAATCATAAAAAATTTACAAGAGTCGAACTCCAACCGTGAGTGTGAAGATGAATATCCGAGCGCAACTAGCCTAACATGTCAAATCCGACTACAGTCATAATCTTCTGTGATCAAACTAACTGCAATGCTACAAAGACAGTAACAAAATAGGGATTTTAGGGTTCCATTTTTTTTACCTCACTGATGCCATTCTTCAAATTCCCAATCTGCACTTGACACTCCCAAGCAAACCTCTCCACATTTTGCTTAAACTCCTTCATTTCAGATCCCTTCACCTCATAAAACCTCTTCTTCTCCTTCTCCAATTCCTCAAGCTCCTCCACCTCGCTCTTCAAAACCCTAAAATTCCACCCCAAATTCCAAATCCAATTCAACCTAAGATTTCCAAAACCAAAATCAATCAAAATCTCAATACCTCAGTTTCTCTGAATCTCTCTGAGATTTCGAGTCGAGCCGCTCGATCTCGGACCGGCGCGCCCAGATCTTGAAGCTTTGGGCCGCGATCTTCTGCTCCAGCACAAAGCACCGCTGCTCCATCGCTCCGATGCTCGCGAGCTTCAACGCCAGCTCCTGAGACTTGTTCGCCTGAGCTTCTTTCTCCGCCTGAAAACGAAGCCGGAATCGGTCACATTTCGGCTGCCGGGAAAGTCAATTTCTTTGATTGAAGATGAGAATTAGGGTTTAAAATTGGGACCTGGAGGAGAGAGAGGCGTTGGTTACGAGTGTGCTCCATGTGTTCGAGCCGGTCACGAAACGCCGAGAGCGCCATCGCTGATCGGAGAAAGGAGAGAGAGAGAGCTCGGAAAAACGGAAGCGCCTAATGAAATTTTGAATTTCCACTGTATATTTTTATTTTTATAATTAAATTAATAAAACAATATTTTTTTTTGCTTAAATTTAATAGTGAATCTTGAATATCTCGCCGTTCTCACGCCGGAAAAATATCATGCGTTTCAGACGGAATACTTAAAAAGTTTAAAATAACATTTTCTTGAATATTCCGACGGCTAGTAATTTTTTAAGTACCGATCTTTAAATCATTTATTTTTATTTTTATTTTCTGTTTAAATTTGACCCGCTCTCACTATCCCTGAAATCGCATGCATCCAACTTCCACTCACCGTAGGCCGACGACACCGGGAACTGTTGTTGGTAAAGGCAAGGGTGACTGCTGTGAAGGTGGAGGTGGTGGTTGCAATTGGACAATGGAGGACTTTGACAGTGGGCCTGCTAGGGTTCTCATTCTTGTGCCTGTTAGAATCTACCCTTCTGGAAAGGTATTCCATTTATGTTGGGCTATCATTCTACAATGAGCTTGGTTGAATTAGGTCTTTAAGGCCCAAAATGCGACCTAATTTTGGATCGGGAGCAGTGGCTCGCAATCCCTTACAAACTGAGACGTTCAAAATTTCCATATCTGGGTGATGTGATTCACTGATTTTTGTATCGGTTCTGGTATAGTCCGCGGTTAATGCACCTCTGACTAAGCAGACTGAAAAAAAGACTGAAAACTTCCATGTGAAAGAGGACGATGCTTTTGAAGAGGGCCTAAATCAAAAGAGGAAGCTAGCTATAGCAGCCACTTTATAAAAGCATCTTCCACAATGTTATCTATATACCAAATGGTAAAAGGGTTTCGATTAAAGAAGTGATTAGAGCTTAACGATCATGATCCCTAAACATGGAATGAAGCTAATAGGCTTATACATAGAAAAGCAAGGGCTGTAGGAGCACTACTACCTCATCACCATTGCTCACTCATAGGGTAAGAGGCAGCTTCCATTAGAGATGATGATTTTATCACTTGAATAGTTGAAATCTAAAAGACCCTTTTAATTGTATCTTAGTAATTGCTTTGACATTAGTATAATTGTCATGATGTAGGCACATACAATCAAAATATTTGCAAAATGTGCTACTTTGATATATATTATAGGCTCATTCGAGACGAAAGAAATGAAGTTTTTTCTCATTTTAAATTTAGTATATATAATTTAACTTTTGAATTGTAAGTATATATACACGAATCACATATCTAGTTATCTACGATGATATCGGGATCCATGTCTGCAGAAAGGAGTAAATTGAAATCCTCGAACCTTCATTTTTTTTTTCCGTCGATATCTGTCTGCCTCTCTTTTTCTATGTATTGGGATATCTCATACATATGCCAGCTGAATAGTTTTACTCTTTATATACAACAATTATCTAGACTCCCACATTACGTACACATTTAGAATTTTCAACTTCAATCATTTTTTGGAATAATCAGTGTATGCCAATGATTAAATTAACTAATGTTTCACCAAGAACCAGAATATTCAAAAGGAGCCATATATTCTGTGTCAGATCATTGTGCCGACAGAATCATTTTTAAGAATTATACTGTGGTCCATATGCTCTTTTTGCTTAGTAATCTACTAATCTCTGATAGCAAATCTCATTTAGATATCCATCAAATTAATCCTAAAGTTCTACCAGAATTTCCTCCTAACCAAGCAATATGTGGGTGGGGGGGGGTCATACAGAAACCCTTCAGCAGTGTGTTATATTCTAGCTAGCAATAGCATATATCTCTGCGATTCTGTGTGTGTGGTGGCCTGGTGGGGGTTGATTGGATTTAATTATACCAAAGGTGAAGAGTATTAAGAAGAAGAAGAGAATTAAGATGTATTACATGAAAGTGATGCAAAGAAATGACAGATACGATCCTAGAAAACTTATGACATATATACAAGCCTATGAAAATTTGGAATCGAGCTAGATATATGCAATTCTCAAATACATATGAATCCAATTTAGACAAGGATTGGACTAGATGTGGAGTATGGGATCTGTCAATCATATATGCTTTTGTCTAGTCAGACACCAAGGCTAATTTGATTTAGTTTTCGGCAAGAACACAGCTGGCCTATGTTTAATAGTATTGTTGTATGCCTAGAACATGGCTTGGCCAAAAGGCCAACAATCCGCCGCGCTATAAACAATTTGCTGTAGAATTCAAGTAGATCAGCAAAAGGTTCAGAAAGAGATAGATTTTCCATGCCTGTTGAGTTACATCGCACACTAGCATGTTTTGTTTGCCTAGTTTTCATTCTCATGGCTTCTTTGAGACGATCCACCGCACACATTATCTTTAGTCTCTTTGCATGCCCTTCACTCACTCTTCACGTTTTGTTCTTGCCTACATCCCTCTTTCAAGTTATTCAACAAACATCTTCACTTCATTACAAAAACAATGTCACCCTTCATATCCCTCATTTATATATATGCTAGTAGTTAAGATCATAAGCAATACTTGGGTTTTAAGCTTTATAAATACCATATCATTAGACTCTAGAAGCTTATTGTCACGGAATTAGACAACAATGTATATTAAGCTAGCTCAAGACATTGTCCGATTGCCTTTTTTCTTTATATCCAAAAATGGAGAGTGGAAATTGTTGGTGTGCATGTACACTGCATTGGGTGACGTCAATAGGGTAGACCATCCTCATCAAGATGAACTAAGGCTGAGCTTACATTGTCTTCCCTCGGCTCTAATTACAGACAAACAAAAGCTAGAAAAGAAAAAAAGGCCAACTTTGCATAAAGGATTGGCGAGGCAATGAGAAATGCTGACGGTTATAACAGGCCAGAGAGGAATAAAGCTCTAGCCGCCCATTTTTGTTATTTCATCCATCAAGAATTCAAGATAATAAAAAGAACCAAAGAAAGCCTTTCCCTTTTCTGCACTTTAGGCTCTCTCTCATTATCTCATTTTTCAAAGCCTATTCTATGCCCCAGTGGGACAGCTGCACCAGGATGGTTACCGCGTATGTCAATTCACACGACCTTAGTTGCGAGTAGCCCTCAATTGGGTCGTTACTCTTCCTTTCTCTTTCCTTTCTCCTTTCTCATCTCCCTCTAATGGTTATTGTACTCTCCTCTCTGCAAATGGCCAACACGACCCATCACAATTCTTCGCCGACTTCATCGATCGTACTCGACTCCACCCATCAAAAGATTTTGCCCCTAGCTCCTGGCCTCACCTCCGGCACCACTAACACCGCCTCCCTCTCTCAACCTCTCATCGCCAGTCATCCCTTACACACGCCGAACCCGATCCGATTCAACTCACTCTGCCTCCGCCGTCGCACCGCCGGAAACCGCCACCGTTCCATCTTCCTTGGTCACCACTGCCACAATTCCTTCATCGGCCACCACCACTCCACCATCCGCATCAGTCATCCCCAACAGTTACTCGATATTTGGAAGCGGGAAACGTGATAGATGCTGCTTCCTGACTCCCCACTCGCGTACTGACAGAGACGAAACGGCCAACTAACGCCTTGATCTACAAATTGATCCATGCGTCGAAACGGACGGAACGGACGGCGGAGATCAATGGTGCAGCTGTCCCAGTGGTGCATACAATAATCTTCGCTCATTTTTATACGTGAACTTTCTGCATCGTATTTGATTTGATATAGATATATAAGAACAAGAGTCATAGTGTCATAAATGGAAAGCAGATTAGAGAAATATTTATATAAGCAGGAACAGTTATGGATTCCACGTTCCAAAGGAAAGAGCTTTTCCTTGCAACCAATCAAGAGAGCCATCTGGTATTCTCACTCTAAATATTCTAAGTTCTTCTCTAATTAACACATATTTGTACATTCATACATACTTTTGTTATAAGCAATGACAGAGAAATTAAATTGAGAAATAGATCTTATTTACAGCATCTTAATTTGACTACGTACTACTATTGTCACAGTTAATAAAGTCAAATAATGGCTTTATCTTCTCTAACAAATTAACTTCTAAGCTGATCAATATATGACGACGATGATGTTGAAGATGATATGATGATTCATTTCTGGTTCTTGTGCTTCTGTTTCTGAAGATCATTGAGAATCTAAAAAGGACCCAATTGAAGAAATTAACCTGCAGTTATTCCCTCTCTTCAAAAAGTAGTATTTCATCAACTCCCAATTTCCCATTTCTTCATTTGCTTAGAATGGTCTTCTCATATAAACTTGGAAGGTTACCACACAAACAAAGATACAGCTCACCCAGCTCTGATGAAAGTCCATTGTTGTTGACTGTTTACCACAGTAAATTTTAGTTATATAGGAAGTAGGAAGACTAAGAAATAATGAATGAAAGAAAGAAAGAAAAAAAAAAAAAAACTTGTTTTTTTTACCTTTGTGGCAGAGGAAGAGAGATCAGAAATGGAAGCCGTCGAGGTTGATGAGGTAGTTGAAGTAGTTGATAAGGCAAACAATCCCACATTGTAAGCCATAGTTCCATCAGGTTGAAATAAACCATAATTCCTCTCTGAAGTTGGTCCAGGCTTCATGTCCTCATTGAAAAGAGCAAAAACATAGACTTCCAGCCTCATTCTAGGCCTCAAAGGCGTGCCTTCGTTTGCCATTTGCCTCCTCAGCAAGTTTCTATTATAAATAGCAGCGTTCTGCAAAGTTGCACCGATTTCATTGGCGTCGCCCTTGGATGGCCACCCTGTCTCCGAAACCTTGACCTCGATGCCATTGAACCCCAACCGCGCCATAGCGAAAATGGCTGCATCTACTTGAGCATACAACATATTGTCATAGTGAAACTTGGTGTAAGGGTCGATCATGCCAGAATTGGGATTGAAGAGCACATAGTCTAGAGAAATTTTATTCGGGTTATCCTTGTATGCAAAGTAAGGATAGGCATTGATCCAAAAAGGTGCCTTTGTGGTTTGCAAGAACTGTAACAATTGTGACATGACACCAGCTACTTCAGTCTTGAAGCTCCCTGCAGAAGGTGGATAGGATTCTTCAAGCACTGCCAGAGAGCAAGGTGTTGAGACCTTAATGTATGAGTCAAAGCCTAACTGAGTTAACGCCGTTTGAATGCTGACCATGGCTGGGACAAGATTAGCTAGCAGCACGGTTGTGTCATCGTCGGTAAAGACCTCATTCCCTACTGCAATGCTGGTGATTTTTGTTGCGGGGACGTAAGGCTTGATATGAGCGTTAACCCATTGAAGGGCTGCTTGGGGGTTCATCAACTGGCCTAACATTGCGTTTTCGATTGTCACCATTAGCTCAACGCCGGAATTGGCAAATGCTGTTAGTACTTGAGGATTCGTGTCGTAAATTCTTGCTTTCGTGACCTTGAGGGAGCTTAAGAGGTCTAGGACTTTCTGTGGTTCTAGCAGATTGTTGCCGAGTTGGCCATAGTTGATGCCAAGTGATGTAACTCCTTGTAAAGCTGTTCAATCATCATATCAAAAAATTTAGAATAATGGAATAAAACATTGTAGCAATCACAAAAACCAGTAGAAAAAATAATGAAACCGAAAAGGGTACCTGAGAAACAGAGCAAACAGAGGAGAAAAGCGTTGATTCTGGCAATTCTGCTAGAAATTGCCATGGATAGAGATAGAGAGAAAGGAAAAAGGAGAGAATCTGAAGGATTGGGAAGGAACTCTGAGGAAGAAGGAGGGAGATATAAAGAAGCTAGCTGAGAATTCCTTTCTTTTCTTGGGTTGGAAATATTTGGGTGTGGGAGCTAAGGGGTTTTAGCTTGCCTTGCCTTGACAGTGTTGTCTTTGGCTCTTAACCTCTAAACTGGTTTTTAAATGACTTGATGATCCCAATTTCTTCGAGGAGATGGTTTGGTTTCAAAAGGAGGTGTCTGATCAGCTTGTCTCTTTTCCAACCCACGCCAACTCCCGTCAGCTTGATATGACCAAACAAGCCCTAGAGACTTTCTTGCGATAAAGGCAAAGGGAGATCCCACTAACTTGGTTAAACATGGGGGCAGGGCAACTTAGGGGATCTCCAGAACTAGCTAGGGTGGGGTGAAATGCATGCGTATGTGCCACTAGAGTCATCTCCGATATAAGGCTTTTGTATTATGTTGGTTAATTTGTCGATATATTTTGAAACATATATATTCTCCTACGTACATACCAAAGCGAAGACTAACACATCGATGCTTTTGTTTTTTGTTTTTCATGCAAAGTTGGAATGGATCTCATCAGCTGATAATGGATATATATTATACTAACGGGACAAAACTTATGAATAATAAACCTTTAGTTTCATACAAATGCATGCAAGTTTTGAACATAATTAAGCGCAAGATATAGATCGGTTCATCCGATTAGTGTTTGATAATATGATTAATATCAGGTACTCCCCCCCCCCCCCCCACCAACAGTTACAGTTATTAATATATTTTTGGACGAGGTTACTTAACCAACAATACAAGAGCTTTACATAATAATACTCGACATATATGCATCATCGTCACCAACCAACATGACTGGCAAGCTCTGTGTTAATCGTATATGGTGTGTCACCATAGGTACATTACCAGGTGGAACGACGTACGTGATTTGGAGGGTCGAAGATGAACGAAGAGTCTAGAACTTTTAGATGAACTTTGTAAAATCTAATCTGCAACACTTTGTACGAGCTATAGACAAGATTGTGCAGAAGTCTTTTAGCAATTTGTAAACAAGTGAGGCAATCCCCAGCCAAGCATGTGGCCTCACACACTGCTAAACGGGATAAAAAGAAAGGCTTTGCCATTTACTAATGTAAAAGTCCCTTTGATTTTAATTAAAGCTACCAATGCTCGGTCTCTTTGCCGTCATCGAATTAACTTTTGCCAAATATTGAAAGCTTCCATCATTTCTATCTACCTCTCTAGCTCGTTCCCCCATCTTCCTACGATCTTTAAGTCGATTAATGAATCAATTTATGTTAAACTAGCTAGTTCCAAAATCATTTTCTCGGGACACAAAAACTCTTACAACACGTATGATCGATGCCGATAGACAAATACACCTACAAATTAGTCCACCCAAACCAAAAAAGAAAAAAGGATATTAATTTTGCGAAGACATCTTTAATCAGTGGATGAATCAGAAAGATGCATGGAGGACCAAGATCATGTCCTTTTCCATTAAGTAACGTTAAGATGGTCAATGCTTTCTTTGTTCCATGGATCCACAAGGATTTGTATGAGTAAGGGATCAGAGGGGATCGAGTAGATAGACAAATCTGGTGACAAGAAGTCTTGCAAATCAAAGAACATGCATGCTTTTTGTTAAAGGAAGAAGAAGCGCAACATGGAATTGAAGAAATCGGGCGAGCTCAAAAGCAGTGAGCTAGTGCAAATTCAATGCATTGACACATCTTTCACACAAGGAGCTCCACATATCTATGCTTTTGCCCAAAGACGTTCTTCTTTTCCAGCATTCTTTCTTGCTAGACTTAATCAGGTTCATCATGCATATATGGTTTGAGAAACTGAAGCTTGAGCTAGATCATTCATATTTCTAAAGGTAATTAGCTAACGCATGCATGTAATCATGAACAGTAAATAGCAACAAGGTAAAGCAAGTTATCATGATCGATAAGATAAGTCGATTGATCGAAGAAGATTAAAGGTTGAAAAGCAAGACTGGTTATTGGGTTTCTGTCTATATATAATCGTGAATTTGGTGATAAGGAAGTAAGCCTTAGTCTTTTGTGATAGTAGCTGATATCTTTTGCTTTTTTGCTTACGATAGCTGGTACCCATCTAATCTAAGCATGGTCTTGTATATAGTTTGGCCAAGTTGATCGAGAGCTGCATTTCAGACATGATTAAAGTAGAACACTTCATCATGTTGGAGACTTGATGTTGATGATCGATCAACTCGATGTGGGAGAGTATAAAACCCTAGCTAGTCTCCATCGGCCGGCCGTTAAAAACAAGTAAATAAATCCCAGTTAGTAGTGTACATATACTCCCACACACACTCATAGGCCTTAATCTTCCTCTATCAATAGGTTTGATGACTTTGATCTAAAGTTTTATTCGTGTAGAATCCCTTTCTTACTCCAAAATATTGATGTTTTCGGGCAGCCGTAAACCCAGTACGTACTACACCATCCTTTTTGTTTTTTTTTGTTTTGAAGTATATGGGTTTGTTTCGACCTCTGATTATTAGTGTTGTTATAACACGAGTTGTAAATTTTACAAGGATGTGATATATCCTTCTACCCAGTAAATAGAAGAACTATCAAACCGTACCCTATCTAGATTTTATGCAAAGACAACAGTCATTGTCAGCCTACCTTTGATTTGAAATTATAATGATTCATATCATACAACTAATGACTTACGAATAGACATATAGTGCTTATCGATCTGAAAACTTAAGAAGGGATCATTGGTATTCAGCTAGGTATTGTTCATGGATTGGGCACCAAGCACTTTGCCATGATCAACTTGGAAGCGAATTGAAGCCCAATAAGCCACTTATGTTTTAATTTTTAAACGCAACTTAGTCTAGAACCACAGTCCATATAATAAACCCTATCAAAAAAAGAAGAAGAAGAAGTCCATATACTAAACTGGCCAGCGTAAATTATATTGATTGGATCATTGGACCGGGACACCGGGTGCTCTAAACTTCTAATAGCAGCTTTCTTTTTTATTAATTTACAAATACAAGACAATTAAAACTAAATCAAATTATACTTATAGAGCTTCAGTAGCTTGGAGAGGAATGGAGTGAGGCTAGATCTTGGTGTTAGGTAAAGCGTTTCAAACTTCAGCCATAACATATGATGCGACCAAGTTGGCTTCTTGCAAGACGATCATTATCGACACATTTGTAGAGTACTTTTTCATCAGATTTTGAACTTCACGAACCAATGATGCGCCGGTAAACATTACAACCATCTTTAATACATTAGATGAGTAACAACGAGTCCCTTCAACTAAAATTTATTGTTCCAACTTAACCATCTTTAATGTGTTGGGTTTTAATCACAAAATGTCTTGATACAATTATGAATGATCCACTCACTTATAAATTATATTTTATTTGTCACTTTTCTAATATGTGATTTCTCCTCTCCGACATCTTATAGCTGCAAACAGGTCGTTCATCAACACATACCACTCGGTCTAAATAACATTTGGAGAGAAAAGAAGCCAAGCTCCATCAACAATATGATTACCATGAGAGTCTCGAATCACAAAGCCAACAACACATGAGCCATCATTTACAGAGCCATTGAAAATGAAGCGATGTCATAATATATATCTTGAAAAGTACTCTCATTCGTTATTGTTGCACAAACACAAAACACAACGAATACTAATCATGTCCATCACGGTTCCAACTGCTCAAAAAACGTTGCTCGCATTCAGTCGCGCCAAACCTCAACCTCTATTAAAATTCGTCCCAAGGGTCATTCTTGCCAATCTCATTCTCGTGATTGATTCATGAAGATAAATCAAGACACACCAAATATCAAATACTCAAGTTCGAACCTTAGTAGCCAAACATCTACAACCCATGTCATCATTATTCATTCGTACAAACAAAATATTTTCAATTTCATTATATTCCTTATCGTCTTTTATTTTTTTGTATTTTTTCCGAGTATGTATTAATTTATTTTTTCTTTTAAGAAATCAATCTTTTTTTTTTTAAAATATTTTTTTTATTACCCTTTCTCTCGTTTTTTGGTCTATCAGCTGCTTCTCAAATCTTCGGTTTGTTCTTCTTCTTCTTCTTCTTCTTCTTCTTCCCCATCTCGCTCTCTCTATCTCTTTCACACTCTTAAAACAATGCTCTGTTGCTGAGAGTTTAATGTCTCTCCCCACCAAACGCTCCTCATCAACCACCACCTCCTCTTCTTCCTCTTCTCCTCTCACATCTCATCCGATGAAAAAGGCCAAGTCCCAGTCCCAGCCCGACTCCAAAAACGGCCTCTTCCACCACCACCACAACTCCTCCGACAACGACGACGACGGCCGCCGCGCCCAGCCCGACAATTTGTCCCGCAAAAAGGCCCAGCCCCCTCAACCCGGCAAGAAGCAGTTCGTCATCAAACCCTTCAAAGGTTGATCCCAAAGCTTCAGTCTTTAGGGCTTAATTTGACCTTTCTGTAATTGGGTTAGTGTCAATTTTGGGTTTACTGGGGTTGGACATGGTCTTTGATTTTGGGTATTGGGTGATTTGTTGGGGTTAGGTTTTTTGGGGGTTTTGTGCTAGGTCGGTGTGTCTCATTGTTTCTTACCTGCTCTTAATTTACTGTTTGAGTTGGTTATTTCAGCTCTGCTAGATGTTTTGACTCTGGTGTCTTGAATTTTGGATTGAAAATTGGGAAATTTGTATGCTTTGGTGTAAGAATGTTACATTTTCGGTTACTATGTAGGAGTTGGTTACTTGGTATGGTCAGTGATGAATGTAGTGAGGCTCTGAATTCGGAGATGTTGTTTTGCCCGCCAAGTAGTTGGTACTTTGGAATGGTTTGGTTAAAATTAGTGATTATGCTTAATACAGGAGTTCGCATAGCAGTGGACTATTATGGTTCATGGCGTTTTTGTTTAGGCTTATATAGGTTGCAAGTTCTGTCTATGACAACTGAACATTGAGGATTCTAGGTAGCGTATCCTATTAAGTTGGTTCGATATGTCTGTTCTGCCATTTGAGGCTCAACGTTCAGATTCCAAGTGCATGTATTGGTTGAAAGATAGGGTTCGTGTGTCGCCATGCGAGCAATGACATATTTGCACTTCTCATCTTAATCTGTCCTATTTTGTTGAGGATCAAGTGTAATTGTAATTTTATTCCCTAATTCATGTTTTAGATGATCAGATGGGCATCCTCGTGCAAATGAAAATCTACCTTTTGTAATAATTGTTTTGGTGAACCTGGAAAAAAACTATATGATGATTAAGATTTGCCTTGTCCATTTTCTGACCCCTACTATCGTCCTGTATTACTATTATGAAGTAGGATTTGATATCGGAAGATGTACACGCTTTCTCATGTTCATACTATTTGTCTCTTACTATGGGCTTGTGTAGAGTCTTATCTTCTGTGGACATCTGTCACTTCCAAATACTGAAAGTTATGCATCGGAAGTCCTATATTATTCATTCATTGTGTTGCATATGTCTATTAAACTTTGACCAACGAAGATTGTAGATGGTGGAAACTGTTAATAGAGGCAAATTTATGAAATCTGAGAACTGGTTACATATTGAAAGGTTAATGACACATTTCATCTTATTTTCAATTTGAAAGCCAAACCGGCAGTACCCAAAAATCTTGAAGAGGAAACATGGGAAATACTGAAGTCTGCCATTTGTGCTATATTCGAAAAGAAACCTGTTTCATGCGTCTTGGAGGAACTTTATCAGGTAGAGTCATATTTCTCTTTGCTTATAATACAACAGCTCGTTACAGTGTCAGTGTCTCATATGCACTAGGAACTAACAACAAACAAATTATTGTCTTTCAGGCTGTTTATAATCTTTGTGTGCACAAGATGGGAGGGAGTCTGTATCAACGAATCGAAAAAGAGTGTGAAAGACACATAGCGGCGGCACTGCAGTCATTGGTTGGCCAAAGCCCAGATTTGGTGGTGTTCTTATCACTTGTCGAGAGATGTTGGCAGGATCTCAGTGCTCAAATATTGATGATACGCGATATAGCCCTGTATCTTGATAGAACTTATGTGAAACAAACACCAAATGTGCGTTCATTGTGGGACATGGGTTTGCAACTCTTCCGGAAACATCTTTCCCTCTCACCAGAAGTTGAGCACAAAATTGTCACTGGCCTTTTAAGAATGATTGAGAAAGAAAGGTATTTATATTCCACCAATTTTTGGTAACGTCATGTCATAGAAAGGGTATTCCCTATGCTTTTTGTGGTGAGTTGATTCGGAAAGAGTACGTGTCAAAAACATCTAAATGTTCAAGATTGTAATTATTTCCAAAATGGCTGGACCATGACTATTTGATGTTGAAAATATTTGGACATCTAACTACAATTTCTTACTGTGTTTGTTTATAAAGTAATCTAGTGCAAGTGAGATTTTCCTTTAATCTATTGACATAAAACAAGTGTCAGTATATTGTTGGTATAGTAATGTGAAATATGGTGGTTTTGGTTTTCCAGATTAGGTGAAGCTGTGGCTAGGACTCTCATTAACCATCTAACGAAGATGTTTATAGCTTTAGGAATGTATTGGGAGAGCTTTGAGAAGCCATTTCTTGAGTGTAGTTCTGAATTTTATGGTACCGAAGGAGTGAAATACATGCAGCAATCAGATGTTCCCCAGTACTTGAAACATGTTGAGGTTGCGTACTCTCTCTCTCTCTCTCTCTCTCTCTCTCTGTGTTTGTGTGTGTGTGTTACTGTGTGTGCTAAAACTCTATTTGACTATACACTTTTGTCATAATGAGGTGTTCCAAGAACTTTGCAGTTCTAGTGTATCCCTTTCACCCTACTAATGCTAATCTATGAATATTTTTGCATGACGTGATGCAGAAACGGTTGCATGAAGAACATGAAAGATGTTTACTCTACTTGGATGCAAGCACAAGAAAGCCATTGGTTGCAACTGCAGAAAAGCAGCTTCTAGAGCTCCATATATCTGGCATACTCGACAAGGTTTGATCTCTTTGTCATTGTAGTTATTCTAGCTTACTTATTTCCCCCCATTGTGTATTAATAATATTTAATTGTCTATTATTTTATGTATAAATTCAAGGGGTTCACGATGCTGATGGATGGGAATCGCATTGAGGACCTTCAGAGGATGTACACTCTTTTCTTAAGAGTAAATGCTCTTGAAGCACTCAAGCAAGCCCTTAGCTCATACATTAGGAAGACAGGGCAGAAAATGATCATGGATGAAGAAAAAGATAAAGACATGGTTTCTTCACTTTTGGAGTTTAAGGCTTCTCTTGACACTATATGGGAAGAAAGTTTTTCCAAGAATGAAGCATTTTGCATCACTATAAAGGACGCATTCGAGCATCTTATAAATCTCCGCCAGGTAACATTTCATTTAAGTCACTTTTCTCTTTGTTTCATGTGTCTTTCTTAATAATAAATGAAGTTGTCACGATAAACACTACAAAAACTAGGAATTGACTTATCATACATGATGAAAGGTGCAGAAAAACAATTTAGCAAAGTAAATAACATTTGTTTAGAAAATATGAATTTAGTTCTAATGTGATAGTCATTTTTATCATAATTAACCATGTAGAATTATTTCTACGTTTCAGTGAATGAAACTAGTCTTATTCCCTTTCCCTCCTTATTCCTTGTGTTTGTGATTCAACTTTCAATAGTTTATCATCATAGCTTATCCTTGTTGACTATTAAGCCAAGTGTTATTCTTCCTATGATAGAATCGACCTGCTGAGCTTATTGCAAAGTTTCTGGACGAGAAGCTTCGAGCTGGGAACAAGGGTACTTCCGAAGAGGAACTTGAGGGCACACTTGATAAAGTTTTGGTTTTATTTAGGTTTATACAGGTAAGATCAATGTGTTAATGATCCAAATGAATAAGTTGACCCTTTGATTAGCTAAAAGGGTAAGGAATCTGTTAATGATCCAAATGAATCTCTTACTGGGATTTGCCACTTTTTGTTACTTATGTGCAAAGTGACACTCACAAGACATTCGTTTTGGCCAATCTAGGGTAAGGATGTGTTTGAAGCATTTTACAAGAAGGATCTTGCAAAAAGACTTCTTTTGGGAAAAAGTGCTTCTATTGATGCTGAGAAGTCTATGATTTCCAAGGTTAATGATAGATTTATCTTTTTCTGACTTGTATACTTAGCGACTCTCTGTCTCTTCGTTGTAGTAACAAATTTTTTTGTCATTACAGCTGAAGACCGAGTGTGGCAGTCAATTTACAAACAAACTCGAAGGAATGTTTAAGGTGTGCATATTGCTTGTTACATCATCTGATATCTCCAAGAGTAGTTAGTCAATATTGCTTCCTAGTATCTCATGTGAAGGGGATGGTAGAATTATGTCCAACTAACTGGCCTCAATCTTATTTTATTTGACTGACAAGAGATATCAGATTGACTAGTTTTCTTTTTTTGTGGGGTTCAGCCGTTTGGGTTGTTTATGTTACTCTTGCACTAGTTTTTGTATTAACTGAAGCAATGGCAGGGTAGTATTAATCAAGATTTATTTTAACATGGGATTGGAATATTTTAAAGAACCATAGGAGATTTTTTTATTACTCTCAAGCCTTTCTTTACTTAATCCTTCAAACTTTAGATTGGCCAGCCTGAGTGGATACCTCACCACTGCACTTTTGCACTCCATCCACTTCTCCTCTACCAAACGAAAGCTCCACCGTCCCTTTTTACCTCCACCCCTTTCTTTTCTACATGTAATCCTCACTATGTTTCTAACAGTCAAAACTAGTAACCAAGTTTTTTCATGAATGCTGTCTACAATCCACTTCTAGATGTCTATTCATTCTTTGTAATAGTTAGTTTGTGATTCTATATATCTGAGCATCTGTGCCAAGTCTTCTTTGGATTTTAATGTCTTATTCCTTGCATGCTTTGTATGTACACTGTCCAGGATATTGAATTGTCGAAAGAGATAAACGAGTCCTTCAGACAGTCATCCCAGGCCAGGACAAAACTCCCATCAGGGATTGAGCTGAGTGTTCATGTCCTTACCTCAGGGTACTTTTCAATTTTAATTATTTTAATAAGATTTTACATAAACATTATTATTATTTTCTTTACTTGGTGTTGTCTGCAAAAGGCCCTTTACTCGCTAAATGTGAAGACTATATTTGCACCTAATATCTTGTTATTGATATTTTAAACGCCACCAGTTGGTGGAGAACTGAAGGAACCTATAATGGGGAGCTTTACCTAAATCTTGCCTTATTTTCTTTACAATATTTATTCACTCCACCCTAGGAGTAATTATTGTTTTGATGGTTGGATACAGGTACTGGCCAACATACACTCCCATGGATGTGAGACTTCCTCATGAGTTGAATGTTTATCAGGTTCAGTAAACGCTACACAACAGATGCTTTATTTGCTGGCACCGTTAATCTGCTTTTTACAATTGTCTAACTCTGTGTTCCCTTTTCACCTTTCACAATAGGATATTTTCAAAGAGTTTTACTTGAGTAAGTACAGCGGTAGGCGTTTAATGTGGCAAAATTCATTAGGTCACTGTGTGTTAAAAGCAGAGTTTCCTAAAGGCAGAAAGGAGCTTGCAGTTTCTCTGTTTCAGGTCTGTCACTTGTAAGCTGTATATACTGTAGTTTACCAGCTTTCATTTTTATTCCTCCGTAGGATTCTATACTGTACTTCTCCAAGTGGATAAATGATATTTGTTTGGCTTTCCAGACTGTTGTTTTGATGCTTTTTAATGATGCCGAGAAGCTAAGCTTTCAAGACATTAAGGATTCCACTAGCATTGAAGACAAGGAACTTAGAAGAACTCTGCAGTCACTTGCATGTGGAAAAGTTCGCGTCCTGCAAAAGGTGGGTGCGGTGCTGGTCATTTATTGCAGGATTCATATATGAAAGCTTTATTAGCAATTTTGAGTCTTCTCCTTACTTTCTGTGCTTTTTCCCTTTGAAATGTGTTACAGTTACCCAAAGGAAGAGACGTGGAGGATAATGATTCATTCACATTCAATGATACATTTACAGCTCCTCTCTACCGTATTAAGGTACATGGCTCTGTACCTCCTGTAATAAAAGAGTACCGGTGCAATCAGAAGGCAGCTTAACTGAGGCTGAGTAGTTTTAAAATGAAGTTGTAAATCTAAAGCATCTGTCAAATTTCAACTCTGTACAAAGCCACGAGAGAATGACCTCGTTTTGAGTTGCATTCCTCATGACGAAGGGCTTAAACGTGATTTCTTCACGTGCAGGTAAATGCAATCCAAATGAAGGAAACAGTGGAGGAGAACACAAGCACCACTGAAAGAGTATTCCAAGACCGCCAATATCAGGTTAACCTTGGTTTATGTTCCAAATGTTTCCTTTACACATGGTAGTCTGGTTCCGCATTCCACAGTTGGATTGGTTTCTCTCTGGTTGACAATCTTTGCTTTTCCTGATGCAGATTGATGCTGCTATTGTTCGGATAATGAAAACTAGGAAGCTGCTGAGTCACACAATTCTGATAACTGAACTTTTCCACCAGGTAAACTTGGCATTTGATATTATAAGAGTTTATATAGTATTTTTGGACATAGAAACCATTGGTGGCAATCATGCCGTGTGATTTATGTCATATCATTGCCTTCTTGCTGATGGGGAGAAGTAATAATGAACTCCTTCGAGTCTTTGGCTTTGCTAAATAAGAGAAATGCTAAGATATAGAACTCCTTTGGTGGGGGAAGTTTGAGCCAACTTGCGTGTTGTGTTTGTTTTGGTTGAGCAGCTTAAGTTCCCCATTAAGCCGGCAGATTTGAAGAAAAGGATTGAGAGCCTGATTGACAGGGAGTACCTAGAACGGGACAAGAACAATCCACAAGTCTACAGCTACCTTGCATAACTATCCTTTTTGAAGTTTCTCCTTGTAAATGACACGGGAAGACTTCGACTTATATCTCAAGGATGAAAGAGAGTAAGAGGCAGGATTCCTACTCCGACTTCAACTTGGTCCGGTTCCTGAAATTTATGTACAGTGACTTTGTAGTTTTTGCAGTTTTGTTGTAGTCAGTACTGAACCACTGATTGCAAAGAATATTTATTTTCCCCTTTCTTATTTCTATTCCTGTGGAAGAATTGTGTACTTGAATGAATGAGAGTACTTCATTTTTTTTTTTTTTTTTTTTCTGAAATAGGAATATAAAGAAATTGTCGCTCGGTCTCTTTCCACCATATAATCGTATCTTGATGTCATGTGATTGTTCACCTTCTCGAGCTGACTCGTACTTTTTAGCTACATCGACCAAACTTGATAGCAGCCGAGCTTTTCATCCTCTCCAATCCAAAGGTTTCCAATATCCAAACTATGCAAAATAGTCATGCATTATGAAAAGAAAATCACAATGAGAACCCCTCGTTACAACTGAAACCAGTCTAAATTTGTGTCACTTTGCTTTCTAGTTGGAATTAAACTCATCAATGCATTCAGTTTCAATTTTCAAAAGCAGCAATACAGTAACTCATAACACAACCTACAATTCTTGATTCCAATTACATTTCAATCTGAATCAAACTCACAACGACCCCTTCACTTGGTGGGATTATCGTCCTCGTCGCCGCCGTGGACCTCCACACTGGTGACGGCGGAGGCGGGGTTGAGAGGGGCGCGGATGTCGTCGGGGTCGTAATCGGGATTGAGATTACGATCGATGGCTTCGCGGCCTTGTTCGAGGCACGGCTTGCAGGCGATCTCGATGGTGATCCAGCCCAGCACCACTCCCGCTATTGCTATCGCTGCGCTTGTTATTGCGCCCATTTCTTCTTTGCTTCGTCTCTCAAAGTTTTTACAGTATTGCTTACCACCCACTCATTCTCTCTCTATGTAAACAGACATTTGAGGTGTTTATAGCTTTGGGCCTTCAACTTTTGCAGATTCTCATTTTCGTCCTTCAATTTCTTGCTTTTTAATTTTGAGAAACCATAAAAGAAAACTCTGTGATCATTAGTTTTTGGGTCGTGAAATCACATACTCCAAATTAAAATTCACACATTTTTTTTCTTTTTTTGGTTAAACACATTCACAAAAAGATAAAATTTAAGTCACTAAAAGATAAAATTTAAGTTACCAAAAAAGAAAAAAAATACGTGTGGATCTTAATTTTGAGGAGTGGATTTCACTTCCTCTACGAGTCCTCCTCGACCCCAAACTAAGCTAATTTTAATATCAAATGCAGAACATGAAACATAGTTGCAAGAATCTGAGCTTTTGATGACTCAACTCAAATGAGTTAAATCTCATAGTGGTCTTCAAACTCGGTTCAAAAAGACAATGACAATTGGTTCAAGGACAGCTAGCTGTACCTTTCACTAGTTGGTGCGCCCTTCTTTGAGATTAAAGCCTAACTTCTTTAAGATCACAAAACTGTGATCAATCAGATGTTTCTCTATCCACACACAATTGTAGGCCTCCCAAATATCTAATGCAGATGCTCTAGCTTGAAAGCTACTCATATAAGGTCATTTACTCGATGTTAATCTGGTTTATGTGGAGACGTCGTAACCAGATCATGTAGTACAGTAATGTATACCTGGTGATGTTATGTAAGATTAAGCCGAGGATATCATCTGGCCACAACTCACTACAGTATAATCTGTGGACAAATCTTCAACTCAAAGCAGAAGTGTACTTGCATAAAGGTTTTCCAAGACCAAGTGATTAACTAAATATTCCGGAACTGAATAGCCAACTGCTCTATGACAGAGGCATATCCAATCTCGGCGATCTGTGTAATCAGAAAACCATCTCCTTTTCTATCACTGTGAGTTAATATCATTGAAAATGTGGTATATACCTACACCAATTATAGCTAGTTTCTAGGGAAAGTAAGAAACAAATACACAAGCATGCTACAAATGGAGTTCATGCAAAAACCCAGGGTATTATAAAGGTGTAATGTTATAGCACAACCGTCACAAATTCAGAAAACAGGGTAAGGAAGAAATAAAAATAAAGATGAAGAGCCCTATACTTAAATACTTCCAAGAACCACTACATGCCCTTTTACACACAGACATTAGCTCTATAGCTCAAGTCTCTTATATAACTAATACATGCTTCAGGACATACAAAGTTGCACAACATAATATCAAAAATTGAAAAGCTAGGCAAAGAGGACCTGTGAGCTTGAAGGTGTCAAGTCAGACAAGTTATCTGGGGCATCAACCACATGCCATTGAACACTGAAGTACCACTTGTTGTCAGAAGAGCCTTTACGGCTAACCCATGAGATGTTACCGACAGCAAGATGAAGGTTCCTACCAACGACATATATTGTACAATCAAAAGAATTCACTGCAAAGGGTTTACATATCTGCTCAGGTAAAGGAGGGCCCTCTATTGTGTCCCAGGAATCGGTATCCACATCATAAACCTTAAGCTTCATTCTTTCAAGCTCTGAGACCACAAACAAATGACCATAAATCACCACACTTGAACCTGTCCATCCCTCTCTGAGTCCAACAGCCATACTCTCCCAATTATCGGTTCTTGGATCATAAACCTGACCCCTAGGAGATACATAGAAAGGCCACAACCAGCCTTCCGTAACCAGAAGCTTTCCATCGAGAACTGCTGCATCATAAGAAGACATATTTGTTCCCATGTTCGCAATGGGATGCCAACTCCCTTCAGCAGGATCCAAAACCTCAGCAGAGTCTAGCTCAAAAAGATCTGTGCTGTTTCCTCCAGCCACATAAATCATCCCATCAATCACTCCAGTTGCAAAAAAAGACCTAGCACTCACCATCTGGTTCACCACAGTCCATCGATTCTTCTGCATTTCATATTTCAGGACCAAATCCAGCGGACAATCCACATCAGAGACCAAACCACCACAAACAAAGAGAGTGCCCTCATGAGGAAGTGAAACACATCTGAACCCATGGGGACAAACTTTGTCTTTGCAAGGCATGGCAGGGATTGTGCGCCACGAGAAATGAGTGAGATCAAGAACCTGCCACTGAATCTTTCCGGTGCGCTTGTGGAATGCAAAGACAAAAAGCCAAGGGTCCTTAAACCCTACTTCTTTTCTTCGAGTGAAAAAACGCTCTTTACTACCAAACAGTAGATGCCAACGCTTGCAGACAGCTTTGCTTGCTGTGTGGCTTTCCACCGGAAGCCGAAGTAGACAGTTAAGCGCAACATCATCAGGTAGACCAGGAATGAGGGGTTCTCCCCTAAGTGATAACTCTATATCTGAAGAACGGTCCATCAAAGAAGATTGGATAACCGCTAGCCTAAACTTTGGGGATAATGTCATCTGAGAATCCCCTAGCTTGAGCACAGGCGCCTGTTGAGAGGACAACCGTACCCGTTACATTTTTCTCTCTTCCCAATATAATATACAAAGGCCCTTCTGAAGACCTTATTCTGAATGCAATTTCTTGCCTATGTCACACCACCAAACAGTCTCACTAAGACATCTAGCAGAACCAAATCCGAAACCAGACTAAAGCTCTGAAATTTTGACAAATTTTGTGCATATAAACCAATCCCCAAATCCAAATTTACACAAAACATAAACACCAATTCCTTTTTCACAACCTTCAACTTAAATACCTCAACATACACACAAAGCAACATCTAAACCATATGAACAACAGAGAATCAACATTTCTTCACTACATATACACAACAACCACTGCCCCCAATCAACACAAGAATCTCACATAATTAAAAGCTATAAAATTTCTCCCAGGTGATTGAAACAGAAAGCACCCAAAACTCAAAGCCCATAAAAGCAATCAATACCTCAGAAGCAGCTCAAAAATTCAAGCTCTTCGTCCTGAACCGATACACCCACAAAAACCCAGTTCAGGAATCACATAGATATGGACTTTTTGTGGGCTTTGGCAGCTTCAACATCCATCAAAAGCTAAAGCCAAAACACAACTATGGCTGCAGAGCAAAACAGTAGGAACTTGGAACAACAAGAAGAGGACAATTAAACCAGTAGGAACTTAGAACCGGAAGAAGGGTGAGAGGTGGATTATAAAGATGGTGACTTGATACGATTGAGAGGGGGGCTCAGGTTTATTGAATGCATAGATAGAGAGAGAAGGGGGTGACCCATCAGACTATTCTTTCTCATAAAGGAAAGGACTTTTATATTTTGTGGCAAACATGGTTCTTTGATTCTAGATTAAGGAACAACCACGCGCCAAATGGCGCAAGTTAAGTTAAATTCGCGGTAAAAAGTGACAGAAGTGTGCTCTGCAGAGAAGACAGGGTTGGAGAGTGGCTTTCACTCGCCATAGTGAAAGGATATTAGGTTCAGATATTTTCTTTTTAAAGTAAAAATCTTTCTATTTTGACATTATTTTCTTAACAAAAACACAAACAAATTTCTCAATTAAAAAAACACACATTTGATTACCATTAGTCTTTATTCTGTAAGTGAGAGGTTGTGTATTCGACTCACATAATGATTAGTTACAGTATTGAGTTGTTTACAATAAAGCATAATATTATCTTAATGGATTAGATGTGTTAAACTGTTACATAATTAGATATGTATCTTTTAGTTTTATCTTATGCGCCTTCTTGATTTTAATAAATAAAAAACAATGTCATTTCGAGATCATAATTCAATTTGTACTGCAAAACTTGGGAGTAACACTAACTAGAATATTTACCTAATAGAGGAAGATACCATTGTTCCATCAAATGAAGAAAAGAAAAGAAAAGAAGAGCTTGTCATCCCATTAAATAGAAAGAGATATATTGTTGACATGGTGCTTTTCCTTTAACAGCCTTTTCTGGAATAAATGAAGGATAGAACTATGTAGAGATGGCGTTTACGTTACTCTACGCAAAAGAAATCAAAGCAAATCCACAACTTTTCTCAACACCTACCTACATGCTCTCCAATTCTATCTAGTGCTTATAGGATTGAATATGTTTTCTATGTTTATGATCACAATTAGTTCTGCATAGCTTATACAAGTGGCAAACATGCTTAATGAGTGGAAGTGTGGAACTTAACATGATGCTATTTGAGGCCAAAGACATACAAGACATGGTAAGCACGCCGGAAAAAGTGAACGCTATCCCAATTCTTTAAAAACCAACCAAAATTTTTCTCCCAACTTTTTTGTTCGTCGCATAAATCATGATTTTCACCCAAATGTGTGGACATGTATCAGCAATGGTGAGACCATAGGGGTGAGACTATGAGTCTATGACATGATATATAGGCCGAAACTGAATGCCAGAAGAAAGAACATCTTTGTGTACCAGTTGATTTGGTAAGAAATGTCATCTGCCATCTGTACAAGTCCTAGTCTCATACAAGTCCTGCTAACAAATTAACATCTACTCAATCTTGCGGGAAGCAAAGTGTTGATAATAGGTCATTGCTACAAAAATTTCAGACCTGAAAACTTTTTAGTACGTTCATTCTATATCTGTTCTGGCGGTGCTACAATTCCAAGGGAAAGTCACAAAACCTATAACAGTCATTGTGCACATATTCCTGAATCTTTTTTTTCTTTTCTTTTTTCTTTTAACAGTGTTAGGGTATCCCAAAGGCTTGCTCCAATGTAGTGCAGCCCACTGCCTGGCCACTTTGACAACTTCCTCATTCGAACGCTGGTTGAGGAGTTCTTTACTTGAACGCTCAACCACTCCACTAGGCCGCTTGCAGTGGTTCCAACCTTAATCTTCTTATGTTCATAAATCTTCCTCCCACCTCCAAAAGGCATGCATCTGTCAAAAAAAGGCAGCAGTAACTGCAAAATCATCACCAAGGATTCTATAACACAAGTAGCAGAAACTAATAAAATAGTTGCCATATTCAGCTGCATAGGATAGATTTCCAACTGTTATAAAAATAAACAATGCCAAAAAGAAGAATATGAAAAGTGTTCAATTTTGTGCTTCAAATATTCAAGCATCATAAACAGAAAACCCAAAGCGAAAAAGAGTTCAACTACTACTAGTAGTAAACGGATCCTGAGAGCATGAATTATACCAGTCTTCAACATGTTAGGTTCAATTGTTATCACTGACATAATAAATGATGATATAGGAGTATTTATAAACGATGAAAATGAAGTGAATGGCATACGAGAAGTTTTCCACTGGCATGTGACTGCAAACTCATTAACAAGAAGTTAAGAACAAACAACAGCAAGCATTTCTGAGAAAGTAAGGAACTGCACACAAGTTACAGATTGGTAATTTTCTCTATTTTTGAACCCCATTCAACTTAACACAAATCAACTTGTTGACATAACCTTGTTGCTAGTAAAACATACAAGATAAATCAGAGAGCTCTGTGCATGAAAGCCATTACTAGATAACAAACCTTGAACCAAATCCTCATAAAAGATAACTCCACAACTGTACTGGATAACCCAAGACGCTCAAAGCTCATGGCCTCAGTGAGATTTGAAGTCGATCAATAATATCAACAAAGCATAAAAAGAAAGCTTCAAATGCACATCATAAGTAGTACAAAAGTTAAGACACATTCACAGCTAGCATAATCTTCTACTATCCTACAATATCATTATTTCCACATAAAAGAATTTTCTGCACAGGAAAATAAATGGAAGTGTTTCCCTACTTTATTGACATCTCAATATCAACTTCACAGGATAAAAGACCATACTCCATAGTAGTAAACAAGTGAACATTATTTAAGAATGAAAAGACAACTAGAGGGGCAGATACAGATTTAGAAGTGTATATCCTTCAATCAAGCCCATATTTATTATGCAAATACATATGTTGATACTTATTCAATACCAGGGAACTTATAATCTAAACAAACCAGGGGGAAAATCTATCACTGAAGCGATGGACTTAATTTTGTTCCGCCTTCCACATTCACATTCAGAGATATTTTTGACCCAGAAAAAGAGACAGGAACCAGGTGCAACGCTACAGATGTAGCGACAGATCAAGATTTGTCTCGCCATCTTCCAAATCGAAAGGCATTCCTGAAACAGAATTGGAGTTGTCCTCCTCTTTATAAAGAAGAAGCTCTCTCTTCAGAGGACCATCAAGTTCCATCTCATCTGAGTTGATCTTGGTCCTTTTCAACTCATACACAGTCCCAGCAGTTCCTCGGGCTTCACCAGAGCAGCCCCTCTTACCTGCCAAGGAATCAAGAGGACTAAGCTCCTTCAAGCCAGGTGACTGATTTGAGTTGATCCCTTGATCAACATCAGGTACAGCATTCACAAGGGATGGAAGCTTGCCACAGTAGTTATTCCGAAAACATACCATCCATAAAACTTTGAATTTCATCAGTATTGAACTGACAAACTCCATTTGAGATCAAACAAGATGGATGGCTCCCAGCACCTTCAGAAAAGTTCCCGGGATGGGAGATGGTAAGAGGTTGAGTAATGCTGGTACTGCTTTCTGAGTTACTGAAATGGCCAGGAAAATTCCAGCTCTTCATTCCCTTGATTTCTTCCCGATGGGCCCAAAGATGCCCCCCTACAGCCTGGGGACTGTCGAACACTCTTTGGCAAAATAAGCAGCGGAAACCCTTTTCAAGGTTCAAAAAGAAACTCATTCTTGAAGTGAACCCTTAATAGACTTCTTGCAAGAAGAAGTAAAACTAGCAGGAGCAATAACAATGAAGGGATGAGGAAGAGTGCCTTACACCTTACCTCTATTTATACACTTTAACAGGGTAGCTAGAGGCCATAGGGCTGAAGAGTAATTAAAAGAAAATGACAATACTGATAAATCTCATTTAAGAAAATATCTCAGAGAAAGCACAAATAGTTAAAAAGTTGCCAGTAAAGCTTCATGCGGTAGATTCTTTCCAGAAATCCTATCTGTATGCATAATATCCATTAAATGCGTAGAAATGCATCAACGACAATTACACATTGCAAAACAAATGTCATAGCACAACAGATAGTACACCTGCTATAGTAGGGTCAGGAAACGACCTTTAATTAACACTTACAAATCTGTAAGGATATTTTAGCTTTAATAGTCTGCAAAACCCGGGATTTAGATGGTAACTTATTCTACGTATTAGCTTGCTATATCTGGCAGGAGCCTGTAATCACGGTCAAAGTGTGTTTTAGTCAAAACGTAAAAATTAAATAAAAGAAATTAGAAATATACACGAGCCAATTACAGCTGTCTCGCATATGCTACTAGATTCGATTTTATGAGAAGCCGATTTATGCACAGATTGTAAGATTAGGACTATAGAACCTTACTTTCCTAGAAATAACACCAAGCTTGGCCTATCTCAGTGGATGTACTACAAGTGTGTGTGTGTGTGTGCACACATTATACATATATCTGTTTGTGTGTCTACAATATTTATGCCTGTGTGTGTCTACAATATTTATGCAACTTAGGTAGATATGTTATATAAGTGATTGACCTATGTAAACCTTATGACATCAACCTCATCGAGTGCACAGTCAACTCTTCATTTGCTTAAATCTCTTTTCTTTATTAAATTCATAATAATTTACTACAATAGTGAGATTACAATATATTACTTAATTATGCCAGTGTTATATATACAAAGCTATCATATCTGAAAAGGATTTGGGATATAACCAAAATAAAAGTAGTGTGAAACCTTGGTTCACACTGAAAACCCTCATTTGCATCAATTTCTAAGGAAGTCCACACATGCAGTCATGCACGTGTCTATTTATGCCTGTATATACATATATGTGCAGGTTATGTAGAAGAACTTCAGAACTTTCAGAGATTTCTCATTCTTCTTACCTAAAACCACCAGGAGGAGGTAACTTTCTAATCTAACACTTCTTACCTGATATTTCTTACATGGCTTAATTTTAATCCCTTACCTAATAAGGAAAATGTGAGTTCATCCTCTATAAGAAGGAAGTGAGCTCATTACAATATTGCTAGCATCTGAGCCTAAGCAAATACAAATATATCTGGGAG
Source organism: Fragaria x ananassa (assembly GCA_034370585.1). Classification (NCBI taxonomy): domain Eukaryota; kingdom Viridiplantae; phylum Streptophyta; class Magnoliopsida; order Rosales; family Rosaceae; genus Fragaria; species Fragaria x ananassa. The sequence goes on along the minus strand of CP139764.1, from coordinate 2,748,359 downwards.
CAGATGCCCAAAATAACATCTATTCGCATGGTACATGATCAGGATCATACCCATCTCATGTACCTTCCCTTCAGAGGGCACGCATATATAGTCATTCTGTCGTTTCCAGGCAGACTTGGGGTCTTGAGGATGTGAAAATAATACCCCAAAAAAAAAATACAACCCTATGATTGGATTTTGAGTTCTCTTCAATTCATTAAAAATATTGAACACAAGAAAGAGAGAACCATATCAAATTACTGAGCTTGAAATCTTTCTTTTTCAATTGATACAATTTAGAGCAAGTATTTTCATGAACTACTTCGAAATGTTGAAATGATTGTTGAAATGATTGAAAGCCACCTTGGTACTTTTTCATGCCAGTTGAAACGAGATTCTGGCACATTACTAGCACTCATTTTAAGCTAGTTCAATTTTTTTACATTAATAAGAAAAGTGCCACTAAAATAAAATTGAATGAAAGCATGAGATGATTATAAGATCAGAGAAATTATAACAATGATTTCTAATAGAGTCATTCACTACCACAACTCTTGGCTAAGTCATATTCTAGATTCAGTAGCACACTTCTTTTCAAACATAATAATATTAATAAATAAATAACAGCACTCGCTTACACGATTAAGATAATGAAGAATAAGGCACTTACAGGTTTGACGGATGTGTGCCCAATTGCGCCACATCTCCTACACTTCCGTATAGACTAGTCTTCTCCATCAGAATGGAATCTCTTCTTGTGTTTTTGGTGATTCCCAGAAATCTTCTAATGCACATTCTTTACCCCTCCAAGATTTCCCATAACTTACATCCACAAGAGATCGTTCGGCAAGTACAGTAATATCTTTTGGTTTGGCATGAAACACCATTGTATTTTGACGTTATATATTGACCAATAAAGGGCTTGCTTCAGGTCATGATGAAAAACATCTAATGAACAACAGTTAACCTCTCAGGAATATGTAATCAAACTCTGGTGACCTGGTTGCACAGAGTCTCCATGTACAATTGCCATTGTCATACATTGAACTTCGAAACCAAGAATTTTTTTTTATTTCAGAGTTGAATCAACTCATCTCCAAAATGAAACTTTTCTCAAGTCTCGGAATCAAATGCAATTGAATTCTTGTTGTTGGGCATGGATTTCTACAGAACAACTTCTTAGTAGCTTCAGTTGCAAGACCAACAGAACCACCTTGATTGCTCCCACTCCAGAAGCAATTACCCTACTTTCAAGAGTAATGCACAGGAGAATTTTCCAGTCTCCCGCGCTCTCACAGAATAGAAGCAGTCGCATCACTACTGTCTACTATCTTCACGTAATACATCAAAGACATTTTGAATTAAACAGCTTTTACTCTATTTCCATAGTCATTTGAGTCTTCCCTGATACAACCACACTCTATCCCGGAGCTCCTCATGAACAACATTGTCATAAACAGCTAATGTCTACCAAAACTTATATATAGAAATAAAGAACTAACCAACTTCCTACATAACTAATCAAAATTGTCAACCTCCCTGAAAATTAACACTATCCAACAATCAGAATTGATAACGGTTAAAGAAAAATATACAAAAATTATTACCAACAATATTACAGTACATTAACAGGGATTCATGCCAAAATTGATTGATTGGGGATTCTCAGCAAACCCTAAACCCCAAATTAAACAAAATAATTTTCTTTCTTGAATCATTTTCATGAATAAGCTCTAATTATAAGCCATAGAAGAAAGCCCAATCAGTGATCCTAACTCAAATCCCTAATAAACTGCAGAATTGGTACCGAAAGATCGAAAATCAACGACACCATTTTTATATTTGTTTCAGCGCAGAAGGTCATGACTTGATAATTCAGCAGAAATCGAAGTTCAAACTAGAAGAGGGAGGACTTACAGGCGCAGGAAACCAGCACGGTGCTGCTGGAGAAGGTCGTGGCGGAGCTGAAGAGTCAAGACGTCGTCGTTTGGGGAAGAGGAAGCCGTTGAATAGGCGCTAAACTTTGGCGGGTTTTGGGTCATGACGAGTGTTTTGGGCCTTCGGAGTCTCAGACCTATGGGCCTCTTAAATTGCACCCCATGATTAACATCCTTAACAGTTCATTACTCGAGTGTAACTCAAACACTTTTTAAGCCCATTACGTATGTGAAATGTTTTAACTATACATTGTAGTACAGTGTGAACCATTAAATTACTTGCAGTGGTTATTTACTCGAGTAAAATGAAGAGTAGTGTGTGAAATGAAAAGGCGTCCTTGATCTTGGACTGTCTCGATGCCCCAAGGACAAGGGTTTTTGATGTAGGGTCGATGGGTCTCTTAGAGTCTTAGTGGTTCACAAATGGGAGGTTAAGGAAGATTGTCCAAAACATTGTAGACCTACGGGCACAAGAACCATTAGACTACTTGCAATGGTTATTTACTCGAGCAAAATGAAGAGAACGGGTGTGAAATGAAAAGGTGTCCTTATCTTGGACTGTCCCGATACCCCAAGGACAAGGGTTTTGGTGTAGGGTCGATGGGTCTCTTAGACTCTTAGTGGTTCACAAATGGTAGGTTAAGGAAGATTGTCCAAAACATTGTAGGCCTACGGGCACAAGTTGCTTCTTGGTGCTTTGTATATGCACTATGTCTTATGTCTTGTCCATCTTCTCGATCAACAATTTGTAGTGCCTTTGCTTCAATCAATCCAGCACCAAAAAAGGGCCATAGTTGCCTAGTTGGGCATTCTACCCATTGAAAAATCCCAGCCCACCAATAGCTGACTAGCTAGCTAACCAGTACTGCATGCTCTCGCATGGTGATCGATCAATATCTGTGAAACATGCCTGAGCTAGTTGAGTTTGTACTCCCCAGTCCCCACTGCCTATCAGTTAATTTGTATAGTTGTGTTATCTGATTGAAATATGGAATAACTTGAAGCCATTACTCTATATTTTTCTGTATCTTAAGCCATATCAGATATGATCTGATTGAAATATGGAAACGATTTCGAAAGTGATTCTCCACCAAATAAACTTAATGGCATGGAGAATTTTGTGTTCCTTTCAAATCATATTTACTGTTACAAGTCGTAATTATTCAAACTCCGATCAAGCTACTGATCAAAACAGTTAACTTTCGAAAGTGATTCTCCACCAAATAAACTTAATGGCATGGAGAATTTTGTGTTCCTTTCAAATAATATCTACTGTTACAAGTTGTAATTATTCAAACTCCGATCAAGCTACTGATCAAAACTGTTAACTTTAAACCAGAAATTTCACCATACAGTACGTACTTGATTTAGAGAAACAAAAGCATTGAACTTCTGTGCGTGAGATCACTGAGTTATATACAAATGAGTGTAGAACGTCTACACCGATATTCCACTATAGAATTGTGTATATATGTGTTAAATAATGCCCATGATATATAGTCACAGCAGAACTGTACGTACGTGAGAATTAAAATGTCGAACAAACACCCACAGTTTCGATATCTGAAACAATATAATGCAACGGAAACCATCAACGCACAAACTGTTTCACCAAGCCAGCCATGCCAACTGTTTCAGTCCCTATAAACTTCCCCTTGACCCGTAACCCAGTCCAATGAATCAACTTCAATGCAGTTCACAATCACTATATGGCATCCAATCTTTAACTTCATTGATCGATCTAGTTAACTAGGGTACAAGTAAATGTGTAAAAAGAAAACAGACAGGTCAAAAGTTGGACATATCATCGCAGACTAAAGATCGAACGATGACTGGAAGCATGAAATGGACAATGAAGAATTCATGTGCAAGTGGTGGAGATCGATCGGTCTAATGTTTCTGGGGGACCGGTGATAGCTATATTATGCATGAGCCTTATAAGCTAGGATGGTATTCAAGTGTGCCCTAGAGGCCAAGCATTGGTGGTTAGTCACTGTTTTTGCCAGTAGTACTACAAATACAACTTACGAGCAGAGACTAAGGTGCGCCACATACTAATTAGTTATGTTGATCATTCTGACTGAGATTGATTTGTTAATTTTGACGTAGATGGGCGCAACTTGTTCGCTATGCTCCAGAAAGCTCGGGTGCAATTGGCAACAACAGCAAACCTATAACCATTTGACAGTAACTCATGGAATGAAGCAGATCAATGATAATCACACGTACAATAGTTTTCTCCTGATGAAAATGTTTTGGTCAGATGTTCATAAACCCCTAGTATGCATAGTCAAACATAACACAAAAGGTTAAGAATTTTTTAATATATTGAACAAACCACAAATCGGGTATATATACAAGCACAGTTATAATTCTAGAAAGAAACTAATTACAACGAAAGATTTACATAATCCTAGTTGATTATAGAATATACATTTTTCCAATATACTAAGTTTGAGACTCACGTTAACACTTCTCCTCAAGTTGGCGCATACAAATCTTATTGAATGCCCAACTTGTCAAATGAGTCACTGAACGCCCTAGACGACACAACTTTGGTAAGGATGTCAGCTAGCTGCTCCACCGAATGAACAAATGGGAACGAGATTATGCGAGCATCTAGTTTTTCCTTGTTGAAATGTCTGTCAATCTCTACATGTTTTGTCCGATCATGCTGAACATGATTATGTGCAATTTCAACCACAACAGTATTGCCACAGTGAAGAGGCATTGACCATTCATGCTTGAAACCCAAACTCTTTAATAAACTTCTCAACCATAACAACTCAGCTTCTGCACTAGAATGGGCCACCACATTATGTTTCTTGCTTCTCCAAGTGACTAAGTTTCCACCAACAAATGTAAAATAGCCAGAAGTAGAACGCATGTCAGTGATGTTTCTTGCTCAGTCCGCATAAGTGTAACCACTAGTCCTCAAATGTCCAAGCTTACGAAACATCAGGCCTTTTCCAGGAGCAGACTTTAAGTATCTCAAGATTCTCATCACAACATTTATGTGATCTTCACTAGGATTGTGCATATACTGGCTCACCACACTAACCGCATAAGCAAGATCAGGTTTAGTATGCGACAAGTAAATTAATCTTTCAACTAACCTTTGATATCGAGATTTGTCAATCGGAACTTGATTAGGATACTCTGCAATCCGATGGTTGTATTTTATCGGTGTATCAACTGGTGTACAATCAAACATATCAGTCTCTGCTAGCAAATCCAGAACATATTTTCTTTGACTCAACATGATACAGTCTTTGTTCCTGGCTACCTCAATTTCCAAGAAACACTTTAAATTCTCAAAGTCTTTCATCTCGAATTCAGAAGACAATTGATCTTTCAATCTTCTAATTTCACAAATGTCATCACATGTCACTACCATGTTATCTACATAAATGATCAGAGCAGTAAGCTTACCCTGTCAGTGTTTCAAGAACAAAGTATGATATGAGATACTCTGCCTATACCTAATCTTCTTCATGAAAGACGTAAACCTTCCAAACCAAGCTCTTGGAGATTGCTTCAATCCGTACATGGATTTTTTTCAATCTGCATACCACCTTATCGTTTGTAGAAGTATTATATCCTGGAGGAAGATCCATGTAAATTTCTTCATTCAAATATCTATGAATAAATGCATTATTCATATCAAACTGTTGTAGGGGCCAATCCAGATTAGCTACCAAAGACATGAGGACTCAAATGGTATTGATCTTTGCCAGAGGTGCGAACGTCTCATCATAATTCACCCCATATTTTTGAGTCTATCCTTTTGCAACCAACATTGTCTTATATCTGTCAACTGAGTCATCTGTATTATGCTTCACAATATAAATTCATCTACAACCAACGGTCTTCTTTCCATGTGGTAATGGCACCAAATCCCAAGTACCATTATTTTTTAGAGCATCCATCTCAACCTCCATTGCTTTAGCTCACTTATCCTCCTTGATTGCATCATGCACTTTACTAGAAAGAGACACAACAGACAATTGATTCACAAAGACTACATAAGGTTTAGATAATTTATAAGTTGACACATAGTTAGCTATATGATAATTAGCTTTAGCTGACAAGAGATGCTCATATTTTTTAGAAGGTTGACCACTGGTTGACCTAGCAGGCAAAACCTACTAGATTCAGGGACATTAGAGGATGACAACGGAATAGTACTACATACCTCAGGTGATGATAAGCCAGGAGATATTGTTGATGTAGGAGGAAAGATTGAACTTGCATGTACATCTTCAACAACTGGCGGCTGATTACTATTCAATTCTCCTCCTTTCGACGTGTCAGACAGTTGTTCGTGGTATCGAACACTTTCAGAACAGGGAACAGACGCCTCAACTTGAACAAATAAATTCTAGATTTCGTGAGAATTGCATGCTGAGTTTCAATTCTGAACTGTCTGAAAGCGTGAGTTGAACTGATCGAGATTACCAAGTTAGTTGTTATGACTTTATCTGTATAAGACTGATAAATTTGTTTGCAGTTTTTTATATTGGTTGACATGATTTTGTAATCTTGAACATGATAGAATAATCATTTGTTGCTTTGAAAAATTTCATATGCACACTCTCTTTTGTTGTGGTGGTATGAGAATTTCTTGATTTGTTTGTGTGATATATTGTTTGATTGCTCCAAAAAAAGAATAATTGTTGTGATTATATGGAGCTACTTGATATTATTCTCAAAGTAAACATGCATTGGTCGTGACAAACAATATAAGGTTATGAGAGAGAAACCAGAATGGTTTGAAGATTGACCAACTAATTTCAAAATAAATATGTCTTGGTCGTGATGAACAATATAAGGTTATGGGAAAGAAACGGGAATGACTTAGTCGCCATGGTGGTTGGTAGAATTTGATTCGAGTACATGTCCTTAAGGGTGTTCTTGTTACACCTAGTATCGTAAAACCAACTGGTTTGGCAGCTACTGATATTGTACTTACTACATGAGTTAAAAATTTAAAAATTAAAGATTGTGTGAAAGACCAAAAAGTAAAATGAATTATGTGAAGTGCCCACATAGGAGTTACAAGGGGGTTGTGTAACAATTTTTATTTACTTAGTTGTTTACATCTCAAGGTGTTTCAAGGTGTTTCTCACCCCATAGCAAAGATTGTTCACTTTTCACTCAAGATACATAATTGATCAACATATACTTCTTGCTTATAAGTTTGTGTCGATTGAGTCAAGCATGAAAATTGAGTTTGTCTATTTTATACATTGTTTTGTACCTTGGTTGAATGTTTTGCTTCTCCTCTTCAGATATTTCATGGAAAACAACTCAGTTCATTATGCATGTTTGCATTTAATTCTTGCATTCTTCATATCATGATCACTCTTAGGGGGAGTAGTAATACTTAGAGTATATTTGCTTGAGTGATTCACCTTTGTCATTACTAGACAAAAAGGGGGAGAATATTGATTTTAGGGGGAGAACGTTGTTCTCAGGGGGAAAGCTGAACATGTACATTGTTATTTGGAATATGCTCTGATAATGTGTGTCTTTGATATTCTTATGACCATCTATTTCTCTTGCATTTCACTTGGTTATTTGCTGAAAGTGTTTCAGGTAATGTGATTTGATTTGGAAGTAAGAAGTAGCAAGAAGTCGTTGTCATAATTGTTGAGCGTAATGTTGCATATAACATGATTATCTGTGTTAACATGTGTTTTGTATAGAAATGCCAAAAGAGGAGATTAATGGTATATGATTTATTGGTATCCCTATACAAAAGAGGAGAAGTGTGAACAAGGAAGTTCTAATTTGATTAGAACTTATATATATGGTTAAATATTTGATTGATGAGCATTGATGCATTAATTATATATATGATTTGGTTTAGTTTGGTTAAACTCTCAGGTTGGTGCGTGCAAGCAAATGGTATTTTCACTATGACATATGGATATATATCTATGTTTGATTGGATATGATATGCACATGGGAAGAAGTCTTAAGTATATCTGATTTGGTTATTACATTGATAGACAAGAATCATAGTTTGATTAGGATGTTGATTTTATTGAATCAGATTCACTTGAGAAGGAATGTAACCAAATATGATTAGGGTTTATTGATGCGTGAAAGGAATGAAATTTAATATGATTAGGTTTTATATTCCTTTAATTATCAGATTTGATATTATTTGATATATGAGATATATTTGATTGATTTGATGATTATGCAGTTTAAAAAAATTTCTTTTAAGAAACCAAATGGGTTTATGATGTTGATGATGAGAAGATATCTTGCATAAGAGTTTTGGACGTCTATAAAGGAGACGTATCAGCTTGTCTGAAGACCACATTTTGCATAATTATTCTTAGAGAACTATCTTTGCACACATATCATTTGAAAGATAGTATTTCCGCTGCAATATTTTGTAAGGTCTGAAGTTCAACTGTTCCGTGTTGAGTTGAACTTCTTGTTTTATGTGATTGAAGAATCAAAGACGTGGTTAGTTCCTTAGAGATTGAAGAAGAAGAGTGTCTCAAACATATATGCTAAGGTTCTAGAGATAGTAGCCGCGGTTAGTGCTACAAAATTTGTAATTGACTCGTTCTTGATTCATAGTGAATTCTTTTATTATTAAGGGCTTTCTGAGTTAATGCCCTACCCAGAAAACAATCATCCTAGTCTCTTTAGAACGTACACATTGCTGGCATACGAGATTTTCCAAATTCAATCCCAGATACCAGTTCATATGGTTCATGCACTAAGACGAGATCTAATGAATCAATCAAAAAGATCTGTTGGTTATTCTTGTACACATGCAACCAGAGGTTAAATTAAGTGGAAGCTCAGCTAACTCAGATCAGAGAGACTCGATCAATTAGACTTTGGGTGGTGAAAAACTAACATATATAAGAATAGTCTAATTACATGATATAAAAAAGAATGTACTTAACGTATAAAACTCTCGATCATAGAATACGTGATTTGCTCGAACACACCTACAGACATAGAATCTAACCATATATATGTCGTGGAATATTTTCTAGTGCATTCTTTCCTAATCAATAATTAGGGGACAAAATGTGACCATATATGCATATACTGGCACAATTTCCATGCCACAGTAAAGCTTAGGATACCATTCTCTTTGTTGAGATCAAATTCCCAACTTTCTGACTAAGGTCTAACGTTGGTTTCTAATCATTTTCTTTGGCTTATTTTTCTACCCAATTGTTTGAAATTTTTTTGTTTTTTTTTTCTCTAGAAGAATTTGACTGCATTTTTAAAAGTATCCTTGAATTTTCATATTTAAGAGAAAATTCCACTATTAGATCGATAAAATAATATATGATCGATCGGTATCATGTATTTTCCTGTACTTTATATATACGAGGGTATGAAAGGAAATAGAAGAAATAAAATAGTTCAAATTATATAGTAGTTAGCACAAAGTTTCCTAACATGAGAGTACTGGATTAATTAAAATAGAATTAAGGATCACTTTTGTGACATTGATTAGACACTAATCAATTGATTAAGTGATTAGTGGAGTCCTAGGGTTAGGTATTGCTTGGCAGTTGGTAGTTTATTCCGGTCAGTCGGATCAGTTGGGGAAGCTCTTCAGTATTCTTTACCGGAACAATTATTTTTAATTATCAGCAGAACAAAGACAAAGAGGACCACATGATCATTTACATCCCAATATGCACACACTGTGCATGCTCCAGTCACTGTTTGTGTGTTTTCTTTGGTTTGATTAAGCCAGAAATATTGTCTAATTATTTTGTTAATACAAAATAGATTACAGCCCAGTATCATTTAGTCTACCAATATGTATAGTCTCTCCATTAAGAGATTGTGAATTCGACTCACGCAGTTATAATATACTTAATCAAAAAAAAAAAAAAGTAGATTATAAACAGTTGGAAAAGAATTAGGCAGGATATATTCTCCGATTATACCTAACATTTTATTTTCATACGTAATCATATCTTTTACCAGACTACTTTGGAAATTGGCTGTTATTATAAAACTAATTACGGCCTCTTAGGTGATATGTAAGTTTTACCTACTTGATGTTACGTACGATTTAAGGGTGATATTACTTTGACTCTTGATCATTGTCCTGTATATTACTTTGAGTACTCTGAGTCTTACAATCTTTACAGTCAATATTTGGCCAACATAATAGCCAAGGAGTGAGGGAACGCTAGCTAGTTGAAAGCAAAACGTTGCTTAATTATATGAAAATAATTAGGAAATAAACTCTTTATGTACTTACTTAATTTTTATTTTATTTTATATCTAAGGACGTTAGTTTTATTGATTACAACTTGAGAATTGGTACAATAACATGAACACGATCCACCCGCGGGGGCTGTAAGAAATGAACCATGCAAAACTACCTAGTAAACCAACCTAATAGACACTAAGCAGTCTTTATGCTGAATACCATGAGATGAAACACAATGATCAATTTTTCGTGGTAGCAAACGAGACAAGTAACCAGCAACCGAAACACAAGGAGGAAATGACAAGTCCGCAACCTATTATTATTTCACCACTTACATGACCACCCTACGCATAGGGGGTTACCCCAAAGCATCAACAAACCCTAGTTAAAGACCAAAGCCTAAGAACTAAGAAAATGCTCTAGATTCGCAAAACAGTCTTAAACTAAAATTGAAAAAATAAAATAAATAAAGCCGGAAATAAATTAATTCTCTTTTATTTTTTATTTTGTTATGTATTCGTACTCCCACAAAACCTGTATGTATGTGTGTGCATATGCATATGTATACATTAATACATGCATATTTAGCAAACCATGGATATATGGTTCAGCATATTTATTTTCAAATTAAGGTGGGTATCAATCATGTTCTAGCTCAATCTTCTGTATACATGTGAACAATTCTAACATCAACAACAACCAAACTGCAGATTCCTACACTGATCATTTCCAAATCCAAACAACAGTAACCACTAATTCTCAAATCTCCCCACCATCATATATTATATCTTCTTCAAGACATGAAATGAACCACAACATCAAAATCATAACACAAACAACAGAAACTGTAAGTCAATGTTAATTTCTTTCAACTTTAAAATCTTTACCAACATACTTTACTTTCATAAGTCGCCGTGACGTGTTAATTTTTAGAAAACTTTTAAATATGTCATATGTTTAATGTCATTTTATCATAAGATTAGCGGAATGAGAAAGAAAAAAGTATAAATAATTTAGTGATCCGTATCTATATATAGATGAGATGAGATGGCCAGTATCGACGTCCCACGCGCAAGAAGAAAGATAAAGAGCTGGATATATAGTGTATGCTAGCTTCATTGCGTAGCGATCCAATTACGTCTCAAAAATTGAAAATCAATTGATAACGTTTGTTAAAGTGTTAAAGCTTACTCTGCCTTGCACTAAACATGAACACTTTGATCTGAAACCCCTCCATCTGTCATGACTGAATTAGTTAACGAATGTTCTTAATTAGTTCTTCGCAAGATATTTTCTTGTTCTTGATCATGGTGCATTCCATGTGCCAACTGCCAACTTCCTCAGTAACCAACTTCTAAATTACAATGAATAATTAATTAGGAGCTTTAACCCATCCATAAACTAATTATTGGTCCATGTTTATGTTATAATACATGGCTTATTCTCTATAATTATACTTAAAATTTGGACCGGCAACATGTGATTTGTCCGGCTTAAACTCAGTTATCACAAGCTTTTTAATGATTATGGGTAATCCACTAGACTAATTAATTTTAAACACAAAGCGCGTAAAGCCCTTATCCAAGGTGGTGCTTTTTGAAATCATTCTCTAAACTATAATTTGATCCGTAATACAATGCTACTATGGAAGTACCTTTCGGTTAAAAGGAAATGAAATGAAGAACAACAGAACAAGTCGCCGTATAAAGGAAGTACGTCGTGACTCATGATCGAGTTTATATGGATCTAGTCGTAATTGTATACGTATATGCACCAATTATTTATATTTTTTCTTAATTAATTTTTCAATTACAGCATTATGATCTCTATGATTTCTAATTGAATATAATCTATGAAATTTTTTCCTAGCTGCTTATAATTTAGTTCTAATTAGTCTCGTGTTAATTTGAAGTTTGGAAAACTTCAATTGTAAGACGTTGAACAGAGACTGTATGGGAATCACAGAAAATATATGATAAGACAACAATAAACGTACTTATATGAAAGATTTTTCTACGATGGTGGTTGTGATCATATAATGAGGGAATTCGGTTGAGATTTTTTTTTGGGGGTACTATACTATTGCATCGTGTAAAGAAATACATAGAAAATGTATGATAAGACAACAATAAAGACAATAATGACCGTAACAATTACTATATCCAAAAAAGAAAAAGAAAAAAGAGAGAGTAGGGATCAAAAAATGAAAAGGATGTGTTACTTGGGCACCAAAATACATACAATTAGAAATGGGTTAGGAACGTGCTAGTCACATAGGGTCCCATGGATGTTGAGAGCATGCTATAGACCGTGACAAGGCCTCAAATATGCAACACAAAAAAAACAGGTATCCCTTGTGTGTTTGTGACTGTGTCACCGGTGCTTTGTTATTTTGGTAACCTTTGAATTCAATCATCATGTATCATTATCATCCTCATTACATAACTGTATGAGATTAGGATATGATGACAATGCATCATGTCTAAACCGAGACGAAACTAGAATTTAATGTCTTTAGAAAGTATAAATTGAAAATAAAATAAGTATCGGTCAACATACTTAAAAGTAATTAGTAAAAACATGAGAGTATCTTTAGTACACGGCGTGTATCTTCACATACATACATGGATGGTCAGGATTAGAAGAAATAATATAGAAACATGGTGGTCAAACATATGAATTGTTATGAATGGTTAAGATTGTGTCATGTAAATACACGTCGTGCATACAAGAATTTCCATAAAAACATTAGAGAAGGGTAATCGCTCTTGTTCTTACCTAAGCGTGAGGGAGGGGGTGAAGCGTGTGGGACGAGTGATTTGACCAAGATTTAGTGGTGCAAAGAGAGCAGAAAACGGCCACGTGGGTGGGGTGAGACATCCCTATAGAGGGAGGGACGCGGACTTGCAACCAAAAAAAAGAAGAAGAAAAAAAAAAGAATAGGGCACACATCGGTGATCGATCACTTAGTAGTGGGTCGATCACTATTCCATTACTAGTCATTAAACTCTCATCTTTTTACTCTTTTTGTGGCCTTGTGGGCATCAATCCCTCTCTTCATGCAACCTATGCTTCTCCATTAGTCCCTAATTCTAGGACCCCCAATCCAATTATTAAAAAAAAAAAAAAAACTTAATGATCATGATTTATGTTTTGTCTACCTCACAACCCATATACAAAAATACATGTATTTCTTTCTTCTTCTTCTTTTTGTTTGGAGGCCTCAAGTCTCGAATGTCAATCCCGAATGCCTTTTCCACCAATTCACTACGTGGTCTTCTCTTAGATGGTCTGAGGTGGATTCGACCTCCACACTCCCCCCCCCCCCCCCCCAACTCTATTTATACTCCATTTTCCTCTCTTCCTTTCTCCCCAAACCTCACTCCCTCTCTCTATCTCTTCCTCTTTCTCTCCCTCTTTTGGTTTCAAAGAAATCAAATATTTCAGCGAGGCAAAACACATAAAACACCTTGCGTGCATACACAACAACACACTAGCTAGCTATGGCTACTCCTTCGAATAGTTGGGCTCACACAGCCCAAATACCTCACCACCTCTCTACCACCTCCTCCACATCTTCTTCTTCTTCACTACTAAACATGAGCTTCCCCAAAAGATCCCTCACCTTGAACAGAAATAGAACCGTCACCGCTCACTCGGCTCTCCAGTCTCCTTCAGTTCTTAACTTCCCAAAACAGCCATACCATCAGCAAGCTATTACAAAAGAGGCCACTTCATCACCCTCAGCCAAGTCTAAAACCGCAACTACAACACAGCAACCTCCACACTGGAACTTCCTCCAGAGAGCTGCCTCCACCGCCTTGGACATGTTGGAGGGAGCTTTGGTCTCGCGTGAGAGCCGAAGCCCTCTCCCCAAAACCGCCGACCCACGTGTACAAATCGCCGGGAACTTTGCTCCCGTTCCGGAGCAACCTGTCCGTCATTCACTCCCTGTTTCCGGTACCATACCCGAATGCATTTGCGGCGTCTACGTCCGTAACGGCGCCAACCCTTTACACGAGCCGGTCGCGGGGCACCACTTCTTCGACGGTGACGGCATGGTTCACGCCGTTAGCATCAATGACGGTGCCGCCAGCTACGCATGTCGGTTCACTGAAACCCAAAGGCTGGTCCAGGAGCGTGAAATCGGGAGACCCGTTTTCCCAAAAGCCATAGGCGAGCTCCACGGCCACTCCGGAATCGCACGTCTCGCCTTGTTTTACGCTCGCGGCGCTTTGGGCCTTGTGAACCCCAGCCAAGGCATCGGAGTTGCCAACGCCGGCTTAGTCTACTTCAACGACCGCCTCTTGGCCATGTCCGAGGACGACATGCCGTACCAAGTCCGAATCACACCCTCCGGCGACATCGAAACAGTCGGCCGCTACGACTTCGAGACCCAACTTGGGTCCACAATGATCGCCCACCCGAAAGTCGACCCGGTATCCGGTCACCTCCACACTCTCAGCTACGACATCGTGAAAAAGCCTTACCTGAAATACTTTCAATTCTCCGCCGACGGGGAGAAGTCTCCGGACGTGGAGATCCCTCTGGCGGCCCCCACAATGATGCACGACTTCGCCATCACCGAAAACTTCGTCGTGATTCCCGACCAGCAGGTGGTGTTCAAGCTGCAGGAGATGATCACCGGCGGGTCGCCGGTCATCTATGATCAGAATAAGAAGTCGAGGTTTGGAATACTCGCCAAAAATGCCACTAACGCTGATGATATAATCTGGGTTGAGTCGCCGGACACCTTTTGCTTCCACTTGTGGAATGCGTGGGAGGAGCCGGAGTCCGACGAGGTTGTTGTGATCGGATCATGCATGACTCCACCGGACTCAATATTTAACGAGTGTGACGAGAGCTTGAAGAGTGTGTTGTCCGAAATCCGGCTCAACTTGAAAACCGGCGAGTCGAAGAGGAGGCCAATTATTTCCGAGGAGGCGGATCATGTGAACTTGGAGGCGGGAATGGTGAACCGGAACCTTCTCGGTAGAAAGACTCGGTATGCTTATCTCGCCATTGCTGAACCGTGGCCCAAAGTTTCTGGTTTCGCCAAGGTAGATCTTTTTACTGGCGAAGTAAAAAAGCATATTTACGGTGACAGGAAGTTCGGTGGTGAGCCTTTCTTTCTTCCTTCGAGTTCAACTGGGGAAGAAGATGAAGGTTATATTCTGAGCTTTGTTCACGACGAGAAGACGTGGAAGTCGGAGCTTCAGATTGTGAACGCCGTGAGTTTGAAGGTGGAAGCCACTGTGACGTTACCGTCAAGAGTTCCGTATGGATTTCACGGCACGTTCATAGACTCCAAGGCCTTGAAAAACCAGGCATAGCAGTAGCTGGAGAACATAGTAGGACGGAATTATTACCGTCTTTGGATGGTTAAAAATTAGAGGGGTTGACGACGATCATGGGAAATTTACCAGAGGGATGGGTAGACAGGTCCCCGGATTCTCCTGGAGTATTTAAAACCCTAACCACCTTTTTGTTTTTTGGTAGGCTTTTTTAGGCTATAAGGTTTTGATCGATCAGGAACCAGCTTGTAGCTTTTGGACTGTAGGTACCTTTTGAGCTCAGCTGGTTTCTGTTTCTTTCTTCCTTCTTCTCCATCTTTTTACTCTGTTGTAAATGGTAAATATTTAGGAGTTCTGCCTTAAAATGGTTTTGTTTCATCGTGTTGTGATCGATCTGTGTTGCAAATCTGCAACTCTAATAGCTTGCTCAAGAAATTTAGCGCTCTACCGAAGCTGATACTCGGTTAATTGGTAAATTCCGAAATAGTATTACGCATACAATTTCGACTTACGAATTACCTCTAAAATAATCTTAGATTACGTGCGAAACAGTACAGCTCTAAATTATATTAAAAATTCTCAAATAAACTTAAAGCTCGTAGTAGAGTGACAAGACTCAAAAGAGTCAAAAGACCATAGTCTTTACAAATCTACTTTCTGAAAGTCATGTTTTTCACAAGGGATCAACTGTGCATGCAATAACAAGAAGGTTGAAACAGAATGTGATTCATAGAAGTAGGAAACATTTGTCAAATCAATGTCTCACTTTTGTGGTTCCAAAATTTAATTATAAATGGGCCAGTCTTGGGTTCTTAATTTTCATAAATTCCCACCACTGTTATATTATAAAATACTTAAAAATTTGTGTATGCACGGAGTGTATTTACGTGATGTAATTTTAATCGTTCATAACAATTAATATGTTTGACTACCATATTTTTATATTATTTCCTCTAATCTTAATCATTCATTAATGTATATAAAGATATACGCTATGTATTAAATATGTTCTATAAAATACCCGATAAATTAAAAAAAAAATATATATATATATATATATATATATATATATATATATATAACAGAAAGAAAAGATGAAAGGAAGAATATCCTTCCTAAACCGAAATACCCACCAACGGTCGTTGTAATTGTTTTCCCCAATCAGCACGAATCAAAGCCTACATCAACGCCTGGCTTTCAGAAAGGTCAAAACAATAAATTAAGGTAAAAGTGATACTAAACAGGGAAAAATGGTATGAAGGTGACAGATGAACCATAAAGTAAGTAACTAATTGACTGATTACTACAGTAGTTAAACAAACATGCACGTAAGCATGTTGGATTGAATACCAATAAAAAAAAATCAGCACTCCATTCATCGTGTGCTACGTACCGACAACAGTCGTATCAAAAAAAAAATTATTACCGACAACAGTAAATCTGTCCTCATCACTACAGTACTGTTCTAATCTCACACAACATGCAGTCGTGTGCTACTACATTATTGCGTATGATTCGCACATTATCACATCATCACTTGGATTTTGCAATCCACGACATTTTAATTTTTAACATGGTGAGAAAATGTTGAGTTTCTTGATTTATACACCGCCTTACATATAAGCTTTTTATATATGTGTGTATTATTCTATAACAAACTACATATGGATAAATAATTCGATTTATTCAAATCTAACCAATACTAAATCACAATCAAGGGGAGCTACTCAAAGACCAACAGTGGCCATGCATACGTGCCACCCTCAAGTTTTTATATACTGTTGGACGTGTTGAAAAAGAATAGATCAGACATCGAAAAAGTGACAAATACAATATATCTTATAAATGAGTGGATTATATTTAATTGTACTGAAGTATTTTGTGATTAAAACCCAACATTTTAAAAGTAGCTAAGTTGAGACTGTATTGATGCAAGATTAATCTACGCGCCATGGTTATCGTTATTTAAAATATACCACGCAGTTGAATTCCATTCTAATTAATTTGTGTTAATCCCATATGGTGGTACCTCCGCGCTGCATTAATGGATCGAGTTACCTCATTAATTAGAGAGTACCACGAACAATATGTTAATTAGTTGTCATGACGGATTTGTGTATACGTGTGCATATATAAAAGGATAGATAAGAGCGATAGATATAAATAAACCCTAATGCTATGTCACATTATCAATTAGAATAATTATTTGTTAACAAATATTCTATAAGGATGATGAGCTACCACATGACGTCGATAACATGGTCCTCCCCAGATGTGGAGTATATATATGGAATAGTTTCTGAATTTGTTCATATGTTGCAAAAGCCAATTTAAAAAGTTAATGCGATAGTGAAATCCCACATGCAGCTATACATGTATAATTTCCCTTAATTATTTCTCTATATATGAAATTGCACAAAAAATTCATATTATTCATATTTTGCCGCAAAATCAATGCTGGCCATAACTTTGCAAAAGATGTTTATGGCCAATGACAGTTACAACAAAGTTGGGTGGGGGAACAAAAAGTCCCACTTAACTTTATCGTTAGAGGTTTGAAGATCCATTTGGTTTTTGCTTCCAAGTTCCGGAAACAGTATTAGCTAAGGTACAAAGGCCATCTTTCACCTTTCATCTTCATTGAAAATAAACTCGATCAACTCTTTTTGTTATAAATTTGTGTCACGTTTACTTACTTATAATGAACGATAATCATGAATCGAAAGCAAATTAATAAAATGAGATAAAAAACAAATCAATATCGTTTTCGGAAGTTGATTCTCCCTCTTAGTAATCAAACTCCCAAGTATTCATAAATCAATTATTAATAATCAATGAGGTGTGACATGCATAGATCAATTCTGATTACTCCACTTGTTTTTTTTTTCTTGAGAATATTAACGACGATATCCTCAAAAGCTTTTCAGACCCAGAGACTAATTTGTGTGAGGATATTGTCAGAACTCTTCCGCCCCTTTAGCCACCAAGAATAAATTAGTATTTAACTCTAATTAGCGTCGGTTGAGATTCAAACCTGGTTAAGTGGTTATAGGGTTTCACACCTAGACTATTACCAACTTGATCACTTGTTAGTAAACTCATAAATACTTTTACTGGAATGATTCTGATTCCCTCATGTGTACTTTAATAAACGCATGAATTTGATTATAATCATTCAATTCCATTATAAGTAAGTAAATGTGCTTACTGAACACATCAACGTTACTTTTCAAACCTTTACATTCTGTGCCATGGACCCTAAACTCCAAATCTTCAATTAACACATCAACTGACATGATTAATTGTCAAGTAATAGTTTGATTGGAATGAATTGTGTCGAGCCGGTCACTTGTTTTCATTGCTAGTTCATTGCGTCTTTTTGGTAAGCACTTATTTTTCTAAGACAAAAGTCGCAATTACGTATTCGACTATCATGATTATCATTATCATTTTTCACTTTCTGAAAGGAAACAAAAAAATCCCATCCAACTCACAAACAAGAAAGGAACACAAGTCAACTCATTATTTTGTGTTATATTGCTCATGATTATTACTATTAGAATTTCTATAAACAAAAAGCTGGTATACTTTGTCCGGATCATATGTAGTGCTGCAAGTTAATTACCAAAAGAAATGTATGTTGATCACTAATATTGTCAACGTGTGCTTATTCATGAACTACTCTTCCCTAGCATGGTTTAGATCGATAAGACATTATATTCTACTAAATATGGATGATCATCATCGATTGTACCAAACTCCCTAAACGAGTATGCTCACGATGAATTTCAAAATAGAGAGAAGTAGTAGCTTGGTAGTGCTGTTATGACGCACCCACTTCCGATTAGTAGAAGTGGTGAAGAGTGATCACTACTAGCAAAATAACACGAGGTGGCTACGGGAACATTGGAGTAATGGCCAATAGCTAGCCGAGGTTTCGTCTATGTGCAAAAAAAATATACCAAAATCGGATGATTTCACTAACCACACCACTTCCTTTGCTAGCTAGTTGGATTTGGGTGGGTATGCAATTACGTATGTAAGGTATAAGCTCCTAACGAACTAGTGTTATCAAAGGACAAATTTACAAATGTCAAACACATATTCTTAGGTTCGTGACTATTCCTTGATACTAATAATACGAGATAGGAAAACATTTTTCAAGTAATTATTTCCACGTAAATCTACGGATAGATTTAGTTACGTAACCGCAATGCAGTTATTTTATTAATTTCACAAATTATTTAATTTTGTGTGTTTCGAAATATTATAAGTTCAACCGTACTTTTCAGAAACACCTCAATAAAATGATAGAAAAAGTATTATTAGCTTTTCCCAGATGATCGAAGATAAAGCATTACGAGGTTTACATCTAAAACCAATTAGCAATAGGTGGAGAGGCTCAAGCCTGTATAAACCTACATGCAAGATCTCATATTTCCGATGCGAGATTGATATCTCAACAAACCCCCGCACGTGTGGCGAATTTTCAAGCCTAACACGTGAACAACTATTTGGGGTGACGTGGAGTGTGTATGACATTGAGCTTCACACGTGGACGTGGGTAACCCACTCTAATACTATGATAAAGTAGTATAAGATTCACATCTAAAACCAATTAACAATGGTTGGATAGACCCAAATCCTTATAAACTCATATGCAAAATCTTATATTTCTAAGGGAAAATGCCCTAATGCCCAAATATTTGAAAACTAAAACCCATTCCAATTAAAGTCTTATTCTTATGCCCATTTCAATCATTCTTGAGAAAAAGACAATATTACCCTATAACTAAACCACACAAATATTATCTCTTTCTCCTTTATATTATCTCATTCTCCTCTTTTTTTTTTCCAATCTGGTTTTCCTATCTCTCTCTCTCTCTCTCTCTCTCTCTCTCTCTCTCTCTCTCTCTCTCTTCCCCTTCCGATCATGAGCGCCACCGCCACCGCTCTGCACTCGCCGTCTCTCATGGCTGCCCTCCTCCTCACCTCGAGTTTCATCTCTCTCACTCTCTCTCTCTCTCTCTCTCTCTCCGTGCGGCCAAGTCAGTCGGAGATTCGCCGCCGTCCTCTTGCGCCGACGAGCTAGTCCGGTTCTCGCTCATCTTCCGTCTCCGTTTAGACTGGGCATGAGTGCGTCGAGGATGGGCTGGGTTCGTGCCGAGATCGATGATGGTGTTGTCGGGGTGCGCTCGGGGCTTGGTTGGAGTTCGACTTGGCTGGATCGTGGCTGGGGAAGGGCCTTGCTTGCCGGCGTGCGCCGAGGTCAGTGGAGGAGGCCGGTGTTCTCGTTCCCTTCGGTGGAGGAGGCCGTCGGGGACTGCGACTTGTTCTCTTCGGTGGAGGAGGCCGCTGGGGACTGCAACTCCTTCTCTTCGGTGAAGGTGGGTGCCCAGAGAAGAAACTGGGTGCCCAGATCAAGTCAGTTAATTTTTTTATTTTTATTTTTTATCCTTATATTTGAATATTATGGTCAGTAACTTGATTATTAAGGTCAGTAACTGGTTACTGGGTGTCAGTAACTGGTCAGTAACTGAAAACAACATGATTATTGGGTGATTACTAGGTGTCAGTAACTGAAAACAAAATGATTATTAGGTGTTTACTGGGTGTCAGTAACTGAAAACAAAGTGATTACTGGGGGTCAGTAACTGGTTACTAGGTGTCAGTAACTGGTTACTAGGTGTCAATAACTGGTCAGTAACCGATTACTGGGGGTCAGTAATTGGTTATTAGGTGTCAGTAACTGGTCAGTATCTGGTTACTGGGTGTCAGTAACTGGTCAATAACTGATTACTGGGTGTCAATAACTGATTACTGGGGGTTAATAACTGGTTATCAGGGGTCGTTAACTGGTCAGTAACTGTTATTGGGTGTTAGTAACTGGTCAGTAACTGGTTACTAGGTGTCAGTAACTGGTTACTGGTTGTCAGTAACTGATTACTAGGTGTCAGTAACTGATTACTGGGGGTTAATAACTGGTTATTAGAGGTCGTTAACTGGTTAGTAACTGGTTAAAATTCCGGTGACCGGAGTCCGGCGGTCGGAAAAATTCCGGTGACCGAAGTCCGACGGTCGGGAACATTCCGGTGACCGGAGTCGGAGTCCGGTGAGATTCCGACCAAGTATTCTCTCTTTCATTTTCTCTCTCTATGCATGTTTAAAGGATGAGGGCAAAATAGTCTTAAAATAATATGGTTTATTAAGACTTTAGTAAATATTTGTGCATTTGGGCATAAAAAATGTTACCTTATATTGGAATGGGCTAATGAAAAAGATTGTCATTGGAATGGGAAATGAGGGGTTCAAATTAGTACTAAATGGGCATTTTCCCTGTTCCTAATATAAGATTGATATCAAGAACCTAATTAACTAAATTAAGCTGCACTTCAAATACAGGCAAAATTTATCATATCCTACTCAATTAGTTTAGTACTTAATTAGTAGACTGCCGACATGTTTGAAATCCTTATACTCAAGTGTATATCAGCAGCTTAATTTGAGGGGGGGTTATATGTTAATATATAGTGCAGACTATCACGATTAGGGTTTGTGCATAGCTAGCCGACCTGACACTGATGCAAGAATCTAAAACTACATGCGCGCAAGATCATATATTTCGCTTTGTTTATGGTAAAAGATACACATTTCAAAACTTTCAATCATGCAGTAAATTTTGTCGTAAACTTATGCATAAAGATCGAAGCAAGCAGCTGGGTTGATATTTATCAATGGTCTCAACTCCACACATGTTGGTTGTCTTCAACTAAGCCCTCTAAATAGTTCTTCTTTTGGCTAGTTTGCATGTCATATATGGAAAGCTAGCTAAATAAAACGCTTCGAGCTTGTGAGGGGCTGTCTGTCATTGCATGACATTCATGTTCAGTATGTCACTGAGCGCTTTCACAAAGTATAGTTTTTAGTTTTTACTTGATTGGTATTCTGTCTCGACCTGTAAAATTACTTGGTTTTCACAAAGTTCTTCAAGATCGATCGAGCGGCAGCTGTAACTTGTACTCTTGTGTAGTACTATACTCGATCAGGAAACCGTAGCTGTCATGGCTTTGTAGTATTGGCTCTGTCAGTCTTTGATCAATTAATTGATCGGAACTCGTAAGATGTCACTGGAAGACTGGTGCGAGGACTGTGAAATGTGCCATTTCCAACACTAGGAAGCCAACAACGAGACGGTAAGATATTCTTACAAGTAAAGAAGATAAAGATCAGTTCTGTTTTTCGAGTACAATAAATAAGATACTGATGGATATATGAGCTAGCAGGATGACTGACTAACGTAATTGTGTTTTTGTTTTATATGGTATTGGGAAATGACTATCGATCTCCCTCTGTACGTCCAAAATACAAACATATATAGTTGAATTGTTTTCATACAAAATGTCTAGCTTGCCATGCAAGGAAAAGTAGTAATTCAACGTTTTTGTTGTATATAACAAATCTAACCTTTTCAGCTAATCCACTTATTATCTGGTAAGCAAAGGAAAACAAAATGAAATTCCTTTCTTCAAAATAATGTATTTTCTTCGATCCTTGACGTATTTAAAATTTGAGGCGATTTTCTTGTCAATAAGGACTACTAAAATGAAGACTAATTAAGGGGCGGACTTTCTAACGAATAGTATAGGATTTTGCATTTGTGTACCACATGTACATGTTTTTAAGTTGTTAGATATATTATATGAAAATTCAGATCATGCAGGTTATCATGATGAAATATTATAAATAAGAAAAAAATTACGTCACTTACACATGCTTTTGTTTAAACAAATTAGAGAACTTTTAATTAAAATTAAAAATACAAATTGATTGATGGTGATGAGAGAATTGAAATTGGGATGAAAAAAAAAAAACATATGCGACAATGGGAGTACCTTCACAATCAAGAAAGTGACCAAATTCAGAACGTCCTTGCATGCCCTCTCATTCAACACACATGAAAATCACGTGAAGTCCACGTGCCAGCTTGGACTAGGATCCAAAGAAGCGGTCAGAGCTGGGATATATATGATGCATGAAAAACCAGTCAAACTCGAAGAAGAAGAAAACCGAAAAAGTGCATACGAAGAAATACAGAAAAGAATACGAATAATTAGAAAATACAGAAGGGGGTGGTCGTGTATGAGACCGACAGTGGCCGCCATTGGTAGGCAGGTGTTGCTTGGCCCTGACAAGAGGCCGAGATCTCAGTGATACGAATCGAATTGGGATCAGACCACTAATCGGAACTGGGAATTCAAGTAGCTAGCTACCTGTGTGTAGCAGCAGCAAACACGTACTCGTTTTCTCACCGAAGAGTGTATACTTCTGGACAAACCCTAAAACTAATAATTAAGTACAAGTGCATATATGGGTGGGTTGGTGGAAACAAACATCGATCAAGTTTACGAGTGTTCCTTAAGTCTGTCATTAG
Organism: Fragaria x ananassa; assembly: GCA_034370585.1. Taxonomy (NCBI): domain Eukaryota; kingdom Viridiplantae; phylum Streptophyta; class Magnoliopsida; order Rosales; family Rosaceae; genus Fragaria; species Fragaria x ananassa. The sequence continues at coordinate 2,724,503 of CP139764.1, read as the reverse complement.
AGGTTTGTGTGTGGACTATGACGAACTCTATGATGTATTAAGTTCTAACTACTAGTTAACCACTAAGGCAGTAACTATGTATAATATACACTTTTGTTTTTCAGACCCAAAAATAAATAAATAAAACTCTTTTGTTTAAGTAATTACTCTTGAGTAAAGTTTATGTACTTGATAAATCTTACCGTTTTTACTGTCACGATGTCAAAACTAAAACCTAGTTCTAGTAATCGAGTTCATCGCTACCTGTGTAAGCGGCTCATGTTGCAAATGTTTAATTAATCTTCCATTTTGGCTCCTAATTGTTACTCAGTTATCGGACATGAGCTTAGGATAAGTGGGGCAAATCTGAAGTAGTGGCTATTCTTAAAAATATCACTTCCATTTCCATCACCCAACTTTCGGGTGTGTTAGCAAAGGATAAGCAAAAATATATGAAACCTAGAAAAGAAACCTCAATCTATATCCTTCATATCCTCAACTTAACTAGCTAACTGAGTATTAACAAAATGATGGCATTGTCGACGATTGAAACCAAAAAAGGATTTAAGTAACTCAAAAGTATTAACAAAAGTGATTCTTGCCTATGGTCGGTCAACTATTAATATATTCAGTTACCCTCATCCACCAAACTAACGTAAACCTTAATGTATGATCATATCGTGAACAAGACGCGGGATTAATTATCACCCAAGCATCCTATGCCTCTCGGGAAATATAATAAGAGAATGACATACTACTACTCTAAATAAAAATATCTTATAATATTACTACTCAAAACAGAAATGCCTTATAATAATACAATACTATAAATATATTTTGAATATAGTCCCAGCGTCCATATATCAGTGCACAAACTTGACCTAAGTTGCATGAGAATGAGATGACGAACCTTTCGGCATCACACGTATATATTGCATGATTAAGGCATACGTATAATCACCACCATCAGCATCACTCACCACCACACATGGAGATCGAGTCGATCGAATGTGTGTGCATGTATATATAGAATGATAGACATGTATATGGTCCAGAACTAGCTAGCTTGTTCTAAACAAATTAAACTAAAGCTGTCACCTGCTTAATTTTATTGAAGAAATTCCCACTGACTGGTTTGGATGGATGGAACAAAATGTGTATACATGCGAAGTATGAATGCGGTGTCGAGTAAAGCTTAGGCCTTATGTATCGTTCTGTCTGAGACCGATGACTGCTCAAAGTACTCGTCCTTCATGTTTACGGTGAGAATGAGATCGACCGACTCAACAGTTTGATCACGTATTTTCGGATAGGTTGACGTACTTGGTATGGGTTTGTTCTTCTGAACCAAATTCCTTGAATCTACCCAACAAGAACAACAACAAAAACAAAAACGGCTACTAGATTAAATAGAAAACCATGTTTCCCGGAATCAAAAAAAGAAAAAATTGATCATCAAAGAAAATGTTTCCTGGAATCGGTGATGAGCAAGACTGAAGGACTCATCATCGATCATGAGCTACTGCCATGTGTAATGTGTTTACACAACGATCTGAATAGATCGAGGAGTCTTCTCGACGATCGCTCTTATTCCATGGGTGTCGATCCGTCATCTTTGTTATATGGGTTGTAACGCAATAACATGCTTAATTATCCCACTACTGACGTAAATCTATATAACTATGCCTTGTGTACGTAAATATGCATACAGCGAAATTATGACAGTTAAATCTTACATTGACTCTACATATACATGCATATGAGGAGCTAGGAATCGAAGTTAAGACATATGGGAGCATTTGTGGGCAATTGCTCTAGTCGAAGTTAAGAAAAAGAAAAAAAAAGAATAAGAGACTAACACGACAATAATAACAATATCAACAAGAAGAAGAAGAAGATACAGGAGATCGATCTGCTGCGCGCGAAACTATGAAATTGATTCTCCGAAAGTGCGCAATGTAGTTTGAAACATACCTCTAGTGCGAGATTTCTGTATGAACACGTACATTGATCTCCTACCAACTTGGAGCCGAAAATGCATGAGATTCCCTCCGTAATTGACATTATAGAACAAGCTCGTAATAGGCAACCAAGATTTCAGGAGGGACGATCCTTTAGTTTATACCCATATTTCTTGTTTGAAGAAGAGTGAAGAACAAAAAATTGACGTCCTATCTCGACCCTTCAAGAAAAATGAAGAACAACAAGATGACGTAGCGATCGGATCTCGACCCTTCAAGAAAAATGAAGAACAACAAGATGACGTCGCGATCGGATCTCGACCCTCAAGCTCTGAAGGGACCCTGAAATGAAGGTAGGCAACTGATCTGTATATATCGTCGTTGGAGTTCAACCTGTATGAATCGTCATCCCCATATATCTTCCTCCCAAAAACGAGGAACATAATGGATCATATTCCATAATTGGAAAAGGTCGCTAGAACTTTCAGTCCACGTCGGCTTTAGGTCAATCACAAAAGCCCCTTCTGCACTTGAAGTGAGCATGCTCGTTTCAACAATGCATAATAAACTTATAAACAGAAGAAAAAAAGAAGAAAAAACCATGCATTTTGCCATAATATAAACTCCAGCTGTACGTTAGCTCAAGCAGACCCTGATGAATGTGAGGTGGATGTGAGTCTTTTTCGATGAAACAAGGAGAATGTGAACTTTGAGTGATCAAATATTTTGTAATCGATCTCTAAAACCGACCCTTTTAACTCCAAAGTGCATTTGTATCTCAGGTTAGGATTTTATTCTACAACGTATACCAGCTTCATCATGCTAAGCTTTCTATATAGGTCGATCATCTAGCTGATGTGGAACAATTTTTAGGCATCAACATCGATCTCTTGCACCCACAGGCATAAATATCAGTTGTCATACTCATACACCCATCAAGAGCCATCATGCAGTTATCCAACTCGATCTACATGGAAAACTGATCAAGCTATATATCTAGCTTTTGCTGGTGGTGATGAACATTCTGAATTTGACTCATTAATAAATCACGATCACATTGCTTTCCGGCCAGTGGCTCCATTTATCCCGATTGCTGTCTGGGCCACTACTACTGTGTCATTAGTTTTGCAAACATTTACATAAGAGAATAGTACAGAAGATGCAGCTGGATATATGATAGAGATTTATGGCTATGGCCCCCTTGAGCATGCTCAGCTCGATTGACACATGTCTTGGAGAATATACAGCGTCATTTTCAGTGGGGGTGCGGGAGAGGCCCATGCACGAGAATCTGACATTAGCTACCTGTTTTGTTCTGGAGAAATGGAAATTAGGATATAAAGTGTTCGATCTATTTGCTTCCAGAGATAATGATGTTAAGGTAATTAAAGTATTTTCGGATTTCCACAAATCGACCCCGAGACAATGACACAAAACTGGCATGCAAGCTAGTTGATGCATATCATGCCGGATTGTTTTGTAATGACAAACACGGCATATCAATCTGTTCAAACTTTAAAGTAACCCGGTTTGGAAATTATTCAAGAATCCAGATCGGACCCTGTGTTTTCCAACTGTTATATGTTTCCTAATCTCCTATATATGGGTGAAAAGCGTACACAGTGCTGGAAACTTAGCTGCTTAAAAATTTCACAAATAGGAGGAGATCCCAGATTTAAAGCAGAAGAAGAAACACGTTTCTACTGATTAGTGCCAAAAAATCTAATGCCAACCCACCAAATTCCCAATTGATCCTCCCCTCACGTGGATCTGATTAGACTCACAATTAGGCGGCGCAATGTCTGCAACAGCTGCATATTCCAGGACCAACTAGGAGACAAAAAAAAAGCATTCTTCCTGCCCAGAAATCATCAGTGTTTAATTTGCTATCATGCATCCACCATATTTATGCTGATATTGTTCATGCATATGGATCAATCTAATTAGAGGAGGACACATTAATAAGCAAATTATAACACAAGTGGCTATTCTAGCTTTGTGCTAGCAGATACAACAGCAAGCCCATGTTCATTTGTATTTAACTCCCATATGCAAAGGGACAAGTTCCATGAGGACATGTTTAAGCATGTTTTACAAGAGGGGCTAAGATGTTAAAGATCTGTGGGGCTAAGAACAAACACTCCACTCTTCACTGTCGAGTTCAAATGCTACTGATTTTATATATCCAAGCTAGAGTAAAAAACAATTTATTTCATTAGAGAGGTAAAACCAAAGATGATGTTTAATTTGAGGAAACAAAGATATCATAAGTAGATTATATATTCTCCATTTATAATGAGTATCTGCTTCACATTGCATAACCTAATAATAAAGATGACACTAAGTAATCAGGCATTAGATTATGGCATGCATGTTATAAACTTATAATACAGTGTAGTGCCATCTGGGGGAGTTCATATTTTGCTCCAACCACCTTCCACATGGGTAGATTTTGCTGCAGATTCAGAACACAATTAAATAGCAACAATTTGTGCAAGGATATTCCTTTCCTGGATTTTGGGTATATATGAATAATTACATGATAAGCAGAATCCACTTGGCAATTGTTGTGTTATGATTCTAATAATTCACACACGCAAAAACAAAAACATTATCAGTACTGAAAAGCCAGAAGATATCTGAAGCTAGCAGAGGGTATGAATATGATGTTGTAGCTAGCATTATTAAATTACTGAAGACATTCCCTATAAATCAAGATAAATCACATATCATGATAATTATTATGGTTGGATCCAGGGATTATGAAAAAATCGTGAGACATGGCGTTGAGATCACTATGAATTTTGTCTTCATCCACACTAGAGACCGGTTTGTCATGGATCACGACCTGGGTCAAGCCGGTGACCAAGCTTAGGACCTGGGTCACTTTTAGCCATGGCGGAGATCGATACTTAGGTGGTGGTGACCCGGATAATGTGGAGGCCAGCATAAAACAAACTGATGAACTTTGCTCCTAATAAAAACGACACTAATTATGGAGTAGGCAAATAGGAGCCTTTCCACTTGGCTGGCCCAGAGGTCCAAGTTCAAGTCCATTTCCACCCTTAGCAGGCCTGCACGTCGGACCATCAGACTAACAAGGCCTATGAGGTCTCAGCGCTCTGCAGCCATGAGGCCCGTTCCGAGTTGAATTCCTGTAAATGATGCACTGTATTGATGAAGCATTCCATTATTCACTTGTTTGTATTATAAAATGTATAAACTACTCATCATACACATTTAGATAATGAAGTAAATCAGTGAATACAAATATTATATATATCACGTAACATGTAGTTTTCCTCAATACCTCAACTAGATAGCCTAACCATTTAAGACGAAGACTATTCGGTGCTACAAAATATTAGATGCAAACTATTAATCTTAAGAGCAATTTTTCTCCTATTTATATGCATCTCTCATTAAAAGAAACGAACACAAGGAATATCATATGATCGATCATCCTTTTTCATTCACAATGAGACCGCAAATCCTTCACGAATGATTTTAAAATGGGTTTACAATAATGTCGTGTCTAATTTATGAAGTTACACGTAGTATTTAAAATAGCTACAGCAGTTGAGAGATAAAATGATATCTGTGTATGCTAAGAAAAGTTGATACCTGGGTGTGAGAAATATGAGTTCTGAATGAGTTTACATTAGAGGATGTCGACGTGATGCGCTCCAACATTGATACTTGTTAGCCTGTTAGGCTACCTACTGTTTGATTCAGCTTTGTTATGAGCTGCAGGATATGGAGAGGAGCTGAAGTTCGATCTGCTAGTATGAATACACAGTTTTTATTAACATAGATTCAGAACCATAATAATTAGACCCGACTACCATGTGGATTAAGAATGAGAATGCGAATTGAGATGAAATTGATAACCATGATTTATCCAATCTTGCAGAGACCATCGGTGTATCAAAAGAAGAAGAGAAGGCCTAGCAAGAGAAAGAAGAGCCTGTCAAATTAGCCAGGATGCTTGCCTGGCCAAAACATGAGCTTTGAACTATGAATACAGAACAGGAAAGCCTCAATGGAGGAGCAGGCAAGTCATCCTTGGCTACCAAACAAGACTCTTGTTCCCATGTAAAGCCTCTCTTCCTCAAGGAGAGGATGTGAAACACTGCATTCTAAAACACACTATTTGAAGCCTGTAAAAGCTGAAAAATAATGCATAATTTCTGTTTCTATAATGTCACTTGCGTGTTTGCACAATTTGGCAGACATGATGGAATATGTTCCCTGTGGGAAGGAATTAAAGAGAAAGCAGGTGTGCCTTCTATTTAATCATTCTTTTTCCCCATAGAGTAGTCTTGAAAATGTATTTTGGGAGCTTGGGTGTCGGCCTTCTCTAAGCAGAAACGAAAGCTTTGGATTTTTATAGCTTGCACTCTAATTTGGTATATTTGGATCACTAGAAATCTGCTGCGTTTTGAAGGTAAGGTTTTTGATGCTTTAGATGCCTGGCGTCATCTTCTGGGTTTGTTCAAGGAATCGGTTAGGCAATCTTTTCATATCTACAAAAACCATACAGTTGTTTCTATTTACTCTATGCTTGGTATTTCACAATTATCGGCCAATGCTCCTAGTTTTATTCCTCAGTATGGGCAATGACATGAAGTTTCTGACCACATTTGTGGGACTGTATGCATGCAAGATTAAGTATTTGTTTATCATCTCTAGTTAGAGAATTGCTTGATACATGAGGTCAGTTTTTGTCCCCCTCCTTCTATGTATTACCTTTATACTTTTTTAATAAAATAGGGGGTTGATTACCCACTTTAAACAAAAAAAAAAGGGTCAATCTGGAATACAGAGAAACCAACTTGATCAATTTGACTTGACCTCTCCATGATGCTTTTAACTTTTGGTCATGATGCAAATTTAGAGCTTGCAGTAGACAAGGTGTACAATAATGATGTTTTCTTGCCTCAAATGGGTTAGTTTCCAGTAGCCATTTTTCGCAAAAGATGTACGGAATATTAGCTTTTGTTTCTTAAAGTTAAAGGCTTAAAAGAGCATCTTTTTTAGTCGTGTATCTAAACTAATCATTTTGCTTTATGATTGTTTTTGATAAAAAGACGGGCATATAACTCATTGTATTAATAGTCACAGCCAGAATGATATCGATACAGACTCCAACGAATTGAGATGATTCAATGTACATTTTCGCTCATCAACGATGAGCCTAGCAAGCTATAATTTAGTCTTACATAAAGATAATTTTACATAAAAACTTCCGTCGTCAAGACGCTCAATTGCAGTACCACAGGAAGTGATCACTATCTAGATGTAAAAAAAACATCATAATCTGCAGGCATCATAATCTAGATTCCTAGAATCCTACATAAGAAAATAGTTGGAAATAAACTAGTAAAAAAACTAATTTAAACTGGTCCAACAAAATGGGCTTAGTAAATTAGAAAAACTAGAAAACTTAGAAAGAGGGCACATAAGCCCAAAGCCCATTACAGGCCCAGCCCAAAAGCCCAACATAGATGGCCCAAAAAGCCTCCCTCTTGATTTGCCATGCAGCACCATCATCGACCACCATCCATCCTTTGCCTCCGAGCAAAACCACCATAGAGCTAAAGCCAGGCCTTAGAGTACCACCCGTCCGGCAGTGAAACCTCAGCACCAATCTGACCGAGGTCAAGACCTATGCTGGCCACTGCCGGACGAGAGAGGGGTTCGTGCGGCTAGGGAACTATTAGGGTTTTTTTTAAGAATGGGGCAGCAGAGTATAATCTCAATATACTCTTAATTAGTGACTATGGAGTAAAGTTAAATCACTCCTTTGCTTTATGATGAGAGATGATTCTAGTCGGAAAATATCAACCAAACTGAAATTCCCCACCTTCATTTTGAAGTCAATGCCTCGGCCACTCACAAAGATTTTGTTCTTGTTGACTAGTGTTTGAATCTCAAATGTACTTATTCTGTATACAGAGAGAATATAAGGATTAGTATGAGGATTACACTGGTATGAGTATGGGCAAAATATGAGTATGAGAATTACATTGTATTTTGTTATGCAAAGTATAAGGACTACACTGAGTATGAGGATTCATTTGGATGTAGTGGTGTCAAAATCTGGATTTGATAGGAAGCCTGGCTATATGGTTTGAAGGAACTAAACCAGTATCATTTGAGTACTGAATACAACACATATGAAGTAACTACACAATAATTCCGTTGGATTTAGTGATAGATGAAGATTTTATGATTTTATTGTAGGGTAGTCCATCATCGTCATCTCATGTTCGAAAGCACACAGAAATCTTGCATTCATGCCCAACAGATCCACAGTCTCCAACAGAAATTGAAGACTGCAAAATTGAACATAAATTCAATTTCTTTTAAGGAAAAAAAAAAGAATAACAAGAAAATAACTAATAATCCAGTATGCAAATGAGCTATGTCTATCCATCCACTATGAGTTGGTGCAATTCCTCTTCATCATTAGGTTCATCTCTCTACCATCTTAATGCATCTGCTAAGGTTAGTTCATAACTACAGTAACAAGTGCAAATAAATGCCTTCCTTTTATCAAATGGGAGAAGAAAGCAGCTTTTTAATGAAGAAACAGCTAGCAGTTGACAATCAATGTGCTTGCCAGCAGTACGTGTCCTTGTGAATACAATGGCAAAAAAAGATAACGATGATCATTCTTTAACGCAACTGGAAGAGATGAAAAGATTACTACTAAACAATGGCAGCACCTTTGCTCAAAGAGTATTTTAGCAGTAGAGATCAAAGCCAAATGTAGAGGTCAATATCATTTGAACACAAATCTTCAATATTGTCACAGCGCTGTAATGGGGCTTCACTTATCTGCTCTTTGTATAAGCCAATGTTTTTCCATGTCTAGATCACTGGAGTGCCTTGTGACTACACTTGGCACTTCTCACTTTAACATATTTGGCACACAATAGGGTTATATACAGTCAGAATGATACTGATACAGACTCTAACGAATTGAGGTGATTCAATGTACATTGTCGTTCATCGATGATGAGCCTAGCAAGCTATAATTTAGTCTTACATAAAGATAATTTTACATAAAAACTTTCGTCGTCAAGGCGCTCAATTGCAGTACCACAGGAAGTGATCACTATCTAGATGTAAAAAAAACATCATAATCTGCAGGCATCATAATATAGTTTCTTAGAAACCTATATAGGAAAATAGTTGGAAATAAACTAGTAAAAAAACTAATTTAAACTGGTCCAACAAAATGGGCTTAGTAAATTAGAAAAACTAGAAAACTTAGAAAGAGGGCACAAAAGCCCAAATCCCATTACAGGCCCAGCCCAAAAGCCCAACATAGATGGCCCAAAAAAGCCTCCCTCTTGCTTTGCCGTGCAGCACCATCATCGACGACCATCCATCCTTTGCCTCCGAGCAAAACCACCATAGACCTAAAGCCAGGCCTTAGAGTACCACCCGTCCGGCAGTGAAACCTCAGCACCAGTCTAACCGAGGTCAAGACCTATGGTGGCCACTGCCGGACGAGAGAGGGGTTTGTGCGGCTAGGGAACTATTAGGGTTTTTTTTTTTTTAAGAATGGGGCAGCAGTACGTGTCCTTGTGAATACAATGGCAAAAAAAGATAACGATGATCATTCTTTAACGCAACTGGAAGAGATGAAAAGATTACTACTAAACAATGGCAGCACCTTTGCTCAAAGAGTATTTTAGCAGTAGAGATCAAAGCCAAATGTAGAGGTCAATATCATTTGAACACAAATCTTCAATATTGTCACAGCACTGTAATGGGGCTTCACTTATCTGCTCTTTGTATAAGCCAATGTTTTTCCATGTCTAGATCACTGGAGTGCCTTGTGACTACACTTGGCACTTTAACATATTTGGCACACAATAGGGTTATAGAGGTAACAGACAAGATCATTATGAAAAAGAAAAAGAAAAAAGACATCCAAACTTGAAAAGCAATGAATAAATGGTTAAAACATCATAAATGCAGCCCAAAATATCAGCGGAACGACTTGACTCTCTTTTAAGCCCAAGTACTTGACATTTCAACAGTCATGTTAAAGTTGACTACTCACGATTCCTAAACTTCCCACCTTAGGCTCCTTGCATCCTAAGGTTGGACTTAAAGACATCAGAGATCCAAATAAACCATGAGACTTAGAAGACAAAATCAACCTATTCCCAGTAAGAACAATCCCCAAATGAGACTTCTTCACATAAAACACAAACTAGTTTTCTATAATTTTAGATTGTAAATGCATGTAATCATTCTTCATTATTGCTACAAACACAGTGAAGCTCTTCTCTTTCAACTACCAAAGAGAGGGAGATTTAGATCAATATCATAACAAATACAACTTCAAGGTTGCTATAATTTACTACTACTATTATAAACTTTTCTGAACATAAGAACACCTATGATAATGGAGACAAGAGCAGATGAAGCACCTTGTCGAGAAAGCCAAAATTCAGTCCATGTCAAGGGCTTTTTGACCTCAAATAGCACACTCCTAAACCTCTTCTAAATCCTCTCGTGATCCAGTGTTATCAATCACTATGTCAGCCTTATCCCTCTTTAAATCAAGTGACATCTGAGCGTTTATTCGGTTTAGAGCATCATCCTCACTTGTGTTTCAGGATCGACCCATACAACGATAATGGGCTTTGTCCATCTGTCCATCTTAGCCTCGAATAATAGAGGGACATCAAGAACAATAACCTTAAACCCCTTCAGCCATATCTTAGAAATTTCCCAAAAGATTCCAGATGATATGTAAGGAGCCAGTAGTCTACAAAAAAGACAAAAATCTCATTAAAGTTGATAAAGGTATGTAATTTATTTTTTTTAATAAAGCACTCAGCACATCTAGCTAACAAAATCAACAACATCCAGCAAGCAATCAGCACATCAAATGGTGTAAATTTGAAAAACAGTATAGTTTGCTCCACCACACCACGTATAATTCAGAATAGTTGATAAACAATGCTAGCAGTGTTACAAAGAGATACTCTCAGTGAGACCACATAATGAAATTACCCAATTTCAGAGAATGTACATACCGGTTCAAAAGTTGACGCTTTTCAGGATTAGAGAACACAATTTGGCCTAGTTTAGGCCTATCAACTTCTCCATCAGGTTGCAGAATGTCCTGTCCAAATGCTGAAACAACCTTTTTCCATCCACCAGTTCCCTTCTTCAATACATCCTGAACCAAAGATATTCAGTCCATCACATTTTTCTTAATTGCCAAAATCAGTATGTTTCATCTTTTGCTCGTCACTTACCCGAGCCACAAGGTCAGCGTCGACAACAGGAATGTCATGGGCCTTGAAGAGATTTGAGACAGTACTCTTCCCAGACGAAATCCCACCCGTCAATCCCACTATCCTCATTCTTCTCAAGTTTCTACACAGAAGAACATTGAACAGTGATTAACAAAGTTCCTGACTTAATAAGAAAACTTCTTTTCAATACTAATCTCGGAAGTATTTTAAATCTGCTAAACTCAACAAGAGCACTTGTACCGCAAAAGGCAAAAAGATTTATGACCAAAACAAAAAGGCAAAACTTTTGGACAAAGGCCTAATTTCCCAGATTTCTTTTAATCCTTATTGTTCTTCAATATGCAGATTTAATTTCATCATCAATAATCCACCATATTATCATCATCCTTCATCCAACCACTAGCATAACAACTATCCCAGATGAGCCTACTAGTAAATATGAATCATAACCTTGCATATAAGTTTCTGCCCAGAAACAGAAAAAATCATATAATCCCATTCCAAATTCAGTCAAAAACAATCATTTTAGACAATGAAAAACAAAAGCAATCCCAATTCTAAAGCTTTACACCTACCCAAAAAACAAAAAACAAATCTACATCCCCATTAAACATCATCAACAATACTTCAACACTCAATATCAAATCAAGCAACAAACTTTACTATGCAGATTCTAGATAATATTGAAAATAAAAACTTACTGTTTCTTTCAAGAGAAACCCAGTAACCAACAATAGCGCTCCCCAACACTCAATTTTTTTTATAACTCGTACTCTGTTTATTGTAGATTATTTATATTTCTTCTAACCAGATTAGCAACGAGCGCATCTGGTGTAGTGGTGTCATAGTACCCTCCCAGGGTTCGATTCCCAGGAAGCACATTTCTGTTGCGCGCCACTCGTGGTCAGTATATAGATGAACTCAATTTCAAAAGCAGCTGTTAATCTGATACTGATTAAGCATAGCAATAACCGAAAACATACCATAAAAGGACTGACATGTAGTGGTTTAGCCACTAGATCGGAATCTGGATCGAAAACAAACAACACTCTTTCTCCCCAGGGCGTATTCGTTACCTATAATCACAGTCACATCCTTCAGCTAAGAAAAAATCTAATCGTGCCCGCCATAAAACTTCAGCTATAAAAATAAATTAAGTAATGCAGCTAGAAAAAAAAACGAAACCTCAGCAATGCAGTTCTTCAAAATCACATCATCATAGCAGTAGTACAAGCTCAACGGGTTCTGCTCATACCCCACGCTTTCCGGAATCGTCAAAAGCAAACTGTTCCATCCTTTCAAATCAGCCAAAGCACAATCCAACAGAAGCGAAAACTACGGAGATGACGTGATGCTTACGTTGGGCCGGAGGTGCCGGCGATGCGGCGAGCCACGTCGGCGGAGAGGTGGTTGGGGAGCGCGTGGGGGCGTTGTCGAGGTCGATGAGGGCGTAGCGGACGGAGTAGCGGAAGGAGCGGTGGACGGGGCGGCGACGTTCGTGAAAGACGGTGCCTTGGTAGAGGGAAACGGAGGAAGAGGCGGCGCGTGAGGGGGAGAGGCGGCGGAGGAGCGTGCGGAGTGGGAGGAGGAGGGAGAGAGTGAGGGAAGTGGGAAGGTGCAGAGGATTGAACAGAGCAGATAGAGAATCTCCATTGGCCAGGAGAAGCTCTTCTTCTTTCTTCATTTTTACTAGTTTTTGTGCCCGCGCTTTGCTGCGGGTTTTATTTTCTATGGCTTAATATGTAATAGATGAACGCTCATAATCCAACAACGGCTTCTATTATACTTGTTACACAAACTAAAATTTGTTATTAATAATGTATTGTTAATAGCAGATTAGATTAACAGTAACTGGGAGTTTAGGTTACCTAATCCCATGTATTACCACCTACCAGTGAAACCATAGTCATCTCAACAACCAGCTTTAGGGGATGGGCGTGTCAACCAAACAAATAATGAGAAGGAATGACAATCACATTACTCGAAACTCTTTCCCTAAAGGCCAAAATGAAAGTTCTATTGCAACGTTATTCATTAGAGTTGGGCTTTGGCATAACAACTACACCATGGATTCATAATCCCACTCTAAAACTGTCCCATAGGAACAAATTTGACCCAAGCGTCTGCTAAAGAAGTTTGGGCTTGGGCTTAGGGAAATCCTAGCAAATCCAGAAGAGCATCCCACATCACATATAAGGTTGTGGATGAACCTCCCTCGCATTCGTTGACATAATTGGATTGATTGGGAACACAATCTAGCTCCTCGAAACCCAAAATTGAAAATGGGTCCTCAAATACCTGAGTGGGCAACTTCTGGAGTTTTCATGCACAATTCTACGAACTCAGACTTAAATAAGAAACCGACCTATCACCTATGTATAACACATATCATCTTCTCCTTCGTACGTCCATGTTCCCCTTTTCAGATTCTGGATCCCTCAATTCAGCTATTGTATTTATATACAAGGTCAGAATGGTGCCTCCTGGATTTGGTTCACATGCATTGTTTACAAAGTTCACATCACAATTGTGAAGAGTGGGGGCACTCTGCTTCATAGCTAGTTCGGCTCCAACTGCCCTCCCTGATTTCCTAACCCCGGCCCTTTTTCCTCTCTCTTCCTTCTCTGATCCACCGCTTCATTAATTCTTTCCTTCGTTTCGGAATTTCCATTCTCTTAGAATCATCAGTGAAAGAGTTGTTCCAGTGTTTGAATGACCAATCCTTTTCTGAATTTCGGGTTTGTAAATTGGAAAACAAAAGGTAGGTTGTCGTTTTGATTTTTTTAGGGATTTGGATTTTGATTGTGGGTTTTTGGATTTTGTTTAGGGGTCAAATTTGGGGCATGACGACCAATGTTTCCCGTGGGACGAACAATACCATGAATGTAAGAATGACCGCCTTTTGCGATCTGGTGGGATTTTCCCTTCTCTGCTACAAGTCTGGGTAAGATTTCGGTTCCCATTTGTAATCATAGTTTTAATTTTTCAACTAAAGTTGATTTTTAAGGTGTTGTTGGTTTGATACAGTGCTAGGAGGGCATTATGGGATACGAGTTTTGGTTCTTAAAGTTGAGTTTTACGTGTATTCTGGGTTTATTTGTGTGGAACTGTGGGTTGATTGAATTTCGCTAAGAGCAAAGCGAGAAGCTATCTCTGAAGAAGTTTCCTTTTGTTTTTTTTTTCTTTTTCACTAACTGAATTGGATATAGTTTGATGATAAGCTATTGGATAATGTGTCGATATTGGCAATTGGGTGTACTACTGCTGATCGCAAAAATGTATCTCAAACTGCAGTTTCGCTGCTGGGTTATGCCTCCTGCTCCATGCTATAAAAATCCATATGTAAAGGACGAATGGAGATTGATCTTTTTAGCAATCAAAGTTTGAAATGTGCAGGTACTCTTCGATCAGTTTTCAAAGAGGTTTTGTACTTTCGCTCGCTATAATAGTATGAATATAAGTTGTATATCAAAATTAGCTTGAGCATATAAAAATGTATATACACACACACACACATGAAACAACCTAATTTTTCAAACTTATATCTCCTTTTTTCTCATTTACTGTGTTCTTCGGTTTTGGTTTCATGTAGGGATTACATTCTCGCAAGTAGTTGAGAGTGTTGCTGGGAGAATTTTTCCAACTAGATCTCATTGAAAATTTTGTTATAATGAATTTGATTGTGATTCGTGTTCTTTTGAATTTTGTGACAATTTTGGTTGACAAAAATATGCTAAAAAGGGTTTCGATTCTTTCTGATATATATGGAGGCACTTCATGATTAATAAGTAAGATTAATCCTATATACTGCTGAAGAATATGATGACACAGACCTGATTAATAAACTTGATTAAGTATGAAATTAATATTGGTATTAATGACAGTTTATATACCACTATGAAATAGATTAAAGCCTCACAAATGAAGTTGAACATGGGTCCCTGAACTCTAACATAATAATCACTGTAAATCCAACCCCAATAATAGCCAAGAAAATGTTTTCATATTATTACTCCAAATCACTGAAGTATGCCAAATTGTTTCGAAATAAGCTTTTAGCTATGTTACATTAAAACCGCTTGCCTTATGTTCATTGTCTATAATTATTTTGCTCAATTTTCAAGCATCCACTTCAATTGTTGATAAGCTTTATATTTAACCGACCTTCATTGATCAATGAAACCCCATTTTACCTTCATTTATCAGCTATCCAATTACTATTGTTCATTGCTTATTGCCTAAACATTGTGCTTTCTATCTGGTTATATATATACAAAGGACATCATAGTACCTTTGCAGCCATTAATTTGTTTGCATACTTAAAACAAATTTACTTATTTCCATGTCATTCTACATCTGATATTGTCTTCTATCATGTGCTCTTCTTATGTGATCTGCTAGATGTGACTGAACAGAATAAGATAAGTTCAGCCACCTGAAGAGACCACTATTGATGGGAGGTTTACATATAGATGTCATGTCCTCCTCCAAAAATACCAAGTACAAAGTCATTCTCACAATCGTTTTAGGCTCAGATATTTCATTGCATTTTATCTTCCCTTATACCATCAATTGTGACAATGATTGTATTCATATGATGTTATTATTATGTTTACCATTGTTACTGGAGAGAGAGAGTGTAAGGGTGATTCTCTGGGGAGATCTTGCCACCAACTTTGATATCCAAAAGATTACCGGGTTAAGATTATAAATTGAGTTAGACGAATGATAAAAACAGATATTGTTCTATTTTCCTTATGATACAAATGAAATGGTAGTTGGTTGAAGAAAAATGGGAAGAATGAAGTGGGCACTAATTGTGGGTAATGAATATTTCAGGCTAGAATAAGTTCTCATCTCTAGAAGAAAGATGATAAATCGGGTGTATACTTTTGATGGCATGCAGTCAAGAGCAGAAAAATAGTACGATATGATGGAAGGACTCTGTTTCAAATCCCTTAATTTTGGTTTTGGTGGTAGCAATGATAAGAGTGGGTTTCATGTCATGAATTTTAGATATGGTTCATTTTAACGTGGATAATCTCATACTATTTCTGGTTTAAGAGGTGAGTTTGTGATATAGAAAACATATTGGAACTTCTGGAATTGATAGGTGTTGTTCCTTCTGGAAATTTTCCATGTACCATGAAACTAATGTGAAAGCAACTTCTTCCCTTTCTTGGCAGCTCTGAAATTAATCTTTCTTGGTATATGTACTTTTATCTGGTCTGGAGCTAATTAAATTATATGTAGTTTCATGCACATGTTGGATTGATGTACATTATATGACAATCCGATGTTTCAGGCTTTAATCATCTTCTGTTAATCATTGTGGCACTTCGGTTAAATCTACAGATAATACAAATGTTAAATCTACAGATAATACAGATGAAAGTAGCTTTCATATGTGAGAAGCAAATGAGGCGTAAGCAGCTTTCCTGAACTTTATTTTAAATTTCTTTTCTTTTTGTGATTTAGAGGTAAACACATGAATGCGATAGCAGAGGAAAACACAAGAGCATATAGAGACAAGTGCAAAAAATTAACAACTACCTGGTTGAATAGCTTTCTAGCCCGCAGCAGAGCGCGGGTGATTAACTAGTATATGAAATTCTATGAAATTCTCAATCTTTCAGACTCGCTCTCCTCCAATTTCTACTTCTGTTACAAAATAAATGAGTAACAAAACCAAAAAAAATCACCATATTTCTCTCCATCCCGACCCCATTCATCACCAACTCCCAGCGGGCGACAACCTCGACCAGTTCGTCAGCCCTAACCCAACTTTTCGTTGGAATCCCAAGTCCTAATGTGGAGTCAACCGATACGATTCCACCTGTTTCAAATCGACCCGAATCATCCAATCCGACCCGAGACAACAGAAGAGGAGAGCTAGAGAGGAATTATTGGGACTCATGAGCACCACCATCTTGGAGTGTTCTTCATCCACGGCTCCGGGTAATGCTCAAGAATTTCTGGCAAAAATTCTCAGAAATCAAACCCTCCCGATAGCGAAGCTCGAATACAACTGGAATGATGTAAACAAGCTTACCACTATCTCGTCCTTGATTTCAAACAACAACAATGAATTGAATGAGGAAGAGTTGGAAGAGAAAGGGGTTGCGGCATTTAGTTAGAAAGTTTCCCAAAAAAAATCCCAGAAAGGAGAAGTAAAAAAGAATAAAAAGAGCAAAAAACAAACGAAACTTACAAAAAAAAAAGGTATATTAGTCATTTAGGTTTTTGTTTGTCCTTTTGTGTTTGTCACATCAGCACATTGACGAAGGAATAGTATACCAAGAATTTTCCTTTCTATAATTGTTGCATAATATTTTAACGTATCACTAATGAATAATGGTATCTTATAATTTTTTTTTTTACAAAAATGTTTAGGGGAGAATTTGGTTAAGTTATATCACTATCATCAGGACAAACCGTGGACACGTACCTGTCACAACAGCCTCTAAGTACGAATTTTTATTAAAGAATTTATAGATTGCGAACCAACAAAGTCTGTTAATAGCGGGGATCGAACTTAGATGAAATCTCCACCACAAACCCGTGTTTACCAACTGAGTCAAATCTCGTTGGTAATGAATAATGGTACTTTAATGTGCCTATAAACACTTTTGCCCAAAATATTTAGCATTAATAGATCTTCAACAGGAAACTTGGCTTGGAGTTGGTCTTGCAAGAGTCAAGACAAATTTGTGTGATTGAGGTTTTCATTCATCTCTCTTTGATGAACACCACCTTTAGAGTTGTACGATGACGGTGAGACTTCATTTTAGCTTCAACAATGTATGTAGTCTCCTACGTGGTGGTTCAACCATTTTTGCTAGCAATAACTTAATGTTGGAAAATGTGTCGTTTTAAATTAGTGTCTTTTGTGCAGAGTGAGTGATGGAAAACCGTGACCTGCGAGGTTCTCAGTCGCCGATCGACGTCTTCAAGTACCGCCGTCGTCAACCGTTGCCGCTGGCGCCTCTTCAGAATCTGATCGCGCCGCAGACGGCGGAGGTTGACGGCTTTTCGGTTGTCGGAAGCTACGGCTCCAAAGGCCAGGTCTCAATCTCTTTCTCTCTCTCCCTGGTTCATCAATTTATATCTACTTAATGAATTGTCATTAAAATCGTAATTTTTGTCAATCTTCGTTGGTTCTTGTTAACAATTGGTGCAAGGGGATTAGTCTTTGTGTGATTTTACTTGGGTGAACTTGGTATGAGATTTTTGGATCTGCAAGATGCAAACTTGAGCTAGTTTAGGGTACTTGTACTTGAACTGATATGGTTAGATTCAACACCTTGAGAGATTTCAGCTGCTGCTATGGTCAGTGAAAAGTGACAGTCCATTAAGAGCTTTTCGAGTTTTGAAATGAATGTACGAGAAGCAACAGTAGTACTTTACCACTAGTTTCGCTACCATTTTATGAAGAGTATACTTAGAAGAGAAATAGATGCTACAATCAGTAAAAGAACAATCAAGCAGACAATGTTTTTACTCACTGCCTCTAGAGGGAATACGATACTAATAAACTACATTGCAACATTTGGAATTCATTCAACTTTCTATGATGCTATGGACCCTATGGTTAGTGAAAATGATGGTTCATTAGAGACTTATTTGGACTCGCTAAGTATGTACAGATCTTAGGTTTTAGCAGTTTTATGTTAGCATCAAAGAAGAGGTACGTAGTTACAAATAAGTGCCAAGTGTTTCCATTGGACCTCTTCATCTTTTGCATTTTGTTTTTTCTAGTGTTCTTAAACTCCTCTGCTTCTTAAGCTTACTGAACAGTAATGTTTGCTTGGTTAGCACAAGTCAGAAAATGATGTTACTTGCTGTAACAAAGATCATAATATACCAGTTGTAGTATTACAATTCCTCCAGATATCTGATTATGCCGTGTTTAGTCAAGTTGAAATGGTTTTGACAAGTGAAATGAATGCATGATATTGAACATAAACTTTCCATCAATAATTCATTAACATTTCGAGAAGACTGGTAGAGGGTAGTTACAACTTACAAATAGGTGGTTAAAGTTTGCGATTGGTTTGGAAAAAGACAAGGTTTAAGCCAGAGACTTGTACCAATCAAGTTTGGGTTGTAATCGTTTTCTTGTGCACATTCATCATTTCAGTATGTGTTCGAACTCTATAAGCTAAGTGCCGAATATTTAATTTTTGGTTTTAGAAATGTGAACAAGGACTCGGTTGTTGGGTTTGTTGCACCAAGTTAGATTATATGAGGCACTACTATAAGCCTTGTCTTCCTGTCACTGCCCCTCGTAGTCTATTGTCATACGTGAGCTATTTCCCGTTCTTTTATATGAATGTTGCAGTACTATCAAAGTCATGCAAGTGATAATTGTTCCATGTCTCCTTTCTCCATTTCTTAGACCAACTGGAATTTGAGTTAGGGTGTTGGGTATTTGGGATATCCCATACTGTATCAGTAACAAGTATCAATTTTGCACAGATACATGCTAAAATTTGCAGATTATAAAAAGGTGATACTAAACAATGGACATGAATTCATGCAACAAAATGAAAGTGGAATTCACCAAAGTAGGACAAATTGGTGGTGCTACAGAAAATTGAACAACTGAACAAGTATTATGCAAACTCCGGGGCTAAAACAATGTTTATTACCAGAGAACTGAAAATTTGAAGAGAATCGCCATTATCTGTTTTTGAAATTAGAAACTGTAGTATGCTAGTGGAAAGTCTCTTCATAAGCTGTGTGACCCTATGACCTTGAATATAACTTTATAATTGCAGAATAACATAACTTCCTGGTATTTACAAGAATGGTTGCGGGGTTCGATTCCAACACAATGCAGGGCCTACATAGAGTGAACCCAGGTGTGGTACACTACTGCAATAAAGCTATAAAATGCTAGAGAAGCTCAGAAACTTCTTGGTGATCAAGAAAACTGCAGAAGCTAAGTAAGATTATCATGCATTAAATACCTTTTGTTGAATGGCAATGTAATGATATGACAGATATGAGCAAGTCCTAGGGATGAAAAATCTATCTCCTATATAAGTCATTGCCTACAGCTTATAAATATCTGTAAGACTGTCGAATCCATGTTTGAAGAGCAAAATTCATAATAGCAGAAGAGGAAAGTCTATTTATGCTTCCACCATCTATATAGCAGAAATCTGTAATGTTATTTATCAGTATTCCCCATGTTTACAACTAGAGATTTATAGCAATTCAACTCTCTAGAACCAACAGGGAAAGTTTTACTTGCTTTGAACCATCAACATTGTGTAGAACTATTAGAACTTCTTGCACCTGTTTCTGAATAAACAAATCTCTATCAGAACACACTTGACGTTGCTGTCCAGAAAGGATGCATTGCAAAGAAAAAAACAAAATGAATTCAAGTAAAGCAGACAATAAATAAAAATATGTCAAAAAGGGAAGTGGTCTGGTACCTACACGGATACACCAGCAAGCTCCTTAGGGAGCAAATTGCAGAAAACATGACTTGTATGGTACTCCACCAGATGCAGAGAAAATAAAATGTTTTCAGAAGGCAAACATTATTCTGCAAAACCATGCCTGCATATAACATGCGTCTCACTAAATATGATGACATTAGCAGCTACTAGCCCAGCAAGCTCATGTTTAATAACATACAAGGTATATGCTACTCGATAAAAAAAAATGTCGTGATTCCCTCCAACATTTCAGATGAACAAGCTACTCGATAAACAAATGTCGTGATTCCCTCCAAAACTCTAATACATATCGGAAGTTGTTTAAAATTCTCTCAAGCCCAAGAATACTGCAAGTTTCATTTTGTGTTCAGACCTTCGAACAACTCACAATCCGATAGATATTGCTAAAACCAATAGCATCCATGTATATTATCAGCTGTAATGTGGAGAAGACCAGAATATTAAGCAATTCACATTGTTCCAGCAACAAAAGTTTAATTGAAAAACAGAAGCTGACCCATTTTCCTCTGGCACCAGATACAACTTGGAAAGAGAGTCTTCAACAATTTGCCTTCTATTCAGCTACTTTAGGTGATGATCTTAAATATAAAGTCAAAGTTGGATACCATTCATAATAAACTATCACAAATCTAGATTAAAAAGTGCAGTAGTAGAAGATGTTTCTATTGTTCAGTGCAACATCAATGAGGATGATTTAGTTCCTTACCAAATTATATGATGACATAATATGATACTGAACCATAAGCACTAAGTCTTGTTATCAAAGATGCAACATAATGATAGTGTTGATATACAAAAGATACTGGTAGCGTAGCAGAGCAGCAGTTCGAAATCTTATTGTAAGAGAGTAAGAAGTCTTGTACACACTTCATGTGCCAGATGTTAAAATTACCAGAGAACTAAAAAAGGAAGAAAAAGCTCTGTATATCAAAATGGATCCAGAACCTGTAGTTTTAAAAACCTAGATACAAGATACATGCAGAAAGTCAGACTTTACCTTGGTCTCCATAAGATGGTAGTGTCCCCATAAGCCCAATCTTGGTCGTAAATTCTCTGTGTGGATTAAAGATACTTGTGAAACGCCGGACTTTACCTTGGTCTCCATAAGGTGCTAATGTCCCCATGAGCCTAATCTTGGTCGTAAGTTTTCTGTGCAGATTCATAGAAAGTAAACCAGGATGTATTAAACCAATAAAGCTACAGTAGACGAAGATACAAGCTCAGAATGAGAAACTACAGAAGCTAAGATGATTAAAGTTGGTTGATTGACATGTCAATATTCATCACGTAAAAGATCTAATTGAAAAAAAATGACTGTTTATGTGAAACTGCAACATTATTTTTAAAGACAGAAACCATATTAACTGCCAGCCGGCCACCAGCTATCTAACAATTTTAACAATATAAAGTTTTTCATTTACCAAGAATTTGATGACAAGGAGAAAAAGTTACTGTTCTGCACTACAAGATGGCACATAAGCTATTTACTCATAATTACCCTCGGAAGGGAAAATGGAAATGTTTACATATCATACCATAAGTAACAGGCTTCCTGCTTCTGAAATGGAAGTGCTCATAATAGACAATAGCTGGGAGACCCCAGTAAACCTTCAGATTTCTCAACTGAGTTTGAGAAACAGAACTACTCTGTAACCATGATCATAGGCAAGTCTAAGGCAGCGTAACAAATCCCAAACGTCAGCCTCCAAACAAGAACCAAGATTAGGGGTCAGGCGGGAAGCCTAGGGATTAGTCGGGTCAAAGATCTGGATAACCTAGATTCAAAAAAAAAAAAAAAAAAGCAAGAACCAGTCAGCTATTGAAGTGCATTTCTTCTTTTCAGCCAGGTTCCTATACAAAAATGAAAGATATGAGGTTCAGATTTAATGTGTAGTTAAAGCATGCCAGACATTTCATGGTAATAACGCAAGCTTAAGAATTGAAACTGATTTAGAGCTTAAACTCTGTAGCAGAAATAACAGAAGATTAATTTCAATAATTTTTCTAATCATCAAAATGAGTTACTAAGAGTCCCATAAACCTTTGGTCACATTTCAGTTTAATAATCAACAATGTAAAGCTTTACCTTTGTGCATCTTCACAAGTTTTAGCACTAAAATCAGAGGAACAGATATTATAAACTATGGCACAATCAGAACTAAGTTTCCTATGTAAGTTCTGTCATGATTTCCTACTCTCAGTAGCTATTTGGAACATCATAATCCTAAAGGTGCTGGAACATCATATTTGGAACATCCTGATCCTAAAGCAGCTTGCACAAAATCGATCGAGCAAAGGATGATCCCTTCAACTTGGACAGGACAATGTTCATGATCTTTCTTATAACAGGTTTTGGTCTTCCCTTTAGAACCTCCATCATAGTCTTTGCATTTGGCACAAACCCTTTGCTTATCATCACCTCCACCAACTCCTTGCACTCCTCCTCAGATGCCTTGTCACCCTGCTTTGCAAAACTCTCTATCACAGCAGTGTAGGTAGCAGCATTGGGCCTCAACCCCTTTTCCATCATCTCAAGCAAGCACTTCTTGGCTTCTCCAAAGATGTTGGGATCAGCAGTGAGTCCCTTGACTAAAACAGTGTAAGTGTAGGAATTAGGGGCAACCCCAGCAGCTAACATTCCCCAGTAGGCCTCCAAAGCACCCTTAGTCTTGCCAAACTTGAGATAGGCTTCAATTACCCAGGTGTGGATTACAACCATGGGTTGCATACCCATCTCAACAGTGCGGCTACAAAGCTCCATGGCTTCGTCAATATACAATATAGAGGCCAACTACTACTCACATTGGCCATCTCAACGATCAAGATTGCATCAATTCCAGAGCAGGAGGCAATGAATGTTGCAGCAGCATGACTCCATTTTCAGCAGAACAAGCTCTTCAGAGATATCACAAAAGTAGTAAAAAGCAATTAAAGAAGCAAGCTCAGCTCATGACCATCGTCAGAGTGATACTGCTTCTGTAATGAAGGCATTTAAGAACCCCCAGATTGGTCCTTGGAGTAAAGAGTAAAGACTAAAGCTAGGTTCAAACTGCCACTACTCTCAAGAGGAGATGATGGATTTTAGTTACGTTGGAGAACTTGGAGAGTAACACTTTGGTGCATATACGCATACATACATGAAGCAGATGTTTAATCCCTTGAAAGTATATTGCCCACACTGTTATGAGATGATGCCTCTTTGACGTTAGTCACGTTACTATCCTAAATTTAATTGCTCATTCTACTATGAAATGTAGATGACAACTTCGTTTTCACAGACTACAGATGGATTAAATTGTATGCACAGTGATAAAATAGAAGACCACAACAATTGAAGTTGTATCAAAGTCTCCTTTAATCTGAAACGAAGGGAAACCCCTTGTTTAGCAATACACTCATTCAACAATAGGTATACTGAGCACAATCAAGTGTACAAAATATATTAAAGGAAGTTTGTACATCAGTAATTCATCTGCTAGTTCAGAGAGAACGTTCATATAGACACTGTCACAAGATCTCCTGCTCCTCTGCTGGAAAACAAATTACCCTTCTAGCCACTTCCATCAAGTTGTCCAAGAGACAGAAGATGTGCCATGTATTGCTGCAAACATGACAGTAAAACGCACAAATTAAAGAACAACTTATGAGCAAACTCCTTTCTAATGGACCTAGGAGAATGTTTAATTCTAAACTCCATGGAACTTTCAGAGTAATCTTTGAGGAATTGACATAATTCACTTGACAAAAATCATCAGAATTGTGGAGGGAAGAATCATATAAAGGGTCCAGAACAATAGAATACTTAAAACGAAGAACACACAAAGTTGTAACCATATGAATGCTTTAACCAATTTTTTCATGAATCATGAGAGGTAACACTTCTGAAATGCTGAGGTAGATAGTTACATGCTTACACATATATGACCATGAATTTAAGATAACAAATATCATTATCCAAACTATTCAACTGAAAAACTGGACAATAATCAAGTAGAACTAAGTAACTTACAGCATGGTAAGCATAAGGCCCTTTGCCTTGGCGCTCGAAGTGTTTAGCCATGATGCAGTACTCAATAGGACCCCATTCTTCAGTTTCAAAACAATTACCAAGTGCTGCTTTATACAACTGGAAACAAAACCAAACATTCAAGTATCAAATCCAACGCTAACCCAATACCAACCAAAATCAAACACATCCAAACCCAAAAGCCAAAAAAATCACAGTTACTCTACAAACCTTAGCTTGGTCAGTCAAGAGCTCAGTTCCAGCAGGGTAAGACGCATAGAACTGGTCACCTCTGGAGAACCCAGCTCTAGTTCTGCAAAACCCAGATGGAGATTGTTAAGAATTTGTCAGTTTGATACGTGCTGAGGGCTTCAGAATGACTTACGTGTTGCTTGTGTAAGCGTAGCTCAAGACAGCAGTGAAGCAGTAGAAGCCAGTATATGACACGATTCTCCGGAACTTCTGAATCTTTAGAATGTCGAGGAAGCCATTGTAGAGCCGCATCATTGTTGCGGATTACGAAATTTTGGAAACTGAAAGCAAAAGCCGGTGAATTTGAACAGCGGTGAGCCGCTACCTGGGTTTCGTATAATGGGGTGCCGACGTTCGTTATATATGTACTAGACAGTTAGCCCGCGCTTTGCTGCAGGTGTAATCGATTTTGGTTCAACTTAAATTCTACATAGAAACCAAAGACTGTGGATATATATAACTTCTTGTTTTGGTAATAAAATCCAGTAATATTATAACCAATATCATTTGGATCAGATAACTTTCATATATACCCAGATTATTCAACAGCAGAACTCAACCTCCACGTTCATCAAACTCTGTTGAAATCCAAGAAATGACAATATTACTGTTTTTCTCCTTCCACAAAATGCAGTAAACTTAAATTCAAGAGGCAATCGAACCAGAGAAACATGAAATTGGTTTTGGGCTACAGAGAGTTTTTCTTCGTTCAATTACACATAAGACAGTATATTACACAGGCTCAAAAAAACAGAGGTAAATGGTGATGATTCATGTCTATGGGTTCTATTCGTCATAATACAATACTAATATGGGTTCTATTTGTTATGTTCGTTAACCATTCACTTGATTCATGTCTCATCCATAAATTCTTAAATTAAGAGTGCAAAATCCCCAAATCATATGACAATCAATGTAGTAATCCTAAGGTAGTCCCATAAAATTATAAGTATATACAGTACCAATAGTATACACATAATAAAAGTTCTACAATCTAAAAGTTATTAACTCGGAATAGTGAAAGTTTTTGGTCTTATTAGTTTGACAGTAGCTTCATTCAAACTATACTATTTTGTGAGAATGAAATCATATTGCTTATACTGGTACTAATAGTTCCTTCATAGCATAATCTATAACCAACTATTGACAGAATAATCAGTGAGTACTGATTGTTATAATTCATTACTTTCACATGACTCCACCTCGATCAGTCTCCACAAATTCAATCTATTCTATACTGTGTTTATTCTCTTCATCTTCAGTTTAGCTTTCATAAATAGTGGTGATCGATTTGGAAGACTTACCAATTAACAGAGAGAAGTCGGCCAAAACCAAGAACGAAAGGATCCTAGATTGAAATCGATGCAAGATTACTGTTGGAAAAGCTCCAGACCAGATCTGAAAAAAAAACACAAAAAGCTCCAATCTTTACACAATCCAAACCCAAAATCGGCTCTTTTTTTTTTGTATGAGAACTTGAGAGATCTCCCAGCACAGCAAATGAAAATCAAAAGTAAACCCACAAAAGCACAAACGTACAAAAAAAGAAGAAGGAGGAGACATACCAAATGAGTAAAGGCAGATGAGAACAACCGAGAAAGGATATCCAAAATTGGAAGTGCGTCTCCGGCAATTGCGAAGGGTTGGTTGTCAGAAGAGATGATGGCGTTGACTGGAAGAAGAGAAGATGATCTTCTCTGAGTTTGGACTGCTCAGATCTGAATCGAGCTTTCCGGTCTCTTTCTTCCGCTCACTTTCTTCTTCTTCTGCTCTCTTCTTTTCTCTCTCACTCTCTTCTGTCTGGATTTTCAGACTTTCTCTTTTGGGTTTTTCTAGAGTCTCTCTTCTGTCTGGAATCACCTCCCTTCTAATTCCAAAACCTCGATCAAGAAACGTCTGCCTTTCTGTCAATTTCACCCGGACAATTCAAGTATATATATATATTTGTTGAGATGACGTCAGCAACTGTTCACATAAACAGCTTTCCGTTGTTGTTTTACCCGTTCTCGCCCTTCTCTCCTCGCCGTTCATAAAGCTTCCAGAGTGATGTGAAGACCTTCTGTCTTTTTTATTTCTTCACACGTCGCTTCGAGAGTGAAAGAATTTCCTGGCTTGAACACTCTCAAGATCAAAAACAATACGATTTTTCCCTTGGTGCTGCGTTATTGCTTTTCTTTTATTCAGATCAGTTGCGGCGTCTTGGAATGTTGGTCAGTTGTTGGGTTTTCCTTTCCTCTGTGTTTTCTTTTTGATAGAGTCAGAGATGAAAATTGATGTTGGGTTCCCTTTTTTACAGCATGAAGGAAGGCGATTTTGCAAGGTAACGAGCTTCGGAAGCTCATCGGTCTCCATCAATAAAACGAGGGCTTCGTTATTCAATTCCAGGTTACAATTTCACTTTCTTTCTTTTTTTCGTTTGATGTGGATGCATCTTAAACACTAATAATTTACCATATCTGATTTTCGTGCATGTAGTTTTTGGTTTGATTTTCATGTATGTTGATGAACAATGTGATGCAAGTTGTTATGAAATCCAAATTTCATGTAAGTTATGATTCCATGCTAAACTCAAAGGGGGAGATTAATCGCTACCCAATAAAGAAATAAAGATAAAAAGACTCAAATCAAGAAGAAGAAGAAGAAGAAGAAGGTAGATAACGTTATGAGATTCAGAGAGTGAAGAATTTTAGCAATAGATTAGTCGCCTTATTTTCAGGTATAGTTTCATAAGTATCTAACATGCATGCATGTTTTTATCCTCTCAGACGTTTTCCAGTTCTTGAAATTCACTTTGAAGCTTTGTATACAACTGACTTGGGGATTCGATTGTGCAGGTGTTGAGGGTTGTAATATTGAGTTTTTCATCAGCAAGGAGAAGAGGCACTCCTGAGTTATTAAGTTTTTGATACGAGGAGGAAGAGCATGGGTTAATAAATAAGCTACATTTGCAAGTATGAATTAAGGATTCTTACTGAACATTTTACAATGTTTACTTAGTTTTTTTATCAAACATAGAACTATGTTGGTATGAATTTTTGTTAGTTTGTATAACTTTCTACTTTAGTGCCAAATGTCTGACAGTTTTAGGAAAACTAATACGCATTGCATATTTAATCAGATTGCAGACTTTGCATTATGGACTGCATATCTTTATCTCTTCAAAGTAACTAGCTATATGCTTCGTATGTCATGGGCAAGGAAGGCGATTTTGCATGTTACGAGCTTCAGAAGCTCAGCGATTCTACATCGATGAAGAGGAGGGGTTCATTATTCGTTTCCAGGCTTCAATTTTACTTTTCACTCTGATGTGGATGCATGTCTAATAAGATTGAATTGAATTATTCTCAAATGGGTTTAATTTTCGTGTATGCTGATGAAGGATGTGATGCAAATTGTTTTGAAATCCAGATTTCATTTAAGTTTTACTTCTATACACACTTTTTTTATGGTCATTTCCTTACCAAAATATACCATGCACGCCACAGTTACACACGAAATGAATACTGAACCTTATAGAGTTTTAGCATTGTTGAACCAAGATATGAGATGTACATGGATCTATGCAGCGAAAGACTGTTTTGTTAAATATGTAATTGTAGTGAATAAGAGTACGTAAAGAAGTACAATGCAGCTACATGCAGATGAGTTTTCAATTTTTGCCACTGGTACGTTAAGTATGTCAAGTTTTCTTTTCTTTTTTCGCTTTTACTTTTTTTACTTTTTGATTTGTTTGCATGTTAGCTATCACTTTTGGTTTAGTAACACTTATACCAGAACATCAGTTCGGTCTCATATTGCATTATACTGATTGTGTGTTTTGATTTTTAGATTGAATTAGGAGTAACAGTTGATGGCTTGATCACAAGATTGCATATTCGTATGAAATTTAGACCTTTTTTTGCATAATATTTTTGACAGATTACTGTTCCTACTGTTTGGGTTTATAGATAACATTCAATACACTGACTAATAGTTAGAGGCTATTTCAGAGGTTGTTGTAGTTCTGTGATCTTTGGATTTATTTCTGCTCTTTTAAGATTCATTAGCAATCCTTGACTATCAGTCTTAGAGCAAAGAATTGATTTAGAGAACACTCCAAGGACTTTTTTTCAATGCATAAACTACTAGGCAGAAGCAAGTGTTCAAATGACCTTTGTTATGTAAATGGTATAAATTACATGTTCGCATGTTCGTTTGATCTAGGTTTTTCATTGAACACTGTAAAGCATACTCCATCGTTTTCTTTGTTACGTCTTTAGGCACATAAACATATAAAAACTGTTGTCTTACTGGTCAGATCTACTATTAAAAATACTTATCTATAAAAATATATTTTCCTAGAACTATTTACTTTTAATTGTCAACAATCTGTTTAGCATCAGATGGTTCTGAAATGCATACTCATTTCTCCAGGCTCAGATGTTGTATAGAATCACAGAACCACTGAGCTCAAAACAAGGAATTGTTCTCATTTACTTGCAACAATCTGATGCTCATTAAAAAGATTTCAAATCCAAACAAGCTTTGGTGGCTTTGTATAACTCTGCATTTATCCAGTCTTTTAACTATTTTCTTTTACTTTAGCTAATAACACAAGTTGTGGACTTAACTAACATAGTTTATTATCACTTGGAAAGTTTGAATTGTGTGTAAATATACAGATTATCACTTGGAAAGTTTATTTTTCATGCTTTTGCAGATATCAAGATCCTCGAGCTGGTAAGAAGGCGTCAAAAACTCTTTCACGCTTCTACAAAAGTACACCCATAATTTCAAGTAATTCAATACTTAGCTATTATTTGATTTTTTTTTTTTTTTGTTTATTTAACTTGCATTTCCACTTTTACATCAGCCACTTTTCCAAAAAAGTGCAATTCTTTTTGTACTTGCTATATCTTAACTTATAGAAGTACAATGGTTGACAATTACTTGGTTTTACTTTTCTAAAATTATCATAATTTATTTAGGGTCCAATTACAATTTTATTGGTTGCTTTTCATTTTGCAGGTAATTCCAGTCACCAAAAATTGGACAAAAGTAAGTGAGATATTGTACTACTGTGAATTACTGGAAATGCACCTCCATTCCTTTAGAATCCACATTTTACATTTTACATTTTACATCTGAATGTGATTGATTCACTTACTGTTGAGTACAGAATGAAGATCGAACATCCTACCGAGACAATGCTGATTTCAATTTCACATAATCACATTAATAGACTTATTGTCAAGTTTATATTAAGGGCCATTTGATTCTTCTTTCTCTTCAAGCATTGAACAAAAGAAATGACTATATGATATAAGAGATTTCTTTACATAAGTTTTTTAGCATGTCTTTTGTTAGCGTCTTAGCATTATGATCAACACACAGCTAATTGGTTATCCTTAATTGGATGAATAACTTCTTCAGAAAGCGCCTTAACATTAGTGTGATGTTTATTGTTAGCGACTTAGCACTAAAAAGCTGTTAGCGTCTCTTTCTTTATGCAGGTTAACTGGGTAAAGTTTTTGTGCCCGCGCTTTGCTGCGGGTTTTATTTTCTATGGGCTTAATATGTAATAGATGAACGCTCATAATCCAACAACGGCTTCTATTATACTTGTTACACAAACTAAAATTTGTTATTAATAATGTATTGTTAATAGCATATTAGATTAACAGTAACTGGGAGGCAACATAGAACATAAGCTTTTCAATAATAGATCTATACATTTGTTGTATTACATCAATAACTTTGTATCCACAGCTTCTTGTACCAATTTCATCAATAACTTTGTAGCAAAAAGAACATTGCATTGCAACAACTTTTATGGACTCGATATTGAGATCAATGCTCCAAACTGAGACTTGACATTCCATAAAATTTTGAGTTTCTTGAGCACTCGTTTCAAATATATCAATCAGAAACACAAAACAATAAACCATGAAACCAATGGGTTGACAAATGAAAACATTAACATCAGGAAACTTCTTATTAAGATAAAAGACTTTGACTAAAAGGTAGAAAATCCAAGCTTGTAAAACTATGCTGACTTGTTCAATACACAAAATATTAAGATATAAAGAAAATAAAAGGAGAGTTCCAATATCACAGTGTGCATCTCTAATTGCACTAATCACTCTTAAAAACGTTATAAACTGATTTTGATTATACAAATGAATAATAAATCAGAAAATAAAAGGAGAGTTCCAATATCGTAGTGTGCATCTCTAATTGCACTATTCACTCTTCACAGTACTCACTCTTAAAAATGTTATAAACAAATTTTGATTATACAAATGAATAATAAATCTCTCTCTCTCTCACACACACACGCACACACACAGAAGCAATTGCTCAATTTCAAAAAGCAAGCCAGTTATGTGCTATAACATAGGAATATTACAGAGAAGTTAAAAACAAAAATATCTCGGATAAACCTGAAGTCAAAAGCTTTACCGGCAAAATCATACCAGAAATGAACACAGCCATCAAATATAAGTAGCAATCGTAAAAGCTTCAATGGACCAACCGAAAAATAAAGGGAATAAAAAAACATTAAGTCTCACATTTACTTGCTCAATAACTATACCTTGTATAGACAGCCAAGTAGAGTGTTGAAAATCTGGTCATGTTGGTTGATGGTATAGTTTGACTTTTTCAAACATCTTCCAAACCTTGCGAAGAGAACTGGCTTATAAAGATGTGATCAGTGATCAAACCGCTCAAGAAAGAGACTTTGTCTTCATAACTTTACCCAGTTAACCTGCACATCATCAATAAAACAACCCAATTAAGAAACTTGTTACCTTTATAAAATTGTAAAATTTTAAACAGTAACTTTGTGAATATTTACCATTGGTCAGGGTATGAGTGAACAGTGGCAAAGTCAATCCCAGGAATCTCATTGTTTGCAATAAAACCTGTTCCGACTGGAAAGTATTTTAGATTAGTTTGCTGCTTTGATTCTTCATAAAAGCCTTCAAGACCAGCTTCTAGCAAGTGATTTCCATCAATAGATGTCAAGGAAGATGCCATCTCTCTAATCAAAGCCTGTCAGTATCACAAATAACACAAAATTTACATGCTTCATGTCTATTTTTAACTAACATAAAAAAGTTTAGAAGGAAAAAAGTTAAAAGAATGTTGAACTTGAGAGAGACCTGAATGGTTTTTCCTGATGGATCAAAAATGAATCTTGGTTCATTCACCAGCTCCCAAGCCTTTATAGTCGGTTCATCTTTGTAAACAAGTCTAGTGAGACTGTTCCTTCTTGTCAGTGCAATCTAGCACGCAAAATCAACATCAAAAAACTTGTATTAATACGCTTGAAGAAAATAGATCTTGTCACCAATTTCCATTTTGCGTATATAACTGTAGGAGACCAGATCAAAAACAGGATAACCACAAACCGTACAAATGGAACCTCTCAACTAATATTCATCAGATTAGGAGATTTACCTTGATATGATTTTTGTGGCTAGTAGCTTTTCACAACAGAGGTGGTGAAGAAATCATCCTCAGGATTAATAGATTGTTGTCTTTGACATTTTGCTCATTCAACAAAACTATAGAAACTAAACAGAAACAAAAATTAAAAGACCGAGATTTAGAATAATCAGTGATAGATCAAATGAACGTAATAATAAAACTTCCCCAGAAAAATGACATAATCGGTTTCGAAGTCAACCTTTGTATATCAAAATTTGCTGGCTGCTGCATTTTATGCTGTAAAATAAAAGCATAAATACAATTCAATTATAAGAGAATGAAAAAGAGGGAGATACGAAGGTTTACATGAGCAAATTTATACTGAAAAACAAAACCAAAAATGTCTGGAAGATGAACCAACCAACCTGAATCTTCAGCCTTCCTTGAAGCCCTGGTGCAATCATGCAACCCAGTTTTTCTCATAAGTCCTCTACTGTTTATTTCCTGCAAATGAGAAGTGACCTATTAAACTCCATTTCATTCCGAGCAAGAACTACCATAAAATTTTGAAAGTTTAGAAGCCTGGCCAGTGTTATACAATGAACTAACTCTTCAATCTCAAGCCTAATATATGTCAATATAGGTGGTTGATATTAAAACTCAAATAAAACATCTTCTATTAATCAAAAACTGAGTTTGAGTTGAAGTTATTATTGTTGTCAAACTAATGAAGATCACACAGATACTTCATATGCTTTACTTAATAATACACCAAAATTGAAATCAATAGCACTCAGAACTCAATCTTACCAAAGCTCAGATTCTCAAAGATCTTCCATCACACTAAGCCAAATATTCGAATACGCAAAATATCACAGATATTTTGTTTCATTATCCTATACTGGTGGACACTGGCCTTCCAATTTTGATTTTACACATCACTGTTATGTACTCTCCCAATCTCACGATGATCATATCCGAAAACATAAATGCAAACTTTCAAAGTCTCTAATTGAAAGGTTTTGTGGCAATACGAAATAATGGAGAATCACCTTATAGCTCTATAACACCAGTTTCTCCAGCTTAATTTTACACATACATCAATCATCTCATTTTACTTTACAATAAAAATATTCCAGTTTCAGTAATTAAATATCAGTTAATGTCAGTTTTTCTATCCTTCTCTGCTAACCAAAACCACCAAAACACAGTTGAACTAAAAAATAATAATTACTAATAGAATCAAACCCCAATATATAGTGAAACATAGCCGCAAAACTAAAAAGAAAAGAGGAGTAAAAAACATACCCTTGAATCAAGTAGAAGGAAAAGAACACAGAGCTTCAAAACACTAACCGACTCCCAGAGGCTTTGATTGGAACCTACAAAAACAGACAAATATTGATAAGATTCGATGTAAAATCCAACTAAAACCTTAATAAAATTGATATTATACTAACAACTTGTTCAATCCACCAAAACTATATTCTAATACTTTTAAAATGCTCCTTTCAATTTCCTTTACTATTTTCATAATGACAGGATCAATTTTTTGCTACATGTACCTATCTACCTTCATGCATCAGTCGACTCGATCAATACTCCTACTACTAAGCTAGCTAGCTGGTTACTTATCCACAAAGTACAGATATAATTACACCCGCTTAATGACCTAAAAGTTTTGGTGCCTCATATCTCAGCTTGAGTTCGTACTGTGTCCTTTCGAATTTTTAATTTTTTGTCTTCTTCCCTTAATATTTTCATTTTCCTTAACTTATATAACTACGATACTGTTATGATTTTGTCATGCCTTACACCTGATTAATATGGATTAATGATATAACACTAAGCAATGACATTATGACTGAAAAAGAAAGGTGCATACTTCCATGCGTCTTTCTACAGAGCCAATCAAACCAAAACTTAGATTATCACCTATGTAACTTAGCAACATGCGAACATGATTTCAAATAAATCAACCGATAAGATACATGTTATTAGATCCTTACATTAACACTGAAGTTTGGTTGGTATCCATAAAGCCCTCTATTGGTTACAATGGTCACATGTGCAAGAAATAGACATCAGACAACATGATAAGCTAAGTTCACTTTTATGTCTTACTATTCTAGACGGAAGTTAGGAATTTCCATCAATACTACTGTAAATGAAAATTGAAAGCTATTACTAAACCATATTTTACAGAAAGATGAGTAATGAAAAGTATCCATTATTAGTTCTACTTCTACCAATCGAAGTATAGATCCAAAGTATCCAAAACTCGAAACTTTTAATTGATTAAATTCTTTCTTATAACAGATATGTAGATGACAGTGATATTGCAGTCAGTACAACACCTTAAATATTAAGTTTTTATCTGAAATTTTCGACAGGGAAGATCCATACTTCTACAACATCCCTTCATAAAACCACTCAAATATCTCCAACCACAATAGGCATCACATTTCTTTCACTCTCGATTTTTCCTTCAAATCAAAAACTAAACAACTTCAATACCACTCAAACCAGAAATTTGTATAAAAATTTCATTTGACAACTTTTAATTGAATCAGCTGTTATGCTTTTTTCTTTCTCTTAATGTTTTTAACTAACAGAAAAATAGATTCTAAAGAGCAAAATAATTTTGGATCAGTGACTGAGTATTGGTTGAACAGGGTGTTCCTCTAATTGTTTGATCTCTTCTGTGTACTTTTTTGTGTTGTTTCTACTGCTATGGAGTTTTTAACAATTCATCCAAATCAAAAGGTTACCTGGAGCTCAATCGCTCCAATATGACAATCCACTCCCCATCCCCATATTAACCCAATCTATGATAAACAGGATCCAATTCCTTCACACTTCTCTGATTCTTAAAGAAAAGAAAGGAAAACCCAAAGCAATTGAAAATATCAATACGAATCTATAATCAAACAATCCATTACTCAGAGCGGAAGAAGTACCTAGTTTGGTGTAGAGAAAGCTCCCCCTCGTGAGAACAACAATCGATTACAGAATCTGAAGACATCAGAAGAAATCGATTAGAAAAGGGAAAGAAAAAAAACACTGTGAAGAAGGTTATTGCAATCAGAAGGAGAAGGAGCTTCGATCGATCAGCCAACTGTAGTCTCTCGCTCTCTCTATTTCTGTTTGGAAAAAAAGGAGAAGGAGCCCAGAGACCGATGAAGGAAGCGACGAAAGAGAGGGAATGAGAGGTTGAGATCTGGAAAGCGATCGAAAATGAGGTGAAGTGTCGAGAGAGATCGAGAGAGAGGAAGAAAAAGAAAACGGCGAGATGCGATGGCCCGACACTGTTCTTAAAAACAGTAATTAAGAACAGTGTTATGAACAGTGTTTTCAGTTTTCTGCACAGTGGACGGAAAATATATAAATGTTAAATATTTGTTGCGTGATGGTTTTGTCTGAAACTGAAGGCAAGCAGTACAAGTAGATGATGTTTACCATGGTGAGATGGCGAGAATTCTTCTAAGCACGTATCAAATTAGGAGTTAAAGGGTGTTTTTGATAAAATTGAAAGAAGAACTACTAATATGATGATCGATCTAAAATTTACAGGGATAAACTGAAATTAGTTATAAATTCAATTTCTTTTAAGAGAGTCCAAGGAAAGACCGCTTAACTGTATAAGCTTAAACCCTGGAGTTGCATCAGATTTTATTAAAAATAGATCACTGATAGTGAACATAATCTTCATCTTAGACTCAATTTCACAAAACTGAATTACTATGCCGTAGAAGAGGGCTATTACACAGTTCAAACACTTGATTTTACATACCTTATAAGATAAACAAAGAACCTTGGATCACTTTTAACAGTTACAAGTTTTTATAACGCAACAAAAAAAAAAAACACTAGCCAAATGTGAAAATAGATGGACATTTATGAAATAAAGCTACAAAAGCTGCTTAGACTCCATGCTGATGGATCTACTGGCAGAGCTCCTCAACTGCTGACACAATCTGAGCTGGTTGAACAACAGTCACTTCCTCTAATGTTGCAGCATATGGTGTTGGCACGTCCTGGGACGACAGGCATACAATTGGGGCATCTAAATAATCGTGGAAGTTCTCGGTGATAGCTGCTGTCAAACTAGCACCAATTCCACCTGTCCGCATGCACTCCTCCACAATCAGGACCCTATGTGTTTTCTTCACTGAGTTCCCGATGGTGTGAAGATCAAATGGTTTCAATGACCTAATATCAATAACTTCTGGGTCGAACCCCTTGTTCACCAAAGTTTTAGCAGCCTGCATCACATGATACCTCATCCTAGAATATGTTAATATAG
Source organism: Fragaria x ananassa (assembly GCA_034370585.1). Taxonomy (NCBI): domain Eukaryota; kingdom Viridiplantae; phylum Streptophyta; class Magnoliopsida; order Rosales; family Rosaceae; genus Fragaria; species Fragaria x ananassa. The sequence continues at coordinate 2,687,823 of CP139764.1, read as the reverse complement.
TGACATGCTCCCCAGGCCTCACCATCTCAGCTTCCTCAAGAGAACACACATATTCCTCATAAGGGATTCTCTCCTTCAGGTTGTACAGCAACACGTGCTCGAAAAGGATCACAGGGTTATCACTTCGAATGGCAGCTTTCATCAGACCTTTAGCATTGTATGGTGTTGAGCATGCTACCATTTGGATTCCAGGGATCGACTGAAAGTACGACTCAAGACGTTGTGAGTGCTCAGCCCCAAGTTGTCTACCCACTCCACCAGGTCCACGAATGACTACTGGTATCTTGAATTGACCTCCAGAAGTGTAGTGGAGCATACCACAGTTGTTGGAGATCTGGTTAAAGGCAAGAAGGAGAAAACCCATGTTCATACCCTCAATAATTGGTCTCAGACCAGTCATGGCAGCTCCAATGCCCATCCCTGTGAAAGAGTTCTCAGCAATAGGAGTATCAAGAACCCTGAGATCCCCATACTTTTCAGCAAGGCCTTTGGTCACCTTGTACGATCCTCCGTAGTGACCCACATCTTCACCCATTACACATACAGTGGGATCCCTAGCCATCTCTTCTTCTAATCCTTCTCGTAAGGCTTCAAAAAGAAGAAGTTCATGCCTAGAAGAAGAATGCATACCTGGTTAGTTTTATCCTCAGAGAATTTCAAAGGAACCATGTAACCATCAATGAAGACCAAAGAAATATTATGTTACTGCAGATACAGTTTTATGTAGACAAAGTTCTGTAAAGCTTCCAACATATTACTTTAACTTATGACCCACTAATCAATTTGACAATTACAATCAGCATGGCAGACAACTGAGGTTGTAAAAATGCATGCGGTATTACATATAAGCAAATTCAATGGAAAGAGAAATTTAAAAAGGCAAAAACTGTATGACAAAGTATCAAGCCAACTGAAAAGAAAACTAGCATAAATCAAAATTGTGTATTTTTTTCAAACAGAAATTGTGCATCTTTTTACATAACTTAGAAATTATCAGCTTAGCGTACTGAGCAGTATACTAACACATACAACTACAATGTAACATCAGCTTACATACGGTAGTTTTTTACTATTGGAGGGATTTGGAGCTATCATTTGTCCGTCTAACACCTGATTCTTTCTATCGATTCACTTTAATTCACTACATTTTACACATAAAGTTTCAAACAATACACTGATCATAGTACTCAGATGTAGATTCTCTCTCAATGCTACGCTAGCATTCATGCAACTACAGATTCTTACTATTGCGAAAAAGTGTGATCCCAAAACTATATCATACTCAAATCTAGCGAAAAAAACAGAACCCCTAAAGTAAAGCATAACACTGTAAAGTTAAAAACTTGAAGAAACTAGATAAACATACCCAGGTTTCGACGGCGCAGAAGCTGCAACACCATCAGCTTTGGTCTACAGATAATTCCACAATCAACAGAAAAAAAAATATCAATACTCAATACATCACAATTACCAAACTCAAAAACAAATACCAAACAAGTAAGCTAATCACTAGATAGCAGAGCTAAAAGATGATTACAGCAACGGCATTAGTGATCAGCTGATCAGCGCGGCGGGCCCTGGCATTGTGGCCTGGGTTAACTCCGGCGTCAGATCTAACCACAACAAAGCTGGCTTTCCTCCCTGAATCAAACCAACACCAGCAACTTGTAATTTAGCTCATCAAATACAAAATACAAAGAGAGAGTCGGTCGAGGTTTATGAGAGTGAGATTGAGACGAGACCTGGGAGGGATCTACGGGAAGGGAGGTGGAGCTTCCGGGAGGAGTTGGAGGAGGAGATGGAAATAGCGGCGGAGGTAGCTCCGAACACGGCGGCCATTTGATCTCAAATTTCGATGAGGAAAATTGAAATCAGGAGCCTTCAGTGGAGCGAGAAGAGAAAAAGAGGGGCCGGAAGTTTATAGATGAATTTGGGCGGAGAGATTGAGAAATGTGGCTGGCGATTTAACTGATGCTGTCCCCCCGCTTAGTTTTCATCGCCTCCGTTTAAGGTCGGGATCTCCTGCGCTCGTGGCGTACGGTACGTCTGTGCGCGATTGGTCTTGAGAGATTCGAAATTACGGAATTAAAAACCTCTTGGTGTTACGTGGAGCGGTGTGAGTGGAGGGTGTAGGGTGGTTACGGTGGGGGCTAGAAATTATCGGTTGCGGCTGTGCTCCGCGTGATGCACCTGTTTGTTGGTGGCCTAGGAGCTAAACGGTTAAACCAACCCTTGACGAGGTCACGTGGAGGTCACGTGAGGATTTTAAAGAGATCTAAACCGGGTCGGGCTCTCTGCACCGGAATTTAAGTCGGGTGGGGTTCTCAGGGTTTTGCTCGGAAAAGGAAAAGAATGTCGAACAGAAGCAAAAATGTAGTTGGAAGAATTCATACTAAATACATAGTTTAGATAGATAGAACGTTTCAAGTGACACCTCCGTCAACTATATTCATTCTTGATCTATTGTCATATTAGCAAAAATGTTACATTTTTACAATAAAATTGTGAAAGTGTGTAATATTTAGTATAGTTATTCAACTATTAGTGGTTTAGATTTAACTTTTAGTCTGAAAAAACACATTTTTTGTGTCAATTTTCACGATTCCCAAAATCTATACACCCTTGTTACTAAGCTTTGATTTGTTCATCAACCATTATGACATTAGCTCTAACGTGTTATGCAAATTCATGGGAAAGACATGGTGAAATACTCGAGTCACACTCAACAAGATCAAAATCAGTACACGTTGAGACGAGTAGTCGCTTTACTATTGTTGTTTTATGAAGATCAACTCAAGACTTGCCAATATCACGTTTAGTTTGATTCAATAGCAAATGACTCTGTCTATCAGAAACCAAAAGAGGAACTCTTTAAACAGAGTCGACCATGAATAACTGTAGTTCGAGTACCACATGAACTCATGAAGCACTGCACTGTTAATCGCATTGAAAGCGTAGAGAGCTAAAATTGACCAAAGTCTACTGCTTTTCAAAGTTGATAACTTCTCAATAATTAGTTTTTACTTTGAGAGGGTAAAAAAATCCATAATCTAAAGATCAAAGTTTTTAGTATTAGTATACATGCATCATAATGTGACTGGATAACCGAATTAAAATATTATATATGTTGAAAAAGAACATATAACGAGAATGACGGTTTACTCTTTTATTGATAAAAAGACCTATTTATAGACAATACATAGAGTCCCTGAATGATCAAGAAGATCTATAATTTATTCTAATGATGAAACGATTAAATCAAGACACGTAACAAAAAAATAATTTCTTTAAATAATATACTAATTTTGGTTCAATTTCACTTTGGTACGTGCTTAGAAGAATTCTCGCCATCTCACCATGGTAAACATCATCTACTTGTACTGCTTGCCTTCAGTTTCAGACAAAACCATCACGCAACAAATATAAAAATGAAGAAAGAAGAAGAGCTTCTCCTGGCCAATGGAGATTCTCTATCTGCTCTGTTCAATCCTCTCCACCTTCCTCACTTCCCTCACTCTCTCCCTCCTCCTCCCACTCCGCACGCTCCTCCGCCGCCTCTCCCCCTCACGCGCCGCCTCTTCCTCCGTTTCCCTCTACCAAGGCACCGTCTTTCACGAACGTCGCCGCCCCGTCCACCGCTCCTTCCGCTACTCCGTCCGCTACGCCTCATCGACCTCGACAACGCCCCCCACGCGCTCCCCAACCACCTCTCCGCCGACGAGGCTCGCCGCATCGCCGGCACTCCGGCCCAACGTAAGCGTCACGTCATCTCCGTAGTTTTCGCTTCTGTTGGATTGCGCTTTGGCTGATTTGAATGGATGGAACAGTTTGCTTTTGACGATTCCGGAAAGCGTGGGGTATGAGCAGAACCCGTTGAGCTTGTACTACTGCTATGATGATCTGATTTTGAAGAACTGCATTGCTGAGGTTTCGTTTTTTTTTTTTTTCAGTACTTAATTTATTTTTATAGCTGAAGTTTTATGGCGGACACGATTAGATTTTTTCTTAGCTGAAGGATGTGAACTGTGATTATAGGTAACGAATACGCCCTGGGGAGAAAGAGTGTTGTTTGTTTTCGATCCAGATTCCGATTTAGTGGCTAAACCACTACATGTCAGTCCTTTTATGGTATGTTTTCGGTTATTGCTATACTTAATCAGTATCAGATTAACAGCTGCTTTTGAAATTGAGTTCATCTATAGCAGTTGTTATGATCTTTGGACTGTGCTTGAGTAGTACATATCACATATGTCTCAATTTCTGAACCTTATATGCATAATGCCATAATTGATGACGAGTATGATGCCATGAACATTGTTATGGAGTCGATGTTCTGGCTGAAGAGGAGACAATGTGGTGTGCATTTTGAAGCTGGGTGCTTTAGTGAATTACATTTAGTTTCTGGCTTCTGATGATGTTTCCATGTTGTTACTTTGTATATATGAAGTTATTCAACTTATTCTGTTTTTATAGAGAGGGAAACTACTAGAACAGTTTGGTAAATTCAGTTGTTACAAAATTTGGTGCTCAATTGTAGAACTGAAGTTTTGATGAAACAACATGTCTGTTCTATTATTCTAAGCTAGGCCAAATGTGCAAAACGCTTTTCACCTTTTGAATAACAATTTTGATAATTGCAGGACATGTTGGGGAATTGGAGTATCAAAGCAAACGCTCCCGACGATACGCTGTTTGTTTCAATTTCAGTTCAACACCCTGACCTCGGAAACTATTTTACAGCTACCCTAAAAGCTAATAGGGTGCTCTCATCATTGGTCTCTGATCATGCACTGTTTTTCTGGTTGATGCCACATAAGGTTGCAGTGTGGATATATTGGCATGTAAGTAAAGTTGGTTAATTGCTTCTTTTGGTCTTTGCTGCATTCTAGATCCAAGCAGCATCAACTAAATCAAATAAGTTTAATTAAGAAAACCTTGGATTAGCTAAACATTACTTAAGTGGATTCAGTAACTCAGATACAGAATCTTGTGGATGATGCAACATTAAACTCTAACATGTTGTATGATACATAAGGATGATTGCCATGACCAAATACTTGTTTGCTAATTTAAAAGTAAATTCAAATACGAAAACTCAAAGCCACTGGTTTAGAAATCACTGACCCTGTCCTTAATTAAAGGAAGTAACATCTTACTAAAGCATAATTATGAGACCTGGCTTTATGTTCAACTTCAAAGACCATAATCTTTTTAAATTATAGTAGAATGATTTGCCTCCTCTCGTTGTGAACATTTTATTCAAATTTTCCATTTTCTTATTTCAAACAAATGTTCTTTGATTGTTTTTGTAATCATAGCGTTTTATGTATCATCAGTTTCTATAATCATGAATGTACAATAATTAAGAATATTTTCAGATAATGCTGAAAATTCAAGATGGTGTGTAAAACCTATCTTTAAGAGATTAAAAATAAAGTTTATATGCTTCAACTTGTCCTCATATTCTTCAACAATTCTGTAGTTTCTGTTCTTAAACTTATTGAATCAACTGTTACTCGTTCGACAGGCCCTAAAACTGTGGTGGAAGAATGTGGCATTTGTCCAACACCCAAGGTATACAAACCCTGCATATAGGGATGAAGCTGTGGTTCGTAACCAGAAACTTCAGTGCTGTCCGGCTATTCGATTGAACAAAGATAAACATCAGCAACTTGAAGGAGGGAGTCAAGGATGTATAGTTAACAAAGAAAGTGAGCCTCGTTATATCAAATGGAGAGATGCTAAGTGGCCTTGGTCTTGACTCCGAAATGGTAGGACTTTGTGTTTTTCATGTATGTTAAGATTGTATCAAGTTTTTTGTTTAGGCAATGTCCATTGAAAATGCAGTGTACACATTGATTGAATAACCGTATGACAACTTGGTCCATAGATTATACAAGAAAGTTACTGTGAATCTCTGCTTTTCCTAATAACGTTGATGCTGCTAACCAGTTACTTATCTGGGATAAGTTAAGCTTCCTCAACTCGGTGGCTCCGGCGATCTGTATCGATGGAGCGCTAAACCACAAGGACCAATTTGTAGTCGACATAAATGGAAAATGTGCCTTTAGTTTTTCACATTTTTCATTTATAAACTGTGTATAGTTGATCGAGCAAACAGCCCACGAGTCCGCCCAGCACCACTGGTATAGTTGATAAACTGTGTATCTTGATCTTGATGCAGAACCTGGAAAATCTGTTCACATCATATAACATGTAACCGGTGGGCAAGAAAGCACCAAAGCAACCCGCCCACGAGTCCGCCCAGCACCACTCGATTCATTTTAGGGTATTATTCACGTGCATGAACAAAAATGAAACAAAGAAAACTGAACATCTTTCTTATTTTGGTTCTTAGGGCCGTAGTTCAGGGTTGAATGGTTGGCCACCATAGCAGTAGCAATCTGAACCACCAAGCATATACAGCTTACCATCCACAACTTGTCTGGTTCTTGGCATGGGGACATAGCTTCAACTTTTATGTCACTATTATGTATGATTTTCTTCCTTTATTTATAAATCATAGAGTTTTTAAAAATTATATAAACGAGTCATGCTCATGAATTTTTAAAGGTTTAGATGAAACATGTTTCAATTCGTTTTAGAACACCAAAAAATGAGAATCATAAAAAATAAAAATAAAAAAACTAATTTCAAATTTTGTTCGATATTTTGTTTGATTGTTAAGTGATACCAATCTGATTAAGATAAGAATTGCTAAATCATTACTCGGCTTAATTAGTCATCTTTGTGTCACAATTGTAATTAAATTTGTAAAAATAAGCTTGTTCATGGAAATAAGTTGTACAAATACTTAGCTATATGGTTTCAAACGGATCCAAGTTCAATTGATGTACACAAAGTGGATAATAATGAAGTCATTTCATCGAAACATTATCACAAACTCAAAACGAGAAATCGAGAATGTTGTACTTTTCAGTTCTGTCTGCCTCATCACGATAATTAATGTTTATTTCGATCAATTAAAAGAGAGACAAAGTACGAAAGCAACTTCTATTAATGTTATGAATTGATATTATTTACATAACAAAAAACGTGCTCATTGCATTTTCTGTTTCACTATCTCTATTTTGAAGGTAAATGGATGTTACTTCATAGGGCGTACATCACATCTATTAATCATACGACGACCGTACTGAGTCAAACTTGAAGGTGTCAAATTTGGAAGCAAAAGAAAGCTATGACGCATAAAAATAAAATTAAATTGAGCATATTAAGAAAGCATATCAATGATTGAATTGAAGTAATGCTACTGTGCGCAGAGCTAACTTATAAGTATACGAAAAAGAAGTAAAGCTAATTATTTCAAAATTATATGTTGTTGCAAGAATAAGATGTACGTGTAATAAAAAAAATATATGGTTGCAGTCTTGCAGACATCAAATTAACGAATAAATTTATCCATATAATTTATTGTCAACCAAAATTGGTTTCCTTTTTTTTGAGTAATGAAATGAGTAATGTTGTGTTTGAAATTTGTTGCAATTTCTATCAACATGCACGACCCCCTTTTTCACATGTTGAATTTCTTCCCCACTTGTTGTAGCTAGCCAGCTAACTTGCAACAAGAAAATCAAGCTTGGCACATGTGAGTTATTTCTCGGTCCACATATAATGTGTATGTGTTATGTCAATGAATTGTAGCCTCATATATAGCTTTATTAGGGTTAGGTTACTGTATTGCCAAACTTTCCTCTCTTAAATCATTTTATTCCCTTTCTTGTTTATAGCTAGCTAGACTTTGTTTCATGATATATTTAGACAAGAGTAGATCAGTGGCTTAGCAAAAAATGTATGAAGGAGTAGGGAGGTGTCGAGTTAGCGCTCCCTAGCCACAACAACGATAACCAATCTATGGGCTAACAACCGCGGTTGGCAAATCTTCATTATCGATAAACATCGGCACATAAACAGTATAATATTAATACTAAAAAGACCGTTATATACTATATCGCTACTGAACATTGAACCAACCTTATGAAAGAATGTAAACTGTAATAACTTAGTTATGTTTATAATCGAAGTTTCGTAAATAGTTCTTCCATTTTGTTTTTACATCAAGTAATGCTAATAAATAATAATATAAGACAAAAATGAAAGTGACGAGAGATAAAAATGAGTTTCAAAAGCTTTTACAGTTAACAAGCTATATATGAAAATAAAAAGCCTTACACAAGTGGAATAATAAGCTATATATGAAAAACCTTACACAAGTGGAATAATAAAACCTATAATAGCATATTGATGGACCCTCGTCGACCTCCCCTGACCAAGCCCTGGACCCAAGCCCTTGGCCAAGTCGAATAGTTTAAGATGAGCTGAGGCTGCAGTGCATGCCGACTCTAACAACACGTGTGTGAATACGAAAAAAATGCAAAACTAGCTTACATACAAATAGAAGAAAAGAACAAACACAGATCGATTATTTTCCACGTGTTTTGATTCTGTTTGCCAATACTGTGTGCGTGATTTAAAATCTCTCTACCTAATTATAATTTTAGTGTGCGTTGCGTGTTCTAGGAGTTTCTCCCTCCTCTTATATAAAACCCACCCATCTGCTTTACTTCTCTCATCTTCATCTTCATCTTCAACTTCATCCTTCTCTTCTCTTAAACCAAGCCCTAAGCCTTACAGCTTTCTCAGCACCGGTACGTACTATACACTACTGGGTTTTCGAGCTCATTTTTCTTTTCTTCAATCAATATATCAACAACATGAAGAGGAACTGCAATTTGGAGCTCCGCCTTAATACTTCCGGTGCTACTTCTGGCTTCCCTCTTCGCAACCACCGCGACCGCCCTGACGTTCTGGAATCGAGTTCTGGAACCCCGGGGCGGCAGCAGCAGTTGACGATCTTCTACGACGGAGTGATGTGTGTTTCTGATGTTACAGAGCTTCAGGTAGGTTATTTGTGTCTCATTATGTTTGTTAGTTAAATGATCTTCTTAATTCCCAGAAGAATCCTTCATACATGTCAAGATTGATTTTCAGATTAAGCTAGCATGTTGAGGTTTAGAATCTTTTTCTTTTTCGAAATTTGGGTTTTCAAGATCAGAGTATGAGCTTTTTGACCACCTCCAACTCACCAAACCTTTCATTTCATGCATCCCACTGTCTTGGTCTAATATCTCTCATTATAAACGTGTTCTTTCTTATTTTGCCTCATTTCTCACGAGGCATTTCTTTAATTTCCAGGACCTTTCTGTATTGGCTAATAATTTCCAGTACTAATTAGGGATGCTTAAACATGTGTTGGCTCGGTTGAACACTATAGAAGACCAGCTAGTTAAATAAAATAAGTTCTATATTTTTGGTGCACGTACAACATGTGTTTCTAGCTTTAGCTAATTTTAGTTGTGGACTAGTCTTAGTACAAAGCACATTTAATCTTTTTATTCGTCAACTTCAGTTGTATATTTCAATTTTTAAAGACTAATGTTTGGTCACATGGATATGTTGCAGGCTAGAGCAATTCTTTTGCTTGCAAACAAAGAAATGGAGGAAAGGTTGAAGACCAGTCCAAGTCCGAGTCCTTGTGCGTCGACTTCTGAACCATCTTCGCCGAGCCTGCACTCTCCAATATGCAGCCCTTCCATGAAGAAGTCGCTACAGACGTTTTTGCAGAAGAGGAAGTATCGGATTCAAGCAACATCTCATCCTTACAATCACTAGATTGAGGACAATTATGTTTGATATTCTTTCTTTGTTTGATTAATTAGTTAGTCGAGAGAGAGAGAGAGAGAGAGAGAGAGAGAGATGGTAAATTAAGACCTCTAATTTGTTTCTTCAAGCAGAGAGATCGATCCCAAAGACAGTAGCAGATCTGTTAATTTTCATCACATGATTATTTTCTGTAAGCGGACGATGACATGACTTATGCCTAATTTCCCATTTATACATGTTTCTCCATAAATCATAATACTACATACAACGATTTCATTTGTGACAATTTGAATTAAAAGCTCATACCTAGAAAAATGTCCTTATGTTGGGGACAATACCGTGCACGGTACAAATAAGTAGGTGCCACCACTACTGATGAAATAAATAACAAATTAAAAATAGAAACAGAAAACAAGAGGAGTGATATATAAATTATTGGAACAACTAGCTAATACGTGAATTTCAGATTATGTGATTTACAATTTCAATATATATTCAAGTTGATCAACAATCAAATATTCATATATATTATGTACTATTACAAAAGACGTCTTCTGTAGTAGTACTATTAGATCATTATCGATCTATTAATTAATGAATTGAAATTTGTTTAGTCATTATAGTTTGAAGTCGATATATGTTTAGTCTTTGTGGTTTTATTTTAATCTCAATAGTCTTTAAAGTCACAATTTTTCATCCAAATAGTCCTTATGGTTTTATTTTAATCTGAATAGTCCTTAAAGTCATGATTTTTCATCAAAATAGTCATTCCGGTTCATTTTCTCAGTTAAAGGGGTCATAAGGACTATTTGGATGAAAAAACATGACTTCAAGGACTATTTAGATTAAAATAAAACCATAAGGCCTATTTGAATGAAAAATCGTGACTTTAAGAACTATTCATATTAAAATAAAATCATAAATACTAAACAGATGTCGACTTCAAACCACAAGAACTATACAATATTTTACCCTTAATTAATTCATTGGAGCCGGTTGAAAAAGATATCTTTCTATTTTTATTTTTATTTTTGGAAAAAGAAAAACATATCTCTCTATAACCCCATTCATTATGAATAGACTTCATATCTTCCCCCTGAAACATAAGTAACTGCTTAAAAACCTTAAACCATATAGGAATTAGGAAGAGTAGAGTTACCTTACAAAAATCTCCATGATTAAAGCATCTTTAGTAATGCTAGCCATTAAGTTAAATTTTAGTCAAATTAATTAAAATGTCATTTTGGCTAGCCACTTTAGAAATGTGGCTGCATCAATACTCTTTATTTTAGCTAGCATTACATCAACATTACATCAACATTACTTTTCAAATAGAAATTAAATAATTTAAATATATTTATATATCACATAAAATATCTTACAAGGAATGTATTAAATTATAGCTAGTCTTATCTGAGTCATATTTAACTAACAAGATAGCTAAAAGTTATAATAGCTTAAGTTTTGATAATCTGCTGTAGCTCCTAAAACATCTAAAAAAACTAAACACGCTTTCTAAATTAAATAGCTAAAAAGTTAAAATAGAGAGTTTGTTAAAAATGCTCTTACGTTCTATGTTACATTTAGCTACAATATATTAATGGGCCACACCAATGATCTTGTGCTTGATTAATATGGACTTAATTAGGACAGTTAATTAAGACCCAACTCCATGTTATTGCATGTGTAACGAAATCAACTACAATGAGAAATTTCCTTGGGCATCATGTCTATTTCAACCACGTTGGCTGCATTTCTCATTTCTGATTGGAAAATGGTGATGGCTGCGTGTTCCAACTGAAGCTTCCTAGGATGAAATAATAGAAACTTTTATCCCTACATGCTTTTGGACTACATGCATGTACTTCCTAACCGCGAAGAAATTTAATTTTGAATACGTTTCTCTATTTTTGTAAATAAAACAAATGAAAAACAAGAGTTAGAGCAATATGGTTAAACATTTTAGACAATCATAACTATCAATAAGTTGTGATTTGATTTGAGAGTAATAATTAATTTACGTAGATGGCCTGGTTTATTCTATATATAGTGTACGTTTTAGTGTTTCACGTACACTTCCATTGCTCTCTCTATTTTTATTTGGGTAAAATATTGTATAGTCTTTGTAGTTTGAAATTGACATATATGTTCAGTTATATATTGTGGTTTTATTTTAATCTGAATGGTCCTTAAAGTCACGATTTTTCATCCAAATAGTTATTCTGTTAATTTTCTCAGTTAAATAGTTGACGTGACCGTTAAAAATTACAATGTTTTTAATGACGGCCACATCAGTATTGTAACAAAAAAAATTGACGGAATGACCATTTGGATGAAAAATCGAGACTTTAAGGACTATTTAAATTAAAATAAAACTATAAAAACTAAATAGATATCCAAACCATAAATGACTAAACAAATTTCAATTTTTTTTATTTCACTCCCCAGACTATACGGTGGAGGACTGAGGAGCCGCCGTCGTACTAGCTTTACACGTCTACAAAACCCTTTTTTTTTGACACATGTCATCCAAAACTCTGCTACATGTGATTCGGTGTTTTGTACTCTTACTACTAAAAGAAAGAAACTCGAGCAGACTTGATATGGCTGAAGAAAGCGGTGGGTTGTCGACTTCAACACAGGAAGCACGTGCTTGAATATGAAAGCAGAGGAAAATACAAAGAGAAGCCCGTATACCTGTAACCAAAAAAAAAAAAAGAGAAGCCCGTATACCGCGCGCAGTTGAAATATAAATTAAACGTGCTCAATTCGCTTTTCCACTCTCTTCCGCCGCTATTTTTAGCTCTGCGTGTTTGAATTATACAGCATGCTAGTAGTGTTTCTGTGTGTGCGCTTCGTGTTTATACAAATTTCCAGACCACACATTCATATACTTATATAGATCCAATCCCATTTTTAGTTTCTGCAATTCTGCTCATCGATCATTATATTACTTCGTCTTTTGGTTTCTCGTTTCTGCAGGAAACCCTATATTTATTTTTAGCGTACTGCGTTTTTTGGGTTACATTCATAGATCAACATGAAGAGAAGTTGCAACCTGGAACTGGAACTTCGACTTTCTTCTTCTGATGAATGTTCAAGCTCCCTTGAGTCCCTTCATCATCAATCATGTCAAGACCTGCAACAGCAGCAGCAGCAGCTAACCACTTTCTACAATGGAGTGATGTGCACTTGTGATGTCATTGAGCTTCAGGTACTTTATATATTCTATTGTGATCATTATTGTAGCTAACAATTCATATTCTGCATGTGTCCATATATGTCATGAACTCTTATTAACTTTCGTTTCTTTCTTTTTTGGTACTGCAGGCTAGAGCCATTCTTTGTGTTGCAAACAATGAACTAGGGAAAATAGTGGTAAAAACTAGTACTACTTCAAGTTCGATTCCGAGTGGGTCGTACAAGTTATCTTCACCAAGCGCGCACTACTCTCCGCCATGCACAAGCCGTGTTGCAGCAGGTGGTCTATCTATAAAGAAATCACTGCGAAAGTTTCTCCAAAAGAGAAAACATCGGAGCCAAAGCAACACATCCCTACCATTGAATTGCAAAATTTAGCTAACCATAATAAGATAATAAGATCTAGGGTGAGATTGTGTCATGTGTACTTATATGTGTTGTGTATACAAAAATGGTATTGTCATCTCATAAACTATTTTTCTCACTCCACGTGTTGTTGATTTATTGAAAGATAAAAATATCATGATGTAAAATTACAATATGAGACAATAAGTTGTCATAAATTACAAATTACAAATTACAAATTATAAGTTTGTTTTTCTTTTTTATCTTTTTCTTTTAGCTGAATATGTACTTTATAAACCATAACCCATAATTTATCATATTCGGTCGTTCTATGGAGTCTCAAGATGCTAGCATGTAATATGAGGTGATAAACTGTTTGTATTTTTTTTTCTCTTGTTTTCTTTGTTGATATTTCGTCTATCACTTTACTCGATTTTTTTTCTTCAGTTTGTGATTTTCTTACCTCGAATTTATACTTAAAAAAAAAATAATATTAATGTTATGGTTTTCTTCAATTTATTTTTCTTGTTGGAGTTCAATGTCTATTGAAATAGTCTGATATTGTGTGTATTGCAAGTGTGTGAGAAGATAATGTATAGTGAAAAAGTAGAATTGAGAAAATGGTAATTTAGGTATTATAAGTGAGTGAATAAAGTAGACTTACAATTAAAAATATATAAATGAGGTGTAAAGAGAATATGAGACGAGTAAAGTAATTTGTAGGGTGACAATAGACGTATCCATACAAAAATTTCTACCAAAATCTTCATCTTTATAAATTTATACTCATTTGACTTTGTGGTTATTAGATTTAGTCCAAGAGCACTGCTACGCAAATTTCAATCCCAAATGAGGTGGCATTTGACACTTCATCAGTTTTTTGCTTAGTAATATCATAGGTGTATTTATAACTTATATCAATTTTCTTTAGTTGTAAAGAAAAAAAAACCTTACAATTTGGTAACAAAAGAACACAACTCTACAATATTCAACCATGAATGAGTTTAGGTTAATAAACCAATCAACGTTGAAACAATCGCATGCTATCATCCTATATTTCTGGCTATTATAACTTTGCGACATATGTAGCATGAAAGTTTGCTATTTGATTGAATCTCCAAGTATCTACATCTCCTTTTGGAGATTGTTTCACATCTATATCTTCAAGCATCACCCATGTCATGGCTGAAACCAAATTATACCTGTAAATTTGATTATGGAAAGATTATCTACAACAGTAGATTACCGATAGTTGCTGGCTAGTTGCTATAACCTTTGTAATTTACTTGATAATTTTAGTATAGGACAATGGAAATCTCCGTTGAATTGGTTTTCTTCAAAGATCTTGATCAGTATCTTCTGATTGAATAATAATGTTTTTTTTTTAATTATTAGAAAGTGGTAATATGTAGATATTATTTGGGTGATGACATAGCAGACGCCACATCGGGATATGATTTTGGGAGTAATTATTCTATGTACCCGCACCACGTGGCACTGTCATGTGGTGTACCCGACCAATTATATAATTTAGATTCATAAGCAGGGGTGGAAAAAAAAAAGTAAATGTAATTAAATATACAAATCAGAAATAAAGATAAAACATTTGACCAATGAGATTAAAATTGAACATAAGACATGTGGTGTTCCGGATACATATAATAATTTCCCTAATTTTAGTACAAATTTTCTTAGTCCAACATTAAATTTACCATCAGACAAATGAAAAATCAAGAATTTCTACCAAAATTTTCATTAGTATATGTTTATAGTCAATTTGACTTTTTGGTTATTATTTACTCCAACATTAAATTTAGCATCAGACAAAAATGGAAAATAAATGACTATTATTTATTATTTGACCTTTAGTTATCTACAGAACCCCACCCACAAGTACGTGGCTCAAACTGGGGAGAGATATCTGATATCTCCATGCCATGCCAGAATCTTTTCATTTCAAACTCGAATTAATATGATCGTCAAAAAAATTTGTGCATGGATATCCATGTAATTAATAATAATAATAATAATATATTTTTCATTAGTTCAATCTCTGCGGGTATACGTATACTTGTATAAATTTGACGCTCCCCAACCATAGAGCAAAACACAAAAGGTAGTCACACACACAGTTCATTGTTTTCTAGAGTTCCAGTTTCCTCGAAGCTTCTACCATGGCAAATTTCTTGTTGTTTTCCCTTACCCTCACCCTAACCCTAGGCCTCCTCACTCCCTGCTTGGTCTCCTCCAACCCTGAAGTAGACATTCTGACCAAGTTCAGGCAAGGCTTGATCGATCCAGATAACGCTCTTCAATCGTGGGATTCAAGCCTTGTCGATCCATGCACTTGGTTTCACATCACCTGCAATGCAGATAATAAAGTTATCCGAATGGATTTGGCTAACTACAACCTTGCCGGCAAACTGGTACCTGAACTCGGAGACCTCTCGCAGCTTCAGTTTCTAGAACTGGACCGAAACAAATTTGAAGGAACTATTCCGACCGAGCTGGGTAAGCTGACGAATCTCATATCCTTTGACTTGTATGAGAACAACTTCTCTGGGGGATTACCTTCTTCATTGGAGAATTTGAAACAACTGAGGTTTGTACGTGTGAATGACAACAAGCTATTATCTGGGTTAGTCCCTAAGGGTCTTCTTGGTGTTGCAGTCCTCGATATAACGAACACAGGTTTAACAAAACCTCCAGCCAGTAGGAAATTATTGCAAACGGGTTGAAAGTCGTAGAGTAAATTAGGAGAAGATGGAATATGTATTTTTAATATCGTTTAAATTTAGATAAATAAATTATTATTGGAAAATGGAAATTAACAGCAATGCCAACAAAAATTTCATGCTCAATATAAGGATGTTACTATTGAGTGTGCTTCATTTTCTGGAAACATGTGGGCTTCCTAGCTTTGAGGTTGCTATTACAATTGGTAAAAACGATTTCAAACGGTGTGAAGCGTCTAGCTTCAATAGTACATATACTTTGCGAGTTATACCATTCATGACAAAATTGCTTGCAGAGCAACATTTCCAAATTTGGTATTTGAGTAGGAAGCAGAAACTAAACAACTTGAAGAGAATGTGAGGATGAGATCTTGTATATGTCTAGCATGAGATGTCTTAATTTCTTGAACCAAATTTGGAACATAGATGAAAACAGCTAGTAACATGATGGACTTGTTTCATAGTTTCACTCCATCAAAACTTCCAAAAGGATAAAACTTTCTGGTCCTTCTTGTCCTTTTCAAGTCCCTCATATAATCAATCACAATGGAGTTCAAACATGAAGAAAAAAAAGAAAAAGAAGAAGAACAAGCTGATATATAAGAATGTCATATTCAAAAGCAACAAGAAGGCTTAATCCTGCATCACATTGGCTAAGATTATAAATGCAGAAATAAATTTAGAAACATCCATAGTAGTAATCTACTGTGAAATCACTAAGCAAAACTAACCCTTCCTTTTACAAAATGAAAACCCACTAATCTTTTGCTTTCCTGACCAGAGAATAAGCTCATCATTCAAACCCAGTAACCTAACATTCAGCCAAAAGCAGAGAGAACTAGCTAGCTAGCTTTGGGGTTTAATGGGGTTGTTTTTATGGTGAAGGGGGTCAGGTCCAGATGGAACTAGCCTGTCTGAGTTATTCACAGTGCTGAGAACCTTAGCTCCATTCCCAAATGCTCTATCAGCCTCCTTGATTTGAATCCCCCTGTTAAGAAAAGTGAGACATTTTTAGGAAATAGCAGATACTCAATTCAATCATGGTCTTATAAATGGACAAAAGACTACAAATGGGTAAATCTATATCTCTACAAGAAGATGTAAAAAATGGGTCTTCAAAACTCAAAAAGATGAGAACTTTTAGATTAGTTTAAGCTTACACATCTATATACCTCTGTTTTCTGCAATGTCTACATTTCGAAAATGACAGAAGACCAGTTTTGAACTTGTTAAGGCAAAAACTATAGAAATCATACGAAAGGGTATTGTAATCTCTGCAAGAGCATGTAAACTTATAATGGGTTCTCTACAAATCCAAAAGATGTAAACTTTGACAGCCATTTAAGCTTATATGTCTAAAGGCCTCTGTTTTCTTCAATGTTGGCTTGTAAAAGTGAAATTTTTTTGCAGAAAACACACAAATGGGTAGTGTAAATCTCCACAACAAGATGAAAAAATGGTCTTTTTAAATGTGAAAAAGAAGACAACTTTGGGAGCAGTTTGAGTTTCTTTACCTGCGTTTCTCTGTTTTCTGAGATTGTTGATGTTTCTACTTAGAGACCTGAAATGGGGGATGGCCAGAAACCATCAGATACACTCTAACTCTTAGAAAGAGAAACAGATAGAGATATATATACATACAGAGAGAGGAGCTAAGCTTACACTTGCGAGAAGATTCGACAAATGAGATTGAAGCCCCCATTAGAATAAGAACCAAGATTGGAACCCAGTTAAGAGCAAGCTTGCTATGCCCCATTTTGATTTTGTTGATCCCAAAAAAAGGTGAAAGCCTCTCTAGCTCACAAGTGACACAGACACAAATAGTGAAGGATATAAGAGCCAATGGGGCAGGAAATACCAAACTCACCCCCATATAGGTGCCAGAGAGAGGAGAAAGTTAACGAGGATAGAGTTGTCTTTTGAAGAACAGGTCAGTTTTGGAGGTGATGAGAGAGCTCCAGGGGTCGAGCAAGACATCCTACTGCGATATAAAAGACAGGAGAGTGACAACTGGCGAGTTGGAATTGGAGGAGAGGAGGGGAATATGGACAGGTCTGAGAGTCTGCAAGAGTGCAGATGTTGATGCTTTGCTGGGGCTCTGTCTCTGAAGGCAACGTAGTGGGAAACATGGCCACTTTGTCACCAATGGTTGCAGAATCCTTGTCTTTGAGAGTGGATTACTACTCTACTTGAATAACCTGACGACACTGAACTAATTATGATGCAAACAGAAATATTGCTTCTTTTGAAGAGCGTTGTTTGAGAATGAGGATGTCAAGAACGAACAAGCCATCAAGAAAAACCGGCGGGGATAGCGGCAAAAACGAGCGGGCGATCACGGCCAAATCGGACCGACCATTCCAAGCTTGCTCTTAACTGAAATGGGCAACATCTAGGCTTCCTTTTGAGGTTGCTATTACAATTGGTAAAAATGATTTCAAACAAAGTTAAAAGTACTTTGCTAGTTGTACACAGTTTATAACAAAATTGCTTGTAGAGGAACATCTCTAACATCACTGTATTTGAGTAGGAAGCAGAAACTAAACAACCCGAAGAGAATGTAGGGATGAGATCTTGTATATGTGATAGGTCCAGTATGAGATGTCTTATTTTAGTTTCCTCCATGCTAGCTAGCTGGATAGCAGCAAGAATTTGATGTGAAAGAGATCAGAGATCAATGAAACACGTTTGATATGTCACAAGTGTTTATAGTTTCAAAGCTTTGTGGTCAGTGCAAAAAAAAAAATGCGAGACTGAGATCAATACAAATATAGTAATCCCCATTATAAGTTTCAATGTAGCAGATGAATGACATTTATTTAATTGGTACCACTGATCCCCATTATAAGATTTAATGTTTCCAATATTTTTCCTGAGCAATGACACGAAAGCTTAAGAGTCGAGAACAAGAATTTAGCTGTTCATCAAATGAGGCTCAAGAATGATGGCGATCATCTTATAATCTGGGTGCAATACGGGGACGATCCCATTCCGTTACAATATGGTCTCGGGTGATTTCCTTGAGGGAGCGGCAACCGCTCAGTGCCATAGTCAGCTCAAACTCGTCTCGCAGCATTTGAAGGACTTTCCTGACACCAGTCTCCCCTGCAGCAGCTAATGAGAACAATACTGGCCTTCCAATCTAAAATTAGAAAATGATCAGAGCAGAAGTGTGTAAGATCTCTAATAAGCAGAAAAACTATGATGGTCTCACACTAGTATCAGGTTAATTCTGAGGTTATATAATAGATCACAGAACATGTTTAAAAGTTCCACACTTGCAGTGTCTAACTTCAGATAGGTAAGTATCGATTTTACTCACAAATACACCCGATGCTCCAAGAGCCAAAGCTTTGAAAACATCTGTGCCTCGTCTTACTCCACCATCCAAGAAGACAGGAATTATCCCTCGTGTAGCTTTGACGACCTGTAACAAGCGATTTCAACAAAATTATAATCTCAGAATGTTTATAAATGATGATCCTACAAAAGAAATGAAGTCCCCAACGCCAGTCGACAATTTAACACTAGTGAGAATAGATCAGATATCAATGAAAACGGAAATTTCAAGGAAGCAAATGCCACCTCTTCCAAAGCCATAATAGTTGCAGGGACATAATCAAGCTGGCGAGCTCCATGGTTCGAGACAATTATTCCTGCAGCGCCATGTTGTACTGCTAGTTGTGCTGCATTGTTAAAGCATATCATGAGCTTTTCGTAATGAACCAAGCAGTTGGGACTGGGGACATTATGGAACAACAGAAGCTTTTACATACCATCCTCAGCTGTGATCACACCCTTTACAAGAATCGGTAAATGGGTGATTGTCTGAAGCCATTCCACATCCTGCGTATGCCACGAACAGAATCTTTTATACTAGTTCCTTCAAAATTCTAGAAAAAAAAAATTAAAGAAATTATATGTTGAAGCAACTCTTTTACCTTCCAGCTGAGAGACCTGTCAATTTGTCCAGCAACATATGATGCTAGTCCAGAATCATTGGTCTACAATTTCATTACCAGAATAGTCAGTATGCAAGTCCATCACCTTATGATGCTATTAAAATGATGTTGGAATCTCATATAGGATCATCCCACCTTATCCATCTTCCCTAGATCAATGTCCTCAAAGTTCTTCAATGACAAATTTGGTGGCAAAGTAAATCTGTTTAAGAGCCATAAAATGTTTTAGGATGCCATTACAGAATAATGAGCTCGATCATAATGAGATTTGATTTGATTGTGCTACCAGCCAGCTGATCTCAAATCCCATATATATATATATATATATATATATATATATATATATATTATTGAACAAATTTACACACTTACCTGTTCTTGATATCAGCCTCCCTGCGTCCAAGCCGTGGAGTGTCCACAGTAAGGGCTATTGCCTTGAAACCAGCTTTCTCGGCTCTTTTGACAAGCTGTACAACCACGTTCCTGTCTTTGTACACCTGAAAATAAACAAATGCATTATGCCTAATAACACAAGACTCACACTGAATGAGAATACCTCTTTCAGGCCTTATAAGCTCCAAGAAGAAAAACACGACTGATGAAATTGAACTCACATAGAGTTGGAAAAAACGAATGCCAGGTCCTGTTGATGCAACCTCTTCAACACTGGAAGTAGCCCAGGAGGACAGTGTCTGTATCAATTAATATAAATCACATATGTAAGATCAATGAGGCAGAATTCTATATACAACTTCACTAAAATCTACAGAAAGATGTTGAGGAGCCTAACCATAATAGTGTCAGCTGCAGATGCTGCTCTTGCTGTTGCAAACTCGCCTGGATGAGAAATATAAAGTTAAATTTAGCCGTCCATAACTGATTCAAAGACAAAACTTGACAAAGCTTAGTTTTGGACTTGCTGATAATCACTTCAATTGTATTTGAGTGGAGGTACTTTTGTGCAACCAATCTATCCTAAATAACATGCCATAAGAAATATCAGAAACTAAAAACTGGCGTTATCAAAGGGAATTATACCTTCAGGGTGAGCCATCTTCTGCATGGCCGTAGGAGCTATCATGATGGGCATTGAAATATTGAATCCCAGAACTGTTGTTCTCAAGTCTATCTTGCTTACATCAATAAGAATACGGGGTCGAAACCTATCTCATTGTAAAGAAAAGTTAAAACTTGAAACCATATGATTCTTCAGCAAAGAGTGTCATCTCTAATTTCTATTTTGATCAGTAAAATCAGACCCAAACGACCAAGAAAAAAGAAAATGTCCAACAGCAAGAGAAGAGCTTACAAAATCCTGGAGAAAGCACGTTCGTTCTCCTTGAGAGTCCACTGGTCCTCTGCACCAGATGCATAGTAGTCATACACCATCTTTGGCAATTTCTCCTTTGCAATCTTCTCAAACTCAGAAACATTGGTTATCATCTCCATCACTCCAACTGTTTGTTTACTTATACCTCAGAATGAATGTGCTGCAGAAAAGTGAAATTCAATTAGCAAACAAAACAGGTGGCATAGTATATCCTGATCAAGACTTTCATGGATCATGTACCAAAAGTTCAATCTCTATTTCAAAAGCATGATCCCTAAACTGTAAATTGCATCTTCATTCATAAAAGCAAACACTATATACTTGGGATTGAAAATTCCAAACACTATGACACTGAGCCGATCATCAGGATACAATCAAACACAAAATAAAACACTATTTCTTTAGTAAAACCTGATGAACAAGAGTACCATGTATGACGATGATCAAAAGAAAACCATGTCGAAATTCGTTCACACAGACTAAACAAACATCAAACAAGATGAAGCTGCATGAATTGGGAAGCAAAGAACAAACCTTTTGGCTCTGTCTCTCACTCCCACTACTGAAACAGAGAGGAGCTCCAGAAAACGATACTTGAACAGAGAAAAAGATAGAGAATGAAGCTCTCAATCCTTGTCCTAGAATGACACAAACAAACAAACAAAGTAAGTGAAAGGTGTTTATGTAAAAGAATGAAGGGCAAAGACAAACCCGAGATGGTAACGAACGTGACGTACTGACGTGAGCGGACTGGATTGGTTTTTCAAGGTGTGCACTTGCAAATTGCAAGTTTGCCACCAATCTGTTTACATAAAAAACAACGTGAGGCTCCTACATACTGCTCCCATGCTCATTTGTGTGCGAGGTATTCTACCGCAGCAGTGTTCACTTAGTCAAATAAAATTTGTTGAATTTCTTAGTTGATTACAAATCACGTGAACATCACCGTATTCCACATATAAAAACAAATTTTGGGTTATAAATGCTAGTCAAAATTAACTATTGTACCTGCAAAAGATTTGTTTTTTATACCAATACTAGGAGTCCTACCTAAGAATTTCTCCAAATACAGGTTCTTGGAGATGATATTATCTTAGATTATGTGGCTAGAGGTGACTTGGGGAGAATTTGGATTACAGTTGTTCAAATCCTAATGAGAATATCCCACCTCACCAAATATTATTCACAGTTGGGATGCAGATCATGATTTCATGGCAGGCAATTCAAAGACAAGAGAAAGGAATAGTAATCATTAGACCTATGTGCTTAACAAAAATGATGATGAAAATTTGAAGTTTAATATCAGAATTAGGGAAGGGCTGGATCGTCTTAATAACATCTTTGTTATCTTGTCATCTTTGTTATGTGATAATTTTACCACAGAATCAAATCATGTTCTACTTTTCTATATCCTTTTTCGAAAATATTTTATTTTTCTTCCCTGTGACTTGTGATTTATCTGAGGTCTGGCATAGAAGTCAAGTTGGAAACTAGACCCAACCATTCACCCGCGATAACAATTTATAAGTAACAAAGGACTGTTACCTAGTTGACAGTATTTTTATACCCAAAGTAGAGCCAATTTGAGTACTATTATCGAAACCATGCGTATGAACTGAATTTTTGTTTCCTTCTTACATTCTTACTGATAACTTTGTTTGATGCATACAAGTTGCTATCTAGAAGATAACAAGACACAAGGAGCAACACATGGAAACATCTTACTGTGGACTGGAAAGCTACTAACCTGGTGTCTCAGATTAGACTTATGGCTTCAAAGTTCAAAAGAGTCCACTGGCATTGGGCCAGTCGGAAGGCAAACTCGGCCGCAGACTTTGTGGCTTCTTTGTTTTTGCGAAAGATTATTATGGACTTTAACAATATTATGTGATTTTTAGTTCAAGAAATTGGTTAAGCTTAATCTAAGTATTACGAGTTGTATAAGGAATGTAATATTAGTGATATGTAAATAATATTAGTAAACTATATATTAGTTACTAATTAAATTTCAATTTATAAATACATCTTTTACACATTTAAAGACAAAAAATAACAAATTAGGACAAATTAATGTCAACATGTCATCTGTCATAATGTATTTACCAGAATACCCCTAACTATTTATTCACTAAATTGCAAATGCGCGTACAACATATTCAGAAAGGTGCTACTACTTAGTACTTGTTACAAAGCTGCTACTGTCCGATTGTGAGTTCAACAATGCTGCTACTGCCTGACTAGGAGTTCAACAATACTACTACTGCCCTGGGAGTTCACAATGCTGCTACTGCTCAACTGGGAGTTCACAATGCTGCTATTGCCCGATTAGGAGTTCAACAATGTTGCTACTGCCCGATTGTGAGTTGAACAATGTTGCTACTGCCTGACTGGGAGTTCAATTACATTGCTACTTCTATAGAAAATGAAATCCAATAACTAATCCAAGTTCAATAGTATATTTAGCTTAGATTCATCAACCCAAAGATTCCACTAGGCTTCAAGCAAACAATTGAAAAACAACGTAATAGTGGCAGAACATAACAATAGCAGCAACATGACGTAACAGTAGCAGAATTGTCGACGTAATAGTACGGCATTGGGGAACACTGTTGTTTTACCTGAGGCGAGAGAATAGATAAAGAAGAAGTTCCTTGATCTGGAACTGAAAATACGAATTGGTAAGGAGGCTCAATGGTCGATCAATGGCAAAGCTTTGCTGGTGGTATTGCCTCCAACACGGAGGAGCTTTGGATGCTTAGAGATCTCACCGGCTGGTAGAGTCAAGCTCGGTTTCGTCAAAATCTTACAAGGTCACGCCAAAGTGGTTTATCGACGTCGTTGTCGAGGTTGTCATCGACGGCTTTGGCGAATGAAGAGCAACCAAATCATGACAGAGAGATGGCGGATCTAGGGCGTCGACGCGGTATAGCCATTAGAGCACCTCTGATCTCTCCGCCAAGAAGGCCGCCGCTCAAGAAATGCAAACGGCGATTCCAAACCAAGATGTTGGTCACGCTAAGCCTCTAGGTTGTCATCGGCAAGCTCGTGTGGCCTGCAATGACAACGGTTTGGCCACAATAGTGAATCAGATAGATCAGAGATGGAGGATGTGAATTTGAGAGAGAGAGAAAGGGATGAGGGATCAGATCGAAGAGGCTTAGGAAGAGAGAAGGAGTGGCATACATGTAATTTGATCGTGAATGCTGGATATTTTGGTCACTTAATGGTCAAAACTCAAGTCAGATCTGATATGTAGGTTTTGGGCCTCAGCTTGTGTCCTAATTTGTCTAAAAAATATTAAAAGTGAGTTTTTGTGTTTTTAAATTTGGTCATGTGTTACTATGTAATTTTCTCAAATAATATATAGTTTACATATTGAATAAGGAGTTCATAATATCTTCTGATATGATTCTCGTAATCTTTGGTAAATCTTATAGATCAACTAGGATTCTTCAATGGGCAAGGCACTAGTTGATCATTATAAATACACGAGCATAAGTCCATGTTCTCATCATAAGACGCATTCAGTCCCTATCCCATCTATGGAGCACATTGTGAGAGAGATCAGAAGACCTAAGTTTTCGGACATGGCGATATCCATTAACAACGCTGGTAAGTCTTAAGTCCTACATATGTTGATCTTATGTTTATATGCTTCTGGTAACTATGGTATAATAAGCTTAAGTTTTCTTTTAAATGGTATCAGAGCCATGCACTCGTAGCATTGCATATAAATCGATTCAGTAAAATCAACACAATAGCAATTAAGTGTTCATATGCTAGACTTTAGAAACAACAAACAAAATTTTAGTAAGCTGGGCCAACAAAATTCGTTGACCCATTCAGAAAACTGAAACTGGGCCTGTGAGCTACCGGACCCAAGCCCAAGACCCATTCTCAGAAAACCCAAATGGGACTTCATCTTATCGTTGTTAACAACGACAAGTTTTATGGGTTTCGGTTTTTGGCGGGGGAAGAAGCGCGCGAGTTCGTTCATGAACTCGTTGAGATTCAAGACTCATCACTCACGATTTAGGTCAGATTAAGATCAAATTAGAGAACCCTAGAGCACGCCCGGAGTGCACATACGTTAGGATAGCTGGAGTTGTCCCGATGAAATTTCGTTTTCTAGATTCTCTGTGATTTTGATTGTTTGTTTTGATTGTTGTTTGTTTGATTGGTGCTGCACTTCTGTGTTATTGTTTGCTTCCGCTAACATTGCAACGTTGTAGCAGATGCCAAGGCATGTCGATTGTGTGAAAATTGATTTTTCAATGACTTTTAGAAGCCTAAAGCTATCTGCATAAAATATGTGAATTTTTCTCTGTTATGATTGTTAAAGTCTCTCAAAACAATATGTTTTAATCTTGACAATAAAGTTTGCAGCAAAGGAATGATTTTTTGTTCAAGTTTCTGTTAACTTGGATTAAGATGAAAACATATAGAAAATTCCTTGGTCCTTGTTTTTTATGATGATATGGATTAGTCCTTGTTTTTTATGATGATATGGATTAGCATGTTGCACATAGCAAAGTTTTTTCATGTTTTCAGATAATCATAAAGTTAATAAGATTGAAAACTTGTGTTACTAAAATTTTAAAACATGCACATATTGGCCTCCATAGAGATATTCGTTGCATTGCTTAAAACTTAGAATAGCTGCATATATGGTCTCTAATCTCATATTTGGTTATCTAGAAGTTTTTCTTCTGCCACTAGGTGATGACTGCTTCTTTTATAAAATTTGGGATTAATTACTGTGGTGTGTGGATTCAGATTTTTAGTGTGTTTTATCTTTTGCCATATAGGTGTTGTAAAACATGTATTTTAGTATGAGATAATTGTGTGCATATGTATGCATTGATATGTATGTTTTCAGCATGTTCAAGTGTGATTTTGTGTTATGTGGTATTTTTTAGGTTTATTTTACTTGATATATTCTACCTAAAACAAATAAAACATCTAGATTATCCTCACACTAAACAAATATAGTAAAACGAGAACTAATAGAAAATCTCTTTTGTTTGCTCATTAGATGTCCAAGTTGTCACTCTTAATCAGATTGAGCTTTTAACTTGTGCAAACTACAAAACCTGGAGGATACAAATTGATATTTTTTCTCCATGAGTCAAGGGCTAGATTCTTGTCTATTAGAAGGAGTACCAGAACATATAGAAGTTGAGGATAAAGATAAGTTTTTAGCAGCTTGGGAATATGAGCACTCATGGCATAGAAAGAACAACACTTGTAGAAACATCATTAGGGCCACCATGTCGGACACCATATCTGGTACCATCCTTGAGATGGATTATGCCTATGACATGCTGGAGCTTATTAATGAGAAGTTCAAACATATTGAAAAGACTAAGACTGCAACACTGTCCCTGAGATTCAACACCCTTAAGTATGATGGTGTTGGAGGTGTCAGGATCCACTACCTTAAGATGGAGAATATAGTAAATAAGCTTAAGGATCTTAGCATGCATCTCCCTGAAGAATTTATGGTGCACACTGCACTGCACTTTCTCCCTCAACAATTCAGTCAATTGAAGTCGAGCTATAATGCTCATAATGACAAATGGAGCTTCAATGATCTTATTGCTATAAAAAGTGAGGAGGAGAGTAGAATTAAGGCAGATAACTCTAGTTATGGTGTGATTAAGGCTTCAACCTCTGAGGCAACAGTGAACCTGGTTGGCAAGAATGGCAAAAACAAGTGGAAGAAGAAGTTAGGAGCTAAGAAAACCAACTTCAGACCTATAGTACATCTAAAGGGGCAGGTACATCCTGCAATTTAAGTATAAGTGCTATTTATGTAAAATGACAGGGCATATTAAGAAAGACTGTGCCGGCTTTAAGGCCTGGATGATGAAGAAAGGTAAATTTCTTACCTCACCCAACTCTGTCATTTTCCCTTCTCTCTATTACTTAGAAGTTAATTTAATTAACGTTGAGTCAAATACCTTTTGGCTTGATTCAGGCTCTCTCTTACATATAGTTAACTCCTTATAGGGCTTCACAAAGAGGAGGAAACCAAAAACTGAGAAAGCACGCGTTCGTGTAGGAAATGGCATGAATGTTTCCGTTAAGGCAATAAGAAGCTTGAAACTAGAATTAAGTCTAAGAAATTTTTTAATTCTGGAAAATGTTTACTATGTACCCGCAATGAAGAGAAATTTAGTCTCTTAGGATCTTTTGATAGAACTTGGTTGTAGTTTTCTTTATGACATTAATACAATAATTTTTTTTAAGAATTCATTACTTATTGATTCTGCTCTTCGTTTGAATGGTTATTTGCAACTTCAGTGCCCTTTATCTTCTCAATCTATCTTTGCTATTGAGAAATCTGCTGAAAATTCAAATGTTTTCAGTACTAACACTACTGTTGGTGTTAAATGAAATATATTTAATGAAAAATCTACATACCTATGGCATAGAAGACTTGACCACATATCAAAAGATAGAATGAAAACACTCATAAAGCTTAAGATGTTACCAGAATTAGATTTCTCAGACTTAAACGAATGTGTGGAATGTTATAAGGGAAAAACGATTAACAAATCAAGTAAAAGTACATATAGAAGTAAAAGTTTACTAGAGTTAATTTATATTGATATATGTGGACCCTTCAGCCACCACATAATTTGTGGAAACGTTTACTTCATTACATTCATAGATGATTTTTCACGGTTCTGTCACATTAAACTGTTATCAGAAAAATCACAGTGTTTAGAAACTTTTAAGATTTTCAAAACTGAAGTTGAACTTTAACTTGGTTTGAAAATAAAAACTGTGAGGTCTGATAGAGGGGGAGAATATTTTGGAAGATATACTGAATTTGGTCAACATAAAGGGTCATTCGCCTTGTTTCTTGAGGAACATGGCATTTTAGCATATTATACGGTTCCATATACACCTCAACAGAATGGAGTGGCAGAGAGAAAGAATAGAACTCTTTTAAACATGGTTAGAAGCATAATGTGTACCTCAGGATTACCTAAGTTTTATGGGGTGAAGCTTTAAGAACTACGAATTATATTTGCAATAGGGCCCCAAGTAAATTAGTTGATAAAACTCCCTATGAGTTATGGAATGGCAGGAAACCAAGCCTGCATCACATGCATGTCTGGGGTTGTAAAGCTAAGGCTAGGATTTATAATCCTGATTTAAGTAAACTTGATCCTAAATTTGTTAGTTGTCATTTTATAGGTTACTGTGAAAAATCAAAAGGGTATAAACTCTACTCAAAACACCATTCGTCAAGAATTTTTGAAACTCATCAAGTCAAATTTCTTGGTGAAATAGTTTGCAATGTAAAGTATGTGGATTTATCCTCAGACTTTGAGAAAGTTGCAAAGGATTCAGAAAATTCACAAAACCTACAAAATGTGTCTGTCTCATTCTTAGTTTCAGATACACCTACAGTAAACGAAAATTTGAATGAAACTAATATTTTGGGGGATGGAAGAAACAGACAATGAGCCGTTAAATCAAAATATTTCTGAAAATATGGAAACTGATGAAACTTTAGAAAGTTCAGAAACTCCATAAAACTTAGAAACTCTTGAGACATAGCCTGAACCTGTTCTTGAACCGAGAAGATCCAAACCTTAGTTTCAGATACACCTACAGTAAATGAAAATCTGAATGAAACTAATATTTTGGGGGAAGAAACAGACAATGAGCCGTTAAATCAAAATATTTCTAAAAATATGGAAACTAATGAACTTTAGAAAGTTCAGAAACTCCAGAAAAACTTAAAAACTCTTGAGACACAGCCTGAACCTGTTCTTGAATAGAGAAGATCCAAAAGGGATAAAGTTCCCATTTTTGGAGCTGACAGTGACTACATGGTGTTTGCTCAAGAAATTGAACAAGCACGGGAAGTAGAAACTGATCCAAAAACCTTTAGAGCAACTATAGAAAGTGAGGATTCAGCTAAGTGACAAGAAATTGAATCCATGAAGAATAACAAGGTATGAGACTTGGTTAAGATACATGTAATCAAAAGGAAATAGGTTGTAAATGGGTTTTTAAGACTAAGAGAGATGCTAGGGGAAATATAGAGAGATATAAGGCTAGGTTAGTAGCTAAAGGTTTCACTCAAAAAGAAGGAATTGATTATACAGAAACATTTTCTCTTGTGTCTGCAAAAGATTCTTTTAGAATCATCCTGGCATTAGTAGCTCATTTTGACATGGAGTTACATCAGATGGATGTCAAAACAACTTTCCTAAATGGTGAGCTTGAAGAGACAATATATATGAAACAACTTGAAGGTTTCATAGTTCCACGAAAGGAGAAGATGATTTGCAAACTCAAGAAATAAATTTACGATTTAAAACAAGCCTCTAGACAGTGGTATATGAAATTTGATTTAGTCATATCAACTTTTGGATTTACAGAAAATATAGTGGATGAATGTGTTTATCTCAAAACACAGGGAAATAATTTTATTTTCCTGATCCTTTATATAGATGACATCCTCCTTATTAGTAGCAGTCTCAAATTGCTTAAAGACACTAAAATCTTTCTATCAAAGCATTTTGACATGAAAGATTTGGGGGAAGCATCGTTTGTCTTAGGTATTAAGATAAAAAGGGATAAAAAAATGTGGCTTACTTGATTTTTCACAAGCAAGTTATATAGAAACTGTTCTAAAACGTTTTGGAATGTAAACTTGTGCTGAAGGAGAAGTCCCTATGTCCAAAAGTGATAAATTGACTAAAAATAGAATTCCTAAATTTGATGCATAAAAAGCTAGTATGGATTCAAAACCATATGCACCTCTTATAGGTAGTCTAATGTATGCTCAAGTGTGCACTAGACCGGACATAGCTTTTGTCGTTAATATGTTTTCTAGATTTCAAAGCAATCCTGAAATTCAGCATTGGAATGCAAATAAAAAAGTTTGAGATACCTTCATAGAACCAAATACCACATGCTTGTTTATAGAAGAGTGAAAAGTTTAGCTCTAGAATGTTACACAAATTCAGACTTTGCTGGGAATTATCCCAATTCAAATAAGTCTACATGTGGTTATGTGTTTATGTTAGCTGGAAAACCATGAAACAAAGCCTCATAGCCACATCTACCATGCAAGCTGAGTTGATAGCTGTTTATGAAGGTGTGTGTGTGAAAGTCTTTGGGTTAGAAATTTTCTAATGGAGACCAAGATCCTAAAAATGTGATTTTCAACAAGCTGACAGTGTATTGTGACAATGAAGCTACTGTGTTATTTTCTAAGAACAGTAAGAGATCAGCTCATTCTAAACACATTGATTTAAAGTATTACAGTGTCAGGAAGAGATTCAAGTATGGTGAAGTTGAGATCATAGACATTGATTCAGAGGATCAGTTAGCTGATTCATTCACCAAAGTTTTAGCAGTTGGAACTTTCAAGAAACATTGTGCCAATATAGGTGTTCTTGAGAAATTAGATTCTGGAGTTTAGTGGGAGCATTCAAAATTCAGTCAGAGTTTTCGTTGTGATTTTGTTCTTGTATTTTGTTTTAGTTTTGAGTTTATAACTCAGTTAATGTAAACTTGATTTTGTTATCAATAAAATTGAGGTATTCAGTTCTTCATGATTGTTGCAGCATCATGTTTGTTATTTGAAATTTAGTTTCTCATATTCAATTTTATTTTATCAAGTTGTTATGAATTCATGTGGTTGGTCATATGCATAATTTGTTATGTTTCATATGTTGTCTTTAAGTTAACAAGTACATTTCCACCTGTATATAAATTCGGCATTTGTGATTTTGGAGTTTTTGTCTAAAACCATTTAGAGGATAGAGAGAATTTTGACAATGCAGTTTAATATATATGTGAAAATGTCATTAGCTCTATTCAGTTCATATCTGGAACTCTTGTGCTTTGCAGGACAACTTGTATTGTGGTCTTCAATCTGCAAATTTGTTAAGTCTGTTAGAATTTTAGATTCAGTGCTTGCAACTGAAAAATGACTGAGTTGTTGCCGTTGGATTTTCTTGCATTTATATAACTCATGCAAGCTCTTCAGTGTAGTGGTTGATTTTTTTTTTTTGGTTCAATTGCTGCACATAAATATTGTACAGTTCAGTGGGAGATTGAAAGATTATTATGGACTTTAACAATATTATGTGACTTTTAGTTCAAGAAATTGATTAAACCTAATCTAAATATTACGAGTTGTATAAGGAATGTAATATTGGTGATATGTAAATAATATATGGTTTACATATTGAATAAGGAGTTTATAATATCTTCTGATATGATTCTCGTAATCTTTGGTAAATTTTATAGATCAACTAGGATTCTTTAATGGGCAAGACACTAGTTAATCATTATAAATACACGAGCATAAGTCCATGTTCTTATCATAAGACGCATTCAGTCTCTATCTCATCTAAGGAACACATTGTGAGAGAGATCAGAAGACCTAAGCTTTCGGACATGGCGATCTCCATTAACAACGCTGATAAGTCTTAAATTCTCTATATGTTGATCGTGTGTTTATATGCTTGTGGTAACTATGGTATAATAAGCTTAAGCTTTCTTTTAAGACATTGTGGCTTCTTTGTTTTTGCGATGGGTGTGCACAGAAGAATGGATCTCCAATCCTCGAACCTCCCTTATGCAAATCTTACTGTTTGATGCTGCAGCCGGTAGTTTGTCTAGGCTCAGTCTTTTTCTTTCTTCTGCTTTCCGTGTTTTCTCTTCTCTGTAGTCTTGTTAGCCAAGTTTTCTTTCCAGTTTCTCCAGTTTAAGTTGGTCTCTTTATGTACTGTCACTAGGTTCTTTCTTAAATGAAATTATCATTACCAAAGAAAAAAAAGAAAAACACATGGGAACATCTTCTTTTTTTCTGTTAAAGGATTATCTGCTTTCAGGCAGTTACTATTTTCTGGGAAAGAGTTTATAAGAGGTAAAGAACAAACAGATACCTCCCAAAATTGTGTTTATCTTTGCCAACTTGTGGTGCAAAAGAAAGTAGTAGAGTTTCAAACTTTCAAAAGAAAGCTTTCCACATCTTCCATGCTCCATTTTAAAGCTCATAGTCTGTGCAGTTTGTCCTACTGAAATACCATACAGGTGCTCACATGAACACACTATTGCATCGCTGTTGAAATCTCACTACCCCTCAGTTATGTAATGGGCTTAAACTAGAATCTGCAAATTACTAACTAACAAGTAACAATGTCATGTACTGGCTATTGTAAAGAGCAAATGGTTTAAGGATAAATTAGTCACACCTCTTGAACAGAGCATAAGTAATTAGAGACTGTCCAGATATCCTAAAATAACAAAACCTATTTGATTTGATTTTATGTTTTTAAGAATGAGAGAATAAGAAAACGGATGGACAACACACATTGATAAGAACTGAGATTAAGACTCAGCTGTTGAGTGGTGATAAACACCAAAAGTTCATTAAAAGCTAAATCTGAGACTGAAAGGCTGAACTCCTGTTAGAAATAGATCATACAGAACTTATGAACTCTGTTAAAATTAGCAACAAAGCAGATCATGTAGTGTGCCACAGTAGAAGCAAATGAAATTAAGTTCATCAAATTGCCATTGAGATTAGGAAAGTGTATAACAATAACAGACTCAAGCAACAAATAACAAAACCAAATGAATTCAGTTTCACATTTGACCATGAAGAACCTGCAGATGAATTTTCCTGAACAGGGTTTTGATCCAATGGCTTCATTCTCACAGACTCAGTTGGGTTTTGATCTCCCAGCCCTCTTGGATTCAAACACAAAGGAGCTATCACATAGCCAGAAATGTTCTCCTTGTTGTGAAGTGAATTGCTTGTACATAGCCCATTGTTTCCTCTTAGCACCAATCTCTTCCCAAGCCTCTCAATGAAATCTTCTGGAAGTGTCAGCTCACCAATTAGTTGATTGTTGCTCAAATTCAGCAAATCCAGACTTGGAAGGGTCTCCAAACTTGGAGGAACAGTCCCAGTGAGGCTATTGTTGTCTAGAGAAAGAGCAGTAAGATTCTTCAAGGAAGAGAGGAAGTTGGGTAATGGCCCTATCAATCCACATTCTGAAAAGCTCAGTGTTCTGAGGTTCATGAGCTTCCCAACAAAGTTAGGAACTTCTGTATTGATTGGGTTGCTATCAGCTACCATGTACTCTAAATGCTGCATGCCTGAAAGGGTTTCAGGGATTGGCCCATTGATTAAGTTGTGACTTAGATCAAGCAAGACCAACTTGTTGAGCTTCCCTATATCTGGAGGCAACATACCTCTAAGTCTGTTTGAGCTGAAATCAATCTTTTGGAGGAGTTTAAGCTGACCAATAGAGGAGGGTGCCTGACCTTCAAGAACATTCCGGCTTAAATCCAAAATGGTCAAACTCTCCAACCCCCCAATTTCTTCTGGTATTTGACCACTCAAGTTGTTGTAACTTAAGTCAAGTTGCTCTAAGCTGACCAAACTACCAATCTTGCTAGGGACTTTCCCTTGTAAATTGTTCTGTGACAAACTCAGAATCCTTAAGCTAGAAATTTGGGACAAACTTGAGGGAATTTCACCTGAGAGAGTTGGATTGGACACAAGGGTTAGGTGTTCCAAGGAAGACAATGCACCAAAGAGCTTTGGAGAAAGAGTGACTTGTGATGTTGTAAAGCAACTAAATATTGAGAGGGTCTGTAAGTAAGGTAATTTGAGAAGGGACTCTGATAAAGAAGCAGCGGATTTGCAAGGAGGGGTGAGAATATCAGGGCCAATATGTATCTTTGTGACATGAAACATTGGAGGGTCTTCATCCCCAATCTCACATTCAACACCAGGCCATGGAGTCTCAGTACATGGTTGTGGGTGCTCTAGAGCCCAATCAGAGTCCTCAAGAAGGGCACCCATTACCTCAAGAATCCCCAAAAACTCCTCCTTTTCCATCTCTAGTGGAACCTCATCATCTGAGAAAGGCATTTCAGCAAACCCCTTGCCTGCATAAAGAAGAAACCCAACAAGGAAAAGACACACAGAAGAAGAAAAAGCCATGAGAACAAACTCGCAAAGATACCAATAAACACAGCAAAACCCACAAGCGAAAAACCGGGTATCCAAAAGTTCCAAGAGTGAGTTAAAGGTTTTAGCTGTGCCCAATTCAAGTATAAATGCCATCGATTCAAACTGGGGATCTTAGTGACAGAAGCAAAGGCTGCAAGAAATCAAAAAGTTGTCGCCTTTGGTTACCACATTGTCACATTAGGCAAGTCTGAGCATGACAGTGTTAGTTTGGCATGGAAAACCGCGATGCTTAATCAGCAACAGTGACTAGAAGTTGAAGGAGAAGAAGACGTCAGAAGAGCCATGATGGGTTTTCGCAAAGGAGGCTTGTCATAGTAAATGTGATGGGACTTCATATCTCAGAATCTGAGAACGAAGCCGACAGCCATGCTTTGCCAGATGCACCATTGTCGTTTTCTCCTCTTTCTCTTGGGAATGTCCAAAGCGTGGGAATCGATCAGTGGTGGAGTTGTACAAGTCTTGTCATTTTAGGAGAGATTCTGATCTTCTGATGAGACATCATTAGCTAGTGTTGAGTGTTATGTGAACAAAGAAAAATTCAAAGATACATTTGGCTTCAGGTCAATCCATCCATCCATCAATCCACAAATTTCATGATTTAATGAACAATCTTAACAAATTTCATTAATCCACAACTTTCCCAACGTGAACAGATATGATTAAAGTGAACCCAGATTCCCAACAGGATTCAAGACCTATATTTTGATCTATATGTTTTAGTCAGGCCGGCTCACTTACGGGACTATTTTTACGGGACAAAACGGGACGAAATGATATCAGCCCTCTGATTTGGTTAGTTTAGATCTAATGGCTCTAAATCATTAAACTAAAACTCTTCTGTTCATCATTCCAACCCAGGTCTCAAACACATTACCTCTTCACCTCCATCTTCTAAAATCTTCAGATATGGGAAAGGAAACCCCGAGACAAGTTAGATGGAACATGATTCCATGAGGCAAGACTACAGATGCACAAGGTTAATTACAAACACCACAAAAAACTACAGTGAGATTTCATAAAGATGGCCGCCACCACTAAAGCCGCTGCTGCAAGTCATGCAAAACCTTCACTTCCGGCTTCACTCCTTCCATACCCAATTTGATCTTCCAATTTAATCTCATATCTAAGGCAGAAATTTATGCACCAATAATGAAATCATGGATGAGATCATAAGTTCATCCCTTTGGATTTAATCCAAATTTGAAGCATCCTACCTCAATAAAGCAATGATCTTGGGTACTTGTAGATCAGAAAAGAATGAATCATGGGTTTTAGCTAAACCCAGAATTTAAAACGTTGTGGAAATCGAGATGAGCATATACAGGGAGAGAAGGATAGAAAGGGAGCAACGAAGGAAGAAGATGGGATCGGTGTGGGTTGTGTGGATTCACAAAGGTTTGTGGAGTCCCTTTCAGCCGTTGGATCTGATTCATTTAAATCAAATGGCTATAAGCTAAGCTATCCCGTTTTGTCCCGTAAAAGTTGTCCCGCAGGTGAGCGGGCCTGATGTTTTAGTTAGATTACTGTCTTTTCTCTTTCAATTAGTTTTATACACATTCCCAATCTTCACATAGCTAGGCTTTGGAATTGGCTGGAAAGCCAAATGGAGCAAAACCAGACACAAAAAGAAGAGGGTCCAAAACTCATCATGCATGGAGAGCCACCATCAAGCAGTACGTAGCTCATCGTCATCAGCTACTTACCAGTTACCATGCAAGATTTCACTCTTTCAAGCTTCCCACATTCAGAAGCAGAAGCTCCATCACCAGCGTTCTATATATGTCTCTCCTAATTTTGAAATAAGTTCTATGAATGCAGAAGTGGTCAGTGATGAGTTAAACTTCGTGACCTAGCTACCTACGTACCCACCCATGAGTTGCATCATAATTTTGATAAGGAACCTAAACCTAATGCATGTAGTTATTGACTAACAATTAGTTATAGACTTGTAGCTAGAGTTGAACCCTCGGTTTGCGCGCGTGAAATGTTGCAGGTGCATGGGAATTGGGGTCGGATATATAACAAGATTAAAGACTAAGCAATACCTACGGTTTACTTAAACAGTTAAACCCAGATTTTCTGAGCAATTTTTTGTAGTCTTATAACCTGGTCAAGATTATATTCTTCAATCATTCATTTCTGGTCAAATTTTGTTGCCCTGCTCCTGCTGTAGTTTATATCGGACTAATTAAGATCGTTAAATTAAGAATATTATTCATAGAGATCAAGATGATACAATGATGACTTGCGATGACAAAAATTCTGTGCTGCACCTGGAATTAAGATGTTAAATTGACTTATTCGATCCCTATATATCACCAATTTCAATTGCTGGAAAGAGACGAAAAAAGAAAAGAAAATCAATTAAATCAATCATTTTCAGATGATTTGGTGTACATTACACAACTCCATCACTATCACTTTCTTAAAATCTCAAAGCTCTAGTATATCGTCTCACTGGCATTGTAGATGGATTTGTAAAATTTAAGACTGAAACTTTCAGTAATAGTTTACTCCGATCCATCATTTTGTCGATCGATGAAACTATGGGCTGATCTTGCTATAGTTTTAACCTCAACCAAGTCTATTTGTTTTTCCAATTGCATGAATGGCTTCTCTTTTTCTCCTTGGATCTTCCATTAACGTACTAGTGTAAGAACTAAACTACGAGACAGAAATTAGAAAATAGAAACTACATACGTAAGACCGAGTTAGTGATCAAAATAAAAGAGATGCACCACAAATCGATCAGTCGTTTCCGTGATCAAAAACATGCATGAAACTCGTTCTTGATTTGATGTCTTTGGAGTAGTGTTCCTCTCGCTACTACATAATCTAAATTCTGTTGTGCGTTGAATACTGGGATAATCCAATTTTGCTCATCCATGATATCATGGTTACGCAAGAAAGATACTGAAGCAAGCTAGCAATCAACAAACGACACCCAGCTGGTCTAATCAGTTTAATGTGTTCCTCAAGCGTTTAATAAAATAAAAGCAAGTTAAAGAGACCAACCATAATAAAATTTGCTATAGAAAGCTGAAATGTAGAGGTATATGAAAACTAGAAAGTCTATTATGCATATCTGATTCATTATTCAACCAAATTCTACAGTACATTAGCTAATCTCTAATCATTTTTGGGTTTCTACACAGACTATATATGCTGGCTTGCATTATGTCAAATTGTCAAGATCTGGATCATATATATTGAAGATGATTAGGCTTCTTAATCATTGGCAAGCTATCTCTTGGGACGTGGCTTTACTGATATGCTTAGTTAATCGGTAATCAATTAAATTACTTGGCAGTCTGGCTGGTGAGGTGTATATGACAGCAAAACAAGACTATTAATTAAGAGTAAAATCGTTATCAGTCATTGCGGCTAGCTATCTCATGGCTAGCAGAGATTATAATTCCGGATAATTTCATCCAAGTATTCTATAAAGTTCTGATCCGAATATGATGGCTTCCATGTTTGTACCACATTTTTGTGTATCATTCCTCATAAAAATGGCTTACATAATTAGCGCATAATAGTTTACTGAACTTTGTTAAAAGAAGGGCACCTCGAGTTGTAACACTAATTTTACTGAACTTTAATTTGAGTAATCATTCACCAACTTAAACCCACCTCTACGCCATGATGAAGTAAAGAGTGCACCAACTTAGTCTGTCACTTATTCAGACTTTCAGGGAATTCGGGACTTCGTTTTCAAAGGTTGGAGAAATCGAGCAAGAGAGAGAAAAAACAAAACAAAAGATCTCTAATTATATATATATACACACGCACATTTTCAGTTGGAGACGTCCGCATTTATTCTTACGGTGTGGATTTCCACTTTACATTCACTTTTAAATCGAATTTTCACATTTTCACTGTCAAGTATTTAGATACTAATGTATAAATCATCTCTGTAAAATTTCAGCTAATTTGATTATCATTAAGACACTCAAAACTGTGTTTTTCTGTTATAAACATGAACGGTTCAAGTTCGACAGAATTATGTTCATCCATTGTTTTAATCAAGTTTGAGTGCCTTAATGAAAACCAAATTGACTGAAATTTTACAGAGATGATCTATACATTAATATATAAAGACTACACAGTAGAGATGTGAAATTCGATTGAAAAATGAGTGTAAAGTAGAAATCCGCACCATAAGAATAAACATGGACATATGCACCCGTATATATATATATACAGGGCCCTTCTAATGAGGGATCCCTTTTTTTGTTCATTTATAGGGATAGGTCCACACCATTAGATCTGTTTTTTAATGAGCTTGAATGGTTGAGATTAAAACAAAAAACTTAACACTTATGTCAAACCTACACCGTTCAATATTATTAAAAATAAATCCCTCATTTGGATGACTTAACGATCACCAAATTTTCTGAAAATTTGGTGAAATGATCTACTCATATAGTCCAACGAACTGAACGGTGAAGATTTGATTTTGTAATCGAAAAGTTCGTCAAATGATCTATCCCTAAAAATGAACAAAAAAAGGGATCCCTCATTGGAAGGGCCCTATATATATATATATATATATATATATATATATATATATGTGTGTGTGTGTGTGTGTGTGTGAGATTTTCAAGTAATTCACCTATATATATATAACCCAAATCACAAGTATTAAAGCCCCTTAGTTTGGAACTTCTCTACCAACTAAACTTCTCTACCAACTGGAGTGATAGGTTCGACGAAAGGCTACAAATTTGAAAAACATTATCCTCAAAAACCCTACAAATCTAGTGCAAGATCCACGATTGCATTCTTCTTCTCTATACTCATTTACACTGCCATCTTCTATATTTTCAACCTCTCTCCTTCCATTAATCTCTTCTACAACACCAAGTTCTGGTTTGCGATATCCAACACCCTGATTCTTATCATTGCAGCAGACTACTCTTCTTCCAAAGACAAGCACGACCAAATTACTTACCAAGAAGCGTACATGATGCATAGGCAGCAAGCTCAGACTACTTCCTCATTCGTTTCGGAACCTCCTCGTGAAATAGAAACCATCATTGATCACCAAGTTGCACATCAAAAAATAAAAAACCCAGAAAACAGGCCAACTGTGCTTAAAGACGAGCATGTCGAAAAGCCTAGACTTCCTAGTGTTGATGAAATTGATGTCCGAGAAAAGAGGATAGTCCATGTACAGTCAAAAGTTCGTAAGAAAAAGAATGTTCATGCAAAAACTTACAAGCGAAGTAAATCGGAGGAGGTGAGAAGAGTGGTGATCGACGAATGCAAGAGCAATGATATAAGGAAGTCAGAGACAATGGAGAAGCACGAAGAAACTCAAGCCAGTACTCCGGAAGAAGCTAATGAATTTTCAACCATGTCAAATGAAGAACTGAACAGAAGATTTGAAGAGTTTATCCAAAGGTTTAATGAACAAATTAGGGATCAATCAGTTGCAGACAGAAGGCCCAGACTAACCTACCATCATGTATAATGTTCTAGAGAGTAATGTTGTTCGCACTTCCGGCCGGTTTGTCATTCTGTGTACACTAAACACAGGATTGACAACAACCTGAGAAAGAGAATCGAGGGTCTTATTCTTCCAAAAGTTTTTTCTGCCTATTTCTTTATCGCAGAAAGTTTTGCTATGTTTTTTTTCCCAATAATGTATTGAATAATTGTAATAGATATGTAGATATAAGCTTTGCATTTCTGTTTACAGTTAGAATGATCATATATTCTAATCAACTAGCTAGCTATATTATCTTTTCATCTGAAAGTTTTCAGGTTTTTCTCTATTTTTCCTATAAGTGTTGTAATTCAAGAAATAATTACTTCCTATTAATGTTAGCTACTTGGCTTCTTCAAATACAAGAATCCATGCCAAAGGGCAAGATATATAAGATAGCATTACATGCAATATGCACTGCATGCAATTGAAAATGAATCATATATTCATATATGTTTGTGTGTGATTTTAGGATTGAGTTGGTGGTGAAAACTTGGGTATGAATTTTTTTTTTTTGAAGGTAGAAAAAATTCATTAATCAAAGATTATGATGACTAAAACGGTTAAGCATGAACAGTCTAAGGACAATACAAACAGCTATCAACTATAATTTAAAAAGACAACTACCAACAACTGCCGAGTGCAATTGTATTATTAACTAGCCTAAAAGTTACAGCGAAAAACACAAAAAACATCCCAAGCCCTACAAAGCCCCAAAAATTTCACAACCATTTGAATCTTTAGACGCCTAAGACCTCCATTGGTGTAGAAAACTTGGGTATGATTAGTATTACATAATTTGATTAATTTCTTAAGGACTTCGAGTAGCCACGTTAGCTTCTATACGTAGTTTTCAAGTTAATGATTATTAGGGCCAGCTAATTAGGGAAACCAGACACAACCACAAATCAAAAGAAGTTTCAGGACATATTGTCTTTGTATAGATTATAGAATATAGATTGATTCACAAGAGAAAACAAGGATCGTACACGTTTTGCATAAGCAGTCTTCTCGATCTAGGTTAACTTGGTTCTTCATTATCATATGAAAATATATAAATCAAGCCAGCTCGAGCTTTCATAATTTGATCCAGAAAGTTCTTCAATCAAAGTAGAGAGATAAAGGAAATTGATCGAGCTTCATCAACTATCTACCGGAATGGTGACTCATATGTGACTATGTGTGCATGCACTTCAGAGAAAACATACAAGTCAACTTAATTAGCACAAAAATTAGATTGCTATTACTACTTGTTTCCTTAAGATGCATGATCGACACTAAACTTTAATGGTTATTTAGGCCTTTTTAAATCAATTAAGCTTAAAGGGATGTTTTTTTTTTTGAGTTAAACATGTCATATATATTATGCATTTAGCAAGCATTATATGATCACTCAACTCTTCAGGGCCGGGTAAAGTCCTCAAGGCCTTGTGGACGTAGACAACAAAATTCAGGCCCAATAAGCCCAACAAGGTAAAACCAATGAACAAACTCTCCATATTTAGTTGACTAGTTACTATCATCATCTTGTGTAAGTTCCTAAAAATTATTTCAAATAATGATAATAGCAAAAAGGATCAAATGCAGAGACTCACAAAGTCACAAGTAACAATCTTTTGTTTTGAAGCAAGAAAATACTTGCGTCCGGACTAGTATGTACGTGTACGTCCGGATTTTCTTTTATTTACGTACTTTTATCAATGTAAATCATAATCTTAACCGTTTAAAAGTTGTACTTTTATCAGTCTCATGATCAACCGTCCATTTATTTTACATTTGGCTAAGCAAACGAAGTTTGATCTCCATAGGTTAATTCAACTTTTAAACAATTAAGATTATAATTTACATTAACAAAAAAACGAAAATAAAAATGAGTCCAAACAGTGCATACTAGTTCTGACGCACCTCCTGACTCAAGTGTATTCCTTTAAAACACGGATATTGTAAGCCTACTTTATCCCCAGTAAGAAGAAGCAACAACAAAAGGTCAAAAATCAGTTAAAACACCCGGGAAAGGAACCATGGTTGTGTTGGGTTCTCTTACCCAAATCAAGCTCCCTCCACCAATACCAACCACCTCTTCTTCTTCAGGTCCTTCCCAGAAGACCCTTCTCACAAAACGAAGATCCCTACTGCTTGGCCCAACTGCTGTGGTGGCTTCCTTGCTCCCTTTCTATAACCCCATTTCATCACAACCTTCAGCAATTGCTCAGCAGCAGCTACAAGATGACCTTCAGCAGGAAGAAGACCGTGCTGTGAATCTCTTCCAGGTCCTACTCTACAGGCTCTATCTTTATTTTCTTCTATTTCCTAATTGAATGATGCTGTCTGAGTTTAGCCAGATTGTTGTTAAATGTGCTTGTTTCTTTGATCCTTTTGGCTGTCAGTTGTGTTAGTTGAAGAAAGAAAAAAAATTGATTGGTGAGACTTCCTATTTGGAATTTGGACTTGGGTCATATAGGTTTGTTACCCATATTATGCATAATGTTAAGACACTTCAGTGCTTCTATTCAATAATGGCACCTAAAACAACTATTCAAGCTGAAGCAATGTCGTTATCGCTTTGAATGTGGTTGACTGAAAGTATTTGATAGGTAAAGATGTGTATGACCAGTAGGTAATCGGTTTAAAATCCCAAAGAATTTGTAGCTCAAATCCCTGGGGTTGTTATGGTATCTTCTTTGATTGATCAGTTTGCTGCTAACATAATTTTGTTCTGATAATGTCACAAATATTTGATTCATAATCTGTGAATGCACACTGGAAAGTGGAAACTTTACTGACAGATACTTTGGGAATGAAAAGCAAAATACTTCTCTATGAAGTTTCTCAAAATTGCTTTCAGTAGCTACATATATATTCTGTTCTTAGCCTTATAGGTGCATAAATTGCTCATATAAGTTAGTTCACTTTTCACCAATGTACTTTCTTTGCAGGAAACTTCTCCATTAGTCGTTTTCATTAAAGACATTGAGATAGACAAAAGCCTCAAAGGTTCTCCTAACGCTGTCTCGCAAAGTGAGGATGATAATACTAAAGTTGAAGGAACAGGTTCAGGCTTCATTTGGGATAAGTTTGGTCACATTGTAAGCATGCCTTGATCTTTTCCATGTACGCTGCCATCTGCTTAATCTTTACATGCTATTCAAGGTTTCCTAAAAGGAAAATTGACTTTCCTCAGTTAGCATTATAATGCTTGTAGTCATGCTTTAAGGGCCATAACTCTAGCTGACCACATTATATGGC
The DNA here is from genome assembly GCA_034370585.1 of Fragaria x ananassa. Classification (NCBI taxonomy): domain Eukaryota; kingdom Viridiplantae; phylum Streptophyta; class Magnoliopsida; order Rosales; family Rosaceae; genus Fragaria; species Fragaria x ananassa. The sequence goes on along the minus strand of CP139764.1, from coordinate 2,644,799 downwards.
GATTGATCTGTGAATTAACAGATATCAGATTTTCTAATATGATCAGGAAATCTGGTTGCTCTAGTCACACTGTCTGTATGTGCATTTGACAATTTCACTTTGAAAAGAAATCATTTACATATCATATGTGCTGTACTTAGCAGTTACCACAATGTTTTAGTAGTTTTTACATACACTTGCATCTGCATTCTTTTACGGTTGTGTAACGAATTCTGCTCTAAGTTTGAAATATCTTGTTAGATGCACCCTCTTCCAGATAAGTACGTATATTGTCATGATCTTCTACTTTCCTAGTACTAAAGCGGCCAATCCTTTGTCTGTTCAGGTCACAAATTACCATGTAATAGCTAGATTGGCTACAGATCAAACAGGATTACAGCGTTGTAAGGTTTTTGTCCTTTAATTCTAGCTATGCGCTTTTTTCAAATTATATCATCAGTAATTGGTCCGACTAATAGTGATACTTTTCATCTGTATACTAGCTATTTGTTTGACTTTCAAGGTTCTTTGTTGCTCGTAGGTTTATATGGTTGATGCAAGGGGCAATGGTTTTAGCAGTGAAGGCAAAATTGTTGGTTTAGATGCATCTCGTGATCTGGCTGTTCTTAAGGTAGCAAACCCTACCATTCTAAGTACTCTCCTGAGGCCCTTTTTGGCTCTTATGTAAATGAAACTTTAAGCTACAACATTATTGTTGAACAACTTGCATGGAGAAGAGAAACCCTCAAATTACTAATGCACCATGCTTAAGTGTTAGAAATGCTTAGCCTAATATCCTCTGCAGGTTGATATTGAAGGACATGAGGTAAAACCTGTTGTTCTTGGTACATCTAGTGATTTGCGTGTGGGTCAGACGTGCTTCGCCATTGGAAATCCATATGGATATGAGAACACACTAACAACCGGGGTAACTTTTTCACAATACGACGGTTCTGCAGTTACTTTAGATTATACAGTATCTGACGATTATATGATCCTTTTGAATACTTCAGGTGGTCAGTGGATTAGGCAGAGAGATACCCTCACCAGATGGAAAAGCGATTAAAGGAGCTATTCAAACTGATGCTGCTATTAATGCTGGTACTTTTCAACTTGAGCTTTCAAAAACTTATTGTTGTCTCTGATCTCCCAAAAGACCTTTGTGTTACGCAACCATAGCTGGTACTCGATAGGTTCCAAGAAGACTTGTAAAGTCTGATACCTGGAAGCTATGTTTCATGCACAGGTGTAGGGATGGATAGCACTAGTGCTAAAATACTACTCGTGAAAAACCTGTCTCCTCTTTTTGAAAACATATATGAGAAATATTGAGAAATAGCCTCTTTTGGCCGTTCAAATTGATTTATAACCAGGTTATTTAGAAAAATTGAAAACTAACCATCTCAGAGAGTAAAAGACCATAATTACCCTCATTCAGTACAAAAACTTCTCTCCTTCTCTTTTATTTCACAGTCTGTGTTTCTTGTTGTTTTTTTTTGTTACAACAAGCTGTGTTTCTTCTGTTCTTCAACGAATCAAACCTATGTATGTATTTACTGCAAATCTGCAATTCTATCACAAAACATGGGAGAAGGAGAAATTCTAATTATTATTAAGTAGCCATTCTAATTATTATTAATCCCTCATGTAAATGCCTCATACAAGACCAATTCTTTACCCATGTCATCAATTTGGAATCTATCTGAAACACCCAAAAAACAAATTGAAATCCATGCCCATCTTTTGTAAACCTCCATTCTAGGACCAGATTTTCCTTGTCCTTTTTGAATTCCCAAAGTTTCTGGCGTTTTTGTTGATTAGTCCAAGTTTGAGATTAGAGTTGTTTATTATAAAAGTGATTACCAGTACATAAGTATTTGATGAGCCGTAATATCAAGATGTGTAATGAACAATGTTCCATGTATATAGTGAGGTTACATATGTAAAGGTTTATATGTATGAGGTTTCAATGTATGTTTCATAGTTGAAGGGTCATATGCATCATGTATATGGGAGAAAATCAAAAGTGATCGATGAGAAGGAAAAACAAAAGTTATGAGAAGAAATTGGAGAAGAAGTCTGGGAAGTGAAATTTTGATTTTGATTTTGATTGAGGGTACTTGTGATATTTTATCTCCTAATACGGTTATTTTTCAGTTTTTTTTTCAAAAACAAGGTTATTTATCAATTCATAGACCCAAAAGTGGTTATTTCTCAAAATTTCAACATATATATAGCTAAAGCCTTTTAAAGTAATTTTGTTCATGAATGAGTTCTGCCGTGAATTGTGAATTGTCTCCACTATTGCTCATTCATCCTCTGAAGGAAGTATGTGAATGTGTATTTCTGCAGGGAATTCGGGCGGGCCATTGATCAATTCATATGGTCATGTTATTGGAGTTAATACATCAACGTTCACTCGCAAAGGTAATGTATGCAGTTTCCATTTGTAGTGTGCGGTTCAGAGAACCGACTGGTAGAGAATGAGAAATTGAGTGGTAGAGCTGGGCTTCCAAGGATTTTGATCTTGTCAAGATCTTGAGGCAACGAATTTAGTTGAACTCTTTCGTGCTCATATTGACTTTCTTTATTTTGCAGGGTCAGGAACATCATCTGGAGTTAACTTTGCAATACCAATAGACTCTGTAGTGCGAACTGTACCTTACCTTATTGTATACGGAACCCCTTATAGTAACAGGTTCTGATCAATGTATCCATTTGGGGAACAAGTTGTATGAGTCTCATTGAACGCAACTCAAATTCTAAATGAGAAACAGGTTCTTCGTTATTGTGATAATTTACCAATGTACTTAAGTTTCTCTTTCGGAACAGCATGAACTTACAAAATCTGATTGTATCAATCATCAATCATACCAACCACCCTCTGGAATTCATGCATTTCTGTGAAGGAACTGGGGAAGGAGACAGATGTTTCCCTTTGCCAAGCAGCTAACAACATAGGTGCTCAACAAGACGACAAACATGCCGGGCAAGGAATGAAAGCAACACCCAATGATTGAAACTTCACTCTGATTATATACATCTCTAAGAAGCCTGCTCCTAGGAGTTTTGGCTTCGTGTGCTACATAGCTGCAAACAAAATGAATTCCCATCTAAGAAGGTCAATTTGAATGCGCTCTTTGAATTCATCAGTCACATTTCCTTTTTGGATCAAAACAGGGAGAGAGTTTCGAACCAGATACATCTTCAATACCAATTGGCTCCTCCGTTGGATCCCAACATCTTCCTCCTTCATTTCAAACCCAAAAACCAACCTCCATAACATCACTAGACACCTTTTACCCATCACCCATGTGTTTGAGCAAACACATTCCCTTCATCCCTGCAATTCATAGACAGATTTTTTCCCTTTGCCAAGCAGTTTCCGCAGGCTAACAACTTGGGTCCCGAAGAAGGCAAACATGCTGATCAAGGAATGAAAGCAACATCCAAAGATTGAATATCTCACACTGATTATACATCTTAACCTGTCTCTGAGAAGCCTTCTCCTAAGAGTTTGGCTTTGTGTGCTAGAAAACTACAAACAAAATGAATTGCCATCTAAAATGGTCAACTTGAATGAGGAACATTTCCGTATCTGCATTGAACATTTTGATCAAGAACATGCCTAATTGCTCATTAAATCGAATGCCCGCAAACTCGAAAAGCTATGCAGATTAATGTAACATTCCTACAAAGCATAACAACCAAAGCCCCAACATCAAAAGTTTAAAACAACAAGTCAAATTTGAACTCAGTTTGAAACACAAACATGGAACTATTCTAGACTGAAAGTAGACTTAGTTGTTCTTCAACGGAACACCCAACATGGCAAGAGATACGACAAGAGCGAGGGATGAGAATGAGACCGAGGCAGCGCTGCTCCGTCGGAGAAGTCGACTTCCGGCGAGTGCTCCGATACTCCACCGAGTCCTGAAGAATGATGTTTCCCTGTTTGTCGATGCAGTGAAAGGTCCCCAGGAAAAAGCGGCCGTCTTTGATCCCAACCAGCATTCGCCGGAAAATAAGCTTCTTGACGCGGGTCACGGCCTCCGAGAAAGCTAGGTCCGTCCCGTCTGGGCTATTCGGGTTCGACCCTTCTAACCCCTCCACCTGAATCAGTGATTCCGCTGCTTCTCGTTCCATGTTCATGGTGACCTTAATTGAAATCCAGTTCCCACTCCCACCTGTTTTCCCCAATTCACAACAATAGGACCTTTTGTAGTTAAAACTCTCTCTCTCTCTCTCTCTATTTTCCTTGGCCATTTGTCATAATTAATACTTTTTGTTAATTAGTTTAGGGTAGTGAGATCCATAATTTTTTTTAATTTAAATTTTGTTTTTTAATAACTTACATTTTGTCTTTTTGTGAATGTGTTAACCAAAAAATAAAAAAAGTTTCAATTTGCGTTTGTGGATTTCACATCCCTTAGTTTATCAATATTTTAGAACCATTTGATTGAGCGGCATATACTCAGGTCTCATTTGGTTCATGAAAAAGGAAAATAGTTTCTTCCTTTTTCCCATGGGAAGGGAAAAAGAACGAGAATTAAGTTTTCAAATAACTTTCTATTCCGATATTTGATAACACAAGAAAAATCATTAGGAAAAGTCCACGAAACAAACGAGGCCTCAATGAAAAGTTAGTCAGGTGGTTACGAAAAGTCAGTCATGTGGTTACAAAAACTCGAAAAATCACATAGGTGGTGACGAAAAATCACCTAAGTGTTGTCGGTGAATTATTCAAGCTGTTTCCGCGGTCACTTTGATTGAAGAAGAGGTGGTTGGTATTATTCTCTTAAGTAGAAGGTTGCGAAAAGTCAGGTGTTATAATTAATTAACCACTTGACTAACTTTTTATTTGACATATATGCCCTTTGTATGTAGAAAGTTGCGAGTACGACTGTGCTCTTTTATTATTTTTCGATGTTTTAGTTAACCAGTAATGTTGTGTAGATACATTTTTTGAGCTACATTCAACCGTGTTTAAAGACACGCTGTTTCTAATGAACATAAACTCGCATGTGTACGAGTGTATCAATAGTCGTGCAACTTGAATATACCAAAATGAGTTTCATTTGTAAATTAGGCCGAGTTCTTGATTAAAGAGGTTTGGGGCTTGAAGCTTACCGCAAAGTATTTTGAACTGAAAAGTAAATCATGGGTATACTCGCACGCAACCTTCTACTTACAAAGAGCATATACCCATGACTGACTTTTACCGACTTCCATCAATGTATTCTGAACTGGTTTTGTATCATTTAGAAGCTCATGATACATATATATTGGAGTTGAAGACTACAAGACAAGGCGGATTTTGTTCCAATCACTTTTCTATCATTGTCATAACACTCAATAACTAGGATATATCGAAATGTTATGAGGCTGCGAACATCCCTCAAAGTATAAACGGAGCTACACCTATTCAATCTGCAGCGTTTTGCAGGGCATTATGTATTTTCAGAAGAAAATCAACACAGTCAGCTAAGAAATACCAACTCAGTTGGATCAAGATGGAACATACTAGTCCAGAAAATGAGAGTCAGAGAGCCAAATAGCAAACTCAATTGTTGTAAAGATGTGAAAATCTGAGAAAATTTATCAGACAGAGTTTGGTGGATGTCTATCCTAAACACAGTTGGAGTCTCTAGTCTATGTGAAAACTGGCAAAAGAAAAATCCATCAATTTCTTAAGCGAAATCTACACAAACATATCAGTTTTGACCTTTTAAAATAACAAACATAGCAACACTTGAACTTCTGCAATGACAAACCCAGCAATATTAACATTCAAGCTAGTAAAGTCTATTCAGACTTTAGCTTTCTAGAGTTGAGACCATCCAAAAGAAGCATGGTGGACAAAATGAGAACTGCCTTACTTATCCCTCATGACCCATCAAACCCGCCCTGATGAATACAAATCTCCTTTATCAGACAGAGTTTGGTGGATGTCTATCCTAAACACAGTTGGAGTCTCTAGTCTATGTGAAAACTGGCAAAAGAAAAATCCATCAATTTCTTAAGCGAAATCTACACAAACATATCAGTTTTGACCTTTTAAAATAACAAACATAGCAACACTTGAACTTCTGCAATGACAAACCCAGCAATATTAACATTCAAGCTAGTAAAGTCTATTCAGACTTTAGCTTTCTAGAGTTGAGACCATCCAAAAGAAGCATGGTGGACAAAATGAGAACTGCCTTACTTATCCCTCATGACCCATCAAACCCGCCCTGATGAATACAAATCTCCTTAACAAAGTAGGTATGTCTATACCAAACTTTGATTCTACTTCATCATGGCGTACACAGCCCAGGCATACAATTTTACCAGTCTGGCGAGCAAGCTTGTAAATTTCTTCATCATCCTGTGCAAAGCCTGCACATTCCTTGGCATAAAAAACATCAAGCTCTTTGCATCCCCGAACTACTGTGAGAACGCTATCCCTTTCCATGATGCACCTGCCTGCTAATATGATCCGAAGGTGTGGCAGAAAGTTCACAATTGCCAATGCTTCAACTTGAAGAAGATGGATTAGTATAAGATTCAAGAACCTAAACTGCTTGCAGTGAGTGCCGATCTGCACTATAATCCTCTCCAAAACATTATAGCAGCTCGGAGTTTCCGGTGCCAACAACTCCTGAAAATATTTACAGAAGTATCTTCCATCGTTTACATGCTCGACAGTGAGTATCAAGCTGCCCCCCACATAAAATTTCTCCAAAAACTTCCACTTCCCAATCACTTCTGGGAGAATCTGAGAATGCTTGAAAATCACCAGATCATCCTGAAACGGTAAGTGTTTGAGCAGAGGACACACATTTGCTACATATCTCAGAGCTGCTTTTGTACAATACATGGGTTAGCTCCAGTTCAGTAGCCTTCCCTTTGCTCCGACCAACCACCAACTTATCGATTCCATATTCATCTATAAATTTCTCATAAAATGTACCGAAACTCTGAGGACCCATTTCAATTTCCTCAACAGTATTAACCAACAACGGAGAAGGTACATAATCAGGAAAGAAAAGACATGTCCAGCATTCAGGCTCAGGCTAGCTTTGTACCAGGACTTACAGACAAAAGGGACAGCCAAAAGCAGCGACTCCATTCCAGTTCTGCTAAACGCATTTGCTAAGCAATCCACGTTCATCTCCTCCCATCTTCTTTGCTCCTGCTCCAAAACGACGCCGTTGCCGTCCGTTGACATCGCAGCACTCCAATTCGTTAGATCCAAACCCTAAACCTTAAACCTTGAACCCTAATTACGCCCCAAAACAAGCTCACTTGCTACTGGGAAGTGAGGACTGAGGAGGTAATATGTGATAGGAACAGCCTACAAAAAGGTGGAGGGAGCCTGATTGGGCTTATTGGGCCGTGAAGTGGAGTTGGGCCTGGGGTCAGTGTATAATACTAGTAAAGAAAGGCTCCGTTCGTTTCTTAGGTCAAATAAAATAAGAAGAAAGAAAGTCGACTCTGCTTTGTGCTTACAGAGCTCTCTCTCTCTTCGTCTTCGACTTAGCTCTATCCCAATTCACAGGCACGTCCTCTTCTTCTCTTCTCTGGGGTTTCTTAACCTCGCAGCTTCATCAACTCCTTCCCGTTCTTTTTTTTCCCTCAGTAATTCGATTTTCCATGAAGCGGTTTGTTTTTTTGTTTTCTGTTACGTTAAGAACAGCAAAAACAAGGTCAAAATCCGGAGATGCAAATTCAAGTCTGCAATATTATTGGTGTTTCTAGTACTAATTATATGAAAGAATCCGAATTATGAAAAACCCCAATTTCAATTTCATTTGTTGCTTTTGTTTGGTTCTCTGCTCACTCGTGATTGAGATTCTATTATGATTTTCAGGAGGGGAATCTCTCAATGGGAGAGACGGGGAAGCGGTACCGTTCGCAGAGGGACCGAGATTACGACGGCGGGAGCAAGAATCAGAAGAGGCGCGTGAATGACAGAGAAGATAGGGGCGGCAGAGGCGATGAGGTTGTTGTGTACAGGATTCTGTGCCCTGTTGGGGTAATCGGAAGCGTGATTGGGAAGAGTGGGAAAGTGATCAATTCGATTCGACAGGATAGTAGAGCTAAGGTGAAGGTTGTGGATCCGTTTCCGGGGGCGAAAGACAGGGTTATAACTATTTATAGCTATGTTAGGGAGAAGGAGGAGTTTGATGTTGATGATGAGTTTAGCAGTGATAGGGAGCCCTTGTGTGCTGCACAGGATGCTCTATTTAAAGTGCATTCGGCTATTTCGAATGCGTTGGCTGCTGCTGGAGATTCTGATATGAGAAGGAGGGATAAGGAAGAGTGTCAGATTCTTGTCCCGGCTAGCCAGTGTGCTAATGTGATAGGGAAGGCTGGGTCGACGATCAAGAAACTGAGGAGCAGGACCAGGACGAACATTAAGGTCACTGCAAAAGATGCCTCTGACCCGACGCATTCCTGTGCAATGGACTTTGACAACTTTGTTATGGTTAGTATGTGTTTTTGAATTTACAGAAATCTAGCATGTTCTAGTTGTGCTGTTGCTTTTGATATGAGAAACTTGACTTTTACAATTTTGGTAATTGATTATAATATTCGTTATGCTACTTTAGTATGAAATTCCGTGGTAGGTGTGCTGCGATGAACATTATTTGTGCATTAATTGTTCATGCCTGTCATAGTTTTCTCCAGAGATTTTTGTTTCCTTATCTGAACTTTCTCAGTAATACTATTGTGTTTAAGTGATAGTTTCTTCCGTGACAGATAAACGGAGAATCAGAAGCGGTGAAAAAAGCATTATTTGCAGTTTCTGCAATCATATACAAGTTTCCTGCGCGGGAAGAGATTTCTCTTGATACAACAGTACCGGAAGCCCATCCAAGCATAATACTTCCATCAGATATGTCAATTTATCAATCGGGTGGATTATATAACCCTGCAGATCCTATTATTCCTTCTAGATCACTACCTCCACTCCTAAACGCTACACATGTACCAGATCTTCAGGGTTATGCGGATACAGGGAATGCATGGCCCATATATTCATCTGCTCTTCCTTTAGTTTCTGGTTTCAGTGTAGCACCGCGATCTGAGGAATTAATTGTGAGAGTACTATGCCCTTCTGACAAGATTGGTCGTGTAATTGGAAAGGGTGGGGGTACCATTAAAACCATAAGGCAGACTAGTGGTGCTCGAGTTGAGGTTGATGATACCAAGGATGACCGTGATGAGTGCATGATCACTGTTACTTCAACAGAGGTACTGACAATGCATATCCTCTCTATATCAGTCGACTTTACAGACACTGAATATTTCTATTTGCCAAAAGATGTAACAAATTTACTTGAGAAAGTTGGCCACCCATGCATCTCATAAACTATTTGGCATTACAATTTAATATGATGCTTGGGTCTAGTCATATAGTGTCTGTGGCCTTGGAGTTTGGAAAAAAAATGGAAATCTTTTAATAATTAGATTTGAGGAAATTATTGAACCTTGGGGAGAGCTTGGTAATAGGGCATGGTACTGTTTTGGATAATTTCGTGTTGTATGATATTAATTACTGAGTTATGAGTTACCTTGTATGAAAATTCTGGAATAGTGTGCTGATCATGTTTGTTGGTTTCACTGTTTGGCAGTCACCGGATGATCTGAAGTCCATGGCAGTTGAAGCTGTTCTATTGCTGCAAGGGAAGATAAATGACGAAGATGTTGACAACGTTTCTATACGGCTTCTTGTTCCATCTAAAGTTATTGGTTGTCTTATTGGAAAAAATGGTTCAATTATACATGAAATTCGGAAGAGAACAAAAGCTGACATCCGTATTTCAAAAGCTGATAAGCCTAAATGTGCTGATGCTAATGATGAACTTGTTGAGGTTTGTTTAAATTAATTAGTTTAAGCTTGGTGTTTCTCTTTTTCCTATTTTGTTATCTCTTCATCACTGTTTTTCATTTAGGTGGCAGGAGATCTCACTAGTTTGAGAGATGCACTTATTCAGATTGTTCTAAGGCTCCGAGACGATGTTTTGAAAGATAGAGATGGTGGTCATAACCCCACTATTGGTGCTGACTCTTTATTCCCAGGTAGCACTGGTCTCTCTTTGCCATCTGTGCTGCCTTCTGTCTCCCAGGTTGCTCCCATAGGTTATGATCATAGGGCTGAAAGTGGAAGCGGCTTGGGCATGCTTTCTTCCAGTGGCCTCTTTGGATATGGATCTCTGCCGGTATGCCAATCTCACTAAATTCACCTGTTCCTATTTCTCATATCATCATGTTTAGCGGAGTAGATTAACTTCCAGACACACTTTACTCCCAAGGCAGATCATCTATCCTGCAATCTTTTAACTCTGTCCATTGACAGCTGGTGGAACTTCACAATGAGTTCCCTCTCCAAAAACATCTTGTACGAGTAGAGAGCCAACCTCCAATCCATAAAAAAAGGGCCATCTCTCCCGACTTCACGATCCTACTCCTAGTCTATTTCCACATTCTATCCATCACCACTATTTTCTTTATTCATGCCATCAACATCACCACATTGTATATTCAGGCAAATATACTCCGCAAGACCACTTTAACCTTGAATATCCCTCCTGAGCCGACCTAGAAGGTTTCCCACCCTCTGGAATTTTTTTTACTACCCCTCTCCAAAACCCCAACTGTTCCACATTACTATGGTTCCAAGAAGCTTACCCACAAACTATGCATTGAAGTCGTTGTCTCATCCACTTTGGTCATTATATTTATTTCAATTTGAAGTTTTGAAGTCCTTATTTATATCACTGGTGGTACTCATTATTTTTTTGTTTTAGATGGGGGAAGATGGCTACGGATCAGTGTCTTCATATTCATCCAAGTTATATGGAGGGTAAGTGTATCAAGTTTATAATATCTGGTTTTGAAGTTTGTATCTCTTGTCTCTTGTCTCTTGTCTTCCAGTCATATACTGCTCTTCTACGCAGGTTGCCACCCCCTTCAACACTTGAGATGCTCATTCCTGCCAGTGCAGCAGGTAAGGTGATCGGCAAAGGAGGGGCAAATATTGCTAACATTCGGAAGGTAGATATACTTTGCTTATTTCCCATTTGGAAAGGGGTGGGCATAGAAAATTAATCCTGTTTTTTGCTATACATGCTGAACAATTTGCATGGTTGAATAGTGTTCACATGCATACTTATTTTTCTCCAGATATCAGGAGCAATGATAGAGATTCCCGAGTCCAAATCTTCCCGGGGTGATCGTATTGCTCATATTTCTGGCACAGCTGAACAGAAACGGACAGCAGAGAACTTGATCCAGGCATTTATAATGGCCACTTAAGTTTTCAGGTGCACCTTGCCGGTTTAAAGGTGAATAGTAAGAATCTTGGAATTTTCTATCATGTTTCCTCTGTAGACCTTTAGGTTTGGTTCTGGAGAAGACTTCTTTTCTGAACTTATCCAACGTGGTTCTTCCTGTTCTCCCACTTTAAGTGGGTATCGAGACTGCTAGAGGATTCACCGCAGGGTTCATGCCTTCCATCTTTGCCGCCAAATCTATTCTTAATCTACAATGTTAGGTTCTTTCTTTCCTGTCATATCTCTTCAGCTGTCTTATCTTTCACGAAGATAGAGTTGATCTTATTTTCAGTACTATCAAGCTCAATAATTTTATGTTCATGCCGGAAACTTATTCAATGATGACCATAATTGCAATCTTATAATAATGTATTTTTATTTCTCTGGCCATTCAACTCTTTCTCTTAGCTTCTTGCTAGAAGCATCTTCGTGCACGTGAAATGCAGTTCGTAATTCCATGTTCTCCTCTATTTACATGCACATTGCAGCGTAAGCGGAGAGGAATCACTCTTCAATTAGATAATCTACAGAAAATATTTTGCATCTTTATTCTCTTCCTTCCATGTTCATCTTGGGCATGTGAAACAACATTGCAAAACCAACTCTCTGAATCTCTATTATTAGATCCTAGATGATTTCTTTACTCTTATCAGCCATCCTTAACCACAACATTCCTTGCCATCCTTATCCACAACATTCCTTAACATTGAGTCTGCCCTGCACTTCGATGAGAAATTTGTATAGTGACATCATGACGTGCTCCTTGATAGGTTGAATGAAACTTCTTATTCACAACTATATCTTTCCAACTGCGTTGCATCCTCCAGATAGTGAGGACATTGAGTAGCTGCAGGATTTTGTGTTTTCCTTCTTTCAATCCATGAATGAGCCACTGTGGTTCTTGAACAGCTTAGTTCCTGTTTATCACTGCAACTAAGCTTGATATTCAATATTATTGATATTGAATAATTAGAGACCAGAACATCAACGATAACAGAGCATTCATTCAATCAAGTTTTTCCATCTTAAATCAAACTACTTGAGTATTTCCGATCTAGTTCTGGTTGGTCTGCTTGTTTATCATATTGTTGTCTGCAAAATCTTATTGCAGTTAACAATGATTCTTCCTTAGAAGCAACATATGCTGGAATCATCACCAGATCATTATGGGAGGCGTGTGTTAGATATGTTGCCCAGGAATGTAGATTTGTAGATAGGTTCCTTTGCGTTAGCTATGTGAGGGTGCATCAGGAAATACCACTTGGAACCAATGTCTTTTCCTTCATATCAATCACGATGACAAATTCATTATGATCTCATTTAGGTTCATTGACAATAATGACTTAATAATATATGAACACACCTCTTGAAATTCTTTCTTTCCTTCTTATCAATCACAACGAAAGGCTCATATGGGTGTGACTTCATTATGATCACAGCTATAAGCTTGTGGAGCTGTGTACTGAGTACCATCTTTTCGAGAGTTTACTTCAGCTTGATTTCCGGTCTAAGAGTTTGTTGCGTCTCACTTGCTCTTCACTCTTGGTCCTTTTTGTCAGGATATTTAATTATTATTTTTTTGTAAGTCTAGATTTTTGTTAAGTACAAGTCATAGTGCAAGTGTAGTTTCCAGAAAATTAGGTGTTTCCCTGTTTGTGGGGGGTTGTGTTGCGTCTGTGGTATACAGTTGTTACTGGCTATTGATTGCTTGGTACCAGAACTGATATGTGATGCTATGACACTGCAACCATCAGAAGGGTTGAATTGTTTCGTCTGGGAACAGGAGGGAGAAGGATTGGGGTTTTGGAAGGCTATGCAAATATGTGTTGATCACTGAGCAATATTTTCTGTATTGTAAACTATTTTGTAAGTTTATTAGTTAATCAGAGGTATAGAATATATGTTTAACTTGACCCCAGTGCTTGTTTGAGAATTGATGCTAGATTATGAAATATTTATTGATGATGGATTCGTATGTTGCTCTTTTCTTTTCCTTTTTCCTTTGTTACTTTCAGCGGTGAAATCATGGGATACAGGAATGTAACCCTGTTCTTTCTTTCTTTCTTTCGAAGACTTATGCTTGCTTGCTTGTGCATGACAGAATAAATATAAAATGATGTATTGTACAAGGCTTTACACTGAAAACCCTCAATTGCGCCTAATTTCTGATTACCGAGGAAATGTTTTCAGTCTCTTTTGGGACCTCAAATAAAGTTGCGGCAACTCTATGAATCTAGTCGATCTAAAGTGAATTTCACCTCTCTAGAAATGGCATCGATTTACGTTGGGTACTTTCACTTGATGACCAAACATCGCTACATAATGTACCTTCACTTTGACGACCAAAATGAACGATCAATTTCAATAACCAAAAAGACGATCACATTATGGAGAGGCCGGATTCGTGCGGTCACGGGCCGGGTTCTTAACAGGCTGGACTTAACGGGTTCCGACGGATTTCAACGGGCGAGCCCGTTAATTCAAGGGTTTTAGGCGCCACCCGTAAATTCACGGGGTTTAGGCGTCACCCGTAAATTCACGGGGTTTAGGCGTGCGTGCTTTCCCTGCACGGAAACAGTAAATGAACGGGTTCGTGCGTGTTCGCAGCGTGCGGGTTGACGGGTTACGGGTAAGACTGCCGGGCCTAATTATGGATTCGTACGTGTATCCAACTTGAGTAAAGAGGATTGCCAATAATGGCATTTCAGTGACCAAGTTAAGTTAATCCAGGAAGACATGTGACGTGGGAACTAGGATCATTTTGGATAATGCTTTGGAAAGTGTTTCACAACGTCGTATAACGACAAGTGCGTTCCATCATCATCGTATTTCAGTCTGACAAGTCACGAAAGCATTTGCTTTCTTCAACCTCATAATACCAAACTGGAAGAACAAGAGAGTTGAAATCTTTGTCATCTTCCATCAATGGCGAGCAGCAAGAGAGCTTTGCAGAGCGTGTGGGGATTCAACAGAGTGATCCGGACGGGAAGGAGGAGCTTCGGTGCTGTCCCTCAAGGCAGTGCCTCTTCTTCTTCTTCTCAGACCTTCATCAACTCTGAATATGAACACAGTGCCCACAAGTCTGTTTTCCTCTCTTTAATTTTTCTGGGATTCCTGGTTTTCGCTAAAGAATGTTACTTTATGGATGCTGTTAGATTCTTGATCATGTTTTGCCATCTGGGTGTTGCTTGTTTTCATTTGATTAGAGCTTTGCGGGTTATAAAGGAAGTCACTTTACGTGGATTTTTGTATTTGCCTAATGGTTTTGTTCGTCTATTGTATTGTTTTGAGTTTTGTTTCAGTGTTTTCTGCCTCTGTTGATATTTATGTCCAAATTTTTATATGTGGAGTGTGGAGTGTCGTTTATTGTGACAATCATGAAAGAAACTGAAGAATTGAGGATCCTTGTGAGAGTGAATTCCCGATTTTTGTAATCTTTTTTGTTCAAAGTTTTATTTGTGGAGTGTCATTAATTGTGACAAATCATGGAAGACATTGTAGAAAGAGGACAATAGTATGGAATTCTTGAAGTGTTATGATGTTTTGCTTAAATGGTTTACATGTGTTAGTTTCTTTGTATCCGGTAATTTATAGTGTTTGAGTGATAAGGTTTTAAGAGAATTTACTGGTGAAATTTGCAGTTACCACCCAATTCCAATTGTATTCTCTCAAGCTAAGGGATCATGCATATGGGATCCTGAGGGAAACAGATATCTGGACTTTCTTGCAGCTTACTCTGCTGTTAACCAGGTATAAAATGTAAGTGGGTGTGTTACAACAATGGTCATGCAAGCATGTTCGCACACACACCATACACATGAAAACAGGTAGATTAAATGCACTCGGAACCAGATAACATGATTATTGTCATTCTAGAAGGCACATCAATGCTATACCATTTTTAGATTCCCAGGTTATCTTATCCAATTATTAACGTGACACTGGTTTTCGTTGTTAAAACTGAACATCATAGATTTGTGCTAATATCAGAAACCTTTTTTCTTTTCTTTTTCGAAACCTGGTACAACGAAGTTAATGATCCTGCTTTCCTGCCTTTTACTTAGTTTTCCATTATGTAACCAATACCTTCCTGTTATAGGGTCATTGTCATCCAAAGATCATGAAGGCATTACAAGAACAGGCAGAAAGGCTCACTCTTAGTTCTCGAGCTTTCTATAATGATAAATTTCCAGTATTTGCCGAGTATCTAACAAGCATGTTTGGTTATGACATGGTGCTGCCTATGAACACTGGTGCGGAAGCTGTAGAAACAGCTTTAAAGTTGGCCAGGAAATGGGGTTATGAGAAGAAAAAAATTCCAAAAGATGAGGTAGAACTTATGGAGACGTATTGTCTTTTTTGACATAGATCTTATTTATTTTGGGTTGCTTAAGTTGGTTGACTGACTGGAGTAGCTCTGATTTTCTGCACTCATTGATTATGTAAGCACAGACTATCTGTTGAAAAAAAAAAAAGGAGGAGATTCAGACTTATAACTCAAAATCCAGATGAAAAAAAGTGACCTGCCCCTATCACCACACAAAATATAAGTGACTATCAATTGTTAAGTTTGGGTAGTAACTCTCACCCGAAAACAAATTGGTCCCTGATATGTGACTAGCTTACAATCACAGCACATCTCAATTGTGTTGCTAACTCAAAATGGTGTCACTAATTTTACTGAGAAATATACAGGCCATTATTGTCTCGTGTTGTGGCTGCTTCCATGGTCGTACATTGGCTGTCATTTCTATGAGCTGTGACAATGACGCAACCCGAGGTTTTTGGCCGTTAGTGCCGGGACATCTGAAAGTTGATTTTGGTGATGTAGTTGGCCTTGAAAAGATCTTTAAAGGTTTGCATGCAATGACTTTAAATCGTCATATAGTTCGCATGTTATTTTGTATTCTTTCTTTATAATTCTTGTATTGCCTTAACCCTATCAGATCTGTGTTTTAAATTGAACTGATTAATTTATCTGCTATTGAGTGCAGAGAATGGAGATCGTATTGCTGGATTTCTTTTTGAACCCATTCAAGGAGAGGCTGGGGTATGTTTTTGTAGAATTAATGAAATGTATATTTCATTAATCTTGTGTTATATTTGTTCTGACCCATAAAACAAACATGACTGAACTGTTCCTTTTGACATACATTGGTTTTAAATAATTATTCCGATCATTCATAAGTTCTGAAAAGGGGCCCTCTGTGTCCACAGGTTATAATTCCTCCTGATGGTTATTTAAAATCTGTCAGAGATCTATGCACAAAATATAACATTCTGATGATTGATGATGAAATACAATCTGGTTTAGCACGGTCAGGGAGAATGTTGGCTTGTGATTGGGAACAAGTTCGGCCAGATGTCGTGGTATATTATTTTTAAGTACTGAACTTTGTTCCATTCTCCTCAATATATGCATAATTCTTGTTCTGTTGATTTGTTTTAGATTTAAACTCACCTAGTTTTGCACCGAAATTACTCTGTCTAAAATTTTGGCAATGCACTGAAATTGCATTAGATATTCAGGCATATTGTTGACATGCACCTTATAAATCTGTCTAAACTCTAGTAATGTATCTATGATATATTTGTATCATAGTCATAAGTTTGTGGTCTAATTTATTTCCCAAAAAAAAAAAAAAACTGAGACAATTGTTCTGCTATCAGTTCATCCCTTTCATGTACTACAGTTTTTCTCTAAACCATGAGCCACTGATATAAATACATATAAAGCATTCTAGATGTCAGAGTAAGTTAACATATTGTGGGTTGTTATTCAGATTCTAGGAAAAGCATTGGGTGGTGGTGTGATACCTGTAAGTGCGGTGCTCGCAGACAAAGACGTTATGCTCTGTATCCAACCTGGAGAGCATGGAAGGTTTGCTGCTATAACTGCTTTTATAGATTATTCATACTTAACCAGTCCATCATATTGTGCATATTGATATTTTAGAGATATTTATAGTTTTTTGACACTTTTAGTTAACTGATATATAACCTGGACACTTTCATAGTTTTGGATCAAGATCTTCCATAGGTTAATTATTTACTCTTTAGATACATTCTACTAGTATCTCTGTTCAAAAGGATATTGGAAGAATTTTCCCAGTTTGTGTCCAAAAGATGGTAGAACTGGAATTGCTGCTTGACTGTGGCCATAGGGTTTAAAAGAGAGCAAAAGTTTCAGGACGGACATGACTTGGATATAGTTGTTTGATTATCACTACTCTTCTTTGTTCTAATATTTCTGATTCCATTTTCAGTACTCTTGCTATGTGCTTGGCTTGTTTCTTGTTCTAGTGTATAATAGAGTTCAGGTGTATTTGTATTTTGCAGTACCTTTGGTGGTAATCCGTTGGCCAGTGCTGTTGCTATTGCCTCACTAGATGTCATAAGAGATGAGAGACTTGCTGAAAGGTAGCAAATATTTTTCCCAGTGTTCTGATATTAAGTCCTTGATTTTTGGGCCATTGATACTATTTGAGAGTAAAGAATCTAAAGACAGAACTAACTTATGCTCAACTCTTCTATAGATCTGCCCGAATGGGAGAAGACCTGAGGAATCAGCTGAACAAGATTCAGCAGAAGTATCCGAGATACATTAAGGAAGTTCGAGGAAGAGGTTTGTTTAATGCTGTGGAGCTCAATAGCAAAAATTTGTCCCCTGTTTCTGCTTATGATATCTGCCTAAAGTTGAAGGAGAGAGGAGTTCTTGCCAAGCCAACTCATGATACTATTATCAGATTGACTCCTCCACTCTCCATAAGGTAAATACATATGTTGATGATCTATCAATTACTGTATTAATGATATTCTTGAGGTCAATATGGCCTGTTGAAACAATTGTATCATTTGAACCTAGAAAATCAAAGTTAAAAGATCAAACTAGGGAGCCTGAAAATCATTGTGCATTTTAGTTATATATATCTTAAGAAAGCATTAGCTCAATCTAACAGATCTTGCAAATCTGCTCGCCCCATAAAGAATATGAATTGGAATGCAAAGGAAGACTTTGAAGGAGTTGAAATCAAATTTAGTGGGAGTGTGGACTGATATACTAAACGTTTCATGGTAGTGTGTCAATACTAGTATACTAAATACTTCATGGTAAGACTGGTGTAAAAGTAATTCTACAATATCCTTCTTTGGCCAAAATTAATTGTACCATTTAATGATTGAGTCTTTGTCTGTGATTCTAGCTTGCTTAAAATAAGTCTCTAGTTCCATGGCTAAAGCTTAAAGATATGCTACTCCTTAAAAAAATATTATGTAGTTCATTTCCTGATGTTTTCAATTGCCCTGGATTGATTTTCTCTAACGAGTCTTCCTCACATTCTACTAACCAAATACAAAACATTTAGA
Organism: Fragaria x ananassa; assembly: GCA_034370585.1. Taxonomy (NCBI): domain Eukaryota; kingdom Viridiplantae; phylum Streptophyta; class Magnoliopsida; order Rosales; family Rosaceae; genus Fragaria; species Fragaria x ananassa. The sequence continues at coordinate 2,626,131 of CP139764.1, read as the reverse complement.
GATAATTTCAGTTTACTATCTTGAACTTTAGGTCTAAAATCAATTTGATACCTCATCTTTTTTTTTTAAATCAGTTTCATCCCTAAACTTTCAAAATGACATCAATCTCGACCAAAATGACTAAAATAGCCCTTGTTAATCTTTTTACTCTCTCTCTCTGTGTTCTCGCAAAATCCACGAAACTCAAAGCCATGCTCGTCGGGAGAGTGAGCTCCAGGCGCGTGAGCTTCAGGACAGCGACGGCGCCGTTTTGGAGGACGGCGAAGGGGAAGTCGTACTTGTGGTTAAAGGACTCGTCGGTCTGGTGGTACTCGCGGTCGATGAAGAAGTCGAGGTGGAGCTCACGCGCGCAGAGGTGCGTGATGGCGAAGCGGACCCAGGAGTCGACGTGGAGGCCAAAGCAGTGGTGGTAGATGAATGAGAGGGAGAAGAGGTCGATGGGGTGGTGGGGCCGGAGGATGAAGGCGTGGTCGACGAACTCGGCAAAGAAGTCGCGGTTATCGTAGGGAGGGTCGTTTAGGGGGAAGTGCTCGTAGGAGAAGCGGAGGCGGGACCAGAGGGGCCTCCATTTACGAGGGATGAAGGAGGTTTAGACGGCGTCGAGGGTCGGGAAGAAGGTCAGGATGTGGAGGAGGATTTCGTCTGGGAGGTCGTTTAGGGTTCTGATGAGCGATCGCCGTCGCTTCCATTAGAGGGGGTTGGGCCAGAGGTCGTCGGAGGCGATTAGGCCGGGGACGATGCCGATGACTTGGAGGAGGGCGAAGCGGTGGTCGCCGGTGACTTTGGTGGCGAAGTTCATGGACTGGATGAGGCGGAGGAGGATTCCGGAGTGGGTGACGCCATTTGAGGGTTTGTGATGAGAGAGAGAGTAAAAAGATTAACAAGGGCTATTTTAGTCATTTTGGTCGAGATTGATGTCATTTTGAAAGTTTAGGGATGAAACTAATTTAAAAAAAAAAAGATGAGGTATCAGACTGATTTTAGACCTAAAGTTCAAGGTAGTAAACTGAAATTATCTCAAACATTTAGTTCTTTATCGTCAAATTACTGTTGAGAGCTCTATAATTTGACTGCTGCTAATCTTCAAATTGTATGAGTTAATATAAACTAGTTTACCTGCTGCCGCAATAATATAATTGCTATCAGGTTATTTATTAAATTATAGCGCTATGACCTCTATTTCAGTTTGGAAGAGCTCCAAGAAGGATCAAAGGCACTCTCAGATGTTCTGGAACATGATGTACCAAAGATGCTGAAGGAAAAACCAGAAAACATCTCTTCAACTGGTTCCAGCATATGTGACCGTTGTGGGCGAAACTTGTATGACTCTTCACACGCCAATCTCTGAAAACATCTCTTTGACTGTTCCTAAAATATGTGACCATTATGGGCAATACATGTATGATTCTTCCAACAACAATCTTGAATCCTATGTTCATGTGAATTTGATTTTGTCAATAAAATTGTATTTGTCCTGATTTCCACCCTGATGTGGCTGGTTAGTAATTTGAATTCATCTTAGTTTTCAATCACCAATAGTTGGTCCACAAATTATAGAAGAAACAGAAGAGGTTACCGAGATACACTAGTAGTTTCTGATATCATTTCCTGAATCTGGTTTAGTTTTAGAATGCATAACACTGTACTTTTGGTGTATTAGATGCTGACACTGCTACTTATTTTCTGCACTGCAGATTTACTCTTACTTTTATATTATACAATTAAAGCACTTTTTACACGGATATCATGAAATTTTGAGGAAAGTTTCTGATCTGTGACGCTTAAGCTGAGATAGACATCTTTGTCTCTCTATTCTCTTTCTTGTTTCAAGTTTTGATGTCCCTTGAACCGTGTACATTGAGAAGTCCGAAGTCGCAATGAGATTTCTCGTGTAGCTAATATAGGTACTGTGCTTTGTTAGTTATTGTCGTTGTCTCATTTTAATAGCATAGCTGGAAATTGGTTTCTGAGTTGGCCCCTCTTATATTGTGGCTCTAGTAACTTCCTGAACTCAAGAGTTTTCTTTAGCTTTAACCCAGATTATGTGGCTAATACTTGTCTGGCTTTCTTTGTGGGGAAGGCTTGCAATGAGTGTGGTATTTGTGTAGGTGTTCTGAAGGAACTGCTAATGTGCTGGACTTCAAGATCTTTTTAAGATAATAATAGAGAGAACGGAATGTCTAGAAACTCATTCTACACTCCAATAACTATAACATCGTCGATTGCCATATACATGCTGTACATAATTGGGTAACCCTTTCTGCATCTAGATATCTACTAGACAGTATAATTGGAACCTTTTACAGTTTGCTGATTTAGAAGTTTTCTGGTGTATCTGTGTAACATTTTGAGTTCAAAAATGGTTCATATGTCTGTCCTCTCTGTGACTGGTTGTTGGTTTATTCACATGCACTGTTTACACTCTTTTTTTACATGTGAGAGCATGTCTCACGTGTCACTTCTATACTATAATCAACAGGGATCCATGTATGGTTTTATATACCTACATTGCTCATGAAAACTTCATCTACCAATGGTGCCATATTTTACAATTATATCTGTAATTTTCCATACAAAAACGAGTGACAGAATTGAGTTTTTGTGCACCAGAAATTCTGCATGAGACATGATTCTATATTCTAGCATTGCTTTACCCTTTATTTATCCTCATGTCCCTCTCAAGTAGGTTACTTTATTTTCTTTTTCTTTCTTTGTTTTGATTGATATTTTCTTTTTGTTTTTTTAAGGGAAAGAGATGAGGGGTATTCCATTGCTCTCCTTTATTTTCATTTTTTTTTCTTTTTTCACAAAAGGAGGGCTAGATGAATTGGCCCCAACCAATGTTAGATTTGTGATGCACAAGGGATCCAGAAAAGAAAAAATCAAAATTTTATCTGGACTCCCTAAAAATTTGTTCTGAATCCATTTCATTGCTTTTTTTTTTTCTTTTTTGAGAAGATATTGCTTTTCTTTTCTTTTGTTCTATTCAGATGGAATATTGCAAGCTTGAAATATAAAATTTTCTTTGTTTGATTGGTATTGATAGTTGAGGGAACACAGTAGAGACACAATAATGAAAAACTTTTGGTGGTTAAGTAATTATATAGCAAGGGACAGCCTCTTAGCATTGTTAAGTTAAATAATGTAAACAGATCATGTTAACCCATGAGAGCCTTGAAGAGCAAATTATTAATAGGACATAGTATTCTCGAGCATATACACAGTATGGAGGCTTAGCTGGATTTCGTTACTCTACATTTAGGTGACTAGTTGTTGAAAGAAGCTTAGCTGTTCTATGATTAACATATTCTAAGGGTTTGTTTATCTGCATCCAATCAAAACCTGAAGTGTCCTAAATTACATTTTTATTGCTTCTTCTTTGTCTTTTGGTCTCATCTTCACTGATAACAACTGGGAATGCTAAACACCCAAAACAAAAACCAATTATGAGTCTGAGAAACTAAATCATATGAAAAGTTCATATGTAGACGTTGTCCTGAACTGATAAGTGTAACTTCATTTTCACCCATCAAACCACTCTTCTCAGAAAACTATCTGAAGACCCTAATTTCATTACCAAGTATTACCATAGAGTGATCATCCTGCTAACATGGGCACCACTTTGTTGAGATCTTCTGGTACTGGTGGATTGGTGGTTGTTGGTTGGGATCTATTTGCAAGAATATTTTTAGAGAATGAGATAAATATAGTCTAGTCCTGAGAATACTTAATGATTGCTTCTGAATTGCTTCTTCTTCTATACAAACTATATGCTGATATTAAATGACTTGCATAATACAAATTTTCCAGATAGAGTTCTGCTTTACAGTTACAGAGTTTGGTCATGATGTGAGACTTGCATGTCGAAACAATTTGGTCTTTGTGGTAGGCAGATGGATGTGTTTACACCCAAATTAATATTTTACTGGACAGTAATTGTCTTAGTGAATATTAGTTAAATTTATGGTCCACGTCATACCGGCGAGCCCGAAATAATGGGTTTACGAGTGATGGCCCGCCAAAAGCCCATGCGAGCTGGACCAAGGGACGCGAGGTTGCATGCGAAGAAATTTGTATGCGAAGGAGTTCGCCTAAGAGATAAATATCAAGGGCCGCGAGCTGATTTGATGTTAATTAAAGGATGGCTCCGTGCATGTCAATGAGTTTGCATTGGTTAAAATGTTATCCATTAATCACATATGTTAACTATGCTTACATGCGAAGGCAGTTCGCGTGAAAGAAGGGGAGAGGCGGGCTCCGCTTGGTATATATACAAACACATATCGATTGAGCTAGCAAGAGAAGACCTCGTCTACAATACCTCAAATGGATAAGGAAGCAATATATACTCCTTGATTACTTAAAGGGCTATCATGCATGTGCACACGTCCACGTCCATGCATGATTGCATGGGGAGGGGTTCATTAAGGATCCTTATCTTGGTTTAAGCATGGGGAGCTTACGTCTACATCTTCTTGAGTTTGGTTGTATTGGTGGTTAATGACTCTACTCCTTAATTGGATTTGCATGCATCGCCTACATCTATATCTTCATGAGATTGGTTCTACTCCTCTACATAGTAGGCAGTTAGTGACTTCGCCAAAGGATAATCACATCACGAAGTGATTAACATCGCCTACACCGCATTTATCGTTGAAGACTCCTACAAGTCTTTGACATGCTTTGGGCCAATACCTGTGGCCCTAGGTAATTCTATATAAAGAAGCCCCACGGCTTACAGAACTCTACACACAACAAACAATACTCAAAGACAACACAAAACAACTTTCAACCTAGTTGAAAATCCTCTCGACCTCGTCGAAACCTTCAGCGCTCCCAGGAGCCATATCCCTTCGAAGCCTCTTCGAAGCCCTGTTTCTAAGCGCCTCGCCGCCTAGAACCCTTCAGAGCTCTCCGGAACTCGCCCCGATCCTCAGAAACTTCCCTATTGTTGCTCTGCTCACCCCGCCGTGAGTATCGATCGCTTGTGCTGTAAAATTCCTCATCTGAGGTGGCACCTGGAACTCCGCTCGCCTGATCAAGAAGTCAAGCCTGCGCACTCACTCAACTTTTTCCTCGTCCGCGAGGTGGCACGCCCGCAACTCTCCATCCTCTTTGGATCGCTATTTACCTCGGCTCAGCACGCTGAGGATCGTGGGCCAAAACATTGGCACGCCCAGTGGGACCAGGAGCATAAGCGAGACACCATAGGGAAACCAGGGTGGTCTCTGACGTCACCTTCGTTGGGGTCAGAGAAAGAAAACAAGATACGATAATGGATTGGCACGACAATTCGGCGGTTGCGGTTATTGATAAACATTTTGCGGCCTTCGATGAAATAATAGATGCTTTCCAAAGGAGGCTTGATGAAATGATAGCAGCAGCCATCAGCAAACACCAAGCCGAACAGGTGGTTGCCAGGGAGGTTGTTGAAGCAAGTGTTCCTCAGAAAAAGGAGCATGAAGATAGGACAGAACAGTCCATCTTAGAAGATGAAATTGGTTCGAACATTGATGATGGCGAACCACAAATTCATATGAAAGGTGTCCAAGAAGCCAGCTTCCCTATGCAAGACGTATATGTGGACACAGGTCAGATGCATGGGGGGCACGGCGTAACTCGCCTTCTTTCTTTAATCCACCACCATGATCAAGGGCATGATCAACTCAAGTTTTGTCCTATTACTGGACATTATCAAGAAGCTGCCCCAGGACATGACAAACTTAATTATACATGGTATGGTGGTATACCTAGGCCAATCCGAGGCTTCACACTCCAATACAATTGGAGTCTACGCATGCAAGTTCAAAGGCCAAACTATGGCTTTAGTCTTGTATGTGGAAAACGTTTTTACACCCAGAATTGCAAGTTTATTATACATGGGTGTAAAGTCGAGTATTCTCAGGGTCATCTCACTCTAGTCTGCAGCAGGGACTTGGTGGCATCTAAACATGATGCTCATGGATTTCATATATTTGCATTAGAGGCAGAGGTGGATTCGCTGGACTATGGTGACTCTAAATTTGATTTTGACACAGAGCCAGTTTATGATGAATATGATGAAGACTATATGTTAGTGCGTCTGTCTCATAATCATATCCCACAAGAGTTCAATCCCAGTGAAGCTCTTGATATGGTCCTCTTCCATAAGCAATGCGTGGCGATACCTGATAAGACCATGCATTTTGACATGATAGTCGGTGACAAGGCAGATCTTTACACCATTCCACCCATAAGGATGCAATTGAAGATCATGCTTTGCCAAATGACAAAGATGCTTGGGGGGCAACAAGACTGTCCCTACGAGCTACTTTCTTCAAATTTTCAGGTGGTTGACGCACAACATCTCTGCTCAACACTTGGAAATTTTCAACAGCGAGGTTCTCATGCCAGAAACATAACGGCGTCGAGGCTTGGAGTGAAGCATTGGTGGCCTCCCCCGTGGCCTTACGAAGGGTAACTAGCCATGCTATACTCTCTTCTTTCCTTTACTCTTAGTTTTACCTCAGTTTTTACTTTTGTTTGCTTTCATTTTTCTTTCTTTCTTGCGTTGAAAAAGAAAATACAAAAAAAAAATCAAATAGCAGAAAACACCAAAAAGAGATTCTTGGTTTTGCTGAAATGCAAGACAACGTTTTTGCCTCCAAAAGGCTTGAACTTTATTTGAGGCCTATCCCTGAGGCCTGGAAACAATACCACAGGCATTCCATATGCCTTGAATTGCTGCCAGCGAAGTCAAGCCAGAGAAGAAATTCCAATAGTTGCTGAAAGTTGCAACATCCACTACCGAACAGTCAACTTCGCCGATTAAACCGGAATGCTCCAGGGAGAACCAGCAGGCGAGCCCTATATCAATGGAAAGCTCTGGATGTCTACTTTCCAGAGGATTTTACGGTTCGTCATTTCGCCATTCCTGGAGAGAGTTATGGCAGGTCGAATGCAGGCAGGTCAGGATACCAGACAGTCCACCTCGCCGATCAACCTGGAATGATCTAGGAAGAACCAGCAGGCGAGCCATATATCAATGGAAAGCTCTGGATGTCTACTTTCCAGAGGATTTTACGGTTCATCATTTCGCCATTCCTGGAGCGAGTTATGGCAGATTGAATGCAGGCGGGTCAGGATAACAGACAGTCCACCTCGTCGATTCAGGAAGAACTTCGCCGGTTCAGCTGGAACGATCCAGGACGACCTAGAAGGCGAGCCATATATCAATGGAAAGCTCTGGATGTCTACTTTCCATAGGATTTTACGGTTCGTCATTTCGCCATTCCTGGAGCGAGTTATGGCAGATTGAATGCAGGCGGGTCAGGATACCGACAGTCCACCTCGCCGATTCAGGAAGAACTTCGCCGGTTCAGCTGGAACGATCCAGGACGACCTAGAAGGCGAGCCATATATCAATGGAAAGCTCTGGATGTCTAATTTCCATATAAGTTTACGGTTCGTCATTTCGCCATTCCTGGAGCGAGTTATGGCAGATTGAATGCAGGCGGGTCAGGATACCAGACAGTCCACCTCGCCGATTCAGGAAGAACTTCGCCGGTTCAGCTGGAACGATCCAGGACGACCTAGAAGGCGAGCCCTATATCAATGGAAAGCTCTGGATGTCTAGTTTCCAGAGGATTTTACGGTTCGTCATTTCGCCATTCCTGAAGAGAGTTATGGCAGTTTGAATGCAGACAGGTCAGGATACGCGCGAAGTTGCAATGTGCTTTTTCAATGTGTTTCATGACCTTGCAGCGAGCTTTCCTTCATTGGGGGTCATACTAACAACTCCTTCACTGGGGGGGCATACTAACAACTCCTTCACTGGGGGGGCATACTAAAGTTTTGATGTCCTTTATTCGTCGAACAGACATCAAAACTGGGGGGCACATTAGGGTAGATATGTGTTCCAGATATTTCAGACTTTAGACCCTTCTTGAGGTGTCTTGGTCATTATTTAGGCCAACACCTGTGGCCTTTCTAAAAAAAATTTTCAAGGCTATGCGATCGTTCGCCGACATGACCTTTTTGTTTGACTCTCATTGGTTTGCACTGGGGGGCAGCGAAGTCACTCCATGATCTGAATATCAAAAAGTTGGTTCGCCATCGCCAAGAGCTCAAGCGGAGGTCATTTTTTGAATCCAGTCAACAAGTCCATGGCGAGTCAACACGTCCATGGCGAGTCAACAAGTTTTGGCCGCAAGGTGCGTCCATGCGAGAAACATCCTCTCGAGGATATTATCTAGTCGAGGTGCATGCATGGTACTATGTTCTCTGAGTGGAGCTGGCGAAGCGCATGGCATCATTCAAGTCCAAGTCATTTAATGTATGAACCGAGCCAATACCAGTGGCTTTGGGGCAGCATGAACATAAGCCTCTTCAGTCATTCTTGACATTCATGACTTCGAGGCTGGGGGGCAATGTTTACACCCAAATTAATATTTTACTGGACAGTAATTGTCTTAGTGAATATTAGTTAAATTTATGGTCCACGTCATACCGGCGAGCCCGAAATAATGGGTTTACGAGTGATGGCCCGCCAAAAGCCCATGCGAGCTGGACCAAGGGACGCGAGGTTGCATGCGAAGAAATTTGTATGCGAAGGAGTTCGCCTAAGAGATAAATATCAAGGGCCGCGAGCTGATTTGATGTTAATTAAAGGATGGCTCCGTGCATGTCAATGAGTTTGCATTGGTTAAAATGTTATCCATTAATCACATATGTTAACTATGCTTACATGCGAAGGCAGTTCGCGTGAAAGAAGGGGAGAGGCGGGCTCCGCTTGGTATATATACAAACACATATCGATTGAGCTAGCAAGAGAAGACCTCGTCTACAATACCTCAAATGGATAAGGAAGCAATATATACTCCTTGATTACTTAAAGGGCTATCATGCATGTGCACACGTCCACGTCCATGCATGATTGCATGGGGAGGGGTTCATTAAGGATCCTTATCTTGGTTTAAGCATGGGGAGCTTACGTCTACATCTTCTTGAGTTTGGTTGTATTGGTGGTTAATGACTCTACTCCTTAATTGGATTTGCATGCATCGCCTACATCTATATCTTCATGAGATTGGTTCTACTCCTCTACATAGTAGGCAGTTAGTGACTTCGCCAAAGGATAATCACATCACGAAGTGATTAACATCGCCTACACCGCATTTATCGTTGAAGACTCCTACAAGTCTTTGACATGCTTTGGGCCAATACCTGTGGCCCTGGGTAATTCTATATAAAGAAGTCCCACGGCTTACAGAACTCTACACACAACAAACAATACTCAAAGACAACACAAAACAACTTTCAACCTAGTTGAAAATCCTCTCGACCTCGTCGAAACCTTCAGCGCTCCCAGGAGCCATATCCCTTCGAAGCCTCTTCGAAGCCCTGTTTCTAAGCGCCTCGCCGCCTAGAACCCTTCAGAGCTCTCCGGAACTCGCCCCGATCCTCAGAAACTTCCCTACTGTTGCTCTGCTCACCCCGCCGTGAGTATCGATCGCTTGTGCTGTAAAATTCCTCATCTGAGGTGGCACCTGGAACTCCGCTCGCCTGATCAAGAAGTCAAGCCTGCGCACTCACTCAACTTTTTCCTCGTCCGCGAGGTGGCACGCCCGCAACTCTCCATCCTCTTTGGATCGCTATTTACCTCGGCTCAGCACGCTGAGGATCGTGGGCCAAAACAGGATGAAAAAGGTTCATAGAGTTGAGGGGATTACTGTTGAGTGATGGTGAGCTTTGCTCAGTGAAACCATGCCTTATTAGGTTTAGATCAAGCAGCTTTGGCGATCTGAAGCCACCAACTGTGGGGTTTATGAGTCGAAAGTAGTAAAGTTGGCCGGTTGAGCTGGTGAGCCAATGAATTTTATTTCATAGAGTTCTGGGGTATATTTATTACCGTGTAGGCCTAATATACAGCCTTGATCCCATTCTCCATCACCCAATCTTTCTCTTGGTTCTTGTAGCTCTTTCTCACTTTATTAGCCAACCTAACTATTTGGAACGAGCTGGACTTGAATATTCATATGAGATGATCCTTCCTTACTTTTATATTTCGGTTCCTAAAATGAATGTTATTCAAGTGCTGCCAAACCCATCAGTCAAATGATGATGTTCTTCATGAGTGCATAGGAGACCCAAAGTCCTGCATTAGAATACACTTAAATGTAAAAGAATCCCCAGAAGAAAATAAGACATTTATGCAAAGTTAATAACAATGTATTTTCTGACATCTGTCTTAACTTTGTAGCATAGTTTTACTATGTATCCTACAAGTTAATGACAATGGTTTAATTATTAGGCAAAAACAAGGAAGAGAGAAGTTAATTTGACAACTACTTAGTATCTGTTTCTGAATTTCTCTGTTTTGGTAGGGTTTTCTATATCCTAATACATGTCCTTGTTGTTAAGATCAGATTTCAATTTCATGTCCTATACTTTCAATTTTTTGGTAGAACACAAGTGCTCTACTTGTTGATGAAAGAAGACACCCCATTAGTTTTAGTTTATAAAGCTGCTCCATAACACAGCAACATTAGGCGTTTGACCCAAGTCTTGTCTATTCTTGATGTGGATCTGTCACTGATCGTGCTGAATGATATGATGCTCTTGTTAGTTGATGTCACTGTTTTGTTTACAATTAGTGGTATCCAGAAATCCCTTTGTGTATGAAGATCCAGTTTGCTGCTTGCAATACACTAATACTAGAACAAGTGTCAACACATATGCAAACTTTAAGTGTTACCTACATGTAATAACAAAGATAGTGTAGTGATAACTGTGAACTAATATACTAGCAGCAGAACTTGGATTGTCAGCAATAGATTTAGCCTTGGGGGAAAAGTCACACTTTCCTTCAAAGGAAAAGAAATGTAACATTGACAGGAGAAATTAAATTGTTGCTCAAAGCTGCAACAAAGAAATGACTGCCTATGCAATTGGTGGAGATCAATCCCACAAGGACATGGACAAGTCTTCCTTGCATGTAAGAACAGAGGACCACTTCCTAGGACACTCTACCCTTATTGGTCAAGTTGTCTTACTCTCCTATAAATGTAAAGAATATGCATCTACAACTAAAATGTAGAAACATAATCAGCACAAGTGATAAGCCCTCAATTTCAAGGATTTATTTGGGGTTTAGGAGAGGTTTATGTGTACAAGTGTACACCTTCTGTTTTGTGTGGGGGAATATGCATGTTGTCAATATTGCCACTCATTAGATTGTCACCCATTAATTAGTACATAATCATCAGGGGACATCATTTGGCATATTAATAACCAAAATAGGGCAAATGGAAAATTACACTCATAAGTGGATGGTCCATCATCAAATTTAAGGTAATCATGTTGTTTGATAACAAGGTCTCTCCAATTTCATTTTGTTTTTCTTTTGGGACACACTATGATTTCCAAAAAGCGAGGGGGACCAGAGCATGGGATCATACATATTATTATCACAGGCACAGAGAAGAATTGGATGCCACACTCATGAGATCAACAAATATCTTATCACTGTTTATTCCTTGCTTCAAGTCATTCACTTGGTCCTGAATTTTGGTCACTTTTATTGCTCAACTGCACTGCCTTCTTCTGTTGTGTAATGAATTTAATTCCTTGTATCCCATGCTCATTTATGCATGATTTTACAGTTCTGATGGCTCTAATGAGATGGGTGTGGGTGTGGGAGGCATTCAAAATTTAAAAGGACAGCTTGTCTTCTTTTGTAAATGGACTATATATGAGGATAATGGCTTCTCCCCCCATGAATGACAGATTAACCTACAACAGTATGGTGGAAGAAGATTTGTGGTAAAAATATAGAAATAACACCTTATAATTAGGTTCAACTGATTAAGAGTGAGTGAGTTTGGTATACCTTTTCTAATTTACAAATATATAGCCTTTATTCTCCGGCCCTGGATGGAGTTCCTGAGTTGAGCTTAAGAACAACTAGGTTTTATATAATCAAGATACAAGTTAAGCTGCAAAAAGTATAAACTCCCAAATTGGCCCTTGTTGTGAGCAATAGAGTGCTGATGAAATAATCAGAGCGCAAAAAATTACATCAAACTATATACTCCAACATAGATGCTCCAGGGTTTTCAATCGTCAATTAGGCATACTAGATACTATCAGCTATAACGGTGAACATCACATGCTCTATAATATGATATAACTAAAAAGATTAAATAGATACTTAAGATTCCACAACTACAAATGATGATTTAAGAACTTTATAGGCACAACCGTGCCCATAACATCTAAACTTTGAAAATGATGATCTATAAAGTTCACACAAACCATGGATATAAAGTTCACACAAACCATAGATGTTATGGGGTGGTTGCGCTTATAAAGTTTTTTCAAAATGAAAAACAAACTAGCTAGACAAAGCCGGGATCCATCAAATTAAATCACTTCAACCACACTCGACCGATTCGTTGACTCAAGATATCTTGAACATGACATGAAATGTGGTAAATGAATTAGGTGATTTTATGCTTCTGTACTTCCCATTGGTACGGATATGGAATCACAGAACCATATGTTGTTTGCTTCAAACTATGAAAAGGGTATTCGTCGATCATCGATATCAAATCTTCAACACATGCATGCCTGGCTTGCCACAAAGGCCCACAACGTGAGCTTCTGCTTTGTTTAATCTCCTAATCAATCTGGGATCGATGATCTAGTTTTAGCGTCATCGATCATCATGCTTGGAATTTATTTCCACATGCTTAAGTGATACCTGGATGGGATACAATCTGCATTTTTATTAGGGTTTACAGTCTGCAAATCTGCTTCTTCTTTTTTAGTTGTTTAGGTGTGTGTGTGTGTTACGTGTGTAACCTCTGATCAGATCAGGATCTCATTCATTCATGTTTGGAGAAAAACAATTTATATATGAATCTGGTATATATGGATTTTATTCGTTCTGATGAGCTCGATCGTTATACTTGGAATGAAGCAGGAAGCAGTTCATCACCATTAACTTCTGTCATTCTATCCTTCAGATAACAGCTATGCGTAAGCACATGATGATTGTAGATCAGTATAATGATCGAACTCAATAATTTTCGATTTAATTGAATATATATTACGTGAACCTCACTGCCATCTCTCTTTGAAGCCAAAAACGTCCCACTCACACTAACAATGATTGTATATGCATGAGATCGAAAAACGATGGTGAGAGTAAGAATTTGTTAACGCGAGTCTCAATTCTAATATATTGGGAAGATGCATATTCTGTAATCAACTAGGATTATGCAAATCTTTCTGTGTAATTAGTTTCCTTTTAGGGTTAGAACTGTGCTTGTATATATACCCGACTTGGAGTTTGTTCAATATATTAGAAAATTCTCAACATTTTGTGTTCTGTTTGACTTAGCATCAGAGCCTAAGTCGATCCTGGCAATCTTGGTAATCTGACCCTGATGTTTTCCGCTGCAAATTTATTCTAAACCTGTCCCAATTTAATCTATTCGACATGTCGAAGGAAGCTTTCAATTTCGTCGAATTTTGTCGTACTTGTTCTGTTCCTCTATCATAAAATCCTCTTTGCAATGGATCTTGCAATCTTTGGTGATCAACCTGAAGTTTCCCGTGAACCTGATTTCTATGAAGTAGGAGGACAAGACCTCACCACAAGTATGTGTTCTCAGGAGAAAAGAGGTAAACTTGGTATTGCATTAATTTTTTTTGACTTTACTGGTAATGATACATGGATAATTGGTTATGGTGCGTCTGATCATATGACATTTGATAAATCCTTTTTTCGAGTCTATCCCCATCTCCCATACCCGAAGTGTCTAATGCAAATGAGGTGTCCTTCTCGGTCCTAGGTATAAGGTCAATTCAAGTTACTCCAACAATTGTGTTAAACAAAGTCTTTTATGTTTCTGCTCTATCACATCACTTATTGTCTATTTCTGAATTGATTTCACAAAACAAATGCTCTATAACCTTTTTTTTCTATGTATGTTATCTTCCGAGACCTATCATCTCAAGCGATAATAGGCAAGGGGGATCTGCGGGGGAGATTGTTTCACTTGGATTACATGTACAATGGGGAAGCAAGAGCACCGTCACCAACCGTTGCCCTGACATTGAGTTCTGATCGAGTAAAAGAAATTTGGCTTTGGCATCACCAAATGGGTCATCCATCTTTTGGAGTCATGAAGAAGTCGATGCCATCTTTGTTTTCTGGAATAAAAGAGTCAAGTCTCTATTGTGAAACTTATGTTTTTGCTAAAAGTCATAAGTCCAGTTATTCTCCTAGTTTTTCTTCTAGTTCTACACCATTTGAGTTGATTCATTCTGATGTATGGGGGCATTCGAAGAATTTGACATTGACAAGAATGAAGTACCTTGTTTTATTTATTGATGACTTTACAATATTAACTTGGGTTGTGTTATTAAAAAAGAGAGATATTGTGTTTTCGGCTTTCACCGCTTTTCATAGTCTCATCCGAACTCAATATGTTGCTTGTGTGAAAATATTTCGATCTGACAATAGAGGAGAGTTTGTTAACCACTTTTTTCAAGACTATTTTCAGCAACATGAAATTGTTCATCAGACTAATTGTCCTCAGACACCAGAACCGAATGGAGTATCTGAGAGGAAAAATCGACACTTCTTGGATATTGGAAGAGCTCTCTTACTCAGTGTCAATCTACCCAAATATCTATGGGGTGAAGCTGTATTATATGTCTCTCACCTTATCAACCGTCTACCATCTGCAGCTCTTTAGAATCGGGTTCCCTTTGAGGTGTTGTCTGAACATGTTACTATTTCATCTCTTAACAAACTTCTTACTCGTGTCTTTGGTTGTGTGACCTATGTTCATCTTTACAAAAATCAGAGATCTAAGTTAGAGGCTCGTTCCCTTAAGTATGTGTTTGTTAGATATTGATCCCATCAGAAAGGATATAAGTGTTACCATCCTCTGTCTCAACGATTTTATGTCACCATGGATGTCACATTTAGTGAAGACTTATGCTATTTTTCTCCTACGGTATCTCCAAGTGAGGAGAATAAGCATGTTTTTTTATGAAGATCAATTTGGAGAACTAGAATATTGTGTAATTGTTGACAGTAACCCCGCTGAAAATGATCTTTGGTCTGTCACTAACCAAATCCAGAATCCGAGAGATAATCTCTGGAATCTCAAAAAGTGGTTCAATCTGTTGAACCTGCCCAAGTTGAGGCGTCTATTCCCTATTCTGAAAGTGTTTGACATGACGAACAACAGTCTGACACGTCGAAAGGAGGAGAATTGAATAATAATCAGCCGCTAGTTGTTGAAGATGTACATGCAAGTTCAGTCTCTCCCCCTACAACGATCTCTCCTAGCTTGTTATCACCTGAGATATGTAGTACTATTCCGTTGTCATCTTTCAATGTCCCTTAATCTAGTAGGGTCTTGTCTACTAGGTCAACTCATGGTCAACCTCCTAAAAAATATGAGTCTCTCTTGTCAGCTAAAGTCAAGTATCTTATAGCCAACTACGTGTCAACTCATAAATTGTCTAAACCTTATGTAGTCTTTGTGAATCAATTGTTTGTTGTGTCTCTTCCTAGTAAAGTGCAGGATGCAATCAAGGAAAAAAAGTGGGCCAAAGTAATGGAGGTTGAGATGAATGCTCTCAAAAATAATGGTACTTAGGATTTGGTGCCATTACTACCTGGAAAGAAGATTGTTGGCTGTAGATTGGTTTATACTGTGAAACATAATGCAAATGGCCCAGTTAACAAATATAAGGCAAGGTTGGTTGCAAAAGGATACATTGAAAAATATGGGGTGAATTATGATGAGACGTTCGCACCTGTGGCAAAGATCAATACCATCTGAGTCCTCATGTCTTTGGCAACTAATCTGGATTGGCCCCTGCAGCAGTTTGATGTGAAGAATGCATTTCTTCATGGAGATTTGAATGAAGAAATTTACATGGATCTTCCTTCAGGTTATAATACTTCTACGGGCGAGCAAGTGATGTGTAGATTGAAAAAGTCCATGTACGGATTGAAGCAATCTCCAAGAGCTTGGTTTGGAAGGTTCACGTCTTTCATGAAGAAGATTGAGTATAGGCAGAGTAACTCATATCATACTTTATTCCTGAAACACCAACAAGGTAAGCTTACTGCCTTGATCATTTCTGTAGATGACATGGTAGTGACAGGTGATGACATTGGTGAAATTAGAAGATTGAAATATCAGTTGTCTTCTGAATTCGAGATGAAGAACCTTGGAAATTTAAAGTATTTCTTGGGAATTAAGGTAGCCAGGAACAAGGATTCTATCATGCTTAGTCAAAGAAAATATGTTCTGGATTTGCTAGCAGAGACTTATATGCTTGATTGTACATCAGTTGATACACCGATAGAACAGAACCATCAAATTGCAGAGTATCCTGATCAAGTTCCGACTGACAAATCTCGATATCAAAGGTTAATTGAAAGATTAATTTACTTGTCACATATTAGACATGATCTTGCTTATGCAGTTAGTGTGGTAAGTCAGTATATGTATAATCCTAGTGAAGATCACATGAATGATGTGATGAGAATCTTGAGATACTTAAAGTCTGCTCCTGGAAAAGGTCTGGTGTTTCGTAAGCATGGACATTTGAGGACTGGGCAGGGAACATCACTGATAGACATTCTACTTCTGGCTATTTTACGTTTGTTGGTGGAAACTTAGTCACTTGGAGAAGCAAGAAACAGACTGTGGTGGCCTGTTTTAGTGCAGAAGCTGAGTACAGAGGTATGGCTCAAGGTGTCTGTGAGTTGTTATGGTTGAGAAGTTTATTAAAGAGTTTGGGTTTCAAGCAGGAATGGTCAATGCCTCTTCACTGTAACAATACTGCTGCGGTTGAAATTGCACATAATCTTGTTCAGCATGATCGGACAAAGCATGTAGAGATTGACAGGCACTTCATCAAGGAAAAGTTAGATGCTCGCATAATTTCGTTCCCATTTGTTCCTTCAGAGGAGCAGCTAGCTGACATCCTTACCAAAGCTGTGTCGTCCAAGGCGTTCAGTGACTTACTTGACAAGTTGAGCGTTCAATGACTCACTTGACAAGTTAGACATTCAAGATTTGTATGCGCCAACTTGAGGAGGAGTGTTAACACGAGTCTCAATCCTAGTATATTAGAAATATGTATATTCTGTAATCAACTAAGATTATGTAAATCTTTTGGTGTAATTAGTTTTCTTCTAGGGTTAGAACTATGTTTGTATATATACCCGACTTGACTTTGAACTTGTTTAATATATTAGAAAATTCTCAACCTTTAGATGATTAAGTTTGCCGCTACCCTGTTCTCTCTTCTTCTCAGTTCGAATTCAAAATGTTGCACTCTTTAAGATTTTCAAATGTAAATGATCTTGTTAACTACCTAAGCTCCTGGAGAGACCCGGATCATTTGAGAGATCTTCACAAACCTAGTAATTTACAGTAGTAATACATTGTAACTTCTCATAAATCACTCAAACTCTCCGAAAACTAAGCTATATATTAACATTTACATAATTCAAAGAATGTTGATGTCATTAGCACGCAATTTTGTGTCACACCTATTTATTTTTCTATCCACACATAATTTGTATTGTTCTCTAGCTGCATGATTCTACTTGCCAGCTCGTAGAGTTTTCGAGATGTTAACAGAATTTTCGAGATGTCGATCGAGAACCCCCCCCCCAAAGTAGGTTGCTTGCATATGAATTTTTTGACCACAAGTTCCATCTGAATCAATACTATTGCATGTGTTTTAGGTAGCAAATAGTAACACAAGAAAAAACAAAGGGAAAAGCAAATTTGCATGTGCTTTTAACGTCTTTACCCGACCACCATATCATCACACGCCAAAACAAGTTGCCCGCAGCCTCCTCCTACCTAATACTAAACTACTTTCCCATTGCCACCCACCATATTCCTTTTTTCTATTTCTTGTTTCATCCATTGTTCATGGAAATTGGAAATCGGGATGGATGAATTGGAATATGTACTACTTGATAGAAATTATGAAATTGTTTTGACTTAGAGAGCCATTACCGTGCTTGATTTATTTTCCATCTTTGTAAAACTCATTATCGATTTGTTTAGTTTTCACTTTATATCGTTTTGTTAGTTATTACTTGTTATGTTAAGTAAACTTAATGATGTTTCACTCTTGATCGATGATTGGTTCAACAAGGAAGCATGTAGAGCCAGATTTTGAGTCGGCAAAAATTGGAGGCAAATATAACCTCCGTGGAATTCTTCATGTCATATCATAAGAGAATATCCTAGCGTCTTATGTTTTTGGTAAATTCACGTCTCCTTAGTCCCTTAGATAGAGACTACAAATTTTGACAAGACCTTTGTTGTTGTGTAGCCATTTTTGAACTTCATTCTCGATTACACATGAGGACGAGGTATAGGAAACTTGGGAACTATCAGATAGGTAATTAGGAAAAGAAAAGGGTAACTTTCCTTTACCCCCACAGTAAAAGAGAGAGAGAGAGAGAGCAAGCTAAGCAAGATCCGCAATCTCTATCTTCATCTCTCTCTGCGGAAATAACTAAATACGAAAGCATAGGAGATGACAGAGTAGCGTGGATATATCTCAACCCACCATTTTCCTCTTCTTCTTGTTCCTAATCAAATCTCTATTTCTCTCTCCGACCTCCTACACCCATCAAAGCTCTCATCTTTACAAACCAAAGCTTCCACCTTTACAGATTAACCATGCCATCCACTACCACCGCCGATCTACCCATATCCTCCTTCTACCCAGATCTCACCTCCTCCTCCCGTGTCTACCCCGAACCCTCCGACCTCCTCCGCCGCCTCGACCACTTCGACCGCCTCCCCGACTCCCTCCTCCTCCTCGTCTTCAACAAGATCGCCGACGTCAAAGCCCTCGGCCGCTGCTGCGTCGTCTCCCGCCGTTTCCACTCCCTCGTCCCTCAAGTCGACACCGTCCTCGTCCGCGTCGACTGCGTCATCTCCGATGACGACTCCACCTCCTCCTCCTCCTCCTCCTCCCCTTCCTCCTCTGACAAATCCCGCGCTCCTTTCTCCTCCCTCTTCCGCCTCGTCTTCGGCGGCATTGTCAAGCCCCTCCAGGCCCTCGGCCAGTTCCTCGGCCCCCGCCGCTCCTCCTCCTCCCTCGCCGTCGGCACCGCTGACGAAAACGCCGCCGAGACGATGGAGCAGGCCGGCGTCACGCACCACTCGCCCACACAGGTGCTCAAGAATTTCAACGAGATTCGCTTCCTCCGGATCGAGCTTCCCTCCGGCGAGCTCGGCATCGACGACGGAGTCTTGCTCAAATGGAGGGCCGATTTCGGGTCTACTCTGGACAACTGCGTCATTCTTGGAGCTTCCTCTGTGATTCAGCCCGGCCCTAATCACAAGCCCAACGACGTCGTCTCCGGCGGCGGCGATGGGGTCTGCGCCGCTAACGCCGAAGATAACGGGAGCATACCTGACTCGTTCTACACAAACGGCGGGCTGAAACTGAGGGTGGTGTGGACTATAAGTTCATTGATCGCGGCGTCTGCGCGGCATTACTTGCTTCAGCCGATCATTTCGGAGCACAAGACATTGGACAGCTTGGTGCTGACGGATGCCGACGGGCAGGGGGTGTTGTATATGAACAGCGACCAGCTTGAGGAGTTGAGGGTGAAGCCATTGTCGGCTTCTTCTGCCTCCAAGAGGACGCTGGTGCCGGCACTCAATATGAGGCTCTGGTACGCGCCTCAGTTGGAATTGCCTGATGGGGTTGTGCTTAAGGGAGCTACTTTGGTTGCTATTCGGCCCAGTGAGCAGTCCAATCAGAAGAAGGAGGTGTCTGATCTCTCTTGGGTTTCTACTGCATTTGAGGAGTCGTATGGGGCTGCTGCCAATATGCTGGTGAAGAGAAGAACTTACTGCCTTGAGATGAACTCGTTCTGATGAGATTTCAGGTAAATTTGAGATTTGTTGTTGTGCATCGATGATGTGCGTCAGTTGTTTGCTAGTTCGAGGCATTCACTCTCACATTTAGACTGTAGGACAAGTGACGACTGCTTATTGTTTTCTGCTCATAGTTTGGAAGAGCTCTCAGTCATTTTAATTCACGTTTCTTAAATTTAGTCCTTGTTCTCAATCAAGATTTAATGGGGGGTACTAAGGAGATGAGGTCATTTGCATTTGTTGTGAATTTTGGAGAGTTAGGAAACATAATTTGTATTTGGTGTTTAAAATAGATAGTGCTGAAGTGTGTCAATTATCGATTCAAGTAGGAGGAGAAGAGTTTAATGGTGGTTTTTGAGCATTCTGCACTTCTATTGTTTAAATCTTTGATCTTGTGATTGTAGTCTTTGTGATGTACAGTCTAAATGTACAAATTCCATGGTTTAGTCACTCATGCAGTTTGATATTGGATTTTCAGGTTTAGTGCCATCGATTGAGGGAATATGGGGAATTGCATGGTTGTGAAGACGGAAGAAACAGAACGAGTCTGTCTCATGGTAGCCAAAGTCCACCACACTGCCCTTCATTCAGCAAATGTTGATGGGTTTGAGACAGAGAAGAAGAGAGATGGCGGGTTATCCACTACAATCTTACTCAATTTATGCTTGAGCTCACAGTTGAGATGCATCTGCTAGTTGTTTTTGTTTCAGGCATTTTGCTTGTAAGAGTGCTCGCACTACAAATGCAACTAGAATTGATGTATACAAAGATTTTGGAGCTTGTAGTGATCTTACTTTTATCTATCTTCCATATATGTGAATATTGTAGGTAATGACAATTTTTATGGTTATCTGATGTTTGTCAAAGGTTTATTTCAGCACCCAAATCCATATAGCAATGATAAGTTGCTCTCATCATGCTTCTTTTATTTGAATGTTTGTGTTGAGATTTTGATCCGATTGAAGGTTCAACCTTTCTGCCCCATTTTACTCTTCCCCTGCAGACTACTTATGCTCTCCTTAGGGACTTAAATCAAAAGAGTTGCTACCGGCCTCTATTTGCTTCCATTCAATCGTCGATTCAATTCATCCCGTGTTTGGATCCGGCGAAAGCATATCTGACGTGAAAAAACTCCTGAATATGCATACTCTAGCGTAATAGGTAACTCGGAATATGTCGTGGTCTAATGTATAGAAAATTGGTGTCTAATGTGTGCCATACGCCCATACTCCCTGTATTACAAAACCAATTTGCCATTTCTATAATGACCAAAAGCAATTGCAATTTTTCTTAAAAAGGTTCATATCAATTAAGGACAGTCGGTCGGCAGACCAAATATACATTTTGGACTATCTTCTTCCTTTTCTGGCTCTCAACATAAAAGATAAAAAGAAGGCCTTTCTCCTCTTCTTGCTCTGAATCAGAATATTGCTCAGCTCACCAATAGATAACTGGTGGTTGTAGAATACAACAAAACAAATTTTAAGTGGTTGAAGTTTGGAGTTTTAGGCCAAATAAAGCAAGAAAAAATGCCTATTTCCAGGTTCACTTTCCCTGGATAAATCCAAAAGATTCTCATTGATTTCATCTTCCCCTTCATCAAACTTCTTAATCATTCCAACTTGCATGACCCAATTTTTGTGCTCCTCCTTGGTTTTGTTTCTTTTATTTGGCATATATTCCAATTTACAAGACTTATCCACCAAACAATATGAAGTTGTGAACCACACCACAGTAGCAGCACCAGGAACTCTTCTGTAGCTGGAAGTCTCAGTTCTAGAAGAAGCACATTATCCACACAAACCCACAAAACTAATTTTGTTTAATGATTTCGTTTACTGGTCATTGGGTGATAATAATGAAAAAGATAATAGAAAAGAAAAAACTTGATGACATTGAAACGGGAATAAAGGATTTTAGGCTGTTTCCAGGTACTGTTTTGCAGTCACTCACTGTTTTGGTTTAGTTTATAAAAGAAACAAAGAGAATTTTGGAGAGGCCAGTTATTTAAATTATGGAGAAGATGAGCTGGTTGTGCAGCTTCTGCTTCCTCTTTTATGTGATGATCACATGAGATATGTTAGCTTTGTACACTCACAGTCACAATCCACGTGAAATAAAGCCTGGACTGGACTCAAAGCTCACACAGGTGCAGCTTGATCGGTTGCTTATAACCCCTTATTGACTTTAGTTAGCTTCTGATATATTCAGATGGGGCATGTTACATTAAATCAAAAACCATCCAACTATACAGGTCTCAGAAGACTTCTTTGCATTATTGCAACATTCATAACTTACATGATTCGAGAACATTTAACTAAGGTGATGTAAAAAGTTTGATAATTTTTGGGTTGTTTCGTTGTGTAAGTTGTAGTAAAACAAGAACAAAAGCACTTCCAGGGGAGAAGTAGCAAGCTGCAGTAACTTAGAATTGTAAGAGAAGCCCTCACTTTGAGCTGCCTTCCCTCCCAAACTTGATGGAACATGCTTGAAAGTTCAAGTTCAGGCTTCTTCAATAAACTAGAGATTAAGGGATGGACCTTAAACTGTGTAAAAGCGAAAGTTTGGTACTTTGATCGACTCTTCTCAAAAGAATGGAAGTCCTTTCATGAAGCTTTCTGCAAAGTACCCAATTTCATTTGTTTTTGGAAATGTTTCATGTCATTCTTCTACATTGCACTTATAGAGTTATAGCCAATATGCAGATCTAACCGTCTATGAAAATTGATTATGGAAGACCTCAACCTGGTTTTGGACTAATTGCTACCATGGCTTTTCCATACTAACCTTCTTGTTGATTATGGGCTAGACACTCATTTGAGTCCACATCCTTTGGGGGTTGTAAGCCTGTGGATCTCGTTCATAAGGCATATGATCACATTTGAGTACAAGATGTAGAAATGGTTTGAAATACGAGTGCTTCGGTAAGTGTAAGACGCTAACCGAATAGTTAGCAATGATGCAGCAAGCAAAAGATCATATGGCCTAACTGGCTTCAAGTTGAATAAGCTATATATGACCCTCTTTAGATCACTCTGTGATACAACGTTGGTAATATATGATCTTGAAATGTGTTCTAATTTGACTAAATATCAACGTCTCTGAAAGATTTTTCAATAATTATTCGAAGTCGAAAAGCAAGAAAATTCATGAAAAAGAAATTTAAAAAATTGGTTCGATACACCATTGGCATATTTGGACTGATTGTTGGTAAAACATGAAATTTTAAGGTATAAGTGTCTTGTGCATAAACTTAGAAGATCAGCAGATTATTAATCTAAACTTTGATGCATGGATGCACATAGAGCACTGACGCTATTCTCTAATGCGGTCTCCCTATTTGTGATTGTTTTTTATTAATAGAAATGAAAGAATTGTTACAAGAACAGAACTAATCTTTCAAGATTCAAACATCATATACAACAAAATTAACCTCTTTTTCTTTGATAATTTCCAAACATATAGTTCAAAGCCATGCAACTACTCTATTTGAGTCCGTAAATATAGTAAGATACTAATTAGACTAGCTTATATTATCACGAAAACTCATGAATTGGATGTTTCTAGGACCTGATAGATATTCAGTATCAGAAACCAAATACATTTCACGAGGTTACTTCTCTTAAATGATTGTATAGACATTTAAGAACATTAGGGATGAGGAAGGAAGAAAAGAATAACTTCAACCGAATTGTCAGTTACATCTTCAAAACGCACAGATAAATAACAAATGTAAATATTTCTCAGAATGAAGGAATGCAAGCTGAATGACTTCACAACGGTTAAACCAGAATTACCACCAACTTCAGAAGCATTATAGTAAGTTGTCATCCGATGAAGGAACCATGCATTCACTTGCAGCTTGCCATTACTTCTTTCGCTTCAGTTTTCTGCATAAACACTATCCTCCGTTAGAAATAAGCCAGCTTAAGTAAACACAGATATAGGAAGAAAACTATACATCAAGCGCTAACCAATCTAACGTACGTTTGACTACATGAGTCTGCACTAACATATAAACATCCTTCTGTCAATATGAATCTTTTACACTATAAAGAAGAAAGACACATGGATTTATGACGACTCTAGGGTTAAACAACGTTGTTTTGTGAATCATCTACAAACTTTTACTTGGTTAGTGGCAGATATGATATTAATGAAAATAACACTTTTGAGTGAACTGGTTCCTCACTGCTCTAGTGTGCAAAAGATTATGTCTATATGCTATTCAAGATAGATAAACTCATTGCATCATACATTTTATGGTAAGGAATTCTTTCAACATAAGTAAAGGACATAGATGACTAATTAAAACATGGGAAATGCATTGTTTCAAGCAGTATAAAAAATGCCCACTTCAAGTAAAAAATCAGAACTGCAATTGAGGATTTTCATAATCTCACTCAGCCCACAGAGACTGATCCTAAATTCTGAGATATTTCCTCCTCAAGGAACACAGATATCCTGTAACCTTCTTCACGGAAGAGATTCCTCACCATTTAGAGTTTTGAAGTTTCATGACTTTTGACTTCCTAAGTCACCCTTTCATCTACAATTATCTATTTCAAGCTCAGGTCTGATTTTTGTACTTCTTTCTATATCTTTTGAACTAAGAAAACTAGTGTAGCTATTACAATCTTATATATTAATGCTTATACAATCTCAGGAAACTTCATTCACTCTTATTTCAGTCATTATTGCTTATACTAGCATGAAGGTAAATGAAGAATTGATATGTGGGTAAGTAAAAGACCACCACTAGTTTAGCAAGTGGAAGACATCAAAGAAGTAAGAAAGGACTCAACTGATGCAAAGAATTGAGGAATATAGGTTGGAATACTAGGATTCAATGATATGAAGGTTTGAAGGCCCAAACTCTAGCTGTATTAGTAAAGCAAACCTAAATAACTGCAGCGTTAACAAATATTACAACTATCAAGAGTGTTGACATGGACTTGATATCTAGGACATTGTTAAGAGAATTTATTCATTGATAGATTCTTCCAAAAGAGATATATATATATATATATATATATATATATAATCAGTCCATGAATGCCAGAAGACACTGGATCAGATTCTTACGATTAATGGTTCAGAGAATTGATAGCATGATCTAAGTTCTCATCTGTTCAATCATATGGCTAAATTAGTACAACATGCAATAACACGCAAGATAACTTTCTCTAGAGAGATGAAAACTGATGTATATCGATCAATGCTTAGGTGTAAGAAGAGCATCAATGATGAGCTTGATTTGGCCTTGAGCCAGAATGTATCTTCTCTCCTCAGAACAATGGGATAGAGGGATTTCACATGTAAAAGCAAAAGTTAGTGTGAAGTTTATAATAAGATTGTCTTAGCTTACTCCATTTAAACAAGAAGACTCAGCACACATGCATAGCTTGCAAATCAGGAAGCTGAGAAAATCAAGGAAGGATTCTCATCATCAGTTTCTAGATGGCAGGGAAAGCTAGGGAATTGATCAAAAACTTTAATAGGAACCAGAACTACGGAATTCATGATGCATGAGGCCATGAGGGTGTAATCTTATGTTTAGATTGGTGAGGTGGAAAACAATTTGTGAGTTGAGAGGCTTGTTGTGGGAATGCTTACACTATTTTCTTCTAAACTAGTTGATAATAAAAAACCTAAAAGGTCCTTGCTTCCTCACACAAACCAGATATTGTTGTTCAGGCTGGTTTGTGAGGTTGTATATATGTTGGTCTATACAGAAAGTGTAAAGCCTTCAAAGGGAAGAAGCAACAATGTTGTTAACAGTACTTACTATGTGTTTAACGCAAAGTAATCACTTTGATATACCTACATTCAAGTTTCTACATGTTAATTCTTTTTCACATATATCTTAGACTTGCTTAGAAGTTTTGAGGTTCAACTAACCAGCACAAAGATAGGCAAGGAAGGCAGAATTGGAGGCTAAGGAAAGATGAATGAGAATAAATAACACTAAACATACAGGGTTTGTATATCATACCATAAGGTATGTCTATTGCAAATGTGTCAAATTGTATGACACATGGGGGCTTTTGAAGGGGTAAATGGTCATTACATAGTTATTTAGCTGCTTATTCGATTAATGATAGCCACATATTTTATGAGGCATGTTATACCATATGGTATACTAGAATTTTCCAAACATATATACAAAGAATATTTGAAAAATACACATTTCATTTCTGTCACCTAAAGAAAAATGTTACACTATTTTCCTATCGTTCGAACATACCAAAAGATATCGAATGGTATATCGATAGAAGAACATTTGAATCAACGACATTTAAGTGCATATAAAGATAAATGCTCTTAATAACAACTATTAACAACCTCCTTTTCTCCATATATACAATTTTGTAGTCTCCTTTATTATAGATGGTAATACAATTATTGAAGCAAATTTATACTCATATGCAAATCTTTGTGACATGAAGGTCCAATACCTTCTTACGTGCATGGGCATTATATTTTATATATGCTAAGAAACAAACCAAGTTAGCTCAAGCAAACCAAATTCTAAGTTAAACCCCGACACAGCGCCGAGCATTAGCCATGTGGTGAAGCTTGGGAGGTCGAAAACAACACTGGAAAGCTATACATACCCAGAAGAAAAAGCTAAAGGCTAAGGCTAATCTAACCTAATTAACCTAAACCTAAGTGACCACACAAGGCTTCACCATTTGAATGGCAACACCTGTCAACGACATGGATGGACTTACAGATGCTAAGAGAGAAGGGAATCAACAATAGAACAAACGAGGAGACAACCAGCCGATCCCTCTATTAACCACAATGCAGGAGAATCAAACGCACATTACAATATTATATCTATATAAATAGTTAAATCTCATAAACCCTTGGCCCAATTGCTTCACTTCTTTATTTAGATTACCAAGACAAAAGCGTGTTGTTTTAGCATACTAGGATGCAATTACATGTCAAATCCAAAAAGCGTACCATGAAACAAATCATATACAATTAGTCTAAGTGTCTAACCATTCATGAAAGAAAACCACCCCTTCCACCAATTCATGAGGCAAATTCATGAGAGAACCAAACAAGCACAGAAATGCAAGTAACGAAGATTGGTTGCGAGTAGTTACCGGAAAAAAGATCAGTTCTTTGCTTTTCCCTTGTGGTCTGAATGCCGGCTTCCGTCACCGTAGAGCTGCAATCCAGCTGGGAACTGGTGGTGTTGGTGATTCTCCATGGTTGGAGCTGCGGCGGCTCCGATGAAGAAAGGTACATTGGACTCCATGGGAGAGAACCTTTGGAGCTGAGACAAAACAGAAGGCGATGATGATGAATTGGACTGAAGGGTCCCCCCATTGAAACCAGCAAGGCCGCCTGAAGAAGACATCGACATCGAGAAGTTGAGGTTGTAGTCACCGCCACTGGCGGCTGCCGAGACAGGGATGTAGTCGGGAACGAACGAGAAATGCTGCATCTCCGGGTGGCCGCTGCCGCTGCTGCTGCGGTGGTGGTGGTGGTCACCGGAGATGCTGAACAATGTCTGCGCCGGCAGCGAATTCCCCAGGTGGATTTGCCCGGAGAATTGATGCTGGTTTCGAGCTGGGGTGGAGGCAAGTCCGAGGAGACTACTCGACCCGAATGAGTAGTCCATCTGTTGTTGATGTGCCGCCGCCTTGTGGAATAAAACGTGATCGCCGTTGCAGTTCTGATGATGATGATGACCGGTGGGACTGTTGTTACTGTTGTGTCCTATTCCGCCGGTGAGAAGCTCAGTAAACGATGAGTTTTGAGAAATAGCCTGTGCAATGCGGGAAGACTCGTCATTGTTGTAGTTGTTGTTGTTGTTCGATTCCTTCTCCTTCTCCTTGGCTCTTCTCTCCCGGGCTCGCTCCCGGGCCGCCTTCACCCGATTCACCCGTGTATCCGGCCGGGACAGCGACAGCCCTGATCCTTTGCTTGTCTCGGAAGTACTACTGCAAGCCGATTTCGACAGACAGAGCTGTTGACTCTGAGTCTGATTCAATTGATGGTGGTAATTGGGGTGATCATCAACATCAAGCTCAACGGAGTCGAAACCATGCTCGCTGCTCCCCCTCTTCTCATCGCTGAGCTGCTTCGGAGTGTCCGGGAACGAGGCGGTGTTCAGTGAAGGAAGCTCCGCGATGGCGTCAGCAGCAGACTTTATCAACCACTCAACTGCTTTACTGGGTTGGTCGTAACCCAACCGATCTTGAAGATCATAGAACTGAATGGCTGTTGAAACCGACAACCGGACCCTCCTGTCCCTTAAACCTTTTGAAGTCCACACCTTGCTGTGCCGATCTTTGCCTCCGGAGGCTCTCGAGACCCGGATGATTCGAGAGTGGTGCCACCCGTTAAGCCGGTTAGTGGTCTTGATCTCCCTATTGTTGTCTTCCTCATCTGGGTTCTTGGCTACAGAGCTGCTTCCTCTGCCGCCATTTCCGATTCTTGGGAACTTGCAGGGCTGCTGAGCTTGAATCTCCTCAACCTCCATAGCATCACATTCATACCTCAACACTCATCATCCAATTCAAACAAACAAAGACCTTTTCTTGAACTGGGTTTGGACTTTACAGAGTAGTTCGGGTTAGGTTGGTGAGAGAGAAAGTTTGAAGCTTTGATTAGATGGGGGAAGTGATTAGAGAGTGGAGGAGGAGTAGAGTTAGTAGAGAAGAGAGAATAGTGCAGGTGGGGTTACTGTGTCCTATGCATTGATGACGATAATTCAGAGAGGTACTTTGGCTGTGTAGTTATATAAAGGCCTTTTTTTACGGTGTGATATATCACGGTCCAAGTCAGGGAGCCTAGTCTCTCCTCTCGTTTAAGCTTTTGCAGAAACAGGAGTGCTTTCACCAAAAGCAAAGCTTGCAGAATTTCAAGTCTCAGCTCAGACCTTGCCTCTAGGCTCTAGCTCAACCCTGCAAACCCCAAAAAAATAAGAAAATTAGTTTTTTTTTTTCTCTTACATGAAAATGTAATAACAGCTAGAGCAGGCTAAATATTAAAACCATTTTCAGATGCCTAAAAAACGTACACATTTATTTACACTGATAAAGACTCGTTCAAAGAACACAGCTGCAGAGAGAGTGAGAGATCTGACTTTCATGTTTTTGTGCAAACACAACACTGCAACAGCTAAAAGCCTAACTGGACTAAACCTAAGAAAAGGGTTTTAAAGAAGATGAGCTTTAAACATAGCCAAAGGAGAAACAAAGAAAGAGGGAGAGAGAGAGAGACCCATCATCCTCTCCCATAAACACAGGCCGTAGCTTAGAGAGCCAACTAGTTTCTGGTTCAGATTTAACCCATCTGGCCAAAGCCAGACCCTTTTGAGCTTCCAAAGCTCTCAGTATTTAAACCCTTTGGCTTGGCCCTAAAAATGCCAGACATACTCTCAGACCCACACTATTAAGTAAAGGCGAAAATTTTGTTAATTTAAAATTGAGAAAAATTTAATTCAAACCTTGAACAATGTTGGATGTTTTTGATTTGGTACAGGTGTCAAGCTCTCTCTGATTTGTTACAACTTACAAGTACAGCCAAGCTTGGAGCAGTGTGATTGTTTGTCTGCAGATTCATGAGCAAATGAGATTTAACCATCCAAAGCTCACAGATCTGAGCATTAACACTTGATGGGATCAGTTCCTTTTCTGCAAAGAAAACCAACAAATCAAACAAACTTTCAGATTCTTGTCTTTCCCATTG
Source organism: Fragaria x ananassa (assembly GCA_034370585.1). Lineage (NCBI taxonomy): Eukaryota > Viridiplantae > Streptophyta > Magnoliopsida > Rosales > Rosaceae > Fragaria > Fragaria x ananassa. The sequence continues at coordinate 2,596,477 of CP139764.1, read as the reverse complement.
CCTCTACCTCTGATCTAAACCTTATCAACACTCTTGATAATAATATCAATTAAAGCTGTGTGAGATTTAAGCTCAACCAAGCTGATTTTCAGAGCTGAAACAGCTGGAAAAGATATGAAATTGCAGATTTTCAAGCTCCAAAAGAAATAGATGGGTGCAATGGTTAATTAATAAGACAAAGCTCAAGAAATGACCTAGAAATTAGTTCCAAGCTGGAATTGGGTTTCTGGAGTAGTCTTTCAAGAATTAAGCTTAACACACAGCTCCTTCATCCCTGTAAAGTCGAGAAAAGTTTCATTAACTAACCTAAACAAAGAACACCCAAAACCAGAAACTCAAAAAGTTTCGATCTTTCTTCTTCAAAACTTGCAACAAAAAAATGAAGGAAAAAAGACTCACAATATGAAATTAAAAATTGGAAGTGGGTTTGAGAGAGGAAAGTGAGTTAGGGTTGTGGGGTGCGTTTGGCGGGTAAGAAAGTAATCAGAAATGGAAGGAGATGATTGAAAATTGGAAGTGGAAATTGATAGTGTTTCAAAAGTGGGGTTAAGGGTTAAGTATATGAAGTAGTTCAAGTAGTGATGGAAGATAAGAAGACAGAGAGTGAATATATAAGGAAGGAGAGAGAGTTTGGGTTCTTCTTCTTCCCCATTTGAGCAAACAACCGGGCTTATCGGGAAAGCACAGCACACACAGCGCCGTTCTCTCTACTTTAAATATCTCTACTCATATTCTCTCCTCTTTTGCCCTTTCTTCTCTTCCATTTTACCTTATTACCTTTTCTGCTATTTGTTTTCTTATTTGCAGATATTCAGATTAGAAAATGATCTTTTGTAAGAGCATATGCAGCGGTAAAAGAGGATTGCTCCTCCTATTTGAGGAGGAGCAGGTACTATTTGAGTAGGTGTAACAAATAGAATGTGCAGTTTAGGTTTTTTGTGCAGCAGTGCAAATAAATAGCACCTCCTATTACTGTTCATGAGGAAACTGAGTTGACACATGTCAAACTGTTATTGGGCCCTTCTTTTTTTTTCTGGTCTTTTAATTGCCACGCGCCTTAAAAAAAAAAAGACAAACCCTGGCGTCACCCACGTGTGTGGGCTCCGCCAGGTGGGAGGAGCAGCCCGGCGAGCAAGGATTGCTCCAGCAGCTGCACGAGCAGTCAGTCAACCTGCAGTCTTCCCTCTTCAATTCAACCGCTGCATCTTCACTTTCTTCTTGCTTCTCCTATTCCCATGGCTTGCCCACCATTTGCTCTCCTGCTCTTGCTATAATTCACAACCGGTGCAGATGCTCTAATGTCCATGTTTTTTGGTGTATAATTTTCTTTCATCTTCATAAGGATGATGGACTTTGAATAAATAATTGTGGTCAAAGAATTTTCTGGAAGAGAATATCATTTTCAGAATTATATCTGAGCAAATAAAATCCATGAGAGTTGTAATTGGACAAAAATAAAATGCGGCTTTCAATGATGGGAATTTAAGAACAAGAAGTGAGAATGTGAAGGAGGTATAGAAATCATTGAGTTGAGGTATATGCTGTAGTCATATCACCATATTATTCATGTACTCATCTTAATTTCTACATGAAATTAATTAAAACAGATATTTTTTATATATTTTTATAAAAAGATGTTGACACTCCAAAATTATTTTACTACTACGAAAACAAAAATATGATATTATTTGAAAAGGAAAATATTTGTTTTTTATATACTTTATATCTTTTCTTCATAAGTGTGTAAAATAATGAATGTCATGTTGGTTTCACATACTAAAACTTTTGAAATGGTCCACGGCCCATCAAAACCGTAGTTAGAATCGGCACGTGTCACTCACGTATGAGTTAACTTGGTTGGCATGTTATCGAAATTTTCCCTTATGAGTATTTTGTTGGTTCATCTTCAACAACCTCCATAACTTATAAGCAATTTAACGATCTTATTACATTATGTTGACTTAGAAAACTCATCTATATTACTATCTCGTCAAACTAGATCGAGGAGATGTAATTGCATGCAAAACAAAAATCCATTGACCACAAATGCCTCTTTCTCTACCATCGTCCCCGACCATCATACCATCCTCATCACTTAGACCCTCAATCACTCAAAAATCATAACCAACCTCTACCTTTTCTTCTCCTCATATTATTTGAGATCCTTACCTGAACCAAGTATGGGTAAGAACCAGTATGGCTAATTGAGCTCGTATCATATGCGAAGAACACAATCTGAGTTACCTTCTCTAACCCCATATTTAACTTTTCAACTCATAACTCATCTGTTAACGCATCATACTCGTGTTGCTCAGACACGGATTTAACTGTAGTCCATATGGACATTGATCTCTTCACATATAACGTACTTTAACATGACCCATCACAAACCTTGTTGTGGAAGAATGAGATTGCCTATATCTTGTCATCATTTTGAACGTTGGAAGAAATTAACTAGTAGTAAATACGGAAAATTGTCCAAACAGTATCCGACATTTTAGAGAAGCAAAGCTTTGGTATCTCAATTTTGAAAAACTTCATGAATGTATCATACGTTCTTAACCCGACCGAAGATGTGTATCTAGAGCCGTTAACTCCGTTAAAATTACTGGCATCATCCATATTTTTGTCGTAAAATGACCAATTTCCTTTGTTTTTTTGTTTATGATAATCTTTCTTTTATATATTTAGAACAAAAAAAACACTATTAATTTTAAAGCTAGTTTTTAGTTTTGAAAAAGTAAACACTTTCTTATTACTGGTTTGCATCTAAACCCAGAGAATACCAAAAAGCATGGTCTATATTCCATATGAATATGAGAAAAATAGAGAGACGAGATATGAAGAGAATAAACAGAGAGAGGGGGTATATATGTTTCTCCTACCTTTTTTATTTTATTTTTTTAACCCACTATTTTCATTGGAAGAGTTTAAGTGATGTTATGTTGCTGTTAATTTTTCATTGAAAGCTTTTGGAAACTCGAAAAATAGAAGAAAAAAAGTTGAAATATGAAAAGACAAAAATAGCCTTTAATTGTCAGTTTTTTAACTGGGTAAACGGCTCTAGATACAAATTTTATGTCTGGTTAAGAACGTGAGATACCATTATGAAGTTTTTCAAAGTTAAGATACCAAAGCTTTGCTTTTCTAAAAGGTCGGACACTGTTTAGACAATTTTTCTTAGTAAATATGGAATTTCCTCCTTATATATATAACACATTTATTTTGATATTTGATGCGAAACTAATTCTTAATGCGTTAATGTTTGCTTTGACAACACATGCCATCTTTAATTAGGTCTAGGCCTCTAGCTTGCTTTGCCGGTTTCAATTTTTGTGAGCAGTCTGCCTCAATTATTTACAAGTTGATTGATCTGCAGTTACTTCTTCTACTTTTTAATCATGAAAATAGTTTTGCAGTTATTTCTTTGTCACGTACCATGTGTAAATCAAGGGTACACAAGCAGGAATACTCAATGATCTATTGTAGAACTCTTACAAGGTTTGGTACAACTGATCTCAACTAGATCTTAGTTGGAATTTGATTCAATAATAGAGGACTTCCAGTGGTATGGATCATTCACTCTTGAATCAATCTTTTCCAGCACTACTATCTACTATAGAGAGACAGGCACATTGATAGTTCTGCGGGTGATGTATGTATAATTTGAAAATTGATGAGAATCTACCTAGTTTCAAAGACCACGCAAAGCCTCCTTTGATGATACAAATGCACAGGAGATAAGCTAAACACTGCAATTGCCTTAAATTATCGCATGAGATCTATCAAATAATTCACAATTTTTAGGGGGTTCACTAATTGATCCGTCGATGCTTATTTGAAATCCATTTAAGTATTTGACTTAGGTTAATAATTAAGAACTTCATATGGACTATAGGGGTATCCAACTTCAAGCAAATTTTATTCTTCAAGTTCATCATATTTAACCGATAATTATCTAACATGTTTCTAAACACGAATTATACGATTCCCTAGCTTAAATACTCTCCCAGCAAATTGCATGGAATCCCTATATAGAATGGTGACACTGTGTAATTGTAACTGAAGTATGAGGCTTAATCTCAATTATCACAAAAAAAGAAATGGAAAGGAAATCACCAAAACAAAAAATGATGGTTTAAGAGTTAAAGGCCTTTCCTCCCCACCCAAATGTCGAGTTGGGGAAACTCACTCAACCTCACCAATCACGCTTGTAAAAATGGCTTCTTTGGAGGTGGTTTAGTTTTTAATTCAACTTGGGATATGATTAATTTTGTTGATCCGTACAGGTTAATGATGTGTCTCTTCTCTCTTTCCTACCCATATCCCTAACAACACTAAATTGTGTGAGAAATGATGTAACAAATAGTATAGAATTATAGAGGTGGCATCGTACTGTGGGCTGTGGAGGCAGCAACTGAGAAACCCACTGTGGAAGCATATGATGTCTTTGCTGGAACACAATGTAGCAACAGGAGAGACCAATTATATGAGCTACTCTATTTGATCTAAGGAGATAGACTTCGTACCAAATTTGAGATGAAGGAAAGTATTGAAATTAAAGTAGGGTCTTTTCAATTTTCAGCCTGACTGACGTTCCAACCGTCAATTTGTTGAATAGCAAAAGTAAAATAGTCATTCCTAATTATCCATAAAACTACAATGCAGCTCCTGTAGAGCAACCAACACCAACCAAATCAAAGTTTATGGATACATATTGTGAGTTACTTAGAAATTCAGGAACTTTGTACCATACGCTGTCTTGTTCAATGTCGTCTTGATCTTTATTTGAAAATTTGTAATATTTATTGTTATGAAAGAAAACAGAAGACCGTAATTGTTTGATGTATGCTGGATTCATGTTCAATATATCCTTGACAGATATATTAAGTGCAGAGCCACACTAGAGTCTATTAGTGTGTGTGTCTATATATATATATATATATATATACCAAAATTACTTTACCAAAAACATTTATACATAAGGTAGTCTGGACTAATCATCAAATAAATAAGTTTTTTTTTATGTTAATTTACTGATTACAAAACAGAATCTTGGAAGCACTGGCTCTAAAAATGTCAAAATTAATAGCATATCTTACAACCGGGAGAAAACCTAAATCCCAATGACAAGGGCTTGAAAGCTGGTGGCCAAAGTTAGCAAGCTCATTGGCCGCGAAGTTAGCCTCTCGGAAGACATGTTGAAATGAGATGTTTTGAAAAGAACTCGCTAAATTCTTGATATCTTGGATAAGCTTAATGAGTCTCCAAAAGCACTTAAATTTTCCTTTAACACAATTGATAACTAATGAGGAGTCACCTTCAACCAAAAGATTATGGAACCCTAAATCTAGAGCAGTGAGGAGACTATCCCTGGGTGCAGTAGCTTCTGCAATGGGAACAGTTGTCTTCCCAATCTTATGGGCAGAAGCCAACACAAGGCAGCCAGAGTCGTCTCTCAAAATGAAACCAACAGCAACATCAAAAATTTGTTGCAACACCAATCCATCAAAATTAATCTTTATGCTTCCAAGAGGAGGTGGGTTTCATTTGATGTTGGGACTTGGTCTGAGACTTGGAGTAACATTGTTGTAGCGAGGAGAGTTGCAATGGTATGAAGCAACACATGCAACAACTACATGGGGAGAAACGTTATTTTTTTTGAAGACACAATCGTTGCGCTTCTACCAAATTTGTCAACAAAGAGTAAGAATTTTCCCAAACTTAGCCGCATCGAAAGGCCTATTTATAAAAATATCCTGCAAAGTTTGAATTAGATTATCATAATTCAAATATCTCCACAATTTGCTAGGTCCCAAACTTAACCCGAGGTGCGACACTTGAAAATAAATAAGTTAAAGTCTCTTATTCGTGAGCACAAATGACATAAATTACTTGGGATAATACCACATGTGCAACCTGCTTTTGGTTTTTAATCTTCCTCTAAAGGAGCCAAATCTGATGAACTAGAAAAGTTTGATACGGAAAGTTTGGAAATCAAATAAAGAAGTTGATGAACTAGCAGGATTATTATTATTTTTTCTGCTGAGAAAATGATTGGACAAGCTTGATCTTATACTTACATTCTTACTCCCAGATGAGGAAAATATACGTATCACACAACCTTAATTTAAGATAAATATATATGGCATATGAAAATCACGAGCTCAAATCTCATCCTCTATTAACTTCATCACACCTCATAAGTCATAAAACTCTAGCATCCCATCAAAAACTAAGATTTGGTTCACCAAATGAGTACTGATAACTATAGGAACATCACACCAAGTCTAAAAACGCCATTACTCAATTTTCATTATTTTACTATCACAAGTACTTAATTCATTTTAGTAGTGAAAATCTCCATGGCGGAAGCAAACATAATATATATATATATATATATATATATATATATATATAGTAAACCTATAGTGGATTATGAGTATGACACTTTAAAGTTGAGATGAGTACTCCAAAACATAATTGTTTCCTGAAATTAGAAGTTCTTCTAACGAGGACCTCTATAATGAGGATTAGTTGATAACTTTAGATTTATGGTTTAAAAAAATTTATTTTTCGATCACATTTTGGCATCTCATTCGTTCAGTTTTTAGGCTTATATAAGTATATCACTTTACAAATTTTCAGCTAAATTAGTGATTATTAAGGTAATGAACTAAATCAAATTAATTGACGAATCAAATCTGTCAAACATGAATCATTCAAGTTCATAATTTGGTAAACCAAACTTATGAATGCCTTAACGATTTTCAATATGGCTGAAAATTTACATAAATAATTTACTCATAAATACTTATAAACTAAATGATCATTATGCATGTGAATATAAGATCAAAAAATATGATATATAGATCGAAAAGTCTTCAACTAATTAGTCCTCGTTATAGATGATTCTCATTAGAAGAACTCCTTTCTAAAATATAATGTTCAGAGGCGGACGTCCGCACTACCCTTAAAGTGCAGACATCTCTAATTTCTCCACCTTCAGAGCATCAACGTCGGCACTTCTCTTATCGGATGGACAACAGACCTTGATACTGAGCTTCTTCTTGCCGGTGGACTCGCCGGCTACAAGTTTGCAGTCAATCTTGATCAGTCTTGAAGTTTTTAGTGAGGTTGCTGTAATAAGGTGTAGGAATCAAAAGATGTACAAGGAGCTATAACACAATACATGCATGTGGGAAGCTAATCAAGCAATTAATCTTCATCATATCATAGCCATACTCACCGGCTGCAGAGAACTATACAGTTTCCTAGTCTACCTATCTAAACGAAATATCATACAGTGTTATACTATTACATAAATGCCCGATGTCTTTTCTTATCTGAGTCTAGAGACATCTTAGTGTGCTTAATCCCCTCCTCGATCAAATTATGGACCATCTCAACTCCCATGATCCCAACCAACGGAAAAAAAAAATGTGAGAGAACCATTCTAATGAGACATTTAAGTTGAAAACTTTTTAGTTTATCCAAATTTTTAATTTTATATCTGCATTTTGACAATTCAGTTTATAAATATTTATGAATATATCATTTATGTAAATTTTCAGCCATATTTAAAATCATTAAGACATTTATAAATGTGATTTAGCAATTATAAACTTGAACGGTTCATGTTTGACAAATTTGGTTTGTCTATTAATTTGATCTAGTTTAATTGTTACCTTAACCGATTTGGCTAAAAATTTATAGGAATAATTTACTCATATGGACATAAAAACTGAACAAACAATGCCAAGATGTGATCGAAAAATAGATCTTTCAAACCATAAACCGATAAATCTTCAATAGTCTGTATTACAGAGGTCTTCACTAAAAGAGCTCCATAATTAACTTATCCAAATCGACCGTTTTGGTTAATACAGTGTCTCCGACAGTACATGTTAGATTAGTTTTATAACTGCAAAAACTAATGAAAGCTTTGATTAAGAGCTAGGGGCATGTTGAGTTGATCTCGAAATTCCACGCTTAATCACTTGCCGGGTAAAAAGAAGCCAAACCTTAATATAATCCCAGAAAACCCTACTTTCTACAACACACTTCATCCTTTATCGTTTATCATGAGCTTTATAATACACTAATACTAAACAGAAACACAAGGAAACACATCAAGTTTTTAGCACTAAACTAATCGAAATGGTACTGTGCTTTCTCTAAACAATACGTTAATCAATATCTTAATCAGGATTAAGCAAGTGCTTAGAAGCGAGATGTGGCAGATGAGGAAGTGGGAGAGAGATAGATACAGAAAAGTAGGGTTCCTGTTCCAGCAAACCAATGCAAAGAGAGAACGATCGAGGGGACTGAAAGCTAGCTAGGTTAAATAATGGGTTTAGGAAGCAGGGGCACGTGTCGTGGTCTGAGAGTTGGTAAAGGAGGAAGAAGGAGAAGGAGGAGGAGGAGGACCTGTAAATCTGTAATGCATCAATGTGATGGATGGGATAGATGAGCGAGAACGATGAGGACGAACGGTTTTCGATGGATGTGAGTAAGTGGAAGGGAACGTGTCACGGTCCTCGTGAACACAGTGGCCACTTCACTGACTTCAGTACCAGTAATCCTTGTTGCTGTGCTCTACCTCCATGATCATGATCATAGTTGTTGTGCTTTCTGTTCAATCTGCACCTGCATCGCTTCGCTTTCCTCGTCTTTGTACTTGTTTTACTTTCACACGAAAAAGGCTTAAATAATGAAGACATACTTTCTCTGGTCCAATTTTACGAGCTAGAAAAAAGAATTAAAGGCTTAAAACAGCTATCAGTCAAGAAGTAAAATATTTAAAATATTTTTGATATTTTTTTAAAATTTTTGTTTTCTATAATTACTAATATTAATTTATATATTTTTTGATATTTTATATTTAATTAATTTTTAGTCGAATATACAACCTTTATATAAAATTTAATAAATTTTTTATCGATATTCAATATTATCTCGATATATTCATCAAGATTTTATTTTTTCGAACTATCGAAATTTCCATGATCGTCGATATTTTACTCCTTGATATCAGTTGTAATTTTTTATCGATATTCGATGTTTTGTAATAATAGTTTCGACTGAATAATAATATCTTGTACTGAATCGATCCAAAAGCATAAACCAAAAAGCTCCTTTTAGTTTGAAAGGGGAATGTGCCATGCTTGCTATTGGAGAGTTCTAACCTAAGCACAACCCAAACATTAACTCTTCAAACTTGAGAACTAGTTACATTGTCTATGCCGTAAAATAAAATTTACGATTTCGTTTAAGGATTTTCTAGGCTCAGAAATTGATCCGCGCTCCCGGAAGAGTATTTTTAATTTTATAAAGCGACTGGAGAATATTATCACTTGAGAAACAATAATGTTCAATATTGTGCCTTGCCATTGCAATTGTATAGAAAACTAGGGCTACTTGACATAATAATGAGTTTTCCATGTCTCTTTCTTACACAACACAGTAAAATGTGGAAGATAATATCTTATCGACAATGAAATTCAAATTCAAATTCAAAAAGAACAAGATAGTGGTTTCCAGTTTGGGAAGTTAAGATGCAAGTGAAAGCTACAACCTAATTTGGTTAAAACTCCATATAGAAGGCTATCAAAATCAAAATAAAATAAACACCACCTACCTTTCACCCGTGATATTTTCCCAGTTTGGTACACGCCCAGAAACTATAATAGTTGACCGTATCCAGGCCAGTGGGTTTCAGCTTCTGTTGCAGTCAAAGATGGACCATCTCCAGAACTCTTAGACTAAGATCAAAGTCAAATATGACCTAGCAAGCTAGATTTATATTTTGAAATTACTAGATTCATATATAAATGATCGTTAATATTATTCAAAGATAGCGTATAGGTTTAGTTCATGCTCTGTTGAATTTGACCTAATGGTGGTCCAGTACAAGACATGGAATGAGTTGAAGTCAAGGGAACATATATACTTCCACGTAATTGGATTTGTTTAAGGAGAGTATCTTCAGTACACGACGTGTATTTTCACATACATACATGGATGGTCAGGATTAAATAAAATAATGTAGAAACATGGTGGTCAAATATATGAATTATTATGAACGATTAAGATTGTGTCGTGTAAATACACGTCGTGCATACAAGAATTTTCATTGCTTAAGTTGTTTACATCTTCAGTTCCTACAACTTTTGACCTCTTACTCATGTGTTCATCGTATATGTAGTGAAAATAATCAAAATAGTTGAAATGTCGGTGAGCTGTGACTTGATTAGTTAAGATGTTTAACTGACAACTTTGAGATCATGAGTTCAAACCTCACGACATATGTAGGATGTGTGGGTTATTATTAAAATTTATTTTATTTTTTTTAAAATCCAAGTAATTGAAATAAACGGTGATACACTAGCTAACATTTAAATGCAAAAAAAGTCTCGAAGTTAAAAGTAAGAGACATTATTTTTCTAATTTTCTTCGACTAGCAAGTTCGTAATCGGAAGTACGTAAAGATCTTACGAGGCTGTAATGTGATGATAATTCTTGCAACTGTTGACAAAATCATTTTTTGGAGAGGTTTTCTATAGCGTTTGTTATTTTATTTGCAATCAGAGTTGGGCGTTTCTGACCTTTTTGTGCTTTGGGCTCACTACATCAAGGTTCGGCCTAGCCCGCTGGAAAGCCCAGCCCGGTTGCTTCTCAGAAACAAGAGTCGAAGTCGGTCGGTGTTCTTTGCAGTAGAAAGGCTCAGTAGCTCTGTATATCAAATCAAAAATGCTTTGAATTTCAAAGATATGAAACACCACCAACCCGATTCATGAAGAATAAGTGTCTAGCTAAGCATATCTTCATTATAAAACCTCAAGCCCTTCACTTATCTTCCACTCAATTCAGATTTGTGGTTCAAAACCACAAATGATCTTTAGCTTTCCACCTTACTATCATTCGATTCGTTTTCGATTCGTTCTCGATTTCCTTCATTTACCAGCTCAAGTTCTTTTCTTGAATTCCCAGCTACCATGCAGGCATGCAATTCTAAATTCTTGCCTTGTTTCTTTTTCATCTGGCATTCTATTACTAGCTAATCAGAGGACTTGATACAGAAATGTATGCTGAATTCCAAGAACCTTGTTCTTGCGTAAGTTTATCTTTATGTTCCGATATCACACAAGGGGGTGCCTGCTGTCCAAGCTAGTAACAATCTTTGCATTCATCATATATTCCAAGATTTATAAGATAAGCAGATTACACTTTATAATTAAGCTGAATCTAGAAATACTCGACCAAAGAAGTACTACAAAATTGTTGTCCAAGCTTTCAACTTTGCTCATCAACTTGAGAATATCATCACCTTGTTGTTTTATATATATGTATATTTATGTAGCATGCTTATCATCTACATTTTTGAGGTGATAATCAGGAAGCTAAGAATATGTAGGTGAAGATGAATGAGATTGCAAATATAACAAAAGTGATCCTGATATAACTCCAGCATTTTTGTCCGTTAGAGAGAGACAGAGTCAGTACAGAGTCTCACTGCACAGTCAAAGGCACACACTGAGTCACTGAGAGTGTCATAGCTAAAGAGGAGGCCACCAATTCCAGCAGAGAAGGCAAGACGAAGAACATATGGGTTCTTCAATGCCAAAGAGAAACAGTCTCTGAAAGCTGATGAATTTGCCGGGGAACAAATCCCAAAATAAAATACATAACCAAAGGATCAACACCTTTATCTCATTCTATGAACGCAAGCAAGTAGATCGAGTAGTTACTACTAATAAAAGGGTTTCTGGTTGGTTTAAGAGAAATAGAGGAAGACGGTTTTGCTTTCTTCTTCTTTACTCTAAAGTTTGTAAATGACATAGATTACTTCTACTTATTTTTAGAACAATGACAATAGCATGCTCTAGAGATCAAGAATATTATTAAGAAAAACTGAGTTTGTTGGTTTCATTCTTTCTGGTAATAAATATCAAAAGTAATACTAGGTAAACCACCTTTCAGGGAACTACCTTAGAGCCCATCTTAAGTGAAAGCATACGTAGCATATCCACCTTATCAAAGCATTAATTATGTCTTTTATATTTTCATTTTTACGTAATTACTAAAATTCATTTATTCTTTTCTCATTTTCTTAGTTTAATCTTATCAACCATATTTTTGTTCTTTTTATCTAACTTGTGCCGTCTTCATCTTCATCTTCATCAAACCAATCATCTCACCTGCTCGATCTTACCCTTATCAATAAGTCGATTCGGTAAGCTGAAATTAGAGAAAAGAAATATGTTGATGCCTAAAAGAGCAAACACTGAAAACTTTTCATCCTCTTTTTCTTTCATTTTCTCTTTGATAAATTGCATGAATTTCAATCTACAATGGATCCCAGATAGAGCAAGTTGTAATTAGGGTTTAATAGCAAGTTGCACTCCTTAAATACACACGCACACATATTTTCTCAAGTGCGGATTTCCACTTTACACTCACTTTTCAATCAAATTTTCACATCTCTACCGTCTAGTCTTTAGATATTAATGTATAGATCATCTCTATAAAATTTCAGCCAATTTGGTTATCATTAAAACACTCAAACTTGATTAAACTAATGAATGAACATAATTCTATCGAACTTGAACCGTTCATGTTTATAACAGAAAAACGTAGTTTTAAGTGTCTTAATGATAACCAAATTGGCTGAAATTTTACAGAGATGATCTATACATTAGCATCTAAATATTTGACAGTGGAGATGTGAAAATTTGATTGAAAAGTGAGTGTAAATGAAAATCCGCACCATAAATGTGGACGTCCACATCTGAGAAACTCTGTGTGTGTATGTATATATATATAGCATTCATCTATAGCCTCTTACCATTCGATCTGAACAACATATGGCAATATGCATAAATTCTCAAGAAGTTGTAAATTGAAATTGAAGGTCTTCAATAGTGTCAATCTCGCCACGATAATGATGATATATCGGTGTCTATCCAGGGTCAGAAAGAAAGAAATTGGTGCTCACTATCAACCCAACGTCAGTGAACAATCCTCTACCCGATCATGGTAATTGAATCAAATTCACATGAGGTTTTTTTTTTTAATTTTTGTTTGTTTAAGGAATCGTAATCACATAGATATCTAAGAAATCTCCATCCAACACAACAATAACCATGAAAGCCTAATAAGAATTATGTGATACTCTAATTCAATATGAGTTGATCGATGGTTGGTTTGATGAAGATGAAGACGACACAAGTTAGATAAAAAAGAAGAAAACTAGGGTTGATAAGATTAAACTAAGAAAGTGAGAAAAGAAAAGCAAAATTAGTAATTAAGAAAAAATGAAAATATAAAAGACATAACTAATGTTTTGATGACGTAGATATGTCACGTATGATGTCACCTAAAGTGGGTTCTAAAATGATTCCCTACAAGATAGTTCACTTAACATTACTCAAATATCAAAACAGAAAAGAGGATTAAGAAAGTTAGCCTTATAGAGAGGCAGGTATGTAAGACATGGTTACTGGCTTACTGCTACTAGCTACTACCTCCATGTGGTGTGTTTGATCAATTTCACTCGGTAACTTCATTATCAGACTCTCTAGTAGTACTTATAGTTTTTCTTGCCAAATAAATTCTGCAATATACAAATCCAACTTCAACATTTTCAAATACTACTTTTGCAGAGCCATATTTTAGCCAATTGTGCTCACATATGACGTCAAAATTAAGGAAGCCCTAAATTAAGTAGCAAAAAGCAAAGCCATGCCTGTTCATCATGAACCACAGTCCGGGTTCTGCCTAATGTTATGTATATTTGCCAGCCAAATCTGCCGGTCCTACTCTCTATATAGAATGAGAGTGCGGCTATTAGAATCTATAAATTTGCTCAGTATACCTTTAATGCTATTTACACCTCATTTTTAATTTTAACTATAAGCATTTACTCACTAGACCTCATTTCAAATTCCTAAAATAAATTTAGGTATGTTATTCACATATATCTTGATAATTTACCCATTATACCTCTTATTTATTCTCTAGACCTCTCATTCTTTTAATTTTTTTCTTGCATGCTATCATCGAGACCTCTATTCCTTGATTTTTTTTCGTTCAAACCTCTTTCATGACCTCTATTCCTTGATTTTTTTTTATTTCCCATAAACTGTCATCAAACCTCCATTATTTGATCAATTTGTAAGAAAACTTTTTCAATGACGTCAATTTTTCTCTTAAAAATCAAATAACACAAAGTATTGAATTTCAAAAACTTATATTTACCTACCTAGTATCGTCTCTCCTTATAAGTGAGAAGTCGTAAGTTCGACTCATTATAAATTCGTTGTAGTATAATAGTTGTTTATCTGATAATAAAAAAAAACTTATATTTACCAACAATAAACTATTCTAATATAAATTAACTTTTCTTTTTCTATTTTAGTTGTGCCAAACAACGATCAATGATAACAATTGTATACTATGTATGTTATTTTTCTCTCTCTATTTTATGTACATCATGAAATTATTTTAATAGTTATTTAATTTTTCATTCTCTATTTGTTTTTGCATATATATTCCTTCACCTTGTATATATATGCTTTCAACATGTATGATAGTAAAAAACTTTATGTCACACGGTTAATATTGATCATAGTTTTAGCTTTAATTAAATATATAATATGTAGTAAAATTTAGAAAATAGTAAATTAGAAATTAAAAATATATAAGAAAAATAATAAATAATATAATCAATTAATTATCAAATTGGAAAGTCTAGAGAGAATAAATATACTTTTTTGTATGATTATTGTTCCTAATAATAATTACGTAAGAGGAGATAATTGTCATTTAATAACTCATAACAAAGAGAGGTCAAGTGAACAAATTCGGAGGTCCCAATAACCGTACTCATAGAACAAAGATTGCAACTAATGGTGGAAATTAACTAATTCTTGAAACACGTTAAGGTGGCTACAAGAGGAGTGTAAACCAATATAGGAATCAATTTTTCAGGTAAATCGAATAGTTATCAAGTTCTAATTAAGCGCCAGAAACTCTTCCAATGTTCTCATCCCACATATTCACATAGACATTTACATTCAATTTAGATATACGATCATATTATAGCTCATCAGTGCCGAGTATAATTAAGCATTTGAGGAAAATGATAAAGTAAATGATGCATGAGAGAACATTGTTAAACATGTGACAAATCCTCTAGCTAGTTTCACAAAACGCATCACCATCTTTGAGGCCTTGAGGCTATAATATTATTCCATCTTTAGGAGTTACAATCTTTCCTTTTAGCATACCCATACACAAAATCGTATTTATGATAAAAAGTATGTGAATACAAAAATAAATGTCTACTCATCTCATTGATATCATGACTGATGAATCAATATTCTATTCTTTCGATGCTCTAGCTCTAAGCCTAGGCAAAATCGAGTTTTCCAAAGATTCTTCATCTCAAACTTGAATTTCAAGTCGGTCAAGGTCTCATTAATTTCCTTGAGATTACCAATGATATTTATGTCATCAACATAGACATCTACTATAGAAAATCCGGTACTTATTCTTTTAATGAACACACATAGGCAAAGATTGTCATTCTTATATCCCTTCCCAATCAAGTAGTCACTTAGACGATTATACCACATTCGTCCGAATTGTTTCAATCCACATAGTGAACTCCGTAATTTAATTGCAAAGGCACTCCGTGACTTAGAGTCACTTGACTTGGGTAGTGAAAGTCCATCAGACACTTTCATATATATCTCTGAATCAAAATCCCCATAGAGATATGCAGCTGTAACCACATCCATAAGCTGCATGCTCAATTTTTCGGACACTACCAAACTGACTAAATAGCGAAAAGTAATAATGTCCATTACGGGAGAACATGTCTCCTCATAGTCAATTTTAGGGCGTTGAGAAAATTATTGCGCCACAAGTCGCGCTTTATAGCACATGATTTCATGTTTCTCATTCCGCTTTCGAACAAGGACTCATTTATGTTCAACAGGCTTCACATTTGGTGGACATACCACTACAGGACCGAAAACTTGCCTTTTCGCTAGAGAGTCTAGTTTAGCCTAGATTGCTTCTTGTTTTGGTCACGATCCTCAGCGCGCGGAGCAGAGGTGAATAGCGAACAAAGAGAAGAGGGAGTGTTGCGGGCGTGCCACCTCGCGGACGAGGAAAGGGTTGCATGCGTACGCTTGACTTCTTGATCAGGCGGAAGGGGTTTCTAGGTGCCACCTCAGATGAGAAATTTACGAGAACAAGGAGGTCGATACTCACGGCGGCGCGAGTAGAGCAACTATAGGGAAGATTTAGAGGAATCGGGGTGAGTCCAGGAGGGCTCTGTAACTAAGGCGGCGGTGCACTTAGTTAGGTCTAAGGTTTCGAGGTAGCTCGAAGGGAATTGGGTTGCAGTTTGTTTGTATTGTTTTTGAGTAATTGTGTTGAGAGAGAGTGAGTTCGCTTCAACGGGGAAGCGGAAATAAAGCTCCGGGGAGCGTCTGGAGGTTTCAACTGGGTTGAAGATTGTATTGTATTTTGTTTGAATAAGTTGTGTGTGAGAGTGTGTGAGAGAGCCTCGAGCCCCCTTATATAGTAGTTCGACTTGCGGGGGAAGAAAAATGATTAGAATTCAAGTCGGACTCTACAACGTAAAGTATAAGGGCACTGTTCCACCCATGCGGACCAATCTTCTTGTGACACATGTCCAATTCGCACACTCCAGTTAGAATAGGTCATTGCTTCAGGCGCGCCGCTCAACTGTAGAGTCCTATACGGACTGAAATTAGGAGCAATCTAATCCTGCGGGGTGCCACAGTCCATGTAGAAAACTAATTTCGAGCGGGCTGCGAATTCAAACCACCTCGCGGACCTTTGTAGCTCGCAGGCTTTTTATATTAAAAGGGCCACAGGGATTGGCCCAAAGCATGTCAAAGACTTGTAAAAAGTCTTCAACGGTTAATTTAGTGCGCGCGGACTCCGTATGTGTCTTCCTCGTGAAGTCTCTCATGCGAACTGGCAAACCAGTTCGCCAGCTCGCCTAGATGCATTCCGCCTCGCTTAAGCGAAGTCAACAAGTAATTCAGCGCAAGTCACTCCGCGCGAGCTCTTTACTCCGCTCGCGAGCTTTGTTTTGTGCCTGAAGGCGCGCGAGATCTGTAGTCCGCGCGGAGTCTTTTCGCGCGCGGACCATTTAATTCAGCTCGTGTGGTCTTGCTGGCGAGCCATTATTTGTGAACTTCAAAGAACTTGGGGTCGCCGCTATGAAATGGAACAAGAATTTAATTAATATTCACATAGACATTTACTGTCCAGTAAAAATATTAATTTGGGCGTAAACACTTCCTTCCATTTTGGCCAATGTACTCGACGTTGACATTCTACAACGGAGCATGGTTCAATCTCATCGTCGTCAATAATCACTTGAGCGACGAAATAAGCAAAAACATCCTCAATAGTCATGGAACTTCTTTTCATCATACCGTGCGCATCGGTAAACATTAGTGAAATTTCTTTGTTCTCCAACATCAACGTTGGATCTGAGGCGTCCCCCAGATTCGCTAACATTGATTCTTGGACATAACTATAGTCAGAACAATCTCATGTGAAGCACAGTGTTGATGATGAGTGGATCATTTTGTGTCTTACTATCACGCCTTTTGCGTGGCACAGTATCTACTGAACCAACATGTCTCTCCCTTTTCCTGGTGGGAGCTGAGGCCGAGGCCGAGGCCGCACCGCCACAATAAGCATTTGGCGCGTCCAAGACACCATTGCCGAGCCTGGGTGCAGCCGGTAAAGTTTC
Source organism: Fragaria x ananassa (assembly GCA_034370585.1). Taxonomy (NCBI): domain Eukaryota; kingdom Viridiplantae; phylum Streptophyta; class Magnoliopsida; order Rosales; family Rosaceae; genus Fragaria; species Fragaria x ananassa. The sequence goes on along the minus strand of CP139764.1, from coordinate 2,578,671 downwards.
TCTTGTGGGAACTTCTAACCTTGTGGGAACATTTACAGCATGTATAATTGATCTTGTCACTTTCGTGATATCAGTAAATGAGTCAGGCATCAAATCTGTAACTTTACCAAGATCAAGAATATGCTGAGCTTTTAAATCACTGTCAGAAGTGCAGGGATCATAACGAGCAGGGGCGGAGCCAGAACTATAAGTCTAGGGGGGCCGAGATATAAAATACGAAAAAATATATATAAAATTTTAAATTGTCTGTCAAAATTATATGTTAATTAAAATTGAATTTATTGTTTTTGTTGATGTATATATAGTTTAATTTATGTATATGTAAATGATTATATATTGAAAGTTTACATGCATGTAAAATGATTAGTTAATAACTAATCGATTATGGTGATGAATATGGTAAAATGCAACAAAAAAGGAGATTATATAGTCCAAAATATCAAATTAGTAATTATTACGTGACATATTATTACATAAAAAGGGGGGCCAGATTATACAATTGTAACCATTTAATCCTACAACAGTGGTGTAATTGACCATCATCAAAATGTGTGGGGGGTGCCATGGCACCCCTTGGTCTTGGTGTGGCTCCGCCCATGATAACGAGACATAGTGGGGTCAGACCAAGTTAGGGTTTTGGGAATAGTTTGGGTTTTTGAAGGTTTTAGGATTTTTAAGGATGGTTGGTCTATCTCTTGGTTAGGGCACCAAGTCTGATAACGTGATAAAAAATATGTGAATACGACAATAAATGTCTACTCATCTCATTGATATCATGACCTTTATATAGACATTACATAGAAAATTCTTGTAAATCAGGGTTTGATATCTAACAGATATTCAAGTCTAATAAGATGAAGATTCGATCAAGACACATTATTAAGGATATGAATGTAAATTACTTTAACAATTTAGAAATAAAACTCTATTTCCAGAGAATATTAAAGGAAATTGTTTGAACACATGCCCTTAGCATTTTGCGAATTAAATTGTCCTAGATTAAGTGGTATTATATTTCAACAAATCGCATTGATTCTCATACAACCTTCAGAGAAAGAAGAAGATCGACATCTGCAGCGACAAAATCAGTAATGGATGAACATAAATGGAAGAGAGGGAGATTACCTTTACTTAGGAAAACCCTAGCTTCTTGGGAACCTCGATCAGGGTAGGTATATATACGCACAAGTATTAGTTCCAATTAGAGAGTATATATCTTTAGCAAAAGATGATCATAACTACATATTTTAGCACAATCTAGAACAAATCACCATCCACATGTAAGTTTTAAAACCAATGTTATATTATAGCATGATCCTGATAAACAGTCCTATATCAAAGGAAGCCCTTATAAACCGCAGCTCTAGCTAATTGAACCCACCAACCAATTTAGAACTTTCTCTCCCTCTCAAGTTGGAACCAACGAACAAAAATACATAACTGTCTCACTTGCAAAGACAAATTGATGCCTGCAAAACCCGTTTACATGGTTTTTCCTCTTTCACAATCCAGCTAAATTCCTTCAATATATATATATATATATATACACACACACACAAACGTAATTCCTTATATCCAATATGTTCATATTTACTCCCAACAAATCATGATGGACACCGAACTTCACACCATAAGCCTACCAACAATAATCATAAGTAGAAATTCATCTACAAGTAGCAGATTGGACGACATTGATGATCCACATTTCCGATATACGAGCTTGAAGGACATCATATTGCACTCACCACAAAGCAGCACGGCAGTTTCAGACGAACTATGGAACTATGAGTTCGACCCCTCCAACATTACTATCCGAAACCAGTTGGTGAAGCGTGCAGCCTCCGCGTATGTGCAGTCCGCTGCGATACTGGCCTGCACCCGAAATCAAAGCATCTTAGTGAGCTTCTGGGGGAGGCTCTTAAGGGGGCATTGCGTTTGTTTGAGTTCGGGATGGGATGCATATGTTAGGAGCCCTATACAAGCTTGCTTAAGGCCTATTTTGCAGTTTTTTGCTTCCATGGTGGGCAATGTGACGGGTATATTGAATAACTCGGCAGCATGAAGCTAATAGCAATGGTTCTCTCCAGGATGAGGTCGTTTACTCTTTGATGTCAATTTGTGCTAAAGTTCGATTCTTTGCCTAGGCTTTTCTTTCTGATTGATTTTCGATTACTTCCATTTGTATTTGACAATGTTGTGTCTGTCTTCATCATGCATGTAAATATATACGAGTGATTTGTATATATAGTACGTTGCTTACATTTTGTATGGTATTGTCATTAGTACTAGTATATGCAATATAAAAAAAGCTTTTTGGGTACATACATGCATATTGTTACAAGACAAATCAAGAGTGGTACCTATTCTTTTACGTACTCTCTCTCTCTCATTAATTTGGTGTTAATTTGATTATAATCGTATTTTATTCGTTCGTAGTGTTACGAATATCGATCTATGAGTTTGGCGATTATTGATTAAGAGCATCTATGATTCTAGATATATGAGATCTTTAGATTTAATTGCAGGTTGATGGAAGAACAAAATGGGACAATGGAGGGTCCGTGTTTGATTAGCTTATCCTTATAGAGTTATAGCTAGGATCGCAATCCTTATGAGAAAATGTTGCAACCCATGGAATTTTAGGCTAAGATTAAGGACGCGTCTCATATTTGTTGAGATTAGTTTTGAGTGTTAAACTTTATATTATAAAATAAAAAAAATAAATAGATAGGTTTTGTTATCAAAATTTGAACGGTAACCCACCTTAGACTATATATCTATAATCATAAGCTTAGTTTCATTGAAAATAACCTTCCCAACTCTAGCTTGTTACAAATAGAACGATTGAATTAATATTCAATTGAAGTCCATGCTTTTATAGGCACATGTTTTCAGTCAATCAGTTAAGTACCAATTCAGCACTAGTTAACATCGAACTCCTTTTGCCATTGATATTTAAAGAGCAAAGGCGCGTCTTGAAAGCCATGGAAGCCTAGAAGCCTAGAACAACCCGTTCAAGACAAACAACATGGAAAGCCATGGAAGTTTAACAAATCATACTTCATCTTGGGGTTTGGCAAATTCTATCACCAGTCAAATGACTCTGAGAGCTGCAATAGAGCTCAATGTCTTCAACATCATTGCCAAATCAGGTCCGGGAGCTCATCTTACATCAAAAGAAATCGTTTCACAAATCCCCAACACAAATCCAACTTTAGCAGGTGAGAATTTGGAGCGAATGCTCAAGCTTTTAAGTGTTCACTCTCTTTTATCCACATCTCAAAAACCAAACCCTGTTGATAAAACAAAGCAAGAAACAAGTTATGGACTAACAAAGGAAGCACTTTGCCTGGTGCCGAATGAAGATGGAGTTTCTTTTGCTCCGGTTGTTCTGTGGGGCTCTGCAACGCTCGTTATGAACAGCTACTCCATGCTCAAGTACACGGTACTCGAACCGGGGAGCTCGCCGTTTCTCAAAGCGCATGGAGAGTCCATGTATGAATACATGTCTAAGAAACCTGAGCTGTGCCAATTGTTTGACAAGGTAATGGGAGTAAATTCTTACCTATATTTTGATCATAAGGTGTTTGAGGTTTACAAAGGTTTCGAAGAGGTCAAGGAGCTGATGGATGTAGGAGGTGGTGATGGAACTGCGATTGCCAAGATAGTGTCTATATATCCTCATATCCGTGGAATCAACTTCAATTTGCCAAGTGTTATATCTCAAGCTCCTAACTTGCAAGGTCAGTATATCAACTATATAGGTGATTGTTACAGATTTACAGATGCATCTCCACGACTCCACGTACTAATTTTCATTACTGTTTCAGAAGTTTTCTCTCTATGTATTAAATCACATTTGGGATTATGCACGCGATATCAGTTTGCTAAACCATTGGATTACTCTATTTTAACACACAGGTGTGGAGCATGTAAGTGGAGATATGTTCGAGTTCATACCGAAAACACAGTCAGTCATGTTGATGGTTAGTTTTCTTTGACCTAGCTTGTTAATGGAAAATTGATCATGTATATTTCAAATTTTGGATCGAACATTATGTAATATCTGATGATCATATGCATATTAACGTTTGGCTATTTTTGTTTGTAGTTGATTCTCCATAATTGGGATGATGAACACTGTAAAAAGATATTGAGGAACTGTTGGGAGGCAATACCGGATTATGGGAAGGTAATAGTTGTTGAGCATTATGTAATGCCTGAACTAATTGAGAATACCCCAGATATAAAGCGCGTACTCTACATTGATATAGCCATGATGGCCTTGTTTCATGGTGCCAAGGAGCGAACAACAGCAGAGTTTGATATTCTAGCCAAATCTGTAGGTTTCGTTGAAACAAAAATCTTCCCACTTCCTCATGGGAGTTATATTCTCGAGTTTCTTAAAGGTGGGAGCGTGGAATCAATCGTTGCATAAGTAGTGGATACGATATAGTACTGTCGATCTATCTCATTCCTCAGGATCCTTTGCCCTTCTCTGTGGCTTTTGTCTTCTGTTTCAGCCTGCTCTTTGATTTGTTTCTTTCCGTTATTAGTTTGTTTTTGGGGGGTTTGGTTTCGGTTATCTTGTACAAGTGTTTGTATGTACCAAAAAATAATTTTATTCCACCAAAGAAAGATAGACGTCTCATGAGAAACTTACACAGATTGATCAAGTGCATGCTATACTAGTACGACCAATCATAGTCCGAACTAAAGGGAATGATCGATATGCGTAAGCTATTTAAAAGCCAAAGAATAACTTGTGAAGAGATCGAAAAAAATGTTGCGGAAACAACATATGCCGCAGATGAACTATTCGTCTATACCCGTACCTGAATAGAGTCTTAAGAGTCGATAGACTCAGGGTCCATAACCTTAAGGGGCCCAAAATTTTCATTTCTCTTTGTGTGATTACATTAGTTTAGTTAAAAGCAATAAAAAATAATTAACAGAATCCAATTAGGGTGGTGTTAGATTACAAAAGAGAAAAATAAATATAAAATCTTACCCATTATTACTATCATTAATTACTATTTTAGAAAAATGAGCAGTCTAAGTAAGAGATTTGTTACATAAATAAGATTTTTAATAGGATTTCTAATGTTTTTTGTTGTTAGATTTTGAGTTTATAACTTTAATTCGTGAATTTTTTGTGTGTTTCTTAAAATGAGAAAATAAAATTGAATGAATATTATATTTTGAGGGCCCAATTTTAAAAGTTCGACTCAAGCCTGAAAATCTCAGGTCCGGAAATCGTATTATCATTCTTAGATCGTGCAGCCTCGTTTGGTTCGTTGTCTTTCTCACGGCAACAGAGGACGAGAAAAACAACTTTCATCCTGTTAATATATGAACCAAACGACGCTTTAGGTTAATCTTCGTTTTGTGATGTCGGTAATATATGACAGTTTTGGCCCGTCTAGGTCGAACTATCCGACCCATCTGAGACCCAAAACAACCCAGCCCATTGACTAGTACCGCCTTAAATTTCCCGGACATTTCCCACCTGCCCATAGTTCGCCGCTGATTTCCCAGCTGCCCTCTGCCCATTGTAGTTGTTAACGTCACCGACTCCATTCTCAATCCCATTAAGCAAAACCCAACAATACCATCAAACAAAACTAACGCCTTTACCCCTTTAATTACCTCCTTGATGACTTTGAATTTACCTCCTTTATAAACACACCCCCATCTTCTTCTTACTACCAAAACACACAGATCCCAGAACCCAGAAAAGATTTGCCTTTTCATTTTCTTGGGTACCAATCAGATAAAAGGTTCAAGGGTTTTTGATGGTGGGGGAGAAGAGCAAAGGAAAGCGATGGGGTTGGGTTGTGGGAGCTTTGATCGCTGTGTTGGTTGCTGTGGCTTTGAGCTCTGCAGCACCCAAGATTGCTCTCTTTGGTTCCTCTAATAAGCCCTGTAATTGTACTCAGGTATGGTCTTTTGTTGCATTGTTGAATTGGGTTTGGTCAGAATTGTGTTTTGGTCAATGCATTGTGTATTTTGGGAGTTGGGTTCTGATAAAGAGTTTTGATCTTTATTTCTTATGGTGGTGTTATAATGTTTGTGTGTGTAGGGTGGCAATAAGTATAGTGGGATGGTGGAGGATTGTTGTTGTGATTATGAGACAGTGGACCGGCTTAACAAGGAAGTTCTGAACCCCTCGCTACAAGAGCTTGTTAAAACTCCGTTTTTTCGGTATTTCAAGGTGAGATTATTTGTATGAATAGGCTGGATTCGAATGCTTGGGTTTAACTAGTCAGGAGAGAAATCTGTTTGGATAAATGTTTCAATGCATCTGCATTTTGATGTTATGTGCCATTGCTGAATGTGGTGAATTTGTTTTTTTTTTTTTTTTTTTTCAAAATGATTGTGTTAGGTTAAGTTGTGGTGCGACTGTCCTTTCTGGCTTGATGATGGTATGTGTCGACTGAGAGATTGCAGTGTGTGTGAATGTCCAGATAATGAATTCCCGGAATCGTTTAAGAAACCCAACCATGGCCTTCCGTTGGATAATCTTATGTGTCAAGAAGGAAAGCCTGAGGCTGCTGTTGACCGTACACTAGATAGAAAAGCTTTCAGAGGCTGGACAGAAATAGACAATCCCTGGACAAATGACGATGAGACTGACAATGGTGTGTGTCCTTGCTTTTCCTGCTCAGCTCAACCGTTCTATTTCTAATTGACTTATTTTGATGATATAAAATAGTTTGTTGAACCGCATAAATTGATAACGAACTTACATGCAGCTGAGATGACATATGTGAATCTTCAACTAAATCCTGAGCGATACACCGGCTACACTGGTCCATCCGCTAGAAGGATATGGGATGCTGTGTACGCAGAGAACTGCCCAAAGTGTAAGTTTTCCCCTCCTCTCCCCCCTCCTCTCCCTTAGGTAGTGACAATGTATGGTTGTGTAAGTTACTCGTTTAAGGTAGTGATAGTTGCGGTACTTGGTTATGTTTTTTTATTTAATATATAATTCTCTTTTTTTTTAAGTAGGGAGCAGATTCATTTGTCATGTTCCAAGTTTCATATTTCGTAGTCAAAATTCTTTCATGTTCTTACTAAATAATCTAGCGGGCTAAAACTGAACTTAAAAAGTCAACAAATCCTCATTTGAGAAATATTTCACTTTTGTAGAGACATCATTAACGTTTGGGGCAGTTACAGTTGCATTTCACTGTATGCATTGCAAGGTGCCAGTAAATTACTAGTTTTTATTGCAAGAATATTTGTTCATATTTCACGTCTTCTACAGATCCATCTGAAGAGTTATGCTATGAAGAAAGAATTCTGTACAAGTTGATATCTGGTCTTCACTCATCAATTTCAGTCCACATAGCTTCAGATTATTTACTGGATGAAACCACACAGACGGTACAAATTCTGATTCATCATTCCATTTTATAGTTCTGTACAGTTTGCAGGGTTGGAAAGTTATGTGCTTCTAAAATTTTGTCATCACATGTGACTTGCTATTGTAAAGAGGCTAATATAACTAAAAAAAACAGGAAAAAGAATTAAAAAAGAAGAGGGTTACTATAGTGAGGGCCAAAGACATTGCTAAGACGCTCTTCCTACTGTAAATATATCAGGTTCCTAACCATCATCGCCCAAATCTAAGCAAAGAGCTACTTCAATAAATGACATTAATTTCGTTTCATCATGCACCACTATTATCTTACACAAGACTTACAATTATGTGCAATCGATGTAATTAAAAATCTGCTCTGACACATTTTTTTCTTTTATATTTAATTTCAGTGGGGTCAAAATCTGTCATTGATGTACGATCGGGTCCTGAGATACCCTGATCGTGTCAGAAACTTGTACTTCACATATCTCTTCGTTCTTCGAGCTGTGACAAAGGTGAGTCTAAGCATGAATTACATTATATTGCTCATCTTGCTTAGATATTAATTCAAGCATGCTCAAATGTATATAGGCTGCAGATTATTTGGAACATGCTGAATATGACACCGGTGATGTTACTGAAGATCTGAAGACGCAGTCTCTGATAAAACAGCTACTCTATAATCCCCAATTACAAGCTGCATGCCCAATCCCATTTGATGAAGCTAAATTGTGGAAAGGCCAAAGTGGTCCTGAACTGAAGCAGAAAATACAGAAACAGTTCAGAAACATTAGGTACTTCTGGGAACCCCAGTTTTGCTAGTTTTAGTAGTTTATAATCTAGGATTCTCTATACGATTTTTGGGTATTATCTTATAATATATTGGTACGACTCTCGAAGTTAATTCTGTGCTTCAGTCTTAGTTCCGTCTCTCATTAGATTGCAGACTACTCATTTCTGCAGATGCTGCTAAACAAAGACCTTCATTCATAGTTTCTTTCTGTATTTATTTAAGAATTTTTATTGTCATTGCAGTGCATTGATGGATTGTGTCGGATGTGAGAAATGTCGGCTGTGGGGGAAGCTTCAGGTTCTTGGTCTTGGTACTGCACTTAAGATCCTCTTCTCTGTTGATGGTCAACCAAACACTCGTCAGAATGTAAGCATTTCATTTATAAGCTATTTCACACCTATGCAGCACTTACTCTAAGAAACATTCTTTGTGCTTATGAGCCATCTAGAGAGTTTGACCTGTGATTTATAAGCAAGCCATCCGCATAACCTTAAAAAAAAAAAGTAGAAGCAAAAAGTAGCTATCCCAAATTTGAAACAATTGTTATACATTGTGAAACTACATTTGTTTCCTTTTGAATTATCTTATATGGCTCTACCCTAGTGATGGAACAATCAGCAAGCCATGTAAACATCATTTCCCCTTTCCTACTTCAATGAAATGCTTTGGCCTGTACAAGCTTCTCATCAATAGTAATGGAACTTTTATGTAGTAATTCATGCTTCCATGTATCAAGGCTCCGTGGAAATTCTCACAAGTCGTGGCATGAAGAATGTTCTTGTGCTTACTTTTTTGCACCAACTAATGCATGACCCATCCATGTTTTACTAGTGATATGTGATTACTCGAGGGTTCCAACATACTATTTCAACTTTTCAACTGAAGTCTATTTGTATTGGCTTTCAGCTGCAGTTGCAACGAAATGAAGTGATTGCCTTGATGAACCTGCTCAATCGACTCTCTGAATCAGTCAAGTTTGTTCATGAAATGGGACCCTCAGCTGAAATAGAAGCGCAGGTTTCTACAACCACTTTCCCAAATTGCCCGTTGCAAAGGATGTGGGCATCATTATTTAATAGACCTGCTCCAAATTGCCCGTTGCAGAGGATGTGGAAATCGATATCTGACACGCCTCCTCCAAGTTGCCCGTTGCAGAGGATATGGGCATCAATAAACGGATAATGCAGGTAAGGAGAAACACTATGCCTGGTGATACCTCAAAACATCACCAAATAGATTGAGACTTACCCTATGAAGAGAAGACTTAGGCAGGTTACAAGTAGAATGAAAAGATACAGACGCGTACAACACCTCAAATATGTGAAATTGTTCAACACCTCAAATATGTGAACATTGTATTGAAATTTTGAAATGTAACCAGCATTTAGCTTTTTCATTTCATGTTACATTAAAACTATTTTATCTGTCGTGTTTTCTGAAAATGAGAGTCAATGTTGGTGCCTGAGGAATTCGATACTATGGGTTTGTACAAGTCAGATTCAACGTTCTCCATTTTCTTAATGTGAGATCACGGGAAACCTTGTTATAAAGTTTTCAATGTGATCAAGAAGCCAAGCACCAGCTGGATTTGGTTTCACTGTTTGGATGTGTTCAAAAGTTTTTGCCATAAACCTGCAAACACTATTTAGTCGGAAAAACTGAGCCAGCGAGGTAGTTTTTCCTCTGGATTTGGTGGATTGTATGGTGTTGTTTTGAGTAAGTTTGCCCTCTCGGTTGTGGGTTTTCATATGATTTGTGCATTGGGATTTGATAGATATTAGGTTTTCGGGCAACAACGCTCTGATTTAGCACTCGTTTACTCACAGCCGTTGGCAGTGATGGTGACGGCAATGTTAGTGTGTGGTATATTTGTTAGTATTGTTGTATTTATGTTTTCAGATATAGGGTCTTCGGTCCATAGTTTAGTTAGCTGGTGGTTTCTTTTTTTTCTTTCTATTTTAACCGAGTTGAAGATTCATGTTCTTCGTTATTAATTTTTTCGGCCTTACATTTACAGATTTTTAATTAATGAAAAATTCATTTCTCTCAAAAAAAAAAAAGTATACAATAATTTGAACCCCAGTGCTTACTGATCAAACCGCAAACTGTGTGCTAATACAAAATCATCAACAATCACACGGCATCACAACAATTGCAGACATGTAATTTCAATTCCTGAAGTGAACCGAACATACATAACTCAAAAAGAAAGCGCATACCAAATTTTGTACACAACGCTAGTTCTTCATCCACAATGCATATTGATAACAGGGTACTTGCACCGTTTTAAAATTTTACTTGAAATACATTCACATACTGTAGTTAACAAGATGAAGGTTTTTCTATCCCAATGTTGCCCAGACAAACTATAGTACAGAACCACATGAAATTTGCTATGCAGATTCGAGAGAGTAAGCTGCAAAGACCGATATCAGACTAGTGTCTAGCTGTCTTCTTTAGGCGCTTTGGGGGCCGGATTGCATCCTTCTTCAAATCCTCTGGATGTTTCAAGTCAACTAGTGGCTGCAAGCATGTCAAAAATTCAATAACAGTGAGAATCATCAATGGCAAATCATCATTCATAAAGTGTAGACAACAATCAAGATGTACAGCAGCAGAATCTTTGATGACAACATACACCAATGCAAAATTTCTGTGACAATAAACTAAATAGGGGGCCATTAAATTAATTTTAACTCTAATACCCACCACTGAATTGAGTATCTGAATGAAGCACATAACACAAACAACTTGCCAGAGAACAAACAAATGATCAACAGTCACTAATTAGCTCAGACTGCTCACCTTCTCCACCTTCATGGAGAAAGCAGGCCTAATGTCGGGACTATGTCTCCTAAGCAAGGTGGGGAATCACTTTCATCACCCCCCACCTGCAAGTCCAGAATGGAAATAAACTGACAGTAGAACCAGCTTTACTTTGCTTTATTACCATTCTACAGAAACCAAACTTAGTGAACGATACAGATCACCTGATCAGGAGTTAAAGCATGTATAAAGTGTGATCAAGCATACATCTTTATCAGATGAGTAATATTAAGCAAAGGAAACATAGAAACAAGTATGAGAGCATGGCATCTGACCTCATCCCCTTTTCGTTGAAGCTCCAAAAGCTCTTGACAGTATGTAAGGCACTCGGCATGGTACATAGCAGCTAACTCTTTGATCAAGGACTTTCTTCTAATAATGCCAATCACTTCAAAGAAAAAACAGACAAAGGTTAGAGTCATGAAAAGGTTCATTATATGTCGCACAAAATCTTCTCTGAAGTAGTTACTGGGAAATATCATTAATTGGGTTTGAAGACTAAAGTTTCAAGTCAGTTTGCATACCGCGTGTTCCATCCTTTATATCAAACCCAATTATATCTGAGAGTCAAATTACAGTGATATAGATGTAGCCATAAAAGAAAATCAGTTAATGTAAACAAAAAGATGTCCATCTTCTGCTTCCTATCTCACATAGACATTACCTTTAGCCACAATGCTATTTAGATTATGATGAATGCAATCTAGAGCCTAAGACAAAATTCGAAAGGAGAAGAAACAATGATTCACCTATCCCAAGTCTCATTTATCTTTTTAACCATTAGATTTTCACAATGTGATAAATCTCCTATAGAAAGTCAAGTCCTTGATACACCCACAAGACATCAGACCCCAAATCCTATCACAATTGCAGTGGCGTAGCCAGAAATATTATTTAGAAGGGTCAAAACTTAACTCTTCTTAAGCAACCTATATCCTTCACATTAAATCAGCATTTGATAAATTATTTAACCCAATCAATCTTGGTTGTTGGTGGGGGTTTGGACAAAGATGAACTTCATCAAATAACATAAATTACATCCATTGTTAAAAAAAAAATACTAGATATATTACTTTATATTTCATTCTTCTAATTTTGACTTGATTTGCTAGAGACCATGAGTGAAAAAAGGGTGTATAAATCTAAATATATATTGTTTAACCGTGTTGATTTATGGGACATAAACATTATTAATTGGCCACTTAATAAATAAAATGCAGTAAAAAGTTAAAACATGGTGGACACCCGTCTAAACACTGGACTTGTGGGGTGAATGGGTCATAAGATCAAAACTTTTGATCATGTTCCCTTTCAATTATACAGATTTTCTTATATGAGGAGGGTCATTAATCATAGTTTATATATGTGATTATCGGATATTTCAACGAATGACTGCTTAATTCAAATAGCTAGAAGGGTCAATTGACCCTTCTCGCCCTACCCTGCCTACGCCACTGCACAATTGTGAAAAATTTCACATCTTTCAACAAACCCAGAAACGAAAACACAGTCAAAGTCGTAAATGAGAGAGAGAGAGAGTTACTTCGGCTGGGATCGAATGGGGGATCAGGAACGGGAGGATCATCATTTTGAGTGGAGGGTGGTGGCTCATCAGAAGGAAGAGCTTCTTCTTCTTCTTGATCTGTGTCTGCTTCTGGTTCAGATTCTCCTCCTCCTTCTTCTTCTTCTTCCTGTTCCTCTTGTTGGGATGATTCTTCTTCTTCTCCTTCTTCTTCTTCTTCCTGTTCCTCTTGTTGGGATGATTCTTCTTCTTCTTCTTCTTGGTGTTGAGCCAAGTTTTGTTGTGGTTGGTCCATTTGGGCAAACAAGAAGAGTGTTGGTGTAAACTAGATTATAAGGTTTTTACAAGTTAGGAGGAGGAATGAAACGACAAGAATGAGGAGGGTATTTTGGGACTTTATGGGTATTCTTCTGCTCATCTCTCTTTTATGGACCATGCCTTGGCACTTTTTACCAGATTATGCCTATGCTATTACTTTCTGATCGATACAGAGATTACAGACCGATACCCTCCCAAATCATAAAATAAACAAAAAAATTATCGGTTTTTCTTTTATTATTTATTTATAATTTCTGAGTCCACTGCTACCTCCGTATATCTAATAAAAATATCACAGTTTACAAATCTAAATCCGACGCATTGACACTCTTTATATGTCTAAACGGTAAACGATGTAATTCATCACCGAACAATTTGTGTCATCTAATATTTGATAGTCGATATATAACCAATAGATTAATATAAAAGATGCATGAAGTTTTCAAATATCGATGTTCACTATTTTTATAATTTAAACCATTATGTGAAATACATTTAAAAGTATTTTCTTTTTAAATATATTGTAAATTACTAAATGCAGCTTACGTTTAACATAAAGTTGATACACAAATCATAAAATAATTAAACTAGTCTTTATACATTCACATGTCAATTACGAATAGTTTTATTAGATATCTCATCCTAAATATGGAAATAGTTTATCAATATAAACAGAAATGTTCACATAGTCATCAATTGAGTGAGAAAACAGTGTTCATCCACCATCAGATGTAAGTCTAAGGGTATAGATAATTATTCAAGTTTAGTTGTTTGATTACCGCCCTTAGCGTCGTTCATATGGTCACCAACTGATCAAATAAATTTTGTTTAACCACCCTTAAATTTACATTAAGTTTAAAAACAAAACAACTATACTTAAAAATAACTCCATGCAACATTAGATTTAGTTGAGCATCAATTTCTTAATCAGTCAATGAGCATGCGAACATGACTAATCTATTGTCAATCGGTCTAAACAAACAAAGATTCGTTGCGTATCGTGTAGGGCAGGGCTTGAGCCCATAACTGATTATCTATTTTGTGAAAAATATATTTTAGAAATAAATAAGCTCAGTATCGTTTGGTCTAGTGACATAAATCTCTTTTTATAAGTGAGAAGTGGTCTAGTGACATAAGTCTCTCTTTATAAGTGAGAAGTCGTGAGTTCGACTCACACTGACGCATTAATTATATATTTGATAAAAAAATATATAAAAAAATAAAAACACCATTTTGGTCATTAAAGTCCTCCTCTGTATGTAAAACCCTTCGTCTTCAACTTTGGACCATAAACCCTGGGGAAGTATCACAGCAGCCACCACCACCATGAGTCTAATCGCCGGCTCCTACGAGAAATTCCTATGGGGCTTCAAGCTCAAACCCCTCAACACAGACCCTAATTCCAAAACCCTAACCCTAACCCCTCTCTTCTCCTACCCCTCCCACCTCTCCGCCATCACCTCCCTCGCCGCCGCTGGATCCGCCGCCGCATCCGGAGGCTCCGACGACACCATCCAGCTCTACGACCTCTCCCACGCCACCTCTGTCGGCTCCCTCAACGACCACGCCGCCACCGTCACCTCCCTCTCCTTCTTCACCCGCCCTGACCTCTCCGTTCCCCTCAACCTCGTCTCCGGCGACGCCGAAGGCTCCTTCTGCATCTACGAGGCCGACCCCTTCGTCCTCCTCAAGAGCCTCAAGCCGCATAGGAAGGCCATAAACGACTTGTCGTTGCACCCCTCCGGGAAGCTGGCTTTGACTGTGGGGAAAGATGAGTGCTTGGCGATGATTAACTTGGTGAGGGGGAGGAGGAGCTTTTATTGCAGGTTGGGGATGGAGGCTAGCTTGGTGGACTTCAATGGCGACGGAGATAAGTTCTATTTGGCTACCGAGGAGAAAGTGACTGTTCATGAAGCTGAGGATGCCAAATTGGTTTGCGAAATGGAGAATCCGAAGCGGGTTCTTTGTGCTGAGCCCGGTGAGGTTAGTGTTCGGTTCTCAGTTTAGATTTTTCTTAGCTTGTAGGGTTATAGTCTGCCATTATGCTTATTGAGTGAATGTGTGGTATTTCTAATGGAACAAAAATGGTTTAATTTTGAGTTTTCGGTGTGTAGTTCTGATGTTCAAAGTTTGATTTTGACAGAATGGACTTCTGTTTACTGGTGGTGAGGACCGGGGTATTACAGCTTGGGACACAAACACTGGGAAAGTTGCATATTGTATTGAGGATGCACATTCGACCCGTGTGAAAGGGATTGTGGTGATGAAAAGCAGTTCCGGTGATGTAGCCAATGAGGATCCGTATCTTGTGGCATCTGGGTCGTCAGATGGGGTTATACGAGTTTGGGATGTTCGCATGGCTGTTAAGGATAACAAGCCAAATCCATTAGCTGAGGCTAATACGAAGTCAAGGCTTACTTGTCTGGCCGGATCGGCTATGAAATGTAAGATTTGTGGTTCTCTCTCATATCCTTATTGTCACATCAGCTACTCTTCTATTTGCCAAGTAATATATTGTTTGTTTTCATATATTTATCCTTGATTGGGTTGTGTGGTAGCTTGCATTTTTAATTGTTTAAATGGTAGTTTTACCCCTTGTGATGATTTCTAAATGTCTTGTGCTACACTCCCTTGGTTGTTCCTACAACTACAGGCTTTGATGGTATGATTGCTAGCATGACTGAATTACTCTGGAAATTGATTGTAAATATGGTCTAGAACTACAGAATGTGGGAATTCTGGAAGAAACTGTTGTGCCTTTGAATTTTATGGTTGGTTGATGTTATTGGAAGGATCTCACTATAACTTAGTATGGACTCTCGTGAACACATCATTTATGATCTTACTTTTATACACAGCCTTGAGACTAGCCATAGTATCTGCAATAACCCATCTATTGTAAGGACACTAGCCAAGGAAGTACAGGGTGTGAAAGAAAAATTGGTGTTATCTTTTAGCAATATCTAGAACAGTAATATCTGATGTTGTGCTAAGATGTGGTGAGTTTAGTACTTGTCTTGATATTCGACTGCACCTTTATAGATGCTGCAATGAGTTTTATGGATATTGGACTTTTTATTGTTCTTATTGTTTTCTTATTTGTCCATTTGATTCTTATTATTCTCTTTTTTCTCCCAACGCAGCTTTCAAACAGCCACAGGTTGAAAAAAGAGTGAAGAAAAAATTGAAGCATGATGCAGCAAAAGATGGCGAATAAGTTAATATCATATCGTACAGCTAACCCTTGGAAATGGCTTGAGGATATATATAGGCGTTATTTGTGTGTGCCTATGTGGTTCTTGGCATAGCTGATAAACCTTAAACTTGAGATTTCTTACCTGAAGGGGCTGTGTTGTGCCAACATATCAATTTTGTCCTGGAACTTGTTTGTATCAGTATCAGTATCAATGTTAAAAGTATTTATTTGCCAGTATCAAACTATACAGCTTTTACATTTATCCACTGTTTTTACCTTTCAACTTCTCTACGTGCAATTGCCAGTAATATTGTCTGATCTAAGATGATCTTGTAAATACAAAGATAGAAAAATACACAAGAGTGACAAGACAACAAACTTGCAGTGCTCATCCACCGCCAAATTGCTTCAGCAACTCCCTAAATTCCTCATCAGTGCTCTTCAGCATAAGTGGCAAAGGCACATGTACTCCACTTTGCACAACCTCCATATGCCTTGGCTTTATCCTCTTCTCCAAACTAAAGGCAAAGTATTGAGGAAACTCCTTCAAGTCCTCCAATTTCAATCCCATATCCACAGAGAAGTACTCAAACTTTGGCTTGTAATTATTCTCAATGCTGAAAGTGAGCAATGCTGGACACCTCAGCACCAACCCCACAGCCTCATCTCTTGGAATCCCCAAATCCACCAAAAAATTTAACTTGGGAATCAGGGTCTTCTCTACACTTGAAACCAAGAGCACAGAGTCATGGTAAGCTAAGGCATGCAAGTCCTTGAACCCAAGTCTCTGAAGATAAAACAAAGCTGGTTTGAGCTGGTCACTCACACTTGAAGCAAGCAATCTCGGGCACTTGTTGATGACCTTTCTGAAGTTGTATTCTGGGACTTGGAGGTAATCTGAGAGGAAGTCGAAAACTGGAATGAGCTCAGTTTTGATGTTGGAGGTGAGGATATGGGGGCACATCCCAAAGATCTTGGCCAAGTCCTTTTCTTGAATGCCTTTGGATTGAAGGAAGGTTATTATGGCTTGGATTGAGTCGAGAGTTGCAGAGTGGAGGTTAGGGTTTTGAGAGAGTGCCTTGCCTGCATCGACTCCCATGATTTCAAGGCAGAGGATTTTCTCTTTGAATTGGAGGGAGAGTTTGGTGTGGGTGGGGGTGTAGAGTGGGTGCTTTTGGAGAAGGCTTTGGGGTTTTGTTGCCAATTGGGTGGTGTTTGAGGTCTGCACATTAGAGGGAACAGAAAATGAAGATGATGATGGGTTATGAGGAATGAAGCATAGAGAAGACTGCAGAGCTGCTGCTGTTACTGGCATGATTCTTGGAGCAAGAGAGGGAGGGAGAGATGCCTCTTTTTGCAAACATCTTCATCCAATTTTTAATTTTTAATAGTATGAGGCAGTCACACCTGGCAATTTGATAGAATGTGATTGGTTGAGTTTGGATTTCATAGATTGTTTGGGATTCAATTCAGACCAGAGCTCTATCTGTTGATGCTACATTGCTACTGTTATTTTTATTAGCATTTCTATTTGCTCCTTGCCTCCTTGTATATTACACTTCTTCTTCACCAGGCAAAATTTGCAATCAAAATCATATATGAACAATCTGCGATTTAACTGAGCCTCCCGAATTAGTTGGAATAAGCTAACATGACTATCATGAATATAGATTTTGATTGAAACTGTAAAAGGAGTCTTAAGGAACAAATATATAATTGGTCCAGCATAAATCAGGCACAATGATATAAATTCACATCCCATGTACAATAAAATCCACGGACAAAAAGAGATCGCACCTCACATATCACTGTTTACAATAACATTAGAGTGACTTGCAAGGAACTTAAATTGTTCATACATTTGGATAATATAAGTTCATCTCTCAAACTTCCTAGATAACAGGTAGAAATCTTAAATAGGGGGAAAAATTAAAATGGGAAGTTAACGCCTCTGCATGAAAATGCATCTAAGAATCTGAGAATTTTAAGAAATACTACAGTATAATAAAATGGGAAGGGGACTGCCAGTACTCAACCCAGCACCAGCTCCAGTTGCAAATAGTGAAGCTTGCTTTTGAATTTCCTTTCAACTTCAAATGAGGTTTCTGATCCTACCAAAATGCATCAACAAATTACTAGACAGCGCACGCAGCAGTAGAAAATAATAGCAAAAATTGTTGGCTTCCTCATGATTATAAGGAAGATGCAGAAGACTAACAGGGACTACTAATGCACAAAGATCACAACATCGCATAAACGATGTCCATGGATATATGAATACTTGTTACAGAAGCTGAAACCCAACTGCTAAAATGTTGAAATCAGCTGGCTTAGTTTATCAAAATAGAAGAAAGTAGGCTTGAGTAAGGCCTAGTTTGGTACAGCTTCGCTTTTAAAAAAATTAGCTTCTATTCGAACTTTTAGATTTTATAGTATTTGGTAAATGAAAGAAAAACAGTTTTTTTTTGAAATTTACAAGTCATTGGCAGCAGCTTTTAAAAGCAACCTGAAGGTTACTTTTAAAAGCAGTTGTCACTAAAAACATTAGAAATTAATAAATTTTATCTTGGAGCACTTTTAAACTAATATTTACCAAACACAAACTGTTTTAACTCACAGTTGATTATTTTCGCAGTACAACAACAGTTTTTTTTTTAAAGTCACAGCAATACCAAACTAACCCTAAATGCTATATACCTGAAACAGATTTCATCTCCATGTAATGATTTTTTTTTTCTTTTTTAAAACCTACTTGTCTATAGTCAGCAGTTTTAAAGTCACAGCAATACCAAACTAACCCTAAATGCTATATACCTGAAACAGATTTCATCTCCATGTAATGATTTTTCTTTTCTTTTTTAAAACCTACTTGTCTACAGTCAGCAGTGAGAGATATGCTGCACTAGTTCTAATGATTTTATCAAATTGTATCCTAATGCACTTGCAGAAATAAATAAAAAATTACAGGTTTCTTCTATTGAAAGAAAAAATCACCAACTTTTTGAAAGTAGCAATGGTGCTCATTCCATTAAAACGCTTACTAGTAAGTGGAAGTACCCCATTCATCTCAATGTTGCCCATGACTTCGACTCATAGAATGGTGTCGAAGGAGTTTCTTGCCAGGATTCCGGTGATCATCCTGCAAGTAAATTCAAGTAAATGTAACGAGATTATACTGTTATCATATTCATCACAAGTACTTGATAGCATCAGAGATGTATAGCTTTCATTTGCATCTTATAGGTTGAATTACAAAAAAAAAAAAAAAAAAAAAAAGAAGAAGAAGGCTAAAACCAGAAAATAAAATTAGTTGCTCCCTAAAAAAATAGGGAGGAAAAAGTATATCTACAATTTTGATCTTCAAGCATCAAGTTGTTTTTATTTTCTTCCTGGTTTGAGTATAGTAGGATCTCTAATATGAAAATAAAAATGTAAGAGATTATACCTTGTATTGCGATGCTGCTGACTCAGACTCTAATGTCTGAATTCCAACATGCCCCAGGGAACGCAAAGCATCAAGGGCATCTAAGGTCAGCTGCCATCCACAAAGAGCAACATCAGCACTGGTGTCGGAGCCAAAGCTACTACTGCCAGCAGCAGCAACATTCCCATTGACCCAGGGGCAGAACTGGTTGTGATGGCCAATTGGATCAAACTCCATAGGTTCATCATAATTGCTCTCACATTTTGGAGGTCCTGCGTTAAAAACAAAGTTATGATAAAACACTATGAATTGGTTATTCATCAAACATATGTGAAAGGACAGATTAATACATGTAATATAGATGGATTACACTGTTGAGCCTGCCAGTTCATATACTTCTAACAAGCATATGCAAAAAGAACTAGACGTAACAAAATAAGCAGTTGAAGCTATATATATATATATATAGGCCAGCTATGAAGTGGACGTCCGCACGCTTAAAGTGCGGACGTCCCTCCGTTCTCCGTCCGGCGACCCCGACCACTTTCCCTTCCCGGCGAGATCGATTTGAAAGTCTGGGCAGCAACCTCCACCCAAGATCAATCTCACTGAAAAATTGGAATTCGGCGGACTCGTCAGGAAGGGAAAGTGGTCGGGGATGTCTCTGGTGTCCGCTCGGGTGGAGGCCCTCCATTGTTGGCGCCGGACGGAGGGATGTCTGCACTTTAAGCCCAGTGCGGACTGGACGTCTGCTTCATATATATAAACACACAGTCCGGATCCAAAGAGGACGTCCGCACTGGGCTTAAAGTGCGGACGTCCCTCCGTTCTCCACTGGACGGCTCCGACGACGACGCGCCTCCACCCTAGCAGACTCCAGGAGCGTCTGCGATCACTTTTCCTCCCCCGGCTAGTCCGCCGAATTCTAGTTTTCCGGCGAGATCACCCAAAACTGTATATATAATCGATCTCACCGGAAAACTAGAATTCAGCGGACTCGCCGGGGAGGGAAAGTGATCCCGGACGCTCCTAGAGTCCGCTAGGGTGAAGGTGCGCCATCATTGGAGCCGGACGGTGGAGAACGGAGGGACGTCCACACTTTAAAGGCTGAGCGGACGTCCTCTTGGGAACGGCTCCATATATATATATATATATATATATATTAAGAACACTTGACATATCAGTTTTAAAAACTGTCCACATGAGTTCTCTAGACAGCTTTTGAGACGGTTATGAAGTTGAAGTTTAACAAAGACAAAAATTATACATCAATGAAAAAAAACACAACGAAAAGCAAATCACTTTGTAGGCAGCATCTATAAGCGCATACCCCAAGACTGATATAGTGAGGTAAAAATTTACCTATTCCATTGGCAACTGCATACTCTGATTCTTGGTACACATAATTGTTTGTAAATGAAGACTTGCCAGCATTTTTTACCACTTTCTTGGTTGTCCCATAATTAGAGTATACATTAGCATTGCATGAAAGAGAAGGTCGGGCGCTGTTCTCTAACTTTTGACTTATTTTTTCACCACTCTCCACAGATTCAGCCTTTGTAGAACCATCGATCTTTGAGCCACTATCAGCCCTCCCTACAGATCGAGATAGCATCTCCTGGCTATCACCTTGAGGATCTTCCCTATTTATCTCATCAGGAACGATTTCATCCATTAGTCCCGGATCAGGTGCAGATTCGCCTGTCTGGCCCTGATTCTCAGCATCTTCTGTTCTGGGTTCCACATCACCAACGACACTATCTGCTTTATGGACAGATACATCAGTGCCATGAATCTCAGCTTCATGACTAGCACACATTCCAACACTCCCTCCACTCATCCCAAAACTAAACCCATCCCGAGCCTGAGCAGTCACTGTTTCAGCATTGAAGATCTCTTCCCCATCATTTGTACTACTAACACCCATTTCCTCCGGAACTACATCGGCAACTGGTTGAAAACCAATGCTCAGTTGAGCTTGATTACTATAATTCACTTCTGATGTCTCATTCATGTCCAGATTTCCATATGTACTAGATGAGGGGAAATGAATATCATCCATGTCTCCCGGATGATTTTCAACACTTGCCATAGAGTCATCATCTGAAGTATGACCAATTGTATCCATTGCAATAACTGAAGATGCACGTGCTGAATCCCTAGTCGAATGGATTCCAACAAACTGGTCACTTCCTTGTGGAAATGAAGCACCTCTATTACTACCCTCAGTAAAATTTTCAAGACCCATCGAATGACTGGGACCGGCACCAGATGAACAGTATGTATCAACAAAATCTGAATCACGGGCTCGTTTTGATGGTCCAGCTGAATCTTGTCTACAATCTGTAACTTCATCACCATCACGATCAATAACAGTTCCTTCAACACTATCAGCCTGCTGCGTCCTTAAATGTGGCCTATCAACAGAGCTGCCTACTTTTTCCAAACTCCGTTTACGGGAGCTAGGACCCCTTGATTCATATGAAGCTGCACGATCCCCAACCTCACTGCCTTGTGGTTGCCCAATTATTAGATCCCTGCCCATATCTGCATCATTAATATTATCAGCCATTCCTGCTCTGCCGAACCGATTAAATGTTAAACCCCCTGACATTGTAAGATTCAAATCAACATCTGCGTTTGGAATCAAATTCCCCTCAGTTGTCGTTGCTACTTCATCACGGTCTTCAGTATGTTCTTTTGCATCGTCAGCAGCAACCCAACCACTAATTCCACTGGCTGCACTTGCACCACGTGTCAAACCCATCTTTTTGCTTGTGTCAGGAATATCAATACTGTTTGAAGCAAAACGCGCAGGTCGAGGAATGGTTAAGAAATCCAATATTCTGACTGTGGCACCACATAAGCTGCAATCCAGCAAAGGTGACCTGAGATCACCTCTGGATTCCTTAACTAAAACTTTACTCTTTCCGGTATCTTTTCTAGCAGAAGCTGAAATAGCTTTCTTGCTTGCTCCAGGATCATATGAAAGATGGACCTGGGCATAGGTAGGCCCAAGAGAATATCCATTTCTAGCTGATTGGGCAGAATGTTCTTCATAGTCTTGAATATTCAAAAGCCATCTTGGTTCCCATCCACAAAGACTTATAAGCCTCTGTGCCTGATAAAGAGAGAAACTAAATTAGAACATGAATATATCTAGTTGAGTAGTAAGGGATTGATCAATTCCACAAATTTATCTTACATGAGAATATAAACAGATTGCTCCATCTCGAGAGCTCTCCACTTCTGGTATACTTTCCGGTTTAAAATCTACATCTCCTGCCATGAAATTTTGGGACTGGGACAGAAGCCGGTCGATCTGTGGACCCCGAGAAACCCATATTTGCTCAATTACAGAGGCAGCTACCTTAGGGAGCGAGTGAAATTGCAAAAGTCCATCACATCTATCCTTATATCCACCAATTAAGGCAGACTGAGGAGTAGGAGGGAATTGCACCAAGCTTTCAGGGCAGCTGTTTCCTCTCCAAGGACAAGCAACTTTGTGACCGGAATCTAGCTGTTTGAAAAAGGCTTCCCCAGAGCTTTGAACTTGACAAGAAAACAGGGCAGAATTTTAAAATAGAAACTCAACAAGCTCATGCAGTTTCTAATTAAAGCATATGATCAAACTTCAATTACAAATCACGACGGTGACAAACAAATTGTTCTGACATGAAGAGTAACACAAACTATGTAACTATTTGGGGGGGGGGGAGGATAAGAATGAGACTAGTATAACTTCCACTAAGATATTATACCAGCAACCCTAACACTACTATTTGAACAACAGATAGATACCAAAATAACATAATACAGTAGCAATATAAGTACATAGTCGTAGCTGCCTGCTAATTTTAGTATTTTTATTTATTTATTTACTTAATTTGTAGAATGGGTGTGGCACAACCAACACTGCAGCGTTAATTATATGTAAAAAATGAAATATGCAAAACATAATTGTAAAAAACAATTTTTATATGTAAAAGCACTCTAACTGAATATCAGATGTCTGGGAAACCGTGTTTCACTTTATATACTTATTCTCAGCATCAAATTTTGATGAAAACAAGATATTTTCAACTCGTCTCTGTTTAATCTCATATTAATTATCCTAGACACGCCTGCCTACCCTCTCAGCTCCTTCCCTAGTAAAATTGTCTTTACACGATGACTTAAAATTTGTTTCTTACATAAGACTTGTTCTTTTCCGTATATAGATACACAATACAACAACTACTGTAGTTCTGTAAAAACCAGCCCAATATACTTATGACTAAGCTACCAGTGTCAAAAATTTCAACAAGAGCCATATATCTGTTCTGTATTTATTTCCCCAAGATAAAGGAGACCATAAAGGATAATGAATTATATGTTATGAGAGCTGACACTTCATATTTATATTAAAATTCCATGAGGCTGGATAACTAACCTTCATCAGGACTCCACGTTGGCAACAAAGAAAAAGTAAGGTAGGCCCCGCATGATTCACATGAAACTTTATCTACATCAACATTAGCCCAACCTCTCCTAGCACAAGCCAGTGAACTGATGACCTGGAAGACATTGTGGAAAGGAGAACTTAGATGCTTTGAAACTATCTTCAGTTACTTAATGAAAGGAAATAGACATTTCCATAGGGATACGATAAATGGATGGCAGAATGTCATAATATAGCTGTTGATATTAAACCTTGATATGAAAGCACTATTGCATTAGAGGATGAGTCAATTTGTAACATACATGTATATGTATACACAACAGAAAGGCAGTTGTAGATATATAATTGACTATGTGTGTGACATATATGTATATACTTACGTATAAGTGCTTAGTGACAAATTTTACCACCAACATTCACAACTCAAACAAGGCACATACAGAATCATTTCAAAAACCAGCAGCACAAGTTCAAACCTTGGGCTTTCCAGACCAATGGGAGGGCTTAAAAGTAGCCAACCGGCGCAGCAAGTCCCCTCTCTCCCAAGGCCTACACGACAGTTTCGAAGACCCAAAAACAGAACTACCCCTTCCTCCACCAGCACCCGCACTGGTGCTCAAAGAAGTCATGGGAGGCTGCGAGCCAACACACGAAATAGAAGCTCCTTTGGAGCCCTGTCCATGAACAGACCCGTCCACACTGCCCACATTTCCATGCACAGTCGGCGAAGACGCCCCGGCCGAACTAATTACACACAAACAAAACAACACATCCATAAATAAATAAAACAAAACCTCGAAAGAAATCTAGCAAGTAGAGCTGAAATTGTAATTCAGATCAAATCGAAGCATGAGTAATTGAGTCCAAATCAATCTGAAATTCACATAGAAAGTAGGCAATTCACGACACAGAGAGCCAAAACCCTAACACTACGAGCACGAATAGGCACACAAGGTGAGGCAATTGAAAACCCTAACTGAGACGAAGAGGAGAAATTGAAAGGGGGGAAATGGAGAGGAAGGGGAGGATAGAGATAGGGTGGTACCTGGCGGCAGGAGTAGTAGGATCAACGGTCCCTCCGGAGCTGATGACCTCTTCTCTCATCGTTGTTTTCGCCTTTCAATTTTTTTTGTTTCACGAAAGCAGAGAGACCAGAGAGAACGGGCTGGTGTGCGTAGTGCCAGCTCTTTCTTATAGCCTCATTGTTAAACGCGTGGCCCTTTCCGGGTCGGGTCAAACTCTGCCTAACAAACTCACTGACTGAGTGCTGTGTTGAACCAAACGGTGTTCATGATTTTAGGCTCTGTAGTTCCATGGAATACGTGTAAGAGGGTATTATGGGTATCGTATATTAAAAATTGTAGTCGGTCCACCATGCTCGAGTTGGCTCGGCCCATCTAGGCAGCCCATCATGAGCAAAATGGGTCGGGCCCAACCTCAGCGTCGATAAGGATCAGGACCATTCAGAACGGGAATAGGAGAGACCTGTGCGCGAAACATCAGCATAAACATTTGTCCCATATTAATTGGCAAGTAAAAAGAGAACCCACACTGGGCCATAAATATGGCCAAACCGCCAGCTTATCAAGTAACATAAATTACGGTAGTAATTACACTTCAACCACCGAAAACTGACATTATCATCGGAATAGGAAAGACCGGAAGACCCCTGCCATCTTTTTATATGCAAGTCACCAAGAAGAGAAGAAAACTACTACCGACAAAGCACGCGCAAAGCTTCTAAAGCCCATAGCGAGATCCTACAAAAACAGATATTAATATACAGTTTCTTACATTTCTATTAAAATGTCCCGCGATATCATTGGTAAGTTCAAGAAACTTGAAAAATGCTCTTAAATGAAAAATGCTAGTGAAAATCCCAAAATATATTAGTGAAAATCCCAAAATGCTAGTGGAAGTCCCAATATGTCTTTTTTGTCCACTTTCACTTGACTGTACAATGATGTTCATACGTCATTAAGTATAGACATTAGACATAGATGAAAAGATTCAAGAATGGAAAGAACCTAGCCAATAGATGGGCATGAATTTGGGGCCATTCAGCAAACATCAGTATGCTGTAAGAGGCGGTAAGACCCCATATTATGAACAGAAACATATAGCTTAACTGAATGATTGATTCATGTTCATTGCAGAATGTGTATGTATTTGCATAGACGTTTTTGACTGTTTTCCTTTTTCTCATCTCTCAATGGAAGTATATACATTAAAATCCCCAACCCAAAAGGCACAGTCTTATAAAATCGTTTTCAGAATAATGTCACTGAAGGAAACACCCAAACCCATTTGTGCTTACAACTTATATGATCAACATTCCACAACCTTTTCGGAAACAACAACAAAAATCCCATATATGATCTGCAGAGAAAACCAATCATGTAGTTGACACAGCACCAGCGGCAGTACCAGAACTAGAAGAGGAACCTGCAGAGGAATAAAGGACTGGTGAGGATCTTGCTTTCAAAAGTTCAACCTGTGCTGAATAAAGGAAATGTGAAACTTCTATTGAACAATAATCTATCAGAAAAATAAGTCGATCAACTTCTGAAACAAGATCTTGAACATGGCTAGTATACAATAACACTAACCAAATTCTGCCTCCTTCCTTGCATCATCTCCTGACTTCCAGACAATATCCTTCAGCCCCGTTGAAAGGTTCTTGTAGAACTGTAAATTAAAGCCAATAAAATTAAAATGTGCAAATAACAAAAGCTAACAAGAGAAGAATGAAGCAACATTTGTGCAAGCTTGTCATAGTTGGAGTTTAACTGTGGGAGGGGATCAGTAAACATGAATTCCCAAAGCATCATGGTAACCAACATACTACAAGTACCTTCTAATAAAGCAAAAAAAAAAAAAAAAAACATGCAAGGCTGTAAGCAACAACTCCAGTCTAGCTTCTCCAGGATCTCAAAGTTTGACACCACTTAGTGTGGTATTGGTCTCTTATTTAATTAAGATAAAAATCATTATCAATTTAACAAGTCCAATTTCTGTGTAATATGCATGTTCCTCTGGTTTAAAATCACACCCACAAACTAGGAGACTGATTTCTAAGCGTGAGCCTGTCATGAAATGAAACAAGGAGGTAAAACCAGCATTGTCCCACAACAACTAGAAACCAGCATACCCGGAGTCCCTTACTCGTAAAGCCAATCTCAATTATGAATTAACAATAGTTATCAAATGCCACGAGTGTTTCAGCAATTGTGACATACATTGTGAAATTCCAGAGTGTCTCCCCCTGACTTGCGGACTTCAACCATGTAGAGTGAAGGGGCCATCTCAAAAATCTGAAAAAAGGAAAAAAAAAATTATTTTATAATCCATTACTCATGGAAATTCTTCTGAAAAGAAATTGGGATGCCTGAACTGAACACGTACCTCTGTTGCAACAGATAGATGACCTTTACGTCCAGATTTTTCACCTTGAAGCTTCAACTGAGATATAACAGGTACATTGGATTAAATATACTTTGGTTTTCACATCACATATAGATGGAGAGAGAGAGAGAGAGAGAGTGAGGTGTATTGTACCTTAAAATTATTTTTCTTCACACCAAAACCCAAAGGTGCTGCAGCTTCCTCAATTTTAGAAATAATCTCATTAGCAGGACGTTTGGATGTGAATCTTGTTTCTCGTTTAACAAGTTCCTAATCAATGAATGAATAAGTAGTTAAGGCTTACAAATTTTAAATTTATGAGAATAGTAATCTACATAATGGTATACATATAATTTAGTAATTTCAAAATTAATCATACCATCTGTTTCTCAAAAAGACTATTAAGATTCAGGCCCTGAGATGTAGAGATAAGCTCAAAGGCATTCATGGTAACGGGCATGTGTCGTTCCTCTCGCCTCTCAACTACAAGGTTCTGAGTATCCTGTGCAGAAGAGGAAAAGTTGGAAATTATTCCTAGCATTATAAACCAGAATAAACCTTAATACCTAATGCAACACTCTTACCCCAGGATCATTGAATATTGCATCCACATCATCGAGACTAACATCAACTTGTTCAAAACTGGGTGGTTTATACCCTTTCTTGAACCACTCATTCTCGATGACCTCAGCAAATGTAATTCGCTGTTTCATACAATTAATTTGTATAGTAGTTGCATATAAAAATAACAGAAAGAAAAAATAACAAACACTGTATTTTCGAAAACGAAGAGCTTTAAGTAAAAAATTTAGGGACCAGGACATACTGTCAAGGGGTTAGGGTCCAAGATTCTCTTAATTAGCTTCTTTGCACTTGAGGAGAACCATGGAGGACATGAGAACTCAGCCTTGAATATCTGTGATCACAAGAAGATCTATATTTATTCATAAAAAATAAAATAAAAATTAGCAGGATTATAATGACCATATTATGGTATGCTGTATTCTTAAATTTTTTAAATGATTATTAAGACAATTCTGAGAATCCAATCTTGTATGAGCCATAATATTGAACAATGTTTGTAAAAAAAAAACTTTCAAAAAGGATTTAGAACATGTCAGACAACTAGAAACAAGCACACTTCAAAATCTATGAATACGTGGGTCCAAGATTCTCTTAATTAGCTTCTTTGCACTTGAGGAGAACCATGGAGGACATGAGAACTCAGCCTTGAATATCTGTGATCACAAGAAGATCTATATTTATTCATAAAAAATAAAATAAAAATTAGCAGGATTATAATGACCATATTATGGTATGCTGTATTCTTAAATTTTTTAAATGATTATTAAGACAATTCTGAGAATCCAATCTTGTATGAGCCATAATATTGAACAATGTTTGTAAAAAAAAAACTTTCAAAAAGGATTTAGAACATGTCAGACAACTAGAAACAAGCACACTTCAAAATCTATGAATACGTGGAAACAGTCCATCACACACAATATCCTGTCATTCTGATAGTCACTTAAACTAGGAGTGTGTGTTTTAACACAAGGATATGAAATATTTATAAAAAATATGGTTTGTAAAACAGATGAAAAGAAAAAGAAAACAAAGTAAAATAGGAGATAGAGGATATACAGGTTGGATAAAAGGAGAGAGATAGAAAATGACCTTTTTATATAATGCCATGAGATTGGAATCTTCAAAAGGCAAATAGCCAGCCATCAAGACATAAAGAATAATGCCACAGGACCATAGATCTGCCTTTGCTCCATCATACCCTTTGTTGTTGATGACCTAGAAAAGAAGAGGCACTGAGAGGAAGAAATAAGAAAAAGAAAAACAACGTCTTAAATCAAAAATGTAATATACCTCAGGGGCAACATAATTTGGTGTCCCACATGTTGTGTGAAGTAATCCATCTTCCTAAAGAAAAGGGATTAGACAATCAGTCACACCTTTTCTAACAAATAATTGTATAGCGGCACCTACCTACTCCAATATATTTTTAAGACCATAAGTAAAAAACGGGATAAAGACTATTTCTCCAAAAGCAATCCTTCGTATCAAGCATCAAACAGATTAATAGGGTTCACAATTTCTGTTAGGCATGAAGTTATGATACTCACTCGAACTTGCTGAGGCAGCGCACTGAGCCCAAAATCTGAAACTTTAAGCACTCCATTGACATCCAGCAGCAAATTCTCTGGCTGCAATTTACAACCGCAACAACAGTTAGTGAAGTGTGGAACTCTAAACAAACAAAGGCTGAAGTTTAAAACTACAATTTGAAGTTTTGAAGACGAGCACCTAACTGTCTAGGTCGTGTGTATTTCTTTTCATCATACAGTTACTTGTGTGTTTCTTTTTGTTTATATACAGACCTTAATTTATCACATGACACCTGAACTATTATCCTCACAAAATTGCTATCTTTTGCCCTCTCTCTAAGGAAATGAAGTTTTGTCTTTTGTATGAATAAAACTAGCGTAAACATGTTTGGTGGCCATAGGGTGTCACATACAGCAGGAAGTCTCTTACAGATTATGCGTTAGAACTAATCATAAATGAATAAATTGGAGTATGTTTTTAAAAAGTGGGAAAATAAGAACACACCTTCAGGTCTCTATGGAAAACACCTCTGCTATGACAGTAATCCACTGCATTTATAAGCTGCTGAAAATACTTCCTTGCTTCATCTTCTTTCAATCTTCCTTTACTTGCCTGGAGTAAGAAAATATCAGAAATTCTAATTTTTCACCATAAATTTAAGATAGAAAGTCCAGCATGACAGTTGAACAAGTGAATCTTACAATTTTGTCAAATAGTTCCCCACCAGTCACAAACTCCAAAACGATGTATATTTTTGTCTTGCTAGCCATCACCTACAGCAATATACAGCACGAAATCACTTACAGACAACACAGAACAGGAGAGAGAGAGAGAGAGAGAGAGAGAGAGAGAGAGAGAGATGAACGCTAGAAACAGGAAAGTCATAGTAAAACAAATTTTATTACTCCAGATGGAAAAGGATGAAAAGAGTATGTCTAACCTCATACATACGGATTACATTGGGATGTCTAATTAACTTCATCGTTGATATTTCTCGTTTGATCTGCAAAGAGGATTAACATAAGAAACAATCTCTCAATATTTTCAATTCATCAAGACATAGTTCTTCATAAAGATCACTGTTTTAAAATCAGATTAAGGCTCCTGTCTTAACAAATAATAGTACATCAAATACCAACCAGCACCGTAGGGTTAGCTGAGGAGCATACATGGCAAGTAATACTATTTGATTAGCTTGTTTCTCTTTCGCTGAGCTTACTATCAACAGAACTACCAACAAGTTCAGTATAAATCTTTCCTCCTTATTTGGCCGAAATAGCAAATGTAATTCAATTACAAGTCTAGTCAAGTGTAGTTTGGTTTTCCTCCGACATCATACAAACAGTATATGCCGGGATCGTTAATCCGGGAAATGTTTGCAATAATCGCCGGCATCCATTTCTATCAATGCATGCAAAATTGTCGGCGATCCATTTCTATCAAGAACATGCTTTAAGATTGAAATCATTGGAAACTTGGAGGCCAAGTCATCACTATAACATGACAATGAACAGTATATAACTCTTTCTGTTACTAAATTCTCCAAAGTCAAAAAAGGCTCTTAATCTTATGATTATGACACCAGAGCTCTTAAAGTCAAAAAAGGCTATGATCAAACGGTAAAATAACCCAGATTAAAAAAATGACAAACAGTCATGCACGTCAATCATTCATTCAAAGTTTGACTTTTTCCTTCCCCACATTTTGCAATTAGCTCACATTAATCACACAATTAATAATAAAAAAGACTAAACATTCATCTTAATTCTTAAACATCCAATTAGCCAAGAACATATTTTTCCAGAAAATTCAACGAAAAATTTAAACTTAC
This sequence comes from Fragaria x ananassa, assembly GCA_034370585.1. Lineage (NCBI taxonomy): Eukaryota > Viridiplantae > Streptophyta > Magnoliopsida > Rosales > Rosaceae > Fragaria > Fragaria x ananassa. The sequence continues at coordinate 2,547,431 of CP139764.1, read as the reverse complement.
AAATAAAATTAAATGAAAAACAAACCTGGCCGATCATCTTGTGCTTGAGGACCTTCTCCTTATCCAGAATCTTAATAGCGAAATTCTCACCAGTCTCAACGTTCCTCGCAAATTTGACCTTGGCGAAATTGCCCTCCCCTAGGGTCCGACCCAGATCGTACCTCCCGACCCGAGTCCGACTCCCAACGCCCGCCGCCCTCGCCGCCATCGCCAAATCTCTCTCTCTCTATCTACACAACCCTCCCGCACTTTCTCTCTCTAGAAATCTCCGATCAAAGAATCGACCTCTTCTTCTTGCACGGCTGCCACACCTGAGACTTGGTCACGCTCATTCTTCCCGAAATTCGAATCCCTAATTCTTCGCCAACCCTAAAATCGAATCTAATCAGAAACAGAAAGACTCGGGCTTTATGGTAATAATGATAATGAAGGTTGGAGACTCGGATTTGACCGCCCGATCCGACAAAGCCATTCGGATCCCTAATTTAAAACCCGAAATCAGGAGAAGAAAGCCAGGGGAATAATCGGAGCTGGATTTTCGGGCGGGGATCTCGGGGTCCGGAGAATCTGGGCCGTTGAGTTTTGGGTTTAGAGAGGGAAAATGGAAATGAGGGTCGAATATTTAGGCGGCTTTAGGGAGTTTTGTTTTTATACAAGGAAGGTACTATCCTAGGATTTTAATTGCTTTTTTAAAAAAGAGGAACGGGGAGTGTGGGATTCGGTGCTTCGTGCTGTTGTGGGTTTTAGCTGCTCTTTACTTCACCATGCCGTTGATCGGAGATGACGAAATTCAACGGTTGAGATGAGAAATGCTTATAGCATACCTACAAATGAAATAGGACAGTGATATTAATGCGAAAACTGTGTATATATGCGAAAAGAGAAAAAACGAGTGTGTGAATATCATTATTACTCCAGAAATTAAATATGTGGTTCTTTGTTTTATATATGAGATTGTAATATAGTGATTACATATTTGATAGTGAATTTGAGATTTGTGAGTTACGCAAGTCATCTGTTTAACCTTTATGGTTTAAGTACGATCATACAATATTTTTATAGGGTTTGTAGTTTAGATTGGATCAACAAACAAAAATAGCAAATGAATAACAATCGAATGCAATTGAACCCTAAGAATTTGAGAAACTATATTTATGCATGTGACTTCAGACTAAAACAGAGTATTAGACTATAATGAATGTACATGTGAACCATGTCGTGAATAAAGCAAAATAATTAAAACCGCTAACCGTCTAATAAGGATTTCATTTCTTTGAAATTGTTCGAGCGTGCATAATGGTTTTCATGAGAATTTTCAGTATTTATGGTTGTAAATTATACATCTTATAATTTCTTGAATGTGTAATTCGAACGGAACCTTTCCTTTTAAATGGTGGGTGATGGAAAATGTTTAAATTGTTATTGTAGTCCTGACGCATGGAAAACTTTTCTCGATTATTTTAGCAGGCAGCTATAGTCAACGGTGTTCGTGATGCTTTGTTTAGATTCTTGTAATCCAATTGATCGAGGTGCCTACCTTGAGTTATCAGTTTATGTTAAACTTGTCAATTACCTGATTCGAAGGAGAGCAAAGTCATGTTAATCCCGCCCCTAATCAACTTATGCCAAAATCATCGGGAAAAAAAATTAACTTAGCAAGTAAAATGTAGAAGCTATGAAGCTATGACAATGAGTTTATGGAGAAAGTGTCAGTAGGGTGATGACCGGAGCTCTTGGAAGTCGATCATGTATATTGGTCTCACTGCTTGAAGAATTAGAAGCCTATAACAAGGCAGCTCATGCATAATTTCATCAATTATGAGCTTTAAGACGAGAGTGATCTAGCTTGTTCTTGATAATCGAGGAGGAGGAGGAGGAGGACGAGGTGGTGGCAGTGTGTTCGGATATCCCAATCTGGCGAGGAATGCAGCCATCTCATCCAATCTTCGCCCCTGATTAGCCATTTCATCACGATGCTGTTGAAGCATGTCAACCTGGAGCTGAATAAGTCGGTCAAGTCTCTGCTCAATAGTGGAGGATGTGGATGTACCTTTACTATGAGCGACACCATCTCTACCATTCTCCAACTGCAGCTCCAAAATGTTGGTTCCCTCCCGGTAGTAGGCGACTACACTTTCCACACCCTCCTTCGTGAGAGCAAACGCTTCTACTTTTGGCGAGTTACGCCGTGCCAATGTTTTGTTGGAGTCCTCAGCCGGGAGCGGAGGTAATCAGCGAACGAAGAGAAAAGAGCTTCTTTATCCCACCGGGCGTGTCAATGTTTTGGCCACACCAGTAAGTCTGGGCGAGCAAAGTCTTTTTTAGTTGTTGCGGGCGTGCCACCGCGCGGACGCGGAATGTAGTGGTTGTAGTAGCGGGGTGCGCTTAGCCTTCTGCTTCTAATCAAGCGACTGAGGATGGAGAGAGCACCAACTCCACCGCAGGGTTCTTCAGATTCGCCTTGCGTACTGGGCAAGGACTTACAGTAGTCCGCCTGAGCGTCACAATATCGATACTCGACGTAGGATCGAGCAGAGCTTCAATTGGGAAGGAGAGGAAAAAACAAAGAGAAAGCTCCGGAGAGCGTACGGGGAAACGAAAGGGAAGCTCCGGGGAGCGTCTGAGGTTCGACTAGGTCGAGAATTTCAACAAGGTTGAAGGTTGTATTTGTGTTTGAGTAATTGTGTAGAGAGAGCCCTTCTGTAAGCTGTAAAGCTTCTTTATATAGAATTACTTAGGGCCACAGGTATTGGCCCAAAGCATGTCAAAGACTTGTAGGAGTCTTTAACGATAAATGTGGTGTAGGTGATGTAAATCACTTGCTGGACATGATTATCCTTTGGCGAAGTGACTAACTGCCTTTGTCTAGAAGAGTTGAGTTAGAACACCTCATGATGACTTTGACGTGCATCACTGTTCACCCATGCAAATACAATTAAGGAGTAGAGTCCTTAACCACCAAGACAACCAAACTCATGAAGATGTGGACGTGAGCTCCCCATGCAAACATGCTTGAATATAGATAAGGATCCTTAATGAACCCCTCCCCATGCAATCATGCTTAACTAAGGATGTATATATTGCTTCTTATCCTATAGAGGTATTGTAGGCGGAGTCCGCCTCTCTCCTTCTTTCACGCGAACTGCCTTCGCATACAAACTTCTTCGCATGCAACCTCGCGTCCCTTGGTCCAGCTCACCCGCCAACCATCTCGCATGCAACCTCTTCGCATGCATATAGGATAAGTATTGCTTCTGTCCCGCTATACCACATCCAAGTGCAACATACCCTTATCCATGCAATTAAGGATAACTATGCCTTTACTCAGAATGCTGGCGGGGTTCTTTTCCAAGCCAAGGTGAGCAGGCGAGATGCTGTCAAGATGCTCATGTGATCAAGGAACCACAAGCCATGCACGTGCTCTTGTATATACAAGTCGGGTGCGATGCTAAGTCAGGGCGAGGTGTTCCCCCAGCAATTAAACTCCTCTTGTACGCAAAGTCTGTTACGCGGAGTCCATTCGTACGTGGACTGTCCAGCTCGCATGACTTTCCGGCGGGCCATCACTTGTAAACCCATTATTTCGGGCTCGCCGGTATGACGTGGATCACTAATTTAATTAATATTCACTAAGACAATTACTGTCTAGTAAAATATTAATTTGGGTGTAAACAGACATATCAGGTTTATATTTGGAAATAGAGACGTCAGGGAATGCCCAAGTCAGGAGTTCCTCCCCAAAGAAATCACCTTTCTTCAGTATTCTTTCAACGTTGCCTCTCTTCCTTAATCTACTTAAAATATGGAAAGTCTGCTCAGTCAAAGTAATTTTACCTTCTACAATGATGAGCATTCGATCAATTTGGCCACCTGGTTTAACCACACAGCTATTCTTGGCAAGAGCCACTGGATCGAGAGTCATACATATGCGGTGCAACACATCTTCATCAACGCCATCAAGTACAGGTACCTATATATTCATTTACATCAACTGAGACATGAGAGCATGCATGAGTTTATATATTGAGAACATGATACACTTCTTATTTGGCTAGCAGAGGTGGGTTGAGGAATTACATACTTCGTAGAGAGTAGTCATGCAGAGATCCTTCTTTATTTCGTATTCGATATTCCAGGGAAGATGAATAGAGAATAGATACCTCACATCCACCTCAGCATCTAAGTTTCCTTCCAGTACACTATTAGCCTTTATGTGTTTCATAACTGATGTCTGCAGATCATGGTGAACACCATTTCTTGACAGCCACTCAAGTATATCTTTCTCCGTGCAATCCATCTTCATCTTTTGCTGTATTAACTTCTCTGATCTTGTAGTTGTTAACTCTCTATATGCCTGTTTTACAAATCACAGAAGATTATTCTCATTTGTAGGGGATGTCTTTCCAAATGAAAATTGATAAATCAATTGGGATGGTAAACTTCTTTGATTATGAACCTTGTTTACTTGTTCTGGATCATAGAACAATGTCGAAGTTGTACGTCTCTGCCGCAGCATTTTTACTACATATTTCAACCCACGACCTGTGAGAGCAAAGGCTTCTACTTTTGTTTGGCATTTGACATCTCGGGTGGATATAGGAATAGGACCGTTCAGAAGTTCTTCTCCATAAACTTCACCTTTCTCAATACGCGACTTGGGTATGATAATTGATGAGGAGCCTGATGCAGTTTTGTTTTCTACATATATAGCTAGCACGCCTTGTGTGATGATGAGCATTTTGTCATCCGGCTCTCCTGCTCGAACTAGGTAGCTATTCTCCTCGTAGATCACCGGGTTAAAATACTTCAATACAAAGTTGAATTCATCTTCTCCCACGTCTTGAAGGATGGATACCTGTTTATATATTGCTTAAATACACTGGACAGTATTTAAGAACAAGGTCCAACTTATTAATGAACCTATTTCATAGTGACAAACATAAAAGCAGGTTGATGAACATACTTTCTTTAGGGCATTTACGCAGAAATGCTCCTTCAGGTTACTTCCAATGGGTCGATTATTGCCATTTGTAGTGATAGTACTGAATACAAAAACCAAGTCCACATCAACATCTACACCAGCAGCGTAGTTTCTGTTGAAGATATATAGAGTATGGCTGCATCATGATTGTCATGATTACAGCATGGTGTTTGATAAAGCAAGTGTTACTGTTGCAGCAGCATGGCCTAATTAGCTAGCATGGCTTAACAGCATGGTGTATATGGCTTTGTCCATATTTTTTTCAGTCTTAGGTAGGATTCAAATAGTGTCTTGAATCCTCTATATAAACACAGCAATGTAAATCATCAAAACACAATTTTTCAATATACAAGAAGAAAATTGCTCCATCTGTTTGAGTTTTTCTTCATGGTATCAGAGCAGGATCATTAGTATCCTGCTTCTGCTTTCAGTTTTTTTTTTATTGTTCTTAAATCTTACCTTTTCTACCTTTCTCAATGGAGGACTATGGCTCGTCAACTGTAAATCCTTTTGGTTCTGTTCCTAATTCTGGGTCTGGATCTTCTGATCATGATGGGAACCCGAATCAACGTTTGTGTTCAGTGTTGCTGAATCGTTTCAATTATCTTCACTGGTCTAGAGCAGTGACCTTAGCTCTTGGAAGCAAGAAGAAGCTTGGTTACATTTATGAGACAGTTGATGTTCCAGAAGTTGGTACTGAAGGTTTCGATTCGTGGCTGAGCACTGATCAACTTGTTAGAGCATGGCTTATCAACTCCATGGAGCCATCAATGGCAATTATCTTCAGCTATTCTTCATCTGCAGGCTCTATGTGGAAGGAGATTGAAGATTTCTGTGGGAATCAGAATAATGCTGCTCGTGTTTTTCAGCTAAAGAAGGATATTGCTAAGTTTGAGCAAGAAGGTAAACCCTTCATTGATTACCTTGGGCGGTTAACCTGCATGTGGAATGAGCTTGATCTGTACAGACCTCATACTACGGATGGAGTTATCTTGCGCAAACGAGCTGATGAAGACAAGGTTTTCCAGCTCCTAGCCAACTTGAGCCCGGATTATGAAGATCTGAGGAGTCACATCCTCATGAATTCTGTGTTTCCCTCCTTCTCATCTGTTTGTGCTACTGTAAGGAGGGAGGAAACTAGAAGGGAGGCTATGAATGTGGAGATAAGGACTGATCATGCTGAGTCCAGTGCCTATGTGTCTAGCTATAAGCAGTCTGATGACAGAGGGTACAAGGGAAAGAAGGGCAAGTGCACTCATTGCAATGGTAATCATTTCCGAGATAAATGCTGGATATTGTTTCCAGAACTCAAGGTGAAATTCCTTGAAGAGAAAGCCAAGAGAGAGGCTAAGGGAAGTGCCAAGGCGTATTCAGTGTCTTCCTCTTCTAACTCAGTTGCTGGTCCTAGTGCTGCACTAGTTGCTTCAAGTCCAAGCTCTGTGTCCGTGGACTTTACCACCAATCCATGTAGTTTGATCAACGACTTTGCTGTTTTTCTCCAACAGAAAAAGAAGTTGAATGAGCATGATCACAATGCTCTCCTCAGTAACTTCTCAGAATTTCTTGCAGAAGCAGACCATGTCAAGGACAGTGATATTTCAGGTATCTTGACTGCTTTTAAGACTGCACTTATTATAAATTCTGAGAGTGATTTTTGGGTTATTGATTCTGGAACCACAGATCACATGACAAATAAGATTGAGAATTTGCACGATTTTGAAAAATTATCTTCTCATGTTTCTGTTGCTATTGGGAAAGGAGCAGAAGTCTTAGGAAAAGGGAAAATTAATCTTTTTTCAAAGAACATAGAGTCAGATGCCTTATACATTCCTTCTTTTCCTTTCCAGTTGTTATCTGTGGGTAGAATTGTGAGAACTCTACATTGTCTAGCCATTTTTTCTCCTCATAACGTGATTTTTCAGGATATCTCCACCAAGATGAAGATTGGTGAAGAAGTTTTTCTAAATGGTTTGTATTATGTGTCCAAACCTTTCCTGGCTTTTCAAGCATCTTCCAGTAGCTCTTTTGATCATCTGTTGTGGCATCACCGTCTAGCTCATCCATCAGAGAAGGTGTTATCCATTTTGTTTCCCTCCTTCAGTCAACAAGTCCACAACTGTGAAGTCTGCCATTTTTCTAAGCTTACTAGGTTACCGTTTAGTTCTTCTGCCTCTAGGGCTTGTAATCCATTTGAAATCATCCATTCTGAGATTTGGGGACCAGTTCTAAAATCCTTTGATGGGTTTAGATATTTTGTAACCTTTGTTGATGATTTTACTAGGATTACATGGTTATATCTATTGAAGTTTAAGAGTGAAGTATTTGATGTGTTTAAAAATTTTCATGATCTGGTGCATACTCAATTTTCATCCAAAATTAAAATTCTCAGATCTGATAATGGCTCAGAATATATGTCCCATAAAATGTCTCAGTTTTTAAATGGAAATGGGATCATTCATCAAACCAGCTGTGTTGGAACACCACAACAAAATGGGATTGCAGAAAGAAAAAATAGGGATCTGCTTGAGAAAACAAGGGCTATGATGTTTTATACTAATGTACCAAAAAGATTTTGGTCTCAAGCTGTTCTTACTGCCACCTATATCATTAATCGCCTTCCCAGTAGAATTCTGAATTCAAGGTCTCCTCTGGAAGTCCTAAAGCATAGAAAAATTGATTTGTCTCATCTGAGGGTGTTTGGTTCAGTGTGCTATGTTCATGTTCAAGCCAAATATAGAGATAAATTGGATCCCAGAGCTATTAAATGCATTTTTCTGGGATATTCCTCAACTCAGAAAGGGTATTGTTGCTATGATCCAGTTAGTAAGAAGAAATTTGTTTCCAGAGATGTCAGGTTCAATGAGACTGTTCCTTATTTTTCTGAGCAGTTGGATACAAGCACTCAGGGGGAGTTTTACACGGATCTATTTCCAGTTCCAAATGTTGGTACAGATGTGGCAATGGAATTATCTCCTAGTCTGATCAGGAATGATCGTGTTCCTGAGCCATCTATTAGTTTTGATGCTGGTACTGAGGCTCATGATGCCATTGATGAATTTCTCGGTCATGATGTTGCAGAGAATCAACCTGAGGCTGCTGCTGATACTTCCATTGTTCCAACTCTTCCTAGAAGAAATCCCTGCCGCACTAGAAATCCTCCAGTTCGACACAAAGATTATGTGTCCTACACTTCCAGGTATCCTGTTGCACACTATATGGATATTGGAAAGTTTTCTTCTGCTTATGCTGCGTATTTAAGTGCCATAGACAGTCATATTGATCCTCAAACCTTTCAAGAGGCTAGTCAAGTTGAAGCTTGGAGGCAGGCTATGAATACTGAACTTAAGGCCCTTGATGACAATCATACCAGGAGTCTTGTGCAGTTGCCTAAAGGGAAGAACGTTGTTGGATGCAGATGGATTTATAAAACAAAGCTCCATGCAGATGAGACTTTGGAGAGGCATAAAGCAAGACTTGTAGCTCGGGGCTTTACTCAGACCTATGGAGAAGACTATAAGGAAACGTTTGCACCTGTGGCAAAAATGAACACTGTAAGAGTGTTACTCTCTGTTGCTGTCAATCAAAATTGGTCTTTGCATCAAATGGATGTAAAGAATGCATTCTTGCATGGTGACCTGGAGGAAGAAGTTTACATGAAACTCCCTCCTGGTCATGAACTTTCTGACCACCCTGAGATGGTCTGTAAGCTTCACAAAGCCATTTATGGTTTAAAACAGTCTCCTCGAGCCTGGTATGCCAAACTCAGCTCAGTCCTTGAAGATATTGGTTTTGTCAGTAGTAGTGCCGATTCCTCATTGTTTGTTAGGATGCGGAATGGCATGAAACTTGTGGTCTTGATCTATGTTGATGATCTCATCATTACTGGTGATAGTATTGCTGAGATAAATTCTCTTAAAGGCTCTCTGCAAGCCAAGTTTGCAATGAAAGACCTTGGAGCTCTCAAGTATTTTCTGGGAATTGAGATGGCTGCATCTTCAAAGGGTCTTTTCCTCAGTCAGCGAAAATATATTCTTGAACTTCTGTCTGAAGCTGGAGTTCTTGACTGCAAACTTGCTCGCACTCCTCTTAACAGTAAACTTATGCTGGCTACTGAGGGTGCTCATCTCTCTGATGTGTGTTCTTATCAGAGGTTAGTTGGCAAATTGATATATCTCACTATCACTCGACCTGATATTTCATATGCAGTTAGCATTGTCAGTCAGTTTATGCACTCTCCTACTGATTTTCATTTGAGTATTGTCAAGAGAATTCTGAGATATCTGAAAGGGTCAATTGGTAGAGGTATTCTGTTCCAAAGAAATCATCATACTAGCATTGTTGGATATGCTGATGCTGATTGGGCAGGGAATGCAGTGGACAGAAAAAGCACCACAGGTTTTTGCACATTTGTTGGAGGGAACCTAGTTACATGGCGAAGTAAAAAGCAAAGGGTTGTGGCTAGATCAAGTGCAGAAGCTGAATATAGAGCTATGGCGTCTGCCTCTTGTGAGTTAATATGGCTTAAGAGCTTATTGTTCGACCTTGGCTTCCCTGTCACTGATGCTGTGTCTCTGCATTGTGACAATCAAGCTGCCATGCACATTGCTTCCAATCCAGTTTTTCATGAAAGAACCAAACACATTGAAGTAGACTGTCATTATATTCGATCACAAGTGCAGGCCAAGGTAATTGAAACAGTGTATACCAGAAGTGCTGATCAACTTGCTGATATTTTTACCAAGTCTCTTCCTTCAGTGCAGTTTCTCTTGATTCTTGGCAAGCTTGGATCAATGAATCCCCTTGATCCAGCTTGAGGGGGAGTGTTGAAGATATATAGAGTATGGCTGCATCATGATTGTCATGATTACAGCATGGTGTTTGATAAAGCAAGTGTTACTGTTGCAGCAGCATGGCCTAATTAGCTAGCATGGCTTAACAGCATGGTGTATATGGCTTTGTCCATACTTTTTTCAGTCTTAGGTAGGATTCAAATAGTGTCTTGAATCCTCTATATAAACACAGCAATGTAAATCATCAAAACACAATTTTTCAATATACAAGAAGAAAATTGCTCCATCTGTTTGAGTTTTTCTTCAGTTTCTTTCAAATGCTTTCTGGTATTTTATGATTTTCACCACTTCTGTGTTGATTTTTTCGGGGATATCATTATCTAACATCCAATTATCTATTTGTTCATATTTCGCCTTAACTTTCCCCTCCTGAACCTCCAATGCTTTTGTAGATTTCCAAAGAATATATGTCTGTTTGATCATAAAAAAAAAACAAATGAATGAAATAAGGTCTTATAGAAGGTTAACCATTACCTAGTGGCTAGTAATTAGCTTTTCACTTTACAGATGATATTTTTCCTTATCAAATCACACTAAAACAACTTTTACGTAAAGAAATATGATAAGTTCAACAAACAGCAACAACAACTGAGTCCAAGATGCCAAAACTTCAGCAAACAAAATCAAGCCATACACAACTACAAAAATACACACTACCAAAATAACAAATATCCCTAACAGATAAAAGAGCGTACGTACGGAACTCCTGTCATTCTGCATCAAGTACATCTAAATACCTGTAGTTATACATTTACTTAGGTGAAACCAGCTCATCGATCTGCTGCTGGCCAATTTAGATACTGGATGCAAACAATCAAGTGAGAAGGGACCAACAACATAACCTCTGCTAGCTCATCCCCATTTTACTCTTTATTGTTTACAAAATCCAGATGGAGAAATGAATTAATTCTGACACGTAGCTCGAAAACAAGAATATCTCTATATGTAGAGCAATACCTCAGGTACAAATTTACAAGCAAAGATCTAAGCAAGAATGGCTTAAAGATTATTAGAAGGAAAACTATAAAACTGATATCAAGCAGTTAAATGCTCAGGATCATATAACGAACATAATATATGTTCACTAATCACTACGTACCTGCACATTTCCCATGAGATAGAGAAACAGAAGCAGGCCAACCAGAGAAATAAAAATTGTAAAGCAGTTTTCCCACACGTAGTTACTTGTTTCTATGTCAGTCCCAAAATTACTGTAAAAAAAACAAAAAAACAAATAAAAAAAATTAATGTAGCAATTATGCAATTAATAGGTAAGATGTGCCTGTGGTACAAATGTACTCTGCAGAACTAAAAGTCTTAACAGATGCATGTTGAATTGATCAATAAGAACAACAAAAGTCAGACCACACGAAACAAAACAAAAAACAAAAAACAAAAATTTACTCGTCCTACATTACTAGTAATTACTAATAAACATTACCCATAGCTCAAGGTAGGCACAGTTCAAAATATTTAAGATTTTAGTAAAGCTATTATTAGTGGTTAATTAGTCTATTTTGAGGGGTTATCTCATGCTCAATCATGAACTAGGCTAGAAGACAGAACTGGGAAAAAATAATTGGAATAGATAGTCAATACATACATATATATATATATATATATATATATATATATATATATGCATACCTCAGGTTTCTGATGCCCCACCAGAAAGTATAAAAAAACTTTGTTGTGAACCTTATCGATCCTGTATTACCAGATTGAAGGGCATCAAGAAATATTCCAAAATCAAATAGTGTTGCATTGGATGGATTCACAGGACAAAAATCATTTAGGATTCTAATATCTGCTGAAGAACTAGTGTCCTCGCAATAATTAGTGGCTCTACACCCTTTAGTATTTCTACATGCCTGATGCCAACAAGATATCTGTCGTTGAATGGACAGAAAATACCAATATGCTCCAAAAACCTGAGAAAAAAAATTAAATAAATTATCTGAATACACTCTCCCACCAATTACAATAAGAACACACGACAACAGAGAATTAAGAATTTGATGATAATGTTTAAGGTATATGCATAAAAAATTGGATGAATAAGATATCTAAGCAAAAATAAAGATAATGGCCTATGTTATGAAAGAGTCAATCTATTCTGCATACTTCAGGACTTTATTTCAGTAACAGTTACAATAAGGAAAAGATCAGATAAACTTACATGACCAGCCATGATGTACATGAGAAAATAGAATACACTTTTAGCCCATTTCTCAAGCATCTGAAATTGCTTCTGAGTGTGATAGAGTTGGTAACCCCTTGCAAGAAATTGTAAAGGAAGACAGATGTTGCCAATGACTATCTCATATAGATGACCAGACGCTCTCATTCTGAAAAGGACTATTACTATTGTGACCTGTAAAAATTAAAATGGATCTAAAATTTGGTTGAGGCATGCATCACACTCACACAGTTTATCCTGGATATTATTAATGTCGAGATGAATTAGCATATAATCATCTAGCTGTAAGGATATTTAGGAAGACAAATATCTTACAATTTAGATACTTAAACCAAAACCTTAAACAATCTTATTAACAGTGAAAATTCTTGCAGTATTATGAATATCTAACTCTAGCAAT